>CM060410.1:176061155-177358279 GCA_030545235.1 Helianthus tuberosus | reverse complement strand
TTGAAATCTCTTGTGAGATATTTTGAGGTGATAGCATTCATAAAACCAGCCACCCTCATTTTTTCGTCTGCCCCTACATATGTTAGACCTTCATTCTTGTATCGTTCGATAAACTCTCGAAGACTTTCATCATCACGTTGTTTTATCTGAAAGATCACTGTTGCATCTTTGACATATCGCCTTTGTTGGGAGAAATTGGCCAGGAATCCCTTGCTGAGGTCGTCGAAGCTTCGAATGCTTCGAGCAGGTAAATCATTGAACCAAATTCTGGCTGATCCGACAAGAGTTTGCATGAACATTAGACAACATTCAGCGTTTGACCATTTCTCAATCCTTGCTGCACCAGTGAAGATCTGAAGATGGTCCTCAGGATCTTCAGTCCCATCATATGTTCTGATGTGGGATGGCATCTTGATCTTCGTTTGAAAATCATAATCGGCTATTTGCTGTGAAAAGCATGAGAGGTTACTCGGCTTGTAAGGTTTGGCCAAATCTTCTTTAGCCCTTGCATCCGTGTTGTTGCCATTGTTGCTGTTCCCCTGAGTGGCCAGCACCTGATTAATAAAGTGCTGCCACGGGAAGCTGGCCATCATCTGGGGCATAGGGTTAAAGCCTTGAAGGCTTCTGGGTGCAACTGGGCAACTAACTCCAAAGGGGGTGCTCATAACAGCACTTCGTGCCAAGGGGAGAACGGACAAAGCTTGTTCCCATGAAGTTGTTGTAGAAGGTGGAAGGCTTGTCACTGGGGATTGTAGGAGCTGGTCTAGGGTCAGCTCATGGCCCAGATGAGCACCACTCGTAGCTGGTTGAGATGAGAAGAGAGGATATGCTGTAGGATTCGGCCTTGCGGACAGATACGGGTTAGGGTTTGGAGGATTACTGGGACCAGCCTCATCCCTAGATACAAAAGGAGGGATAGGAGGTCCAGGAGATAGTGTTGGTTCTGGCTCATCATAGTCTAAACGAATCCTCGCTCCCTTGTCCCTTTCCCTACTCACGTATTGGTTAAGGAGAGACCTCAACTCAAGGATATTGTTGGCAACCCCTTCAGGGGTAAGTTCAACACGTGGCGGGGTGCCAGAGACACCAACATTAGGGGAAGGGACTCCGGATCTGGACGGAGTTGGAGTGTTGAAAGTGAGAAACTCGGGAGTGCTCCCCGGAGTTGAGAAAGAAGTTGGTATAGCCACATGAGTTTGGCTAGTACCCGGGGTAGAGGTGTTTGGAACCTGATTTACTTCTCCCGGGGATCCACTTTCTGACATGGTAGTTTCAAGAGAAAGGAGCTACACTACTAGGTCTTTTGAGGAAAAATAGTGGCGTAGCCCCACGGTGGGCGCCAACTTGTTGATGCAACAAATAATAGACCAAGGATAATAGCTGGGATGGTCGGGCAAAAGGGTTGAAGGGTTCAACTTTGCCTAACGCAGGTCGTGGGGTCCCCCCACGTTTGCAAGATGTGGAGAGAGGTTCACTAGATTTGTTTTGTTGTTTGCTAAAGATCCTCCTCTGAAGTGTGTTCAGATTCGGATGTGTAAGCAAAAGGAATGTGTGTGTTGAATGTGAAAGCAAGTGACTCGCATAAAGCAAGTACTTGAGAGCAATGATCAGAGATTCTCCAAGAATCAGAGCTGATCGGAGTGTCTAATTTATAGGAAAGGACATCACTCGAAGAGGAATGAGTTTGACTAGTGAACATGCTTGCAGTGGGGGACTTACCCTTTCGGGGGTTGAAGACTTTTGACCCGCGGATAATAGAGTGTGCTCTGTGGACCTGCATTGCTTTTGCGGCTGGTGAGTTGGTGAAGCAATCCAGAGACATGACCTTTTACTGTTCCCGCATTGCTTTATCTCAACTCCCCAGGTTTTTAACCTTTGAACCATTTTGCCTTATGAGCATTCACGTATTTATGTCATTTATATTTGGTCTTGGGCTACCCCCATCATCATGTATGTTGGTAATTTTCCCAACTAAACTAAAAAAAAACCTTAAAAAAACCAGACGTTTCCATCTTTTATTGTTGTTCTTTTTCCTTGGGATAAAAGTTGGAAGGGTTTCTTGAGTTTAGTAAGGAAATTACCAGTATACTCATAACATAACAAACACATTGGTTAATCTTAATGAGAAAATGGACGGTCTTAGATGTGTGTATAAAATTAAAACAACTTAGGACACTTTTGAAGTTAAAACGATATTTCCAATTCTTTTTGAAGGAAAATAGATGTTTTTGTCAAAAATAGAGAGCAAAATCGAGTTTAGCTCGATTTATATATTTCATTGCTTTTATATGTTTTTTTTTTTTCTATTCAAAATAACCAACGAAAAGAAAATTATTATATTAACTATTAAGTAAATGGTATCTAAATAGCACTTCGTAATCATACTATAAATTTCTCTCCAGACTAAAAATAGTCATATCAAGTTTGTATATAGGTATGTGAGTTCTTGTAATGGTTAAAAATAGTGCTACAAAATTGTGCCTAGGCGGCAATTACTCACTCATTGGAGCTTTGCCGCCCGGATTTGGCCACATTACTCACTCATTAGGTTTTTTAACATATAACTCCTCCATCTTCACTGGTTTTTATTTGGTCCATAAACTTGTAAATTTATACTTTTAAAATAAACATTATATGTGTCTGTGTGTAAAATTATACATAAATTTTTTGTTTGTTGTTATTGTTTATGTAGTATTGTTGTTTGTAAATTTGTTAGGGTTTAGTGTTTAGATAAGTTAAATTTTACAAAAAGTTATAGTTTTCTAGTTTTCATGTTAAAGTAGGTACTTTATAATTCTTTAAAGTTAAGGTTGATTCCTTTAGGTGAAGATCAAATCATAATCTAAAAAACAATCTCGCATGGGCACAAAATATTTGAACAATACTATGGTTTTATAAACAGTTATAGTTTTCTTGTTAAACTAGGTACTTGAATTCTTTGAAGTTGAAGGTTGATTCCTTTAGGTGAAGATCAAATCACAATCTAAAAAACAATCTCGAATGGGCACGGAATATTTAAACAATGCTATGGTTTGTGTGATCGAAAAAGAACATTTCAATAAAGTAAAAGACGACGATATGATGGAACGATTTCAAACTATGAAAACAATTAGAGGACGAATATGTTAGGTATTTGTTTTACTTTATTTATTAGGGTTTTTTAATTATTATTGTATAAGGGTTATTGGATTTTAATAATCCTAAGTTTCACCAGTTGCCCGATAATAATCCCAATTTTAAAAATTCCCTCCAATAATCCTAACTTGTAAAAGTTTGGCCGCCATTGATCCTTTTCAAACATATAAGAATTTGGTCTCCTCAATAGATTCAATTACACCTAGAGACTCATTAATTGATTTAAGTGCACCTATGTTAGAAAATGATCAATGGCGGCCAAACTTTTACAAGTTGGGATTATTGGAGATAATTTTTAAAGTTGAGATTATTATCGGCCAACTGGTGAAACTTAGGATTATTAAAATCCAATAACCCATTGTATAATTGCATGGTAAATTTTTTTTTTAGAAACCTCTAAGTTAACAGGCTAGCTCCGCCACTACCGCATACCCACATCAGGTAGCAGCCGCCACCTCTTTCTTTTGCAAGATCAAAGTTAACAAACATATTTTTATTTATAAGTATATGAAGATTTTAGGTTTCTTTTCAATAAATAGAAAAATGAAAAGAATATTGCATAAATTCCAAAAAAAACATATTATATTATTCTTATTTTTATTTATCGTACTTATTAAAACGTGTAAAGGGTGTAATATCTTTTGCCTTAAATTCATGCGCTTAGTACTATCTTACCGACTCCTTTATATTGAACTCTATACGGCAACCCGGATTTTTCACACTTTCATTATCTAAAATCCAAACCGAATTAACTTTTCTTTCCGCAAATTGGTACTTTTTACTACTATATTTCATCGAATACTCTGACTCTTCAATATGTTCAACCCCGCAGTTTTTAACCTACCGATCAAGATAGTCTCCTTTGAATATCGTATCTAGATCATTTCCTTGTGTGAGATTTTCTTTAAGGTAAGGATCATTCAAAAAAATGTTCGATTTGTCTGTTTTAATTCATCGATTCAGTTATGTGTCATTTGAGCTTATATTTTAATATAAGTGGAATGATACTTAAAAGTTAAGTTTTATATCTTGCATGATTGTTTACTTTGGAGGCTTTCGATGTTATTTTAAAATAATATATGCATATTGGTATTTGATAATTGACTATTTATGAAGCTTATTACCATTTTTAATCCTATTTGTAATTTAACTATCTAAGAGCATTTATGGAATAATATGACTTAGATGCTAACATGGATGATTCTCATGCAGGCTACCATGGACCATTCACGAAGACAATCGACACCAGTTAAGCCACGCAAGCGACAAGGAAGAGATGAAGAGTATGACTTCTTGAGGTCGTCGCCACCAATAAGACCACCACCACCAAAGATGGTCGAGCGGACGCCAAAACCCATTCGTTCTCATCAAGCCATGGCTACAACTAAGTCTCCCAAGGCAGTGGTTGTACCTCCACCGAGATTATCTTCTCATCAAGCCATGGCTCAAAAAGGGCCATCAAAAGCCCCTCCACCAGCTCGTGTCTCTGTCTCGCCTCGAACCAATGCTCCATCCAAAGCCAAAGCCCTCCATCCTCCATCCGCTTGTAATAACATACTCCTAGCCGGGTACTTGGCCCATGAGTTCTTAAACAAAGGCACATTATTCGGCGAGGTGTATGATCCAAATCGAGCCAATAATCTACAAACTTCTTCAAACAATTCAAAGGAAGTGAAGGAGATGAGTTGTGGATATGATAACAAGGATAAGGGAAAGGGGAAAGGCTATTGAGCCAGATCCATAACCGGAACAAAATTCGGGCAAGCTTGAAGCTCGAGTTAAGGAGCTGAGATACTATGAAGTGTCTCAGCTACTTAAGCTTAATTATGTTTAAGTTAAACATAATTAATAACCCATCACAACTTGCCCGTTTCTTGAATCTTGAACCCAAGAAAATGAAATTCCGTCCTAAGTTTAATTATGTTTAAGTTATTTAAATAAAATGTTGTTTGAAATGATATAACTTAATTATAATTATAATATTGATAATGATATTAGTTTCTTTGAATCCTATCAATTGGTTTTGCAATTCAAAAATGGGTTGTGGCGCAGCTTGTTGCCCATTTACCAGTCATTTGCTTGTAACTTGTTGTTTTGGCATTTTAATGAGAATCTCTAGTTATTATTTACTAAAAAAACAAAAAAAAATGTTTATGGTTAGTTTCTTTGAATCCAATCAATTGGTTTGGTTATGATATTGATAATGGTATTATTTCTTTTTTATAATCCTTTCAGAAAATACCACTAAATATTGTATATTAAGTAACAAATAATTTATTATTGTATTTTATTTTCTTAGAAAAGGTGAGTGTTCAAATCATGAAATTGCAAAACACATTCAAAAACTACGTCGTGTAAGAGTATATGCTTGTTTTTACAGTAAAATAGAGGTGTTCTTAAATTGTGAAATCAATCTTAACTGTTCAAGTCAATTCAAATCAACATGGGGCCGTTTGTTTACCTTTTAATGGACCTCTTACTGTTTCAGCACTTAATGGATCAGACTGTTTGTTTCGCGAGCAAATGTTTGAATGGTTCAGACATTTGCCTCTGAATGGTTAAGCACTATACTAAGTCTGAATGGTTAAGACTTGAAGAAACACGGATCTGATTATGGGGTTAATCAGTTTGGTTTATGTTCCTACCATGGTGGTTAATCTTCTAATGGCTTTCCTGAGCTTCGTAATGATCGTCTAATCCTGCAAAACAGAACACCGTTACTCGTTAAGAGGGGAATGTGGGGGTTTCCCTCTTAACCGGGCTCCGGCGTGAGAATAAGCGACTGCTTTGGGGAGATAATTGAGTATTAAGAGTGAGAGTAGAGGGAATGGAATGTTTAACCTGTGGACTGAGGTCTCTATTTATAGTCGGAGAGGTGTAAGAGGGTGTGGGCTGATGGGCCTTGGGCCAGAAGGCGACAACTTAGAGGATATGCTCTTTGTCTCACTGGTGTCGACCGTTAGTGGCTTCTGGGAGTTCGTTGGTGCTGGCGCACCGTGATTGGAGCCACGTGTCAAGGTTGTCGGCTGGCCGCCCTTCTGCCATCAGCAGGTAAGTGGAGATCGTGGGGCAGTTGTCTCTTCCCTGTGATTGGTGCCACGTAGGCGTCCTTAAGTACTTTTTGTCTCCTGCATGTCAGACGATCGTGGAGCACGATTGAGCAGGGCCAGAAGGACGCTGATTGGCTCTTTTCTTGTGCCACTTGTACCTTGTGTACTATCCGAAACAGTCTTGCGCCGTAGTCACGCGCGATTCTTGCTGAGCACGTAACCACCCCGCGCAGGAGTATGGGTTACTGCACGCTCATTCAGAATACTAAGTGTTGAAAGCGAAGCTCCCTATTGCTCAGACCTCGCACCGTATCAAAGAATGTTGAAGTAGCCCGCGCGAGGTTAGCAATAAGAAAATTGTTGAATAAGGAGTATGGTCCTGCGCACAACCTTGACGGAGGCTTGCGCGGATTTTTGTGACCATACCCCTTCAAGTCCCCCCAGTCCAGTGCTGCACCATGCGCGAGGCAAGTGGTTGGAGCTCTGGACTTAGAAAAATAAAGTTGTAGAAAATGCTTGTTTTTTTATTGGTAGGCGCACGCGTGCAAATGTTTTGACAGTTGTTACGGCACGACTACATATCTGGTAGGTGATGATTCTTTGTTTTGTGTGGATAGCGCGCGGATGCCTTGGGTAACCATGCATACTGCGTGACCTGGGTAACTTCTGCATTAAGTTTGTAATAATTTTGGGCGGGAAAATCCTCGAAATTTGAACCTGACAAGTTGGTGGAGAACGTCGTTGATGGTGACGTTTGAGTTGACCACTTACACGACTATCATCAAGTGGTTTCTGACGGTTTGGTTTTTCGTCAGGAGAGTGAGCTCCACGCGCGCGTGGTAACCGTCACTCCGGGATTCTCGCCTGACGTGTCGTTTTCTGATTGGTCACGTGCGCGGAAAACTCGGCACGTTTACCCATCGCATTAAATGCGATGGGTATATATATCCGATGAGGGATGAGTGCAAATCACTTTTCATCTTCTGTTGTCATCTTTCTCTTCTATTTGCTCTCGAATTCACTTTGAATCTTCAAACCTTTGCAGAACATAGTAGCAAATCTTCAAGTTTCTTGAGAAGATATTCAAACTTTCTGTTTTATCATCAATGGCTGAAGAACATCCCGTTGAAGAAGGTCATGTTCCCGTCCTCAGGTGGGATTTAGGGCTGTTCGAGCAGATTGTTCGGAGCTTCCGGTTTCCACCGGAATGGGATGCCAGGTATCCCGGTCAGAATCAGACGGCCGCTGATGCACCGCCGGGGTACATTACGTTATTTGAAGATTTCTTTCATCAGGGCAACTTTCGATTGCCGGCTACAGAATTCTTGGCTCATATACTCCAGTTCTATGGGTTTCATATCTCACAACTGAGCCCTCCTGGGATGGTTAGGGTTCGACATTTCGAATTCCTATGCCGATCTCATGGTGTTGACCCAACGGTCGAGAGGTTCAGGGCCTTCTACCAACTGATCAGGACTATAGGCTTCTACTCGTTTGCCAGTCGAGGGGCTGCTAAAAAGATACTCCTTAATCCTCCTAAGAGTTTCCATGACTGGAAACAGAAGTTCTTCTTTATTCGCGAAGAGGTGATAACGATCGCCATGATATTCCGCCCCTGGTCCGATCCAATCGAGAAGGAAGAACTGGCGATACCAAAGAAGGAAGATTGGTATGTGAAACTAACTGCCACTCCAAACCGAGTGTTTGGAGAAAATGTTCTGGTTGCGACGCAGATGAGTGATCAGTGGCCGCATGATAGCGAAGAGGTGCCGGTGTTGAAGTTTGAGGATAAAGGCTAGTTGTTTCCTTAGTTTTCTGCTTATTTTCGCTTTATTTAACACTTTGAATTTTAAATGTAGAAGCACATCTTTATCAAGCTGCTTTCCCCACGTTTGGTGGGTCCATGGGTGTGCGCCCGCTGTAATCGGGGGAACAGTATTGGTATGAAAGGATCAGGCCGCGCTTCTTGTATCTTGTCGCTGGGCCTTTTGCCAATCCTCCAACCGCAACTGAAGGTGCGCGTATTCCCAATCCCCGACCCTTGTGATCTGTGACCTCCGCTGGGAAAGAGATTCTTTATCTTTCCAGCGAGGAGTCTGTAGGGTCTTCTAATGGGGAGCTAAGTTCGTGGTCTAACATCTTTGCAGGTGTGTTGCACGACCTGGGTATCGACCTTGAAGAGAAGAAGAAGAAGAAGAAGAAGAAGAAGAAGAAGAAACCTTCTAGGAAGAAGAAGGTGATCAACCTTGAACCTGAAGTGACTAGCAAGAAGGATGGACCTAGCCGCGCGACCTCTGGTGTTGCTGACAAAGGTACTCTTCACTTTCGCCAGAGTAACTTGGAAGATTATGTGATTATCAGTGACTCACTTGAAGGTTTATCGCGCGCAGGCGAGAAAAAAGTAGGAGGGGGTGGTTCCAAGAGTTCAGGTAGCGCGGGCTCTCGCAACCCGGATGCTGGTGCGACTCCGTCCTCTGTTGCGCATGATGAAGAGGAGGAGGAGGAAGAGGAGGAGGAGGCTGCTGCAAAGTTAATCAGCAGGAAGAGGAGTAGAAGTGAGACCACAGTTGGCGTGTCTACTGCGCCGCAGGCTGGAGGTGTTCCCTTGATTGGGAAAAAGAGTAACTTGCGCTCCCTTTACAAATTTTCTCCTGGTTAGTTTAACGCTTCCTTATTTATTTGGTTTCTTTATTTCTTGTTGCTCTCTCTTTTAACGCTTAGCTTCTTCAGAGGCCAAGAAGAAGACCCCTGAGAAGAAGGGTGTCATGTTTACGGATCCCTCAGAGCCGGCGCAGAAAAGGCCCAAGGTTACTATCAAACCTCTCAAGACTGCTGAAATAGAATCTGAGAAGGATAAACAGGTTGCTGAGGGGGAGAAAGCAAAAGCTGCTGAGGAAGCGAAGAGGAAGAGAGCTGCAGAAAGAGAGAAGGAGAGAGAGAAGAATAAGGAGAATGAGAAGGAAAAAACGGCTGCCGACAAGCCTGTCGGGGGTGAGCCGAAGGGCACCGGCATCGCTGCTACAATCGTGCATGATAAACCGCAGGGTCCGGAGCCTTATCCTTCCCTTCAGGCTGTTAAAATAACTTCTACTGCTGGGGGATCGGGCTCTAGTGCTCATCAAGACAAATCTGCTGCTGCAGGAGGCGCGAGTGCTGGTTTTGCAGCTGGCCAGGCTGGTGTGGGAAAACAAGGCGCACCGCCACGTTCTCCAATAGGCCCCCGGGATACCCTGGGAGATATTTATTATAAGTCTTATACAGAGGATAGCCGTGGTGACGCTCCGCACCAACCGCCATGGGGTTTAAAGCAAAAAGACACTTTCCTTGAGTTCGCGCCTTGCCGCGACTGGTTTCTGAATTCCATTCCTCCTGGTGAGGTTGACCGTCAAAGGGCGCGAACCCACAATGGGTTGTATCATGCCTATGTTGTTGGTGAGGCCTACACCAGTGCTGCTAATCATCAAATTGTTCGCGAGTGGCGAACCATGGTTAGGGAGAGGGAGGATTGGGAGAAATACCGCGAGCGGATATTAAGGCGTGTTAATGACTTCGAAAGGTCGAAAGCTGCCTTTGATGAAGAGAAGGAAAAATTCGAAGCTGACAGGAAATCGGAGGAGTGGGGCCGTGAAGGCCTTAAGGGCAAACTTCGCGCTGTTGAAGACCTCTTAGCAAAGGAGAAAGCTGAGTTTAAGAGGTTATGCGAGAAGGATAACCAACGCACGTTCGCAGCTCGCAATAAGATTACCGACCTAGAGGCTCAAAATGCCACACTGTCAAAGAAGGTCGAGGATCTTGCCGCTGAGAAGGAGCGCACTGAGGTTTAACAACAAGCTCTCTTTTCTTTTCTGCTTTGGGTTTCGTTTAGGCTTCTAAGTCTTTTTCTTTTGTCTTTTGTCTTGTGTAGGCCGAATTTAAAGCGCAGGTATCCGGTAAGGATAAGGGTTTGGCTGCCAAGGATGCCGAGATTGCCGAGCTGAAGCGCCGCCTGCAAGAGCAGGTTGACAAAAGTGAGTCCTTGGAGATCGATCTGGAGGCCGAAAAGTCGAAGGCTGCCTCAGCTGAGGAAGCCAGGCAAAAGGCCGAGGAGGCGCGAGCCATAAGATCTTCTGCCTTGAATGTGGCGCAAAATAATTATGCTGAGGTCCAGGGTATTGTTGACACGCTGTCTTCAGATATTGAATGGCTGCGCGGCAGGGGAATAGTTCTGGTATTTATCTCTTTTTAACTTGGGTTTTATTTACTAAGTCAGTTCCTCATTTGCTCGTTTTGGTGTAGATGGCCAACTCGATTTTGAATGCTGGAGAACTGGACGGGACTGTTGCTGCTCTCATAGATGCCTCGCGCGCTGTCGGACATCGGGGAGGTTATCTAGAATGTGCGCAGCATGTCGAGGAGGTATTTGGGCAAGAGTTAGATACAAGTCATTGTTCAGTGACTGGCGAAGCTAATGCGGAGTTGGCTCGTGCTGAAAATGCATACGATCACCTAGCGCTGCCCGTGATGGACTTGGTCGCAAAAGCTTTAGAGCATGATGACTGGTGCCATCGTATTAAGGCTATTCTGGATCCACCAGAGATGGTTACTTTATCTGATGAGGAGACAGCGGCAGGCAATGATGGCGATGGTGAAGGCGCTGGTGATGGTGATAAGCATGACGATGATGATGCCGGCGGTGACGGCTTTGAATAGGTAGTGTTGACAGGCTTTGTGCCTTGTAATTTTTATCTTTAGGTTTTGAATGTAACCTGTTGCGCGGTCGCGCTTGTTTTGATGTCACTATTGCGCAGTTGCGCTAGTTAAATATGATAATTTTGCTTATTCTGTCCGGTTACAATTATTGCACTGTTGTTAGAAACTTTGGTTAAATTAGCTCGAATAAATGTAAGTGTGGCTCTTGTGCGAGTGTAACTGCCCAGTCTCGCGCTATGTTCGCGGAGTACCTTGGAGGAGTAACTCAAGAGCTCGTAATTCACTGGAGTGTTTTCGTGCTAATCAAAAGTTTAACATGCATTTGTAACGTAAAGAGTCGTCTTGGAAAAGAAAGCATGTCGTATGCTTTCATTGATTGATAAACAGGCGCTTAGGCCAACATTCATTGCGTATAAGTAACATAAGGGGCGTTTAGCCAACATAGGAAATTAAAAAGGCGCACGACCAACATTGGTGAGAAAAGGCGCATGGCCTAGAATAGTTACATATAGCACCTGCGCAGTTGTTGCGCATTCCATGTGGCCTAGGAGCTCATCCCCTTACATGGCCCTTGCCATGGAGTTTTTTGCTAGGTTCTCATCCTGATCTTAGGATAGAAAGACAAATTTGTTAAAACAACTTCATTCATTCAAGAGATACTTGTTTTTACAAAAGGTAATCATAGTGCTACTCTCGGAATACAACTTGTGAAATACAAACCAATCTTTCTTGTTCAGACATGGAACCTTTTCAAGGTTTTTCCATTCCAATGCCTTGGAAGCCTTTTACCCTCTGAGTCTGCTAGCTTGTAAGATCCACCGTTATGTGCTTCAAGGATGGTGTACGGGCCTTCCCATTTTGGACCAAGCTTTCCTTGATTCTCTTTTTTGCTAGCTTCATTGTTTCTAAGGACCAGGTCTCCTGGCTTGAAGCGTTCGTTCTTGACTCTCTTGTTGTAGTAGGCTTCCATTCGTTGCTTGTACTTGGCTTCTTGAATTGTAGCTTGGTCTCGTGCTTCCTCTAGGAGTTGTAAGTTCAACATGGTCTCTTTTTGGTTTGTTTCGGGATCCATGTTGACAATTCGTTGTGTTACAACTCCTACTTCAGCTGGGATCACGGCTTCGGATCCAAATACCAAGCTATAGGGTGTTATTTTGTGACTTGTTTTTTCGGTTGTTCTTATGGCCCATAGAACACTCGGCAATTCTTCAAGCCAGTTGCTTTCGTATCTTCCCAGCCTGGTTTTGATACCTTCCACTATGCTTCGATTCATCCTTTCAACCTGACCGTTTGATTGTGGGTAAGCCACTGAGCTGAAAACCTGGTTGATTCTGTATTCTTTGCACCAAACGCTGAAAGGCTTCTCAGCAAATTGCTTTCCATTGTCAGTGACAAGTACTCCCGGCAATCCATAACGGCAAATAATGTTCTCCCAAACAAAGTCAATGACTTGTTTGCCCGTGATCTTTGCAAGTGGTTTAACCTCGGGCCACTTGGTGAAATAATCTATGGCTACCAACAAGAACTTCACTCCACCTTTGCTTGGGGGAAACGGACCGACAATGTCCATCCGCCATTTATAGAATGGCCATGCTGAGGTTATTGGGACCAGATCATGCTTGGGACTTTTTGGGATTGGTGCGTGAATTTGGCAGGCATCACATTTCCTTAATTGCTCGGCGGTATCCCGGTGCATTGAGGGCCAAAAATACCCAAGGTTCATAAGTTTTGCAACCATCGACCTAGCTCCAAAATGAGCTCCGCATATACCTTCGTGAATTTCTTTGATCAATTACTGACTTTGCTCGGGACCCACACATCATAGCAAGAGAGCAAGATAACCCTTTTTGTAAAGGGTTTCACCTTGTAGTATATACTGCCTTGCCTTGATCTTAACCCTTTCAGCTTCTATTTGATCACTTGGCAATTCACCGTTTTTAAGGAATTTCTTGATTGGAGTCATCCAATTTGGATCTTCCTCGGTGACTACATCTTGAACTTCCAACTCATCAATTGATGGAGCCTTTAACACTTCTACCAACACCTTCTTGGTAAGGTGGGCAAAAGTGAGAGATGCAAGCTTACTCAAGGCATCCGCTTTTTTGTTTTGGGACCTGGGAATTTGCTTGATGTTGCATGTTTGGAAGGTATTCATCAGCTCCTTGGATTTTTCTTTGTATCTTTTCATGTTGGGCTCCTTTGCAACGTAGCTATCATTCACTTGGCTCGAGACCAGCAACGAATCTGTGAATACTTCAAGCTTTTGGACCTTCATTTCTTTAGCCAGTCTTAAGCCGGCGATCAGTGCCTCGTATTCAGCCTCGTTGTTAGTGGTCTGAAAATCAAAACGGAGAGCATACGTGAACTCCAACCCTTCTGGGTTAATCAAAATGAGCCCAGCCCCTGACCCTTCAACGCTTGAAGCCCCATCGGTGAAAAGTTTCCAGGCTTCGAGGTCTGAGGGTTCAGTGGCAGCGGTGTTTACTTCAGTGATTGTTTGCTTTGGGACTTCTACAATGAAATCAGCCAATACTTGGGCTTTGATAGCTTTTCTTGGGACATAGGTGATGTTATGCTCACCTAGTTCCACTGCCCATTTGGCTAATCGTCCTGAGTTTTCTGGTTTTGCAAGCACACTCTTAATAGGTTGGTCGGTGACCACTTGTATAGGGTGTGCTTGAAAATACCTTCGAAGCCTTCTAGCTGTTTGAACTAGGGCTAGGGCAAGTTTTTCAAGAGGAGGATATTTGGTTTCAGCCAATTTTAGAGTTTTGCTGAAGAAATAAACGGGTACCTGAACCTTGTCTCGCTCAATGGTGAGGACCGCGCTTATGGCCTCTTCAGCAACCGAAAGGTACACCGAGATTAACTCTCCCGTTTCTGGGGCTGCAATGTCAGGTAGGGAAGCTAGATGTTCTTTCATCTGGTTGAAGGCTTCTTCAGCCTCCTCAGTCCATTTGAAGTCCTTCTTATCAGAGCAGCTTTTGAGCGTTTTGTAAAAGGGTAAAGACCTTTCAGCCAACTTGGAGGTAAAACGCTTCAAGGCTGCAAGCTTCCCATTTAAGCTCTCAACCTCCTTCTTGCTTCTCGGTGGTTTGGTTTCAAGAACAGCTTTCACCTTATTCGGATTGGCTTTAATGCTTTGTTTTCCCACAATATGCCCAAGGAATTTACCTTCCTCAAACCCAAAAGAGCATTTTTCGGGGTTGAGTTTCATGTTGACCTTCCTTAGGTTCTTGAAGGTTTCTTGGATGTCATCGAGCATTTGATACTCCGTCTTGCTTTTAATCACCAAGTCGTCGACATATGCCTCCATGTTTCTACCAATTTGACTTGAAAAGGCCTTGTCTACTAGGCGTTGGTAGGTGGCTCCAGCGTTTTTGAGGCCAAAAGGCATCTTTTGATAACAAAAGATCCCTTTGTCCGTGTGAAAAGCGGTCTTTTCTTCATCCTCCTCCTTCATGAGGATTTGATGATAACCTTTGTAGGCGTCAAGAAAACATTTGAACGGGTAACCGGTGAGGGAGTCAACCTTGAGATCAATTTCAGGTAATGGGTAGCAGTCTTTGGGACAAGCCTTGTTACGGTCCTTGAAGTCTATGCACATTCTCCACGAATTGTCTGGCTTTCGGACCATCACTGGGTTTGCAACCCAGGATTGATACTTGACCTCGCGGAGAATGCCAGCTGACACAAGCTTTTCAACCTCTTGGCATGCAGCCAAGCTTCTTTCGGGTGCTAGACTTCGTTTCTTCTGGACGACAGGCTTGGCATTGGGTGGTATCTTCAATTCCAATGATCACGTCATAGCTTGAAGGTATATTGATAACCACAAAAGTGAGTGGCTGGACTCTCTCCTTCTGACCTTCGCTGAAACGAACATCAAGTGTCAGTTGCCCTAAAGGCTTGAGGGGTATATCGGCAATACCTTTTATAGAGGTTCCGGAGGGTTGAAGCCCTGAACGTTCTTCATTGCTTAGACGGTTAAAGAACTTCTCAAACATGATTTCGGTGGCAGCACCAGTGTCTATGTAAGCTTTACTTGTTTGCAATGTTCCCACAGTAGCCTCAACCACAAGAGGGCTTGAAAGAGGGTCCTTCTCAGTTGGGGGGAAGCAAACACACTGAAGCTCCCAAGCTTCCAACCGCTGCCTTTTGTGTGGAACCCTTCCATCGAAATCTACCATATTGACTTCCTTGCCTTTTCCTTCAGCCATTTTGTCCCTTACTCCCTTTACCAAGTGAGCGAGTTCCCCGGACTTGACGGCTTCTTCGATCCTCTTTTTAAGTTGGAAGCAATCATTGGTATGGTGTCCCTTTTCTTCATGAAATTCACAGTATTGTGTGGAATTTTCGTTTTTTCTGCTTTTGGGGAGAGGTCTTGGAGGCCGAAAGTTCTGCTTGACTTCTTCCGTTGCAAGGATTTCTTGAGGAGTCTTTGTGAGGGGTGTGAAACTTATGCCTTTCTCCCTGGTGGAAGGGTTTCGACCTTCAAGCCTTCGATGGTCTGAACCCTTTTGACGTCTGTCATAGGAGCTAAAGTTCCCCCTTTTTCTGGTTGGGCTGTTGCTTCGCCAACCGGATCCTCTTTTCCTTTGCTCTTTAATATCTACTTCCTCCTATCCCCGGATATGGGCTTCAGCTCTTTCGAGAGCTTCTTCCAAGGTCTTGGGCAGGGATTTGTTGAAATCACTTGTGAGATATTTTGAGGTGATAGCATTCATAAAACCAGCCACCCTCATTTTTTCGTCTGCCCCTACATATGTTAGACCTTCATTCTTGTATCGTTCGATAAACTCTCGAAGACTTTCATCATCACGTTGTTTTATCTGAAAGATCACTGTTGCATCTTTGACATATCGCCTTTGTTGGGAGAAATTGGCCAGGAATCCCTTGCTGAGGTCGTCGAAGCTTCGAATGCTTCGAGCAGGTAAATCATTGAACCAAATTCTGGCTGATCCGACAAGAGTTTGCATGAACATTAGACAACATTCAGCGTTTGACCATTTCTCAATCCTTGCTGCACCAGTGAAGATCTGAAGATGGTCCTCAGGATCTTCAGTCCCATCATATGTTCTGATGTGGGATGGCATCTTGATCTTCGTTTGAAAATCATAATCGGCTATTTGCTGTGAAAAGCATGAGAGGTTACTCGGCTTGTAAGGTTTGGCCAAATCTTCTTCAGCCCTTGCATCCGTGTTGTTGCCATTGTTGCTGTTCCCCTGAGTGGCCAGCACCTGATTAATAAAGTGCTGCCACGGGAAGCTGGCCATCATCTGGGGCATAGGGTTAAAGCCTTAAAGGCTTCCGGGTGCAACTGGGCAACTAACTCCAAAGGGGGTGCTCATAACAGCACTTCGTGCCAAGGGGAGAACGGACAAAGCTTGTTCCCATGAAGTTGTTGTAGAAGGTGGAAGGCTTGTCACTGGGGATTGTAGGAGCTGGTCTAGGGTCAGCTCATGGCCCAGAGGAGCACCACTCGTAGCTGGTTGAGATGAGAAGAGAGGATATGCTGTAGGATTCGGCCTTGCGGACAGATACGGGTTAGGGTTTGGAGGATTACTGGGACCAGCCTCATCCCTAGATACAAAAGGAGGGATAGGAGGTCCAGGAGATAGTGTTGGTTCTGGCTCATCATAGTCTAAACGAATCCTCGCTCCCTTGTCCCTTTCCCTACTCACGTATTGGTTGAGGAGAGACCTCAACTCAAGGATATTGTTGGCAACCCCTTCAGGGGTAAGTTCAACACGTGGCGGGGTGCCAGAGACACCAACATTAGGGGAAGGGACTCCGGATCTGGACGAAGTTGGAGTGTTGAAAGTGAGAAACTCGGGAGTGCTCCCCGAAGTTGAGAAAGAAGTTGGTATAGCCACATGAGTTTGGCTAGTACCCGGGGTAGTGGTGTTTGGAACCTGATTTACTTCTCCCGGGGATCCACTTTCTGACATGGTAGTTTCAAGAGAAAGGAGCTACACTACTAGGTCTTTTGAGGAAAAATAGTGGCGTAGCCCCACGGTGGGCGCCAACTTGTTGATGCAACAAATAATAGACCAAGGATAGTAGCTGGGATGGTCGGGCAAAAGGGTTGAAGGGTTCAACTTTGCCTAACGCAGGTCGTGGGGTCCCCCCACGTTTGCAAGATGTGGAGAGAGGTTCACTAGATTTGTTTTGTTGTTTGCTAAAGATCCTCCTCTGAAGTGTGTTCAGATTCGGATGTGTAAGCAAAAGGAATGTGTGTGTTGAATGTGAAAGCAAGTGACTCGCATAAAGCAAGTACTTGAGAGCAATGATCAGAGATTCTCCAAGAATCAGAGCTGATCGGAGTGTCTAATTTATAGGAGAGGACATCACTCGAAGAGGAATGAGTTTAACTAGTGAACATGCTTGCAGTGGGGGACTTACCCTTTCGGGGGTTGAAGCCTTTTGACCCGCGGATAATAGAGTGTGCTCTGTGGACCTGCATTGCTTTTGCGGCTGGTGAGTTGGTGAAGCAATCCAGAGACATGACCTTTTACTGTTCCCGCATTGCTTTATCTCAACTCCCCAGGTTTTTAACCTTTGAACCATTTTGTCTTATGAGCATTCACGTATTTATGTCATTTATATTTGGTCTTGGGCTACCCCCATCATCATGTATGTTGGTAATTTTCCCAACTAAACTAAAAAAAAAACCTTAAAAAAACCAGACGTTTCCATCTTTTATTGTTGTTCTTTTTCCTTGGGATAAAAGTTGGAAGGGTTTCTTGAGTTTAGTAAGGAAATTACCAGTATACTCATAACATAACAAACACATTGGTTAATCTTAATGAGAAAATGGACGGTCTTAGATGTGTGTATAAGTTGGGATTATTGGAGAGAATTTTTAAAGTTGAGATTATTATCGGCCAACTGGTGAAACTTAGGATTATTAAAATCCAATAACCCATTGTATAATTGCATGGTAAATTTTTTTTTTAGAAACCTCTAAGTTAACAGGCTAGCTCTGCCACTACCGCATACCCACATCAGGTAGCAGCCGCCACCTCTTTCTTTTGCAAGATCAAAGTTAACAAACATATTTTTATTTATAAGTATATGAAGATTTTAGGTTTCTTTTCAATAAATAGAAAAATGAAAAGAATATTGCATAAATTCCAAAAAAAACATATTATATTATTCTTATTTTTATTTATCGTACTTATTAAAACGTGTAAAGGGTGTAATATCTTTTGCCTTAAATTCATGCGCTTAGTACTATCTTACCGACTCCTTTATATTGAACTCTATACGGCAACCCGGATTTTTCACACTTTCATTATCTAAAATCCAAACCGAATTAACTTTTCTTTCCGCAAATTGGTACTTTTTACTACTATATTTCATCGAATACTCTGACTCTTCAATATGTTCAACCCCGCAGTTTTTAACCTACCGATCAAGATAGTCTCCTTTGAATATCGTATCTAGATCATTTCCTTGTGTGAGATTTTCTTTAAGGTAAGGATCATTCAAAAAAAATGTTCGATTTGTCTGTTTTAATTCATCGATTCAGTTATGTGTCATTTGAGCTTATATTTTAATATAAGTGGAATGATACTTAAAAGTTAAGTTTTATATCTTGCATGATTGTTTACTTTGGAGGCTTTCGATGTTATTTTAAAATAATATATGCATATTGGTATTTGATAATTGACTATTTATGAAGCTTATTACCATTTTTAATCCTATTTGTAATTTAACTATCTAAGAGCATTTATGGAATAATATGACTTAGATGCTAACATGGATGATTCTCATGCAGGCTACCATGGACCATTCACGAAGACAATCGACACCAGTTAAGCCACGCAAGCGACAAGGAAGAGATGAAGAGTATGACTTCTTGAGGTCGTCGCCACCAATAAGACCACCACCACCAAAGATGGTCGAGCGGACGCCAAAACCCATTCGTTCTCATCAAGCCATGGCTACAACTAAGTCTCCCAAGGCAGTGGTTGTACCTCCACCGAGATTATCTTCTCATCAAGCCATGGCTCAAAAAGGGCCATCAAAAGCCCCTCCACCAGCTCGTGTCTCTGTCTCGCCTCGAACCAATGCTCCATCCAAAGCCAAAGCCCTCCATCCTCCATCCGCTTGTAATAACATACTCCTAGCCGGGTACTTGGCCCATGAGTTCTTAAACAAAGGCACATTATTCGGCGAGGTGTATGATCCAAATCGAGCCAATAATCTACAAACTTCTTCAAACAATTCAAAGGAAGTGAAGGAGATGAGTTGTGGATATGATAACAAGGATAAGGGAAAGGGGAAAGGCTATTGAGCCAGATCCATAACCGGAACAAAATTCGGGCAAGCTTGAAGCTCGAGTTAAGGAGCTGAGATACTATGAAGTGTCTCAGCTACTTAAGCTTAATTATGTTTAAGTTAAACATAATTAATAACCCATCACAACTTGCCCGTTTCTTGAATCTTGAACCCAAGAAAATGAAATTCCGTCCTAAGTTTAATTATGTTTAAGTTATTTAAATAAAATGTTGTTTGAAATGATATAACTTAATTATAATTATAATATTGATAATGATATTAGTTTCTTTGAATCCTATCAATTGGTTTTGCAATTCAAAAATGGGTTGTGGCGCAGCTTGTTGCCCATTTACCTGTCATTTGCTTGTAACTTGTTGTTTTGGCATTTTAATGAGAATCTCTAGTTATTATTTACTTAAAAAAACAAAAAAAAATGTTTATGGTTAGTTTCTTTGAATCCAATCAATTGGTTTGGTTATGATATTGATAATGGTATTATTTCTTTTTTATAATCCTTTCAGAAAATACCACTAAATATTGTATATTAAGTAACAAATAATTTATTATTGTATTTTATTTTCTTAGAAAAGGTGAGTGTTCAAATCATGAAATTGCAAAACACATTCAAAAACTACGTCGTGTAAGAGTATATGCTTGTTTTTACAGTAAAATAGAGGTGTTCTTAAATTGTGAAATCAATCTTAACTGTTCAAGTCAATTCAAATCAACATGGGGCCGTTTGTTTACCTTTTAATGGACCTCTTACTGTTTCAGCACTTAATGGATCAGACTGTTTGTTTCGCGAGCAAATGTTTGAATGGTTCAGACATTTGCCTCTGAATGGTTAAGCACTATACTAAGTCTGAATGGTTAAGACCTGAAGAAACACGGATCTGATTATGGGGTTAATCAGTTTGGTTTATGTTCCTACCATGGTGGTTAATCTTCTAATGGCTTTCCTGAGCTTCGTAATGATCGTCTAATCCTGCAAAACAGAACACCGTTACTCGTTAAGAGGGGAATGTGGGGGTTTCCCTCTTAACCGGGCTCCGGCGTGAGAATAAGCGACTGCTTTGGGGAGATAATTGAGTATTAAGAGTGAGAGTAGAGGGAATGGAATGTTTAACATGTGGACTGAGGTCTCTATTTATAGTCGGAGAGGTGTAAGAGGGTGTGGGCTGATGGGCCTTGGGCCAGAAGGCGACAACTTAGAGGATATGCTCTTTGTCTCACTGGTGTTGACCGTTAGTGGCTTCTGGGAGTTCGTTGGTGCTGGCGCACCGTGATTGGAGCCACGTGTCAAGGTTGTCGGCTGGCCGCCCTTCTGCCATCAGCAGGTAAGTGGAGATCGTGGGGCAGTTGTCTCTTCCCTGTGATTGGTGCCACGTAGGCGTCCTTAAGTACTTTTTGTCTCCTGCATGTCAGACGATCGTGGAGCACGATTGAGCAGGGCCAGAAGGACGCTGATTGGCTCTTTTCTTGTGCCACTTGTACCTTGTGTACTATCCGAAACAGTCTTGCGCCGTAGTCACGCGCGATTCTTGCTGAGCACGTAACCACCCCGCGCAGGAGTATGGGTTACTGCACGCTCATTCAGAATACTAAGTGTTGAAAGCGGAGCTCCCTATTGCTCAGACCTCGCGCCGTATCAAAGAATGTTGAAGTAGCCCGCGCGAGGTTAGCAATAAGAAAATTGTTGAATAAGGAGTATGGTCCTGCGCGCAACCTTGACGGAGGCTTGCGCGGCTTTTTGGGACCATACCCCTTCAAGTCCCCCCAGTCCAGTGCTGCACCATGCGCGAGGCAAGTGGTTGGAGCTCTGGACTTAGAAAAATAAAGGTGTAGAAAATGCTTGTTTTTTATTGGTAGGCGCGCGCGTGCAAATGTTTTGACAGTTGTTACGGCGCGACTACATATCTGGTAGGTGATGATTCTTTGTTTTGTGTGGATAGCGCGCGGATGCCTTGGGTAACCATGCATACTGCGTGACCTGGGTAACTTCTACATTAAGTTTGTAATAATTTTGGGCGGGAAAATCCTCGAAATTTGGATCTGACAAGTTGGTGGAAAAACGTCGTTGATGGTGACGTTTGAGTTGACCACTTACACGGCTGTCATCAAGTGGTTTCTGACGGTTTGGTTTTTCGTCAGGAGAGTGAGCTCCACGCGCACGTGGTAACCGTCACTCCGGGATTCTCGCCTGACGTGTCGTTTTCTGATTGGTCACGTGCGCGGAAAACTCGGCACGTTTACCCGTCGCATTAAATGCGATGGGTATATATATCCGATAAGGGATGAGAGCAAATCACTTTTCATCTTCTGTTGTCATCTTTCTCTTCTATTTGCTCTCGAATTCACTTTGAATCTTCAAACCTTTGCAGAACATAGTAGCAAATCTTTAAGTTTCTTGAGAAGATATTCAAACTTTCTGTTTTATCATCAATGGCTGAAGAACATCAAGAAGAACATCCCGTTGAAGAAGGTCCTGTTCCCGTCCTCAGGTGGGATTTAGGGTTGTTCGAGCAAATTGTTCGGAGCTTCCGGTTTCCACCGGAATGGGATGCCAGGTATCCCGGTCAGAATCAGACGGCCGCTGATGCACCACCGGGGTACATTACGTTATTTGAATTCTTGGCTCATATACTCCAGTTCTATGGGTTTCATATCTCATAACTGAGCCCTCCTGGGATGGTTAGGGTTCGACATTTCGAATTCCTATGCCGATCTCATGGTGTTGACCCAACGGTCGAGAGGTTCAGGGCCTTCTACCAACTGATCAGGACTATAGGCTTCTACTCGTTTGCCAGTCGAGGGGCTGCTAAAAAGATACTCCTTAATCCTCCTAAGAGTTTCCATGACAGGAAACATAAGTTCTTCTTTATTCGCGAAGAGGTGATACCGATCGCCATGATATTCCGCCCCTGGTCTGATCCAATCGAGAAGGAAGAACTTGTCACACCCCAACCGATGGCGGAATCATCGGGGCGTGGCACTGAGCGAAACAGATTGTCCAGAAGTTTCCACAACAACTATCATCACCATTTAAGTAAACATTATGTCCCATACCGTAACATAAATAGTCAAACAAGTTATTACAGACAACATCAAAACAAATATTCTGTTCCGACAACTCAGATTCAAATAAGTAGCAATTGTTTATCTGCTTCTAGAGACCCCTAATAAGTTATCTACAGACAACTATTTGTTGGGCTCTAAAGCTTTATTCTAGCTTCCATTTCCTACCACATATGCGTCCTAAGCACCTGTCACATACGTTAAAATAATGTCAATACATAAAATGTAAAGGTGAGCATACAAGTTTGATAATAGCATATAGAGTTCGAATTCGTTTACGCATAACTAGCACGTACACATAGTGAAATGAAGCACGTTAGTTATCGACACAGATCCATCGATACCAATGACTGCGGGTTGACTGCCCGAGGCAGTTCGCAATACACGATTACCACTGTAATCCATGCAAGTAAAAGATCCTTAACAACCCCCGTGTGAACGGGTGCTGAGTCCAAACTATAGTACTATCGTTGCTAAGGCAGGTAGACAGCATTCCATGTGTAAACATAACAACAAGCATTCATAAGCCACGTATAACATGCATTAATGGTTAAGCGTTAAAATAGCTTGAGTAGTGTGATAGATGTAGTTTGAATAGTTGTAACGTATGTAACACCCAAAAGTGTTAAAGCAAAAGGGGTTCGAGTATACTCACAGCGATAGTGGATTGAAGGGAGCGCTTTAAAGCGAGTACGGTTAGCCTGAATAGATTCGATAACGTAACGGTAAGTGACGCGTAAAACAGTACAGGTGAGAGTGGGCTGAATGACTGACCGTGCGGATCAGTCATCCGTGCGTAGAAGTCATCTGTGCGCATGACCTATCCGTGCGGATGGTGATGCGTGCGGATGGTGATACGTGCGGATGGTGTTCCATCCGGGTAAGTTGTCCGTGCGTGTGACTGCCCGTGCGGGTAGCAACCCGTGCGGACTAGTTGTTCGTGCGGACGACTTATACGTACGGTTAGGTTGCTTGTGTGGATAAATGTTCAAGTGGATTGTTTCTTCCTAAGATGTGTTTGTGTATGATGGCTTGTGCTTTGAAGTTTTCGTTGTAACATTTTGAAAACACCAAAGTGTTTCTACCTTTCAAGCCGGCCGCGCGGATGGCGGTCCGTGCGTATGGTAGTCCGTGCGGACAGCCTGTGCGCGCGGGCAGAGACAATCCGTCCGGATAGTCTGTCCGTGCGTACGACTTGGCCGTGCGGATGAGGTTTGTTTGGTTTTCGTTTTATGGCCTTAGTATCTCATGATCCGAAGAGTAATCCATTCAGAGGTTGTCCGTCCGGATTGCTCGTTCGTCGATACTCAAACCTTGTTTGGAAAGTGGGTCCCAAGGCTAGTCCGTGCGGATCACCACTCGTGCGTATGACCTGTACGTGCGTATGGCTCGTCCGTGCGGACAGCTAGTCCGTGCGGATAGCTTGTCCGTGAGGACAACTGGTCTGGTTGTTTCGTTCGTCTACACTTGGTTTCTGTTGTCGTTTATCGAGACGTTCTGATTTTCGTGGCAACCACTTGGAGTTGTGTTCCTACCCGCGTGACTAGACCGGCCAGGAACCACCTTAACTCAGCCTGTCGGCGACTCAGAACAGTTCTCCCGGTTAACCTCGCAATCAGTTGTCTACGGGTAGAATTCCAGATCTAGAACTAGGGCATTACTATTGATGAGTAAAACACAAGGACTGATCGGATTTGTACCGGTTTCAAGGGTAAAAGTGGGAAAGAACTTTGGTTTATTTCTTTCAACTCTTTTATCCTTAGAAAAGATTAGATCTAGGTGAAATTATTGTAAAAACTTGTAGAAATCGTTTAGATCTGAGATATTCTAGGTGGAATGAGGTCAAACTTGAAGTTCTTATGAACTTTATGATGACGTCACTAAAGAATACCTCAAATCCGGATGATTTCGTGGTTAAAATCGAAGATCCGAAAGATAGAAATGTGTAGGAGTGTGTAGAGACCAAAGATGTACAAGAATTAGTGCAAGATCTTACCTGAATTGGAAGAAATCTGAGAAAAGGTGAAGAATGCGTATGGTTCGGACGTCACTTGCCAAAAGTGGAAAAAGTGGAGAGTGACCCGTGTATTTATAGGATGCCAAAAGAGGAAAGGATGGGCCGTGCGCATGGCACGCACCCGGGTAGGTTATCCGCGCGGACTGGCCATCCGTGCGGACTGGCAATCCGTGCGGATTGACCATCCGTGCGGATTGGCCATCCGTGCGGATGCCGCCTCCCTTGGTGGATTTGGTGCGATGTTGATTCGGTTTCGCTTTGCGAGCGGTTCGATAGGGTTTCCTAATCAAATTACTTTCAGTCCCAACTACTTCTTATAAGGTTCGACTCGGAATTCGGGTTCGGGTTCGTTTATATTCGGGTTAGACTTCGAGTTCGATTGAGTTCGCTTGATTATCTCGACAAGCACAATATAATATAAAATAAAACATGCACAGGTAACACGTAAGGCACACACACACGTATAACGGCAAGTAAAAATACACAGCTCGAGTTACGATTTGATGTCGGTTTGATTATCATAGCTTGATTAACTTTATCGCATTGTTACTTCCTATCGTTCACAGTCGTAGGTCGATTGAAATACGGCTAGCATGATTCGATTATTGCAATGTACGACAATTACTCCACATAATCTAAATATCATACAAACAATTCTACGAGTCGAGTTGCGCGAAATCGGTCGTTGACTTTGACCTTGACTTTGACTTTCACTCGTGAAAACACGGGGTGTTACAGCCTCCCCTTGTTTAGGAAATTTCGTCCCGAAATTAAGCTGGAAGCTGTAACTAGTTCATGAATCACGTGTGAGAGTCCTTTGTTTGAAAAAAAAAAACGTCAACTTAACCAGGATTTTACGGTTAAACTTTCGCTCATTTTTTGGATATGATGTGCGAACACACTTGATCTAAAAGTCTATAAAGTTTGAGATTTCAATTTGAAGTCGTTTTAGAGAAATCTTTTTCAATTTTTAATTTCCATGTTCAAAATCTTGATCGTTGTAGGTTCTAGATTGAATTCGTTTCGATTTGCGTACCGACTCGTGAACGTGCGGAATCCGTGAACGATCGTGACCAAACACACAAATAGTAATATAAACTGTGATTCTATTGGTTAGGTTCCGGTTCGATCCGTTTCGATTGCGATCCGACTCGTACGACGTGCGGAATCCGTGCATGAGTGAGATCGAACAGACAAAAACGTACTATTTTAACGTGATTCTATTGAAAAATATGACGTGTACACTGAATCGAGGACCACAAACGAGCACTTTCTCTCTCTACTTTCTCTTTCTAGTTTATCTCTCTAATTAAACAACTGCGGGTATTTGGCCTTCATGTCGCTTTCGAGTTCCCACGTGAACTCCGCGCCTTGTTTGCCTTCCCACCGGACTTTCACAATAGGAATGCGTGAGCGCCTGAGTTCTTTGGTTTGGCGATCCATGATTTCGACAGGCTTTTCCACGAAGTGTAATGTTTCGTTCACCTGAAGATCGTCTAGAGGAACATGTAAGTCGGGGTCGTAGATGCACTTTCGGAGGTTCGACACGTGGAAGATCGGATGGACATTGCTAAGTTCTTCCGGTAATTTGAGTCTGTAGGCGACTTTTCCGATCCTTTCCAGAATCTTAAAAGGTCCCACATATCGAGGCGCGAGTTTCCCCTTTTTGCCGAATCGGACTACACCCTTCCAAGGTGATACCTTTAGGAGTACGTAGCCACCAACGTCATACTCACGGTGCTTGCGCTTTTTATCGGCGAGAAGCTTCTGTCTATCCCGAGGCTTCGCTAGATTGTCCCTAATTTGGAAAATTTTGTCTGTCGTTTCTTGTAGCAGCTCCGGACCGGTTAGTTGCGAGTGACCGACCTCGTGCCACACAATAGGCGATCGACATCTTCTTCCGTATAAGGCCTCGAAAGGTGCCATCTGGATACTAGCCTGGTAGCTGTTATTGTACGAGAATTCGACTAACGGGAGGTGTCTATCCTAGTTACCACCGAAATCTAGTACACATGAACGGAGCATGTCTTCAAGAGTATGAATCGTTCTTTCAGTCTGACCGTCGGTTTGGGGGTGGAACGCAGTACTTAGATTAAGCGTTGTACCGAGTTCCGTTTGGAAAGTTCCCCACAATCGTGAAGTGAACCGAGCATCGCGATCAGAGATGATGTCACGAGGCGTCCCATGTCGACAAATGATCTCGTCGGTGTAGATTCGGGCTAATCGTTCCACCTTGTAGTCTTCTCGTATCGGGAGAAAGTGAGCTGATTTAGTCAGACGGTCAATAACAACCCAAATGCTGTCGTGACCTGATGACGTGGTTGGAAGCTTGGTTACGAAATCCATAGCTATGCTCTCCCACTTCCACATGGGGATTGGAGGTTGTTCGAGCAAGCCAGAGGGTCGTTGGTATTCAGCCTTGATCCTAGCGCAGGTTAGGCACTTTCCGACGTAAAGAGCGATATCCCGTTTCATACCCGGCCACCAGTACCTGTATCGAAGGTCGTGGTACATTTTGTCGGCACCAGGATGAATGGAGTATCGGGACTTGTGGGCTTCATCCATGATAATCTGTCGCAGGTTGGTTCGTTTGGGGATCCAGATTTTGTCTAAGAAGTGGAATATCCCGTTCGATTTGCTCACAAGCTGGGCTCCATCGTGGTAGATTCTTTCTTTCTTCAAGGTGCGCTCGTTGAAACATGCATGCTGAGCATCGCGAATAAGAGCTTCTAGATTGTGCTGGGCCTGAACATTACGAGTGCTAAGCAGATAGCTCCGTCTGCTAAGTGCGTCGGCAACAACATTTGCTTTGCCTGGGTGATAACGAATCTCACAGTCGTAATCGTTGAGAAGTTCTACCCATCGGCGTTGACGCATATTCAGTTCCCTCTGATTAAAGATGTGCTGTAGGCTCTTATGATCGGTGAAGATCGTACACTTGGTACCATACAGGTAGTGTCGCCAAATCTTTAATGCAAAAACAACTGCGCCTAGCTCGAGATCGTGGGTTGTATAGTTCTTCTCATGGATTTTGAGCTGACGAGATGCGTAAGCTATAACCTTGTCACGTTGCATTAAGACACAACTGAGACCGAGGTTAGAAGCATCACAGTAGACAATGAAATTATCGTTTCCGTCGGGTAGTGTGAGAACAGGAGCATTGCACAGCATGTATTTGAGGGTTCGAAAGGCAGACTCTTGTTTGGTTCCCCAGACAAAAGGCTGGTCCTTATGAGTGAGAGAAGTAAGGGGTACAGCAATCTTCGAGAATCCTTCGATGAACCGTCGATAATAGCCCGCTAGCCCGAGAAAAGAGCGGACTTCAGTCGGGTTCCTAGGCGTAACCCAGCTCTTAACAGCTTCAATCTTCGCTGGATCGACATGAATACCCTGACTATTTACGATGTGACCCAGAAACTGAACCTCCCCTAACCAAAATTCGCATTTAGAGAACTTGGCGTAGAGTTGGTTCCCCTGGAGTAACTCGAGAACCAAACGTAGATGTTGCGCGTGTTCGGCCCTTGTTTTGGAATAGATCAAGACATCGTCGATGAACACGATGACGAAACGGTCAAGATACGGTTTACACACCCGGTTCATCAGATCCATGAAAACTGCTGGTGCGTTGGTTAGGCCAAAAGGCATGACAACGAATTCGTAATGGCCGTAACGAGTGCGAAACGCAGTTTTGTGTATATCCTCCTCCTGAATACGCAGCTGATGATATCCTGAACGTAGATCGATCTTCGAGAAACACGTAGCGCCTTGTAGTTGGTCAAACAAATCGTCGATTCGAGGCAGAGGATAGCGGTTCTTGATAGTCAACTTATTCAATTCCCGGTAGTCGATGCACATCCGGAACGACCCGTCCTTCTTTTTGACGAAAAGAACTGGTGCGCCCCAAGGAGAGGTGCTCAGGTGAATAAAGCCTTTTTCAAGCAATTCCTGGAGTTGGGTTGAGAGTTCGCGCATTTCGGACAGCGCGAGTCGATAAGGAGCTCTGGCGACAGGATTAGCTCCAGGAATGAGATCAATGCGAAAATCAATATCACGCTTCGGGGGTAGTCCGGGAAGATCCTCTGGAAAAACTTGAGGAAATTCTCGAACCACTGGAACGTCTTTCACTTTCTTCTTTTCTTTCTTTTCCTTCTCCGCTGCTACGACATGAGCCAAGAAAGCCCTGTATTCCTTACGGAGATACTTGCTAGCTTGTAAGCATGACATAAGCTTGAGACCCTTCGAAGTAGTATCACTATAGACGCGCAATGAATCACCGTTGGCGAGCGAAAAACGAATCATTTTATCGAAGCACACAACTTCGGCATGGTTTTCGCGAAGAAAGTCCATGCCTACTATGACATCGAAGCTTCCTAATTGCATCGGAATGAGGTCGATCGAGAAGATGTGATTGTTGAGCTCGAGAGTGCAATCACGAATAACAGAATTTACAGCGACGGTTCTTCCGGTAGCGACTTCAACATCGAATGCAGAGGAGAGTCGGGAACGTTTACGACTAAGGAGTTTCTCGAATTCGAGTGACACAAAGCAATTATCGGCTCCAGTATCAAACAAACATGAAGCATAAATACCATTCACAAGGAACGTACCATTGACCACGTTGTTGTCGGCCTGGGCTTGACGCACATTGAGATTGAAAGTTCTGGCTCGTGCGGCCTGCTGTTGCTGCTGTTGTTGTTGCTGTTGCTGTGGTTGCTGCTGCTGCTGTGGTTCTTGTTTCACTACCCTGTTCGGGCACATGTTGGCGAAATGATTCGGATCGCCACACGTGAAGCATGCTCTGGCTTTGACTGCGGGTGCCGGAGGGGCTTGTTGACCCTGTGGGGCAGCGAGTAGAGCTTGATTTGCAGGAGCTTGACGAATACGGCAGTTGGCAGTAAAGTGGCCGTAGACGTTGCAATGGGCACAGAAGCGGCATTGAATAGCAGTCGGGTGATGATAGGTGCAAGTAGGGCAGAGTGGATGTGGTCCAGTATATGCACGCTTTGCAGGCGGTGCATTGGCCACAGGCGCCGCTACTTGACGCTGTTGGGCAGGTACGGCTTGGATCGGTGCAGCAGTAATCGCACAGTTCTTGTTCTTCCTCTTGTTCTTGCGCTTGTTGCTTGACGACGTGGGTTCAACAGTTGGTGCAGCAGTGGTAGCTTGATGCAGATGCTTGGAGGTCTTATCCCACACCCCAGCCTTGACCCTTTTGTCATTGATCTCAGCGGCCAGCAGATAGGTTTCTTCGATCGTGGTAGTCTTAGCCGCTTGCACGAAATCAGCGACGCAGTCGGGCAATGCTCGGATGTACTTCTTGATGGTCAACTCAGGGGTCTTGACTTGGTCAGGACAGATGATGCTGAGCTGTTTGAAGCGAGCAGTAAGACCAGCATTGTCTCCATCCTTCTAATGTATGTGCCAGAATTCGTCTTCAAGCTTTTGACGCTCGTGAAGAGGGCAGAATTCCTCCAGCATGACTTCTTTGAGCTCTTCCCATGACAAACCGTAAGCTGCATCATTCCCTTTCTTGTTCCTCTCGGCCGTCCACCAGTCCAAAGCGCGGGACTGAAAGACGCCGGTAGCGTTCAGAGTTCGAAGGTCATCAGGGCAACCACTTTGTCGCAGAGTAACCTCGATTGAGTCAAACCAGTGGAATAGAGCAGTAGGACCTCCTTCGCCTGTGAATTCTTTCGGCCCACACGATTTGAACTGTTTGAAGCTGAAAGGTCTCGCGGCAGCTTTTGGACCTTCAGCTCTCGACTCCTCGGATGATTTGCTGGCATTCTCACAGACATCGCTCACAGCCTTTGCTACAGCCTTCGCGACGATGGAAGCGAGACGTCTGTCTCTCTTTTCCTGGCGTGAGAGTGGATGACGGGATCCAGACGACATTGTCTGCAATAGACATCGCCATGGAACTCAACACATGCATTCGAATCTCACCTCACACGTTTACTACTACTAAAGCTCAGTAACGCGTATCATTTAAACGCATATAGTCATAAATTCACAGAATTGCACAAAATCACATAAACATATAGAGCACATAATCACAACATTTCCTAATCACGTAACCACACAGCAAGAAACACATATACTTAGCCACTAAAAGCACCTACGAGCATACAAGGTATTCTAACTGCTCCTATTGTCGATTTGCTAGCGATGAGTTGTGCGGGTTCTGTGTTTTAGCAAAAACAATAGTGTTGGGTCGAAACCAATAGTATCTCAAAATGTTAACAAATAACAGAAAATACATTAAAATTTTCATAAAGATCGACAAATCGAAGGTAGATTGTCTGTGGCTAACAGACTTCGACTAACCAAAGTAGCTCGACTATTCACAAAGATCCTGCACAACGACCTCCAGGACTATGCCCTTGCCTCGATTCTTGGGCATTGGCGCAATTCCCATTGGTTAGGTTGTGTCTTTAGACCGTTGGAGTCCATCGAACCTTGGTGGAGTTTTGTATAAAAGCGGGACGAGTCGTCAAGGTTAGGGTTTCACCCCTATCTTGCAACTTCCGTCCTCGTTTTTGATAAAAATTGAGGAGATTATTCATCAAAATATGGATTTCACTCCTGATTTGGTATAATTCTCCTCGTTTGTAGCTAAAATGCAAGCTGATTAGGCAACTTTGGCCGTGAGTTTTGGGTTTTCACACCTATTCTCGACCTTATTACCTGTTCACAACTTGAAAATTTCGAGTGCAATGAGAGTGAGTGGTAACAACGAATTTACGCATACGCGTGAGTTGGTCTGTTGGTTCTTAACTATAGACTAGGTCTCTAAGACTTCGACCCGGACTAGGTCGAGTCTTGCCTAATTCCCTATAGTTATGGCTCTGATACCAATCTGTCACACCCCAACCGATGGCGGAATCATCGGGGCGCGGCACTGAGCGAAACAGATTGTCCAGAAGTTTCCATAACAACTATCATCACCATTTAAGTAAACATTACGTCCCATACCGTAACATAAATAGTCAAACAAGTTATTACAGACAACATCAAAACAAATATTCTGTTCCGACAACTCAGATTCAAATAAGTAGAAATTGTTTATCTGCTTCTAGAGACCCCTAATAAGTTATCTACAGACAACTATTTGTTGGGCTCTAAAGCTTTATTCTAGCTTCCATTTCCTACCACATATGCGTCCTAAGCACCTGTCACATACGTTAAAATAATGTCAATACATAAAATGTAAAGGTGAGCATACAAGTTTGATAATAGCATATAGAGTTCGAATTCGTTTACGCATAACCAGCACGTACACATAGTGAAATGAAGCACGTTAGTTATCGACACAGATCCATCGATACCAATGACTGCGGGTTGACTGCCCGAGGCAGTTCGCAATACACGATTACCACTGTAATCCATGCAAGTAAAAGATCCTTAACAACCCCCGTGTGAACGGGTGCTGAGTCCAAACTATAGTACTATCGTTGCTAAGGCAGGTAGACAGCATTCCATGTGTAAACATAACAACAAGCATTCATAAGCCACGTATAACATGCATTAATGGTAAAACGTTAAAATAGCTTGAGTAGTGTGATAGATGTAGTTTGAATAGTTGTAACGTATGTAACACCCAAAAGTGTTAAAGCAAAAAGGGTTCGAGTATACTCACAGCGATAGTGGATTGAAGGGAGCGCTTTAAAGCGAGTACGGTTAGCCTGAATAGATTCGATAACGTAACGGTAAGTGACGCGTAAAACAGTACAGGTGAGAGTGGGCTGAATGACTGACCGTGCGGATCAGTCATCCGTGCGTAGAAGTCATCTGTGCGCATGACCTATCCGTGCGAATGGTGATGCGTGCGGATGGTGATACGTGCAGATGGTGTTCCATCCGGGTAAGTTGTCCGTGCGTGTGACTGCCCGTGCGGGTAGCAACCCGTGCGGACTAGTTGTTCGTGCGGACGACTTATACGTACGGTTAGGTTGCTTGTGTGGATAAATGTTCAAGTGGATTGTTTCTTCCTAAGATGTGTTTGTGTATGATGGCTTGTGCTTTGAAGTTTTCGTTGTAGCATTTTGAAAACACCAAAGTGTTTCTACCTTTCAAGCCGGCCGCGCAGATGGCGGTCCGTGCGTATGGTAGTCCGTGCGGACAGCCTGTGCGCGCGGGCAGAGACAATCCGTCGGGATAGTCTGTCCGTGCGTACGACTTGGCCGTGCAGATGAGGTTTGTTTGGTTTTCGTTTTAAGGCCTTAGTATCTCATGATCCGAAGAGTATTCCATTCAGAGGTTGTCCGTCCGGATTGCTCGTTCGTCGATACTCAAACCTTGTTTGGAAAGTGGGTCCCAAGGCTAGTCCGTGCGGATCACCACTCGTGCGTATGACCTGTACGTGCGTATGGCTCGTCCGTGCGGACAGCTAGTCCGTGCGGATAGCTTGTCCGTGCGGACAACTGGTCTGGTTGTTCCGTTCGTCTACACTTGGTTTCTGTTGTCGTTTATCGAGACGTTCTGATTTTCGTGGCAACCACTTGGAGTTGTGTTCCTACCCGCGTGACTAGACCGGCCAGGAACCACCCTAACTCAGCCTGTCGGCGACTCAGAACAGTTCTCCCGGTTAACCTCGCAATCAGTTGTCTACGGGTAGAATTCCAGATCTAGAACTAGGGCATTACTATTGATGAGTAAAACACAAGGACTGATCGGATTTGTACCGGTTTCAAGGGTAAAAGTGGGAAAGAACTTTGGTTTATTTCTTTCAACTCTTTTATCCTTAGAAAAGATTAGATCTAGGTGAAATTATTGTAAAAACTTGTAGAAATCGTTTAGATCTGAGATATTCTAGGTGGAATGAGGTCAAACTTGAAGTTCTTATGAACTTTATGATGACGTCACTAAAGAATACCTCAAATCCGGATGATTTCGTGGTTAAAATCGAAGATCCGAAAGATAGAAATGTGTAGGAGTGTGTAGAGACCAAAGATGTACAAGAATTAGTGCAAGATCTTACCTGAATTGGAAGAAATCTGAGAAAAGGTGAAGAATGCGTATGGTTCGGACGTCACTTGCCAAAAGTGGAAAAAGTGGAGAGTGACCCGTGTATTTATAGGATGCCAAAAGAGGAAAGGATGGGCCGTGCGCATGGCACGCACCCGGGTAGGTTATCCGCGCGGACTGGCCATCCGTGCGGACTGGCAATCCGTGCGGATTGACCATCCGTGCGGATTGGCCATCCGTGTGGATGCCGCCTCCCTTGGTGGATTTGGTGCGATGTTGATTCGGTTTCACTTTGCGAGCGGTTCAATAGGGTTTCCTAATCAAATTACTTTCAGTCCCAACTACTTCTTATAAGGTTCGACTCGGAATTCGGGTTCGGGTTCGTTTATATTCGGGTTAGACTTCGAGTTCGATTGAGTTCGCTTGATTATCTCGACAAGTACAATATAATATAAAATAAAACATGCACAGGTAACACGTAAGGCACACACACACGTATAACGGCAAGTAAAAATACACAGCTTGAGTTACGATTTGATGTCGGTTTGATTATCATAGCTTGATTAACTTTATCGCATTGTTACTTCCTATCGTTCACAGTCGTAGGTCGATTGAAATACGGCTAGCATGATTCGATTATTGCAATGTACGACAATTACTCCACATAATCTAAATATCATACAAACAATTCTACGAGTCGAGTTGCGCGAAATCGGTCGTTGACTTTGACCTTGACTTTGACTTTCACTCGTGAAAACACAGGGTGTTACAGAACTGGCGATACCAAAGAAGGAAGATTGGTATGTGAAACTAACTGCCACTCCAAACCGAGTGTTTGGAGAAAATGTTCTGGTTGTGGCGCAAATGAGTGATCAGTGGCCGCATGATAGCGAAGAGGTGCCGGTGTTGAAGTTTGAGGATAAAGGTTAGTTGTTTCCTTAGTTTTCTGCTTATTTTCGCTTTATTTAACTCTTTGAATTTTAAATGTAGAAGCGCATCTTTATCAAGCTGCTTTCCCCACGTTTGGTGGGTCCATGGGTGTGCGCCCGCTGCAATCAGGAGAACAGTATTGGTATGACAGGATCAGGCCGCGCTTCTTGTATCCTGTCGCTGGGGCTTTTGCCAATCCTCCAACCGCAACTGAAGGTGCGCGTATTCCCAATCCCCGACCCTTGCGATCTGTGACCTCCGCTGGGAAAGAGATTCTTTATCTTTCCAGCAAGGAGTCTGTAGGGTCTTCTAATGGGGAGCTAAGTTCGTGGTCTAACATCTTTGCAGGTGTGTTGCGCGACCTGGGTATCGACCCGGAAGAGAAGAAGAAGAAACCTTCTAGGAAGAAGAAGGTGATCAACCTTGAACCTGAAGTGACTAGCAAGAAGGGTGGACCTACCCGCGCGACCTCTGGTGTTGCTGACAAAGGTACTCTTCGCTTTCGCCAGAGTAACTTGGAAGATTATGTGATTATCAGTGACTCACTTGAAGGTTTATCGCGCGTAGGCGAGAAGAAAGTAGGAGGGGGTGGTTCCAAGAGTTCAGGTAGCGCGAGCTCTCGCAACCCGGATGCTGGGGCGACTCCGTCCTCTGTTGCGCATGATGAAGAGGAGGAGGAGGAGGCTGCTGCAAAGTTAATCAGCAGGAAGAGGAGTAGAAGTGAGACCACAGCTGGCGTGTCTACTGCACCGCAGGCTGGAGGTGTTCCCTTGATTGGGAAAAAGAGTAACTTGCGCTCCCTTTACAAATTTTCTCCTGGTTAGTTTAACGCTTCCTTATTTCTTTGGTTTCTTTATTTCTTGTTGCTTTCTCTTTTAACGCTTAGCTTCTTCAGAGGCCTTATTTCTACTGCTGGGGGATCGGGCTCTGGTGCTCATCAAGACAAATCTGCTGCTGCAGGAGGCGCGAGTGCTGGTTTTGCAGCTGGCCAGGCTGGTGTGGGAAAACAAGGCGCACCGCCACGTTCTCCAATAGGCCCCCGGGATACCCTGGGAGATATTTATTATAAGTCTTATACAGAGGATAGCCGTGGTGATGCTCCGCACCAACCGCCATGGGGTTTAAAGCAAAAAGACACTTTCCTTGAGTTCGCGCCTTGCCGCGACTGATTTCTGAATTCCATTCCTCCTGGTGAGGTTGACCGTCAAAGGGCGCGAACCCACAGTGGGTTGTATCACGCCTATGTTGTTGGTGAGGCCAACACCCGTGCTACTAATCATCAAATTGTTCGCGAGTGGCGAACCATGGTTAGGGAGAGGGAGGATTGGGAGAAATACCGCGAGCGGATACTAAGGCGGGTTAATGACTTCGAAAGGTCGAAAGCTGCCTTTGATGAAGAGAAGGCAAAATTCGAAGCTGACAGGAAATCGGAGGAGTGGGGCCGTGAAGGCCTTAAGGGCAAACTTCGCACTGCTGAAGACCTCTTAGTAAAGGAGAAAGCTGAGTTTAAGAGGTTATGCGAGAAGGATAACCAACGCGCGTTCACAGCTCGCAATAAGATTACCGACCTAGAGGCTCAAAATGCCACACTGTCAAAGAAGGTCGAGGATCTTGCCGCTAAGAAGGAGCGCACTAAGGTTTAACAACAAGCTCTCTTTTCTTTTCTGCTTTGGGTTTCGTTTAGGCTTCTAAGTCTTTTTCTTTTGTCTTGTGTAGGCCGAATTTAAAGCGCAGGTATCCGGTAAGGATAAGGGTTTGGCTGCCAAGGATGCCGAGATTGCCGAGCTGAAGCGCCGCCTGCAAGAGCAGGTTGACAAAAGTGAGTCCTTGGAGATCGATCTGGAGGCCGAAAAGTCGAAGGCTGCCTCAGCTGAGGAAGCCAGGCAAAAGGCCGAGGAGGCGCGAGCCATAAGCTCTTCTGCCTTGAATGTGGCGTAAAATAATTATGCTGAGGTCCAGGGTATTGTTGACACGCTGTCTTCAGATATTGAATGGCTTCGCGGCAGGGGAATAGTTCTAGTATTTATCTCTTTTTAACTTGGGTTTTATTTACTAAGTCAGTTCCTCATTTGCTCGTTTTGGTGTAGATGGCCAACTCGATTTTGAATGCTGGAGAACTGGACGGGACTGTTGCTGCTCTCATAGATGCCTCGCGCGCTGTCGGACATCGGGGAGGTTATCTAGAATGTGCGCAGCATGTCGTGGAGGTATTTGGGCAAGAGTTCGATACAAGTCATTGTTCAGTGACTGACGAAGCTAATGCGGAGTTGGCTCGTGCTGAAAATGCATACGATCACCTAGCGCTGCCCGTGATGGACTTGGTCACAAAAGCTTTAGAGCATGATGACTGGTGCCATCGTCTTAAGGCTATTCTGGATCCACCAGAGATGGTTACTTTATCTGATGAGGAGACAGCGGCGGGCAATGATGGCGATGGTGAAGGCGCTGGTGATGGTGATAAGCATGACGATGATGATGCCGGCGGTGACGGCTTTGAATAGGTAGTGTTGACAGGCTTTGTGCCTTGTAATTTTTATCTTTAGGTTTTGAATGTAACCTGTTGCGTGGACGCGCTTGTTTTGATGTCACTATTGCGCAGTTGCGCTAGTTAAATATGATAATTTTGCTTATTATGTCCGGTTACAATTATTGCACTGTTGTTAGAAACTTTGGTTAAATTAGCTCGAATAAATGTAAGTGTGGCTCTTGTGCGAGTGTAACTGCCCAGTCTCGCGCTATGTTCGCGGAGTACCTTGGAGGAGTAACTCAAGAGCTCGTAATTCACTGGAGTGTTTTCGTGCTTATCAAAAGTTTAACATGCATTTGTAACGTAAAGAGTCGTCTTGGTAAAGAAAGCATGTCGTATGCTTTCATTGATTGATAAACAGGCGCTTAGGCCAACATTCATTGCGTATAAGCAACATAAGGGGCGTTTAGCCAACATAGGAAATTAAAAAGGCGCACGGCCAACATTGGTGAGAAAAGGCGCTTGGCCTAGAATAGTTACATATAGCACTTGCGCAGTTGTTGCGCATTCCATGTGCGCGGGATGATGTGTCCATCAAGGGTGCGCAATTTGTATGCCCCTTTTCCTAGCACTTCGTGAACCAAGTACGGGCCTTCCCATTTGGGTGCTAGTTTTCCTGGGCGTTCAGTGTTTGAAGCTTCGTTGTCTCGAAAAACGTATTCTCCTGGAGTGAAGGTACAAATGCGGACTCTCGCATTGTAGTACCGTTCCAGTTGTGTCTTGTACTTTGCTTCTTTAATACGCGCAATCTCGCGTCTTTCTTCCAGTAGATCCAAGTCGAGACGGCGCTCTGCTTCATTATCCACCGTGTTGACTACTGTCAAGCGCGGTGAGGGGAGTCCAACTTCCGCCGGGATAACTGCCTCCGAGCCGTATACTAGGCTAAAAGGAGTTTCGCCGGTGCTTGTCTTCGGCATGGTTCTGTGAGCCCACAAGATGCTTGGGAGCTCATCTACCCAACCTCTTCTCTTTGTGCCCATTCGGGCTTTTATCCCCTCGACGATACTTTTGTTAACACTTTCCACTTGACCGTTGCCTTGAGGATGCGCAACGGAAGAGAAGGTGTGTTCAATTTTCATCTCTTTCATCCACTTTTGGAGGTCCTCAGAAGCAAAATTGGTACCGTTGTCTGTGACGATTTTGAGTGGAAGACCAAATCTGCAGATGATGTGCTCCCAAATAAACTTGCGCACCATCATTGTAGTGGTTGAGGCAAGAGCTTTGGCCTCCACCCACTTAGTAAAATAATCAACGGCCACGATTATGAACTTGACGGCGCCAGGAGCTTCTGGGAAGGGTCCCACCATATCAATTCCCCACTGTTGGAAAGGCCAAGCAGTGGATACAGGGATAAGATCGTTCTTTGGGCGCAGGGTTTTTGGAGAATGTCGCTGACAGGAGTCGCATTTGCGCAGCTCCTTCAGGGCGTCGACGTGCATCCCTGGCCAATAATATCCAGCGTTCATAATCTTCGCGACAACCATTCGTGGTCCTGCATGGATGCCACAGATCCCTTCGTGAATCTCCCTGATCAAGTAATTCGCATCTTGGGGGTCCACGCAGCGCAACAGTGGCCCCAAGAAGGACTTGCGGTATAAGATACCACTATTCATCTCGTAATGCAGAGCTTTGTTCTGAATCTTCCTTGCCTCTGCTTTGCTCTCAGGGAGTGTTCCTTCTTGCAAATACTGAATTATAGGGGTCATCCAAGATGGCTGCCCTACTTCGATCACATTTACCTGGCGTAGCAGGACTGATGGATTTTTAGTACCTCAATCCTGACATCTTTGGCGAGATGTTGAAAAGAGGTTGAAGCAAGCTTACTCAAGGCGTCTGCTGGTTTGTTTTCGGAGCGGTTGATGTGGATTACCTTGTAAGATTTGAACTGTTAAAGCAACTCTTTTGCTTGATCTAAATACAGGGCCATAACTTCGCCCTTTGCATCGTATATACCGTTAATTTGACTGGCGATCAAGAGTGAATCAACGTGTGCTTGTAAATTTTTAGCGCCCATTTTTATGGCGAGGCGTAAGCCTGCCAGAAATGCCTCGTACTCTGCCTCGTTGTTGGTATTCTTGAAATCCAACTTGATGGCGTAAGTAAATTCATGCTTTTCGGGGCTCACCAGGCGCAATCCAGCTCCTACACCATCTTCGTTTGAGGCCCCATCAGTGTACAGCAGCCACAACTCATTAGATGTGTCTTTCACGAGGGTTTCCACAATCTCGCAATCCTTGATTTTTTCTGCTGGGACCTCTGCGATGAAATCCGCAAGGACCTGACCCTTGATGGCTGGGCGCGGCCTGTATAAAATGTTGTAGCCCCCCAGTTCGATCGCCCACTTTGCTAAACGCCCTGACGTTTTTGGCCTTTGTAAAATAGTGCCGATGTGAAAGTTTGTGAGTACTGTTATCACATGCCCTGTAAAGTATCTGCGCAGCCTTCGAGAGGCGTGTAGCAGCGCAAGCACCAATTTCTCCATTGTGGAGTATCTTGTTTCTGGATCAGTAAGCACCCTACTGACGTAATAAATTGGAGTCTGTACTCCGTTTCTCTCCACAAGTAATACCGACCCTACTGCCTTATCCGAAGAAGATAAGTACAATACGAGTGGTTCTTTTTCGAACGGCGCGGTCAGGGTAGGGAGTTCGATCAAACACTCCTTCATTTGTTGAAAAGCGGCCTCTGCTTCAGGCGTCCATCTGAATTCTTGCTTCTTCACACAATTGCGCAAAGTGCTGATAAAAGGATATGACTTCGCGGCGTGGTTTGACAGAAAACGGTTAAGCGCGACTAGGCGGCCGACCAACCTTTGCATCTCTTTGATTGTTCGTGGTGATGGCATTCGCTCTATTGCCTGGACCTTTTCCGGATTGACTTTAAATCCGCCATTAGTGACTATGAAGCCTAAGAATTTTCCTTCCTCCATGCCAAAGGAGCATTTGGCTGGATTCAATTTCATATTCACGCTTCTCAATGAGTTGAATGTTTTCTCGATGTCTTTCAACATTTGGTCCTCTTCAGGAATTTTGACCACCAGATCATCAATATAAACCTCGATATGCTTCCCGATATCTCCCGCGAAGGTCTTATCCATCAGGCGCTGGTATGTGGCGCCAGCGTTTTTGAGGCCGAATGGCATCTTTGTATAACAGAAGATCCCGAGATAGGTACGAAAAGCTGTCTTGTCTTCGTCCTCAAGCTTCATTTGAACCTGATGGTATCCCTTGTAGCAATCTAGGAAGCATTTCCATCTGTATGATGCGAGAGAGTCTATCTTTTTGTCGATCTCAGGCAAAGAGTAGCAACCTTTAGGGCATGCCTTGTTGAGATCTGTATAATCAACGCACATTCTCCATCCTCCACTAGACTTCTCCACCATCACTGGGTTCGCGACCCAACTTTGATAACGTACTTCTCGCAAGATTCCAGCTTTGAGTAGTTCGCATACTTGCTCATTCATTGCTTTGGTTTTGTCTGCCCCTAAGCTGCGCCGTCTTTGGACCTTCGGCTCAACAGAGGGGTAGGTGTTTAAACAATGCTCGGTAATGTCGCGCGGGACACCGGTCATGTCGGCCGGAGTCCAGGCGAAGATATCCATATTCTTGAACAGGAGTTGCTTGAGATGCGTTCTGATGTTTGGTGAGATTGCGTGGCCTATCGTCACCGTTTGCTCTGGGTACTTGCGGTTTAACACCCATTTCTCTGGCTCGGTTGTTGAAACCTTCGCCGCTTTTGTTGGGCGCATCTCCTCTGTCGACATTACTTCTTTCTTGGCATAGATAATCGCCACCCCCGTCTTGGTTGGAAACCCTATCGCTGCGTGGGGCGTGGAAGTTACCATGTTCAGTTCGCCTTGGGTCTCTCTCCCAATCAACACATCATGCCTTGATTTGACAGGCATCACCATGAAGTTTACATTTGTTGTTCTTGAATGCTTCCCGTCAGAGAGCGTGACGGGGAAGCTGATTTGGCCTAGCAGGAAGACCATTTCGTTGCAAAATCCAGACAGTGGATAATCAACTGGCTCAAGTCTCGCTTTATCATCCTCATCAAACTGATTAAAACATTGCTCATAGATGATATCAGCCGTACTTCCTGGGTCAATGAAGACATACTCCGTTTCATAATGACCGATAATACCGGTAATGACGACGGGTCGAGTGGCGCGAGGGCCGCCGCGCACTACCGGGAAAATGACCTGTTGCTCTTGCCATGAGGGTTCGTAAGGGCCCTTGCCTTTCTCCTTTGCGCTGTATCTTGGTCCATTGACCATATGGGTTTCTAGGCGTCGGACTTTCTTGTGATTCCCCTCATCATGGCGTTGGATCTGTCGAGTTTCTTTGCGCACGTTTTTCACCAGGTGGCTTAGCTTCCCGCTTTTTAGCGCTATCTCAATCTCTTGACGTAAACTGATACAGTCATCCGTCAGGTGCCCTGTATCTTTGTGGAAGTCGCAGTACAGGTTGGGGTCTTGCCCTTTCTTGTTTGTCATGGGCCTTGGAGCCTTGAAATCATGATTCTCCGTCATCAGCACCTCTTTTGGTGTTTTTATGAGCGGAGTCCAGTGCTTTTCTCGGTTATCATCTCTGACTGCTTTTCGATAGCCGATTCTATCAATTGTGTCGCGCGCATCTTCTTTATAGCGCGGCCTCTCTTCATGGCCCCTTGATCTTCCGGATTTCCAATCGTTACTTTTGTACTTGTTGCGCTTGTTGTGATCGCACGAGTTTCCCTTGGAAAATCGATCTTCAGTATAATAATTCTTGTTTCCGGCGAGTGACTCTTCAGTTTGCGCGACTATTTTCACGGCTTCCATGAGCTTATCCCATTCTTTGGGCATTCCATCTTTCCCAGTGATAGTTCTGATGAGACTATCGCAGCGAATGGCTTTCTTGAAGTGGCAACGCATGAGTTGTTCGCTTACGCCACCGATTTCCAAGCACTCCTTATTGAAGCGAGTGATGAAATCTTCCAGACCCTCGTTATCTCTGCGCCAGATGTCCTCTACCTCGGCTGTGTCGCGCTGGTAACGTCTCTGTTGACTGAAGTGATTCAAAAACTGCGTCTTGAAATCCACCCATGACTTGATCTTTCCCGGAGGAAGGCTGTCGAACCAGGCGCGAGCAGCCCCTGTAAGAGTTTGAATAAACAGGTGGCACCACATGGGCATATTCCATCCTCCCATGCAACCAACGCTTGTGAAAACTCTGACGTGATCATCAGGATCAGTCAATCCATTAAACTTTCCAACTGTCGGAGGTAATTTCTCTCTTGATAGCGGCGCAAGAGCGATCTTTGGGATGAACTTTGAATGTTCTGCAGCTTCAGCTGGTTGATAGGCGAGGCGAAAGTCTCGCTCTGCCTCTTCAGTGTACCCGACATGTTGTCTTGGTTTGTAGTATTCGTGGTTCTTCGGCAGGCGATTGAAGACTGACGATCCCTCATCATCTTGCCAAGTTGGGTCATTCGGGTCAGTATCCTCCCATTCATTGTTCATGTTGCGCGACGTGAGCCGGCTATGAACTGGACCCCGTTGGACGTGTGACGAATAGTCATAATAGCTTTCTGTTTCTCCCCTTGTATCGCGCATGTCATGCACACTTAGCCTTCTCGCATGGGGAGGTCTGTTAGCTCTTCCTTGGATGTTTTGCTGTGGGGGTATCTGGCGCGCCCCCAGACTCTGTCCTTGAGGTGTAACCAAGGACGGTTCTGCCGTTAAGACTGCTTGCTGTGCACTCAAAGATTGATACGCCGCATTGATGGTGGCAATCTGCTTGGCGTACCACGAGGCTACAGTCTCGCCCTCTGGTAGCCCTAACAGCGCCGAAATGTTCTGAGGTGGGGCTGGGTTTGAAGGTCCAGCGCCATTGTTTCCTGGGGTTACCATCTGAGTGATGCGGGTGATGCTCCCGCGAGGTCCCCCAGTGTTGGTTACTTCGACTTCACCAATTTCTTCTACATGTTGGACTTGGACGTTTTGATTGTCCTCCGCCAACACTGCATTAGAGTTTGCTCCAAAACCAAACTCCAGAATGATTCCTTGACCAGCCATGATCGAAGGAAAAAACAACGAAAACTCATAAACAAGAAGATGAAAGTGATTTATAGAAAACCAGTGGGCGCCAATGAAGAAACACGGATCTGATTATGGGGTTAATCAGTTTGGTTTATGTTCCTACCATGGTGGTTAATCTTCTAATGGCTTTCCTGAGCTTCGTAATGATCGTCTAATCCTGCAAAACAGAACATCGTTACTCGTTAAGAGGGGAATGTGGGGGTTTCCCTCTTAACCGGGCTCCGACGTGAGAATAAGCGACTGCTTTGGGGAGATAATTGAGTATTAAGAGTGAGAGTAGAGGGAATGGAATGTTTAACCTGTGGACTGAGGTCTCTATTTATAGCCAGAGAGGTGTAAGAGGGTGTGGGCTGATGGGCCTTGGGCCAGAAGGCGACAACTTAGAGGATATGCTCTTTGTCTCACTGGTGTCGACCGTTAGTGGCTTCTGGGAGTTCGTTGGTGCTGGCGCACCGTGATTGGAGCCACGTATCAAGGTTGTCGGCCTGGCCGCCCTTCTCCCATCAGCAGGTAAGTGGAGATCGTGGGGCAGTTGTCTCTTCCCTGTGATTGGTGCCATGTAGGCGTCCTTAAGTACTTTTTGTCTCCTGCATGTCAGACGATTGTGGAGCACGATTGAGCAAGGCCAGAAGGACGCTGATTGGCTCTTTTCTTGTGCCACTTGTACCTTGTGTACTATCCGAAACAGTCTTGCGCCGTAGTCACGCGCGATTCTTGCTGAGCACGTAACCACCCCGCGCAGGAGTATGGGTTACTGCACGCTCATTCAGAATACTAAGTGTTGAACGCAGAGCTCCCTATTGCTCAGACCTCGCGCCATATCAAAGAATGTTGAAGTAGCCCGCGCGAGGTTAGCAATAAGAAAATTGTTGAATAAGGAGTATGGTCCTGCGCGCAACCTTGACGGAGGCTTGCGCGGCTTTTTGGGACCATGCCCCTTCAAGACTTAAGACCTCTAATTTGAATTGGTCAGACATTTGCCTCTGAACGGTTAAGCATTATACTGGTTCTTAATGGTTCAGACCTCTTACTGATTCAGCACTTAATGGTTCAGACCTCTTACTAGTTCAACACTTAACCATTCAGATGTTACCAAATAGCCCCTATATCTATCATTATTGAGTGTTTCAAAAATATTTTATTTTTATTTTTTGTAACTAATGGAGATAATAGACTTTAATCTCAAAATTATAAATTTGATGTGATTTGTGGTAAATGAAAAGAAGAAACTGAAATTTCTTATTTCATAAAATTTGTTAACTCCATTGCTATATTTCGCATTTTGTTGTATCGTATTACAATGTATTCCATCGTATCGAATTGTTGTATCTCACTGCATTATATTACATGTGATAATATAACATTAAATTAATGTTGGTTTGACATTAAATCTACCCTTCTATAATTTAAACACATTTTCTTAATCAAATGGTAACAAAAAACAGTTAAACAAAAACTTTTTAGGGCGGAAATGCATAATTAATTTAACAGGTTTTCATAAATAACTATTAATAAGATTCGTGCGCATTACGGCGCGGGTACATTGCAAACGTCGAATGGATTAGTTAAAACGTTATGTAATACGTCACCCATGTAAAAACACGTGTTTCGACGTATCTAATATAACTCAATGTAACCTATATAAGCATTACAGTTGGATAAAAAAGTAAGGTAAATCGTATTTATGTCGTATTAAACTATCGCCGTGGAGATGCTAATATAGTTTACGGTTACTTGCAATCATTTGAGTTTGTGCTTGTTCTTCACTTGATGAAAGAAGTAATGGGAAGAATTGATACACTTTGTCAAGCATTACAAAAGAAATCCTAAGACATCCTTATTGCAATGGAGTTAGTTTATGCAACAAAGGTTAGTCTAACTAATTTTAGAAACAATGGATGAGATTCTTTATTTGAAAAAGTTCATTTTTTTTTGTAAAAGGCATGAAATAGATAGGCCTGATATGAGTGCTCCATATACTTCTACTCGGTATTGTCCTCATAAAAAAGATATTCATGTTACATTTGAACATTATTATTGGGTAGATTTGTTTACAGGGACATTGGACAAACAACTACATGAGCTGGATAGTAGATTCAATGAGCAAGCGATAGAGTTGTTATCTCTTTGTAATATTGATCAGATTGTTCTTCTTGTTGAGAAATATTATCCTAAAGATTTTACAGAGCAAGAGATGAATCAATTACGTGGTCAATTGGAGACTTTTAAAGTTGAAAGGATAAATAATGCCAAGTTAAGTGGGGTATCAACTCTTTCTGATCTTTACAAAACTCTTGTGGAATATCAGAAAAATAACATGTACAAATTGGTTGAAAGAGTGTGTCGGCTAATCTTGACACTTCCAGTTTCAACTGCAACAACGGAAAGAGAATTTTCAGCAATGAAAATATTTAATAATCACCTTCGCAATAGCAAACAGTATGGTGATTTACATAGAAAAGGAAATTGCTGAGAAATTTGATTCGGAGTCCATAATTGAAAAAATCAAAAATCTTAAAAGAAGACGGGCAGAACTATAATTCTTCATCCAACTGAACCGGGTACTCACCTTCCTCTCCTTTTTAATGTTTTGGTGTCTTTGTTCAGTTGTTTCGTAAACAATGTTTACTTTTTAATGTTTGAGAACGTTTTTTATTTGATATTAATGTTTGACCCGACCAGACCCGAATCGAATCACCGACGTCCGACCCAAACATATCACCTCGGAACAAAGAGATAGAAAAAAAATTAGGTCCGATGATTTCCGAACCCCCTGTGAAATTTTTTAAGTTTCGCCACCGTATAAAATGTTGTTTGAAATGTTGGTAAAATGGTTATGATATTGATATGGTGTTAGTTTAGTTTATTCCTAACAAATGGTTATTATATTGATTATGGTATCAATGTTTATTTTAATCCTATTAAAGATTGACAATAAATCACAAATTAGAGTTAATTATATAGTTAGTTCCTGTGGTTTGCACAAAGTAACATACTTAGATACTAATAGTTTAAAATCACATTCTAGAGTATTAACTTTTCATTTTGTAATGTTTGGAGGTATTAACATTAATTGTTTGTTAAACTATTAGTACCTAAGTATGTTATTTTGTACAAACCAAAGGGACTAACTATGTTAACACCCTAGAAGTTAATACCTCCAAACGTTACAAAATGAAAAGTTAATACCCTAGAAGGTGATTTTAAACTATTAGTGTCTAAGTATGTTATTTTGTGCAAACCAAAGGGACTAACTATGTAATTAACTCCATAAATTAAGTAATAACCATAGTGTTTAAGCTTAGTTTAGTTTATTCATAACAAATGGTTATTATATTGATTATGGTATCAGTGTTTATTTTAATCCTATTAAAGATTGTCATTAAATCATAAATTAAGTAATAACCATAGTGTTTAAGCTTTTCTTTTTCTTGAAAAAAAAAACAAGTGTGTATAACATTGATCATGGATTGTAATCAGTTGGTGTGTAAAATACTATATGTATGTATGCATGTATGTATCAATATGGAGTGTTATAAAATATAATTTTTTATTCTTTTATTTTTGAAACTATTGAGGATGTTTAATTAGCTGGAATATATAAAATACAACGAATTTAATATAAAAAAATGCATATTACAATACTCATATTTGTAAATTTTCATCCTTATTAAAACATGTGAATATTGTTATATTTTTCACTTTAGATTCACGCACTTGTTACTATCTCATCTACTCTCTTTATTCGACCCTAAATGACAACCTTGATTTTTCACACTTCATTGTCTCAAAACCAACCCAAAGAAACTTTTCTCTCCCTAAATTAGTGTTTTTCCATACATTATTGCATCGAATACTCTACCCTATTATGTATCTTTAACCCCATAATTTTAAACTACCCAATTAAGCTAGTCTCTTATGAAAATCGTATGTAGATCTAATACATAAGCATAACGTTGTATTAGCTAAACCTAAAATTCTTGTAAGCATCTTCACCTAATATGATTAAATTACGTGATTGCATCAATCGTACTTATAATCATTCAAAAATGCTCTCATTGTTTGTTTTTCATTCATCTATTCATTTTGATCTTATTTTTAATGCTTCAAATATTTGGTTATATAAGTAGAATGATATCTAAAAGTTAAATTTCATACAGTATTGGAATTGTTTTGATTTTATAGTTGTTGACTTTGAATACTTTGGATGCCATTTGTGAATTATACGAAATCGTTTATGTTTGATTTTGATTATTTATGATATTTTTTATTATAATTAAATTATAAAATGTACATATGTGGAATGAAATTGGTGATAGAGTTGATGTAATCTATAGCAACCATGAACTATTCATGTAGACAGACGCAGTATGTGGAGTCACATATGCGACAAGGGAGAGATGAAGAGTTTGACTTCTTGATGTCGTCTGCAACAATAAGACTTATAAGACCATCAACAAAAATAAGACCATCATTACCAAAGATTGTCCAGCGAACGCCAAAACCTATTCGTTCTCAAGCCATGGCTACAACTATGTCACCCAAGGCAATTACACCTCCACCGGGGTTTTCTTCTCGTTGAGCCATTGCTCAAGAATGGCTAGAACCGGAGCAAAATTCGAGCATGTTTGCGCTACTCAAGAGTGGGAAAGTGTTAACCCATCACATCTTACTTGTTTCTTGAATCTTGATCCCAAAAGCAAATTTGTAACGGATTTGAATATGTTTAAATTTTTCAAATAGAGTGTTGTTTGAAATGTTGGAACATTGTTATAACATAGATAACGATATTACTTTCTTTTAATCCAATCAAATGGTTACGAATCATAACCATTTGATAGAATTAAAAGAAATTAACGTCGTTATCAATGTTATAACCATCTTCCAACATTTCAACAATACTTTATTTCCTACATATACATTCACCAAATGGGGGAATAGTGTCAGACAGCTGCCAGGCACTCCCATATTGGACCAACCAGTTTATTGTTTTACATCCATTTTAAAATTACGTTTTATTACCGTTTTGCCCCCCAGCTCAAAATAAAATTACGTTTTTTTCCCCATCTCAAAATTACGATTTCCCCCTCAGTTCAAAATTACGATTTTGCCTGACACTCCCGCATTGGACCAACCAGTTTATTATTTTATATCCATTTTAAAATTACGTTTTTGCCCCTCTTTAAAATTATGGTTTTCCCCCAGCTCAAAATAAAATTACGCTTTGGTCCCCAGCTCAAAATTACGATTTTCCCCTCGCTTCAAAATAAAATTGTGGTTTTGCCCTCAGCTCAGAATTACCTTTTCGCCCCCGGTTCAAAATAAAATTATGTTTTTGCCCCCAGCTTAAGATTATGATTTTGCCCTCTGTTCAAAAATGTGAATTTTCCCCGTTTAAAAAATTATGATTTCGCCCTCAGTTCAAAATTACGTTTTTTCCCCGGTTCAAAATAAAATTATGCTTTTGCCCCAACTCAAAATTACACTTTTTCCTTTGGTTCAAAATAAAATTGTGGTTTTGCCTTCAGCTTAAATTTACGATTGTGCCATTAGTTCAAATTTATATTACGCTGTTACCCCAAGTTCAAAATTACGAATTTGCCCCTATGAAAATTTACAATTTTGCCCCTGGTTCAAATTTACAGTACTACCATCAATTTAGCTTTTAGCAAATTACGATTTTACCCCAGTCAAAAAATACAACTTTCCTTTAGCTAAAAATTACAATATTGCCATTATTTTAGTTTTTTTTTATCAAAACTATAAAAGTGTTTTGTTTTAATTGGTTGACTCGATTTAATTGTTTTTCGTGTCAATAAGTTGCCTAACACTCGCTCATTATTCGGCTATCGCCCCGCAACGCGGGCGGGGCATCAAGTAGTTTGAATAAATTAAACATATTCAAACTCATTAAATATCTAAGTTATGCCAAAGAGTCTGAGCTGGTCAACAATGGGGTGCATATATCGTGCACAACATGCTTGTTTCTATAATCTCAAATCCGAGAATAAATGAAATTTCTTAACAATTTTTTTTTCATGTTAATCAAATGAAATTTGAGTTGGGGGTGTCACTGGAAGCAACCTCTCTATTCCTAACGGGTAGAGGTAAGACTGTTTACATCTTATCCTCCTCAGACCCTATCTTAGCTTTGCTATTGGTAAGATTTACTGAGTATGATAATGATGTTAATCAAATGAAATGTTGTATGAAATGTTGAAAAAATGGTTAAAGTATTGATAATTGCAATAGTGTCTTTTGATCCTATTAAATGGTTATTAATTTCTTTGTAATCCTATTAAAGAATGTCATTTAATTATAAACTACGTAATAACCTTAATGTTAAAGCATTTTTATTTTCCTGTAAAAGAAAAACAAGTGTATAATACATGGATTTTGGATGATAAAATACCTTAAAATACCCTTCGTTAACAACATAACCCACCACCACCACCGATGCCACCACCCACCAGTCATCGCCATCCACCACCGCTGCCACCCGCCTCCCCTGGCGCCACCACCCCGGCGGCCACCACCACCGCAGCTACCCATCCGCCACTATTGCCACCCACACACCGTCGCTTCGCCGCCACCAACAACCATCGACGGCCATCATCGTCGCCGCCACCACTCACCGCTACCTACCGCCGTCACCACCACCCACAACCCACCACTACCTTCATCGCCACCAACTACTGTCGTCGCTGCCGTTGCCACCCACCCACCGCCTCCTCCACCACCACCGATGACCACCACCGTCACCGCCACCCACCGCTGTCGCCGCCACCCACCACCACCACTCACCGCCAATTTTATTCCTCTGGCTTTTTCTTGCCTATCAAACAATACCCGACAATAATTCATTCCATTCCCATATGATAACCAAACAAGACATGGAATGTGTAACACCCTGAAAATTTTCGTCTAATTACGTGACGACACGTGTCCAATTTTCTAACTAATCTAGATTATGAGGAGAGAGTCTACGTGCAAGGGGGAAGGACCCACACTGTGCGTTCACTGAAACGAGTCCCGAATCTCCAACTGATCCCGACTCTGGGAAGGAGATGGACTGTTATTGTGTGTTAACTGAAACGAGTCCCGAATCTCCAACTGATCCCGACTCTGGGAAGGAGATGGACTGTTATTGTGCGTTAACTGAAATGCATCCCGGATATCCAACTAATCCCCACTGTGCGGAAGGATAGGGACTAATATGGTATATAATGATAATTGGTTGATCCAAGGGATCAAATGTGCAAACATTGTATTCTGGAAGTCCTCACGGACCATAAGACACCTTGGCTTACGGACTGTAAGGCATTTAAATTGTTGCGCGCTAGGAGGTCTTACGAACCGCAAGGCACTATGGCATACGGTTCGTAAGATTGTGTGCTGAACAAGGCAAATACACAGCCTTAGGTCCTTACGGACCGTAAGGCTTGAGGCTTACGGTCCGTAAGGGACATGTAGACAGCAGAAAACAGTTGGTTGTTGTTGCTGCTGTTATGCCACCACGTGGCCTTTCTTGCCACTTTCTCTGCCCTTCTTACATGTCCTAGAACACTTGGCAACTGCTAGAGACTTCTGGGAACACTTGGCACACTCACATTCACCTCCATTGGCTATAAATAGCAACCCATCTTCATAACTCAACTCACACCTTTACTTTCTAATCTAAAACACTTCTTGGAGTACTCCTCTGGACAAGAGAACTCCCATTCTCAGTTGTCTTTGCTCTAACACTTCCAAGTAAGTGTTCCTACTAGCTCTTTCATATTTATTTTAAGTTAAAGTCAAACAGTTGACTTTCTGTTTGACTTTAGCTTCTGACCAAATTAGTTAAGGTAAAGTTCAATATGAACTTTCATACGTGATCGTAATAACGATGGTATGATCCCTCTGTGATCATACCCTCAAATCATCACGTTTACTAGTTGAATTGATGAGACAAGCATGCTATGTAAAAGTCAAACTTTTTATTAAACTTCATAAATGATGTAAATGGTTTTTATAACTTATAACTCAACTGTTTTGACACATAAACAAGTTATACAACTTATATAAACCGATATTAGCATGCCCAATTCATCCAATTCGGTTTAGAACCTCATTCTATGTCAAAAGTCAAGCAATTTGACTTCTATTTTGAGTTTTGATTCTGACCCGTTTGGTCAATGTTAATACCTGTTTTAAACTTTTTTGAGACCATATTATTGTTGAGTCTAACTCTCTGAATTTATACCACATGGTCATTTCGTTTGATAGGTCAAATGGCAAGTCTTGATAATATCGTTAAAAATGACCACAATGCCCTTATGTGGTCAAATTAGCTAATTAAATGGTTTTAATCTAAACTAAGCTACAACTTGACTTTAGAACAAAATATATATCAATGAAAAATATATTTTAATACTTGGACTTGTCATAAACCCATCCGACCTTCCGAACCCGCCTTTACGCATATAACTAGTTATGCGAACTTAGTTTGCATAAACTAGGCATAACGGGTTAAAATCTCTCAAAACCTTTCAAAATCAGATTGTTGGTTTAATGAACCTTTATCCAATGGGTACTTACACTCGGATAGGTATAAACCACATTCTACCCGGTCTACGCTTAATTTAGCAAACCGATCCTATTCTTAAATATCGGGTCGTGTCTAAGGAACTAACCTATGACCCGTATACATTCTAACATAACTAATTCTGCTCACTCCGGACTATAGAACCCCCCATATATTCGGACTTGAGTTTTAATACTTTGACTTACGGCTTTTGCTATATTAAAACCGTTATCGGCTGGAAGCTAGCAAAAATGTAAATACTCTTAACTTATTTTGTTTTTAAACTTGGGGTATGGCGAATACGCCACTTGGAGCCGGTATTATATAAATGAGCCGCCTATGATTGTTCATAAATATAAGAACTCGGTTTAATGCGTTTTACTTAATAACTGAACCATTGGGGGTTATTGGTACCATGTCCGGGTGTCCCGATTCATGAACTATAATGGCCATAGGAAATAATGTGTCGGGGTAGACATACTGACTGTAAGACACGCTATTCAAATTTGGTGTGTACCTTAATCATTATATCTAACACCCCAAAATATGCAACTTATTTAAACTGCCTTAAATGTCTAATTTTGTAAAATTAACTAAGTTAGAATAATGTGATGTTAGTCTAGAAAGAATGGAAGTTAGTATGTTAATATAAAACAATTAGAATTAGAAGGGCTGATCTTGTAAATAATGAATGGAAATTATTAATTAGGAAATTAAAACATAGAACACACTGTGTGTGTTATCTGGGAATCGATCAGAGCCAAGGAGGGCCAAGAGAAAACCCTAACTTCACAAGTTCTCAAAATCAGAAGGAAAATTAAGAGTTCTAATGGATGCATGAACCCTAAATCGAGTAATCTAAGCTTGTTCAACCTTTGGTAAGTCGAAATTTCTGTTTTGATGTTTTGTAGAAAGTGGGTTTCAACCTAATCTTGAAGTAAATGTGAATAATTATGTAGTTATGAGTTAGGATTGCACAATAGAACAAGGAATACGTTTGATTCTAGATAGTTGGATGATTTAAAGCATAAACCCACTTGAATTAGAGAGATGATGAAGAACATGAATGAAATTATATGCAAATTATTGTAATGGGAAGTATGAGAGTTGTTATTGATAGATTAGTGATAGTTAAAACCTGATTTGGAATGATCATTGTGGGAAATTTGGGTTGTTTTTAATGATCTAAGAATGAACTAGTAGAACCATGCTTTGAACTCTTGTACCTTATGCTTCATTCATGTTATGCACACCAAGTGTTTGACAAAATGCCTCAATAAAGATGTTAGTCTTGTAAGTCATAAACTTTATGTGAATTGAATGTGTTTATGAAGTATGAGTAAATTGTATGATGTTTTATCAATTGGTGGGTGTAATTGAGTATGAGACATAAATTAAAAGAATGAATGGTTATGTATAGGTGTTAAGGAAGAGAGTTCAAGTCAAGCGAAGCAACAAGGGAATCAAGACCGAGGTACGCTACTTGTACAATTCATGATTTTATTATGTTGTTGTGTTTAACATTAAATGTGTCGAATTGTATCATGTATGAAAGTAGTATTGTGTGGGCCCTTTTATGAATGGGTCGAAGAGTGAGAAGGCAATAATAGAAAGTATGGTATGAAGTTCCATTTGGAACATAATTGTGCGAAGGAATGAAAGTATGTAATAATTTTACAAGTTTGCGGATGTCAAAAGGGTTACAAGTCGGTAAGTTGAATTCTTGATTTAGAGGAAAGAATTTTAATGCTAATAAGTTTACTTTGTTGTGGCGATGTAGGTAAATCTCATGACTAGCTATCCAGCTTCGCCCGGTTCGAACACACTTCAAGACCCGCCTCATGTTCCGCTACTTTTGTAAAGAAGACGACGCTTAATATTTTGGTCGCCTTGCCTATATCTAGTAGTTAAAAACTTAGTTCTTGTTATGTATTTTGAACTTAGAAAATTTCGTATGTGGGTCGAAGTTGTTAGATGGTAAATATTATGTCCTTTGAAAAGGTGTCGTGTTAAACATATATTTTGAATGTGAAAAACAGGGGAACGCTCCTTTTACGAATAGGTCATGCCCAAATTTCATTAGAAAAAGTACGTTGTTATTTAAATAATTTAAAAAGAAAATTTTGGGCGTTACAAGTTGGTATCAGAGCCTAGGTTTGAGGGATTTAAGCATCAAATGCTTGAACTCAAACCGAAAGCTCGTGTGAAGTGTGTGTTCGTTCCGCGGCGCGAAGCAAGTAAGTAATTTTGAAATTTTGCATTATGAATAATTTAGTTATGGGATGTTATGGAATTGTTACGGGATGAGGTGGAAGGGTGTGGGATGAAACGGGTCGGAAAATGGCTGCAAAATATAAAAATTGACCATAGCATGTTGGGTGTCACCGTAAGCTACGGTGGCTACCGTAGCTTACGGTAGCCCCTGGAGACATTTGGCCACCGTAAGGCAGTAGCCTTGTGGCGTAAAGAAAAAGACGCCACCGTAAGCTACGGTAGCCACTGTAGCTTACGGTGGGGACCATTTTTCAGCCAATTTCAACTATGTCGTTTTGTTTGATGTTTTTATCACCCGGGAAGTACTGGAAATGTAATAATAAGACTCTAAAGAATGATATTATGTATGAATGTTGAGCCTTCAAAGGAAGTTATGTATTACTAGTATGATTATGTGATGGAAAGAACGAATGAGTGCTTGAAATAAAGAATGATGTTTATGTGTAGATGGCGGATACGAATGAGAATGAAGCAACACAACAAGAACAACTGAAAACTATGATTTCGGAAGAGATTGGAAAGGCAATGCAGGCAAGTATTCCCCATTTAGCCCAAGAAGTGGAAAGTCATGTGTTGGAAGTGATGGAAACGATGATGGTGAGTAAGATGGACGAGTTGAAGGGAATGATCGGAGAAATGCAAGGAAAGAAAGGAACTCGCAAATGCACTTACAAAGAATTTATGGCGTGCAACCCATTACCTTTCAAAGGAGAAATTGATCCTATAGCATGTCAAAGGTGGATTGCAAGTACTGAGGCGGTGTTCGTAAGGAGTCATTGTGAAAAAGAGGATCAAGTGATGTTTGCCACCGGGTTGTTACAATTCCAAGCTAAAGACTTTTGGGATGCTTATAGTAAAGAGATTGGGGAAGACAAAGTTCAAATCTTGATGTGGCAAGAGTTCAAGGAACCTTTTCTAAAATACCACTGTCCGCAATCTGCCATTGACAGAATCCAAGAAGATTTCCTACATCTCCGACAGAAAGACGAAACCATTGATGAAATCACCAACACTTTTCTCGACAAGCTGAAATTCTGTAAAGAAATAGCAGGAACGGAAAGAATGAAGATAAACCGCTATCATGGTATGTTGAAGGCTGAGTATCGGGAGTTCATAATTCCTGCTAAATGTGAAACCTTGAATGAGCTCATCAACTTGGCCTGAGATAGGGAGATTGAGCTAAGAAGACAGGCGGAGAGAGGCGAGAAGAGAGTGTCTGAGAATGTTCCCAGCTCGAGTCCGTCAAAGAAACAGAAATTTCAAGATCAGGGCAAGAAGGATAAGGCGAAGGGTAGTATTCCAAAATGCAAAACTTGTGGAAAGTTACACACGGGGGAGTGCTTGAAAGGGAAGAAGGGCTGTTACAATTGTGGTCAAGAGGGACATCCATACTATAGGTGTCCTAATCCTTCCAGAACGTGCTACAACTGTTTCCAACCGGGTCATATTAAGGCTGAATGTCCCAAGCTTCAACAGAAAACCGATAAGGAAGCAAGAAAGGAGGAAGCCCCAAGAGCTAAGGGGAGGATGTTTCAGATCACGACTGAAGAAGCAAGGGACCACCCGAATGTTGTATCAGGTATATTCTCATTGAACTTGATGCCTACGTACGTGTTATTTGATACTGGAGCCAGTAGATCGTTTGTATCAAGTGAATTAGTGTCACACCCCTCTTTTAGAATCGAAAGAATGCATGTGCCATTAGAAGTAGAGATAGCTGATAGTAAAAGTTATTTGTTGCACGAAGTTTGTAGAAATTGTGAAATTATCATTGAAGACGAGAAGTTTGCCATTGACCTTATTCCCATGGTATTGGGGGAATTTAAGGTTATAGTTGGCATAGATTGGCTAGCTAAACATCATGCCGAAATTCAATGTGAGAAGAAGGTGATTCATGTGTTAACACCGGGAGGAAAACGAGTAAGTATACAAGGGGAAAGGAATATTAATTCGAAGCTTTGTTCTATAGTCCAAGCATTCAAGTATGTGCGAAATGGAAGCAAAGCATTTCTAGCTTATGTAGTGGATACTAAGCAGAATACCCCTAAGATAGAAGAGGTTGAAGTTGTGAACGAGTTTCTTAATGTATTTCTGGAAGATTTGCCGGGGCTTCCACCAGAACGTGAGGTGGATTTTAAGATTGAATTGTATCCCGATGCCAAACCTGTAGCCAAAGCTCCTTATAGATTGGCCCCAACAGAGATGCGGGAGTTAATGGTTCAAATACAAGAATTGCTTGACAAGGGATTTATACGCCCGAGCGTATCGCCCTAGGGTGCGCCTGTACTTTTTGTCAAAAAGAAAGATGGTTCGATGCGCATGTGCATCGACTACCGAGAGTTGAATAAGCTGACGGTGAAAAACCGGTACCCGTTGCCCCGAATCGATGATCTCTTTGATCAGTTACAAGGGGCAAGTTGGTTTTCAAAAATTGATTTACGATCCGGATACCACCAGTTAAGGGTACGGGATGAGGATGTGGCGAAGACGGCATTTAGAACGCGATATGGACATTACGAGTTCTTAGTAATGTCCTTTGGGTTAACGAACGCACCCGCCGCGTTCATGGACCGTATGAATCGAGTTTGTCGGGCCATGTTAGACAAATTCGTTATAGTTTTTATTGACGATATCTTAGTTTATTCCCGAAGTAACGCCGAACATGCATGTCATTTGCGCAAGATTCTTGAAGTGCTCCGTAAGGAGAAATTGTATGCGAAATACTCTAAATGTGCTTTCTGGCTTAGAGAAGTACAATTTCTCGGTCATGTGATTAATGCGGATGGTATCTTAGTGGATCCGTCAAAAGTGGAAGCTGTTATGAACTGGGTACCTCCAAAGAACCTAAGTGAAGTGAGAAGCTTTTTGGGTTTAGCAGGCTATTATAGGAGGTTTATTCAAGACTTTTCTAAATTGGCCCTGCCGTTAACCAAGTTAACCAAGAAGAGTGAGAAGTTTGCATGGGGTACAGATCAAGAAAAGGCGTTTCAAACTTTGAAGGAAAAGCTGTCGAGCTCCCCGGTAGTAACCTTACCTGAAGGAACGGAAGACTTGGTAGTGTTTACGGATGCATCACACCAAGGGTTGGGAAGTGTTTTGATGCAAAGGGGTAGAGTCATTGCCTATGCTTCAAGGCAATTGAAATCACACGAAAGTAATTACCCAACCCATGACTTGGAGTTAGCAGCGGTAGTGTTTGCTTTGAAGATATGGAGGCATTATTTATACGGTACAAAAAGCGCAATATATTCTGACCACAAAAGCCTTAAATACTTTTTCGAGCAAAAAGATTTAAATATGAAGCAACGAAGGTGGCTAGAACTTCTTAAGGATTATGATTGTGAAATCCTTTATCATCCGGGCAAGGCAAATGTAGTGGCCGATGCCCTGAGCCGAAAGGATTATCCGCCTCCAATTCAAGTGAAGTCCATGAAGATGGTGGTTACACCTCGATTTCTCGAAATGATTAAGGAAGCCCAAATCAAGTCGCTGAGCGAAATGGATTCAAGAAAGGAAAGAACAAAGGGGTTTGTGAATAAATTAGAAGAAAGATCCGGTGGAATTAAAACTATGTATGGCCGGATATGGATACCTCGGTTTAGTGAAGCAAAAGACGTGTTACTCGAAGAAGCTCACAAATCCCGATTTTCGGTTCATCCCGGAGCTACAAAAATGTATTTGGATTTGAAGAAAAGTTATTGGTGGCCCGGTATGAAACGTGATATTGTCAAGTATGTTGCAAAATGTTTGACCTGTTTGCAGGTAAAGGCTGAACATCAGAAACCATATGGGAAGTTGCAACCGTTAGAGATTCCGGTATGGAAATGGGAAGAAGTGACGATGGACCTAGTGACCAAGCTTCCTAAGACAAGGAAAGGTCACGATGCTATATGGGTGATCGTAGACCGCCTCACCAAGAGCGCGCACTTCTTACCCATTCGGGAGACTTTCTCTTCTGAAAGGATGGCGGAGATTTTTGTTAACGAGATAATATCTCGACACGGAGTCCCTGTATCTATCGTGTCGGATCGAGATACCCGATTCACATCTCGTTATTGGCAAAGTTTCCATGTGAGTATGGGGACAAAATTACATTTTAGCACCGCCTACCACCCCCAAACGGATGGTCAATCTGAGCGAACCATTCAAACATTCATTGACATGCTGCGAGCATGTGTGATAGATTTCGGGGGAAGCTGGGATGACCACTTGCCATTGGTGGAATTTTCATACAACAATAGCTACCATAACAGCATTCAAAAGGCACCGTATGAAATGTTGTATGGAAGGAAGTGTAGAACTCCAATCTGTTGGGGAGATGTGGGGAAAAGAGAAATTGCGCCCAATGATGTAGCAGCTAAAACTAACGAAAAGATCGATCTTGTGCGAGCCCGTTTAAAAGCGACTCAAGATCGACAAAAGGCCTACGCAGATCGAAGGAGACGACCTATCGAGTTTCAGATAGGTGATCATGTGTTATTAAAGGTGTCCCCATGGAAATGTATAATCCGTTTCCGTAAGCGAGGAAAGCTAGGTCCCCGTTACATAGGAGCTTTCAAGATTTTGGCCCGGGTTGGGAAGGTAGCATATCGGTTGGAATTACCGCCAACTTTAGATGGAATACATGACTCATTCCATGTGTCACAATTGAGGAAGTGCTTAGCGGATGAGACGACATACGTGTCCCTTGACGATATTGAATTGGACGAAAGATTGAATTACATTGAAAGACCGATAGCTATCAAGGATTCCAAGGTAACGCACCTTCGGAACAAAACTATAAAGCAAGTCTTGGTGCAATGGCAACATCGGAAGGGATCGGATCTTACATGGGAGTTAGAGGATGAAATGAGGAAGCACTACCCGATATTATTTGGTACGTGTTAAGGTTTCGGGGACGAAACCTCTTTTAAGGGGGGTAGACGTGTAACACCCCAAAATATGCAACTTATTTAAACTACCTTAAATGTCTAATTTTGTAAAATTAACTAAGTTAGAATAATGTGATGTTAGTCTAGAAAGAATGGAAGTTAGCATGTTAATATAAAACAATTAGAATTAGAAGGGCTGATCTTGTAAATAATGAAAGGAAATTATTAATTAGGAAATTAAAACATAGAACACACTGTGTGTGTTCTCTGGGAATCGACCAGAGCCAAGGAGGGCCAAGAGAAAACCCTAACTTCACAAGTTCTCAAAATCAGAAGGAAAATTAAGAGTTCTAATGGATGCATGAACCCTAAATCGAGTAATCTAAGCTTGTTCAACATTTGGTAAGTCGAAATTTCTGTTTTGATGTTTTGTAGAAAGTGGGTTTCAACCTAATCTTGAAGTAAATGTGAATAATTATGTAGTTATGAGTTAGGATTTCACAATAGAACAAGGAATACGTTTGATTCTAGATAGTTGGATGATTTAAAGCATAAACCCACTTGAATTAGAGAGATGATGAAGAACATGAATGAAATCATATGCAAATTATTGTAATGGGAAGTATGAGAGTTGTTATTGATAGATTAGTGATAGTTAAAAACTGATTTGGAATGATCATTGTGGGAAATTTGGGTTGTTTTTAATGATCTAAGAATGAACTAGTAGAACCATGCTTTGAACGCTTGTACCTTATGCTTCATTCATGTTATGCACACCAAGGGTTTGACAAAATGCCTCAATAAAGATGTTAGTCTTGTAAGTCATAAACTTTATGTGAATTGAATGTGTTTATGAAGTATGAGTAAATTGTATGATGTTTTATCAATTGGTGTGTGTAATTGAGTATGAGATATAAATTAAAAGAATGAATGGTTATGTATAGGTGTTAAGGAAGAGAGTTCAAGTCAAGCGAAGCAACAAGGGAATCAAGACTGAGGTACGCTACTTGTACAATTCATGATTTTATTATGTTGTTGTGTTTAACATTAAATGTGTCGAATTGTATCATGTATGAAAGTAGTATTGTGTGGGCCCTTTTATGAATGGGTCGAAGAGTGAGAAGGCAAGAATAGAAAGTATGGTATGAAGTTCCATTTGGAACATAATTGTGCGAAGGAATGAAAGTATGTAATAATTTTACAAGTTTGCGGATGTCAAAATGGTTACAAGTCGGTAAGTTGAATTCTTGATTTAGAGGAAAGAATTTTAATGCTAATAAGTTTATTTTGTTGTGGCGATGTAGGTAAATCTCATGACTAGCTATCCAGCTTCGCCCGGTTCGAACACACTTCAAGACCCGCCTCATGTTCCGCTACTTTTGTAAAGAAGACGACGCTTAATATTTTGGTCGCCTTGCCTATATCTAGTAGTTAAAAACTTAGTTCTTGTTATGTATTTTGAACTTAGAAAATTTCGTATGTGGGTCGAAGTTGTTAGATGGTAAATATTATGTCCTTTGAAAAGGTGTCGTGTTAAACATATATTTTGAATGTGAAAAACAGGGGACCGCTCCTTTTACGAATGGGTCATGCCCAAATTTCGTTAGAAAAAGTACGTTGTTATTTAAATAATTTAAAAAGAAAATTTTGGGCGTTACATTATAGCACTGAAAATGACCGGCTTTGATCTCTGGTTTCCATTGTATGACAAGTATGTAAATCTGGTGACAAGATAAAATCATAAGAAATATTAAATGATTACCTACGGGTTTTCTCTATGTATAAAAATCCTTTTGAAAAATTATTTTTCAAAATGAGCTAGTTAATTGTATTTACCAACGAAAGTTGACGTATTTTCAGAAGATTGAACTGCAGGTATCAAACCTTGATATTAGGCTGGGAATCCGGGTCGGCTATGATAAAGGCTATGGAATTTGCAACTCCTAGCTTAAGGCCTATAATGTCTAAAGCTCTTTTTTATTAGATCCCGCATGTGGGCTTGTACTCGAATACTTGTATAACTTTTATTTATATTTATATTCAGACTTTTATTAAATGAATATTTTTACTCTAATACTGTCGCTGCATATTAAATTGTGATACTGTTATCCAATCGTCACGCTTAAACCCTAACCATCCGGGCCCACCAAAAATCGAGGTGTGACAGAATGGTAATGATCCATTGCATTCACTCGTCCATTCCATTCTCCTAAAGATTGATTCAACTAATTTAGACCATTGGTTTCTCAATTTAACTAGTTCTTATTCCATTACCTACTTTTTTTTACAGCTTAACCAATCCTATACAAAGAAAATATGTTTTTTTTACGAATGACAAACACACATATACACCCTCTAATTTACATCTTAACCAACACTATACAAAAAAAATATGTTTTTTTATGAATGACAAACACACGTATACACCCTCTAAATTTATTCTTATGATTCACCAATTATCGATAGTAGAATTTAAACCTGCACCACTTTAACAAGAATAACCACATAATGTCACTACGCCAAGAAGCATTCAAAGAGATAGGAAAGAGGTTGACACATACTGATGTCATAAATTTTTATTAGTTTTTCTATACTAATAAATGAATTTTTTTTGACAAGTGTAAATCTCTAGTGCCTTCTTATCTTATTTTTCAATTTTTTTCATATTACACAATAGTTTAACTAAATATAATTTAGATAAGGATAATAATTTTTTATCAAACTTTGAACTAATAATAATATATAATTTGTATTTTCTTCTTTTCGGTAGGAGATCGAAGAAGTTTTATTTCTTTTTCTTTGTAGAACCCGTCAAATATATAAATTTTACTCTCATTTAAATTAGATTTAGTTAATTATTTTTTTAATACTATTATTATTTATTACTTAATAGGATACAAAAAATAAGAAAATTATTATATTAAATCACAAACTTCATGGATCTCTTTTATTTATTTACTATTTTTTTGCTTATTAATAATCATCTAATATTTAATTGGTTTTACCGCATGTAATACACATGTTTCTAATCTAATAATAAAGAAAAAATAAATTAAAATTTTAATAAGTAAATAGTACATCGAATTTATGATTTAAATATATATTTTGACGACCGTATGTGTTAATCGATTACATTATATTTATTTAACTCGTGCAATATACAAGGTATTTTAAAGATACAATTATATTGTATATTATATAAAATTAAATTTATGCGACCCGTGTATAAAACAAACAAGGGAGTATTTAAAAAAAAATCAAGTGAGAATGAGAATATCATGAAAAAAGGAATTAAAACAATTTTCCATATAAAGTTCCAAATAAAAAGGAAAAAAATAAAAGCAAAGAAAATTAAACGCAAACAAGTCTGTTACGGTGCACAACAGGTCAGTCGTCTCTCCGCCACCGGCCGCCCATCTGCCCTAGGGTTTCCGATTTGATTTCCGTTATATAAACAATCAATTCGATCTATTTCTAACTCTTGATCTTTTTCTCTACCAGATCTCAATCAATACATCAATCACAATAATGGTTGGAGGATTGTTCAACAAGCTCGCTTCGAAATCGCTCAAAGTCGCCGGAAAATGGCAACAACAGCAGCTCCGTCGTCTCAATATTCATGAATATCAGGTCCTGATCCGTTTTTCTCGTTTGTAGCCTCTGATTTTGACCTAATTAGAATGTATTTGTAAAATTATTGCATCATATATGATATAACACATATAGATGTAGGATGTGATTGTGACATTTGTATGCTGAACTTAATTGTTGGTTTTTAGGAATGAGATATATGTCTGGTTTAGTTATGGTATCAGAGATTCATGATTTTGACTTTTGTTTGTCTAAGTTAAATATTGTTTCTGGAAACTAAATATTGTTGTATATCTCTGGTAGCCATTTAGTTAAAATCTGTTATAATTTGGACAGTTGTGAGTTAGTGAATGATCTTGACATTGTATTTAATTTGTGTTGTTACTGTTATTGTAAACACTTAAACACTAATGTGTATATTGAGCTTGTTTTGTAGAATCGTTGCATCGTATAACACGTATTGATGTAGGATGTGATATTTGTATGCTGAAATTAATTGTTGCTTTTAGGAATGAGATGCATGTTTGGTTTAGTTATGGTATCAGAGGTTCATGATATTGACTTTTGTATGTTTAAATCAGTTATTGTTATACACCTCTGGTCCAGATAATGCAATAAGTATGGTTCATTTAGCTGAAATTTGTCATAATTTTGACAGTTGTCGGTTAGTGAATGATCATTAGACTGTATTTAATTTGTGTTGTTACTGTTTATGACTTTATGTAAACACTTACATACTGATGTTTACATTGAATTTGTTTTGTAAGATGGTGAGCTTATGTTGTTTTGTTCTTGAATTGTCATATCTTTTCATCTGTAATTGGTTACTGACGAACGGTTTTAATATCAGGGAGCTGAGTTAATGGGCAAGTTTGGTATCAATGTGCCAAAAGGTGTTGCTGTTTCTTCTGTTGAAGAAGTCCGAAAAGCTATACAAACAACATTCCCAAATGAGAAGGAGGTAATTTGTTGTAAACTAAAAGTAAATCGAAAATTTAAATAGCTGACACTGTTTTATTTGGTTCAGTTGGTGGTGAAGAGCCAAATTCTTGCTGGTGGAAGGGGTTTAGGGAAGTTCACAAGCGGTCTTCAAGGTGGAGTGCACATTGTTAAAGCTGAACAGGCCGAAGAGATAGCCGGTATGAATTTTTATCACTTTTACTCGTTTCGAATCAGATGTATTCAACTAGTTAAGCAATCATTACATGGTACACATGTTGATATTTTTGAAGATTGATAACTTTTTAGGTTTTTTGATCTTATTATTTATATGATGTTATTGTAGGGAAGATGCTTGGACAGACTCTTGTCACTAAACAAACTGGCCCACAAGGAAAAGTCGTCAGCAAGGTTAACATTACTTTTATTTAGCACATTGGCTGCTTTTGTGTGTTTTAATCAAATGTTATTGACGAACTGCAATGTAGACAAAAGAATGAATGTATATCTTCGTTTATGCAGGTTTACTTGTGTGAAAAGGTGTCACTTGTCAATGAGATGTACTTCGCAATCACTCTTGATCGTACAACTGCTGGTCCCGTAAGCCTCTTATTATCATTATTAATATATATATTATTATTGTTATTTGTAGTAGTATTAACACGTTATTGTTCAGCTTATAATTGCCTGCCGAGAGGGAGGAACTAGCATTGAAGACCTTGCGGAGAAATACCCCGATATGATCATAAAAGTATACCTTCATTCCAAATCTTAATATCTGTGTTTCTCGCCATATAGATATTCGTTACACTTTATATTTGCAGGTGCCTATTGATGTCTTCAAAGGAATTACGGATGAAGATGCTGCTAAGGTTGTAGAGGGTCTTGCTCCTAAAGTAGCTGACAAACAAGCGTCTATTGAACAAGTAAAAAAGTTGTATAATCTTTTCCGTGAATCCGACTGCACACAACTGGAGGTCAGCATTAAATTTACTCAAAAAAATTTACTCGTCTCGTTTTTAGAGTTTTTTTGCGTCCTCGTGTTTTGTTGTTAATTTCAAGTACCACCCTTCTTCAGATCAATCCCATTGCAGAGACTTCCGATAACAAATTGATTGCTGCTGATGCTAAGTTAAATTTTGATGATAATGCTGCTTACCGTCAGAAAGAAATATTTGCTCTTCGTGATCCAACACAAGAGGACCCTCGTGAGGTATAACTAGAAGTGGAAAAATGGGTGGGTTGGGTAACGGGTCATCAAAGCGGGACACTGTAAAAAAACGGATCTGGGTCAGATCTGATTGACTCACTTAATTTTTATCGCCTTTATTCGAGTTTCATAACAAAGTGCCATTTTCATCCATGAGGTTTGGCCACTTTTGCGACTTTCGTTCAAAGCTTTGTTTTTCCGCATAGGCGCATATGGATCCAAAAGGTTTGAAATCTTGCCATTTCCATCTGGCTCGTTAACTCCATCCATTTTCTCTTCTAAGTCAGGGGTATTTCTGTCTTTTTTGTTAACTTAAAGGTTTTGAATATTTGTACATTATGCTAAATGCTTGTACTTAAAGTGAAAAGACCGAATTGCCCTTTACGTTAACAAAAAAGACGAAAATACCCTTTACTTCACTAAGAAAAATGGATGGAGTTAACGAGCCAGATGAAAATGGCAAGATTTCAAACCTTTTGGATCCAGATGCGGAAAAACACACCTTTAGACAAAATTCGCAAAACTGGCCAAACCTCAGGGACGAAAATGACATTTTACTCATTTATTTATTATAATAAATTGTTACCATTATTTGTTTCTAGAAAGTATCAAGTTGTGATATCAGAAGTTGATGAGCTAATTACATTAGTGATGTGATGGTTCAAAACTCGAAAGTATTAAGTGGTTTTACCGCTTATTTCAACAAAAGTAGATAATTATTATAATAGTACAATTTCCATAATCATATATCATACTTCTGTTATCTATACAATATAATAGCTATTAAAGAAGTTTAGCGCCTGCTGGACAAAACAACTCTATCCTACTCTTTTTGACCCGTATATTCTTTAAACTTTTTTTTTAGTTGTAGCTCATTTTGATACGCTCAAACGAACCCAAAGGATTGACAAAGAAAACCCAATTTGACACTTATTTTCGCCAAACGATCGCATGTCCAACTGAAATGAATTAATTGTTTGTGACAGGTGGCAGCTGCTAAAGCAGATTTAAATTACATTGGTTTGGATGGGGAAATCGGATGCATGGTGAACGGTGCGGGGTTGGCAATGGCCACCATGGATATCATAAAATTACACGGTGGAACCCCGGCCAATTTTCTGGATGTTGGCGGGAATGCTTCTGAAGGACAGGCGAGTATTATTAATTTTAAATTTTTTAATTTTTGTTAATTGACGAGTCTGTATGATTTGTAAATACTAAACAGAAGTAAGTGAAATAGGTCGTGGAAGCTTTCAAGATCTTGACTTCAGATGATAAAGTCAAAGCAATTTTGGTCAATATTTTTGGTGGGATTATGAAATGTGATGTCATTGCTAGTGGGATTGTTAATGCTGCTAAACATGTAAGTCTATTAGCATCCTCTTCCATTTTGATAATATCCCTTTAGAGTAAAATATACGGATGGTCTCTATGGTTAACCAAAATTTTGGATTTAGTCCCCAACTTTTTAAAGTACACGGATGGTCTCAGTGGTTTGCACTTTTTAACGTATTTAGTTCCCAACTTTTGCCAAAAGTATATGAATGGTCCCTGTGGTATGCACTTTGTAACGCATTTAGTCACTATACGTTTGGGACTAAATGCGTTAAAAAGTTCAAACCACAGGGACCATCCGTGTACTTTTGAAAAACTAGGTATTAAATCCAAAATCTTGTTCTTGGTTAACCACAGGGACCATCCATGTACTTTACTCATCCCGTTAATAGTTAGTAGCTCAACATAATTATTCACATTTATATTAGTGTTAACATCAAGTTTTGATTAAACTTTGTTCTCAGGTTTCATTGAAAGTACCTGTGGTCGTTCGTCTTGAAGGCACAAATGTTGACCAAGGAAAGAGGATTCTCAAGGTAAATCGATTGTTGTCATCTCAAAACAGGCAGGTTGTGTAACGGGTAAAATGGGTTTGAGTCAAAAAGGTATCTTTAAAGCGTGTTGAAACTTGAAACGAGCCAGGTGTGGTTGATGCAGTAGCGCTTTGTCATTTTGTTATAAATAATAAAAGTGATGATTAAAGTTATTTAAATAAAAGGGTTCAGATACATAAAAAGATGTTTATGTTCAATGACACAGGAGAGTGGGATGACATTGATTACAGCAGAAGATCTGGATGATGCAGCTGAGAAAGCAGTTAAAGCACTCAAATCAACATAAATTGTATTCCTCAAATTTCAATTTTTGTTTTTCATTTTTGGGAATAAATATAAAAAGGAATGGCAGTCAGAATCGGCTTGATCTAGGCTACTATATTTATTAATTTCATGCACAATTGAACTTGCCATGTATTCACAATCAATTTCAATGTTTGCTGTGCTTTTATCCAATCAGTTTTGTTGTATCTTTTTTGAACGACCAACGAATCCTCCAAATGGGCTACTGATGAAATTCACCACATCGGGATACACTCGCCTCCGAACCGGGGAAAACCCCTCACCTATGGTCGATGCCCGTGAACACTCGCCCGAAGGCACGGCAATGCGGTGAGGTAAAACCCGCTCAGTTTTGTTGTATTATTATTATTACATCTGGTTAGTTATTGTGGAAGTGTGCTGAAATAAAAAAAAGATTTTAAAACACTCAGTTTTGATGGATATAGTTATCATGTTTGGCGTTTGTATAATTGTGATATTTTACGTTTATTTGGAAAAAGTGTAATATTAACACGGTAAAAGTATGTGATGGCGTTTGTATAATTGTGATATTTTACGTTTATTTGGAAAAAAATGTAATATTAACACGGTAAAAGTATGTGAATTTATTTATATACAAATTACCTAAAAGCTGAATTATATTATTATTTGTAAATTATACCTCTGGTTAGTTATTGTGTAATGTCATGTATGATGCCTTATTGGTGTATTGTATAGGCATTAGATCACAGCATGTTACAGTCATATTGCATCAAACCATATCATAATATACTAGAGGGATTGGTGTGTTGTATAGACATTAGATAACATCATGTTACAATCATATTACATAACACCATCTTATAATATACTGGAGGGAACCTTTCACGATGCGGCGAAGTGGTCAATATCACTACAATACATTTTAAATAATGTTTTAAAAATGAAAAAAAAAAAGATGAAGACGTCGGTTATTAGAAGGTGAAACAGCCGTTACATTGAAGAGAAAAAGGTGATCGGTCTTTAGGTTAGAATGATGGATAATTAAAATTTTCAAACTTTCATTCTATAACCAATATATCGTATCGTCTTAATATATCGCGTCTTAGTATACACGTATTAAATTTCAAGCTTTCACTTTATAACTCAATATATCGTATCGTCCTAATATCTCGCATCTTAAAATCGTCTTCATATCGCGTCTTAATATCACACGTAAATTGCCGTTTTATTCCAAAGATTTTTATAATAATAATAATAATAGTAGCCGGAAAAACCTTCCTCTCCTAAAATAGTGAAGATTAAAGTCCCGTTATAGATTTTTTTTTAAATTCTTTTTGCAAGGTTATTGATTTAATTATTTAAAATATGTAACAAAGAAAATGATGGTTACAAAATTGTCATCTAAAATTAATTTATATTTTGACATAATAATTACAAAGATAATTAACTAGAATAATAAGTATATGTTAGTTGAGAGCTTTACTTTTAAGTTTTAACTTCAAAGACTTTGTCATTGAACTCTACCCCTCACAAACAACGAACTTTGCCTTGCACATCGTACGCATTCGATGATGTAAAACAAGATATGATCAGTGGCGAAGTAAAGAAGGGGCAGGGAGGGGCGTCCTACCCCCTGAACTTTTCGCTCAGTAGTGTTATATATGTAGTTTTCCTAGAGAAATTTTTGGGTATATACGTTTTCGACCCCCCGGTTCTATAGAAATTTTTTGGTATATACGTTTTCGACCCCCCGTCATTCGGGTCAAGCTTCACCACTGGATATGATGCACTTGCGCTCTTTTGTCTTTACAGGGTTGGAGCGACCAACCAAAAGCAAGGAGTGTCAACCCCAATAGATATACATCTGCGGTGTTGACAGACTAGTGGTTATAGCTCCAAATTACATAAGGACTTCCCGAGCTCACAACCCATGATAAACTTATGCACACATAATTGATACGATAAATTTCAAACCCAAACTACCATACTACGTAACCAAGCATGAAACTCCACCGAGTATACAACGTTGAAACGAAAACGAGGTCGTGAAACTCACCTAGTAATCTGTGCAAGCTAGCTAGCAAATAATAGTCGGACAAAACGAAACCCGATTTACAAGTGTCCCAAACCATATAACATACTAATGTCTAAAGACATGTCTACCCAGCAAGTTCACCCAACTTGTTTAGACCGAATGAGATCTTAACCATTTAAACAAAGCGTTTGATTAGACGACCCATTGGCGATTAATTATCCAAGTTTTCCATTATATATATATTATCACACACAATATATATATATATATATATAGGATAAGGATCATGTGAGAAGTAGTAGGCTAATTGAGAAACTTTGAAGCATTCTGGACCACACATTTTCCCTAAGAAAAAAATGCAAAAAAAAAAAAAAAAGGTGAAAAAATGCAAATTTTTTTTTTTTGGAAAAATCGCAGCTTTTTTCTTTAAGGATTAAATTTTTTTTTCTTTATTTTAATTTTTTTTTTTGGATTTATACGTATGTGTATATTGTTAATATTTTAACTATACATATATGTATATTGTCAAATATACATATATGTATATACATGTTTAAAATTGAAAAATAAGTGTTATTTAGGGTTTAGCATTAGTATTTAGGGTTTAACATTAGGGTTTAGGGTTTAGCTTTATCTTTAGGGTTTGCATTAGGGTTTAGCATTAAGGGTTTAGTTTTAGCTTTTGGGTTTAGCATTAGGGTTTAGCTTTAGGGTTTAGAATTCGGGTTTAGCATTAGGGTTTAGAGTTTAGGGTTTAGCATTAAGGTTTAACTTTAGTGCTTATGGTTTAAGGTTTAGGATTTATAAGACATATTTTTTTCAATTTTAAACATGTATATACATATATGTATAATTGACAATATACATATGTGTATAAATCCAAAAAAAAAAAAATTTAAAAATAAAAAAAAATTTAATCCTTAAAGAAAAAGCTGCGATTTTTCCAAAAAAAAAAAAAAAAAAAAAAAATATTTTTTCATTTTTTTCACCTTTTTTTTTTGCATTTTTTGCTTAGGGAAAATGTGTGGTCCAGATTGCTTCTCAAGTTTCTCAAATAGGGTGAACTTCTCTTAGGATCCCTACCCTATATATATATAATAACATATAATTTCACAAACAAGGGGATCCCATCCCGAAACCTTGTTTAAAAACCCATATCAACACATGTCTTAACCGTTTAATAAATATATTTTCAAAACAATATATTTATCCTTTAGAATCCCATTCCACATATAGCATAAACCCAACCGTTTGTTAAAACAATCACTACCACACACAAGCGGTCTGGTTTTACACTTTTAAACCACATCCGCCATGAAGATGAACTCCGGGCTTTCCCCCCGTAACATATCGATTGTCTTCATCTTATTTGTTCATCATATTAACACTTGCTCACCATAGCACAATAGTTTTACCAAGTTATGTAACACCACAAAAATATCAAATTATATAAATGTGTGTATATATATATACCCTTGATAAAAATGCTAAGTATAATAACTAGGAACAATTAACCTAGTTAGTATTAAGTTGATGATTAGTGAACTAATGGATGACGGTCCCATTAAAAAAGAAAACCATACACAAGGGACTAAAATGGGGCATTTGGAAACTAGTTTATTAAAAACAAAAATTAATAATCAAAGACACACATATGTGTGTGTGAACATAGAGGGAGAGAGAATGGGAGCCCTAATTCTTGATAATTGACATCAAATCCTTCTAATCCAACTGAAAATTGAAGTGATCTTGTTGAATGTTTGATGATTTAGAGTCTACTACATCATCTCATCATAAGGTATGTCAAAATTTAGTGTTGGTGAAGTAGAGAATTCTTGATGGACACTATGATTTACAATTCAAGAATGGATTATGGAATTTATGATTAAATTGGTAGTGCCTACATGATTAGAGACAAGCCTTTGTTGAAAAATAGTAAATCAAATGCTATGAATTAGTGTTTGAACTAATAGGCATGTATGTGTATGTGGGTTTTAGTAACAATATGAATATATGAGATTTTGATGGGTAAATTATGTAAGTGATGAATGATAAATTGAATTCTAAGTGCTAAATTAAGTATATATTAATTTGATGAATTGTAAATACATAGTTTTTATGTTAATAGAGTTGTTAGAAGTAGTATAAAATTCATGCCCACAAGGTGTTTGAGAAAATGCTTAAGTGAAAGTTAAGTGTTTATAAAGTATGGAAAAACCATGATGGGAACCTTGTGATTGATTAATGGCAAGTTAATATGTCATGAAATAAGCCACAAATTCCTAATGATAATTGGGTTGTACCATATAGGCAAGTGAAACTCCGGGAGCTCAAGCAGGAACGGACACACGTTTAAAAGGGAAACTTTAAGGCAAGTGGCTATATGCCTCATTATTTTCTTTATTAGTTAATATAGTTGATCCGATTGAATGATTGTAAATATGGTATAAGTGAAATCGGCTTGTTCATAAGTGATGGTATTCACAAGAGCAAACCAAACGGGTCAAAATAAAGTGCAAACCGGGTAATGGGAGCGTAAAATATTGATTTTTAATGAACCCGGGTATTGGGTGAAGTTAAGTGTAAACGCAAACCGGGTAACAGGAGCGTGGAGCACAAAGTGACAAACCCGGGTAAATGGGTTGTAGTTGAAAAACGAATAATTCCATGAAAGGAATATGAATGATTCAAGTTTATGAACTTAAACATCAAACGGGTCGAATATGTGTTCTCGCAAACCGGGTATTGGGAGCGTGGAACACGAATTTATTAAGCCCAGGTAATGGGTATAACCGTGGGAAAATAATCCCGCTAAAAAGTTGTGGATGATTTGAGCTTAGGTGCTTAATCATCAAAACAGGTAAAATAAACGTAAACGCAAACTGGGTAACGGGAGCGTAAATTGTAAGATCGTGTTTTGACCCGGCTTTCCCGCACATTCTCTACCTCAAAATAAATTTCACAAATTTAAAATTTTGACAATTTTATATATCACTTGCAGGTATCTTTCCAGAATGATTTAACACTGTTAATATCTGATTAACCACTTGTAGGAAAATATTCAAAAATGTTTTCTTATTTAAACACAGACTCCCCCTCACGAAATGCTCATCATGTTTAGCACTCGGAATTTTGAAAATCAGCTCTCCAACAACAATTGTCGAAAATCTTTTTGAATTTTTCAAAATTTATGCTAAAACACACTAAAAATCTTTTTGGATTTTTGAATAGAATAAGAATGCAGTAAAGAAATATTTACAGACAATATTTTTGTGAGTTTGCGTAAGAGGATCATATCAGTTTTTGACAAATAACAAGTACCGTTGAGCTTAGTTACACATTAAGAATTAAACAATTCACTTAGATTGCCGATATACTGTTCCACTTAAATTTTCACACAAATTTCAACTAATTCAGGATACGAATTAGGTGTATTAAGAACTTAAACTCATTCATGTGTCCCACCTCTTGAATATACTCCCGTATCCAGATCCCAATATTTAGTCTTACAGGTGAGTATACCACAAATGATATCTGTAAGGTGTTAATTGCGAAGAACCGTGAGAGCTCAGGTCAGAACTTCCGTTCAGCAGAGAGATGACGACTTCGACTTTTGGTGGGTCCCCTTTAGAGGATCTTTTTTTACAACAGCACATGATTAGCATTTTTCAATGTTTCATCATTTTTTTTGTACTGAGGGCAGGCTTTTATTTCAAGCAAGCGTAAAGTATTCTCCGGGGACTAGGCCATTGCTTCCGCAAAATCACAAGTCCCGGGATAATACCCCAGATATCACTGAGTATAAAGACCTAGTATCTCAGAAAGAGGGATCCTTCAAACAAGATTTCAGGGGTTACCTATATATCCAAGTAGTGTTTCCCACAAAATAAGCAAGTTTGAATTTAAATTTATATCCCGAAAAAGTTTACTAAATGTGTAAAACCTATCGGCATATCATCAGTGAGACCGTTTAACGCTATTTAAACAATACATTTCTTTAGCATACTGTAACTGTCTACTGATGTACTATCATATCCTCTTTTTTACAACAAAACTCATTTTGTATTTTATCATGTTTTTGTCTTTTTTAAATTTTCAAATATTTTTGGATTTTCAGAAATTCTTACTCCCCCTAAAATGCAAAATCATTTAAAGGAAATTTGAAACAAACTGTACAAGTAAAGTAACAACTGATATCGAATCACTTCAAATCGCTATCCACTTGGCATAAACAATCAGAACTCCCCCTTACAACAAACTATTTTCCCATTATGATTTCAAAACACTTAAGTTTGTTTTAATCAAAATGGTTTTTCGGAAAATTAGTTTTGTTGATTTTACCACTTGTAAAGTTGGGGTTTAATTCATCATTTTGTTCTATCAACCACTTGAAAAATGTAACAATTTTAAGTTCAAACATCAAATATCACTTGTAGAAAATCAAGTACAAATTAATGTCCCTGATTTACCACTTGAAAGTCGAAATCACTTTCGTGAATTTCTCAAGAAAGATGCCGATACCTGCTCCACACTTACCAACCTGGAAGCTCCGGCAAGTCATACTTATCACATATGAAAAACAGACATCCAAGCTTCACCAAACTTGGATGTTTCCTCCTCAACTTCACTTGGGTTATAAGTAGCTTTCTTAGTTTCATAAAACTCTTTAACCCCTTTAACCTTCCCATCGATCATCTTCCCAAAAATCTTTTTCACATTTCCATTAAAAACCTTTTCGACATTAAATTATTTCTTCTCAGAATAAAATTGATTCGAAATCTCAACATTTCCAACTTTTCGTTTAAAATTTTCAGCCCGCAATGGTGGAAAATTCACATCATCCATTGGCGGGACTGATGTTTCTATTTTTAGATCAACTTGTGGCTCTTCTGACTTTGTGGAATCAGATTCATCGCCAGATTTCACATCAAATTTCTTAACAACCCACTTTTGGTTGTCAAGATTCACTCTTCTCTTGTAAAATCTTTTCTTTGAACATTCACCAACTTCATATGTTGAATTTTTAAAAACTTTGAATTTTTTAGTTGGCGGTTCATTTTTCTCAACAATCTTTTCTTTTAGTTTAGAAACAACTTCCTGTTTGATGTTGGTAGCCTTCAGACAATTCCAGGCAATGTGTCCAATTTCTTGACATCTGTAACAGGTTCTTGTTTCCTTTCTCTGATAGACTCCATTCTTCACAAACTTTTGTTTTTTTCTGCAAAGAACTCTTTGTTTGTTTGTTTCCAGAATGAGCTCTTTTGTTCTTCTTCCAAACTTGTCCCTGAAACAAATACAGTTTTTGTTTTATAAATTTTCTCATTTTTATAATTTTTCGGTGGAATAAAACCAAGACCTTTCTTTTTGTAATTACCGTTGTGGTTTGGTTTCTTTTGAAAACCAGAACCAGAACTGTAACCTTTTTTCTTGTTTAAACATTTTTGAACTCTTGAGGTGTAAGGTTTAGGTTTTTCAGAAAGATTTACATCTTTTATTTCAGAAATATTAATTTCTGTTAATTTGAACACCTTTTTAATCATTTCTGGTTTAACACCTCTTATTGGAAATTCCTCATCAGAATATAATTTGTCTGAATCAATCAATGTATATGCCACTTTGATTGGTTCGTCATTCAAATTAGATTTTGATAACATGAATTCTTTATTATAAACCCTTTTAACCGACGACTTTGAACTATCAACTGATGATGAACTTGAACTCCCTGACTCAGATTTTGACTCTGACTCCTCATCTTTATCCAACACCTGATCGACCACCCTTTTTATTAACTCAGACTCATGATCAGTGTCAGACGATGTGAATGTGAGGTCAATATTTTCTGGTAACTCGTCAGTTGTTTCAGATTTTAACTCTATATTGACAGCCTTTTTGACTTGCTCCTCATTTGGTTTTCTGGGAGAATAACCTTCCCAGATCGGAGGCGGACACTTGTTATAATTTGCACTTTGTTTCTTACCAGTATCCTTCTTGTCAGTCTTCTCATCTTGAAATGCTTCTAAACCTACAACAGTCGGATAAATTCTATCAATCAAATAATCAGAACTAGAATAACTTTGCAGTAATCGTCTGATTCTTTCATTTTCTATCTTTTCTGTCTCCAACTCCTACTTCAACTTGGCACATTCTTCAATGTAATGATTAATAGCCTTCTGCTTTGTCATCATCGTAGCATTCATCATTGTCAACGCATCTTCTCTTTCAGAATTTGTCTTTTGTAGACCAGTTACTGTTCTATTTAACACATCATATGATTCTTTCACATAGTTGAGATTGAACAATAATGTCTCTTTCATTTTCTCCTGTTCACTCAACTGTTCATCTTTCTGTGCACACTGCTTGCAAGATTCCAAACACTTTAGACACGGTTTGATAACCTCAACAATCTTTTCAACTTCTATAATCTTCTCAACTTCGACAATCTTTTCAACTTCAACCACTTTTTCAACCTCAATCACCTTCTTAGTATAACTCATCTTCTCAGTAAATTCAACTTCTTGATCAACACTTTTACTCTTCATCTTTTTCTGTTCCTTTGATGCTCGTTTTTCCTTTAATTTTTCCAAACGATCTGCAAAATAAAATTGAAAACTTTCAGGAGATAAATGAGTTTTTGCGATATTAATATGCTTTTCTTCCTCATCATCACTGTCATCAGATGATGATTGATCAAACACTGGCTCTTGAATAATTTGAGTAGTAAGAGCTGTCATTTTGGAATCAGATGGAATGAATTTATTCCAACTGAAACCTTCAACCATTTTCTCATCATCTTGATCGATTATCCCATAATAAGCTTTCTTATTTGCTTCTACGATCATTTTAGCATTAGCAGTTTGTGGTTCTTTTTGTTGATACGGCTGATGAGCAATTTGTTGATAAATGGCTTTCCGATAGTAATCATTGCCACCAAATGGATTCTGTGATCCACTAGCTTCTCCATTTTTACATTCTCTTTTGAAATGACCTTTCTCCCTGCATCGAAAACAAGTAACCTTAGATTTATCAAAACCTAAAGTAGAAACATTTGCATCTCTAAAATCATCTCTCCCTGTAATCATCTTAAACTTTTCAGCTCTCCTCAAAACATTAGCTAAACACCATTTTATATCCATCACTTCCATCTCTTCTGCATCTATTTGATCGTAATCCTCTTTCGTCAACATAGGATTTCCGATCCTTCAAGTAACCAAACCTTCATATGATTCTAACACTGTAGCAAGTAATGACATGTGACCTTTAACGACCTCTTCAGAGAAATTTTGGCCATTCTGAAGATGCAAAGCGATGTTACAATTTAAAACATGACCATTACTGTTGTTTGAGCTTTGGAACTGATGACTTGTGGTTGAACTCTTCGGATTAACACTTGGATATGAAGAAAATCCAATGCTGCTGCTTGAACTTTGATTAACAGATCCAGATGAATTTTTTGCACTAAAAGCAGTTTGGACTTTCGGACTAGCTTCAACATTTTGAACACTCCCTTTGAAATACATCTTAACATCTTGTTGTGCACTTGGATTGTTCATCCTAGCGATCTTTTGCTGCTCAAGATCTTGTCCTTCAATCTTTTCGATGAACTAAGAAATTGTTAAACCATCATATTCTCCAGTATTCTTCAAAATCATCAAGTATGTTCCCCACTCTTTCTGAGGCAATGCATCAGCTAATTTGTCAACCCATTCCTCACGATCTTTGTTGATGTTTAACAATGACATTGATCTTACTAAATGACAATATCTTTCAATCAATTTCTTTGTGTCTTCTCCCGGCAAACTTGAAAATAGATCAAATTCTTTCTTTAACAATGATTTTTTACTCTTGATCATCTTTTCACTTCCCTCAAATTTAATTCGAAGTGCTTCCCAAATTGAACGTGAAGTCTTATCATGTTGAAGCAATACAAATATATCTTCTTTAATGGCTTGCTGGAGTAGATTGATCATCATCTTTTCTGCTTTGTACATGTCACGTTCTTTATCCGTAAATTCATAAATTTTCTTTTCAATTCCCAAGTCTGTACGCGGTAGTACATACTTTTTCTCAACACATTCCCAAGATCTCAAATGATTAGCTTGAACCCAGTTTTCAAACCTATCTTTCCAACCATAATACTCTTCAATACCCTTGAGCTTCGGGGGTTTTTGCAAAGTTCCAGTTTCATTTTCCAAGTTCATGTTCTGAGCAATAGTAGCTGGAGTAGTCGGGGATGTAGCAAATGCGTTATAGAACTCTTCTTCCATGATTCGGTAACAAGTTTTAAAATCTGACACTTTCAAACGGAATCAAACTCAAGCGAAATTACTTCTTCAAATGGAATATCTATCAAACGGAATACCAATTGAAACGAAATTACTTGCAAACTAGTTTCAAACGAAATCCCAACTCAAACAAAATTACAATTTGAAGCGAAATCGCTGATTTCACTTGAACTTTCAAACGGAATACCAATTTGAAGCGGAATTACCAAGCGAAATAACGTTTTCAAGCAGAATCAACAGCAACGTTCAAGCGGAATTACTGATTTCGAGCGAAATTAAGTGTAATTTCAAACGAGATTAGGCTGATGTCATCATTTCGGTCAAACTTTTGTCAAATTGATCAGGTTTTTGTTCGATTTTAAGTCTGAAACTTTCAAGGGTTTGTTAAAACACAATTTCGCACACAATATGTGAAATTTAAGTCATTTTGACCGAAAAAACTTGTTCAATTTTGAAAAGAAGGTGTAGAAGTTAGAAAATCTGATGAAATCAAGCTGAAATCGGTAGAACTGCTCATCCTGAGCTCTGGTACCACTTGTAAGATCGTGTTCTGACCCGAAACGAGTCGATCAGAGGTGTTCTACACAATATGAAAGGCGGAAACAGACATATTGTGTGTGATTCAGCAAGATATTCACTTTCACTGTTGTTCTGATTAACTTGACAAAGTTTTACAGCGAAACAACACTTCGGCAGCACTTTGGCTCCGGAATCACACATACAAGAACTAACTTAAATGAAATCAGAGAAACATTATTTATAGGCAGGCTGATTCCGCTTGAACATGCTCAAGCGGAATCACTTGAAACGAAATCAACAGATTGATTTCAAACGGAATTAGCCAAGTGATTTCGTTTGAAATTGCTGTTGACCATTTCAAGTGAAATTAGCCTTTAACATGTTTTCTCATTTTTTGTGCCCTGAAATATCTACTACAATACAAGACTCGATACAAGACGAAGTCGACAGACGCATGCACCAACATAAATTTTATGAATTATGGATCCGGGTAATGGGTTAAGGTTTGGATATGTATTAAGGTGTGAATCCCTCTCCTAGATGTTGAATGATGCGATTTTCACAATTTTCGGCATTAAAACTCGTCCTAGAACCGCCTATAAACGTTGGTAACTGCAAGTTTTGCGTATTGATACTCTGGCGGGGGTACTGGTACTCTGGCTGCATTTCAAAAACTATGTTCTCTCCTGGAATACGCCCCAAATACGCCAAAAAACCAAAATGGAGTGAGAGTAGGTGATGTGTGTAAAATGCAACATATAAAATACATCAATTAAGGTATAAAACTAACCCTTTTTTAGTATTAATGTTGGAAAAAAGTGTGCTTTTGTCTTCCTTTTGTATTTTCAGGACTAAATGAGCGTAAATGAACAAAAGGAACAAATATGCAGCAAAATCTAACCTAAATACAAGAAAAGGAATAAACGTGGCATGCCCGACTATCACACCCCAACCGATGGCGGAAACATCGGGGCGCGACACTGAGCGAAACAGATTGTCCAGGAGTTTCCATAACAACTACGATTACCAATTATTTAAGCATCACGCCCCATACCATGACATAACAAGTAGCATAGTTATTACAGACAAGTGGTTCTGTTCCGACAACTCAGATTCAAAATAAATAATTTTTTTTGGTTTGTTTCTAGACTCCATCCTAGTATTGATTCCGACAATTAACAAGCAAAGCATCCTAAGCATTTAAACACCTGTCACATACGTTAAAATAGAGGTCAATACACATAGTGTAAAGGTGAGCATACAAGTTTGATAGTAGTAATAGAGTTCGAAATCGTTTACGCATAACCAGCATGTAACATGTACAAAGTGAAGGCAAGTAGGTTATCAACAGAGAAATATGCACAGACGTGACTGCGAGTTGTAGAATGCGCAACACATATCCCCACTGAGACACGTGAAGTAAAGCCCTTAACAACCCCTGTCCATGACAGGTGCTGAGTCCAAACTATAGTACTATCATTGCTAAGGTGTCAGGCAACAATCACTGTGTTAACATAACATACAAGCATTCATCGAATAACACGCATCATGCAATAACGGTCAGCGTATAAATAGTGTTTGCGTTGTGTGTAGATTGTGATTTAGAATAAGTAACGTATGTAACACCCAAAAGTGCGTAAAGAAAAAAGGGTTCGAGTATACTCACAGATAGCGTTTAACAAGTAAACACTCTCTTGGATTGAAGGGAGCGCTGAGAGAGATTAGCCTGACCAGTTAACGATAGCATAACGATAAGCGGCGCGTAAAATGAGAATAATGACTAAGTGTCGAGTGGCAACCCGATCGGATGGCTATCCGATCGGTTGACCATTCGATCGGATGTCAATCCGTTCAGATGGTCATCCGATCGGATGGCCATTCGATTGGATTGACACTCGTTTGGTAAGGATGTGTTTGTGTATGATGGCTTTGAAGTTTTCATTGTAGCATTTTGAAAACAAAGAAGTATCTCTACCTTTCAGGTCGGTCGATCGAACGGTCGTTCGATCGGATAGCGATTCGATTGGCAGGCACTTAGTGAGAACAAGTTCACAGTAGGATGGTCACTCGATCGGATAACAATTCGATCGATTGGCAATCCGTTAGTTACTGATGATCTTTGAAATTTATGAAAATGGCTAAGTGTTGAAGTTCTAAATGTCATATCATCGGATGGCCATTCGATCGGATGGCTATCCGATCGAGCAGCAATCCGTTCGACGTTCAGACCTTTGCAGAGTTGAATAAAAAGTTTAAGTGTGGAACCAGGTGCAAGTCGATCGGATGGTCGTTCGATCGGATGGCTATCCGATCGTATTGCTATCCGATCAGGCGGCAATCCATCCCAATGAACCTGATCATCTTTGAACTTGATTATTTTGAAAGTTGTGTAGATTGATCGAGACGGTGTGACAACGTGCTAAACAACAGAAACCCCATCATGACCCAAGTGATCCGATCGAACAGGAATCACCCTAGTCTGACCAGTCAACTGTTCGAGATGGTTGTTCATGTTTAACCCGAAATCGGTAGTCTCTTTGATAGAAACCAGATCTTGAACCAACACATCACAAGAATGAGTAGAAGATCAGAACGAGCTCTGATTCTATCGGTTTTGAGTGCATTGAGTGTAAAAGAGTTCAAAGAAAGTTAGAAAACCATCTTTCAATCCTTTTAACCATGAATATGTATAGATCTATGTGAAAACATTGATTAATCATGTGGAAATCCTTCAGATCTGAGTTGTTCTTGGTGGAATGAGGCCAAAGCTTGAAGTTCATAAGAACTCCATGATGACATCACCCTAGAACACCTCAAATCCACTGATTTCACGGTTAAAAGTTGAGATTCAAAAGTGAAAAAGATGAAGAAGTGTGTCTAGATCATAGAAGTACAAGATTTAGGTTGAAAACTTACAAGAATCGCGAGAAATCGAGAGAAAGAGAGCTTGAGTGCGGCTGGTCGAGTGGAGGAGCTGTCACATCACAAATGATGTGACAAGAGGGTATTTATAGGGTTTCCAAAAAGGGAAAGGGAGCAAGTGTCGAACAACACTTCGATCGGTTGGCTACCTGATCGGATGGTCATCCGATCGGTTGGCCATTCGATCGGTTGGCCACTCGATCGAGTGAGTTTGTTGAGTTGAGTTTCGACGTTTCGTTTTGCGTGTTGAGCGTTGTGATGCAATAGAATTACCCATTAGTTACACAAATAACCTAACTACTATATCTAACATACAATCACTATAAATAACTTGCGTTTAGCGTTTGCGATTAAGTTGCGATTGCGTTTCGATTATTCACCACAAACATAAAGTAAACATGCACAAGTAACACATAAGTAACACACACACGTAAAACAATATACAGAACCTGTCAATCAAGGCGCGAATGCGATTGCGATGCGATTAGCGATAAAGCGATAGAACATGCGATAAATAGCGATAAACCTCGATTATTAATAAATACTCCACATAATACAACTAAAGCGATAAATAAAATTGATTAATTACAGTCAAAGAAGTCAAAACAGTAGTTCAGCAAAGAGTGACAGATCGCAATTAGCAATCTTTTCTTCCTTTGACTTCAATCTTGACTTTGACTTTCGTAACACGGGGTGTTACAGCCTCCCCTACTTATGGGAATTTCGTCCCGAAATTAGGCTTTGGCCGTAACAAACAACTGCGGGTACTTCGCCTTCATGTCACTTTCGAGTTCCCAGGTGAACTCTGCGCCTCGTTTGCCTTCCCAGCGAACCTTCACAATGGGAATGCGTGAGCGCCTGAGCTTCTTGGTTTCTCGATCCATGATCTCGACAGGCTTCTCAACGAAGTGTAATGTTTCGTCCACTTGGAGATCCTCTAGCGAAACTTGTAAATCCGGCTCGGCTAGGCACTTTCTGAGGTTCAACACATGGAAAGTCGGGTGAACGTTGCTTAGTTCCTCCGATAGTTCGAATCTGTAGGCCACTTTTCCGATCCTTTCCAGAATCTTAAAGGGTCCAACATATCGAGGCGCGAGCTTTCCTTTCTTGCCAAATCTGACCACACCCTTCCAAGGTGATACCTTTAGGAGTACGTGATCGCCAACGTCAAATTCAAGGGGCTTACGTCGACTATCGGCGTAACTTTTCTAACGACTCCGAGCTTTCAGCAGGTTGTCTCGAATTCGGAGGATTTTGTCAGTCGTTTCTTGCAGTAGCTCAGGACCGGTTAGCTGCGCATCTCCGATCTCATGCCACACAATCGGCGATCTACATTTTCTTCCATATAATGCCTCAAATGGTGCCATTTGTATACTAGAATGATAACTGTTATTGTACGAGAATTCGACTAAAGGTAAGTGAGCGTCCCAATTACCACCGAAATCTAAGACACACGAGCGAAGCATGTCTTCCAAAGTACAAATCGTTCTTTCAGTTTGACCGTTGGTTTGGGGATGGAAAGCGGTACTTAGATTAAGCGTAGTACCGAGAGCAGATTGAAATGTTTCCCAAAGACGTGAGGTAAACCGACCATCGCAGTCAGAGATGATGTCACGAGGTGTACCGTGTCGACAAATAACTTCGTCGGTGTAGATTCAGGCTAATTTTTCCACCTTAAAGTCTTCTCGTATCGGCAGGAAATGAGAAAATTTAGTCAAACGATCAACGATAACCCAGATGCTATCGTGACCTGAGGTTGTACACTGGAGTTTCGTGATAAAGTCCATGGCTATGCTTTCCCATTTCCACATCGGGATCTTGGGATGTACAAGCAAGCTGGATGGCCTTTGTTGTTCGGCGTTGACTTTTGAACAAGTCAGGCACTTCAAAACATAGATAGCGATATCCTTCTTCATACCAGGCCACAAGTATCATTGACGAAGGTCATGATACATCTTGTCGGCACCAGGATGAATAGAATATCGAGACTTGTGGGCTTCATCCAACAGGATTTGTCGCAAGTTAGTACGTTTGGGAATCCAAATCCGGTCCAAATAATGTAATATCCCATTCGATTTATTCGCTAACTGTTCTCCGTTATGATAAATCCTTTCCTTCTTCAAAGTGCGTTCGGTAAAACAGGCATGCTGAGCGTCACGGATGAGGGTTTCGAGATGATGCTGGGCGGAAATATTACGAACACTATGCAAATAGCTTCGTCTGATGAGGGCGTCGGCAACGACATTTGCTTTGCCAGGATGGTAACAAATCTCACAGTCGTAATCATTGAGAAGTTCTACCCATCGGCGTTGACGCATATTCAGTTCTTTTTGGCTGAAGATGTGTTGTAGGCTCCTATGGTCGGTGAAGACCGTACACTTAGTATCATAAAGGTAGTGTCGCCAAATCTTCAACGCAAAAACAACTGCGCCTAGCTCGAGGTCGTGGGTTGTATAGTTCTTCTCGTGGATCTTGAGCTGACGAGAACACAACCAAGACCAAGGTTCGAGGCATCACAATAGATAATGAAGTCATCGTTTCCGTCGGATAAAGTGAGGATGGGAGCATTGCAAAGCATATGCTTAAGGGTTTGAAAAGCAGTCTCTTGTTCAGTTCCCCAAACAAAAGGCTTGTCTTTATGCGTCAAGGAAGTAAGCGGGACAGCGATTTTCGAGAAGTCAGCAATGAATCGACGGTAATAGCCTGCCAATCCGAGGAATGAACGTACATCGGATGGTGATATTGGAGTAACCCAACTCTTAACAGCTTCGATCTTCGCGGGGTCGACATGAATCCCTTGGCTATTGACGATGTGATCGAGGAATTGAACCTCCTCTAGCCAAAATTCACACTTGGAAAACTTGGCATAGAGTCGATTCCCCAGGAGTAACTCGAGAACCAAATGTAGATGCTGCGCGTGTTCGGTTTTTGACTTCGAATAGATAAGGATATCATCGATGAACACGATGACGAAGCGGTCAAGAAATAGTTTGCACACACGGTTCATCAAATCCATGAAGACCGCAGGTGCATTGGTTAAACAAAAGGGCATTACGACGAATTCATAATGACCATAGCGAGTTCGGAATGCGGTTTTCGGAATATCTTCCTTCTGAATGCGTAACTGGTGATAACCTGAGCGTAAATCAATCTTCGAAAAACATGTAGCACCTTGCAGTTGATCAAACAAATCATTAATTCGGGGCAGGGGATAGCGATTCTTGATTGTCAGCTTATTCAACTCCCTATAGTTGATGCACATCCGGAACGACCAATCCTTCTTTTTGACGAAAAGGACTGGTGCGCCCCAAGGAGAGGTGCTAGGGCGAATGAAGCCTTTGTCAAGTAATTCCTGGAGTTGACTCAAGAGTTCGCACATTTCGGACGGAGCGAGGCGATAAGGAGATTTAGCAACAGGATTGGCTCCAGGAATGAGGTCAATACGAAAATCAATATCACGGCTCGGGGGAAAACCAGGTAGATCATCAGGAAACACAAGAGGGAAATCACGAACTACAGGCACCTTATCGATTGCCTAACTTCCTTTTTCTCCGCTACTACTACGTGAGCCAAGAAAGCTTGGTACTCCTTGCGGAGATACTTGCTAGCCTGGACACACGACATGAGTTGGAGTTTCTTCGACGCGAACTCACCATAGACACACAATGGATCACCATTCGCGAGCGAGAAGCGAATCATCTTATCGAAACAAACAACTTCAGCATGATTTTCACGAAGAAAATCCATGCCTACTATGACATCAAAACTACCGAGCTGCATCGGAATAAGGTCGATAGGAAAGATGTGATTGTTGGGTTCTAAAGTACAATCACGAAGAACAGAATTGACAGCGACGGTTCTTCCGGTGGCAACTTCAACATTGAATAACGAGGGGAGATGGGCACGCTTACGATTAAGGAGCTTTTCGAATTCTAGCGACACAAAACAGTTATCGCCTCCAGTATCAAATAAACACGAAGCATAAATACCATTCACAAGGAACGTACCATTGACCACATTGTTGTCGGCTTGAGCTTGACGGACGTTGATGTTGAAAGTACGTCCATGAGCTGCTTGCTGCTGCTGCTGCTGTTGCTGGGGCTACTGCTGTTGTGGCTCTTGCTTCACCACTCGATTCGTGCACATTTTTGCGAAGTGGTTGGGATCACCACACGCAAAGCAAGCTCTAGCGTGGATCGCGGGTGCAGGAGCTGCTTGTTGACCTTGAGGAGCGGGAAGTAGAGCTTGTTGAGCAGGAGCTTGACCTTGAGCTGGAGCTGGAGCTTGACGTGGACCTGTACAGCCGTTGGCGGTGAAATGATCGTACATGTTGCAATGCACACAGTATCTGCAGGCGATTCCCACTAGGTGGTGATAAGTACAAGTAGGACAAGCCGGGTGAGGACCAGTGTAAGCACGCTTGGCCAGCGGTGCTTGGGTAACCGATGCCGCTACTTGGCGGTGATGAGGCTGCTGTTGAGTAGGTACGGCTTGAAGCGGGGCAGCAGTGGTGACAGCGCAACTTTTGCTACTGTTGTTGTTGTTCTTTCTCTTGCGACGAGAGGACTTTGAAGACTGCGATGCGGCAACGGTTTCAGCGGTTGCAGCAGTGGTAGCTTGATGCAGATTCTTGGAGGCTTTTTCCCAGTAACCAGCCATGACTCGCTTGTCGTTTATCTCAGCAGCGAGTAAGAAAGTTTCCTCGATGGTTGACGTCTTTGCAGGTTGAACGAAATCACCACGCAATCCGGAAGAGCACAAATATACTTGTTGATGGTGATTTCAGGCGTAGAGACTTGGCCTGGACAGATTATACTCAACTGCTTAAAGCGAGCAGTCAAACTAGCGTTGTTGCCATCCTTCTGCTTGAGATGCCAGAACTCATCCTCCAACTTTTGGAGCTCGTGGGGAGGGCATAACTCTTTCACCATCAGGTCCTTCAACTCATCCCACGTCAATCCGTATGCTGTATCATTCTCTCTTTTGTTTCTCTCGGCCGTCCACCAGTCTAAAGCGCGGGACTGGAAGACGCCGGTGGCGTTAACAGTTCGGAGATTTTCAGGACAGTTGCTCTGACGTAGGGTGACTTCAATCGAATTGAACCATTGAAACATGGCCATAGGACCATCTTCGCCGGTAAATTCTTTTGGGCCGTAGGCTTTGAACTGCTTGAAGCTAAAAGTAGCTTTGGGAGAATCGATCCGGGACTCTTTAGATGACTTGCTAGCGTTTTCATTCAGCTCGCTAACGATCTGCAGAATGACTTTCGCAATATCCTTAGCGACTAAAGAGGCGATGCGTTTGTCATCGTGATTGCGGTGAGCTGATCGGGAATGAAACGATCCAAATGACGACATTGTCTGCAATAGACAGCGCCATAGGATTCAAATCGCTATATATAATCGAATCTCACCTCACACGTACTACTACTAAAGTGCAGGGACACATCAACCATACAAACACATAATCACAGAACACATAAGCACGTAGGAGCACGTAAGCACGTATGGCGCAGAAGCATATGAGGCAGTCAGAACACAGAAACCTATTATTCAAAGTTCACGCGTTCGAGAATATCGATTGCAATTAGCGAGTACACAGCAAGTAGTATAGCATAAGCGAGTAACACAGCATGCGATCATCCATAAGTAGCAACGATTTATTAGCGATTTGAGATAGATGTGCAGTGCGAGTCGTGTGTGTCCATCAAAGCGAACAACGAAAAGCGTATAAATCACAAAAACCAAAACATGTAAACAGGTAAAACCACATAAAACACATAAATTACACATAAAACGGAAAATATCAGAGTCAGCAGTTGCGGGCTCAGAATCGAAACACATAAAATCAGCGATTGCGAGCTTGAAAACCGAAGATGGATTGTCTAAGGCTTTTGTTGAAACACGTCTACCAAGACAACGTGATTCGACTATTCACAAGGACTTTTGGTACGCACTTTGGCTTTCGGGACTATGCTCTCGCCTTGATTTGGGCGAACGAGACGCATCCTCCCAGTTACAGTGTGACTTCAAGTCGTTGGAGTCCGTCGAGACTTTGGTGAGAGCTTTGCAAAAACCAAAATAGAGATCGGAACAAGTGGTCAAGGTTCGGGTTTCACCCCTGACTTAACAGCTTCGTTCTCATTTTGATTAAAATAGAGGAGAAAATCGGCGTTAAAGTACGGATTTCACTCCTGATTCATTGCGAATTCTCCTGTTTATTGATGAAATGCGGGTCGAACAAGCGATCTAATCGAGAGTTTGCTGTTTTCACACCTAATCTCGATCCAATCACTGGTTCATTTTTTTTAAAACAGTGCTGTGCGACTACCTTAGGAAAGGTTGTGTGATAGTATAGCGTGAGTGCGAGTCGATCGAGAAATAGCAATAAGCTCGTGCGTAATCCCTAACGGGTTCGCACGAGGCGGTTTGTTGGTTCTTAGACTATAGACTAGGTCGTTTCTAAGACATCGACCCAGACTAGGTCGAGTCTTCCCTAATTCCCTATAGTTATGGCTCTGATACCAATCTGTCACTCCCCAACCGATGGCGGAAACATCGGGGCGCGGAACTGAGCGAAACAGATTGTCCAGGAGTTTCCACAACAACTACGATTACCAATTATTTAAGCATCACGTCCCATACCATGACATAACAAGTAGTATAGTTATTATAGACAATTCAAAGACAAGTGGTTCTGTTCCAACAACTCAGATTCAAAATAAATAAATTGTTTTTGGTTTGTTTCTAGACTCCATCCTAGTCTTGATTCCAGCAATTAACAAGCAAAGCATCCTAAGCATTCAAACACCTGTCACATACGTTAAAATAGAGGTCAATACACATAGTGTAAAGGTGAGCATACAAGTTTGATAGTAGTAATAGAGTTCGAAATCGTTTACGCATAACCAGCATTTAACAAGTACAAAGTGAAGGCAAGTAGGTTATCGACAGAGAAATATGCGCAGACGTGACTGCGAGTTGTAGAATGCGCAACACATATCCCCACTGGGACACGTGAAGTAAAGCCCTTAACAACCCCTGTCCACGACAGGTGCTGAGTCCAAACTATAGTACTATCGTTGCTAAGGTGTGAGGCAACAATCACTGTGTTAACATAACATACAAGCATTCATCGAATAACACGCAGCATGCAATAACGGTTAGCGTACAAATAGAGTTTGCGTTGTGTGTAGATTGTGATTTAGAATAAGTAACGTATGTAACACCCAAAAGTGCGTAAAGCAAAAAGGGTTCGAGTATACTCACAGATAGCGTTTAACAAGTAAACACTCTCTTGGATTGAAGGGAGCGCTGAGAGAGATTAGCCTGAACAGTTAACGATAGCATAACGATAAGCGGCGCGTAAAACGAGAAGAATGACTAAGTGTCGAGTGGCAACCCGATCGGATGGCTATCCGATCGGTTGACCATTCGATCGGATGTCAATCCGTTTGGATGGTCATCCGATCGGATGGCCATTCGATTGGATTGACACTCGTTTGGTAAGGATGTGTTTGTGTATGATGGATTTGAAGTTTTCGTTGTAGCATTTTGAAAACAGAGAAGTATCTCTACCTTTCTGGTCGATCGATCGGTCGTTCGATCGGATAGCGATCCGATTGGCGGCACTTAGTGAGAACAAGTTCACAGCAGGATGGTCACTCGATCGGATAGCAATCCGATTGATTGGCAATCCGTTAGTCACTGATGATCTTTGAAATTCATGAAAATGGCTAAGTGTTGAAGTTCTTAATGTCATATCATCGGATGGTCGTTTGATCGGATGGCTATCTGATCGAGCGGTAATCCGTTCGACGTTCAGACCTTTGCAAAGTTGAATAAAAAGTTTAAGTGTGGAACCAGGTGCAAGCTAATCGGATAGTCGTTCGATCGGATGGCTATCCGATCGGGCGGCAATCCGCCCCAACGAACCTGATCGTCTTTGAACTTGATTATTTTGAAAGTTGTGTAGATTGATCGAGACGGTGTGACAACGTGCTAAATAACAGAAACCCCATCATGACCCAAGTGGTCCGATCGAACAGGAATCACCCTAGTATGACCAGTCAACTGTTCGAGACGGTTGTTCATGTTTAACCCGAAATCGGTATTCTCTTTGATAGAAACCATATCTTGAACCAACACATCACAAAGAAGGAGTAGAAGATCAGAACGAGCCCCGATTCTATCGGTTTTGAGTGCATTGTGTTGGTGCATACGTCTGTCGACTTCGTCTTGTATCGAGTCTTGTACTAGATAGATAGATCAGGGCACGTAATACGAGAAAATTATCAAACATGTGTTGAAGGGGTATTTCGCACGAAATAACTAACTGTCATTTCGCACGAAATTAACTGGTTATTTCGCATGAAATCAACTGGTCATTTCGCACGAAATAACCATTTCGTGTGAAACTGATTTCGTGTAAGCATGTTCATATGAAATAGCCAGTCCTATAAATACTTGATGTGCCAAGTCATTTGTAACTTTCCGATTCCAGAGCCGAAGTGCTGCTGAAGAGTCTACTCGTTGTAAAACGTTGTTATATCAATCTAAAAGACATTTAAAGTGAATATCTAGCTGAATTGAACTCGATATGTTAGTTTTCGCCTCTCGTATTGAGAAGACCACCCCTGAACGACTCGTTTCGGTCGTGAAAACGATCCTACAAGTGGTATCAGAGCTCAGGAGGAGGAGTTCTATCGAATTCAGCTTGATTTCATCGAATTTTCTGACTTCTACACCTTCTTTTCAAAATTGAACAAGTTTTAACAGATAAAATGGATTGAATTTCACACATTATAAGCAAAACTGTGTTTTAACAAATCCTTGAAAGAATTGGACCTAAAATCAAACTAAAACCTGATCAATTTGACAAAAATATGGCTGAGATGATGACATCAGCAGTATTTCGCACGGAATAGTTCCTCTCATTTCGCACGAAACCACCATTTGCTTAGTCATTTCGCACGAAATTACTCATTTCATGTGAAAGATTCTATTTCGTGTGAACCTTTTCGTACGAAAGCATCTATTTCGCACGAAATCATCTTTTAGCTTGTTATTTCACACGAAATCAAGTATTTAGTGTGAAAGAGGGTATTTCGTGTGAACCTATTCCGTACGAAAGTCTATTTCATACCAGAGAGTCATTTCGTGTGAAAGTTGATATTGTGTGTAATTGTATTTTGTTTGAAATTATCATTTCGTGTGAGATTTGTTTTTCAGGTCATTTCGTTTGAAAGTGTCTGATTTTGAGAAACTTGTTACCAAATCATGGAAGAAGAATTCTATAACGCATTTTCTACTGCCCCGACTACTCCTGCTGCCATTGCTCAAAGCATGAACATGGAAAACGAAACTGGAACTTTACAAAAACCCCCGAAGCTAATGGGCATTGAGGAGTATTATTATTGGAAAGACCGGTTTGAGAATTGGGTTCAAGCTAATCATTTGAGGTCGTGGGAATGTATTAAGAAAAAGTATGTACTACCACGTACAGATTTGGGAGTTGAAAAAAAGATTTTTGAATTTACGGATAAAGAGCGAGACATGTACAAAGCAGAAAAGATGATGATTAGTTTACTCCAGCAAGCTATTAAAGAAGACATATTCATATTGCTGCAACATGATAAGACTGCACGATCAATTTGGGAAGCACTTCGAATTAAGTTTGAGGGAAGTGAGAAGATGATTAAGAGTAAAAAATCATTGTTAAAGAAAGAATTTGATTTATTTACAAGTTTGCCAGGAGAAGATACAAAGAAATTGATTGAAAGATATTGTCACTTAGTACGGTCAATGTCATTGTTAGATATTAACAAAGATCGTGAGGAATGGGTTGACAAATTAGCTGATGCTTTACCTCAGAAAGAATGGGGTACATTTTTGATGATATTAAAGAATACTGGAGAATATGATGGCTTGACAATTTCTCAGTTCATCGAAAAGATTGAAGGACAAGATCTTGAGCAACAAAAGATTGCTAGAATGAGCAATCCAAATGCACAACAAGATGTTAAGATGTACTTCAAAGGGAGTGTTCAGGATGTTGAAGCTAGTCCGAAAATCCAAACTGCTTTCAGTGCGGAACACTCGTCTGGATCAATCAATCAAAGTCCAAATAGCAGCTGTGGATTTTCCTCATATCCAAGTGTTAATCCGAAGGGATCAATCTCAAGTTATCAGTTCCAAAGCTCAAACAGCAGTAACGGTCATGTTTTAAACTGCAACATCGCATTGCATCTTCAGAATGGTCAAAATTTTTCTGAAGAGATCGCTAAAAGTCACATGTCATTACTTGCTACAGTGTTAGAATCATATGAAGGATTGGTTGCTGGAAGAATCGGAAATCCTATGCTTACAAAAGAGGATTACGATCAGATCGATGCTGAGGAGATGGAGCTTATGGACATTAAACGGTGTTTAGCTAGTGTTTTGAGGAGAGCTGAAAAATTTAAGATGATTACAGGAAGAGATGATTTCAGGGATGCTAATGTTTCTACTTTGGGTTTTGATAAATCCAAAGTTACTTGTTTTCGATGCAGGGAGAAAGGTCATTTCAAGAGGGAATGTACCAACTGAGAAGCAAGTGGAGCAAAGAATCCGTTCGGTGATAATGATTATTATCGGAAAGCCATATATCAACAAGTTGCTCATCAACCGTATCAACAAAAAGAACCACAAACTGCACATGCTAAAATGATCGAAGAAGCTAATAAGAAAGCTTATTTTGGCATAATTGATCAAGATGATGACAAAGTGGTAGAAGGTTTTAGTTGGGACAAATATATTCCACCTGATTCAAAAACAGTTGCATTAATTGCACAGATAGTTCAAGAACTAGATTTGATGAAAGAATGGATGAAAGTATGATGAAAAGAATCAAGATGATGAATCTAGTTCTTCAAATGATAGTTCAGAACAGACACAAGTGTTTGATCAATCATCAACTGATAACAGTGATGATGTGGAAGAAATGCATATGAATATTGCAAAAACTCATTTATCTCCTGAAAGTTTTCAATTTTATTTTGCAGATAAATTGGAGAAGCTGAAGGAGAGACGAGCAGCAAAAGAACAGAGAAAGATAAAATGTGAAAGTGTTGCTCAAGAAGTGAAAAATGAACAAAGTGAAAAAGTTAAAGTCACTGAGAAGATAGTTGAATCAGAGAAAGTGATTGAAGTTGAGAAAGTAGTTGAAGTTAAAAAGATAATCGAAGTGGAAAAGATTGTTGAAGTCATAAAACCGTGTCTAAAGTGTTTGGAATCTTGCAAGCAATGTGCAGAGAAAGATGAGAAGATGAATGAGATTGAGAAAATGAAAGAGAAATTATTGTTTGATCTCAACTACGTAAAAGAATCATATGATGTGTTGAACAGAACAGTAACTGGTTTGCAAAAGACAAATTCGGAAAAAGAAGATGCGTTGACAATGATGAATGCTGTAATGATGTCAAAGCAGAAAGCTATCAATTACTACATTGAAGAATGTGCAAAGCTGAAGCAAGAGTTGGAAACTGAAAAAATAGAGAATGAAAGAATCAGACGATTACTGCAAAGCTATTCTAGTTCTGATTATTTGATTGACATAATTTATCCAACTGTTGCAGGTTTAGAAGCCTTTCAAGATGAGAAGCCAAAAGAGAAGGATACTGGTAAGAAACAAAGTGAAAATTATAACAAGTGTCCGCCTCCAATCTGGGAAGGTTATTCTCCCAGAAAACCGAATGAGGAGCAAGTCAAAAAGGCTGTCAATATAAAGTTAAAATCTGAAACAACTGATGAGTTACCAGAAAACATTGACGTCACATTCACATCGTCTGACACTGATCATGAGTCTGAGTTAATAAAAAAAGTGGTCGATCAGGTGTTGGATAAAGATGAGGAGTCGGAGTCAAAGTCTGAGTTTGTGTCACACCCCGATTTCCACGTGTCACCGGTGGGCCCGGTGGGGGTATATCGTGACGTCATAGTTGGTAACGTAATAGTCAAACAACACAATATATAATATGCACAGCGGAAGCAAAATGTAAAGATATAATACAACCGAATTTAATATTGTAATGTCAAATGTCACAATATTCGGAAGTTTATCCACAGACGGATCGAAAATAAAATGGAAGCTATGGTTCAACAGACTTCAGGCTTCTTAAGCTTGCGAGACTTCTAATGATGCTAAGGAGAAATCCCAGCCAATTACACTTAGTACCTGCATTTAATCTTTTTGGGAAATACGTCAGTTTACACTGGTAAATACAATCAACTGACTCATTTTGGAAAATGATTGAAAATTGATTTGGATGCACGTGGCATAAACATTTTTATTTAACTTGGGAGAATTATTTTAAATATATAATCTTGTGAACGAATTACATGTTCCTTGTGCGTTCAGTAGCCCGGATCTTGTCCGGGTTAAAGATCAATAGACACACCACAATATTCTTTTGTGCAATGACGGGTGTACGCCTACACCCCGCGCTTAAGTCGTGGCCATTTCGTAAAATGATGCCAAGGATATCCGGGACATGGTCATTAACCCCCCAAAGGCTTTAAGTAACAAGACTGTTTAAACGAGCCGATCAAATTATTCAATTAACCACCCAACGATGGAAGATTTGATGCCCGATCAAGCGGTATTCTATATACCGTAACCCAAGCCCGTATAGGGAAAATAAGTTAAAAGTATTTACCTGAGCAATGTATAAATCACAATAAGCAAATTTCAAGTAGCGTTTACTGGTTCTCCTAATCTGGAACGAAGGTTTATAATAACCTATTAGAATTCTAACGGGTCTTTAATTAACCTTAAGCTTAGACCGGTTAGTTTTAAAGATACGGTTCGCACGCACGATTAAGCGAAGACCGGATAGGATGTGATTTAGACCCGACAAGTTCAGAGACTTGTTTAATATGGGTATTTCATACACATTCTGGATTTTGAGATAAAACCGATAAGGTTTGACCCGTTTAGGCTAGTTTATGTAAACTAGTTACATAAACTGAACCGAACGCGTAATAAGCGTAACGGGTATTCCTATGAGCCATTTACAGGTTTCCTAAGTTAATATGCTTCATATATGTTGTGACATCAGTAAGATGTCTTTTATTATGCCCGAAATGAATTTAATCACAAACTATGCCCCGTAGGGGTAGTTTGGTCATTTAAAAGGTTGTAAAAGAGTTTAAGTGTCAACCTGAGTTACAGGCCTGAGGTAATCAGCAAATATACTCAATTTTCTAAGTTATATCAGTAGGTTAAAGTATATACGTGAAATTTATCAATTATAACCAAACTATGCCCCGTAGGGGTATTTTGGTAATTTCACATAAGCCGAAAAGCTCAAAACTGAAGTCCGAGTTAAAAAAATTTTGCTTACTATTAAAATATTATAATTTGCCTCAAATATCAGTAGGTATCACCCTTGTATGTTTAAAAATAGTCTTAGTACATACTATGCGCTAAAAACGCTTAATAAGGCGATTAGAAGCCATTTCCGGGTTTGATACTTAAAGCCGATATTTTTATTATTCCAGAAGGCTTAAAATAATTTATTTATCATGTGTGATCAGTAGCAAAAGGTTTGGAGTCGTTTAGATATGTAAAACTCATTTTATGGCCCGTAAGGGCAAAACCGACAATTACCGGATTAAGCTAACGACTATGAGTTATGCTCAGCCAAAAATTAATTAAAAATCTTCAAAAATCCAAAAATAATATATTACATCAGTGGGTAATAAGTTTGATACCAAAAAGTAGGCTTAACTAGGCTATATGCTAATTACGCCGTTTTACTAACATAAAGCTTTCATTTTACGCTAACGAGCATAACTCTTAACCTACACCTCAAACTGATGTCAAATTTTGTATGCAAGTTTAAATATCAGTAAGTAAGGTTTCTACTCTTTTACATTTCCAAAAATCACATTTTAAAGTGAAAAGGGCATAATGGTCAACATATGAGCAATTAACAGAATCATGCATATTAATCGGTTAACTAATGAACCATGGTGTATAATCACAGAGGGTTATACTAGCATGCAACCTGGTCCAAATGAAGCTCTAAGGTATTTCTAAAACATACCATAACGGGTCAGAACTGAAAGTCAAAGTATAAGTCAAACTATGTGACTTTCGGTTCCGAACCGGGTCTAAACAGGAAATTGTCGGGTTGAACATGTTTAGACATGTTCTTACATTCATTACCAAGTGATATCAATGATCAAACAGGTTACAAGTGTTCTACATTGCTAATTATGCATAAATTGTAATTTAAACATTCTGTTGAGTTTTCATTTGTAAGTTTGACCCGACATTTGACCTAGTTAGAGTGGGAATCAGGGGGAACCCTTTTGAGGGTTTATTACCCACATAATTACCAACTTATAACTACTTTTGATTTGACTAATCACTGGACCATTAGTGATTAATCTTAAAGTCAACCGTTAATTACGACGGTTTGACTTTTAAGCTAATACTAAGCTAAAACTTAATTAAGAAGGGTTAGGCATACTTACTGAAGTCCTATGCTTGATTAGTGACCACTTGAGTCTGCTCTTAAGCTCCAGAAATCGATCAGAATGCTGAAGGAAGGTGTGAGCTCAAAGTTGAAATCTTGTGGCCTTTTATAGTGCTCATAAGCACTTAGATTATGGACAACAAGAGCTAGCAATGGTTCCTGATCATCAACACTTGTCCCTAAGATCCTAGGAGCCACTTAGGGGTCGCCCATGATGAGAAATATCTGTTTAAGGGTCGGTTACGCGCGTTTGGAGGCTGCTGTCTGATGTTGCTGATACTGTATGTCTTACGCGGCCCGCGTAAGATATCTTAATCTCTTACGCGGCCCGCCTGGACCTCATATACAGATTTTTCATTTTCTATTTTCCACATCTTTGTCCCTTGGCTTTTCGAAAGGGCAACAAGCCTAATTCTTGCAATTTGACCCCTTTATATTTATCTACAAGGGCTTTAAGACTTGTACCCACTTTTCCAAGTCCTTGGACATTTCTGGTTAACCCGAAAAGTCATAACTTTCAACGTTAACGCTTTAACCCCTCGCATACGAATTTGATCATAACTTTCTCATACGATAACGAAACTTTATGAAATTTATATCGTGCATTCTAGTGAGCATAATTTACAGTTACAAAGCTTCGGGTTTGCTAAAAGGTCACTCAGAGGTATAACTTAAACATGTTGACACATTTAACCCCTGTAGTTTGTAATCTCTCACTTTTAGCATCGCATGATCCATGATTTATTCGTTTGATGTTATAAACATCATGTAGGGTTATTATGAAGTATATTTATTCACTGTTGACATTTAGAACCCATATATTCACATACTTTCCACGTTTGTCAACTTTAGTCCTTTTATAACATTCTTTCACACGTTCAAACTTATGACACGTGTCAACACATTATAGGACGTGAATTTTCGAGGTGTGACATCCTCACCCCCTTAAAAGAAATCTCGACCCGAGATTTACTGAAATAAATAAGGGTACCTTTCTTTCATCGTGGATTCAACCTCCCACGTATATTCGGGTCCTCTACGGGCATCCCATTTGACCTTTACAATAGGCACATGCTTCCTTCGAAGCTTCTTAACCTGTCGATCTTCAATCGACCATGGTTTTTCCACAATTTTAAGCTCTCATCTATATGCACATCTGTATGGGGTATAACCAGTGATTCATCAGCAAAGCACTTCTTCAGATTGCAGATGTGGAACACATTGTGAATTCCACTGAGCTCTTCTGGTAAGTTTAACTTATAGGCAACTGACCCGACACGTTCGATAACCTCGAAAGGTCCTATGTACATCGGGCTTAGCTTGCCTTTCTTACCAAATCGCATCACCCCTTTCCAGGGTGATACCTTCAGTAACACTTTATCACCTACTTCGAAGTGAAAGGCTTTACGCTTTGGATCTGCGTAACTCTTCTGCCTATCTCGGGCAACTTTGAGACGTTCTACACTTTCTCTGGTCCTGATAATTGGACATCTCCAACTTCCGCCCAACAAACTGGCGTTCTACACTTTCTACCGTATAATGCCTCAAAAGGCGCAGCCTTTATGCTGGTATGGTAGCTATTGTTGTAGGAGAACTCAATTAGTGGTAGGTGTTTATCCCAACTACCACCTAAATCAATTACACATGCACGTAGCATGTCTTCCAAAGTTTGAATAGTACGCTCACTCTGACCGTCTGTCTGAGGATGGTAAGTCGTACTAAAATTCAGACGCGTGCCCAAAGATTGTTGGAAACTCTTCCAAAAATGTGACGTGTATCTAGTATCTCGGTCAGAGATAATAGACACAGGTATGCCATGTAAGGCTACAATCTTATCCACGTATAACTGGGCTAACATGTCGGAGCTATAAGTCTCATTGATGGGTAAGAAATGTGCTGACTTAGTCAGTCTATCAACTATCACCCATATTGTATCATTTCCTTTCCTTGTCTTTGGTAACTTGGTGATAAAATCCATGGTTACCATTTCCCACTTCCACGTAGGAAGTTCAGGCTGTTGTAGTAAGCCTGACGGCTTTTGATGTTCTGCTTTGACTTGCGCACAAGTCAAGCACTTAGCTACATAGGCAGCTACAGACTTTTTCAAGCCTATCCACCAATAATTTGCTCTTAGATCCTGGTACATTTTATCAGCTCCAGGATGAACGGAGTATTTGGAACTATGGGCTTCCTGGAGGATGACATCTCGAAGTCCTCCATAAATTGGAACCCATATTCGTCCATTTAATCTTAGAATTCCGTCCTTGCTAAGAGTTAACTGCTCCTCAGTTACTCCTAGCTTTTCGTTAGGATAGTTAGCTTCCAACACAGCTTCCTTCTGTGCAGCTAACAATCTTTCAGTCAAACTGTCCTTTATTTCCATGCGCTTGGCATTGATTCGGATGGGTTTCACCCTTTCCTTTCGGCTCAAGGCATCAGCGACTACATTCGCCTTGCCGGGATGATATCTGATTTCACAATCATAATCGTTTAAAGTCTCCATCCAACGGCGTTGCCTCATATTTAATTCCTGCTGATTAAACAGGTGCTGGAGGCTCTTGTGATCCGAATAGATCACACATTTGATACCATACAAGTAATGCCTCCACAGTTTTAGTGCGAATACAACGGCACCCAACTCCAAGTCGTGGGTGGTGTAATTCTTTTCATGCACCTTTAACTGTCTTGATGCATAGGCAATAACCTTGCCTTTCTGCATAAGCACACACCCCATGCCAGTGTGCGATGCATCGCAGTAAACCACAAAATCTTCTATTCCATCTGGCAATGTCAGTACTGGGGCGTTGCTCAACTTTTGCTTCAGAATATCAAAGGATTCTTGCTGCTTAGGGCCCCAAACGAACTTTACTTTCTTCTTAGTCAAGGAAGTTAGGGGCGCAGCAATCCTTGAAAAAATTTCAATGAAACGCCTGTAATATCCTGCCAATCCCAGGAAGCTACGAATCTCTGTAGGCGTCTTTGGCTCTTGCCAGTTCATAACAGCTTCAACTTTAGCGGGATCCACTTGGATACCACGCTCACTCACCACATGTCCAAGAAATTGGACTTCACGAAGCCAAAATTCACACTTGGAGAATTTGGCATAGAGTTTCTCCTGATGCCGGAGTTTGAGAATACAGTGAAGGTGTTTCTCATGGTCAGCTTGGTTCTTCGAGTAGATAAGAATGTCGTCGATGAAAACAATGACGAATTTATCTAAGTATGGCTTGCAAACGCGATTCATGAGATCCTTGAACGCGGCAGGTGCATTAGTGAGCCCAAAAGGCATCACTAGGAACTCGTAATGACCATAACGAGTCCTAAATGCTGTTTTATGCACGTCTTCATCTCTAACCTTCAGTTGATGGTAGCCTGACCTTAAGTCAATCTTCGAGAAATAACTTGCCCCTTGCAATTGATTGAACAAGTCGTCGATCCTGGGCAATGGATATCTATTCTTGATCGTGACCTTATTAAGTTCACGATAATCGATGCACAGACGCATCGATCCATCCTTCTTCTTGACGAACAGGACTGGTGCTCCCCAAGGAGACGAACTAGGTTTTATGAAACCTTTAGCTAGCAATTCATCGAATTGCGTCCTTAATTCCCTCATTTCCGTTGGTGCCAACCTATAGGGTGCTCTAGCAACTGGGGCTGCTCCAGGGATGATATCAATCCTGAATTCCACTTGCCTAACTGGTGGCAAACCAGGTAGTTCTTCCGGAAAAACTTCTGGGTATTCAGAAATGACGGGGATGTCTTCAATCTTCGGTTTAGGCTCATCAATAATCACTTGTGCCATGTAGATGACACAACCCTTCTTTAAACACTTTGAAGCCTTGAGCATAGTCACTTGCTTAGGCAGCCCATACTGGGTATCCCCCTGAATGGTAAGTGATTCACCAGACGGAGTCTTTATCACCACCTGCTTCTTGTTGCAGACAATTTGGGCCTAGTTATGAGATAACCAGTCCATACCCAAAACTATGTCAAAACCGGCTAACTTAAATGGAAGTAGGGATAGAGGAAAAGAGTGGTTCTTAATGGATATAACACATCCATCTAACACAGTAGAGACGGTTTCTAGAGTGCCATCTGCTAACTCCACCTCATAATTCACACTTAAGGTTTTGACAGGTAATTTCAGCAATTCACAAAACTTATTATCAACGAAATACTTATCTGCGCCTGAATCAAAAAGTACTCTTGCATAGACATCATTTACAAGGAAAGTACCTGTAATTACGTTGTCGTCTAGAACCGCTTCCCTTGCATCCATTCTAAAGACTCTAGCATTTGTCTTCTTGGCCTCTTCAGGCTTCTTGGTGTATTTAGGGCAGTTGGTTTTAATGTGCCCCTTTTCATTGCAACGGTAGCACGTTGTGTCTTTCATCTTCTTGCAATCCAAGGTCTTGTGATCCGTGGACTTGCATATACCACAAGCAAAGGTTTTCGACTGAGTCTGAGAGTTCGACTCGAGTCTGCACTTTCCAAAGTGCTGTTTCTTGCAAATCTTGCACTTGGGCTTGTCACCAGAATGATGCCCATCTTTCCTTGACTCAGATCCTTTCTTGTTGTCACCGTTCCCACGGTGTTTCTTGTTCGATCTCCGTGAACTATCATCTTCACGCTTTCTCTTCTCAGCCTCCTTATTCCTCAGCGATCTCTGCCTGACCGCATCCAAAGTGAGGGACAAGGATATGTCAGCTACAGATCTAAAAGTAGCTGGCCGAGAAGCCTTTACGCTTGCCTTGATTTCCGGGGCTAAACCACCGATAAAACGAGCTATTCTTTTTGGTTCCGGGGTTACCAGATAAGGAACCAACCGGGACATTGTGTTGAAGCTCGTTAGGTAAGCTTGACAGTCAAGGTTTGTCATCACCAATGATAGAAAATCAGACTCTATCTTCTCCACCTCATGCTGAGGGCAGTAATTTTCCCTGATAAGGGCAACAAATTGTTCCCATGACATGTTGTACAATGGGATTTTCCCGGTGGCTTGAATCAGTGATCTCCACCAGGCTAAAGCTTTGCCTTTAAAAGATTGCGACACAAACTTGACTACATCCCTCTCAGCGCATCCGCTGATATCCACAACCGTATCCATCTCGTCTAACCACGTCATACTGTCAATGGCTCCTTTCTCCCCAGTGAAATCCCGGGGTTTACATGACACAAAGTACTTGTAGGAGCAACCCTTATCACGGGGTTCTTTATTCAGTATGATCTGTTGAGACGGATCACTGTGGTGGTTCGAGGAGTGTCGATCATCATCTTTCTTCGGTTCGTCCTTCTTGGACGGTGGCTTTGAAGGCTGCGTAGATAGGGTCCTACTACGAGTCCCACTATACTATTCGTACTGCCGCTCCAATGCCTTTGTAACTGCGTCGTCTACCAACGCTTTTAATTCAGCACCCGTTAAAGTTACTCAGGCGTTATCGATGTTCTCCACTGGATGGCTATTAAGTTCGTCTGAGTTAGCCATTTTAATTGAACTGTTACAGAAAACAAGGACAATAGTTTATTTGGGAGTTTATTATGGAATTGCCCCTTAGGGTAATTCATTAACCATGGTAAACAGAGACCATATTTGGTTAATTTATTAATCGTATTTATTTAGGATTTCTATCATAATTTATCCTAATTATAAAACAATAACAGTTTTATTTGTGGCACAAAAGGCCTAGTCACATGGACACTTTAATTTATAAACTATGATTTCAGAGAATCAAAACATGTAGGTATACTGGCACAATAGGCCTAGTCACAAGGACATTTATAAATTATAAGCTATGATTTCAGAGAATCAAAGCATGAAGGTATACTGGCACAACAGGCCTAGTCACAAGGACATTTATAAATTATAAGCTATGATTTCAGAGAATCAAAGCATGAAGGTTTGAACCTAGTTCATTACCTTTATCTGACAGGGAGTCATTGCTACCACTGTCTTTTGGCTCATATGGAAATGAGCAGGGCCCGTAGGCGCTATTTTACCACGTATGGTCAAATATGATCATCTTAATTGATGACCTAAACCCATGATTCAGAGATCATATAAATTGGGTTAGGAATCTTTTGAAGAATCCTTATATAAAAATGACGTGTGTGATTTTTAACAAATCACGTCTGCTAGGAGTGTTAACATGTTTACAGATGTTAACAGGGATTTGAATCTTTTAAACAGGTCTTACCATCATGGCCGGGTCTTCATAATGACACTCAGGCTAGGTTTCACACTTAAGATTCTTATTCAATATTTAAATAGGCAGATTATTATTAAAAAGGAATGATTTTGATTTATTTATTTCATGTAATACATTTATGCATATAATAGCAAAATGAAATTTATAAACATAACATTCCATTAATTTATATAAATGTTACACGCCGCCCTAAACGGGACTTTTTAAATAAACAAACTTACCCACGCAGGGGCTTAATAACATAATAGTCCACGCAGGGACTTACACAATAACATAATAGTCCACGCAGGGACTTAAACAATAACATACCCTCGTAGGGGTTAACAGAAAGATAGACCCACGCAGGGGTCGAATCAAACAAACATACATACCCACACAGGGGTTTAACATCAATTGGAAGGATTTAGCGGTCCTTCTTGCTCTTCCCTTTGATCAAGCTTGTCAATCCTTGGAAGAAGCTTTGTCTCTCCTGGCGGTCGCGGCGAAAGTCCCGCTCAACCTGATCCAGTCTATGAAGAATTTCCTCCCGTTCTGGGGGAGAAAATCGTGGCGGCTGCGATTGCGTCCAAATGATAGGTCTAGCCGGTATCTGGTACCCATGAGTTGGGTACCCTACTCCCCATGGGTCTCCATACGGTCCTTGGGGGTTATAGTTAGCCACTACCAAGTATGGGTCGGCTTCTGCGTAGTTGTAGTTGGTGTGCACTGGCTGTTCAAACGGGTTGTACGCCATGGAACCCGTGTATGCCGGAATTGGGTTATCAAAACCCATAGGCGGTGGTTGCGGTGCAACTGGGTGCGAAGGTCCACCCATCTGTGGGTCTTCCTGAAGTGGCGGGTAATGACTGCCACTTGATTGGCGTGGGGAGCTAAAATGGAAATCCCCCGCTCGCGCAGACATACGTGCGCCTGTCCTCCTACGCCTTGGCGGTTGAGGAGGTGCCGGTTGAACTGGTGGGGGTGGAGGTGGTGGCGTGACTGCCACAAATCGTGAATCCACAGAGGGATCCTGTTGCTGTTGTTGCTGTTGTTGCTGCTGCTGCTGCTGAGGAGGTGAATGGCGAGGAGGTGTATAGTACCATTCGTGCCTGGTAAACATAGCTTGAAATCTATCTGGACCAACATAGGGTGATCCGTGGAAAGAAGATCCGTCAGAGATCTCTATCGGGTGGTTTGGTGTACCACTGGCAGGCTCGACGGGGTCCGTATCCTCGTCCATTTCATCCGCGTGATCACCTGAGAAATGGTCATCTGGCCCTAGTGGGTTAAAACCCACTGGTTCTGGTATGTAATTGGCCGGGTTAAACCGGCCCCTGAAGACAGGTGTAGGGTCACCAAAGGAGTTATGCGATAAGGATCGCTGTAAGGGTATGTAGGACGGTTGAGGGTTATTGGGTTCGTACTCTGGCTGTGGCCCGTAAGGGTTATGGATAGGAGGTGTTGAACTGTGTGAGACCGACCGTCTAGCCGGCTCGAAGAGGTTTCTTCGGTTTTGCCGGGGATGGTCACTCTCTGTGGTCAAAGGAGCTCGCACATTCGAAGGTCCAGCCTCGTTGTCATTAGGGGCAGTGATTGGCCCCTTTCCACGTCCTCTTCTTCTAAAGAATCTTGGCGGCATTTTGTTAATCCTGTCAATATAGCATGAGATAACAACAATAATATATAAAAATTAAAGGACAAAACAAAAACCAAACAATAGTGGAATTTGTCCTATGTTATATGTCTAGACTCGAAAGTTTAGATATGTGCAATTGTGTTATTGAGATTAAACACAAAAGGCTAGTGTTTAATTCACTCAATGTTGGCTCTGATACCAACCTGTCACACCCCGATTTCCACGTGTCACCGGTGGGCCCGGTGGGGGTATATCGTGACGTCATGGTTGGTAACGTAATAGTCAAACAACACAATATATAATATGCACAGCGGAAGCAAAATGTAAAGATATAATACAACCGAATTTAATATTGTAATGTCAAATGTCACAATATTCGGAAGTTTATCCACAGACGGATAGAAAATAAAATGGAAGCTATGGTTCAACAGACTTCAGGCATCTTAAGCTTGCGAGACTTCTAATGATGCTAAGGAGAAATCCCAGCCAATTACGCTTAGTACCTGCATTTAATCTTTTTGGGAAATAGGTCAGTTTACACTGGTAAATACAATCAACTGACTCATTTTGGAAAATGATTGAAAATTGATTTGGATGCACGTGGCATAAACATTTTTATTTAACTTGGGAGAATTATTTTAAATATATAATCTTGTGAACGAATTACATGTTCCTTGTGCGTTTAGTAGCCCGGATCTTGTCCGGGTTAAAGATCAATAGACACACCACAATATTCTTTTGTGCACTGACGGGTGTACGCCTACACCCCGCCCTTAAGTCGTGGCCATTTCGTAAAATGATGCCAAGGATATCCGGGACATGGTCATTAACCCCCCAAAGGCTTTAAGTAACAAGACTTTTTAAACGAGCCGATCAAATTATTCAATTAACCACCCAACGATGGAAGATTTGATGCCCGATCAAGCGGTATTCTATATACCGTAACCCAAGCCCGTATAGGGAAAATAAGTTAAAAGTATTTACCTGAGCAATGTATAAATCACAATAAGCAAATTGCAAGTAGCTTTTACTGGTTCTCCTAATCTGGAACGAAGGTTTATAATAACCTATTAGAATTCTAACGGGTCTTTAATTAACCTTAAGCTTAGACCGGTTAGTTTTAAAGATACGATTCGCACGCACGATTAAGCGAAGACCGGATAGGATGTGATTTAGACCCGACAAGTTCAGAGACTTGTTTAAAATGGGTATTTCATACACATTCTGGATTTTGAGATAAAACCGATAAGGTTTGACCCGTTTAGGCTAGTTTGTGTAAACTAGTTACATAAACTGAACCGAACGCGTAATAAGCGTAACGGGTATTCCTATGAGCCATTTACAGGTTTCCTAAGTTAATATGCTTCATATATGTTGTGACATCAGTAATATGTCTTTTATTATGCCCGAAATGAATTTAATCACAAACTATGCCCCGTAGGGGTAGTTTGGTCATTTAAAAGGTTGTAAAAGAGTTTAAGTGTCAACCTGAGTTACAGGCCTGAGGTAATCAGCAAATATACTCAATTTGCTAAGTTATATCAGTAGTTTAAAGTATATACGTGAAACTTATCAATTATAACCAAACTATGCCCCGTAGGGGTATTTTGGTAATTTCACATAAGCCGAAAAGCTCAAAACTGAAGTCCGAGTTAAACAACTTTTGATTACTGTTAAAATATTATAATTTGCCTCAAATATCAGTAGGTATCACCCTTGTATGTTTAAAAATAGTCTTAGTACATACTATGCGCTAAAAACGCTTAATAAGGCGATTAGAAGCCATTTCCGGGTTTGATACTTAAAGCCGATATTTTTATTATTCCAGAAGGCTTAAAATAATTTATTTATCATATGTGATCAGTAGCAAAAGTTTTGGAGTCGTTTAGATATGTAAAACTCATTTTATGGCCCGTAAGGGCAAAACCGACAATTACCGGATTAAGCTTACGACTATGAGTTATGCTCAGCCAAAAATTAATTAAAAATCTTCAAAAATCCCAAAATAATATATTACATCAGTGGGTAATAAGTTTGATACCAAAAAGTAGGCTTAACTAGGCTATATGCTAATTACGCCGTTTTACTAACATAAAGCTTTCATTTTACGCTAACGAGCATAACTCTTAACCTACACCTCAAACTGATGTCAAATTTTGTATGGAAGTTTAAATATAAGTAAGTAAGGTTTCTACTCTTTTAAATTTCCAAAAATCACGTTTTAAAGTGAAAAAGGCATAATGGTCAACATATGAGCAATTAACGGAATCATGCATATTAATCGGTTAACTAATGAACCATGGTGTATAATCACAGAGGGTTATACTAGCATGCAACCTGGTCCAAATGAAGCTCTAAGGTATTTCTAAAACATACCATAATGGGTCAGAACTGAAAGTCAAAGTATAAGTCAAACTATGTGACTTTCGGTTCCGAACCGGGTCTAAACAGGAAATTGTCGGGTTGAACATGTTTAGACATGTTCTTACATTCATTACCAAGTGATATCAATGATCAAACAGGTTACAAGTGTTCTACATTGCTAATTATGCATAAATTGTAATTTAAACATTCTGTTGACTTTTCATTTGTAAGTTTGACCCGACATTTGACCTAGTTAGAGTGGGAATCAGGGGGAACCCTTTTGAGGGTTTATTACCCACATAATTACCAACTTATAACTACTTTTGATTCGACTAATCACTGGACCATTAGTGATTAATCTTAAAGTCAACCGTTAATTACGACGGTTTGACTTTTAAGCTAATACTAAGCTAAAACTTAATTAAGAAGGGTTAGGCATACTTACTGAAGTCCAATGCTTGATTAGTGACCACTTTAGTCTGCTCTTAAGCTCCAGAAATCGATCAGAATGCTGAAGGAAGGTGTGAGCTCAAAGTTGAAATCTTGTGGCCTTTTATAGTGCTCATAAGCACTTAGATTATGGACAACAAGAGCTAGCAATGGTTCCTGATCATCAACACTTGTCCCTAAGATCCTAGGAGCCACTTAGGGGTCGCCCATGATGAGAAATATCTGTTTAAGGGTCGGTTACGTGCGTTTGCAGGCTGCTGTCTGATGTTGCTGATACTGTATGTCTGACGCGGCCCGCGTAAGATATCTTAATCTCTTACGCGGCCCGCCTGGACCTCATATACAGATTTTTCATTTTCTATTTTCCACATCTTTGTCCCTTGGCCTTTCGAAAGGGCAACAAGCCTAATTCTTGCAATTTGACCCCTTTATATTTATCTACAAGGGCTTTAAGACTTGTACCCACTTTGCCAAGTCCTTGGACATTTCTGGTTAACCCGAAAAGTCATAACTTTCAACGTTAACGCTTTAACCCCTCGCATACGAATTTGATCATAACTTTCTCATACGATAACGAAACTTTATGAAATTTATATCGTGCATTCTAGTGAGCATAATTTACAGTTACAAAGCTTCGGGTTTGCTAAAAGGTCACTCAGAGGTATAACTTAAACATGTTGACACATTTAACCCCTGTAGTTTGTAATCTCTCACTTTTAGCATCGCATGATCCATGATTTATTCGTTTGATGTTATAAACATCATGTAGGGTTATTATGAAGTATATTTATTCACTGTTGACATTTAGAACCCGTATATTCACATACTTTCCATGTTTGTCAACTTTAGTCCTTTTATAACATTCTTTCACACGTTCAAACTTATGACACGTGTCAACACATTATAGGACGTGAATTTTCGGGGTGTTACATCCTCACCCCCTTAAAAGAAATCTCGACCCGAGATTTACTGAAATAAATAAGGGTACCTTTCTTTCATCGTGGATTCAACCTCCCACGTATATTCGGGTCCTCTACGGGCATCCCATTTGACCTTTACAATAGGCACATGCTTCCTTCGAAGCTTCTTAACCTGTCGATCTTCAATCGACAATGGTTTTTCCACAATTTTAAGCTCTCATCTATATGCACATCTGTATGGGGTATAACCAGTGATTCATCAGCGAAGCACTTCTTCAGATTGCAGATGTGGAACACATTGTGAATTCCACTAAGCTCTTCTGGTAAGTTTAACTTATAGGCAACTGACCCGACACGTTCGATAACCTCGAAAGGTCCTATGTACCTCGGGCTTAGCTTGCCTTTCTTACCAAATCGCATCACCCCTTTCCAGGGTGATACCTTAAGTAACACTTTATCACCTACTTCGAAGTTAAAGGCTTTACGCTTTGGATCTGCGTAACTCTTCTGCCTATCTCGGGCAACTTTGAGACGGTCGCGAATCTGGACAATCTTGTCCGTCGTTTCGAACACTATCTCTGGTCCTGATAATTGGACATCTCCAACTTCCGCCCAACAAACTGGCGTTCTACACTTTCTACCGTATAATGCCTCAAAAGGCGCAGCCTTTATGCTGGTATGGTAGCTATTGTTGTAGGAGAACTCAATTAGTGGTAGGTGCTTATCCCAACTACCACCTAAATCAATTACACATGCACGTAGCATGTCTTCCAAAGTTTGAATAGTACGCTCACTCTGACCGTCTGTCTGAGGATGGTAAGCCGTACTAAAATTCAGACGCGTGCCCAAAGATTGTTGGAAACTCTTCCAAAAATGTGACGTGTATCTAGTATCTCGGTCAGAGATAATAGACACAGGTATGCCATGTAAGGCTACAATCTTATCCACGTATAACTGGGCTAACATGTCGGAGCTATAAGTCTCATTGATGGGTAAGAAATGTGCTGACTTAGTCAGTCTATCAACTATCACCCATATTATATCATTTCCTTTCCTTGTCTTTGGTAACTTGGTGATAAAATCCATGGTTACCATTTCCCACTTCCACGTAGGAAGTTCAGGCTGTTGTAGTAAGCCTGACGGCTTTTGATGTTCTGCTTTGACTTGCGCACAAGTCAAGCACTTAGCTACATAGGCAGCTACAGACTTTTTCAAGCCTATCCACCAATAATTTGCTCTTAGATCCTGGTACATTTTATCAGCTCCAGGATGAACGGAGTATTTGGAACTATGGGCTTCCTGGAGGATGACATCTCGAAGTCCTCCATAAATTGGAACCCATATTCGTCCATTTAATCTTAGAATTCCGTCCTTGCTAAGAGTTAACTGCTCCTCAGTTACTCCTAGCTTTTCGTTAGGATAGTTAGCTTCCAACACAGCTTCCTTCTGTGTAGCTAACAATCTTTCAGTCAAACTGTCCTTTATTTCCATGCGCTTGGCATTGATTCGGATGGGTTTCACCCTTTCCTTTCGGCTCAAGGCATCAGCGACTACATTCGCCTTGCCGGGATGATATCTGATTTCACAATCATAATCGTTTAAAGTCTCCATCCAACGGCGTTGCCTCATATTTAATTCCTGCTGATTAAACAGGTGCTGGAGGCTCTTGTGATCTGAATAGATCACACATTTGATACCATACAAGTAATGCTTCCACAGTTTTAGTGCGAATACAATGGCACCCAACTCCAATTCGTGGGTGGTGTAATTCTTTTCATGCACCTTTAACTGTCTTGATGCATAGGCAATAACCTTGCCTTTCTGCATAAGCACACACCCCATGCCAGTGTGCGATGCATCGCAGTAAACCACAAAATATTCTATTCCATCTGGCAATGTCAGTACTGGGGCGTTGCTCAACTTTTGCTTCAGAATATCAAAGGATTCTTGCTGCTTAGGGCCCCAAACGAACTTTACTTTCTTCTTGGTCAAGGAAGTTAGGGGCGCAGCAATCCTTGAAAAAATTTCAATGAAACGCCTGTAATATCCTGCCAATCCCAGGAAGCTACGAATCTCTGTAGGCGTCTTTGGCTCTTTCCAGTTCATAACAGCTTCAACTTTAGCGGGATCCACTTGGATACCACGCTCACTCACCACATGTCCAAGAAATTGGACTTCACGAAGCCAAAATTCACACTTGGAGAATTTGGCATAGAGTTTCTCCTGATGCAGGAGTTTGAGAATACAGTGAAGGTGTTTCTCATGGTCAGCTTGGTTCTTCGAGTAGATAAGAATGTCGTCGATGAAAACAATGACGAATTTATCTAAGTATGGCTTGCAAACACGATTCATGAGATCCATGAACGCGGCAGGTGCATTAGTGAGCCCAAAAGGCATCACTAGGAACTCGTAATGACCATAACGAGTCCTAAATGCTGTTTTATGCACGTCTTCATCTCTAACCTTCAGTTGATGGTAGCCTGACCTTAAGTCAATCTTCGAGAAATAACTTGCCCCTTGCAATTGATCGAACAAGTCGTCGATCCTGGGCAATGGATATCTATTCTTGATCGTGACCTTATTAAGTTCACGATAATCGATGCACAGACGCATCGATCCATCCTTCTTCTTGACGAACAGGATTGGTGCTCCCCAAGGAGACGAACTAGGTTTTATGAAACCTTTAGCTAGCAATTCATCTAATTGCGTCCTTAATTCCCTCATTTCCGTTGGTGCCAACCTATAGGGTGCTCTAGCAACTGGGGCTGCTCTAGGGATGATATCAATCCTGAATTCCACTTGCCTATCTGGTGGCAAACCAGATAGTTCTTCCGGAAAAACTTCTGGGTATTCAGAAATGACGGGGATGTCTTCAATCTTCGGTTTAGGCTCATCAATAATCACTTGTGCCATGTAGATGACAACCCTTCTTTAAACACTTTGAAGCCTTGAGCATAGTCACTTGCTTAGGCAGCCCATACTGGGTATCCCCCTGAATGGTAAGTGATTCACCAGAAGGAGTCTTTATCACCACCTGCTTCTTGTTGCAGACAATTTGGGCCTGGTTATGAGATAACCAGTCCATACCCAAAACTATGTCAAAACCGGCTAACTTAAATGGAAGTAGGGATAGAGGAAAAGAGTGGTTCTTAATGGATATAACACATCCATCTAACACAGTAGAGACGGTTTCTAGAGTGCCATCTGCTAACTCCACCTCATAATTCACACTTAAGGAAACAAAGAACTTGTTACAGATGTCAAGAAGTTGGACACATTGCCTGGAACTGTCCTGTCACACCCCGACCACGTGTAACATACAAAACGTGGCGGAAACGTCGGGGAGTGTTGTAACAGAATTAATGTTTCATAACCATGGATACAAAAAGTGTTTCGTTTTATTAAACATTGAATATTTACATCGTCTGGAAATCTAAATACACAATTTAAACATAGTCTATCATTGTTATTGAGTCACTAAAGCCTCGTCCAGTCCTATGTGAGCATGCATCTTATCAATCGATATCATTCAACAATACCTGAAACATATGTGAAAACGAGGTCAGCAAAGAAATGCTGGCGAATACATAGGTTTTGTAGGAGTGTTGAAATCATGGCTAGTTTAGATGTTGCAATACTTTATAAAAACCTTGTTTTGAAAAGAGTATAACATTGCAACTTAATTAACCAACTCAAATCAAGCGGGTTATAGTTTATAAAACCTCGTAGCCATGACTCGTAACCCAAAAACATTTGTTTTAGTAAAGCAAATTGTGAAACATCTCAAAATAAATCGTTAATGAAACTCGTTAATAAATCTCGTTAAAAACTCGTATAGTTTATATCATATCAAAAATCTCGTTTGTGTGACATCGTTTGAAAATTGTTTACCCAAGTGAACTAAATAACGCCACGGCATGTAATATGATGAAATCTTTTATATATAGGAAGTACCAGCGGCATATCCACCATGCTTTCATCACATTACACCCGTCCCGTTATCTAAACACTTAACCAAAAACCAATCGTATATCGCTTTGAAGCCAATCGTTTAACTAAATCGTTTAACTCATTAATACATCGCGTGAAAACCAATCGTTTAACCAAATCGTATAATTCGTTTTAGGTCGTGAAACTACTTATGTGATTGTCTCGCTAATAACATTCAAACCTTCGTGACTCATTCCTCGTCGCTTCTCATTTTCGCATTAACAAACCCTTACCAAAGGGTAAGTTAACAATTTCAGATTCAGTCGCTACCCACCACCCCACACATAACCACGGGTGCAGTATGATAACGGGATTTGTTAGATCCTATGGTACCATAACCTAATACTGGTCGGCTTGATCATTGCTAATGAATGTCATTTGTTATGTAACCCAACCAACAAGTTCGTTCCCATTATCGAAATCGTTATTAGTTTTGTATAAATCGTCTTAATCGTTTTTGAAACCATCGTTATAACATCGAAAATCGTTTTGATACCATCGTTATAACCTTGAAAACATTTAGCACATATGAGTCACCCCAAAACAATTGAAAGCAGTAAAATAGGGGAAAAATGTACTCGCCTGAGAATGCTTAGAGGTCTTGAACAACATCCAAACAAAGCTAGAGGGAGCACGGAATCAGTCGGCAATCTAAAACTATATAAATAAACCGGACTTAAATCGGGAGATCGGATAGGATGAGGCTTGGTAAACCAAATGAGTATTGGAACTCATATGATATGGTTTAACAAGGCCTACATACTACATGAAACCTAACCTAAGTGCTTTCGACCCATCGCGACCCATTAAGGTAGCTTATGCTACTTTAACGCGTCGTGCGCGTGAAACGCGTTCGGACTGTCTAACTAGTCCTATGACAAGTGTTATATGCCTAAACATGTTACATAATCAGTTATGTGATAAAAGTTTAGGTTACATATGCTTAATTACCAATTATACATGAAAAGGGTATTCTGGTAATTTACCTAAGGCATATAAACTACCTATCATACAACTACTTAAACGAAGCGACCATAAGGTAAAACCTCGGAAGGTTATTCCCTACCTACTATGGTCACCTAATGTATTTGGTCGGATCCTAATGATCGACCAAATGGGTCGGGTTCGAAGGTATAAGCGATTTATTAGATCGCTTACCCTACGACCCTAGACAACGTGGTAATCAGTAGGCATAGTCCCAAGGGACTATAACCAACGTGATTACACTCACGTTGCGAAGTTCAAACGAACTTCGCATTGACCATAAACTGGTCAACGCAGAAAGTCAAACAAAGTTTGACTTTCAGACTCGAAAAGACTCGAAAAGCAATAAAAGAACGAAAGAATACTTACGAAGGGTCCCCGAATGCTAATCCCGATCCAAGTAGCTCAGGTATGAAACAATGGTTTCAACTTAGAGCTCCTCAAATCAGAATTCTTGTGAGTTTAGAAGTGAAGTGGGTTGGGTATTTATAGTATTCGGAGAACCGTTAAGATCGTTTCTTGGAAAAGGGGGCACGATCAAAGCCGTACACTTGTCGGAACCTTATGGTAGCTCATTTGCCACTCACCATAGGAAATTGACACTTGGAATTGGGATTGGGGGTGCAAAACAGCTGCAAACAGGCTGTTAAACATTGAATCTGGTCTGCAGAGGCTGAGTCAGCCCGCTTCAGGATACACCAAAACTAATGCGGGCCGCATGGGGCTTCTGATCAGAAAATAAGTTTCAAAAATGACAGTTTCAGCCCCTGCACGTGTTTAAGGCCATTTCCGACACTTCTAAGGCTCGTAAAGCCAACTTTAAGGCCCTAAAATGATGCCTAAACATTGTGGACATGAAACATGCTCAAAAATATCTCAGATGTCGGTTCGTTTGGTCGTACGAACGCGATGTTCGCTTAATTACGACGGAATGCGCATAAGTGCGAGAAACGATCCAAATGACGCAACGAATGGATTTTTCTTAAGCCAAACACTAAAGCATAATATAGTCATGCTTACATAAATTTTTGGATGTCCGGATGTATTCAGAACGTAAGTTATGCGCAAAAGTGCAAACTTGTGCGCTTTTTGACACTTTTAGTCCCTGAATGACCCAAAAGTATATTTTAGCACACCGAACCCCTCAAAGCCTATTTATAAGCTATGTAAAGGATATTTAAGGTGTGTTTAACTTATGGTCATGTTCTGGAATGTCTGTTACAGTTCAAATTGGCATACTTTCGCAGTTTGTCATATTTAGTCCCTGTAGACGAATTAACTTGATTTTGGCATACCAAACCTTCCAAATCTTATTTCTAAGTTATGTAAAGGTTATTTAAGGTATGTTTAGCCTATTTCACTATTCCGGAGTGTTCGTTGCATTAAACTGGTTATATTTACGCATCGGTGCGCGTATAACCTTCCAGAAAACGATTTAGAGTTTGAAATCGAACAAGAGTTGATATGTGTAAATGATACACATATTTTTACAAATCCCAAGTATGAAATACAATATTTCATTGGTTTGGCATTTGTTTGATGGCCGTGGAGGCACAGGTGTTACATGTCCTAAGGCAACCAACATCAAACAGGAAGTTGTTTCTAAACTGAAAGAATAGATTGTTGAGAAAAATGAACCACCAACTGAAAAATTCAAAGTTTTTAAAAATTCAACATATGAAGTTGGTGAATGTTCGAAGAAAAGATTTTACAAAAGAAGAGTTAATCTTGACAACCAAAAGTGGGTTGTTAAGAAATCTGATGTGAAAACTGGCAATGAATCTTATTCCACAAAATCAGAGGAGCCACATGTTGATATTAAAAGTGAGAAATCAGTTCCTCCTATGGATGATGTTAACTTTCCACCATTGAGGTCTGAAAATTTTAAACAAAAAGTTGGTAAAGTGGAGATTTCAAATCAATTCTATTCTGAAAAGAGAGAATTTGATGTTGAAAAAGTTTTTAATGGAAATGTGAAAAAGATTTTTGGGAAAATGGTCGATGGGAAGGCCAAAGGGGTTAAAGAATTTTATGAATCAAAGAAGGCAACTTACAACCCAAGTGAAACTGAAGAGGTCACATCCAAGTTTGGTCAGGCTTGGATGTCTGTTTTTCATATGTAAAAATTCTGACTTGCCGGAGCTCCCAGGTTGGTAAGTGTGGAGCATGAATCGACATCTTTCTTGTGAAAATCACAGTTGTGATGTTTTTACCTACAAGTGATTTATCAAGATCATTAAATTGAACTTGATTTATCTTTCCTTCATGTGATGTTGTTGAAAGAACCTAAAATTGTTAAATTTTTTAAGTGGTTAAAGAAGAACAAGGTGATGAATTGAACCCCTAACCTACAAATGGTTTGTGAAAATCAACAAAACTTATTTTCTGGAAAAACCATTTTGATTAAAACAAACTTAAGTGTTTTGAAATCTTAATGGGAAAATAGTTTGTTGTCAGGGGGAGTTCTGATTGTTTATGCCAAGTGGATGGCGATTTGAAGCAATTCACAACAGTTGTCACTTTGTTTGTATAGTTTGTTTTCAAATTTTTCTTTAAATGGTTTTGAATTTTAGGGGGAGTAAGATTTTTCAGAAAATCCAAAAACATTTGAAAATTTGAAAAAGCCAAAAACATGATAAATTCAAAATGAGTTTTGTTGTAAAAAGAGGAAATGATAGTACATCAGTGGACTATCACCGCATGCTAAAGAATTGAAAAGTTAAAAAGTGATAAACGGTCTCACTGATGATATGCCAGCAGGTTTTTACACGCTTAGTAGATTGTGTCGAGATATAAACCTAAATTTCAAACTTGCTTATCTCGTGGGGAACATCTCTCGGATATATGGGTAACCCCCGAAATCTTGTTTGAAAGGTCCCTCTTTCTGAGATACTAGGTCTTTATGCTTAGTGATATCTGGGGTATTATTCCGGGACTTCTGATTTTGCGGAAGCAATGGCCTAGTCCCCGTATAATACTTTTCGCTTGCTTGAAATATAGCACCCCCCCTCAGCATAAAAAATGATGAAACATTGAAAAATGCTAATCATGTGCTGTTGAAGAAAAGATTCTCTAAAGGGAACACACCTAAAGTCGAAGCCATCATCTCTCTGATTTTGCGGAAGCAATAGCCTGAGCTCTCATGGCCCTCGCGTTTAACCCTTTACAGATATCATCTAGGTATACTCACCTGTAAGACTGAATATTGGGATCTGGATACGGGAGTATATTCTGAGATGGGACACGCGTATAAGTTTAAGTCTCTAAAACATTAATCTCGTATCTCGAAACAGTTGAACTTTGTGTGAAAATTTAAATGGATCAGTATACTGACAATCTAAGTGAATCGTTTAGAACTTAAAATGTTTAAAGCTTAACGGTGTTGGTGATTTATCTCAACAACTGATATGATCCTCTTACACAAACTCACAAAAATATTGTTTGTATATATTTCTTTACTGTTTTCCATTAAACACAAAAATCCAAAAAGATTTTCAGTGTGTTTTAGCATAAAATTTTGAAAAGTTCAAAAGATTTTTGACAACTGATGTTGAAGAGCTAATTTTCAAAATTCCGAGTGCTAAGCATGATGAACAACAGGTTTGGAAGTCTGTTTAAAATGAAAAATGATTTGTATGAGTGCCTACGAGTGGTCGTTAGAATCTTTTAAATGTTAAATCATTATGATCGATATCTACATGTGATTTATAAATTTGTCAAATTTTAAATTTGTGAAATTTATTGTGAGGTAGAGATATGTGCAGGTCCTCGTGTTTAAACCTGAGCTGGACGAGAACCTGGTCACGATCTGAACCTGTGGAAAAGCTAAGTCAGATTGCGATCCCGGGACAATTCAAGGGGGAGTCTGCTAGCAAAGGGGAGGTTAGCTGCAGAAGCTGATAAAGAGAAGATAGAGGATATTTTACACTGTTAGATACTTCAGAAAGAGCAAAAAGTCTGATAAAGACTGAAGACGTTGAAGACTCGTACTGAAGACTTCGTCAACATCCGAGGGGGAGTCTGTTGGTGCATACGTCTGTCGACTTTGTCTTGTATCGAGTCTTGTACTAGATAGATAGATCAGGGCACGTAATACGAGAAAATTGTCAAATATGTGTTGAAGGGGTATTTCGCACGAAATGACTAACAGTCATTTCGCACGAAATTAACTGGTTGTTTCACACGAAATCAACTGGTCATTTCGCACGAAATAACCATTTCGTGTGAAACTGATTTCGTGTGAGCATGTTCGTACGAAATAGCCAGTCCTATAAATACTTGATGTGCCAAGTCATTTGTAACTTTCCGATTCCAGAGCCGAAGTGCTGTTGAAGTGTCTACTCGTTGTAAAACGTTGTTATATCAATCTAAAAGACATTTAAAGTGAATATCTAGCTGAATTGAACTCGATACGTTAGTTTCCGCCTCTCGTATTGAGAAGAACACCTCTGAACGACTCGTTTCGGTCGTGAAAACGATCCTACACATTGAGTGTAAAAGAGTTGAAAGAAAGTTAGAAAATGCGAAAACATTGATTAATCATGTGGAAATCCTTCAGATCTGAGTTGTTCTTGGTGGAATGAGGCCAAAGCTTGAAGTTCATAAGAACTCCATGATGACATCACCCTAGAACACCTCAAATCCACTGATTTCACGGTTAAAAGTTGAGATTCAAAAGAGAAAATGATGAAGAAGTGTGTGTTTTATAAATTTAAAACTTGACTAAAGTGTTAAAAAGGGTGCACTTGCCCATATGTGTGTTTAGTGTTAGTAAAATATCGTGTTTTATAAATTTAAAACTTGACTAAAGTGTTAAAAAGGGCTTAAAATATAATTAAAAACATATCACGCTACACACGCATCAAGTTTTTGGCGCCGTTACCGGGGACACAAGGATTTTAGGAAAGCTTAAAATCGACGGCCTAATCAGTTTTTCCAAACCTTTTTAAAACGCGCGCACATTTTTTTCATTTTTAAGTAGTTTTTGCATTACAGAACACTAAACACACCCCCGTGCTGCATTATTTTTACAAAACTCCCAGATACAGAGTTTGAACACGGGGTCGTGCTAGTTGAACACGCCCCCGTGCTGCACAAAACCAGTCACTTTTATTAAAACGCCCAGATACAGAACCTGAACACGGGGCCGTGCTCACTGAACAGGGCCGTGTCCAGCCTCTGTTCCCGTTTTTTTTTTCTGGTCCCGAGACTCTGTTGTGGTCTGCTGAGTGATTCTTATGGATCAATACTCAGGAGATTACAACTACCACTATGAGGAGGATGAGTATAGGGAAGACTATTGCACCATTTGTGGTAACCCTCATTCGGTACAATATTGTGACCTCTTTGAACCATCCACTTCATACAACTACTATGAGGAACCCAGGTACGAGCCATCCACTTCATATACATCCTATGAAGACCCAAGGTATGAACCTTCTCTCTCATACTCATATTTTGATGAACCAAGGTATGAGCCTTCATACTCATACTTTGATGAACCAAGATATGAGCCTCCACCTTCATATACTTACTATGAGGAACCATGGCGTGAACAACCCACCTCATATGAGTATTATGAAGAACAAAGTTACGACCCTTATCAATCATATACTTACAATGAGGAACAATGGTGTGAACCATCTACCTCATATGAGTATCATGAGGAACCAGGGATCGAACTTCCGAATTCAAGCTTTGAGGATCCTTATTATATCACACCTATGGCCGATAAGATAATAGAACACCTTAAAACTATCGAGCGCTATATAAAAGAACCCCGCGCCAGGGAAGAGGAATCCCGCGCAAGGGAAGAATTAACTAGTAATAAAGAAGAGATAGTTGAAAAGGTAAAAATGGAAAAACAAGTAAGTGAAAAGCCGACACATGAGTTAAACAACGAAAAAGGTGAGTTCGTTAACGTTACAACTCAAGAAGAGTCTAATTTTAAAGAAATTAATCTCTTGTCACCTTCTTTCGAAAATCATTGTTTAGTACCCGCTCATGCTAAGTTTTTAAAAGAGTTAAACACTAACACTAAAATTGACGAAACGGTAAGCATTAAGTTAACAAATGATCAAACTACGCTAATAAAAGAAGATCCATTTGAAATTAACATTACACCGGTTCCATGTTTTTTTTCAAAATTCCTTTATTAGTAATAATATTATAATTGATAAAGATCTTTGTGTTAATATAATGCCAAACTACATTTTCGAAAAATTAAGTATTGGTGATTTTTCTCCACTTCAAATACCCATTTTTCTATCTAATCGGAAAACAATAAAATCAATAGGGATAGTTGAGGATGTGCTAGTCCAAACCAATCAAATGGTAATCCCAACTGACTTCGTCATCCTTGATGACGCTCCACTAGTGTTGGGACGGCCTTTCGTAAAGACCCACAAAGCTTTGAAAATCGGAAGTATAACAATCTACCCATTCAAGTAGGGGCATTCAAAAAAAGTGTCGATATTGAGCGTTCAATGAAATATCCATTCGGAAATGATGACCCCCTAATTGAAGATGAAGATGAACCACCCGATACAAGAGAAGAAATTGACCACTTTGTTGAAGAAGAGGTCGCCATTGAACAAACCTTTTTGGTTCTTGATCAAAATGAGCAACCAAATAAGGAGTCTCCTAAAGACCCACCTCTTGAGCTCAAAGAACTTCCAAAAGGTTTGGAATATGCTTTTCTCGATAAAGATGGTAAATTAGTTGTAATTATTTCGTCAAAATTAACTAGTGTAGAAAAAGAAAAACTAATCACACTTTTGAAAAAACACAAAAACACGATCGCTTGGAAGCTTGTAGATATTAAAGGAATAAGTCCTTCCATGTGCACGCACAAAATTTTAATGAATGATGACTATAAATCGGTGATACAACCACAACGTAGAGTAAATCCAAACGTTCAAGAAGTGGTTAAAAATAGAGTCATCAAATTACTTGACGCCGGACTCATTTACCCAATCTCCGATAGTCCTTGGGTAAGTCCCGTCCAAGTAGTTCCTAAGAAAGGAGGTATGACGGTAGTAACTAACGAGAAAAATGAATTAATACCAACAAGAACCGTCACAGGATGGAGGGTATATATAGATTATCGTCGATTAAATGAGGCAACAAGGAAAGATCACTTTCCTTTACCTTTTATTGATCAAATGTTAGAAAGATTATCCGGTCACAAATTTTATTGTTTCTTAGATGGTTTTTCAGGTTACTTTCAGATACCGATAGCACCCGAAGACCAAGAAAAACAACCTTCACATGTCCCTATGAAACTTTTGCTTATCGACGCATGCCTTTTGGTCTATGTAATACCCCCGTAACCTTTCAACGTTGCATGGTGGCCATCTTCCATGATATGATAGAAAAGACAATGGAAGTCTTCATGGATGACTTTTCTATCTTTGGAGATTCATACGACCAATGCCTCGATAAACTTGAACGAATGCTATCCCGATGTGAGGAAACTAACCTCGCCCTTAACTGGGAAAAATCCTATTTCATGGTAACGGAGGGAATAGTACTCGGTCACAAAATCTCAAGCGAAGGAATGGAGGTTGATCGAGCAAAAATAAACACTATTTCTCGATTACCACCCCCATCCTCCGTTAGAGCTATCAGAAGTTTCCTTGGGCATGCCGGATTTTATAGACGATTTATCAAAGACTTTTCAAAAATCTCAAGACCTCTAATAAAATTATTTGAAAAAGATGCCCCTTTCATCTTTGACAAGGATTGCAACCAATCATTTCTAACACTAAAAGAAATGTTAGTCAATGCACCTATCATGATAGCGCCTGATTGGAAATTACCTTTCGAAATCATGTGTGATGCAAGTGACTTTGCAGTTGGAGCCGTCTTAGGACAAAGAAAAGATAAGCATTTTCACCCAATATATTACGCTAGTAAAACACTTAATAATGCACAAGAAAATTACACAACAACAGAAAAAGAATTACTAGCTGTAGTATTTGCTTTTGATAAATTTCGTTCTTATCTTGTTCTTTCTAAAACGATAGTTTATATAGACCATGCAGCCATTCGATATCTCTTTAAGAAACAGGATGCTAAACCGCGTTTAATTAGATGGATTCTACTCCTCCAAGAATTTGACATTGAAATAAAAGACAAAAGAGGAGCAAAAAACACCGCTGCAGATCATCTTTTCCGCTTGGAAGATCCAGCTTTGGAGGCAACTAGAGACGAACTAATCAATGAAAAATTCCCAACGGAATCCCTAGAAATGGTGGAATACCGAGAAGAGCCATGGTACGCCGACTATGCTAACTACTTAGCTAGCGGTATAGTCGCAAAAGGATGGCTACGTCATCAAAGAAAAAAATTCTTTGCCGATGTAAAACATTATTTTTGGGAGGATCCTTATCTTTTCAAAATGTGTGCCGACCAACTTATCCGTCGATGCGTACATAGTAGTGAAGCAAGGAGAATTCTCCGCCATTGCCATGAAGGTCCATACGGAGGACATCATGGTGCCGCTAGTACCGCACGAAAGGTATTTGATTCAGGATTTTATTGGCCAACCATTTACAAAGACACCCAAAGTCTTATCAAGACATGTGACGCTTGCCAAAGATCAGGTAATATTTCTTCCAAGAACGAAATGCCACAGAATGGCATTCTTGTTTGTGAAATTTTTGATGTGTGGGGACTCGACTTTATGGGACCCTTCCCACCATCAAAAGGAAACAAATATATACTTGTGGCATTGAATTACTTGTCTAAATGGGCCGAGGCCGAAGCGCTTCCAACAAACAATGAAAGAGTTATGGTAAGATTCATGAAACGCTTATTTTCTCGTTTTGGAACTCCAAAAGCATTAATAAGTGATATAGGTACCCATTTTTGTAATCATCAACTTGAAATTTTTTTAACAAGGTATGGGGTCTATCACCGGGTCTCAACATCATATCACCCTCAAACAAACGGACAAGCCGAAGTGACTAAACGAGGTTTAAAAAGAATACTTGAAAAGACCATAGGATTAAATAAAAAGAAATGGGCTGATAAATTAGACGATGTTTATGGGCTTTTCGAACTGCATATAAAACAATAATAGGTACAACCCCATATAAGCTAGTCTATGGAAAAAGTTGTCATTTGCCGGTAGAGATAGCACACAAAGCCTACTGGGCAATTAAAAAAGTAAACTTAGACTTAGAAATGGCCGGTAAAAATCGATTTCTTTCAATTAAATGAATTAGACAAATTAAGGAATCACGCATACTCCAAATCCGAAATTTATAAGGATAGAATGAAAAATCTGCATAATAAACACATTAAACCAAATGAATTTCGGGTAGGGGATCAAGTTCTATTGTTTAATTCACGACTTCGATTATTTCCTGGTAAATTAAAGTCTAGGTGGTCGGGACCTTTTTCCATCACCCACATTTTTCCACACGATGCAATTGAAATTAAATCTCAAAATGGAATCTCATTCAAAGTCAATGGCCAACGGCTAAAGCTCTATCAAAGATTTATTGAGGATGTAGAGGAGGAAATCTCGCTAAAAGCGGCCGAAGATTAAACAAAGGTTTGAGCATCAACATCATATCTTGTAAGTGACGAATGATGGGAAAGCTTCTAAATCGGTAAGATTTCTAAAACCAAGTTTCGGGAAACAGGTCATTCACACGTGCTTTAAAAAATATATTTTAATTTTTACCCGCCCACGAGGCCGTGCTCAGCTGAGCACGGGGCCGTGTTCGCGTAACTGTCGGGATAAATACCCCTTTTCTAGTCATTTCTTCACTTCCACACGACCCGTTTCCCCGCAAACTCTCTGGTTCCACCGGAAATTTCTGCAGATTTCCACGTTTTTCCAACTTCTGACAACGTCAAGGTATGATTCTATCATCATAATTAGTTAGATTAATCACTTGCATGTAGTATAACATCAAAAATTTGGGTAAAAATCTAGGGTTCTTCAACTTGAACCGAATCAAACCCAAAATTTTTGCTTAGATCTGTTAGTATTAGTATAGATGCATGTTATAGGAAATAAATCAACTTGAATTGTTTGTAGATTTGCCCGATTTCAAACAAAAAACCTCAACCCCTTGTTTTTAAACCGAAAAAGATAAAATTGATGGGGTAACCGGTTTGTTTTTGGAAAAAAGGCATTTTGGGTTTCATTTTCGGGGAAAACCGCCCCTACTCAACCAAAAATTTTCAAGTTTTCGGGAACAGGTCAAAAAAGGAAGTTTTTGGGAAACATACGCCTGAGCACGGGGCCATGCTCAGCGAGCACGAGGGCGTGTCCAGCTGATATCTGGCGAACATGGGGCGTGTCCACTAAACACGGGGTCGTGTTCAGCTGACTGTTTTCAGTTTTCTTCGAAAATTTTACTGTTTCATGATAATTGTTTGGTGTTTTCTTTCAGATGACCAAGAAGTTTACTAAGTTCAACCCGAATGAGTGGGCTGCTCAAGCACGGTTTGAGATTCTCAAGACAAAGCCCGAAGAAAACCCCCCAACAAGTTTGCTTGGATACTCTAGAAGCAGTAGGCCAAATCGACCGCTTCAACAATCTTGTTACTGGTCCACTAAGAGCAGCCCTTTGCACTCGGCTCCACTCCGTGCACGAGTATAACATGGAATTTTATAGCACGTTTGCCTTCAAGGCAAAAGCGGAGCCATTTGACAATGAGGAGGTGGAATTTCGGTGTGCAGGGGAAATGTTCTCAATATCAATTGCACAATTTAGGGCTATCATTGGGTTATATGATGAGGCAGATGCTGGAGATGAGGAGAACACTGGTGGTCTCCGTGAACTCCCACAAGACCAACGCCAAGCAGCATGGGCTCAAATTGGGGAAGGACACTATAACCTGAGCCAGACCAAGAGCACACAGTTGCGGGACCCTCTTTACCGCTACATCCATAGGGTCCTCAACTACTCACTCTGCCAAAAGACATGACAGTGGTGGTGTTGTTGGCTTGCGTGATCTGATGGTCCTACACTGCATTCATAACCATGTGCCTCTCGATGTTCCATACTTGCTCCTTCGCAACATGCACTTGAACCAACTCGCCAATCCCCCGACCCTTATCCTTTTTTGGAAGGTGGATGTACCGCCTGTTCAAACATTTTGTGCAAAGGATGGCGAGGTCCTTCAGGAAGGGCCCATGGTCGGGAAAAGTGGACCTCGTCATATGTCGCTCCATGAATATAATCAACGAAGCAGATGACGGGACTGTCAGATTTCAAACGATTCAAGGGCATGTGTGGAACCCTCAAGAAGCTCTCATCCTTCACGCTCCACAAATCCGTCCTCCTCCCCAGTTCCATTATCAGCATCATGGTGATCCGGGCCAATCTTCCTCTCAAGGAGGTGGTTTTCCTAATTTCCAAAGTTCACATGATCTTTTGTAGAAAAACCTCATGTGCACCCGCAACACCTACAATATGGCAAGCAACACGTACACCCGGGTCGGAGTTATAGAAAGGAATATCTCTGACATGCAGGATGACATCAGCAACATCCGGGAGTACATGGCGGGCCAAGGAGGAGATGACGAGGACGAAGATATGGATTGAGACGGAGGCGGTGGAAGGTGATGTAACATGGTTGAAGGTCTTAACAGGTTAACCCCTTTTCTCTCACAAACAATTTCATGGCATGCGTGCCATTGTTGAACAATTAACTTTTCCGTTAACACTTTTAATTTCCTGCATTTTTCTTTTTTTTTTTAGCTTGTGTTATGGATGTTGAACTTATGGTAAAGTAGGATGTTGGTTATTTTGTTTGGTGTGGTATTTTTAAGTAAAACAGGTATCTACGAGGTTTGGAAGCACTAAGTATTAGTGCTACATAAGCCTGGAAAGCAGAACCGAAAGCCAAAACCTGTTTTCAAAGATTGCAGATTGTCAACACGGGGCTGTGCCCAGCCAGCACGCCCCCGTGTCCACCGCCCAGTACCTGCTGTTTGTTTAATTTCTGCCCAACACGGGGTCGTGTTCACCGGGCATGCCCCCGTGTCCACCTTCTATAAGTTTTCGTTACTAGCAGTCTGACCACGGGGCCGTGCTCACCCAGCACGAGGTCGTGTCCAGATGCCCAGTAACATCAAAACCTTGTTTTAAACACCTTTTTACACATTCAATCAACCTAAAAACTTATTTTTGGGACACATTGAGGACAATGTGTAATTTAAGTGTGGGGATGCTAAAACCTTGAATTTTGCAAGTCCTAATAACAAGCCTTACACAAAACTCTATTGGAACCGCTAATCACCCCAAATTTTTTCAAAACTTTTCAATTTTTTTACTTGTCTTGGTTTAATTTGGGAATAAAAAGTTCTAAAAAGGTTATATTTTTACAAATTTACAACCAATAGCGTCGTGATAAAAAGAACCAACGTAAGAAAATTATGAGACGACATGACAAATCTAGCTAAAATTTGATTATATATACTCGATCACATTATAAACCCATTCCCACAAAAAGTGACTTTTGAGCCTTTATTGAGCATACAAATATACATCTTTAAATTAAATGCTAATTTTTCGTTTCTTGTGTGAATAGCCGCTTGGTTTCTTACAACTCTAGAACTTGCCATGTCGATGCATTCCCGGTCCTTACCAACTTAAACCCAAGTAAGTAAATGATGGAGGCATTAGAACTAACCCTTTTTTTAACACCATTATTTTTCATTTTTTTTATCACCTACCCAAAATCCCCCTAGTTAACCCCTTTGAGCCTATACCTTTTCGTTTCTAGACCCACAAAACAAACACCCTTTACCAACCAAAACCTTTTTTATTTTAAACCATTTATTTTAGTAAAAAGCTCGGTCTTCAGTTGACATTCCTTATTAAAAAAATGAAGTATAGCAATAAACAAACAAGTTCCTCAAAGAAACTTTGTTTAAAAATACTTTGTTTGAATAAAAGTCACAAAAACAAAAAGTTTTACGACGACCGACATTTTTTACGCTTTTAGCCCTTTCTACTAACCACTAACCCAAAACCAGCTAACTTTAACCCAAGACTAACCCTTCCCCAAGTCCTCTTGATATTTACAAAGGTTTATAGTTAAAAAGGAGGAGGATTGGTTACTTGGCAAGCATATGGTAGATAAGTTCCATGCCGGTCTTGAGTGTTTCACAAAAATACATCTTCGGCCGAGTGTTGAGTGATCTCCCGTGAGATATGTGAACTTGTATATAAATGGAATTTTAAAGAGGCATGTTATGCCCAAATAAGTAATTTCTCTTATGAAATGTTCTAAATAAATCATAACGAATAAGATTGTAAATAAAATAAAAATAAAGCCTAATAAAGATCTTGGATTCCCGACACTCAAGACAAGCCCAAAAACTTCTCTTCTACCCATTCCATTTGGGAGTGTAAGCCACATTATAAAGAGTTTTGCTTGAGGACAAGCAAAGATTCAAGTGTGGGGGTATTTGATGTGCGTAAAATGCAACATATAAAATACATCAATTAAGGCATAAAACTAACCCTTTTTTAGTACTAATGTTGGAAAAAGTGTGCACTTGTCTTCCTTTTGTATTTTCAGGACTAAATGAGCGTAAATGAACAAAAGGAACAAATATGCAGCAAAATCTAACCTAAATACAAGAAAAAGAATAAACGTGGCATGGCCGACCCCTCGACAGCATCTTCCCAATCAAAGACAAAGAAACAGAAGGCTGACAACGGCCCCGTGCCCAGCGGACACGGGGGCGTGGCCAAGTGTCTGTAGAAAAGACAAAGTTGTAGAAGCTTCTATTCCTAGCACGGGGGCGTGCCCAGCTCAACACGGGCCGTGGTCAACGCTAAGATTCGCAGAATCCAAGCAAATCTTGTTAGTACAGATACGCTTCTGCACACGGGGCCGTGCCCAGCGGATACGGGGCGTGTGGAGCTAATCCAGACAAATTGCAATTAATGAAGAAAGAGAAAGAGAAAGAGGATGGACACGGGGCCGTTCCCAATGGACACGGGGCCGTTCCCAATGGACACGGGGCCGTGTCCGGGCTTCTGTGCAGGATATAAATAGAGGTGCTTGGTTCACTTCAAAAGCATCCCTTGGCAAACCACATCTCTCCCACTTCACCCACACTCCACCACCACTACAACCCACATCCTCCACCACCATCATCCATCATCCATCTTAGAGTGTGTGTAGTAGTCTTGGGATCCAAGATTGATAGTAAGAGTTCTTGACAATCAAAGGCCATGTTTGCCTAAGTCTCTTACATCACTTGGTGAAGACAAGCATTTAATGTAATACTTTTGATTTTTAATCTTTTCGCACTTTTTATTTGATTTTGTATTAATGACTTTAATAACTAGTTTCTTATGTTGAAGGCGAAACTTCCTTATCATTTGTACATGGTGTCTTGGCATTATTTTACCGTCTATATAAAATAAAAGATTTTCACTATTCATATCTCTACGGTCTAAAAAGGGTTAGTTTTATGCCTTAATTGATGTATAGATCCTGCAAGGACCTCCTTCAATACCCACAGGTATTGGATGGCGGGGGTGCGAATGGCTTGATCCCCTTATATGTAAACTACTATTAATATATTAACCCGGCTACTTGGAATTGTATCCCTGCTGACTCAAACCACTTAGCCGAGGGTAACGTCACCTTCAAAAGAGGGGCCTACCACATTACACATTAATAACTTAATTAATTATCTTTCAAGGTTTGTATCCTTACTGACTCAAACTACTGGGTTGAGGGTAACGTCACCTTCAAAAGAGGTGCCTACTACTATAACTAAGATAATTTCTTAAAAAGTGCAAAAGTGCGGAAATCATCAAATGTTACACTAAAGGCGAGTCGGATCCAAGTGATTCATCTTGTCTAACTGTTTTATTTTATTTTATTTTTCAGCATTTTTAGTTTTTAATTTTCATGTTTAAAACATTTTCTAAAATTTTGATTTGATTAGACGTTGAGGATAAACCGGTACTAAAAGCTCTTGTGTCCTTGGACGACCTCGGTATCTTACCAACGCTATACTACGCTCACGATGGGTGCACTTTCCCGTTTAGTGTTAGTAAAATATCGTGTTTTATAAATTTAAAACTTGACTAAAGTGTTAAAAAGGACTTAAAATATAATTAAAAACATGTCACGCTACACACGCATCAGTAGGGATACACCCATGAAAGTATGGCTACGTCCATGCTTGTTCTTGACTTGTTCTGATCCTCGTAATGGGTTATTCTAATGGTTTTGACTATGTGGGTTCGTTTAACACGTTTATTTCTTGCGTATTCTAATACTTTGATTGATTAATGTGTTATAGGTATATCAAAGTTGCGTTCCGAATGAAGATCAAGCATATCGAAGAACTGAACACAAAGTCGACACTTGCTTACGTTTTGTTTTTTTAACTTAGACCATTGGGTATGGGGATGATAGTCTCCAAATGGACTATCCTCCACATAAGCGCCACGTAAGCATAGGAGGGGGACCATCCCCTTGGAGACTATCCAAGGGTGTGATGGATGCTCCTCCCTCTTTTTTTTTTTTTTTTTTTTTTGCCATATTAATTAAAACAAAGTAAATAAAAATAAAAAAAGTTACATTTAAATAAAAACTTAAAGTTACATTTAAATAAAAATCCTAAAGCTACGTTAAAAAAACCTAAAGTAACATTAAAAAAATACCTAAAATTACATTAAAAAAAACCTAAACTTAAATTAAAAAAAAGCCTAAAGTTACAAATAAAAAAAAACTACGCGTTGTTTTCTCCAAGACTCCAAATGTGATCGATCAAGTCCGATTGAAGATTGACATGTGTGAAATCGTTATGTAACGAGAACCTGTTAAAATCTTGTTGTTCTCCGCTAACCGGAACATTATTCTCCTCCACCGCGTTCTCGTCATACTCAAAAATTGCATGTCCTTCGTCTTCGAGGATCATGTTATGCATAAACTTTCTCAGTCTCGCTCGATGTGTGGGTTCCTGTTTCGTGGTTGTGACGAAACCTCCTCCTCCTCTTCTTCTTCCAAAATTACTTGTGTCGCCTCTACCACCTTGTTTATAAAATATTTTACGGCTTCCATGGTGTCCGTCGAACCCGATGAAGAAGAAGATGACATGGTGTATTTTTTAGAGAAGATTATGTGAGTATTTTGTATAAAAATGTGGGAGTTGTTTGGAGAAAGTGAATGAATTTTGGTATAAAAGTGGATAAATATGTGGGTATTTATAAAGGTTTTAAATTAAATTGAATTTTTTTTTTAAAAAAGTAGCCGTTATATCAACGGCCATATTCAATGGACCCCACAAAAGCAGCCCCGTCTCCAACGTCACAAATCCGACGAATGTGCCGAGCCGGGCCCCTAGGGGGCGGTGTGCGACGGGCCTAAAAGGGGGGACGGCCCGGTGCCGAGCCCCATACCCTTTGGTCTTAAAAGATATTATGACTTCGGTTTTTGTTAGGAATTTAATGCACGTAATTCAAAGTTTTTTTATTTACATTTTGAATAATGTTACTTATCTTTAAGTATGGGAATATAAACGTAAAATTAGTACGGGTCTTACAAGTTAAATTATCTTTTAAATTGTTTTCTACACTAAGGAATTTAGGGCTGCAAACGAACCAAACGTTCGGCGAACAGTTCGTGAACCGTTCGGCGGGAAGTTCGTTTGTGTTCGTTCGTTTATTAAACAAACGAACACGAACAAGAAATTTCGTTTTTTAGTCAAATGAACAAACATGAACAGAGGTCGTGTTCGTTCGTTTATGTTCGTGAACGTCCGGTAACGTGTTTGTATGTGTTCGATAGTTCGTTAGTGTTTTTAGTTTTTATATTTATTTAAATACTTCAAAATTCCGAAAAATTAAATATATAATAAGTTTCAGTGTATTATATATTCTGTTCACGAATGACTGTTTGTGTTCGTTTATTTCCATATGTGTTCATGAACAAACGAATATATTTCTTAACAAACGAACACAAACAAGGTCTTGTTCGTGTTTGTTTGGTTCGTTTGCAGCCCTACTAAGGATCCTGAAAGTTTATCCATGATCCTAAACAACAAACCAAATCTTTTCACAAGCATCTCACATCACTTTCTCAATTTGGTTATCAAAACACTCTTGTCAATTTTTAACCAAAACACTACCCATAAGTATCTTAATGGATGATGCACTAATTTTGTTGGACATTTAACTTAATTAAAAACATACTTATTTAAGTTTTAATAGTAAAACCATAACCACGAGTTAGTTGTTTGATCCATTATGGATCTTGATACACACGGTCCCAAATAACTAGGGCTATAAACGAGCCTAGTCAAGTCTATCTCGACCCGGGTCGAGTTCGCCTCGAACTCAATTCGAGCTGGCTCGGCTCGAGCTCGAATTTCAAATCGAGCTAAGATTTGAGGTTCAAGCTCGACTCGATTAAAATTCAAGCTAGCTCGGCTCGGTTCGATCTAGCTCGAACTAACAAAGAACCGCAAAATTTACTACTTTAAAAGCCCTAAAAATGAATCTTTTCGTAGACTAAGGGCCATAATTGCAATTATACTTAACCAAATGGCTAAATATGCAAGTATAAATAGTTAACCCACTTTGTACATTTTCTTTACCTTATTTTATAGGGGAGATACTCCTATAGTTTTTGTCTTCTGAACGATGTGGGACAAAAAAATAAACGATGTAAACCTTATCGAGCTCGGCTTGTTTACAAACCTACAAAGAACCCACTTCATGGACATGCTAAAAGATATCAAGTATTTCCAATTGAACACCCCTACAAAGAACCCACTTCATCCCACAATGTGGTTGCATTGTTTTCTAATTTATGGACATGCTAAAAGATATCAAGTATTTCAAAGGACAGTAGTCTCACCTACCTTGATACAGTGAACCATGATGACTCTCGGATATGGTCGACGTCGAAAAACATTAAATGACCGAATGAATTGTAAGACTAAATATATATTTAGGGTAAGGATTTAGGGAAAACGCCTAAAAGTGTAAAAACGAGGAGAACGATTTTGGTGTTGACATGTGGCGTTGGTGCTAACTTACACTAAGACCGTGGGGTATGGTGGGGCTTGAGTTGGGGGCATGAGTTGACACGTGGAGTTCGAGCCCCCCCACCGCCTAGTGACGTGTTCGTGGGGTATGACGGGGCGTGGGTGCACCGCGTGGGTTGGCGGTGGACAGCGAATAGGAGGCCGCCACATCGGATCTCAAGCCCGCCCCACGCACGGCTTTAAACCCAAGCCCCAAGGGCCACGCCCCAACCCAAGCCCCAAGGGGTGGTGGCTTGGGCGTTTTCCCCCAACCCAAGCCCCATACCCCACAGTCTAAGGGTAATATTGTCAAAAAGACCATGCACATGTCAAACAACATGCACATGCCACTCACATGCATATTCCACCATCTTTTTAAAACTTTTGTAACTTTTCTATACGTGATTATTTAAAAAAAAATACACCATAAAATCGAGTGTTTTATTATTTTTCTAACGAGTATACTATTGTTATACTTTTGAAATTAAAAAAATAACATGAATTGGGTGTTCAAATAAAAACGCCATAAAAACACTCAGTTCAGAAAACGCCATAAAAAATACACAGTTGAAAACGCCATAAAACACCCAGTTTCGAAAAACATCATAAAAACTCAGTTAATGCCATAAAAACACCCAATTCAGAAAACGCTACGAAAAAACTCAGTTGAAAACGCCGTAAAAACACCTAATTAAGAAAAAAACGCTATGAAAAAACTCAGTTCCAGTTCAGAAAAACTCTATGAAAATACCTAGTTGAAAACGCAATAAACACCCAGTTCAGAAAAACACCATGAAAAACTCAGTTGAAAACACCATAAAAACACATAGTTCAGAAAACGCCATAAAAACACCCACTTCAGAAAAACGCCATAAAAAACCAGTTGAGAACGCCGTAAAAAACAAAGTTTAAAACGCCATAAAAACCCACTTCATTTTTTTCGAAAAATATATCAATAGTATACTCGTTGGAGAGATAAAAAACGCTGAATTTTATGGTGTGATTTTTTGAAAAAATAATCGCGTATAAAAAAGTTATTGGCGTTTAAATATGATCGGTGAAATGGCATGTGATTAACATGTGCACCCTTGTTTGGATCTTTCTATTTTACCCCTCCTGGTAGTTCCAATGCCCCTATTATTTACAAAAATGTCACCGCATCAATCTCAGCCACAAGCCACTAAGATCTTATGGCTGAGAATCATTCTCATCGTTCTCACACTTTGAGACGTTTTCTCCTGATCCTGTTCCTAATTATATATTTATATGGTAATCATGATCATTTATATAATAATTAGATCAAAATAATTAATTATACCTTATTAGATTAATTGTTTGATGCCTTTCAAAAAAAAAAAAGATTAATTGTTTGACAGACATAATTACCCTTCCTAACTAATAAGGGTTTCCACCAATGGGGTGGTGGTCCATTGGTAAAGACAAAGCCTTTAAACACCTAGGTTTGGGAGGGGGGGGGGGTCTTGGGTTCAAGTTCCATAGACAACATAAATTAAAAAGAAATTGGTCGTTCAAAAAAAAAAAACTAATAAGGGTTTCTTTTTGGTATAAGGAGGATTACTAGAGAGATAAAGGATTACTCACATTAACATCATTATCACCCTAAATTCGCCACTCTCCTCTCTTTCTCTCTCTATCAAACGAGTTCACCAAAAACTCATAATCACCATCATAAATATACATCCCAAATGAGAAATCGACTAATCTGACGAAGATGACGTTTACATCTGTTTTTGCTATAGTTCCTAGTCTCTCTGTTATGACAAGTACACATCCTTTAATATGTTTTTCATTATGTAAATACATACTGATCAACATGTGGTATCAGAGCGGATATTTCTCTTAATCTAGAATTAAATCTGGAAAACAAAATTGTTTTTTATTAGAATCTGAATAAAAGGTTATATAAAATTTGTGACTAAGTTCATCCAAAAATTTTCTTGTTTACGGTTTTCTAATTAAACTAGATTATAAGGATGTTTTATGCTAATAAGAATCAGGTTGTGACCTCACTAAATTCGAGATCATACGAGTTTTCAAAATCTGTTTATGTTTAAGTTTTAACAGTTTTTTATTCCAAAAATATTTGTGTTAATTATAGAATTTTCGAAGATGTTCATCTTGAGTTCTTGATGTTCATCATTAGATCTTCGAAAATATGCCTTATTTTGGTTCGAATTATGGGTTAAAATGTTTTAATAGATAGGTGGTGATGGTGTAGCAGACAATGTAATTGGTGGTGTTTGTGGGGGTGATGTGTCACACCCCGACCACGTAGAACATACAAAACGTGGCGGAAACGTCGGGGAGTGTTGTAACAGAATTAATTGTTTCAAATCCATGGCAATTGAAGTTTCGTTTTATTAATCAAACATGAAAGTTTACATTGTTTTAAACAAGAAACAAAGAGTACATAACATAAATTAACTAGTTCTTGTCTCGTTTTAAGTCACTAAGGCACAGGTCCGCCTAAGTATGTCTTGATAAGTCCTATGCATCATCTCCTGAAAACACATGTGAAAATAGGTACGTCAGCATAAAAATGCCTGTGAGATACATAGGTTTTGTGAAAATAGGATTCATGACTTGTAAGTTTAGAAAGAGTTGTTTAGTCATGAACCTTGTAAATTGTTTTGTTTTGTAAATCGTTTGAAAAACAATAAGTTCAGATGATATGTATAAATAAGAGAATAATGTATGGTTAATTGAATAACCATGTAGAATGAGTTTGTATAAGATAAGTTGTTTGTAAAACAATGTCTTGTGAAAAGTATGTTATTTGTATAAAATGTTATATGTCTCAAATTGAAATGATTCAAATAACGCTACGATATGTAATACCATACAAACACTTATATATAGGAAGTACCAGCGGCGTATCCACCATGCTTGTATCATATTACACACGCCTCGTTACTTAATCACTTACTCAAACCAAACTACCAAAGTAAAATGTTCATGTCTAATGTGAATCGTGTAATGTGAATCCAAAATGTAAGCATATGATGAATAACAATGTACTAAGTATGCAACAAAGGACATACATAGCATATAGTGTAATGTATAACAATGTACTAAGTACGCACACAATGGGCATACATAGCATAAAATGTAATGTAAAACAATGTACTAAGTACGCACACAATGGGCATACATAGCATGTAATGTAAGGCAATGTACTAAGTACGCACACAATGGGCATACATAGCATGTAATGTAAGGCAATGTACTAAGTACGCACACAATGGGCATACATAGCATGTAATGTAAGGCAATGTACTAAGTATGCTAAGTTAACATACAAAGCAGAAAAGTCATGTAAATCAATGTGCTAGCATGCTATCAGTCAACATACATAGCAGAAATGTAATGTAAATCATGTACTAATAGTGTACTAATGAACATAACAAGTATATGATGTGAAAGCATGAAAGTAACAAGTAGGCACATGTGTTTCACCCCAAAACGTTTGGAAAACAGTAAAAGAGGGGTCTATGTACTCACTTGAGATTGCTCAGAAGTCCTAAGATAACCACCAAGCAATGCTAGAGATCACGAAATCAAACGGCACCTAATATAGGTAACTATGTTAATTAACCGGACCTAAATCGGAGGATCGGATAGAATGAGGGCTTGTAAACCAAATGAGTATGGGAACTCGTGTAATATGGTTTAACAAAGCCTACATACTAAATCGGAACCTAACCTAATTGCTTACGACCCATTACGACCCGTTTAGGTAGCTTATGCTACTTTAACGCGTCGTTCGCGTAAAACGCGTTTGGAGTGCCCAACTAGTCCTACGATAAGTATAATATGCCTTAACATGTCTAATATTGTTGCCAAATCAGTTTAGATGTTAAAAGTTATGTTACATATGCTTAATTACCAATTATACATGAAAAGGGTATTTTGGTAATTTACCTAAGGCATATAAACTACCTATCATATAACTACTTAAACGAAGCGACCATAAGGTATAACCTCGGAAGGTTATTCCCTATATACTATGGTCACCTAATGTATTTGGTCGGATCCTAAAGATCGACCAAACGGGTCGGGTTCGAAGGTATAAGCGATTTATTAGATCGCTTACCCTTACGACCCTAGACAACGTGGTAATCAGTAGGCATAGTCACAAAGGACTATAACCATCGTGATTACAATCACGTTGCGAAGTTCAAACGAACTTCGCATTGACCATAAACTGGTCAACGCAGAAAGTCAAACAAAGTTTGACTTTCGGACTCGAAAAACAATAAAAGAACGAAGGAACACTTACAAAGGGTCCCCGAATGCTAATCTAGATCAAAATAGCTCAGGTATGAAACAAAGGTTTCAATTTAGAGCACATTAGATCAGATTCTTGTGAGGAAAAGTGAAGGGTGGAGGTGGGTATTTATAGTTTTCGGTTCACCGTTAGGATCGTTTCTTGGAGAAGAGGGAATGATCTAGCCCGTACACTTGTCGGAATGTTGTGGTAACTGATTTTGGCCACCACAAGAGATTAACATGTGGCACTTGGCCTTTGGGGAGTGTTTAAGGGCAGTTAACAGCTGAGAAAAATGATTTTCTGCATCTGACCCTTGCTTACGGACCTCAACATTATCAGTGTTGAGGTCCGTAAGGACCTTGCAGACCTGAATCTTTCAAAAATGGCAGAACATGCCCCTGTGCGCGTATCGTCGTGTTTTGGCACTTCTAACACCCTTCAAACCCAATTTCAAGCTCCACAATGATGTTAAAGTATAGGGAACTTAAAATGTGTTAAAAAATATCTCGGATGTCGGTTCGTTTGGCCGTACGGTTGCGTTGTTCGGTTAATTACGACGGAATGCGCATAAGCGCGAAAAACGATCCAAATGGCGTGACGAATGGATTTTTCTCATGCCAAACACTAAAATAAAATATTTTAGTGCTTACATAAATTTTTGGATGTCCGGATGTATTCAGAACATAAGTTATGCGCGAAAATGCAAACTTGTGCACTTTTTGACGCTTTTCGTCTCTGAATGACCCAAAAGTTTATTTTAGCACACCGAACCCGTCAAAGCCTATTTCTAAGCTATATAAAGGATATTTAAGGTGTGTTTAACTTATGGTCATGTTCCGGAATGTTCGTTACTGTTCAAATTGGCATACTTTCGCAGTTTGTCAAATTTAGTCCCTGTAAGCGAATTAACTTGATTTCGGCATACCAAACCATCCAAAACTTATTTCTAAGTTATGTAAAGGTTATTTAAGGTAGGTTAAGCCTATTTCACTATTCCGGAGTGTTCGTTGCATTAAACTGGTTATATCTACACATCAGAGCGCGTATAACCCTCCAGAAAGCGATTTAAAGCTTGAAATCGAACAAGAGTTGATATGTGCAAACGATACACATATTTTTACAAATCCCAAGTATGAAATACAATATTTCATTGGTTTGGCATTTGTTTGATGGTTGAAGTGACACAGGTATCACATGATGCAAAGAGTTTAATTGTTGGTGTTTGTGGTGGTGGTGGACTCAGGATTTTTTTCTATTGGGGTTCATTTTTTTATGTTGAGACCTATTTGTTGGAACACAAGAAGATTTACCACCATAACATCTTTCCTTTTAATTCTATGGGGTCCAACTAATTTATTTTATGAGGTCCTTGAAAAATTTAACATACCGGTTCTACTATTTTTTTAAAAAAACATTGGGGTCCGTGGACCCCGACCCGAAGCATATGAGTCCGCCCCTGGGTGTTGGTGTGCAGAAGGACGCAAAGTGTTAGGGAGATTAATCAAGAGGGCCACAAAGTGTTAGGGTTGTGAGATTATCAAAATACCCTTTCAACTAACGGTGAGTTGACAGAGGGACGCAAAGTGTGGCGAAATGCAAACCACAAGACTCAAGTGTCCATTATTTTGAATTAAGGTCGCAAATTGATTCTGAGAACATACCACAGGAACACAAATTACAATTTACTAAAAAACGAACGCTTACCAAGCTCAGACGCACGACCTCATGGTTGCAAACCAAACAACTTTCCACCAGACCACAAAGGTTTCATTGTTCTTAGCCCGTTTCGAAACCCATATATCTTACTTAAGCTTTCACTACAAAGAAAAAAAGAGATAGTGGATGCCACATTGCACCCACCCATTTGTAGGTGTATATTAACACTATAACACTATTAAACTTCCATTATTTAATTTAATAATAATAATAATAATAATAGCAGCTAAAGTTATTTTACAAAGTCCGCTAAAAATGAGAGGTAAAAAGACACAATAGATCACAAAATATAAAACAATGTTGATCAAAATATATCACAATGCCAAGAAATATAACATAATATTGTGGAAAAATAAACAATAAGTCGCAAAAAGACACAATGAAACAAATATAGAAAAGACAAAACGCTAAATAAAAAGACATAATAATCTAACCAAAAACTAAAATATCTACAAGATAAAAATCCAAAAGCGAAAACATAAAATCTCATATCCTAGAATTCGATGACATGATTCCAATGTCGCTCGAATAGGGTTAATTGGAGTCCGTTTGGCACCCTTCCTAAGAGTTCCTATTTTTAGAAGACTGTGTATTTGATTCTAATCCAATAATAATAATAATTTGATATTTACATGAGACGGTTTAAATGCCGCTTGAATAAGGTTAATTGGAGTCCGTTTGACACCTTTCCTATGAGTTCCTATTTTTAGGAGATTGTGTATTTAAATCTAACACAATAATAATAATAATAATAATAATAATAATAATAATAATAATTTGATATTTACATGAGTATTTTACACCTTTTACAGGCTACAACCTATGAAAGGCTTTTAAACTTTTCCATATTAGTTTGCCCGTACTCGGGCGTTGTTTGTAAAAGAAATTCAAAAAAAATGCCTGGAAACGCCCCGAGCCCCACTACGGTCGGCGTTTTCCGGCGTTATTTTTGAAAAAAATTGCCCCCGGCGTGTTTATTAAAACGCCAAAATGGGATTGTGATGGCTTGACTTTGGTTTGACTGGCCAATGAGAGAATAGATTGTTTTTTTTTTGTTTAATGAATAAGAGATTGTTTTTTTTTTGAAGTTGCATGGGCTTTATTGGAATAATGCCCCACTACACCACTTTATGCTATAATGCCCTATGCTGACTGGGATGACACATGTCGCAAAACGCCCCATGGTGGGGGCATTATAAGTTGTTACCACTACACATGGTCTTAGGGTGAGAGGGGCACTCCCCTCTTAGGGGAGTCCCCTCTCTTACGCACACCCAATCAGGTTATGCCACGTCAACTCCCCTCTTAAACTCCCCTCACACCCCAATTTGATGGCGGCACTCCCCTCTTAGGGGACTTTTTTTTTATTAAAAAAAGGAAAATCACTGATTGGTTGAAAACGAGGGTGGCCCACCATCTCCTCTCTCCTTCTTGCGGTGTCTCCCCCCCGATTCCCCTCCCCGATTTGGGTCCCCGCGGTGATGGCGGCGGTGTTCCTGATCGGGGAATGGGGTCACCGATCCCCCTCCCCGCTAGTGTCCCGTACACCCTTAGTGTTACACATTCCTGACTAGTGTGGAATGTCTGAAATACATCAGTCATAACCATTTATTGCCACCTCCATCCATGGACGCAACATGTAACTTCAAATGAGTAAAAGTGAGTTACTACGCGACCTTAAAGACTAAATGGTATGGTTGGCGTTGTTGATGGTGTGGGGCTCCCTTCACGCCGCACATAGCCCCTTGGGGTGGCATGAGGATTTTTATCGGTGTGGGGGCAAAAGGTAAAGTGATGTTGCGCGATGTGGTTGGTTGTTGTTTGACTTTATTTTAATCGGTCGTCTTTAAAAAAATTGCATTTTCAAGATCCTTTCATCTCGTGTTTTTTTTGGGCTTGCCCCATATGCTGACGTGACAGCCACGTGTCTCACCATACCTCCTTCAAGCCCTCCCACACCGTGTAGTTTAATGCTCTTACTCATTAGTTGGAGTCAGGGGCGGACCTAGCCTTAACCGGGGGTAACCTCCGCTACGGCTTGGCTCGGAAAAATTTGACGTTTTTAGTGTAAATTTTGGAAAAATTTGATGTTTTTTCGATTTCGTTACGGCTTATTTATAAAACGTTACGGCTTGGCGTGAATCCTAGATCCGCCACTGGTTGGAGTAAATATTCCTTGACTTAATTATATATACGTCATTACAGAATGACCTTGATTTTATCTCATTATATATTATATATTATATATTATAATTACCAACTTTTGTGAATAGTGAATTTGAGGGGTTTTTTTATACTTTTACCTTTCAACTTTTAGTATTAACACTTATAATTCTTTAACTTTTTAAATACTTTGTAATCGCGTGTTACGTGTTTATTTTTTGTACGTGTGAGTATAAATTCAAGTTGATTTAGTTTCGACGTAAATTTTCCCTGAAAATGAGTCGGGTCAAATATAATATGTTTTATGCTTATTATTATGTACGTTTTTGGTTAATCTATGTTCTAACGTAAATGTTATTTTTTTTTACAGAAATGAGTCCGGTCAAATATAATACGTTTTCGTGTTTATTTTTTATGTACGTTTTCGATTGATTTACGACGTAAATTTTTTCGGAAAGCCGCGACAACGCGCAGTGGAATTTACTAGTTGTTTTACATATTACAAATTTGGTCGTCGTTGTTTGTAAAATCGTAACAAATTTGGTTCAAGAGATTATAAATCTATTAATTAAATACATTAAAAAGTTGTTTTACCTTTTACCTAAAATGTATATATCAAACACCACCCCAAGACCCAAAAAACGACCAATTGCCAACCATTCCACCACACATCTTAGATCACTGGCCACATTCTACGATGTCACATGTTATATAGATACACCCTTAACCATGTGCATATACTTAGTGGTTGGGCAATGATGGTGACAAACCCACATAGGGGGTTCGATCCTGAGCTGCACCCCGTTTTTCATCCGACTGTTACTTCAGCGAGGCAACTCGTGTAAAGGTAGTACGGTTTCCGGGGGAACGTCGTAACCAAGTCTGACCAACCCAACGCGAGCCCGGTTAAGACAACGTAGTATGGGCAGATATTGGCTAGAGCCACCGTTTAGATGGTGTGGCATTGGGTCACTTAAAAAGAAAATCACCGTTCAAAAAAAAAATAGATAAACCCTTATGCGACACCGCGATTCCTTTCTCTACAACCTAAAAATCTAGTAGGTCTAGATCTCCACCTTGCTTCAATAAAAGAGCCATCCCTTGTAATGGCCTTGGACTAACTATCTTGTAAACATACCTACAAGCTTGCTAGTTAGACAATGGTCCGCATAGAACATATCACCACATTGACACCAAAACCTAGTTAAACGTATCCCCTCTCGACATTTAGTATCAATTCATCTCTTTTTTCACCAACTCATCTTCGTTCCTCTTCTTATCACTCACACATGTTAAAAACCCGTTGATTTAGTTTAAAATGACCATTTTATTAAAAACAATTAACTGTTTTTTTAAAAGAAAACTTCATTAAAAACAAACCCCTGACCCCAAAAGGGCAAAATGCCAATACAAAACAGAACCCCGACCCAAACGGGCAAAGGACAAAATTACAACTTATACATAAGATATTTACACCACTCCTTCCATCCAATATATTTATATGAAGATCTATTCTTTAACCACCTAAAACCTCTCGACTTGATCTCTATCAAAATCTCTCGACTTGTGGTTTAAGGACCTGCCCTTTCAAATTTTTCCACGAATGTAAAGATGGCAAACTGGGGTCAGGGGGGTTTTTCCGCCTACTTGAACACATCCAAAGCACCCACCTTAAGACAGAAAACCGAAGGCTATCTTCAAAGGAGGCTATCTCCAAGGACTTGGACCTTTTTTTAGATGTTGGGGAAGCTCTTAGGGCAGGGGATAAATGGATATGTGGAAGGTTCATGGTGATGCATGCACTCAGTAGGGGGTACAAGCATGATGATGAGGTCGTGTCATTTGCCATGGTCTCGGGGGATGTTGAGATTTCATTGTTGGGATTCGAAAACCATGTCAGGTGGTGGTTGACACAAACCCACGTCACCCAGCAGGGCTTGGGGTGATGTTAACCTCCTAGAGCATGTTTTTTCCCTCCCTATTCAGACTGTTAAAAGCATTCCCCCAATTGTCGGTTGGTGTTTGTTCAAGTTTTAACAGGTGCTTTGCGTAAAGTAGTGGCGTCGCAAGGATCGGTCGACAACTGGGTCCAATTGCTTTTGCTACCGCGTTGCACCTTGCGGGTGGTCAGACCATCCTCCAGACAAGAGCGGAGATCATGGAACAGGAAATCTGTAGTGTAATAACATCTTGCACATGCTTGCAGTTTGGAAAGATGGGTCTGGGTTTAATGATTTGGTCTCTTCCCTATTGGATAGCGTGGGGGAAGTGAGGACTCCTAAGGAAGAATCCAGGAGAAAGGAAGACAAAGAAAGGGACCGTAATATTAAGCAATGTCTTCGGAAAGTCAGGGATGGATATTTCACTGTAACAACCCTCAATAAAACCGACACCCTCATAATATTTCCAACACCCTAGTACATTTTAAAATATCCCAATATGTCCCAAAATACAACCCATACGTGAAGACGAGCCCCGAATACCCTAAATATTAATAAAAATAATTAATAATCTGATTATTAAGTTGAGGCGGGCCGCGTAGACCCCACTCCAACCCTTACGCGGACGGTTTAAAGGTTAAAACCTGATTTCTTTAATTTTTAAGTTTAGGCGGGCCACGTAAGACACCCGTTAGTTAACGCGGGCCGCGTAAGATCGGAAAGATGGCGCAGCCCGGTGAGGGCACGTGTCATCATCGTGGCGAGTCTAGTGCTGACCCGGATCAGCTATAAGTTTGACCTGGGATTGACGCGGGCCGCGTAAGCCCCTGTGCTTGTGTTACGCTGGCCGCGAGAGGACCAGACTCAGCAACTATATAAGAAGGCCATCGGGTTTCATTCAGAATTCGTTCAAAATCGATTTCTTTCTCTCAAATCTGAATATTAGGCAATATAAGCGGGTATTATACCCCCTAAATAGCGAAGTTCTGCTCCGTTGTAAGTATTATAACCCTTGGATACGTATTAGATACGTTGCCCGATTGATCTAGGGTTCCGTAACGGCTGTCGTGGTTCTGCCCGACGTAGTCGTTGGAATGCTGTCTCGGGGAGGGTATTACTAATGTTAAAATGGGTTATTATACTAACGCGTGTGCATTTGTATAAATTATAGATTGTCACCCGGAAACCCTTACGGAAAATCTAAGACAACAATGTGAGTAATCTCCTTTTTGTAAACAGTTTTTACAAAACTTTAACTATTTTACAATACAATTTAGCAGTGATTGAGTCTTTGTAATTCTACGATTACTGCCGGTATGTTGGGGTTTTGTATACAAAATGTGAGTAACGTTACCATTGGACGAAGAGTTAGCCAATGTGTAATATGACCCACAAGTCAAGATTGACAGTACTGAATGAGTAATTGGGTAGATATAAACATTGTAATCGCCCTCAATACTGTTAAGTTTAAATTGAATTAATATTTCTTAATTAAACTGGAATTCACTCACCAGTATTTTCCACTAACAAATGTTTTTAAAAACGCGTTTCAGGTAACACAATGTGACAGCCAATTAGTAGAAAGCCAGCTGTAGAGCACTGACGGCTTGGGAAAAATGTGGCTATAAAAGTTACCTAAAATACGATGTTTTTAAATTCAATAAAATAGGGTCTATCCCTATTAACGTGTTGTAATAAGAAACTTGGGTTTTATCCATGTGATTATTAATATCAATTATGGTGGTTTTACTCTGATAAACATTTCCTAACTACGGTCCTGATGTAATTTCCGCTGCCAAATTAACAAACTGATACCACAAGAATTCTGAGTTCGCGTCCGCCCGTTCCCGGGACAGATAAGGGATCGGAGGTTGCGACAGAAGGTGGTATCAGAGCCTAGCCACTGGTCTAAGCCAAAGAAGTGTTCTGCTGACACTTAAATTTTAAATTTTTTGTGTTAGGAAATAATTTATGTGATTATGTGTTTTGTGTTATTTGACTATTTGTTAGTTTACAGTATGAGCGACCAAGGACCATCTGACGCGTACCGTCAATTGTCTGGTTCGCCTAGAAGCGAAGGCACCTCCTCTTCTCAACCTGCCCTCTCAGGGTACTCTGCTGATACGGAAGAAGGAATCTTTGTGTTTAAGGCTCAGTCAGAAGAGCCATTTCCTCAGAAAAAGAGGGGATGGTTCAGTAAAGGGGCACACGAGCGTAGGAAGCGTATGAAAAAGTTACAAGACCAGAGAGTACTAGCAGCAGCCAATAGAGAGACAGATGCCTATGCCCAGGATATGATAAATAGGGGTATAGCCAACATCCACATCTTAGCAACCACTGCAGCTGACCCTAATCTGGAGCAAATAATAGCACCCCAACCACAACTGCCAATCCCTGACCAACCGATGGATGTAGAAAACCCTGAAAACCAAGTAGAGATGCATGACTTCAATCCAGAAGAAATCCCTAGGGTACCAGCACCAAACCCCCTATACCCAAATTACGATCCCTGGTGGGATGAAGTTAGGGATTATGTGCAACGCTACCCGATACATGAAGACACACCCATGCAGAACGTAGGAGCCTATCCAGGTATGGACCCTTTAGATCCCTATTACCATGACGAATACATTAGAAAATTTTTAGAAGATCCTTACCGATTTCAGGCACCTACACCTCCATACCAGGAACCCGCACCCCAGATTCCGAACCCAGTCCTAGAACCTGCACCCCCAATGAGTGCAGAAAACGTACAAGAACTTAGGACATTCGGTGAGGAAATTTTAGAGAGTAGTGAACGAATGAGACAGGTGGGAGAGCGACTCGTCTGGAAGTATGACGAGCGCAATATGGATTTTTGGATAAATCTATATCCGTGAATGTGATGGTAGAGATGGTAATAGTAATAATAATAATATATGTGTGTACGGATGCCTACTACTATTTATTTCAGTTGGTATTGTAATTTTTATTTCAGTACTGGTATGTAATAGATAGTATATGAATAGAGTAAGTCGCAATGATCGACGCTTTTGGCTAAATTGCGTGTCATGTGATTGACTATATTAAATATTATTTTATGATATTAATATGGGGTAAATGTTTAAAATTCAGATGGCCGACGAAGGAAATCAAGGAAATCTGAATAACGATAACCAGAGTAACATTAACGTGGTTAATGAGAATCCGAGCATCAATAACAATGGAAACCAAATGGATAATAGTGCCGTTCAACACATAGTGGCACAAGGAATCATAGATGCAATGCCATTTATTATTCAAACGGATCAAGAAGCGAATAATAAAAGTAAACATAGCAGTAAGCGACCAATTGAACCAGAACACAGCGTAAACAATGGCCCTGTACTTCAAGTACCCATTCCCAAAAGAAGAAGAACCGTGTCTTACGGTTGTTCTTACAAAGAATTCTGGTCCTGTAAACCGATAGAATTCTCGGGCAATGAAGAACCTATTGCAGCTCTACGCTGGATAGAAAAGACTGAGGCTGTTATGAAAATAAGTAAATGTGCGGAAGAGGACAAGATAATGTTTGCTTCTAATTTGTTTAAGAACTCAACCTTAGAATGGTGGAACACTATCCTTCAGTCAAGAGGAAGTGATAGGGTAAACAATATGGAATGGGAAGAATTTAGGAACATGGTAGAAAGGAAGTTCTGCCCTCCTAATGAAAAAGAACAAATAGCAAACAAATTCCTAAACCTTAGGATGAATGAAGTGGATAGTAAGGGGTACACCAAGTTATTCTTTGAATATGCTAGAATAGTACCAACCCTTGTATCACCTGAACCGGTATTAATCTCCCGTTACATCTGGGGATTAATTGGAGAGATTAGACATGTAGTCAAGGCAGATAGACCTCAAACCATAGAAGAAGCTGTAGAATTAACAAACACCTTGACAGATGAACTAGTCCGTACCATAGAAGAAGACCAGAAGAAAAACCTAGCCCAAAGACTTACCCAAGAATTCCGTTCTGGGAATTACAACCGTAGGAATATGGGTTCTACATCTACACCTTATTGCAAGTATTGCAAAAGGAAGCATTCTGGAAAATGCTCTATATATTGCAATTTCTGCAAAATATCAGGACATAAGGAAGAAGACTGCAGGAGGAAAACCAACAACAGAGTATGCTACAATTGTGGGGAACAAGGTCATATCAAGCCAAACTGTCCAAAATTGGCTCCAGCAGTGAACAATAAGAACACTAAAAATGCTAGAGCATTTGTTCTGACTGCAGATGAAGCCAAGATGATTCCAGATGTCATATCTGGTACGTTTTTAGTTAATGATGTCTTTGCTAAAGTATTATTTGACTCTGGTGCAAACCAAAGTTTTATTAATACTTCATTTTGCAAACTTCTAAATCAATCATTAACTAAACTACCACAAGAATGTCTAGTGGAAACAGCTAATGGAGAAACTGTTAGAATTTCTGAAATCTTGCAGGGAGCAAAAATAGAAATTTTAAATCAAAAGTTTATTACAAACCTTTACCCAATGAATCTGGCAGGATTTGATATTGTATTAGGAATGGATTGGTTAATAGCCAATAAAGCCAGTATTTTATGTGATCAAAAGTCAATTCAAGTAAATTCACCAAAGGGTGAAAAGATCACTATTAAAGGAGATAAACCATCTAGATCCACAAAATTCATTTCTGTGATGAAAACTGCAAGTTATATAAGAAAATGATCTATAGTGTATTTGATTTCTATAATCACTAACACTAAAGGAAAAGAACTAAAAGACATCCAGTAGTGTCTCAGTTTTCAGATGTATTTCCAGAAGAATTACCAGGACTACAGCCAGACAGAGAGGTGGAATTCAGAATCCATCTACTACCAGGAACGTCCCCGATTGCCAAAGCACCCTACCGTTTGGCACCCGCCGAAATGCAGGAACTGAAGAAACAATTGGATGAATTGCTGGAAAAAAGATTCATACAGCCAAGCTCATCACCGTGGGGAGCACCGATTTTATTTGTTAAAAAGAAGGACGGATCAATGCGTATGTGCATTGACTACCGTGAATTAAACAAGGTCACGATTAAGAATCGGTACCCATTACCGAGAATCGATGATCTGTTCGACCAACTGCAAGGAGCTCGATTTTTCTCTAAAATCGATTTAAGGTCAGGATATCATCAATTAAAGGTACAGGAAGAGGATATTCCTAAAACCGCATTTAGAACAAGGTATGGCCATTATGAATTTACTGTCATGCCATTTGGTTTAACCAATGCCCCAGCCGCATTTATGGACATGATGAACCGAATATGTAAGCCATATCTGGATAAATTCATAATTGTCTTTATAGATGATATTCTAATTTACTCTAAAAGTAAAGAGGATCATGCAAAGCATTTGCACGCACTTTTAAGTTTATTAAGAAAGGAAAAGCTTTATGCTAAGTTTTCTAAGTGCGAGTTTTGGCTAGAACAGGTACAATTTCTTGGACATTTAGTTAATCATGAAGGAATTCGTGTGGATCCAACAAAGATCAAGGCAATAACTAAATGGAAAACCCCTGAGTCACCAACTGAGGTTAGAAGTTTCTTAGGATTGGCCGGTTATTATAGGAGATTCATTCGAGATTTTTCTAGAATAGCCATTCCTTTAACTAAGTTAACCTGTAAATCCATTAAGTTTGAATGGGGACCAAAACAGGAAGAAGCTTTTAGAATTCTTAAGCATAAATTAACCCATACACCCATACTAGCATTACCAGAAGGAACTGAAGACTTTGTAGTCTATTGTGACGCTTCTAAGTTAGGTTATGGATGTGTATTGATGCAACGCCAAAAGGTTATAGCCTACGCATCTAGACAACTTAAGAATCATAAAGAGAATTATTCAACCCATGATCTAGAGTTAGGAGCTATAATTTTTGCCCTTAAGATTTGGAGATATTATCTTTATGGTAGTAAGTTTACCATATTCACTGATCATAAGAGTTTAAGGTATGTTTTCGGGCAAAAGGAGTTGAATATGAGACAAAGACGCTGGATGGAGATGCTTAGTGATTATGATTGTGATATCCAGTATCATGAAGGAAAAGCTAATGTAGTGGCAGATGCTTTAAGCCGAAAGTATCATGAAAAGCCAAAAAGGGTACGTTCTCTTAAATTAAATCTACAAGTAGATTTAAATGAACAAATCAGAAAAGCACAAGAATCAGTAATCAAGGATGATACTGAAAAATTAAAAGGTATGCTAAAAGAATTAGAACAAGGAACAGATGGAATGTGGAGATTCCATGAAAAGAGAATTTGGATACCTAAATTAGGAAACCTACGTCATCATATATTAGAAGAAGCCCATAAATCTAAAAATACGATGCATCCAGGAAGTGATAAAATGTACCAGGATTTAAGGAAAAAATTCTGGTGGATAGGAATGAAAAAGGACATAGCAGCCAATGTTTCTAAATGTTTAACCTGTTCACAAGTTAAAGCTGAACACCAGAAACCCTCAGGCCTATTGCAACAGTTAGAAATGCCAGTGTGGAAATGGGAATTAATAACAATGGATTTTGTTACTAAATTACCCAAAACAAGGAAAGGTAATGATACAATCTGGGTGATTGTAGATAGGCTAACCAAGTCAGCTCATTTCCTACCAATGAAGGAAACTTTCAGTATGGAACAGCTAGCCAAATTATATGTAAATGAAATAGTTTCATTACATGGAATTCCTTTATCAATTGTTTCTGATAGGGATAGCCGCTTTACCTCTAATTTTTGGTCAAGTTTCCAAAAAGCCATGGGAACCAAGTTAAATCTGAGCACAGCTTATCATCCTCAAACAGACGGACAAAGCGAAAGGACAATTCAGACAATGGAGGACATGCTTAGAGCTTGTGTAATTGATTTCGGAGGTAATTGGGACGATCACTTACCTTTAATAGAATTTTCTTATAATAATAGTTATCACACAAGTATCAATGCTGCACCATTCGATGCACTTTATGGACGAAAGTGCCGAACCCCAGTCTGTTGGGCAGAAATTGGGGAAAAGCAACTATCTGGACTTGAGATAGTGCAGCAAACCACCGACAATATTATTCAAGTCAAGAAACGACTGAAAGCAACACGCGATCGACAGAAGAGTTATGTTGATAATCGACGCAAACCGTTGGAATTTCAAGTAGGAGATAAAGTATTGTTAAAAGTCTCTCCTTGGAAAGGAGTGGTAAGATTCATCAAACGGGGAAAGCTAAGTCCCAGATATATTGGACCTTTTGAGATTATTAGAAGAATAGGACCTGTAGCCTATCAGCTACAACTGCCAAAGGAAATGGCAGGAATACATGATGTGTTTCATGTATCTAATCTCAAGAAATGCCTAGCTGATGAATCGCTAATGGTACCTCTTAAGGATATAGAGGTAAATGAACAACTCAAGTTTGTAGAAAGGCCTCTACAGATTGAAGACAGAAAAGTCAAGAACCTCAAGCATAAGAGACTAGTTCTGGTCAAAGTGAAGTGGGACTCCAAAAGAGGACCTGAGTACACATGGGAGCTTAAATCTGAAATGCAAAGGAAATATCCACACTTGTTCCAGTAGATCTCGAGGACGAGCTCTAAAACAAGGTGGGGAGGATGTAACAACCCTCAATAAAACCGACACCCTCATAATATTTCCGACACCCTAGTATATTTTAAAATATCCCAATATGTCCCAAAATACACCCCATACGTGAAGACTGGCCCCGAATACCCTAAATATTAATAAAAATAATTAATAATCTGATTATTAAGTTGAGGCCGGCCGCGTAGACCCCACTCCAACCCTTACGCGGGCGGTTTAAAGGTTAAAACCTGATTTATTTAATTTTTAAGTTTAGGCGGGCCGCGTAAGACACCCGTTAGTTAACGCGGGCCGCGTAAGATCGGAAAGATGTCGCAGCCCGGTGAGGGCACGTGTCATCATCGTGGCGAGTCTAGTGCTGACCCGGATCAGCTATAAGTTTGACCTGGGATTGACGCGGGCCGCGTAAGCCCCTGTGCTTGTGTTACGCGGGCCGCGAGAGGACCGGACTCAGCAACTATATAAGAAGGCCATCGGGTTTCATTCAGAATTCGTTCAAAATCGATTTCTTTCTCTCAAATCTGAATATTAGGCAATATAAGCGGGTATTATACCCCCTAAATAACGAAGTTCTGCTCCGTTGTAAGTGTTATAACCCCTGGATACGTATCCTATACGCTTCCCGATTGATCTAGGGTTCCGTAACGGCTGTCGTGGTTCTGCCCGACGTAATCGTTGGAATGCCGTCTCGGGGATGGTATTACTAATGTTAAAATGGGTTATTATACTAACGCGTGTGCATTTGTGTAAATTATAGATTGTCACCTGGAAACCCTTACGGAAAATCTAAGACAACAATGTGAGTAATCTCCTTTTTGTAAACAGTTTTTACAAAACCTTAACTATTTTACAATACAATTTAGCAGTGATTGAGGCTTTGTAATTCTACGATTACTGCCGGTATGTTGGGGTTTTGTATATAAAATGTGAGTAACGTTACCATTGGACGAAGAGTTAGCCAATGTGTAATATGACCCACAAGTCAAGATTGACAGTACTGAATGAGTAATTGGGTAGATATAAACATTGTAATCGCCCTCAATACTGTTAAGTTTAAATTGAATTAATATTTCTTAATTAAACTGGAATTCACTCACCAGTATTTCCCACTAACAAATGTTTTTAAAAACGCGTTTCAGGTAACACAATGTGACAGCCAATTAGTAAAAAGCCAGCTGGAGAGCACTGACGGCTTGAGAAAAATGTGGCTATAAAAGTTACCTAAAAGTCGATGTTTTTAAATTCAATAAAATAGGGTCTATCCCTATAAACGTGTTGTAATAAGAAACTTGGGTTTTACCCATGTGATTATTAATATCAATTATGGTGGTTTTTCTCTGATAAACATTTCCTAACTACGATCCTGATGTAATTTCCGCTGCCAAATTAACAAACTGATACCACCAGAATTCTGAGTTCGCGTCCGCCCGTTCCCGGGACAGATAAGGGATCGGGGGTTGCGACATTCACCGCTACGGTTAAGATCCTATGCTCTAGTGCAGTTGCCCCTCTAGGTGATTCGAACTTGAAAGCTCTTATTGATAAACACCCTGTGGTGGCGCCCCCATCCTTACCTTCCAACCCTTTGGCCCAACCCACTCTTGTTATTGATGGGGAGTATGTGCTCAAATGTATCCGATCCTTTCCTAAAGGGACGTCTTGTGGTAGGGACGGGATGTGGGCCTAACACTTGCTAGATGCCATTGGTGGTGATGGCTCAATGACTTTCTCAGGTTTGCTTACGAGCATTACTAAAGTTGTAAACTTATGGCTTGGTGAATCCTGCCTAAGGTACTTGCTGAGTTTGTTGCTTCGACCCCCCCACCCTTTATTGAAGCCTGATAAATGAATTCGGCCTATTGCTTTGGGGGGTATTTGGCGAAAGTTGGTTTCCAAGGTGGCGATGAAGAAGGTCGGGAAAGACATGGCCGAGGACTTTCAATTTGGGGTGGGTATGCCAAATGGGACAGAGGCGGTGCTTCACAGTGGGAACAAATTTCTCAACTCATTTCATGCAGATGGTTCCTTGTCTTTGCTTACTGTGGACTTCTCTAATGTTTTCAACACGGTCGACCGCACAGCCTTCCTCGAAGAGGTTCATCAGCATTGCCTGTCAATCTATTGGTGGGTCCAATTTCTTTACGCCCAGCCTGTTAGGTTGTATGTTGGTAACGATTGTATTGGGGCTACTACCGGAGTGCAACAAGGAGATCCCTTGGGACCCTTCTCTTTGCACTTGCTTTACACCCTCTTATTCTCCGGGTTCAGGACCGCTACAACTTCCCGTTTCATGCTTGGTACTTGGATGATGGGACGATTATCGGCAATGCGTCTGATGTTGCTAAGGCCTTAGACATCATCAACAAGGAGGGGCCATCTCTGGGGATTTATCTCAACATTAAGAAAATAAAGGTTTTTTGGCCGACATGCGATGGGCGGAAAGATCAGGACGGGCTTTTCCCAATAGGGATTAGTATACCAGAGAGGGGGGTTAAGCTTCTTGGTGGAGCTGTTAGCCGTGATCCTAGCTTTATTGAGGAGTTGGGAGGGCGGCGAGCCCCGGGGGCGGTTGAGCTCATGAAAATCTTGCCATGCCTTAGGGATCCCCAATGTGAACTCCTTCTGCTAAGGTCGTGCATGGGGGTTGCTAAGTTACTTTTTGGGATGCGCACTTGTCAACCCCATTTGATAGAGGATGCGATATCTCGGTTCAATAATGGCCTCAGGGAGGTTATAGAAGACATAGTCGTGGGTGGCGGCCCCTTATTTGGTGACCTCAAGTGGCGTCTGGCATCTCTGCCAATGCATCTCGGTGGTTTGGGAATCCTTTCAGCTCGAGATGTTGGGGCTTATGTCTTTGTAGCGTCTAGAGCTCGGTTTGGGAACTACATGATCATATTCTTCAAAATAGTAGGGTCGTCTTGCCTGACCCAGACTATCAGCAGGCGCTCGAACGCTTAAATGTCTCTCTCCCAGACTTAGATATTAGCGGTTTCTCTAATAAGGTCACCGCCCCCTCGAAGCCACAAAAAACTTTGGCGAATGCTCTGTTTAGCAAAATCGCTCAAAGCCTGAGAGAAGTTTTTGATTTGTCATCCCGCTAGAAGGCGGTGTTTGAGTGCCTGAAGCGTCCCCATGCTCAGGATTTTTTACTGTTATCCCGATTAAGGGGTTGGGACAATGCATGTCTGTGGTAGTATACAGAGCCATTCTCAAATACCGGTTGATGATCTCTATGTACCCAGAAGATGAAACATGCCCGATATGCCGTAAAACTTGTATGGATAAATACGGGGAGCACGCAGTTCATTGTAAAGATCTCCCTGGTTTCAAATATCGGCACGACTGGGTTCAGGATGTTTTGTGGGACATCCTAAGAAGAGCTGGGATTTCTGTTAAGAAAGAGGCTCCTGTGAATTTTCTCACGGACCCTATGGAAGGGAGATCTACTCTGCGACCAGCGGATCTGCTCGTCTTTGGCTGGGCTGGGGGAAACATGCTTGTGTGGGCCTCACAGGAGTTTCACTTTTGGTTGATTTAAGGGAAAACAGGTTTGTAGTTGGACAAGCAGCAAGAAAGGCATAATCAAAGAAAGTGGATAAGCACGCTAAAGCTTGCGTAGAGAATCTGAATTTCTTTGTCTCTTTTGTCTTTGATACATTTGGCTCCCTAGCGCCAGATGCTATCCACTTCTTGACCAGGGTCCAACGGGTCATCCGCAACAATTGTTCAACCCCAACGGGGCAGGGGTTTGTATTTGGAAGGTTAGGGTTTGCAATTCAGAAAGGGGTGGCGGCGTAGCTTGTTATCCGTCTACCTTGTATTTTGATGTAACTTAACAAGTTTTTATTTTTTTACGAGAAGATGGAAAATTTTACTTAAAAAAAGTTTAGCATTAATAGATGTAACTTAAATCTACTGGCTTATTGTTACTACTTTATTTATTACATCTAAAATTAATGGCAAAAGCAAAAAATAATGGTATACGTGAAAACAACAAATAGCAAAAAAGTAACAAATAGCAAACAAGTAGCGATGAGTCCTCGACAGATCGTCTACGAAAGCCGTTAAAAAAAAAAAAAAAAAAAAAAAAAAAAAAAGAGCAAAAAAGTAAGAATCGAATTGGGGGCACATTATTACCTTAATGAAAGGTTGTTATCGAAAGGTACTGTACCTCGTAGGCCTTAATTACCAGAATGCCCCAGGTCGGCGGCGTCGGCGGGCCTTGTTGGTCCTGTCTTTATGCTTTCGTGTCCCATTGTCCCCTCGCCGCCAGCACCCATATACTTTCACTTCACCTCCCTGTACTCTTTCACTTTCACCTTTTACCACAACAATTGTACCAAATTTTGCCCTTGTAATTAATTGACTACTCCTCACGTTCTATTTTTGTTACCGGCAACAAGAATAAATTCATCGAATTAAAACAGTTTTAACAGTTTCAACTAGGGCTGCAAAATGAACCAAACGTTCTGTGAACAGTTCGCGAATTGTTCGGCGGGAAGTTCGTTTGTTTATTAAACAAACAAACACAAACAAGAAATTTCGTTCGTTTAGTTAAATGAACAAACATGAACAGAGAGCGCGTTCATTTATTTATGTTCGTGAACGTTCGGTAACGTGTTCGTTTGTATTCGATAGTTCATTAGGTTTTTAGCTTTTATATTTTATTTAAATACTTCAAAATTCCGACAAATAAAAAATAAAAAACGTGTCAATGTATTATATATTTTGTTCATGAACGTTTGTTTGTGTTCGTTTGTTAGTATTTATGTTCATGAACATTAGTTGGAGCTCATTTGTGTTTATTATTGTTCGTTTTCATTCGTTGCTTAAATTAACAAACAAACACAAACGAACATGAACAAGTTCATTTTCTTAACAAACAAACACGAACATAAAATGTTGTTCGATAAGCATTCATGAACAGTTCGTGAACACATATATTTCATAACAAACAAACACAAACAAAGACTTGTTCGTGTTTGTTCGGTTCGTTTCCAACATTAAAATTACAAAATCAATCCCATTTTAAAAGATGGAGTTCTGTTTAATATTTAAACCAAATGCAAGTATTTGTTGTTGTGTTTTCGAAAACCTTTTCTAACTTATCAAGCGCGCTAGTATCTCTGCTAAGAAAGAGGCACCCGTTAATTTCTTAACTGACCCGTTGGAAGGGAGATCTACCCTTCGATCAACCGATATTCTGGTCTTTGGATGTGTACCAGGAAAACATGCCTGTGTAGATCTAACAAAGCCGGCCCTGAGAATTCGTGTACCCTGTTCGAGCTCGAAAAAATGTGCCCGTAGGCCTTAACGAAATTGGGTATTAGGCTCACTAAAGGTCTAAACCTAATGCCAAAGGGGTTAATAACTAATCTAAACCATAAGAATAGTTTTGTAAAGAGGCATATGTTGGTGTTTGTATGAGTGTACCATATTAAAAAAATATTTTACATATATATATCGGGTTTTTTCATAAAAACGTGCCCCTCGAAATATCAGGCCCCGCCCGGTGGTCCTCCCCGCCCACCCTTAGGGCCGGCCATGGGATCTAACAGGGGTTTCCCCGCTTGTGGGCTTAGAGGGCAGTGCTTTCACGGTGGATCAGGCTGCCTTGACAACCAGCACGTGTTTATCCCACATTTTCTTTTAGTACTTTTGGTTTTCTGGAGCCAGAGGCTGTGGACCTACTTAGGGGCTGTTTGGTAGCCTCTTAATGATCATTCAGATGCTACCTCTTAATGGTTTAAAACATCTGAATGAATAAGAGGTAACCTCAAGTCTGAATGGTTAAGAGGTAACATCTGAATGGTAAATCATCACATGTCACATTTTTCTACCTTCTCATTGGTAAAATTCTTAATGGTTCCATTAAGAGGTAGCCTCTTAATGACCATTCAGAGGCTACCAAACAGCCCCTTAGTCGAGTTCAAAGGGTCATGCATAGTAATGTTATGACCCCGAGATCAATGAACGTAATTTTTAAAAGGCTTAGTTTTGATATTCAAAAAGGGGTCGCAGCACAACTTTTTGTCCGTTTACCAATTATCTCGATGTAAATTCAAATGATTTAAAAATTACTTTATCTTTTTTTATAAAATGTGTACTTTGACATCTTATTGAACAACTTGTAATTCTTAGCTTTCCGAATGAACCATCAAGTTGTCAAAACAATTGCCATAACTGTTCTCTTGTAAAACTTGTTACCTCTTAGGTTCGTCACCTTTTAAAGTAGGTCCTTCATCGAATGTTAATCTTATTATTAAAAAAAGTTAATTAGAACCCTTCTTATTTGAATAATAATATATTTTCTTTTCTACGTGTTTTTTAAATGCAATGAAAATAACTTTTAGCACAAAGGAGTACAGTACAGTACAATAAATAAGATTTGAGATTTGAGACCCGCAAAGAACTTTTGTTATGAATAAAATTTTACTATATACGTTTGTTTAAGATGCCACACGATTTAATAATCGAATGACAATGTTATTAAAACATCTCTAGGAGTGAAATATATGACATTAAAGTGCAAATGTTAAACTAAAGGGGCCTAAACTATAACTACCATTATGTTTAAAGCCGTTGGTCGTTATGGCCGGAATATATAGAGTAGGACTGTGGGAGGTGTAAATCTGTCCTTTTGGCATCCTTAACCTTATACGTGAAAATTGACCAAATTACCCCTTCCCTGTCCCACACAAGGCCAATTTGGTCAATTCCAAAAGATTTCAGTTGTGATTTATTCAGAGAGAAAATCTCTGCCACCACCTTTGTACAGTGATCCTCTCCCCCCATCATTTTAGTAAATGACAAATATACCCCTCCCCCTCTCTCTCTACAATTTATATAAACCATAAAATCCCATTCATTTTCTCAACATTTAAATCTTTCAATGGCAACTTTAACATATGTTTTCACTCTCTTCATCTTTTTATTCATAAACAAAATCACCATTACCAACTCACAACCATTTCTCAACTCGGTCGAGCAAGACTCAGTCTACCGAGTCCTGGACTCACTCAACTCAGCCATCCCATGGCGGTCACTCTTCCCAGACGACCTCTGCTCCTCCGCCCCACACGGCGTCGTTTGCGGCTACACCACTTTACCCACCGAATCCGACCCGGGAACCGTAAACATCCTCGAACTCAGTTTCGGGTATGTTTCCGACCACAACCCGAACCCACCATGCGACCCGAACTCCACCTTCGACCCGTTAATCCTCTCCTCATTCCCATACCTTCGTAAACTCTTCTTCTACAACTGTTTTTCCCACCAACCCGTTTCTCTACAACCCTTTTTTGAACTCGGGTCGGGTCTTGAAGAGCTTGTTTTTATACAAAACCCGAGTCTTTTCGGGTCTTTATCAGAATCGGTAACTAACTTGATTAACTTAAAGAGGTTGGTGATCACCGGAACTAATGTTTCCGGTGAAATCCCATATGGGTTTGGTTTGTTAAACAATCTTGAAGAAGTTACACTTTCCGGCAACAAACTCGCCGGAAGTTTGCCGGAAAATGTGTCAAAGCTAAAGAAACTGAAGATTCTTGATCTTAGCCGGAATGGGTTTGAAGGGAATATTCCGGCGGGTATTGGGGAGTTGAAGAGTTTGATAAAACTTGATTTGAGTTTGAATTTTTTTTCCGGTGGGTTTCCGGCGAGTATGAAGGGTTTGAAGTGTTTGGAGCTTTTGGATTTGAGTTATAATAAGTTTTCAAATTGTGGGATTCCTTTGGTGTTTGAAGAGATGAGGGAACTTAAGGGGTTGTTTTTGAGTGGGAATGAATTAGGAGGGGTGATTCCTGACATTTGGGGGAAGTTGAGGGGTGTGAATGGGATTGGGTTTTCAGGGTTAGGGTTGGTTGGTGATATTCCATCTTCTATAGGGGTGTTTTTGTCAAATTTGAGTTATTTAGCTCTTGATAACAATAAGTTAACAGGGAGTGTGCCTTCGGAGTTTGAAAGGTTGAAAATGTTGAGTGAGTTGAATTTGAAGAACAATAGTTTGAGTGGGAGATTACCATTTTCTGCTAAGTTTGTTTCAAGAATTGGGAGGAAGCTTGGGGTGCAAGGGAACCCTGAGTTGTGTTTGGATAAAAGGGTATTTGGGTCATTTTCCAAGATTAATAGTGATTTGGGGCACTTGAAGGTTTGCAAGAGGGTTGAAGTTCCCAAATTTGCCCTTCCTCATGTTAGTAGTAGCTCAAGATCAATTGGTTATCAAGTTCCATCTTTACTAGTGATGTTTGTTTGGTTTTACTTTATTTAGGGGGTAAGGTTTGCCACTTCAAGTGCAAATATGTAATTAGGTTCTTACGGATGTATACACTTTTGTATATGAAATGAATGTTTAAAACTCCAAACTACCAAGCGATTTTTCAAAACCATTGCATGATCATTTGTAAGGATATCAATCCTTACCTTTTCTTTAAGACCCAGAGCCAAGGTCTTTTAGTTTGTATTTATTAGTGGTGTTCATGGATTATGTTTGCCGGTTTGGTTTGTGAGATAAACATGACACAAAATGAAAATTTGATATAAACACGAACACGATATGAGCTCAAAAATTATGTTAGACACGTAAACCCAAAGATAACACGAGTTTTTGGAGTTGATGTGAACACAACCTATTTAACATTAAATCTTATATTGTATTTTGAGTAAATTGCAAAAATCGTCCCTGAGTTTAGGCATGTTTGCCAGTTTCATCCAAAATGATTTTTATTGTGCCAAACATCCTTTCACCTTTGTCATTTTTTGTCATTTTCATGTAAACCACTAACTTAGTTTACTTTTATGAAACTGACAAATATAAAACTACAGGGACGATTTTGGCAATTTACTCAAACTCTTTTTAATTTATATTATTTAATTAATTTTTTCACGTATAGTTAAAACATAATATACACAGTTTATTAAAAAAAATTAATAGTTTTGTCACATAATTTTTATAAATTTTCATCCAAACCAATAACTCAGTTTATTTTTTCTGTTAAAGTGAAGAATGTTTTAAATTTTATAAATTAAGACAAAAATTAATTTCCAGTTTTTTATATAGATCAGTTTTATAAAGAGAAAACGATATATAAAATAAATATCAATGATGTGTTCACCACCTACAAATATTTATAAATATTTCCTTTAAGCAAGCCCCAAAACTAACCGAAAAAGTTGGGGTTATATCCGAACCGGAAAAAAATAGTTAGGAGTCTTTAAAGAATGTTAGTTTGTAACAATATGGTTGTTTCCATGTGGGTAATATACAAAAGCTATACAAAATTCAAAACAAGAAACCAAACTTCACATCGTGTCATATCGTCTATTTCCTTCCCTCATTGCACTCGTTACAAAACTTCTCAATCTACAATCCTCCCGATACATCATCATTGATCATCCGATCCAAATTCCGAATCATCTGTGGTCGATTTAGTTGATAACCGTGTTGGCCCGTCACCTAAAGATTCCTCCTTTGGCTTTCTAATACGTCGTGAAGACCTTTTTGGGACGTCTGGCTTTGAATCATCACTCGTGTTTTGATCTAGAGAACGTCGTGATCCCCTGTGGGATCTTCTTGCATGTCGGGATTGAGATGATGATGAGTCTTTACTTAGAGTCTCGGAAGCCATGTTATTATCCATTGATCGACGACGGTTGTTCTTTGTTGATCTTGGTAACAATGCAAGCTCTTTAGATGTTTCCACGCTACGAGTACTCCTGTGGCATGAATCATCTTTTCGGGTTTTCCTACGGGTTGAATCTGCAAGAGATGATAAATTGTCCATTTAGGTTAATTTTATCACATATGGGGGTTATTGAACTGGCCGTCTATCGGTCCGTTGATCCGATCAACAGCACTAGATTAAAAGCAGAAAATGTTATAAGTAGTTTAAAAATTATTACAGAACACTAAATTATTACAAAAGGGATCATTCTAAATCCCTTTATCAATGTTTTAGGTTTTTTAAATAATATTTTTATTACATACACATGCGTAGCATGTAAATTACGTATATAAATAAACAATAAAACTAATTTGTTCATGTATTTATTAAAATCCTAAATATGTGTTGCTAACATAACCGACACATGAGATATACAAGACATACACATGTATATATAGTTCGCTTCTTATAAGAGGGGGTTTTTCTCATATTTATTGGGTTTTCCTCTTGAATTGGTGTATATGAATTATTGCCTAGTGAAAATGGATATAATCGGATGGTTTCGTTGGTGGCATAATGATACTCCAGTGGTCTGTCAGTGATCCAAATTTGTCGTTAAAAAATATATAGGTTATACGCATAAATGAAACACAAACTAAGTTATCCATATTTGTTTTGGATTTCATAGTGAAACAATAAAATCACAGTTATCTCGTTTCCTTTTAATATTAAAAAATAAATGAAGTACTTATTTTGTTTTGTGTGTTTTCTCAGAATAACTTATGTTCTAAAATATTATATATAACTTATATTTCAAACAAAACATGAAAGTACTATTTGCAATATTAACAGAAAAAAGGACTAAAATGATATAGGAAGGCTAAAGTGGAAATAAACCAGTAAACAAGAATTCGGAAAAAAAAACATAATAAATCAGTACGATACCGGTTCAGTATCGATACGGTATCAATCTCATCCCTAGTGGTACCAAAAAATTTAACAAGACGGGTTATATCGCAGTTTCCGATCCGATTATGAGAATATTGGCAAAAAATCATATATTACACGAACCTTCGGAGACCCATTTGACTTCAGGAGTCTCTACCTTGCCTCCAGTCTTGTCCAATGGTCCAGATTGAGAATCTTTTCCATCAAACCCCTTCATCTGCGTCCCCAGAAAATTACTAAACATTTAAAAACATGAAAAAGAAAACCAAACCTTTATCAAGATCACATTAAACACAACATTGACAAATACCCAGCTTGGAGATTCAACCGCTGGTCCATCACCTCCTATATGCGCGACATGCTTCACATCCGTCGGCTGCCCGATTTGAAATTCTTGTTCTTTTTCATCTTCTGCACACACAAAAACCTAAATTTCATCGACCGAATGATCGAAAACATGAAATCTATGAATTTTTTTAATTTTCGAATAAATGAAGATAGATTTACTGACCAAATATCTGTGAGGAGATGTTCTTTATGCCTCTTATGAGGCCTTTCACCTTGGTGCCCATAATATTGGGGTCAATTTGACCCCAAAAAGATGTTCAAAAGTTGAATAAATCTTGTGAGTGTGGAGGAGAATTAATTATTATTATTATTAGAATTAGAATAGATAGATAAAAGAAGGGGGGAAATGGAAAATTTGAGAGAAACAAGATGGGAGGAAAACTGGGACATATGTTACCATGCATGTGGCAAACCATTGGACTAAATTTAGAGACAAAAAGAGAGGTTTGCCTTGATTTGTACTATGTACATTTATGGTTGTAGCACATCTTGCTCTTTTGAACCAAAGAGGCTACAAGAAGATGATTAACATATGTTCTAGGTAGGATCAAAATTGTGTTGGGTTGAGAGGCTGAAAAAATAACTCGTATACGAATAATATAATTTCGTGTTAAAGACATTAACTCTAACACGAAAACTTAAATTGTGTAAACCAAACACGACCTGTGTACATAAACGAGTTGACGTGATTTAAATGGGTTGACGGGTTATAAGCAGGTAACGAGCTCTAAATGGGTGGTAATCATATTGTGGACAGGTTAAACAAAATCATAAACGGGTTAGTGAGTTTTTGCACGGGTTATAATAATTGGTTAAGCGGGTCAATCTTATGAAAAATTAAATATTTTATTAGTTTTAAAAGGGTGACAAGTTGGCATGTTTAATTAAATGGATTAAACGTATCAATCCAAACACGATTATTTAAACAATTAGACAATGCAACACAAAACCGGATTATCTTCATGTTATGTCAGAATTTTATGATCCATAATTACAGAAAACACAGCTTGCAAAATAAATGGAAAAGGAAAACACATAATTAAATGATTTTGAGTATTGATATTACTTTAGTTGTATTATTGGCAAATGGATCATAAAATCATGTATATATGCAACATAAAACAAATGTCAGGGCAAACAAAACTGGCGAAATTAGTAAAAAAAATCAGCAGATATTCACTGAAAAAAAAAAACTTCAATTCATAGCAATTATTAGGGCTGGCATATCGTGTATACCCGTACACGATAAGACACGACACGATACACGAAATCCCATACACGAACACGAAACGATAACTTATCGTGTCCTTTTTTTCAAACACGAACACGACACGAAAACACAAAAATTACCTGTTAATACCTGTTAACGAACACTAGAATAATCATGTATTAACGGGTATCTAACAGGTAAACAGGCATTAACATGTATTAACGGGTATCTAACTATCTAACAGGTATTAACATGTATTAACGGGTATCTAACAGGTAAACAGGTATCTTAACAGGTATCTAACAGGTAAACATGTATCTTACCCACTCGATGTTAAGTGTTAACATGTATTAACGTTATACACGAACAGACACGATAAGACACGAAAACACGAAACGCTATACACGAACACGACACAAAAATTAACAGGTTGTTTCGTGTCTACCTGTTTAGTACACGATACCTGTTAAGGTCATACACGATACCTGTTAAGGTCGTGTAGGTTCACGTCGTGTATTCGTGTATCGTGTAAAATTGCCAGCCCTAGCAATTATTAAGGCCTGGATGTAAGATTAAATATGTTATGATATAATATTTAATCTAGTAATCATTATAATCATTTATATAATATAGATCAAAATATATAATAACCGGGTAGGGATCTTATACATTAATCCAGAAGTGTGAGAAGTGTATTATAACACTATATATAACACTATATAACACCATATAAACACCGTATAACAATATGTAACACCATATAACACTGTGTAACACTATATGACACTATATAACAATATATAACACTATACATCTACCATAGACATGCTATCAGACAAACTATAGTGTTATATTTGTTATATAATGTTATATAGTGTTACATAGTGTTATATGGTGTTACATATTGTTATATGGTGTTATATAGTGTTATATATAGTGTTATAATACACTTCTCACACTTCTGGATTAATGTACAGGATCCTCAATCTATAATAACCTATTAAATAATTAGTTGGTAATTGTTGATGGACCATATTACCCTTATTAACTAATTAGGTTTCCTCTTGGGTGCATATATAAGGAGACTTATGTAGAGGCTCTAAGGTTACACACATAACCTAATTATCATAACATCAAAATCGGCCTCCTCTCCATAACCGAACTCCCTATTCGGTTTTCATCATCACCATCATTAGTTTGCACCCTAAGGAGGAACCAGATCATCCTGACAAATGTCGAACTCAATGGCTGCATCTCTGACTAGATTCTCCACTGCCCTGTCTGCTGTAACAGGTATGTTATTTATGTTTTCCATCATGTTTAAACAGAACTGATCAACATGTGGTATCAGAGCATATGTTGATAAATCAGTTCTGTTTTATCCATAAATCTGGAAAACATAATTTGAAAACCCCTAATAAAATTCGTTTTTCCATCTGAGATACCATCCCGGATCATCTTGAATCTGAATCGTGCATCTCAGATATATCTCGGATCATATGTTTATCCATAGTTATTGTTCCGAAATTAACATGTGTTCAGAAATCTGTTTAAATGTGTAATGATTTCTAGATTTTGGATAGAATGATTGAATATTTTATTTTAGGGTTCATCACATGTTCATGACAAAATTCGAAAATTCCCTTAGTTTTGGAATGAATTCGGATTATTGGATGTTTGTTCCTGTTTTGATCTATTTAATCTACTTAAACGTTTCGAAAATCTATTTTCTATTAATGGATATAATTTTCGAAATAAACAGATAAATATAATTAACATTTAAATAGGAAACTTAATCCCATAATCCCTAAAATTTTGGATTTTCAATCTTATCAATTATTAACTGCCTAAATTAAGGATTTCGAAGTTTGAGGAACGCGTCTCGGATGAATCTGAGATCATCTAGAACTGATCATCTCGGATGAACATCTGTTCGTCCATCATGGATGAATAACTACTTGATCATCTCGGATAATCTCGAACTAAGTATCTCGGATCATCTCGAACTAAACATTACCATCTCGGATGAATTCGAGATCATTCGACTTACGCGTCTTGGACACATCCGAGATCATTCGAACTCATCCATCTCGGATAGTCCGAGATAATTCGAAATCATTCATCTCGGATGAATCCAAGACATAATTCATTCGAAATCATGAGTGTTCATAAAATGTCAAGACTTATTCGAAATCCCATTACTTTATTAAGCAGTTCGATCCGCGCTAACAGGTGGTTTGCTATTAAATAATTGGTTTTGTAAATACTTAGTTAATTAATCAGAATCAGATAATATTTTGCAAAACCAAAATGGCTTAACTTGAATGAGCTTCTGATGTACCATTTCTGGCCAAAGCTGATTTGATACATCTATTTATCGTTGAAGTATTACGAAAGCTATGTTGAGTGTGCATTACAAACGTGAATGTCTTAATATCTGGCCAAAGTTGATTTAATTCATTCATTCATGTATAGCATACTTAACAAGTGCATAACTAAAGTGATTGTTTCATTTCTGGCCAAAGCTGATTTGTCACAACCACTTTGCACACATGCTTAAATGATTACACTTCTGGCCAAAGCTGATTTGTCTTTGTTTAAGTAGAATTTTAACTAAGTCTATTATTTTGATGTTAGTAATAGACAATATCACAGCTTCATAATTAAAATGGTCATTATTTATGTCTGCCTTAGTATAGCATGCCCTTAGATCACGTTAAGACTTCTTTCTTAGTATCATAACTTGCTCATCTTATTTCCACTATCAGCACCCAATTGCGGGATTCCACCTTTGACTGGTGATAACTTTGCTGCATGGAAGGATGCTCTCATGCTTACGCTTGGATTGCTTGACTTTGATTATGCTCTAAGAGAGAATCAGCCAGCGGACCTTACTCCTCAAAGTACTACTGCTGAGCAGTTGACTCATGAAAAGTGGACTAGGTGTAACCGCATGTCTCTCATGTTTATGAAGCAGTCCATAAGCAATGCAATCAGAGGAGCCATTCCTGATTCTGAAGATGCTAAAACCTACTTGGCTTCTATGGAGGCACAATTCAAGGGGACGTCTAAAGCACACGCTAGTACTCTTATCCTCAAGCTGGTGACAACTAAGTATGATGGGAGGAGCGACATTCACGCACATCATGATGATGAATGACATGGCCAATAAGCTGAATGGGCTAGAAATGGAAATCAGTGATGGTTTCCTCGTTCGTTTCATCATTACTTCACTTCATTCGTCCTTTGAAGCATTCAAGATCAATTACAACACTCAGAAGGACAAATGGACGATGAGTGAGCTGGTCGCTATGTGCGTACAGGAGGAAGAGCGTACGAGGATGGATCGCACTACTGATGTTGCTAACTTCACCACCTCCAACTCTAAGAAAAGGAAGAACAATCATCAGAGAAAGGATGCTTCCAAAGTCCAAAGGCCCAATCCTAATACAAGTGCACCTTCCAGCTCTAAGAACTCCTTAGGCAAAATCCACTACAAGTTCTGTAAAAAGACAGGACATATGCAGAAGGAATGCCCTGACTTTAAGGAGTGGCTGGCTAAGAAAGGTAACGATTATTTTATGATACTTGAGTCCTATAATTTAAATGTTCCTGCTAATTCTTGGTGGTTTGATTCTGGTTCTATGGTTCATGTTACCAATTCAACTCAGGGATTCCTTACAATCCGAAAGCTGGAAAGAAACCAAAGAATGCTTAAGGTTGGGGATGATCGAGAATTAGAAGTGAAGGCCATTGGAACATTACAATTATTTATGAAAACTGGTTTATGTATTAAAATTTATGATACCTTATATGTTCCTGAGGTAACTCGGAACCTAGTATCAGGACCAAAGTTAGACATGGACGGTTTTATTGTTTCCCATGGTCATCGCAAACTCTCTATCCTCTATGATTCTGTTCTTTATGGTACTAGTATTCTGGATGGTGGTCTCTATAGATTAGAACTAGATGATGACTTTTCCAAATCTTTGTTGTCATATAACATAATGAATCACTCACAAAGATGAAAGAGAAACGAGACTTAGAGACTTCATCCATGTTGTGGCATCAACGTTTAGGCTACATCCCAAGAGAACGATTAAATCGTCTCGTAAAGGATGAAGTCTTACCTCCTCTCGATTTCTCTGATCTTGGAACATGTGTCAAATGTGTTAAAGGTAAAATGACATTAGTGAATAAGAAAGGTGCCATTAGGAGCTCTAATTTATTAGAACTCATTCATACTGACATTAGTGGTCCCTACCAAATCGTTGGCATAACAGGACATACTTCATTTATCACTTTCATTGATGATTATTCTCGTTACATGTATTTGTATCTTATTAAGGAAAAGTCTGAATCTCTTACAACCTTTAAAGATTATAAAGCTGAAGTTGAAAAGCAATTAAATCGTCAGATTAAAGTTGTGAGATCAGATAGAGGCGGTGAATATTATGGAAGACATACTGATGTGGGTCAAGCTCCTGGTCCATTTTATGAGTTTTGTAAAGGCCAGGGGATTGTGAACCAATACACCATGCCTAGTACACCTTGGCAGAACGGTTTCGCTGAACGAAGAAACCGTACCCTTATGAATATGGTGCGCAGTATGTTAGCCAACACTAATTTACCATTATTCCTCTGGACTGAAGCATTAAAAGCAGTTGTTCATATTCTCATAGAGTTCCTTCTAAGTCTGTCCCTAAAACTCCTTATGAACTCTAGACAGGAAGGAAACCGAGTCTTAAATATATGAAAGTATGGGGCTGCGTTGCTGAAGCAAAACTTTACAATCCTTTCCTAAGGAAACTTGACCCTAAAATAGTTACCTGTTTCTTTATCAGGTATCCTGATAACTCTAAGGGTTATCGTTTCTATTGTCCTTCCCATGTCACCCGTATTGTTGAAACCAAGCGTGCTGCCTTCCTGGAGGATTTCAAGGTCAATGGGAGTAGTACCGACCCTTACGAAGAATTGCAAGAAGTACAAGACGCGGGGGGAGAGACTCGTCACTTACCATTACTCCGATTACTCCTCTTGTACCCAATGCAACTACTGTACCTGAAGTTACTGAACCAACTCTAAATTTACCTCTACAATCAGAACCCGTTATACCTTATGACGAAGGCACATCAAACGCTCAAAACCAAGACAACACTGAACCCGATAATCAACTCAGGAGGTCATCTAGGCTCAGAAGGCCTACTAATTGAGACGATTATGTTACCTATCTGACTGAAATGGATCCCAAAAAGCTCAATGATCCTATATCTTACAATGAAGCCATTCGTAGTGATCAGTCTTCTGAATGGAATAAAGCAATGATTGATGAGCTCGAATCCATGAAAAAAAAATGACGTTTGGGATTTGGTAGAATTACCTAACGGTGTCAAACCCGTAGGATGTAAATGGGTGTTCAAAACAAAACTGGATCCGAATGGGAACGTTGAACGCTACAAAGCGAGATTGGTTGCAAAGAGCTACACTCAGAAAGAGGGAATTGATTATCAAGAGACGTTTTTACCTGTCTCTTGTAAAGATTCATTAAGGATCGTCATGGCCCTAGTAGCTCATTTTGATTTAGAGTTGCATCAGATGGATGTTAAAACCGTTTTCCTTAACGGAGACTTAGACGAAGATGTGTACATGAAACAAACTGGAGGCTTTAAACCTGAAGGTCAAGAACATCTAGTCTGTAAGTTGAAGAAATCCATTTACGGGTTAAAACAAGCATCACGTCAATGGTAACTCAAGTTTGATGAAGTCATGAAGAAACAAGGTTTTATGAATAATCAAGTGGATCAATGCACCTACCTCAAGATGAGTGGGAACAACTTTACTATACTTGTCCTTCACGTAGATGATATTCTAGTGGCAGGTAATAGTTTAGACATGTTGCATGAGTCGAAGCGGTTACTCTCGCATAACTTTGACATGAAGGATCTCAGAGATGCTTCTTACGTCATTGGCATCGAAATTCACCGAGATAGACACAAAGGGATCTTAGAATTGTCTCAAAAGGCTTACGTAGATCGTGTCCATACACATTACAACATGCAATAGTGCAAACCCTCTGTCGCTCCAGTAGTTAAGGGAGATATTTTCGGTTCATTTGTCGCAACCCCCGCCCCCATATATGTCCCGGGAACGGGCGGCCGCGAGACCAGTTGTGGTGGTATCATTTTGTTTATCATTTTGGCAGCGGAAATTACATCAGGACCGTAGTTAGGAAATGTTTATCAAAGTAAAACCACCATATTTTATATTAATAACCACATGGGTAAAACCCAAGTTTCTTATTACAACATGTTTATAGGGATAAACCCTATATTATTGAATTTAAAACATCTTCTTTTAGGTAACTTTTATAGCCACATTTTTTTCCAAGCCATCAGTGCTCTCCAGCTGGCTTTTTCCTAATTGGCTTTCACATTTTGTTACCTGAAACGCGTTTTAAAAACATTTTTCAGTGGGAAATACTGGTGAGTGAATCCCAGTTTAATTAAGAAGAGTTTTATCAATTAACACAGTATTGAGAGCTATCACATTGTTTATTTCTACACAATAACTCATTCAGTACTGTCAATCCTAACTGGTGGGTCATATTACCCATTGGCTAACTCGTTGTCCAATGGTAACGTGTTCCACATTTTGTATACAAAACCCGAACATACCGGTAGTAATTGAAGAACTACAAAGACTCAATCACTGCTTAATCACATTGTAAAACATTTAAGGTTTTGTAATACAGATTACAAGAAGGTTTATGAAAAGAGGATAAACTCACATTGCTGTCTTAGACTTCGTTTAAGGGTTTCCTGAAGTTAATCTATAATTTACACAAATGTACATATGTTAGTATAATAACCCTTTATTTATATTAACGATACCCTCCCCGAGACGGCATTCCAACAACTACGTCGAGCAGAACCACGACAGTTGTTACGGAACCCTGGATCAATCGGGCAGCGTATCTAATACGTAACCGGGGTTATAATACTTACAACGAAGCAGAACTTCGTTAATTAGGGGGGTATTATGCCCGGAAATTATGTTATCTTCTCAGAATTTCGTTAAGAAAGAAAAGAAATGAGCGAACTGACTGAAGGCCCGATGCCCTCCTTATATAGGGCTGATTTTCGAGTCTCTTACGGCTCGCGTAAGGTTAGACCTTGGGTTACGCGGCCCACGTAGTAGGGGGCCTAGGCCGTAGGTGATCCGGGTCACGGTATAGGTTCAACACGCGTTGCCACGTGTCAACACCGGGTGCGATCTGATCTTATGGCTGTCGCGGCCCGCGTAAGGTGTAGCCAAGGGCTACGCGGCCCGCGAGGTTCCCTAAAATTTTGTTTTTATTTAATCTTTATAAAAATAAAGGTATTCGGGGTCCGTTTTCCCGTACGGGGTGTATTTTAAGACATATAGGGGTATTTTAAAATATATTAGGGTGTCAGAAAAATATTTTGGAGGGTTGTTATATCCTCCCCACCTTGTTTTAGAGCTCGTCCTCGAGATCTTACTGGAACAAGTGTGGATATTTCCTTTGCATTTCTGATTCAAGCTCCCATGTGTATTCTGGTCCTCTTTTGGAGTACCACTTCACTTTGACCAGAACTAATCTCTTGTGCTTGAGGTTCTTGACTTTCCTATCTTCAATTTGTAGAGGCCTCTCTACAAATTTGAACTGTTCATTTACCTCTATATCCTTAAGAGGTACTACGAGTGATTCACCAGCTAAACATTTCTTGAGATTAGATACATGAAATACATCATGTATTCCTGCCATTTCCTCTGGCAGTTGTAGCGATAGGCTATAGGTCTTATTCTTTTAATAATCTCAAAAGGTCCAACATACCTGGGGCTTAGCTTTCCCTTTTTGATGAATCCCACCACTCCTTTCCAAGGAGAGACTTTCAATAATACTTTATCTCCTACCTGAAATTCCAACGGCTTTCGTCTGTTATCAGCATAACTCTTTTGTCGATCACGTGCTGCTTTCAGTCGTTCATTGACTTGAATGATTTTGTCAGTCGTTTCTTGCACTATCTCAGGTCCAAATAGTTGCTTTTCTCCAATTTCTGCCCAACAGACAGGAGTTCGGCACTTTCATCCATAAAGTGCTTCAAATGGTGCATCATTGATACTTGTGTGATAACTATTATTATAAGAAAATTCTATCAATGGTAAGTGATCGTCCCAATTACCTCCGAAATCAATTACACAAGCTCTAAGCATGTCTTCCATTGTCTGAATTGTCCTTTCTCTTTGTCCGTCCATTTGAGGATGATAAGTTGTGCTTAGATTTAACTTGGTTCCCATTGCTTTTTGGAAACTTGTCCAAAAATGAGAGGTAAAATGACTATCTCTGTCAGAAACAATTGATAAAGGAATTCCATGTAAAGAAACGATTTCATTTACATATAATTTAGCTAATTGTTCCATACTGAAAGTTTCCTTCATTGGTAGGAAATGAGCTGACTTGGTTAGTCTGTCTACAATCACCCAGATTGTATCATTACCTTTCCTGGTTTTGGGTAATTTAGTAACAAAATCCATTGTTACCAATTCCTATTTCCAAACAGGCATTTCTAATTGTTACAATAATCCTGAAGGTTTCTGATGTTCAGCTTTGACTTGTGAACATGTTAAACACTTTGCAACATATGCTGCTATATCCTTTTTTCATTCTTATCCACCAGAAATTCTTTCTTAAGTCCTGATACATCTTATCACTTCCAGGATGTATCGTATACTTAGATTTATGGGCTTCTTCTAATATATGATAACGTAGGTTTCCTAATTTAGGTATCCACATCCTTTTCTTATGGAATCTCCAAATTCCATCTGTTCCTTGTTCTAAGTCCTTAATCATTCCTTTTAACTTTTCAGTATCATCCTTGATTACTGATTCTTGTGCTTTTCTAATCTGTTCATTTAAATCTACTTGTAGATTTAATTTAAGAGAACGTACTCTTTTTGGCTGTTCGTGATACTTTCGGCTTAAAGCATCAGCAACTACATTTGCCTTTCCTGCATGATACTGGATATCACAATCATAATCACTAAGCATTTCCATCCAGCGTCTTTGTCTCATATTCAATTCCTTTTGCCCAAAGACATACCTTGAACTTTTATGATCGGTGAAAACAGTAAACTTACTACCGTATAGGTAATGTCTCCAAATCTTAAGGGCGAAAATTATAGCTCCTAATTCTAAATCATGAGTTGAATAATTCTCTTCATGATTCTTAAGTTGTCTGGATGCATAACCTATAACCTTTTGACGTTGCATTAACACACATCCATAACCTAATTTAGAAACGTCACAATAGATTACAAAATCTTCAATTCCTTCTGGTAATGCTAGTATGGGTGCATGGGTTAATCTTTGCTTAAGAATTTTAAAGGCTTCTTCTTGTTTTGATCCCCATTCAAACTTAATGGATTTACTGGTTAGCATAGTTAAGGGAATGGCTATTCTAGAAAAATCTTGAATAAATCTTCTATAATAACCGGCTAGTCCTAAGAAACTTCTAACCTCGGTTGGTGATTCATGGGTTTTCCACTTGGTTATTGCCTCAATCTTGGTTGGATCCACATGAATTCCTTCATGATTAACTAGATGTCCAAGAAATTGTACCTGTTCTAACCAAAACTCACACTTCGAAAATTTAGCATAAAGCTTTCCTTTTCTTAATAAACTTAGAAGTGCGTGCAAATGCTTTGCATGTTCCTCTTTACTCTTAGAGTAAATGAGAATATCATCTATAAAGACAATTATGAATTTATCCAAATATGGCTTACATATTCGGTTCATCATGTCCATGAATGCAGCTGGGGTATTGGTTAAACCAAATGGCATGACAGTAAATTCATAATGGTCATACCTTGTTCTGAAGGCGGTCTTAGGAATGTCCTCTTCCTGTACCTTTAATTGATGATATCCTGACCTTAAATCGATTTTTGAGAAAAATCGTGCTTCTTGCAACTGATCAAACAGATCATCTGTTCTTGGTAATGGATACCGATTCTTAATAAGGCTTTGTTCAATTCACGGTAGTCAATGCACATACGCATTGATCTGTCCTTCTTTTTAACGAATAAAATCGGTGCTCCTCATGGCTATGAGCTTGGCTGTATGAATCCTTTCTCTAACAATTTGTCTAATTGTTTCTTCAGTACCTGCATTTCTGCGGGTGCCAAACGGTAAGGTGCTTTGGAAATTGGTGCTGTCCCTGGTATTAAATGGATTCTGAATTCAACTTCTCTATCTGGAGGTTGTCCTGGTAGCTCTTCTGGGAATACATCTGAAAACTGGGATACTACTGGAATATCCTTTAATTCTTTTCCTTTAGTGTTAGTGATTATAGAAATAAAATACACTAATGATCTTTTTCTTATGTAACTTGCTGTTTTCATCAAAGATATGAATTTAGTGAGAGTAAAGGTTTTATATCCTTTAATTGTGATCTTTTCACCCTTTGGTGAATTTACTTGTATTGACTTTTGATCACACAAAATACTGGCTTTATTGGCTATTAACCAATCCATTCCTAACACGACATCAAATCCTGCCAGATTCATGGGGTAAAGTTTTGATGTAAATTTCTGATTTAGAATTTCTATTCTTGCTCCCTGCAAGATTTCAGAAATCTTAATGGTTTCCCCATTTGCTGTCTCTTCTAGACATTCTTGTGGAAGTTTAGTTAATGATTGATTGAGAAGTTAAATAATACTTTAGCAAAAACATCATTAACTAAAAACGTACCGGTGATCACATCCGGAATCATCTTTGCTTCTTCTGCAGTTAGAACAAATGCTCTAGCATTTTTATTATTCTTGATGTTCGTAGCTGGAGCTAGCTTTGGACAATTAGGCTTGATATGACCTTATTCTCCGCAATTGTAGCATATCATGTTGCTAATCTTTTTCCTGCAATCTTCCTCCTTGTGTCCTGATATTTTGCAGAAATTACAGGATATGGAGCATCTTCCTGAATGCTTCTTTTTGCAATACTTACAGTAGGGTACCGAGGTAGAGCCTACATTTTTCCCACGATTAGAATTTCCAGAACGAAATTCTTGTGTAAGTTTCTGGGTTAGGTTCCTCCTTTGATCTTCTTCTCGTGTACGGACTAATTTATCTGTCAAGGTGTTGGCTAGGTCTACAGCTTCTTCTATGGTTTGGGGTCTAGCTGCCTTGACTACATGCCTTATCTCCCCGATTAATCCCCAGATGTAACGTGAGATTAATACTGGTTCAGGTGAAGCAAGGGTTGGCACTATTCTAGCATATTCAAAGAATAACTTAGTGTACCCCTTACTATCCACACCAGTCATTCTAAGGCTTAAGAATTTGTTTGCTATCTGTTCTTTTTCATTAGGAGGGCAGAATTTCCTTTCTATCATGTTTTTAAACTCCTCCCATTCCATATTGTAAATTCTATCACTTCCTCTAGACTAGAGAATAGTGTTCCACCATTCTTAGGATGAATTCTTAAACAGATTAAAAGTAAACATTATCTTATCTTCTTCTGCGCACTTACTTATTCTTAAGACTGCCTCAGTCTTTTCTATCCAGCGTAGAGATGCAATGGCCCCTTCATTACCCGAGAATTCCATCGCTTTACAAGACCAGAATTCTTTGTAAGAACAACCGTAAGACATGGTTTTTCTTCGTTTAGGAATGGGCATTTGAAGTACAGGTCCATTGTTCACGCTGTGTTCAGGTTCAGAGGGTCACTTGCTATCATGCTTACTTTTATTTTCTGCTTCCCTAACCGTTTGAATAATATATGGCATCGCATCTATTATTCCTTGTGCCACTACGTGTTGGATGGCACTGTTGTCCACTTTGTTTCCATTGTTATCATTGTTCGGATTATCGTTATTCAGATTATTATCATTCTGGTTTTTCGGGTTATTATCCAGATTCTCCTGATTCACTTGGTCGGCCATCTGAATTTTAAACATTTGTCAATTATTAATATCACAAAATAATTAATAATTTAGGCAACAATCGCACAACACACATATTGGTCAAAAGCGTCGAGCATTGTGACTTTACTCTTTCTATTATAGTATGCGTCAAATACACACTAAGACTGGAATTAAAATTACAACACTACTATGTATCGCTAACCACAAAGTGGTCTATACTACAACATATATTATTATTATTACACACACACACACACACACACACACATATATATATATATATATATTCATACTAACATATTATTATATTATTATTATTATTACCAACTCCACCATCACCTTTACTGGTCTGGATTCATCCAGTAATCCATATTGCGCTCGTCGTATTTCCAGACGAGTCGCTCTCCTACCTGCCTCATTCTCTCACTACTCTCTAAGATCTCTTCTCCGAAAGTTCGGAGCTCATGCACATTTTCTGCACTCATTGGGGGTGCAGGTGTTGGTACTGGGTCTGGGTACTGTGGCATGGGATTCTCCTGAGGGTACGGATTCTCTAAAATTTCCCTAATGTATTCTTCGTTGTCATAGTAGGGATCTAGAGGGTCTAGACCCGGATAGGCTGCTAAGTTCGGTATGGTTTCATCATTTAGGTGGTAGCGTGGCACATAATCCCTATGATCATCGAACCATGGATCATAATTTGGGTCTAAGGGATTAGGGGCTGGTATCCTAGGTATTTCCTCAGGGTTAAAATCATGCATTTCTACCTCCATCGGCTGAGTGGGAATTAAAGGTAAGGATTGTGGGGCTACTAGTTTTTCCAAATTTGGGTCGGCAGCAGTTGCTGCTAGGATATGAAAATTGGCTAAGCTCCTATTAAGCATATCCTGTGTATGGGCATCTGACTCTCGCTTAGCGGCTGCTAGGACTCTTTGCAGTTGCAACTTTCACATTCTTTTCCTACGCTCGAATGCTCCCTTACTGAACCATCATCTCTTTTTCTGAGGGAATGACTCTTCAGACTGAGCTTTAAAGGCAAACAACCCTTCTTCCTGATCAGTTGAATACCCAGAGAGGCTAGGCTGGGAAGAAGTACCTTCACTCCTAGGTGAATCTGACAACTGACGATACAGTAAAATACACATAACGGTAAAATACAGATATGCACGTATTTTCATAATTTATTTCCTAACAATTTGGACAATGTATTGATGTCAGCAGAATACTTCTGTGGCTGAATCAATGGCTTAGCTCTGATACCACCTTCTATCGCAACCCCCGCCCCCTTATCTGTCCCGGGAACGGGCGGCCGCGAGACCAGTTGTGGTGGTATCATTTTTGTTTATCATTTTGGCAGCGGAAATTACATCAGGACCGTAGTTAGGAAATGTTTATCAGAGTAAAACCACCATATTTTATATTAATAACCACATGGGTAAAACCCAAGTTTCTTATTACAATATGTTTATAGGGATAAACCCTATATTATTGAATTTAAAACATCGTCTTTTAGGTAACTTTTATAGCCACATTTTTTTCCAAGCCATCAATGCTCTCCAGCTGGTTTTTTCCTAATTGGCTTTCACATTTTGTTACCTGAAACGCGTTTTAAAAACATTTGTCAGTGGAAAATACTGGTGAGTGAATCCCAGTTTAATCAAGAAGAGTTTTATCAATTAACACAGTATTGAGAGCTATCACATTGTTTATTTCTACACAATTACTCATTCAGTACTGTCAATCCTGACTGGTGGGTCATATTACCCATTGGCTAACTCGTTGTCCAATGGTAACGTGTTCCACATTTTGTATACAAAACCTCAACATACCGGCAGTAATTGAAGAACTACAAATACTCAATCACTGCTTAATCACATTGTAAAACATTTAAGGTTTTGTAAAACAGATTACAAAAAGGTTTATGAAAAGAGGATAAACTCACATTGCTGTCTTAGACTTCGTTTAAGGGTTTCCAGGTGTTAATCTATAATTTACACAAATGTACATATGTTAGTATAATAACCCTTTATTTATATTAACGATACCCTCCCCAAGACGACATTCCAACAACTACGTCGGGCAGAACCACGACAGTTGTTACGGAACTCTGGATCAATCGGGCAGCGTATCTAATACGTAATCGGGGTTATAATACTTACAACGGAGCAGAACTTCGTTAATTAGGGGGGGTATTATGCCCGGAAATTATGTTATCTTCTCATAATTTCGTTAAGAAAGAAAAGAAATGAGCGAACTGACTGAAGGCCCGATGCCCTCCTTATATAGGGCAGATTTTCGAGTCTCTCGCGGCCCGCGTAACGTTAGACCTTGGGTTACGCAGCCCGTATAGTAGGGGGGTCTAGGCCGTAGGTGATCCGGGTCACGGTATAGGTTCAACATGCGTTGCCACATGTCAACACCGGGTGCGATCTGATCTTATAGCTGTCGCGGCCCGCGTAAGGTGTAGCCAAGGGCTACGCAGCCCGCGAGCGCCCCTAAAATTTTGTTTTTATTTAATTTTTATAAAAATAAAGGTATTCGGGGTCCGTTTTCATGTACGGGGTGTATTTTAAGACATATAGGGGTATTTTAAAATATATTAGGGTGTCAGAAAAATATTTTGGAGGGTTGTTATATCATTCTAGTGTCCGACAACAGAGGTTGAGAAGGTGCAAATGAGCCAGATACCTTATGCGTCAGTAGTCGGGAGCCTGATGTATGCTCAAGTCTGTACTCGCCCATATATCGCTTATATTGCTGGAATGCTAGGCCGTTATCAGACTAATACTGGTCTAGATCACTGGAAAGCAGCTAAGAAGGTACTTCGATATCTATAAGGGACGAAAGACTATAAACTGACTTATAGAAGAAGTGGTCATTTAGAAGTGGTAGGCTATTCTGATTCTGACTTTGCCAAATGCAAAGATGAAATGAAATCCACTTCGGGCTATATCTTTATGTTAGCAAGTGGGCCCATTTCATGGAAGAGTCATAAACAACAGTTGACCACAACTTCCACAATGATGGCAGAGTACATTGCTGTTTATAACGCAACCTGTCATGGAATGTTGCTTAGAAATCTGATCACTGTACTCAAAATCGTTAATTCCATTTCTAGACCATTGAAGCTTTACTGTGATAACTCAGCTGCCGTTAGTTTCTCGAACAGTAACAGTTCGACTGGAGCTGATTTATATCTCGATAGAAAATATCTGTCCGTACGTGGACGTGTTGAGGAAAATAATCTTTGTATTGAGTATATTAGTACTAAAGATATGCTTGCGGATCCGATGACTAAAGGTCTCCCTCCTAAAGTTTACGAAGAACATGGTCGGAATATGAGATTTAGTAAAGACCTTATTTAGCATATTGTACTAGCTTATGTTTTATGTTAATGAAATTTCCTAAGTTTGATTTGTGTATGTCTCTAAGAATATGTTCAACCGGTATAATGGCATATAGACAAATAAAAATTACAAATTAAACAAAGGGCTTATGCGCATTTTGATCATGACGATTAGGTTTTAAATTGAGGCTATAGTATGACTAATGGGGGTCCTAAGTCGCATGATGATTCAACGACTGTATTTCTCTGCTATAGTTCTTGGTTTAAGGCTAAAATGAGTGTTAACTCCTGATCAGGCTTATCTAATACTCATAGAAAATGATTACTCGGCTAAGTGGGAGAATGTAAGATTAAATATGTTATGATATAATATTTAATCTAGTAGCCATTATAATCATTTACATAATATAGATCAAAATATATAATAACCTATTAAATAATTAGTTGGTAATTGTTGATGGACCATATTACCCTTATTAACTAATTAGGTTTCCTCTTGGGTGCATATATAAGGTGACTTATGTAGAGGTTCTACGATTACACACATAACCTAATTATCATAACATAAAAATCGGCCTCCTCTCCATAACCGAACTCCCTATTCGGTTTTCATCATCACCATCATTAGTTTGCACCCTAAGGAGGAACCAAATCATCCTAACAAATGTCGAACTCAATGGCTGCATCTCTGACTGGATTCTCCACTGCCCTGTCTGCTGTAACAGGTATGTTAGTTATGTTTTCCATCATGTTTAAACAGAACTGATCAACACTGGAATTAAATTCATGTGTGTAAATTCAAGGTGACATGCATGCAAAAGATGTTTGCTGATCAATGAAAGAACTTCAATTCGAAGAAATTGTCAAATCCTAAACCATATTATCATTCTTAAATATGAAATTTGTTAAATTGCTAAACGAATCATACCGAGCTTAAATTTTTTTTTGAATAGCAAACGGAACCCTTTTATTAATCCACCAAAATATATGAACACCAGCCAGGAGCTAGTAATTCAAAACATCCAAAGAAAAGCAAAACAAAACTAAAACATAGCGGATCTATATCTACATACGTTACCAATTTACATTAAAATCCAACTATTCTTGTTGTGTGATACTTTTATATTTTGACCTCATCCTCATTCCTTGGAAAGTTGTCTCCTTTATGGTTGCCGTGCTTTGTCGTTCTCCGAAAATCTTTTCGTTCCTGGCTTTCCAAAGGGACCACATTATTTGAATTGCTATTGCATGTATCGTTTTTTTCATCCTTTGGCATCGGTTCAACTCGTTGAGCTCCAATAATAACACTTTTAGGTTACCCTCAGTGTTAACCATAGGTATCCTAATCCACATTGTTATTTTCTCCCACACCCGTTTCGCGAAATTGCATTGTAGAAGAATATGAACTGCTGATTCGTTCGCTGCACCACGTGTCATGCAAGTTGTATCGGTCAGATTCATACCTCTTTGTGAGAGAGCCGTTGCTGTTGGCATTCTCTCCTCGATAGCTCTCCAAACAAACATCAGGCTTTTTTTCGTTGCCCAGTTATTCCATACAAAACTAGAGGCAGATTCATTTAAGTCCGTTTGTTGGCTAAGAGAGTGTCTCACATCCTTGACCTTGAAGCCGTCTTCATCAGATCCGCACCAAAACCACACATCACCGTTCGGTGATGTTTGATTGTGTTGTAGCATACTCATCAAATCCTTCATTTCGTTCTTTTCTTCCTCGCTGTTTGGTGTTCTCGTCCACCCCCAGTCCCACAGTTTGCACCCGTTATTCGTCCGATAGGAGTCTAAAATTCTTGCCTTTTTGTTTGCTGCAAGTTGGAACAAATTAGGAAACTGCTTTCTTAAAGGTTCGTTCCCGATCCAAGTATCTATCCAGAGCAGTGTTTTTTCCCCCACACCAACGTTACTTCTTAATCTTGAACAGACATCAACATCCTGTTTCAGAAATTCCTTATCTATCTCGCCTATGTTCTTCCATACTCCCGTCAATAATTTTTTAACCGGAATGGATTTCATGTTCCTATGATTTTGATGCAGCGATTTTATTGTTTTTGCCCACAGACTTTCTGGTTCCATCTTCAATCTCCACCACCACTTTAACAGTAGAGCTAAATTTAAATATTTTGTGTTACCAATACCGAGTCCTCCGAAGTCCTTTGATGCTACCACTCTTTCCCATCTAACCCACCTAATTTTGTTATTCAAACTACACCCTCCCCATAGAAATTTTCTTCTAAATCCTTCAAGAATTTTCAATACAGTAGCCGGGCATTTATAGAGAGACAAATAATAATTTGGTAGACTTCCAAGTACTGCCTTTGCCAGTATTACCCTACCCGTTAAAGATAAATATCTGGCCTTCCAATTTGATAATCTTTTATTAAAAGTTTCTATTATCTCCTTCCAATGGATTACTTGTTCATATTTTCACCTACCTTTAATCCAAGGTAGATAAATGGTAATTTCCCAGCTTTACACATAATAATCGCTGGCGTATGTGTAAGTTCCTCAACAGAGGTGCCAACTCCAAATATTTGACTTTTCCGTGGGTTTACTTTTAGGCCCGATAAAAGATAAAAAATTCTAAGTATCCTCTTTAAATTTTTTACATTGTTCTCCTCCCATTCCCCCAGAAATATTGAATCATCCGCAAATAACATATGGGTAAGATATGGGCCGTTATTTGGTAATCTTACGCCCGAAAATTCATTAATGTTTTTTGCCCTTTCCATCATGACATGAAGTGCTTCCATTGCCACAATGAATAGGAAAGGGGATAGAGGGTCACCTTGTCTCAATCCCCTTTTGTATTGAAACTCTCCTGTTGGGGACCCGTTCACTAAAATTGTGCCTCTTCCCGCAAACAGTATGCCCATAACCCAATTCCTCCATTTTGGTGGAAAACCCATATGTGTTAAGATACCACACTTTTTATAACCCCCTTCATTATATTAGCTAAAACTTTAGATATAATTTTGTTTACCACACCTATTAGTGATATCGGCCTGAAATCTGAGAGAGTCATAGGGTCCGTTACCTTAGGGATGATTGCAATGAACGAAGCTCCACAAGTATGATGGATTGATCTGTGTGTGAAGAATTGTGACATAACCTGCATTATTAACTCCTTTAGCTCTTCCCAGTATGTCTTTATCAAGTTGAAAGTTATTCCATCGGGACCCGGAGCCTTGTTTACACCACACTCCCATATAGCCTTACGAACTTCCTCCATAGTGAAAGGTAGTATTAGGCCAGCCGCTTCATCTGTGTTCAATTGTTTAAAACCTTCCGGGCCGATCCTAGGTCTGACGCTCACCGGTTCATTGAACTTTGTTTGGAAGGTCTTCACAAAATGGTCCTTTATGACATTTGGATCCGCCACCCAAACCCCTTCTATCCATAAGCCATTAATCCTGTTTCTAGCCACGTGACTATTTACAATTGCGTGGAAGTAGCTTGTGTTTTCGTCTCCTAACCCCACCCATCGTGATCTTGCCTTCTGTTGCATATCCATGGCTTGGACGGTTTGCCACTCTCTTATTACTTTCTTACACTCCTGCCAGGCTAACAATTCAGACTCAGTTAAAAGTCTGCTTTAGCCTTGCCCATCCAATACTTTCAACTTGTTTTGCGCTACTACCAATTCTTTCTCATCTTCTTCTTTTTTTCATTTTCGCCAAGCTTTTAATTCATCTCTTACTGCCTTTAATTTCATAGCCATCATTTCATCCTTAAATCTTGAATCACATCTTTTATCCAGCCTATTTCTTACTGCATCATCAAATCCGTTAATCGAAAACCAACTGTTGAAAAGTCTAAACAGAGATGGTCCAAAACTGTTATTGACAATCGTTAAGATGATTGGACGGTGATTCGATATCTCCCTATTTAAGGCCAGTAAGGTTGCGTTTGGCTACTTCATCATGAAATTTTCACAAACCAGTACTCGGTCTAGCTTACTCAGGTTTGCACCATCACCTGATAGGAAAGTGTACTTCATACCCCCCATGTTATACTCCTGAAAGCCTCCATTACGGGTGAAGTTGTTAAAATGCATAGCTCCATTTGCATCGAAAACATAATTAAATCTATCTTCTGGTATTCTAACTTCATTGAAGCCACTTAACAATGTCCAAAGGCCCGATAATACGTTTTTTGTAGCAAGTAATTCATCCCACATTCTCCTTCTATTAGCTAATACTGTTGAGGCATACACGTTAACAATTATCAGATCATCATCAACCCCATTAATTCGGCCCTTTACTATTAGAAAGTTTTGGTTTTTTATTTCCACTTCTTTCTTGAACATACCTGGGTTCCAAAGTGATAGAAGGCCTCTAGATCTACAGTCCGCATCCACTTTTGAGAAATCGACCTCCGAGTTATCCCAAAATTTTCTAATCTTGCTTTTGGGTAAATTACTAAACTGGGTCTCCTGTAAAGCTATGAAAGATAAGTTGAATTTTGAGAGAAGTCCTCTTACTCCTGTCGTTTTTCCAGCCCCCTGCCCCTTTGATGTTTAGGGATCCAAAATTCATTGTAGCCCTACATCCACCGGATCTTCTGTGACAACAATCTTTAGCAAACCTTCTGCTTTTGATAAATCGAACCCAATTTTTTCCCCGAGTTTTATTGTGGCTTTGACTTCCTCTATTAATCGCTGCTTCGTTATTATCGTTCTGAGCCCCTGTTTCCTGTGTTTCTGATACATCTGTACTAGTTTGAGCCTCTTCTGCATTCGAGCTTTCTTCCCATTCAGATTCTAACTCATCGTCCAATCCGCCTTCTCCTTGTTGTATATCATCGAGCTCTTCCTCTAATAATCTTATCCTAATCTTGTTTCTCCTCCTTTTCACCCTACCCCTTTTGTTAAGATTTCTCCTTTTAGGTCTAACCCTTGATTCATCGGAAAGCTCAATGTTAAGGTCAAGTAATTTGCCTTTACTAATGTAAGCATTAGGTTTCAGACATGCGCTACGGACTTCCATAAGATTGCTTCTCTTTCTTTTTTTATGGGCCAATACTCTAGGCCCAATGAACTCACTCCCTGTTTGGCCAAGTGGCCCATTATTACTCTGCATGTTATTTTCTCCTGAGTTGACTTTGTCTACCCCTTGAGTCTCACCGCCGCCCATGTTTAATTCCACATTAATGACATTTCCTTCGAAACTTGTTCCCTTCACCGGTGACCTTTCGAGTAGCATCTTGTTTTCCTCGTTGTTGACATTTCCTCTTCCTTCTTCGTTGGCCTCCCACGTTTCGGGTGAGCTCTTTTCCGATTCCGGCTGCACCTCTTCCTCATTAACATTATCCGTCTTCCTCGCCAACTACTCATCGTCGGAGCGGTTTAAATAAGCAGGTTTAACTGGTGTTTTCTGCTCATACGTGTCAATTTCTGTTATGAAATCCGGATCCCAAAATTGATTTGATTATGTTATCCAAACTTCATACAGGAGGTGTTTCCATCTTATTGTTATTTTCTCGTTTATTGTAGCTCCGTGGTTCACCAGGACACCGACCGAGTCATAGTTGAAGCTAAGGTCTTTTTCATCTGCGACTGATGGTCTTACCACTTTTCCAAATTTTTCACTGATACAGTTGAAAACTCCGCCAATCCATAGTTGCATTAGGACACCCCTGATTTTGAGCCATGCTACTCTTTGAAACGGAATATCCTCTCCGTTCCATTTTTCCGATTATTAAACCAATATTCCTAGACTTCTTCATTATTCGTCATCAATATCTCCATATCTATTTCTATATCATAGATTATTAACACGTTTAACCCACCAATGTATCTCACTTGATCATTCCTGAGACCTAGCTGTTGTCTCATCTTTTTGATTTCTCTAAGGTGTTCCACTTTTTGAAGTTCACCAAACATTGATTTCCCTCTTCAGTTTGCATAGGCCTTTGACTCATTCGCGAATGTCAACCAATCTTCTTCCTCCTGTTGTATCCTTTTACCAGCCACCACCCCTGCGCTGCTCATCCCATTTTTTAGGAATGAAGTTTCTTTTGTCATCGGCATGTTATTATCATTGTTTGCTTTTGGCACTGGCTTTTCCATCCAACTCTTTCCTCTGTTTGCTTTTTCATTTTTTACTATCTTCACAAATCTTGCCACGTTTGCTCTGATTCTCCAACCATAAAAGTTTAACTAGTTTAAAGCTTTCACCATTTTGTCAGCATCTATAATCTTTACGAATCTAAGGAAACCAAATCTTTTACCCCTTTTATCCAGTTTCTTCGCTATGTAGGCGTCGAAAATTTGGCTATAGTTTTTGCATTCAGTCCATAACTCGCCATCAGAGATGTGTGGGTGTATGTTCGTAATGTAGAAATTTATTGCCTTTTCTTTCACTTAATCTTCCATATGTTGTTTACTGTGATTCTCAACAGAGTTTTCAATTTCTCCCTCCTCTCTTTCCATATGGCCATAACACAGAATTTTAAAAGTTTAATAGGATTCGTATCGATCTAGCTGGAACTATAAAGATAGCCGCGATCAATAACAGACCTACAAAGCAATCAAATGCTGGAGATGACCACAGAAAAACAACGACGCAAAGACGAAGAAAAAACAGGTCCCGGAAGGCGAATGGAAGAAAAGAGGGATCGATTTAGAGAGAAAGGTAAAACCAAGATTAGCAATCAGTATGCTAAATCTCGTTAACCCCGCACGCTAAACAAATCTTCTCCTTCTTCGTCGAGCCACCGACGACCGATCGTTTATTTCTCCGGCGACTGTTCATTTACTCTCTCACCTTTTAAATAACTAATAGAACTATGCATACACCTTAGACAATATTGTTTTGCAAATAAGAAATACATAACCATTTGAGAAAGAGTTGCTATCATAACCATTCGAGAAAGAGTTGCATCCCCTCATTCATCAGATACGAGATAGATGCAAGTTACTCTTCCATGCTTGGTACTTGGATAATGGTACGATTATAGGAGATGCTAAAGAGGTGGCTAAAGCTTTAGAAATCATCAGGACTAAGGGGCCTTGTTTGGGGCTTCAACTTAACGTCAAGAAAATAGAAGTTTTTTGGCCATCGTACAATGGAGTTAAGACGCAAAAGGGTTTGTTTCCTAGTGGGATTGGAAGGCCGGCGTCGGGTGTCAAACTCCTCGGGGGCGCTGTTAATCAGGATGCGGGTTTTATCAGTAGGTTGGCCGTGAAAAGGGCAACTTGTGCAGTGGATCTGATGAGCTATCTTCCTCATATGTGGGACCCTCAATGCGAGTTCCTCTTACTGCGCTCTTGCATGGGTGTTGCTAAGTTGTTGTTCGGCCTCAGAACGTGCCAACCCACGTTTGTTGGGGAGGCTGTTTCGGTTTTTGACAAAGGCCTTAGGAGAGCTATCGAGGATATTGTGGTTTGCGGGGGTCCATTTTTTGGGGATCTTCAATGGAGGCTTGGATCCCTTCCAGCCCGTTTTGGGGGTTTGGATTTATGTTCGGCTGAGGATGTATCTGCGTATGCTTTCATGGCCTCGAGGGCACAATCTTGGAGTTTGCAGGACCACATTCTTCGGGACTGTGGTATTGTCGGGTTAGATTCTGATTATGTGTGTGCGTTGGATTGCATGCATATGTCCCTTCCGGATTTCGATCTTGGCGGTTTCTCTAATAAGGACACCGCCCCTCCTAAAGCCCAGAATGCTTTGGCGAGTGCCCTATTTAGTTGAACAGTCCAAAGTTTGGGAGAGAAGTTTAGTCTATCCCCTCGTCAGAAAGCCGTGTTCGATTGTCTCTGGGATCCTCATGCTCAGGATTTCCTGACAGTCATCCCCATTGAAGGACTAGGCCAACACATGTCGGTAGTGGAATACCGGACAATTCTTAAGTACCGGCTAATGATCCCTCTGTTTCCGGTTGATGAGCCTTGCCCAGTTTGCCGCAAGGTTTGTTTAGATACTTTTGGCGAGCATGCGGTTCATTGTAAGGAGTTGCCTGGTTTTAAATACAGACATGATTTGGTAAGGGATATTCTGTTTGATGTTTTAAAGCGGGCGGGGATTTCGGCAAAAAAAGGAGGCTCCGGTGAACTTTCTGACGGATCCGCTCGATGGGAGGTCTACTCTTCGACCAGCTGATATTCTTGTGTTTGGGTGGGCCAGGGGAAAACACGCTTGTGTGGACCTTACAGGAGTGTCCCCTCTTGTTGGGCTCAGGGATAATGGGTTTGTTGCTGGCCAAGCTGTGTTGAAAGCGGAATCAAGCAAAGTCGCTAAACACGAGAAGGCTTGTTTAGAGAATCAACATGTGTTTATCCCATTCGCTTTTGATACATTTGGTTCCCTAGCCCCAGAGGCTGTGGAATTTCTAAACAGGGTCCAACAGGTTGTGAATAGTAATCTCTCAACCTTTAAGGGTCGTTTCGTCTTTAGTAGGATTGGTTTTGCAATTCAAAAGGGGATTGCGGCGCAGCTTGTTGCCCGTTTACCTGCCACTTGTTTGTAAATTGCTACTTTGGTATTTTAATGTGAATTTTTTTAATTAAAAAAAATAAATAAAGCTATAAATTTATACATTGATTTTTAGAATCTTAAATTAGTTAACTAATTTATATGTACAATATATAATTTTTTTTCAAAAAAAATCATTAAAACTATGGTTTATAAGGTTATAATGAGCCAATTTATAATTTTCAAGATTTTATCACTTTTTGATAGAACATATAAATTTATAAAAAAAATTAACTACTAAAATACACTAATAAAAAACCTCATATAATTGTTTTATTGTTTAACATATTTAGTTTTTAACTTTTTAATCACTGAAATAAAAAAAATTATCCACCTTAATAGAAGAATCAAAATCAAATTAGACGGTTGAATGATGCAAAACCAACCCGGATTTTAGTAAAGGGGTAAAAGTACTTTTGTTTGCGTCAAACTTTAAAGGGTAAATCACACTTTTCGTTCTTTATGTTTGTATCAGATTGCATTGGATGACCTTTAACTTCAATAATTACAATCACAATCCTTTATTTGGAAAGCTCATTACAATGTACGTCCTTTAGCACTAACCAGTTTAAATTTTCAGTTAAACCTGACATGTGCCTTACACATGAGGGTAACTTGGTAATTTTGGTCGTTTATGTAAAATATATTTAATATTTAATAACATTATATAAAGTTAACTCTTCTCTCTCTCAATCAACATCTTCTCTTTCTCACAGCTACTTCTCTCAACATTTTCTCCACCACCACCACCACAACCTCCGACAACTACGAGAATCACATTTCTCTCACCTTCTTCTTCTCTCTCTCACATAACCCTAACCGTTAAAACCCCAAGTACAAAACCCAGATCGGTAACATCGTAACCTTTTGGGGAGTTTTTTGTGTGGCCGTTGATCTGAAATTAGCTAGGGAGAAAGGGGACGGGAGATAAGATGGGACTGGAGGTGGTACCGTTGGAGAAGGAAGAAAGGGAATATAGAAGATAAGATGGGACTGGAGGTGGTGGTCGGCGGTAGTGGCGGCGGTGGTTTCCTAGGTTCAATCTGATAATCTGACCGCGGTAGTGGAGGTGGTGGTCGGCGGTAGTGGTGGCGGTGGTTTCCCAGGTTCAATCTGACGGCAACATATAATACCGGAGTTACGCCGGCGGCATAGCACCGGAGTTACGACGGCGACATCCGTTTCCTAGGTTCCATCTGACAATCTTATATATATTTTATGTTTTTCACTGGTTTGGGAAATACCCAATTGTTTTGGGATGTTTTGTAGTAAAGTTGTGAGTTTTGGAATGTAAAAGGTGGAATTAGAACAAGGCATGTTTGAATCTTGAATTGTGAGTTTGAGTTTTGCCAAAAGTATTACTTTTCTCCATGAGTTAAAAACCACCATTTGAATTAATTCAGGGTATGGTCGGAGAACTGGTGTTTGCTGGTGGTGAGAGAAGCGTAGTGTGGGATTTGTTAAAGTTTGTTTTTTTTATCTACCAAATCATTCTCTTAATTACACAAATAGTCCCTGGATTGGTTGAAAGACCAAATTACCCTCATGTGCAAGGCACATGCTATATTTAATTGAAAATTTTAACCTGGTTGGTGTTAAAGGACGTACATTGTAATGAGTTTTCCAAATAAAGGACTGTGATTGTAATTATTGAAGTTAAAGGTCATCCACTGCAATCTGATACAAACATAAAGGACGAAAAACGTAATTTACCCAACTTTAAATGTTAACATAAAGGCTAATGTAAAAGCGTTTAATATTAACTAGGTTGCTCCCACTCGCGCATTGCGGTGGGAACCAACTTTTTTTGAAAAAAATAATAATAATAGTAATTAAAAGTTGAGTTATTATGATAACGATTTATGTTTGCGTTACAAATTTCTAATACAATAACATAAATTAATATTATTTGAAACTATATAAAAATGATGAAACATGTAAAAAATCATGATATCATAACGAAAATTCGTTTAAAATTTAAAGCGATAACTTTTTTAAAGTTCGAAGGTTTTAGTGTAATGCGGTTTTAAAAGAGTAAAAATAACTTATTAAAGTTCATGGAACATGTGATAAATTTATTAAAACTCAGGGGTAAGAATGTAAACTTGTTTAAAAAACTTAACAATAATAATAAAATGAAAATCAATACATACGTGGTCAAAATAAAAATAAAAAAAGCTTCCTTGTAGCTAATGATGTGTGTGTGTGTGTGTATATATATATATAAGGTTAGGTTAACGTACAATAGCCCTTATCGTACAATATGTACGCGCTCATCTCAGCCGTCCGATCTGGTGCAAATTCACTTTTAAACATACGATTTGTGCTGAAAAACCAACATGCGAAATTACTTTATATACCAACATGCGATTTCATCATATTTACCAACATGCGAAATTACTACAAAAAACCAACATGCGATTTCATCAAAAAAAAACCAACATGTGATTTCCAACATGCTTTTTTATAACGTGCGATTTCACAATAGCGTACGTATTGTACGTTAAGGGATATTGTATTTTACACTTTCACTATATATATATATATATATATATAGTAATACTACGATTACGATTTATGTTTGAGTTACAAATCTCCAGTACAATAACATAAATTAGTATTATTTGAAACTATATATAAAAAGAGGAAAAAAAAACATGACATCATAACGAAAATTCGTTTAAAATCTAAAGCGCTAACTTTTTTAAAGTTTGAGTGTTGTAGTTTAATGCACTTTTAAAAGAGTAAAAATAACTTATTAAAGTTCATGGAACATGTGATAAATTTATTAAAACTCAGGGGGTAAGAATGTAAATTGGTTTAAAAAACGTAACAATAATAAAAAATAAAAATCAATACAAACGTGGTCAAAATAAAAATCCAAAAACTTCTGTGGTCAAAATAAAAATCCAAAACTTTCGTGGTCAAAATAAAAATCCAAAAACTTCCTTGTAGCTAGTGATGTAGTTTAATATATATAGTAATAATAATAATAATAATAATAGTAATGGGTGTGAACAAAGTTAAGTGACATTGAAAAATAATCAATTTTATGATTATGTTATTTAGGTGATGTTTGTTTTTTAAGAGGTAAAATGTCTGCAGTCTGCGGACCACATCTGCAGACATCTGTAGCAGAAGAGGTGGACCAAATGTCTGCAGTCTGCAAGAAGAAGACTATTTGCTTTTTAACTTCTGCAGGCTTCTAAAATAAACTGGTGGTGGTGTACGGACGGTGGTGGTGGGTGGTGGTGGTAGTGGACGGTGTTGGTGGTAGACGGTGGTGGTGGGTGGTGGACGGTGGTGGTGGAGGGTGGTGGGTGGTGGGTGTTGGAGGACAGTGGCGGGTGGTGGATGTTGATGGGTGGTGGACGGTGGTAGTGTCACACCCCAAAAACGTCGTAGCGGAATTCAAAATGTAGTGGTGACGGAAGTTGGTGCCCATTTCTATCTTGATGTTTGATGCATTATAGTATTGGACAATATTACTTATTTAAAACATTGGTTTTAAATTTAACGTCCCAAAACACGACATAACCATGATATGATAAAGTTGTCTTTGATCCTCACGGATCTTATTACATTGTCCCAGAAAGTTTAAAAGTCAGTCCAACATTTTAAGTGATAAAACATGCATCAACAAACACAAGATACACCATAATTCCGCGAAGCCAAACTCAAGTACCTGTAGAATACGTTAAAATCAAGTGTCAACACAAAGGAAGGCGAGTTCACATATTCAAATCTAAAAAATTTGATCCAAAGGAAAACTTTCTGATTATGTGTTTAGTTTAAAACATCCATATAATTTTTAGAAAGTCCATTTACTTCCTTAATAAAATCCATGGTCATCCGTCGTAAGTTCAAAAACCAGACATTAAGGCATTTTCCCAGCTTTTGTATATTAAATTCATAGTGTCAATGTTCAGACTCGTATGTTAGCTAGACAATACGAACTATATATTTACCATGCAGGGATAATCAACGCTAGACAATAACCAGAATCTAAATTCGTCGTTTGACTTGACACGGGGCGACCGGTCACGACGGGGTTGTCAACCCGATAGATCTACCAACAATTCCTCGCGTGCAATACTTAATCGATTAAACGACATCATTGGCGCAGGGTCCATATTGAGACCATATATGATGTCTGCCTCACGTACAATATATATATCCTACTAATATGACAAATTTAATATACGAAGTTGTACGAATCCCCTGAAATCCCCACCGAAATGTAAGCCGATGCTGTTACTTACTCTCTTGAGACCAGGAAATATTCGTTCCAACTTCACGGTCGGTTTCTCCTCAGAAACACCGTACCATCCCAGTTTCTCCTCCAAACATACATTCATCAAAAACATTTTATCTCGAAACGTATGATTTATCAAACTCCATATATTTTCAACGAAAATATATATTTTATATTAAAAGGTATGTTTTAATCCAAAAACATTATTAAACCCTTTTATTGGCTTTTTCTACCCCCAAAATGTATACAAAGCAGTAAAATAGGGGTTTAGTGACACTCACCTATTATATGTAAGAACGATTTATAAATCAATATATCACAAAAATCCCAAGTTTCCCTGTTTCTTAGAATTTTCACATAACGTTGAGATTTTCTTGAAAAATCATCGTTTTTGATTATGTTGGCACGTGTATATATATATATATATGAGTCCATATATATATATATATATTATTTTTGCGACTTGAACGATTTTATTGGTGACCGTTATCATGTAAATCCGTTAATACTCCCGTTTATACGCAATATATCTACGATTTGCGCGTCGTAATATATATACATAAACGTTCACATAAATTATTATCGAAACATGCGAAATCTTGTTAACTTATCCATTTTGTCATTTTTAAGGCAAATGTACATAAAATATCTCATATGTATCAAATTTCATGCTCGACAAACAAGTTACACATTTAACGCGATTTTTACTGTTTCTACCACACAAAACGCACAAGTATACATGCATAATCTAAATTTTCAATATCATGTTAAAACTTAACATATTTTCACATTCACATGTTTAAATCACATAACACATCTTAACACATAAGGTTCGCCCAAAATTTACCCATACTAGTGTTCATTGAAAAATGCGTATTTTAGCGATTCGATAACGTTTTCGGGCTTCGGAAGTCACGTATGACTAACCAAACACCAAGTAAACTTAAAATTAGTTAAAATACTTATTTTTATACTAAAAATATCAGTTTACTTACTGATCTAAATCAGTTTTATAAAAATCATTCGAAAAGCCGATTTTTGACCGTTTTAACGCATAGTTTTGCGTTAAACATTTCTATAATCATCCCAACTCGGAATGACTTGATATTTTAAAACAATACATATTATTTACTGATTAAAATAGTGGTTATAATCAGATTAGTGCATTTTTTGTGTAAGTCACATAAATCATGCGATTTCACATATTTTACAACTTTTAATGCACCAAGTACAGCATGCAAAGCTAGTAAACATTATGACAAAGTTATATGTCACTAAACACTTTAAACTAACTTTATTTTAGTGTTTATAATCTGATTAAAACTGATTTTTATTAATCATACTCAAATCACCCTTTTATGATCACATATCATCATGCATGTCTAAGTATGTGCATCTAATGCACCCATATCATATAACCATCATCCAATATGATCTTAAATGCATCAAAGAACATATTTATTTCATGTTCATGTAAATCAAAACATGTCTACTCCATTTTCATCTAATCATATTTACATAAATGCAAACATTCTTTCATTTATTAACATGTGACAAAACTTATATACATGCATACATATAGATACATATACACGACATATATACATACATATATGAACTTCCAAAAGTTCACTTTTCATCATATTCATCTTCAAATCACAAGACCCTTTTAGAACATTCTTTTATGACATCTGTCACGGCCCCCGTCCCGGTGTGACCCGGTCCAGGTGTCGCGGGACAGAAACCCGTGGTATTTATTACTTGAGTTAACAGCGGAAGATTTACAGGATCTTTTAAAACTTGAAACCGCCCCATTTATTTTATTTCATAACTTGGGATAAACCCCGTAATTTACAATAGAGGAATTTCACAAGGAAATTCCCTGTTTTACAAAACATGTTTATTTATTTAACTGAGCCACCACTTCAAGCTTTATTAGTGCTCCGTAGCACTTTTCCTTGATTCACAGCAGGTCGCCTGAAACATGTTTTAAAAAATATTTTATCAGCGGGGAAATACTGGCGAGTCATTCAGGTTAAATAAAACGACACCTTAGTTATAAATTACAGCATAAGAGCGATTACAATGGCTACTATCTTATTTTTTTTTCTGGCGTCGTGTCACACCCTGGTGACGATGGTCATACCACTATTGGGTCCTTTCACCCAAGTAATGATGATTATCACTGTTAGGTTAATGAATCTAACCGTGAGAAATTAGTAATGTGCACAATACCCCACTTGCCAGTGATTCAAGATAACCATGACTTAATCCCTGTAATTATAACTTTGGAAATAATTTGAGGCATTGTAAAACAACTTTGATAAAAAGAGAATGACTCACATTGCAAGTTTAAACGGACAGAGTTTAGCCTACTGATAAGCCTTGTAACCTAAATTAAATGACAATGCATACAAACTAGGTCAGCAACTTAATACAACATTTACGACAACTCACGAGATTAAAACCCTCACGACGAATGACAAAGTGCAATACTTAAACATCCATCGAATTCACGACGAATGACAAAGTATAGCCCTAATTTGGGCAGCACTTAAACATCCATCAGATTGGTTTCAATCGATCGGACATTGAATCGTAGCAGTGATCGAGTTAATACCCTGTATCGTAGCAGCGTTTCTCTATGTTGGAAATTCGATTTTTGAGCAGTAACTTCGTTTTGAAACTGATTTTTTCGAACACAGATTCAAGTCCCATGCACAGGCTACTTATAGCTAATTTTTAAGTTTATCGCGGCCCGCGTGAATCATAAGACAAACCTTACGCGGCCCGCGAGGGCACCTATCCTACGTGTAGGGCATATGTGTCACGAGTAGGGTTGCCACGTGTGAGACACCTGGTCCGGCATGCTTATCTGGTCAACTTAAGGTTGACGCGGTCCGCGTAAGCATAAGCTTACGTTTTACGCGGCCCGCCTGAAGACCAGAATTCATGTTTTCTTGGTTTTTCATGTGTATTAGGGTTTCAGAGGTTCGGGTTTTCACTTACGGGTCGTTTATGGACAATTTTGCAGGTCCTTACATCCTCTCCACCTTATTTAAAATCTTGTCCTCGAGATATACTGAAATAAGTGAGGATACTTTCGCTTCATTTCCGATTCCAGCTCCCAGGTGTATTCGGGTCCTCTTTTCGAATCCCACTTGACTTTGACTAGTACCAATCTTTTGTGTTTAAGAAACTTAATCTTTATGTCTTCTATTTGAAGGGGTTTCTCCACGAACTTCAACTTTTCATTCACCTGTATTTCTTGAAGAGGTACTACTAGCGATTCATCTGATAAACACTTCTTGAGGTTAGATACATGAAATACATCATGTACTCCAGCTAGCTCTTCTGGTAGTTGTAAGCGATAAGCGACTGATCCTATGCGTTGAATTACTGGAAATGGTCCTATGTATCTGGGACTCAGTTTTCCTTTCTTCCTGAACCGAACTACTACTTTCCAAGGAGAAACTTTCAAGAGTACCTTGTCTCCGACTTGAAATTCTAATGGCTTACGTCGATTGTCGGCATAACTCTTCTGGCGATCTCGAGCCGTTTTCAGTCTTTCCTTGATTTGAGTGATCTTGTCTGTAGTTTCTTGCACAATTTCAGGACCTGATAATTGATTTTCTCCTATTTCTGCCCAACAAACTGGAGTTCTACACTTTCGTCTATACAGTGCTTCGAACGGGGCAGATTCGATGCTTGAATGATAACTATTGTTATAGGAGAATTCAATTAAAGGTAAATGGTTGTCCCAATTTCCTCCAAAATCTAGTACACATGCCCTAAGCATGTCTTCCAGGGTTTGGATCGTTCGTTCACTTTGTCCATCAGTTTGGGGATGGTATGCAGTGCTCAAGTTCAGTCTGGTCCCCATTGCTTTTTGAAAACTTGTCCAAAAATGAGAAGTGAAATGACTATCCCTATCCGATACAATGGAGAGTGGAACTCCATGTAGTGATACTACCTCATCTACGTACAACTTTGCTAACCTTTCCATGCTAAAGGTTTCCTTCATAGGCAGGAAATGAGCTGATTTGGTTAATCGATCCACAATTACCCAAATTGAATCATTACCTTTTCTGGTTTTGGGTAGCTTAGTAACAAAGTCCATTGTTATGAGCTCCCATTTCCATACAGGCATTTCTAATTGTTGTAGTAGACCTGAGGGTTTCTGGTGTTCTGCCTTAACTTGTGAACCAGTTAGACACTTAGAAACGTATCTAGCTATGTCCTTTTTCATACCAATCCACCAGAACTTAAATCTTGGTACATCTTATTATTACCAGGATGCATGGTATAGCTAGATTTATGGGCTTCTTCTAGAATCTTATTTCTTAAGTCTCTTTGCTTAGGAACCCAAATCTTTTTCTTATGGAATCTCCAAATTCCATCACTTCCTTGCTTTAATTCTTTTATTCGTCCTTTCATTCCTTCAGTATCGTCCTTGATTGCTGTTTCTTGAATGTTTTTTAGTTGTTCCATTAAGTCTAATTGTAAACTTAATCTAAGAGCACGAACTCGTCGTTGTTTTTCATGATACTTACGACTTAAGGCATCTGCAACTACATTTGTCTTTCCTTCGTGATATTGAATATCACAGTCGTAATCACTTAGAATTTCCATTCATCGTCTTTGCCTCATGTTTAACTCCTTTTTCCCAAATATGTATCTTAAACTTTTATGATCTGTATAGACAGTAAACTTACTTCCATACAGATAATGTCTCCAAATCTTAAGGGCAAAAATTATGGCTCCTAACTCTAGATCATGAGTTGTATAGTTTTCCTCGTGCTTCTTCAATTGCCTTGATGCGTACGCAATTACCTTCTTGCGTTGCATTAATACACATCCTAATCCTAGCTTAGAAGCATCACAATAAACCTCAAAATCTTATGTCCCTTCTGGTAAGGCAAGAATTGGGGCGTTTGTTAACCTTTGCTTTAAAATCTTAAAAGCCTCTTCTTGCTTAGGCCCCCATTCAAACTGAACTGATTTACAGGTTAGCTTAGTTAATGGTACAGCTATTTTGGAAAAATCCTTAATAAATCGTCTATAGTATCCGGCTAACCCTAGAAAACTTCTAATTTCCATAGCTGATTGCGGGACTTTCCATTTGATGATTGCTTCTATTTTAGAGGGATCTACGTGAATACCTTCCTGATTCACCATGTGTTAGGATCGGAGGCCCTCATGATAGTGTTTGTTTGTGTAAATTGAACAATGAATAAATATGAAACAATGTAAAGTGCAGCGGAAATGAATAACAAACTTTGTAAACACAATCAAAGGAGAAAAATAGTTTTGAGAAAGCATATGCAATTCATTTAGTCAAAAGATTTATAATAAGAATCAAATGATTACAGATATGCTTACATACTAAACTCCCCCTCAGCCAGATGCCCCAAGGTTGGATTGCACAAGATGAAAGGATTGAATTGAGGAGAAGAACTCTCTCAACGAATCAAATGTAACAGTACATAGTACTGCTCCATTTATAGACAAACCAAACCGCTGAGGCATCTCAGCTGACGTCACCATGAAAGTGACGTTTAACAACCTGTATCTACTGTCTTCATACAATCACTGCTAAACCTAACAACTGACTATACATGAATCAGATGATATACTAAACTACTGCTCTTCCTAATCATCAGTGCTTTCCTCAAGGTTGATCAGTCCTTGATTGGGCAGTGCTTTGTCATCAGCAGTTTGTACCAGCAGTGCTTAGTATCCCGCAGTCTTCTAGGCTTCATCAGTAGTTAGGAAAAACAGCAGCAGTTGTAGGCGGGCAGTGGATATAAGACATTCAGCAGTTTTAATCACTTTCAAGGGAGAATACTTAGTGTAATCAACTGCTTATTGTGAATCCACTGTTGTGACCTGGTTTTGGCTTTCATTATCTGTTCCTCTGGTAGGGTTCAATCCCAACAATCTCCCCCTGGAACAGATAATGCCAAAACCTGTCATTATTCTGGATCTTTATTACTCATCAGAAGTTCCCTTGCTTTTCTTTTGAATTCTTCTTCAAATTCTTTGGAACTTGTGTCATCTTCATCCCGGCACAGTGTAAGTTCAAGGAGATCCTGCAAATCTTCAACACTAAGGCCTAGTGCTTCTTTCCTTGATATGTACTTCACTTCGCCATTGGATCTGACCAGGGTCAATACGTGGGTCTTTTGATCAGACATCCACTTTAGTACTTTTAAACCAATGGGTTTCTTGGGAGAGATTTATTCAATGATGAGTTGGGAGATGTTTGTCACACCCTCCAAAAACCCCACCCCGCCTTGGAGGCGTGACATGCCCAGGATCATAGCCACCAATCATATTGAACAAAGTATGTAAGTAATTTTTATAAAATCCAACACAATACAATTGGTGTCAAAACATAGTTTGAGTTTACAGCGGAAGCACAAAACATAAGTTTAATATTAATTGAAATGTTTTCCCACAACGACCACGCCTCCTCGTGCAAGCTCCTTAAGCTAGGGATCTAACGACCTGCAAGGCATGTAACAACGAGTCAACAATAAAGTTGAGTGAATTCACGTTTCTGTTCTCTGGCTTACTAGCCCGTAGGATTATTATCCCGAAGTTTTGTTTTGTTGTCCTACCCAGGACGAACGTACGTTATTCTGCACTCTGGAGAATTCGTATGTATCGCGGTCTCCCATACATGTGTGCGAAGATTAGTGGAGTGGCATCCTACCTACTGAGGATGGCCGTGCCTTGTAGAAAGTCTGTGAACTCACCTTGATTTAACAAGCTTCCTGATTCTAACTCTTCTGAGAATTAGCATCTACTTTGGTATGAGGTAGAGTTTTGCCTACTGATAAGCTTAATAACCTAATTTGCACACGAAACTAGGTAAGTAATTAATACAGCTTTTACGATAACTCACGAGATCAAACCCTCACAACAAATGACAAAGTGCGATACTTAAACATCCAGCGGATTCACAACGAATGACAGAGTATAGTCCGATTTCGAACAACACTCAAACATTCAAGTCGAAATCACGACGAATGACAAAGTATAAACCCAATTTGAGCAGCACTTAAACATCTATCGGATAGTTTCAATCGATCGGACATTGAATCGTAATAGCGATCGAATTAATACCCTGTATCGTAGCATCAATTAGTGATCGTGTGTGTTAATTGTAGTATTTCGACTATAACTTAGCGTAGAATTGGAATTTCTACGACGTTTCAGAGCCAGAAATCGAATGCCAATGTTCTGTATTTATACACCAATTTGAAACAGCTTACGGACCGTAACAAATATCCCTTACGGTCCGTAAGGGACACCTCCTTCTTATAGGGTAGCTACGTGTGAGACTAGGCCTGCTGAGTCAACAGTTTCTTAAAATTCTATTTCGACAACGAGTTATATGGATAATCATCAATAGAAAATACCCCCCCCCCCTGAGTTTTAGGGGCCCTAATCCTGATTCTGATTGTTCTGGAAATCTTAGGGTTTCTGCAGAATCACTTGGGTTTCTCAATTAGGGTTTCCTATTGGACTATTTATAATAAAATAGGACTTTTTAGTGAGAGTTGCTACAATGTTGGCCTTGTGAAAACTTGTAGACTTTCAGACATTCTTTTGAGGGCCATTTCAATGACATTGTTTGCTGCAGCTATGTCTTCTGCAGTCTCTTTTTCTATCTGATCTTGTCTCTTCTGTTGATCTGGCTCAATGTCTGAAATTTCTGAAGTATTTGGTGATGTAGGCTTAGTTAACACCTTCTTAAAAAGGTTTTGAAGTTTTTCTGAATTCTCTTCTTTTAGACCCATTTTCATGATGGTTTCTTTGAAGAACTCAACTTCCTTTTCCTTTTCCTCTTCATTGTTCAGCTGTTCTCCTTCTTCTTGGTTTGTCACAAGAGTAGATCGGAACAGTGTTTTGAGGTTTTCTATCTGCTGTTCAAGCTTCATCATTTGTTCATGCTTCTTTGAAGTGCCTGAAACAGTTATCTTTCTTTTCTTCAGCCTTTCATAGGCTTCATCAGTTTGCTACTTTGACCATTTTGATATGGCATTTGCAGTGTCCACTTTTGCATTCACTAGCTCCTGTTTCTTTCTTTTATACTCAGCTGTTAGGTCAGAGATGAGCTTTTTGTATTTACTCCAATTTGGAGCATTTTTCTTCTTTCTAGGATCATTCTTGATTCTATCAATCCTATCAGCTTCATGTTTTAAAGCCACTATTGGCCATTCTTCAAATTGGCTTTCTTCAGCAGGATAAAAATTTTCTTGCATTATGTATGCAAGAAGTTTTCCTCTCATCTCTTTTCGTTGTTCTGCATTTTCTTTACTCAGCTCTTGTGCAAAATCTTTTATTTGTTTAACCTTTGTGAGCAGAAAATCCAATCTTTCAGCAATGGCTTCATCACCTTGACCTTTACATTCAACCTTGGCTCTTATCTTAGCCTGTCTTACTTTGAGTTCAAGATATTCATCCATGTCTTCTGGAACCATGAAGCCAACGAGTGAAGAAAATCTTATGTTTGAAGGATCATCATCAGTGTAGAATTGCCTCATCTCATTTTTTATAGCTTCCAGTTCTAAAGGATATCTTGCAGCAGTGGGATCATATTGGTCCTCATCTGGCTGAGTAAGTTTTCTTTTTCTGGTGTAGAGCTTTGTTGGTTTTGATGTGAGACTGGTGGAAATCGTGGAAAATGATTGACTAACAGCTGTTGAAACAACTGGTGTCTCAACATCTGTTGCCATTACAACTGCTGATATGTCAGCAGATGTCTTCTGCTTTTGAGCAGGGGATGAAAGTGGTGAAGTAGTTTTTGATGGTGGTGATGGTGGTGGTGAATCATCAGATACGAGAATCCTTCTCCTTTTTATTGTAGGAGAGGCTGATGATGTCATTGGTGGATCAGTGGTTTGAATATGAGTGGCAGTGGTTTGTGATTGTGATTGACTGACAGTGGTTGAAACAACTGGTGTCTCAATCACTGCTGTCATTACAGCAGATGCTGTAACATCTGCTGTCTTCTGCTTTATGGCAGGAGGCAGTGATGGTGATGTGATTGTAGATGAAGATGGTGGTAGAACAGTGGTTGTGATGGTGTGTGTTGAAGTTGTGTGTGTTGATGGAATGGCAGCTGTTTGGCTACTGACAGCAGTTTTTGTAACCACTGCTGTATCAGCTGTTTGGATAGAGGTTTTAGATGTTGAATCTTTTGAGATTTTAGATGACTGTTTTTCTTGCTCTGGTTCAACATACAGTCCATCTTCAATTCCCTTTTTCTTCATCTTCTTGATATTCTCCCCCTTTTTGGCATTATCTGCAAGGGGGTTATCCATAAAAAGGATAGTGGAGGGAACTTTTTCACCATGGGCAGTCTTTTGTATACTGGCCTTTATAGCCTTGATGTCTGCTTGAGTATCTTTGAATCTTGACTCCACCATGTTTGTCAGCATTTTTACATGCATTTCATGCTGTTGATCAGCCATCTGTTTTTGTTTCTCCAGCATGGGTTGAAAGATATTCCAGAGCTCATTTGCAGCAACTGCTTGTGGTGGAGCAGATGCTTGAGTTGGAACAGGTGCTTGTGGTGGGGCAGCAGTGGATTATGCTTTTTGAGCTTTTAAAATCTCTTGCACCATCTCCTTTATTTTAGCAACTGAGGTTTCAAGTTTTTCAACTCTTCCCGTCAATTCCTGGTATTTTGAATCATCACCCACTTTAATGGGATCATCTGAATCCCCACCTGTAGTGGTTATATCAATGTTTGACTTAGGAACTGAGTCCCAAAAATACCCATTGATGCCCCTTGTTCTTGGTACTGGGGACTTCTTTCTTCAGCACTTGATAGACCTTTGATGGTACCAGTGGTTAGAACCAACTCACTGGTGGTTACTGGTGGAGCTATTGAAGAAATTGCCTTCAAGGGAGTCTTACTGATGAAACAACTGTCCAACTGAAGATTTGTTGATACATCAGTTGTAGTTGCTGCTCCACTTGAACTACCACCGAGAGTTACTTGTAACTCAGGGGGTGTAACCTCCTCAGTTGTTGCTGGGATAGCAGAGGTATAATCACCACTATTTCTCCTGTAGGTGTATGAATTTCTATGGAATTCTTATCACAGAGGATTCGAGCATGGTTGGCTACTAACCAATCTATTCCTAACACGACATCGAATCCAGCTAAATTCATAGGTAACAGGTTTGCAGAAAATTTATGGCCTACGAGTTCTGTCTTTCCTCCTTGCAAAACCTTATCGATGCTAGCCGAATTCCCATCTGCCGTTTCTACTGTAAAATTTGTCTAAGGTTGGTTAAGGGTAGATTAAGAGCTTGGCAGAATGAAGTATTTATAAAACTTTGGTTTGCACTAGAGTCAAATAATACTTTTGCATAAACGTTGTGAACTAAGAACGTACCGGCAATCACATCAGGAATTAGTTCTGCTTCCTGGGTAGTCAGTTGGAAAGCTCTTGCGTTCTTTTTGGTAGTTCCTTCTGCAGGTTTGACTTTGTTGTCAGCTGGTTTGACCAGTTTCGGGCAGTCTAGCCTAAAATGTCCAGCTTCTCCACAGTTGAAGCAGATTGTTGATTTCTTCCTCCTGCAATCTTCTTCTTGATGCCCCGAAATTTTGCAGAAATTGCAATACCCTTTGCATCTTCTAAAATGCTTCCTTTTACAAGTATTGCAAAATGGAACAGTGGAAGATTGCCCGGTTCCCTTTTTCTTGAAATTGTTACTATTACCCACACGAAATCCTTGGGTAATCTTTTGGGCCACTTCCTTCTTCCTATTTTCTTCTCGCGTACGCACCAGTCCGTCTGTCAACGTGTTGGCTAATTCTACTGCATCGTCAATTGTGCGAGGTCTCGCAGCTTTAACGATATCACGGATTTCGCCAATCAAACCCCAAATATAGCGAGATATAAGTACCAGTTCTGGCGAAGCCAGGGTAGGTACAACTCTAGCATACTCAAAGAATGTCGAAGTATATCCTCGACAGTCTACATCCACCATCCGGTGGTTCAGGAACTTATTTTTCATTTGTTCCTTTTCGTATTCGGGACAAAATTTTCTTTCTACTAGTCTCTTAAATTCTTCCCAATTTATGGCATAAGCCGCATCGCTTCCTTTGGCTTGTAATACTGTATTCCCCCATTCGAGTGCCCCTTCTTTAAAAAGATGCGAAGCGTACATAACCTTATCTTCCTCGGCACATTACTTATTTTAATTACTGCTTCGGTTTTCTCCAACCAATGCAGTGCAGCAGTCGCCCCTTCATTGCCTGCAAATTCAACTGGTTTACAGGCAAGAAATTCCTTGTAAGTGCAACCAGGCGTTGCAACTTTCATTCTTTTAAGAATTGGGGCTTGCAGCACATCATTGTTAATGTTATTATTAATGTTGCCGCCTCCATTTACACTATTACTGAAGTTGTCATCACGAGTACGTTTACTGGGAGTATTTGGAGGAGGTTCAACTGGATTTCGGGCAGCAGCAAGGATTGCTGGAATAGCATTTGCTATTCCCTGGGCAACGATATTTTCTATATCTTGCCTATTAAGAAACTGATCTTCATGGTTTTGTTCGGATTGATTAACTTCGTTAGTTGGTTCATTGACGGCGTGTTCCATCTGATAATTACAAATATATAAATTTATAAATTATTGGCACAAAATTATTAATAATTAGTCACAATAACACAATCACACATAAGCATGTCAACACGTATAACCAAAATTGTCGACTTTGCGACTTCCATTTTTTTATATTGTAGTATACATCCGTACACACTAATATATTACAAAAGTTTTATTTTTAGTTATGTTATATGATTATATTTTTATATTATTATTAAACATATACTCCCATAATCACACAACCACAGCCAGCTGGCATCTCAGAAACGACGTTCCATCTCGTCGTATTTCCATGAGATTCTTTCCCCCACATCCCTAATTCGGTTTCCTGCATCAATCAGCTCCTCGCCATAGTCACGAAGTTCAACCAAATTTTCAGAGCTCATAGGTGGGTATAGTGCAGGCTCATGGTCAAACTGAGGGAAAAAGGTATTAGGGTTATTTAGGAGATTTTGAAATTGCCAGTCAGTGGTCCACCATTCTTCCAGCTCTCCTAGAAGTCGGGGGTGGATAATAGGATCTGGGATAGCAGGTTCCGGATTGACTGGAAGTTGTGCTTCCGCTGGGTAATTGAAGAGGTTTTCATCGGTAGGTCCGATGAGGTCGCTATTTGCCAGTTGGTGATCCAGTTCCTCCCAGGGTGGCATTTCCTGGGCTTGCCCTGAATTTTCTCTGATCTCTATTCCTTTACCTTTATCCTTCGGATCCTCAGTCTTTATAACTTTCTGTGTTGCTGGTTTCTTCCTACGCACACGCCTCCAGCCTACGAGTCTTCTTCTCTTTTTCGGCTTAGGTTTCTCTTGAGGTTGGGCTTGGAATACCATTGGTTCTTTAGTATCAGCCTGGTAGCCAGTGAAGGTACCGGTGGTATCCATATCTGTGGTATGGATAGTAAAATTTTGAAGTGCTTCTGATAGTTCATTCATGCTGTTAGCATACATGAAGAAACACACAAAATTTTAAATTAAAATTTTATAAATTAAATTTTGAATAGAATCACAGAATAGCAATCAGAAAATTAAGTATTTCTAAATACTTAATTGGCTGAAATCAGTGGCTCTGATACCACCTTTTTTTGTCACGGCCCCCGTCCCGGTGTGACCCGGTCCAGGTGTCGCGGGAAAGAAACCCGTGGTATTTATTATTTGAGTTAACAGCGGAAGATTTACAGGATCTTTTAAAACTTGAAATCGCCCCATTTATTTTATTTCATAACTTGGGATAAACCCCGTAATTTACAATAGAGGAATTTCACAAGGAAATTCCCTGTTTTACAAAACATGTTTATTTATTTAACTGAGCCACCACTTCAAGCTTTATTAGTGCTCCGTAGCACTTTTCCTTGATTCACAGCAGGTCGCCTGAAACATGTTTTAAAAAAATATTTTATCAGCGGGGAAATACTGGCGAGTCATTCAGGTTAAATAAAACGACACCTTAGTTATAAATTACAGCATAAGAGGGATTACAATGGCTACTATCTTATTTTTTTTTCCTGGCGCCGTGTCACACCCTGGTGACGATGGTCATACCACTATTGGGTCCTTTCACCCAAGTAATGATGCTTATCACTGTTAGGTTAATGAATATAACCGTGAGAAATTAGTAATGTGCACAATACCCCACTTGCCAGTGATTCAAGATAACCACGACTTAATACCTGTAATTATAACTTTGGAAATAATTTGAGGTATTGTAAAACAACTTTGATAAAAAGAGAATGACTCACATTGCAAGTTTAAACGGGCAGAGTTTAGCCTACTGATAAGCCTTGTAACCTAAATTAAATGACAATGCATACGAACTAGGTCAGTAACTTAATACAACATTTACAACAACTCACGAGATTAAAACCATCACGACGAATGACAAAGTGCAACACTTAAACATCCATCGAATTCACGACGAATGACAAAGTATAGCCCTAATTTGGGCAGCACTTAAACATCCATCGGATTGGTTTCAATCGATCGGACATTGAATCGTAGCAGTGATCGAGTTAATACCCTGTATCGTAGCAGCGTTTCTCTATGTTGGAAATTCGATTTTTGGGCAGTAACTTCGTTTTGAAACTGATTTTTTCGAACACAGATTCAAGTCCCATGCACAGGCTACATATAGCTAATTTTTAAGTTTATCGCGGCCCGAGTGAACCATAAGACAAACCTTACGCGGCCCCCGAGGGCACCTATCCTACGTGTAGGGCATATGTGTCACGAGTAGGGTTGCCACGTGTGAGACACTTGGTCCGGCATGCTTATATGGTTAACTTAAGGTTGACGCGGCCCGCGTAAGCATAAGCTTACGTTTTACGCGGCCCGCCTGAAGACCAGAATTCATGTTTTCTTGGTTTTTCATGTGTATTAAGGTTTCAGAGGTCCGGGTTTTCACTTACGGGTCGTTTATGGACAATTTTGCAGGTCCTTACAACGTCTTTTTAAACCATGCATGTAATTCATCTTTCAAAAATGAAATCAAATCAATCAAGAATCATTCAACACAATCAAAACACAACTAAATACACATACTCATACAAATTTTTGGCCATACACACATACATATACACACTCATTTTTATTTTGTTTGAAATCTCATTCATTATTAGTTTCAAGTTTGTGATTAATTCCAAGTTCAAGAGAAACCATCCAACATCTCTGTCATCACTAAAAATCAAGAATGTGGTTTTAAAAATAAGTTTATACCTTCAAGATTTCTTAGTGCGTTTTTGAAAAAGATGATGGTATGAGGCTTTGTTCTTGCTTGGATCATCTTGAAATCACCTCTAAACATCCATATTAGCTTGGAATCACCTTGGAATGCCTTTGATTCTTCAAGAAATAGTTTGAAAATTTTGAATGTGTGTGTAAAGGGGTGTTCGGCCGTGAGTATGAGAGAGAGAGTGAGAGAGAATGAAATTTTGATCTTTGAGTTTCATTAAGTGGAGTGTTATAAGGTTTGTAATGATTAGTTTAGACATGAGGCTACGCTTGGCAAATAATCACAATTCCAAGAAGATGTGGCACCTCCCCTAGCCGCCAACTTTCACTCTTCTCACACACTACACGCATCCACACACACATATATATACACATATATGCATTATAGTGTAAAAACAGGTATTTTACTGGATACCGGGTATTTTATCTAGCGTTTTAATCCCGTTTTAGTGTGTTTTAAATTATTTTTATCATTCTATAAAAATAATCACACAAAATTATTACTGTCATAATTACCAGTTGCCTTGACTGGCTGTGTTGACATTATTTTGTCTAATGCGCGCAGTATCGCGCGGTACGCGCTCAAACTCAAAAAATATAGTTTCTTAGCGTTTTAATTTATTTTTCCTCCCGAATATGATTAAAATTACTATTATAATCATAACAGACTATTTTTAGGATTTTAACACTGATCGTGTGGTCACCGACGTTCGTTTCGCATTTTAACCGTTACGCGATAAGCGTTTATCTTACCGTCGCCAACATAATTTTTACCAAGGTTTAAGTTTACGAACTCATTAAATTCCACATATAAACATCATAATCAGTCAAATACATCATTTTATCTATTCACAACACGTGTTACAATTGTACGGTACGGCCTGAAAAGCCGGGTGTCACAGGTAGTGGTGGTGGAGATGGACGGTGGTGGACGGTGGACGGTGGCGGGTGTTGGAGGACAGTGGTGGGTGGTGGACCTTGATGGGTGGTGGTGACGGACGGTGGTGGGTTGGTGGTGGTCAGTGGTGGTGGTCGGCGGTGGTGGGTGGTGGTGGTGGTGTTTAACCATCTGCAGCCCTTAGAAGATCTTAGAAGTGGCTGGACTACGTCTGCACCAAGAAGACCTCGCGCAGACATTTTTTAATGAAACGTTTTTGAAAAAACAAACAGTCTGCGTGTGACAATGTCTGCGCTTGGTCTGCGCCGCGCAGACAGAAGAGCCTGCGCAGAGGTTTTATGAAAAAACAAACAGCAACTTAGTATATCAGTCATTGAAAAAAACCAAGGGGGACGACCCCTCAGGCCAATGTTTCGGTTAGAAGTATAATATTTTCGATTTTTCGACTGAAAATTTTAAAATTACATAGGTCTACCCTGATAATTATTCAGCCTAAAAATCCCATGACTTTCCGCCCCCGCGAAACTTTTGGTCAAGCTCTGCCACTGCATACAATTGTGTCATAGACATCAGATATAAAGTAGTTAAACAAGGCGTATTCATGTTTATAATTTATTTTGTTCGCGTCGTCAGAGACCTGTTAAACCCAAGATATAATACACGATTTAACATCCCTTTCCGTTGTTTAACTTAACCCAAGATTCCTTCCTCACGAAAATCCTAAACCATCCACCGTTGATTGACCTAAATAAACACATACATAAATTATTTTACCCGAATTTAATTCATTATTAAAAAATAATCCCTGTTAGGACGAAATAGTCGTCAAATATTTATAAAGTGTGGGTAAAAAGACAAAAAAATTAATATGTATGGATGTTTCCAAACTTTTTTTTTGAACGGTAAATTTGGATCACTGTAGTATTATCGTGCTAACAGCGGAATCACCCGATCATATCAATCTTCACTAGGTATAATGTCTATACACCAAATTTAGGAAAAAACCCAATAAATATGGGAAAACCCTCGTTATGTGAATCAAATCTAGGAGCTATTCCAAACTATATAACTAAAATGATGACAAATGAATAATGTGCGACTCAAAAATAAAAGAATAAAGATATCAGAAAAGGGTAGCGGCGCAGCTTGTTGCTCGCTTACCTGCGATATTGATGTAAAGTGCATTTTCGTTTTTAAGTATCTAGAAATAATTCCGTATTTTGGGGTGTGTTAACATCCTTTTTCACGACAATCATATGATTTTTTTACATAGTTATGATTTTTTTATCGATTTACTTTGGGATTGAGTTTGGAAATGATTAATTGCTCAAGTCAAAAAGTGTTTGACATTTATAGTTATTTTGGTTTTTGGGAAAAATCTGGCTTTTTAAACAACTTTGGTTTTTTAAATGTTGGTTTAATAATCTTGTGTTTTTAAATTAGGAGTAGATTGGTAAATTTGTGTTAAAAAACCAAGATTTATTTAAAAAATCAGGTTATCGTGACTTTTGAAAAATAACTTTTTAACCGTTTCACATAAGTTGTTTAAAAAGTCAGGTTTTCATGGTTTTTTTTAACTTTGTTCCCTTATACTTTTCACATTTCGCAATCTTTTTGTTTTATGTTTCGTTATAAATTTTGTGAGTTAACACAGCGCAACGTGCGTGTGTGGTTCAGCGTTTTTATGTTTCATTCAAAATTTTGCGAGTTAACACGGCGCAAAGTGTGTGTGTGGGTTAACCCTTTTATGTTATCTATTTTTTCCCGTTTAACAGGTTCGTCACAATGCGTGAGTCCTAAATCGACTTAGTTATTATTTTCTTTGTTTTATGTTTCGGTATAATTAGCACGGGTTTACGCCCACACCGCAACGCGGGAGGCGTTAATACTAGTTATTTATAATTTGTATGAATGTAATATTATTATGATCTAATCAATAAATTTGAAAATTTGAAAAAGAAATTTATATTATATATTTTGTAATTTTTTCAAAATTTTAATATGTCTAAAAATTGTTAAGTATAATATTATATGTAAAAGTAGTAAATGGTTTTAAACACATAAGAATGTCCTTTTTGATCAATTTATATGAATAAGTTAAGTCAAACACTTTATGAAAAACAACTTATTGATTTATAAGCTAATCAAAACATTTTTTTCAAAAGTTCCTTTTAAAAAGTTATAAGTAAATAATCATTTTTGTCAAAAATCACTTTTGAAGTTAAACAAGCAATCTCAAACACCCTCTAGTTTAACACCCTTCCATTTTAACTCTTAAATCTACACATTTGTTTATCATAAGGCTTGAATATTAACTTTGCATTAGTAAGCTAAGAACACTCACAATGGATCCCCCAAATTAATGTGAGTGTAAGAGAATTCACAGTTGAGTCTTCTTCTCTATCTCTATAATTACATTAAAAAAACACTATCTTTTCTCACTCATTTTCAATTAAATTGAAAAATTATAGAGGTGAACAATATCTCCTTCAAATTTACTGATGAGTAGTAAGTTTTTCTCTTTCCTCCACTCACAGCCATTTACCGTGTCCATATTTCCTTCCATGTGTGCGGGTTTTAAGCAAAAAAATATTTTTTAACGGAAAAGGGTTATGATCTGTGAATTCACTTTGGACTTTCAGAAAGGCTGAGTCGACCCTTGAACAACTTACGTCCACGCTTAAATACCACTACTCTATAAGACGAGTAAATTACAAGTTTTGTCCTTTATGTTTACACCAAATTGCAGGCGTTGTCCTTTAGCGCAAAAGTTGACAAGTTTTGTCCTTAATGTTCCAAAATCTTGCACGTTATGTCCTTTAGCCCAAACCCAGTTAGATTTTTTGGTTAAATTTGGTCATGTGCCTTGCACATGAGGGCATTCTTGTCATTTCATATTTTCAAGGACTATTTTGTAAAGAAATTTTATGCAGGGGCTATTCTGTAATAAACATAAAAATAAAAATTATATAAACTCTCACTCTCTCTCTTGATCTGAAACTCATTCCCTCTCTCTTCTCTCTCTCTAACAACAGGTTGGCCACCATTCTTTGTGGCGGTTCACGGCGGCGCACCGCCTTACCAGTGGTGGAGGTGGTCGTGGTGTTAGGTGACGCGACAGGTTTCCCACTCTTTCTCTCTCTCTCTCTCTCTCTCTTTTCTTTCTCTCTCTCTAACAACAAGTTGGCCACTTTGTGTGGCGGCGGTGCACCGGAAGGAGGTAGCGGTGGTGTTAGGTGATGGCGGGTGGTTGTGGTTGTGGGTTAGGGGCGGCGGTTAGTGAAGGGGTGGTTGTGGTGGTGGGTTCGGTGTGGCGATTGAGGTGGTGTTATTGGCGTTTGCAGGTGGTGGTGTTCAGAGACTCGATGGCCGAAATAGATTTTTTGGGTTTTTTTGGTTTTGGGGATTTTTGGTTTTGGCCGGAACAGATGTTGCATATTATAAAATGGGTTCTGGTTCCTCTTGCAGCTGATCTTTGAGGGGGTTTATAAGATAGTCCCAGGATTCGACCTGACCTGTGATTTTTTTTTTCTCTTGATCAACAATGTTTGTTGGGGGGTTTTTTGATATTTTTGGTTTTGAGGATATCTGGGGGTTTTTCATTTGGCATTTAGGTTTTTGACTTTGAGGGTTTTTGATGCATGTAGCACTAAATGTGAATGTGAATGTGGAGGTGGAGTTGGAGGTGGAGGGTGGTGGTGGCGGTGGAGGGTGGTGGTGAAGGGTGGTGGTGATGGAGGTTATATATATAGTTAAAATAATAATAATATTTTAAATTATTTTGTTTTATTTTTAAATATTATTAAATAAATGAGGTAAAAAGACTAAAATGCCCTTGAGTGACCAGATTTAACAAAAAAATTTAACTGGGTTTGGGTTAAAGGACATAACGTGCAAGATTTTGGAACATTAAGGACAAAACTTGTCAACTTTTGCGTTAAGGACAAAACTTGTCAACTTTTGCGCTAAAAGACAGCGCCTACAATTTGGTGTAAACATAAAGGACAAAACTTGTAATTTACTCCTATAAGCCATATGGTTACTAACGATGTCGCCCCACAAATTAAAGAATAAAATGATCTAATATTATATTCATGTGACTCCTTAATTCAATTTTATGATATGTAGGAGAAAGTTTCTGCACAAATAAAGTTAACGCACTAAATGTACGAATAACATGAAAAAGACAAAAATATGCGGTGACATCTTTATAATTATCTGCTTGTAGGGTAATTATCAAAATTACTCTACAAATGATACTGTAGAGTAATTTTGATCCTGTAAAGTAATTTTGGTCTTGTAAAGTAAATTTGATAAAAAAAAACTATACCTCAGCAAAAAAAAAACCTCAAAAACCTAACCCCCCACCCCCCAAAAACCTAAAAAAACCTAACCCCCCCACCCAAACTAAATCATAAAGCTAAACCCCATAACTAAATGCTAAAAAAAATTACTCCACAAGATCAAAATTACTCTACAGGGTCATTTTACAAAATTTTTCTATGAGATCAAAATTACTCTACAGGATCATTTGTAGAGTAATTTTGAATTGTATGTTGTTTGCTAAACTTGAAGAGTAATTTTGATTCATTTGTAAAAGTAATTTTGATGCAGAGTAATTTTGATACACTTTTAGAGTAATTTTGATAATTACCCTACAAGATCAAAATTACTCTACAAGAACATTTTACAAAATTACTCTACAAAGATCAAAATTACTCTACAGGATCATTTGTAGAGTAATTTTGATATTTACTGATAATTACGAAAATGCCACCGCGTGTTTTTGTCTTTTTCATGTTATTCGTACGTTTAGTATGTTAACTTTATTTGTATTTGATCTTTTGTCATGATATGTAACGACATATCTTTGTATCTTTGCATCTCAACCATTTGCATTATATATACTAGAAAAAAATAAAGAAAATTAAATATTATACTATCGAAAAGGATAATTAAGATGTAATATTGATAATTAATCTTAAACACGAAAATAGATGGTAAATTTACTATCAAAATAGAAAAAATCAATTAGAAGGCCGACTCAAACTAAGTGCCGTTGAAACCTCGTTTTCCTCTTGATCTTCTATATAGTCACGATGTTTGGGTGGTCTAGCCAAAGCTCGATAGATTCCCGATGCCAAAGTAAGTTTAGTCGATAGTGGTGGCCCAGACGGTAGAGCAAGCCTCAACGCCAGCGGATCAGGGAACAGATCAAGGGTGAAAGGTGGTGGGTCACTTCGAATCTTAGATCGGTTGAATCTAACAATCATGTGGAGGTCCATATGATCTTTCAACATCTTTTGGTCTTTGCAAGATTTGTTGCATATGAAGCATAATGTTAGCTTCCATGCCTAAAATGTGTGTGATGGTAAAAATGTGGGCATCGATTCATGATTTGGTTTAAATATATAATTTTGTTGGTAGAATAGGGTGACATGGCATATGAAGAAGGTAGGGCGAGACAAGAGAGTTGGCGTACGATGATGACAAATGTATGGTCGATCAGACGTGTTATTTGATTGACATATGGTAGAATCGTGAAACTAAATATAATTACGGGTGTTTAATTTTGCATTTATTATGCAAATTAATAGATAACATCTATTTATAATAAATAGAATATATAATTGTTCAGATTATTTAAAAAGTTAACTTGATGAATATTCTATGTGTATGTATTTGTCCATTTTAGAACTACATATCAAGAGTTTTACAACTATATAGTTATGCTATTTATTGAATTAGATTTTTTGTTGGACCTACAAAAGAACAGATGATATTATAAGTCAAAACATAGTACTCTGATCAAGAAATAAACAAGTAAATGATCTACAACTCTCTACAAAGATAGTGAATCTTAAACACTAAAAAACATCTGTTTGAATATTACAAAGCTTTGTTGAAGACAAAGAACCGATGGTGAAGACAAAACATCTGTTAGGCCTAAACAGATATTTGGAACTACTCAACAGAGGTTTAAAGAACAAACTTTATTAATGTAACAGTGTTAGTCAAAACAAATGTTTAGTATATTTAATCAGTTGTTACTTCCATCAGATATTTCTAACATCTGTGGAATCTTTTCTGTTAGGAATGTTAGATGTCACTATCAGGGTGATGCCAACACTGATTGCAAATAGATGTTTGTACTTAGCATAAATAGATCTCACATGTTAGAGATCTATTTTATCACATCACATACATTCCTTTTGTACGAACAGATTATGAATGATCAGGCTGAGGGAGAGTGTAAAAGCATTATTGTAATCTTTTGATTATAATCATTAATACAAATTTGACATCTTTCCAAATTTGTGTGTCCATATAATTCCACAGCAAGTTGATCTTATATTATCATTCATAGAAAACGACCGGCTCACATAATTGATAACCAACTGTTCGTTGTATCGAATTATAGAGTTTAAAGTATCAAATTCAAAAAGTTTTTGTACATACTCTGTTTTTCACAAAGATCAAAAGGAATGACACAAAACAATCACAGCTCTCATAACACTGGTTTCAGCAATAAGCCTCCGATGCTTGTCAGATTAGAATACAATACCTAGCAACGTCGAATGGTTCATTTGCTAGCTCAAGAGAACACTGGAAATTGGAGATCCGTTACATCCAGACCATGTGTTCCGATGGTATCAAGTACTGAAAATCTAAATATTCAAGAGTCAAAGAAACCAAAATACTACTATGAGCATGATTTTCAAAAGTTTGAGATAGATGCAAAAGCATTCAGTATTATTGCTACAACTCTACCAAAAGAAATCTATGTTGATTTGCTACACCATAATAGTGCAAAAAAAGTTGTGGGATGCCTAGAAGAAAAAAATTCAGTAAAACAGAGGATGTGATTAATGACACATGTAAAACTCTCAGCCAACAGCATGAGATCATCAGCATGAGGAAAATAAACTTCATGAAAAATTGACTAATAATGAAGATTAGACTGTTGACATTGAGGGAGCAGTCAATCAATTACATACACTTGTTTGTAAGAAGGTTGATGAAGAAAGTGAAAAAAATCATGATCCCTGGAATAGAGTCTTTAGTTGATGAGATGCCAGGAGTTGACGGAGATAGTAACCAAGATAGAGTTATTAGTGGATGAGATAAAAGATATGCTAAAGAACCTGGTTCAAAACTCAAGAACTCCACCTACAAATGAAGAAATAGCAAAAGAAACGTGGATTCATGCATAAATGTACCTACAACTTCAAAAGCAATTTGTAGATGCCACCTACAACATACACATGAAATTGATCAGAAATATAGTAGATGCCAAGTACAAAGATACCCAAGCTGAGATCAAAGCCATCAAAGATCATCTCATTCAAACAACTTGCTCTACTCCTAAACCCAGTTATCAGGAAGATGATGCTAAAAAGGAGGAGAACGTAGAAGGGATGAGAAAACTACCCCCTTAGATCAAGAGAGCACAGAAGAGGCATGATCTATCTGTTGCCGAAAAGGCCAAAGAAGATGCCATTGAAAAAGAGAAAAGAAGAGATACAAAGGAAGCAAAGGATGCACTAGCAGTCCAAGAATCACTTGAAAAACAGAGAATTGAACAAAACTTGGACTCTTTAATAGAAGTTCCAACAAGAAGACAACCTACAAGACAAGTAAAAAGGACTGTTACAACATCTGTTCCTCAAAGCTCTATCTCTACAACCACTGTTCCATCCAGCCAAACCACAGCCATCCATTGGCATCACAAAAATGCAAACAGATGTTACATCCACAACAACATTTACCACAATACCAGTTAAGCCTATTTCCAAAAAGGCCCCTGATGGTCTTCTTATCACAAAAAGAAAATTGCCAAAAAAAATCTCATCACCACCAACAAAAACACCCACACCACAAACTAGGACTAGAAAAACAAAATTTATTATCCAAGATATTGATGAAGAAACTCCTGAAACCTCTCACATCAAAAGCACATCATCACTACCGTCTACCACCAACCAACCAACTCACCATCACTTCCATATCCATTTCCACATCACTACATATATCAATCACTTCAACCACAACTACTATAACCACTTTTGCACATCCACTGGAGTTGACCATTGTATCACAAGAAATACGGTCCTTCTACTCCACATCTGAAGTCAGTCGACACATCTTCCTATCTCTGTAAAACTTTCCATAACCAACAAGTGTCAAGAATATTTGGAGCTCAAAATGAAACATCCTGAAAGGATAGCTCTAGAGAAATGTAAAGGGAAGGATGACAAGCAAATAAAATTCATTATGCCTGAAGAACTTAGGAAGGTGAATGCATTGGAAAACTATGCAAATGACTTGTGTAATCAACTATCACATGCTCCAATCAGTTATCCTGACCTTAAAAAAACATTGAGAGAATATTATATGGCCCCTATCATGAAAAACATGCCATATAAATTAACCAATGGTCAATTCTCAGAATGGTCAACTGAAGCCTTTATTAGATCAAATTTTAAGGATTGAAAAGTTGAAATTGAATCCAGAGATCAAACCTACACCTCCCAATTGGAGAGCAGGAAAAAAAGCCTAATGATAAAAGGGCCTTGCAGTTGAGAAGGATGAAGGAATAAATGGTTACAACAAATTTTGAGTCACTTAGATCTATGGAAAAATGGGATGAGCCAACAATCATGAACAACTACAAAAAGCTAGAAAATGTAAGAGAAAAAGATCCCTTAGTCCCAATAAAGCTAGACTATGATCAAGTGGATTTCCCTATCAAGACTCTTGTTGGTCCCTCAGAACTTCCTACTGCAAAGAACATCTCCTCAGCTGCAAGAAGCTATCTAAAAAGACAAAAGGAGATGCCAGCAAAAAGACATAAAGAAATATCAAGAAAAATATAGGAAGGAGAGGATCAGGAATGAGCTCATTTATGGTCACCCAGACATAAATCTTGAAGATCTCACCGGGAAAATCTTGGGTAGACCTTCATCACCAATAACTTTTGGCCTAGGAAATCCATCTAGCCTCAAAATTTTAAAATGGAAGTCTGACAAGACAAGCCATAAATTGACATTACTCAGGGCTAATAGAGAAGTTGAAAATATCTCCATGAACATTACTTTTGGGCTCAAAAACGAAGATCTACAAGACCTATTGGGTCTTGAACTTGAAAGGGACCCAAAAGATAACTACTCTCTGAAGTTTGAACTCAATTTCAAAGGGTAAATGATGCGTGTATAGCGTTATATGTTTTTATTGATATTTTAAGCCCTTTTTAACACATCAGTCAAGATTTAAATTTATAAAACACGATATTCTACTAACACTAAACACACATATGGGCAAGTGCACCCATCGTGAGCGTAGTATAGCGTTGGTAAGATACCGAGATCGTCCAAGGACACAGGAGCTTTTACTACCGGTTTATCCTCAACGTCTAATCAAATCAAAAGTTTTAGAAAATGTTTTAAACATGAAAAATAAAAACTAAAAATGCTGAAAAATAAAAAAAATAAAAACAGATAGACAAGATGAATCACTTGGATCCGACTCGCCTTTAATCTAACCTTTGACGATTTCCGCACTTTTGCACTTTTTAAGAGATTATCTTAGTTATAGTAGTAGGCCCCTCTTTTGAAGGTGACGTTACCCTCAACCAGTGGTTTGAGTCAGCAAGGATACAATCCCAAAGGGTCGGCATATTGAAAGATAATTAATTAAGTTATTAATGCGTAATGTGGTAGGCCCCTCTTTTGAAGGCGACGTTACCCTCGGCTAAGTGGTTTGAGTCAGCAGGGATACAATCCCAAGTAGCCGGGTTAATGTATTAATAGTAGTTTACATATGAGGGGATCAAGCCATTCACACCCCCGCAATCCAATACCAGTGGGTATTGGAGGAGGTCCTAGTAAGCTTGACCCAGGTCCTTGCAGGATCTATACACTGAACAAGGCAAGAACCTTACCAAACCATTCCCTTAACCCCCGACCAGGTAGCCAACATATCTCTATATAGACCGTTGAGATATGAATGGTGAAAATCTTTTATTTTATATAGACAGTAAAATAATTCCAAGACACCACTGACAAATGATAAGGAAGTTTCACCTTCAACATAAGAAACTAGTTATTAAAGTCATTAATACAAAACCAAATAAAAAGTGCGAAAAGATTAAAAATCAAAAGTATTACATTAAATGCTTGTCTTCACCAAGTGATGTAAGAGACTTAGCCAAACATGGCCTTTGATTGACAAGAACTCTTACTATCAATCTTGGATCCCGAGACTACTACACACACACTCTAAGGTGGATGATGGTGGTGGATGTGGGTGTTGTAGTGGTGGTGGAGTGGTGGTGAATTGGGAGAGAGGTGGTTTGCCAAGGGATGCCTTTGACGTGAACCAAGCACCCCTATTTATAGCCTGAACAGAAGCCCGGACACGGCCCCGTGTCCGCTAGACAAGGCCCCGTGGCCATCCTCTTTCTCTTTCTTCATTAATTACAATTGTCTGCATTAGGCTCCACACGCCCCCGTGTTCGCTGGGCACGGCCCCGTGTGCAGAAGCGTATCTGTACTATCAAGATTTGCAAGATTCTATGAATCTTAGCGTTGACCACATCCCGTGTTGAGCTGGGCACACCCCCGTGCTGAAAATAGAAGCTTCTACAACTTTGTCGTTTTCTGCAGACACCTGGTCACGCCCCCGTGTCCGCTGGGCACGGGGCCGTGGTCAGCCTTCTGTTTCTTGTTTTTGCTTGGGAAGTGTTAGGATCGGAGGCTCTCATGATAGTGTTTGTTTGTTTAAAATGAATGATCAATGATTATGAAAACATGTAAAGTGCAGCGGAAATGAAAACAAACTTTGTAAACACAATCAAAGGAGAAAATAGTTTGATAAACAATTGCTTCACATAGAGTCAAAAGATTACAAATTAAAGCAAAAGATTACAGATAAGCTTACAAACTATACTCCCCCTCAGCCAGGTGCCCCAAGGTTGGTTGCACACAAGATGAAAGGATTAGACATGAGGAGAAGAACCCACTCGGTCAATCAAATGTAACAGTACAGGGTACTGTTACATTTATAGGCAAACCAAACCACTGAGGTATCTCAGCTGACGTCACCATGAAAGTGACATCTAACAACCTAACAACCTGTAGACACTGTCCTTATACCAACTACTGATGTCTAACAACTGATTGTAAATAAAATACAAAACATGAGGAAACAACTGCTTCACGTTCCACTGTTGTAGCCTAAGCACTGATGCTCAACAACAACATCAGTGCTTTCTTCAAAGGTGATCAGTCCTTGAATGAGCAGTGTTTGTGTCTTCAGCAGCACTTAAGAGACAGCAGTAGATAGAGTGACAGAGTTTGTCTTCAGCAGTCTTTAGGATTACATCAGCGTTTGGATCATCAGTTGTTCTTTTGAGCAGTACTTAAGGTTCATCAGCTGATAGATAACCACTGTCAAGGGGAGAGCAAAGTGTAAACTGCTGCTTATTGTGAATCCTCTGTTGTGACCTGGTTTTGGCTTTACATTATCTGTTCCTCTGATAGGGTTCAATCCCAACAATCTCCCCCTGGAACAGATAATGCCAAAACCTGTCATTATTCTGGATTTTTATTCCTCATCAGAAGTTCCCTTGCATGTCTTTTAAATTCTTCTTGAAATTCCTTGGAACTTGTGTCATCTTCATCCCTGCACAGTGTAAGCTCAAGGAGATCTAGTTGATCTTCAACACCCAGGCCTAGTGCTTGATTCCTTGATATATGCCTCACTTCTCCATTGGTTCTGACCAGAGTCAATACATGTGTCTTTTGATCAGAGAGCCACTTTAGTATTTTTAAACCAAATGGGTTTCTTGGGAGAGATTTATTTCCTGATGAGCTGGATGCATTTGGCCTTGAGAAAAACTGTAAAGCAGTATCTTGAACTTCAGACATTCTTTTAAAAGCTTCTTCTATGACTTTGTTTGCTGCAGCTATATCTTCTGCAACTTCTTTGTCAAGCAGCTCTTGTTTCTGTTGTTGGTCAAGCTCACTGTCTGTGATATCTGCTGATGATGGTTTGCTTACTACTTTGACCCTTTTGGTAAGGTCTTGTAGTTTTGCTAAGTTTTCTTTATCTGAAGCCAATTTCTTGGTAGCTTCTTCAATCAGATCATCTTCTTTATGCCTTTCTTCTCCAACAGTCAGTATTTCTTTCCTTTCTTTTCTCAACCTTGTAACAAAGGCTTCTGCTGTGCTGATCTGTGTTTCAAAGGTCTTGACCTATTCCTTTAGCTTTTTGTAGTCAGACTTTTTAGGAGTGTCCCTCCTTTTCTTAAGTCTTTCATAAGCTTCGTCTGTTTGCTGCTTGGTCCATTTTGCTATGGCACTAGCAGAATCCACTCTTGCATCTACCAACTCCTGCTTCTTTCTCTTGTATTCGGAGATAAGATCAGCTATGAGCTTCCTGTATTTATTCCAATTTGGAGCTGTCTTCTTCTTTCTTGGATCATTTTTAACCTTTTCAATTCTTTTTGCCTCATGCTTTAATGCAACTATTGGCCAATCTTTGAATTCTGTTTCTTCAGCAGGATAGAACTTCTCTTTCATTATGTATGCAAGATATTCCTTCCTCAATTCATTTCGTTGATCTGCTTTAGGAGATATACTAGACATTTCCATGTTCAGATCACTTGCATATTCTTTCATTTGCTTAACCTTGTTGAGCAGGAATTCTCTTCTTTTCAAAATAGCTTCATCGCCTTGATTCTTGCATTCAATTCTGGCTCTTATCCTTGCTTGTCTTACTTTCATTTCAATATATTCATCCATGTCTTCTGGAATTATGAAACCTATGAGAGAAGGAAATTTCCTTTTTGAAGGATCATCTTCAGTATAAAATTGTTTCATCTCATTTTTCACAGCTTCTAATTCCAGTGGATTCTTAGCAGCAACAGGATCATACTTTTCATCAGTATCCTGAGTTGTTTCTCTTTTTCGTTTGTGGAGCTTAGGAGGTTGTGATGTAAGATTGGTGGGAACAGTGGAAGATGACTGACTAACAGCTGTTGAGACAACTGGTGTCTCAATATCTGTTGTCATTACAACTGCTGATATATCAGCAGTTGTCTTCTGCTTCTGAGCAGGGGATGGAAGTGGTGAAGTAGTTTTTGATGGTGGTGATGAATCATCATCTGATATGAGATTCCTTCTCCTTTTTAATGAAGAAAGAGCAGATGATGTTTTGGGTGGATCAGTGGTGGTTTGTGGCAGTGATTGACTGACAGTGGTTGAAACAACTGGTGTTTCAGTCACTGTTGTCATTACAACAGATGTTGTAACATCTGTTGTCTTCTGTTTTATGACAGGAGGCAGTAGTGATGGTATGATTGTAGATGATGATGGTGGAGCAGTAGTTGTAGTGGTGTGTGGTAGAGTGGTGTGTGTTGATGACATGGCGGCTGTTTGACTACTGACAGCAGTTTTTGTAACTACTGCTGTATCAGCTGTTTGGCTAACAGGTTTTGAGACCTGCTTTTCTTTTTCTTTTTCTTTTTCAGGCTCAACATGAAGGCCATGTTCTATTCCCATTCTATTCATTTTTCCCAACAGCTTGTTATTCTCCCCCTTTTGGCATTATCTGAAGGGGGGTTTACAAGAAATGGTATGGAAGAAGGAACTTTGCCAGAGGCACTTTGAATGCTAGCCTTTATAGCCTTGATATCTGCTTGAGTGTCTTTAAATCTTGATTCAACCATGTTGGTCCGCATTTGTACTTGAATAGCATGCTTTTTGTCAGCCATAAGTTGCTGTGCTTCAAGTATGGGTTGAAAAATATTCCAAAGCTCATTTACAGTAGGTGCTTGTTGTGGAGCAGGTGCTTGAGCAGGAACAGCATTGGATTGTGCTTTCTGAGCTTTTAAAATCTCTTGCACCATCTCTTTTATTTCAGAAACTGATTCTTCCAGTTTTTCCACTCTGCCCGTCAATTCCTGATATCTTGAATCATCACCCATTTTACTGGGATCATCTGAATCCCCACTTGTAGTGGTTATATCAATGTTTGACTTAGGAACTGAGTCCCAAAAAACATTCATTGATGCCCCTTGTTCTCGGTACTGGGGACTTCTTTCTTCAGCACTCGATAAACCTTTGATGGTACCAGTGGTTAGATCCAACTCACTGGTGGTTACCGAAGTTGCCATGGAAGAAATTGCCTTCAAGGGAGTCTTACTTATGAAACAACTGTCCAACTGTGGATCTGTTGATCCACCAGTTGTAGTTGCTGCTCCACTTGAACTACCACCGAGAGTTACTTGTAACTCAGGGGGTGTAACCTCCTCAATTGTTGCTGGGATAGCAGGAGTATAAGCATCAGACCCAGTCACTTGTAGAGGTATACTCTCAGTGATAGGTGATAGAGAGGAACTGGTTTGTGTCTGAGCTATAGCAGCTGCATGCAACAAAGGTAGCATGGATTGTGGCATCATTATTGGTGAGGGGATGGGGGTTGAAAGAGACATGTCCTTGGGATCAGGACTGAGGAAGATGGATCCGAGTGGATTCAGAGCTTCATATTGTGGTGTCCCTGTGCTTACAACCTGATCCTTTTGTGAGGATGCAGGAGGAGTTTTAGGCATGGGTTGAGATCTTTCTTCCAACTGCTGGGAGGAACTAGCAGCAGTGGTTTGTGGTGACTTTTGTGCTGTCACGGGCATTTCCTCTGGGATCTCATCTTCCAGAGTTGCCTTTGTTTTGGGTTTGGTGGGTTTTCTGTATGTTTTTCTTTTGGTCTTTTTGGTTATGTCAGGTGTGGGTTTCAAAGCAGTGGTTATGCTGCTATGATCACCTGGAGCAGTGGGCTCAGCAGCTGATACCTGAGGAGCAGTTGTAACCGCTAAAATCTGCTCAGGTACCCCTGCTTTTGTTTTTATTGGTGCCATCATCCTTGAAAATGTTTCTTTTGTTAAGCTTTTTATTTGACAATGAACACCTTGTTTTGGCAAATTTTCATTTTCCTTTACAAATTTTTGTTTAAAGTAATAACTCAAAAATCTTGGAAAAAGTAAAAATGCTTTGTTGTCAACATTTTTCACTAAGTCATTGAAGATTTCCTGAGAATAGTTGTAATCTTTGTTATTCAAAATGGCATACCCCAGGCATTGAATCTTCAATGGTATTTCATTAAATGATGTTGTTTTATTTGAAACACACATCAAAAGTGTGTGAAATAAAAATCTTGGAGCAGAAGGAAAATAACCTTTTTGTAAGGTATCAACCTTTGATTGTTCTGCATACCCCCTTTTTACGAAATCAGTTTTCATCTCGGCTTTCTCAAAAGAGAGTTTACCTTCCTGATCGTTGAGATTAAAGACTTCGGAGATCGACTGTGGGGTTATTTGAACTGCTTTACCCTGTATTGAGGAGTTAATGGCTATGACTTTTCCGTCTTGTTTTTCAAGCGACGCCTTTTTCCAAAACTCTCTCTGGGTTTGCAGATAGATGGGAGCATTTGCTGTCAACAAAGTTTTGTACTTTGATGCAGATAATGTATCAATGATGGTGTCAAAGGTGTGATTATCAGTAGGTTTTGTGAGTAGACCCAGATAGTTGTGAGATTGTTTGAATGGTATTTCGATGGGTTCTTCGGCCGTTTGAGCGACCTCTTTGGAAGGTGATGGTGATTTAGGTTTTGATTTTGATTTTGTCATTTTTTGCGGAGAAGAACGAAAGAGGATTTTGGAGATTTTGAGAAGAAGGGTTGGAAACTGCTATGAGAAGAGAATTTTGGAATTCAATTCGACAGTGTAAAACCCTGTTTGGGGTTTAGGGCAGGGTTTTATTTAAAAAATGATCGCTGATGTGGCAGCGGTTATTAAGATCTGAGGGCTAAAAACTGACCACGTGTCAAGCACTGATGAAACGGATGAAGTATGGAGAACAGTTGTTTTAAGAGCCACTGACGTATCAAGCATCAGTGGTTACAACGGTAAAAATTATGGGCAGTGGATGATTTTTACTATCAGTGGATAGCATATCAGTGGATAAGATACTGATTTTGAGCATCAGTGCTTTTCTAGAAAATGAGGAATCAGTGGTTAACTTTCACCAGTGGACAGTGTTTAGAGATCAGACGTTGGAACAAAACAGTGGTTAGGGTAAATAGTACAACTCTGAAGGACAGATGTTTCAGCAACAGTGTTGAAGATTTTCATTCAAGGTTTTGCCACATGTCAATTTTGAAAGACAGTGGTTTAGTACCCCAGATGATGAAAACTTTTTACTAAGGCAACTCATTTTCGTTTAATATTCAATTAACACATGAGTACCTTAGTAATTTAAGCACAATTTGCAATCAACTTTTGATAAAAATTTAGGAGCAAACCTGAGTATGACATGATCATGACATATGTACCATTTCCTTTTGACCCATTTATGAGGACACTAATACCATACAAAAATAAGGTATTACATCCTGACAGGAGCTGAAACTATTGCAAACAAAAACAAGCATAAGTTCCAAATACATTATTCCAAAAAAAAATGAATAATATATCCTGGTTATTCGAGAAACTCCTTTGAACAACAAAAAATAGTTAAAGGATTTTCTGAGAATAGTATCAAAAAGGATCTGGTATAATTTCAATAGAGTGTATAATCATATCATTCACAAGTTTTTGAAAATGGTCAGTGGCTCAGTGGTTTGACAACAGTGATAGGAAACTTTTGGATACATTTTGACCACTGTTTGGAACCATTTTCTTTGTCAGTTGACTGCACACCTGAGGACACATGGCGAAAATTTTTTGTGAACATTTGTCTAGTCCTCTTTGGAGTTCATTTACTGGAATCAAAACCTTTTTCTGAACATATAAATGCACATAGTTGCTTAATGACCATTTTTACCCTAAACTTTGACTCATAAGTGTTTTATGTTTATACTCTTTTCTTTTGACTTCAAAAGTTTTGAAATAAACACACTTCTGAGTTTTTGTGAATTTCTCAATGTATTTTAACATAGTTGAATTTGTCCTTTTGAGGAACTCAACCTGTTTTTCAACACATAAGATCTGAATGACTAAAGTTTTAATTACCTCTTTATAGAAAAACAAAACACCAATGTCTTATGAATCATAGGTTTTGTTAATCTGAGGTTCATACTTTAGTATTTGATGAAAACATCACAAATATCAAAAACAACAGTTGAAATCAATATTGAAAAATATAGAACAATCCCATAATTTAACAGATATGTTTACAGATCTGAACACTATGAGTGACTTCTACATGATATCACTTGTTTTATGAAATTTGTGTGTCATATGACATCTTGGTTGATATACAGAGTCTTTGAATAACCACTATGAACATGATTTACTCGATACTCTGTTTTTCAACAATATACAACCAACCTTAGTATCAATGAATTTTGAGCCGAACTGTTATGTCAAATTGATTGTTAGATCGAATTTGACTGTCCAGGCTCTGATACCAATTGTTGGGATCGGAGGCTCTCATGATAGTGTTTGTTTGTTTAAAATGAATGATCAATGATTATGAAAACATGTAAAGTGCAACGGAAATGAAAACAAACTTTGTAAACACAATCAAAGGAGAAAATAGTTTGATAAACAATTGCTTCACATAGAGTCAAAAGATTACAAATTAAATCAAAAGATTACAGATAAGCTTACAAACTATACTCCCCCTCAGCCAGATGCCCCAAGGTTGGTTGCACACAAGATGAAAGGATTAGACATGAGGAGAAGAACCCACTCAGTCAATCAAATGTAACAGTACAGGGTACTGTTACATTTATAGGCAAACCAAACCACTGAGGTATCTCAGCTGACGTCACCATGAAAGTGACATCTAACAACCTAACAACCTGTAGACACTGTCCTTATACCAACTACTGATGTCTAACAACTGATTGTAAATAAAATACAAAACATGAGGAAACAACTGCTTCACGTTCCACTGTTGTAGCCTAAGCACTGATGCTCAACAACAACATCAGTGCTTTCTTCAAAGGTGATCAGTCCTTGAATGAGCAGTGTTTGTGTCTTCAGCAGCACTTAAGAGACAGCAGTAGATAGAGTGACAGAGTTTGTCTTCAGCAGTCTTTAGGATTACATCAGCGTTTGGATCATCAGTTGTTCTTTTGAGCAGTACTTAAGGTTCATCAGCTGATAGATAACCACTGTCAAGGGGAGAGCAAAGTGTAAACTGCTGCTTATTGTGAATCCTCTGTTGTGACCTGGTTTTGGCTTTACATTATTTGTTCCTCTGATAGGGTTCAATCCCAACAGGAAGATGCTGTCGAGGGGTCGGGCATGCCATGTTTATTCCTTTTCTTTGTATTTATGTTAGATTTTGCTGCATATTTTTTCCTTTTGTTCATTTAAGCTCATTTGGTCCTGAAAATACAAAAGGAAGACAAAAGCACACTTTTTCCAACATTAGTACTAAAAAGGGTTAGTTTTATGCCTCATTTGATGTAATTTATATGTTGCATTTTACACACATCAGTAAATCAGAGAGAAGTTGATGAGGAATAAAAGTTGATCAATAAAGCTGAGTTTTGGCATCATCTGTTCTAGGGGCATCATCTGTTCTAGGGGGAGATTGTTAGATCTACAAAAGAACAAATGCTATCAAAAGCCAAAACATACTACTCTGATAAAGAAATAAACAAGTAATGATCTACAACTCTCCCTAAAGATAGTGAATCTTGAACACTAACATAACATATGTTTGAAGATTACAAAGCTCTGTTGAACATTGGAAAGCATTGTTGGAAAAGAAGAAAATTTATTTAAAGGCCAAAGCCCTGTTGAAGACAAAGCACTGATGGTGAAGACCAAACAAATGTTAGGCCTAAACAAATATTTGGAACTAGTCAACAGAGGTTTAAAGAACAGATTTTATTAATGTAACAGTGTTAGTCAAAACAAATGTTTAGTACATTTAATCAGTTGTTAGTTCCATCAGATGTTTCTAACATCTGTGAAATCTTTTCTGTTAGGAATGTTAGAAGTTGATATCAGGGTGATGTCAGCATTGATTGCGAACATATGTTTGTACTTTGTATAAATAGATCTCACATGCTAGAGATCTATTTTATCACATCACATACATTCCTTTTGTACGAATAGATTGTGAGTGATCAGGCTGGGGGGAGTGTAAAATCATTCTTGTAATCTTTTGATTATAATCATTAATACAAGTTTGATATCTTTCCAAATTTGTGTGTCCATGTAATTCCACAACAATTTCATCTTATACTATCATTCATGCATAATTAGTTCACCTAAAACACACAAGTTAAAACTCAGAACCTAACCTTTTCCGTTCTTATGGTTTGTTGAAAATAACCACTACAGTCCATTAATTTAAAATTGCTAAAACAGTCCATGTACTTTGGCTTTTGTAACAGTTACAGTCCACTCACACTAACGTCATCCAGTTATTCAGTTAGTTTATTTGAAATAACCATAATGTCGCTGCTATTAAAATTAAAAAAAGATAGAGTTAGTTACGTTTTTTTGTCATTGTGGTTTGTTGAAAACAACCATTACAATCCATTTTTAAAATTTTCCAAAATAGTACCAGCATCCTTCACTTTACTTTTCACTCTCCCCGTTTCTTTAGATCATGCCAGAACATCACTTACTCCGGCTCCACAACTCTATTTTGACGATTCAGTTTCACCACTGCACTCCTCCGCCGTATCACCGTCAACCGGATCTCCTCCGTCACCTCCACCGGCGTCAGATCCGTCTCTGTCAACAGGTTACACAAGTATCGAAATCGCCAACCACCTAACTCTCCCCATTACAATGGAAATCTCCGGCCACCTAATTTTCCCCATAACAATCGACGTCGGTGGGAAAACTTGAGGCATACCTAAAAAACTTGAGGGGAGGAGATGAAGTCTGCGCGATGCCCTGTGTAGTGTAACGCTTCGCATTTTTTACTTGCCTTATTTAGAAAGTGTAATCATATTTCTATTTATGGAAACTTGTATTCATATCATGTTCTAATATTCCACTTCCAGTTTTGTAATTCGAGACTTTGATCATAATGAAGTTCATATTTTATACAAACTTGTTATTCATACAATCAATCGTTTAAATATAATTACTTGCAAACCGACACTCATTATACGTGCTGTAACACCCAAAAAACGGGTTTTGATAATCAAACCATGCTAATATTAAAGAGTGGGTAAAGTACCGTTAGTGGTAAAAGTTAACCCGTAAACAAAATAACTAGGAACAAATTAACCTAGTTAGTAACATGTAAATAAGTAATAAAACGATGAGTTGTAGCCCTATATAAATAAAGTCACAAACTAGAGGGGCCAAAAAGGAAAAAGGGTGAAACTTAGGGTTTATTAATAAACAAAATAAAACATAACACACATTAAGTGTGTGTGAGAGTAACGATCAGAGAAGAAGAACAAGGAACAAACCCTTGCTTAACCTTAATCCATCAAATTGGAGGATGAATTAGGGCCAAATCACATGCATGAACATAAATTCGTGATCATCTAAGCTTGGAGTTCATAAGGTATGTTGTAATTTATGCTTTGGTGATGATGAGTATGTGGATGAACTTGAAGGTGATAACTTTGAGTTTAATATTTTAAGTAGCATGATGAAATTGATGATGTATTTATGTTTATGATCATCATGCTAGTTAGTATTTGAGAAATACTTGAATAAATTTTAGACTAGGTCAAGTGTTCATATATGACATGAAGTGGGTTTCGATGATATGATGAAATTGATAGTGTAATAATGTTCATAACCACCATGCTTGCTTCTATGAGTGAAATACATGAACAATTTAGATAATTTGTTAAGTGTTCATACATGACATGAAATGGGTTTTGTATGTGGTGATGCAACAAATACTAGACCGATGGTGTCACACCCCGATATTTCCACGTATTACCGGTGGGCCCGACGGGGAGTATTGTGACGTAGTTGATATCGTCATTGTCAATATTCACAATATAATAGCACAGCGGAAGGCTTGGTGATTAAACTATTACAAACCATAATGTCTGAGTGTTCGACAAAAGAATATACAGACTGGAATGTAATAAGATCCATAGGCGGATCATGAAAATACAAAGAAACAAAATAACAGACTTCAGGTATCTATGGATTTGCAAGATCCTCTTATGACACCTAATAGCTCTAGCCTATTACGAGAGGTACCTGTCAAATCAGTCTTTAAGAAAATACGTCAGTTTACACTGGTAAATACAATTAACTGACTCTTTTGAAAACATTTATGAAAATTGATTTAATTGCACATGGCACAAATCTTTTATAACTTGGGACAATTATTTAATTATAATCTTGTATACAAATTTACATGTTTGTCTTACAATTGGGGCCGGTTGGAAGTCGTTCGTGATTAACCGACTCACCACTTATGGAACCCACAAAGGAGTTATCCCCAATATGTGGGTTTATATTTTAGCATTTGCATCTGTCAGGTGTATGCCTACACCCCGTGCATAGGTCGTGGTCATTTTCAAATGAAATGAGCCGAGGATATCCAGGACACGGTCGAATTAACCCCCAATGTTTATGTTATCAAACAAGACAGATTAAAACGGGTTACGTAAATTTATTAATCACAATCCGATTAAATGATTTCATACCCGACCAAGTGGTATTATTATAATACCATATCCCAAGCCCGTATAAGGAAAAATAAGTTAAAAGTATTTACCTGGTGCTAGAAGTATAATCCTAAAGATTTTGATGGCACCTTCTACCGGAAGCTATTTAATCTGTATAGAAGGTTTATTACCTATTAGGATGCTAACGGGTCTTTAATTTAGTCAAGGACTTAGACCGGCTAGCTAGAAGGAAACCTTATGGTTCTAAACGCTAGATTAAGCGGAGATCGGAATAGAATGTGGTTTAGACCCGACAAGCTTGGATAGTTGTATAATATGGGTAAACTAAACACATTCTGGAAATTGAGAATTTTAATGATAAGGTTAAGCCCGTTTCGGCTATTTGACGTAAACTAGTCACGTAACCCGATCCGAACGCATAAACGCATAACGGTTAACCAAATAAATTATATACATGTCTTGATCATTATTATGCTCAAAATATGTTAATACATCAGTAAGATGTTAACATGTATGCCCAAAAAGTAATTTAAACCAAATTAAGTCTCATAAGGGCATTTTGGTAATTTTAATGCTCATAAAAGAGTTTAATTATTAAACTGAGTTTCAGGTCTGATCTAATCAGTTAAAATATGTATTTTTTATAAGTTATAACAGTAGGGTATTTTATATATGTGAAATTTATCTTATATAACCAAACTACGCACCGTAGGGGCATTTTGGTAACTTCACATAGACTTTAAAGGTCAAAATAGAATTCTGAGTTTAAAAACTATGGCTTACTGTTTAATTATACAAATTAACTTAAAACATCAGTAGGTAATAAGTTTTATATGCCAAAAATAGTTTTAAATCCTATTATGTGCTAAAAATGCTTAAAAGTCGGTTTTAAGGGATATTTGGGTTAAAATAGGAAATCTGAGTTTTTAATCAGTTTATAAAGTTCAAAATATTTTATTTACCATATAAAATCAGTAGCCAAAAGTTTGACATCAAAATGTTATGTAAAACTCATTTTATGCATGAAAAGGGTAAAACCGACAATTACCGAAATCAAGCTATAATCCTATGTTATGCTCAGCCTAAAAATAAATAAAAATCTTCAAAAATCCCAAAATATTATTTTACATCAGTAGGTAAAAAGTTTGGTATTAAAAATTGGGTTTAAATAGGCTTTATGCTAATTACGCCATTTAATTAATAAAAAGCTTTCTAATTACGCTATTGAGCATAACTCCTAATCTAGACCTCAAACTGATGTCAAATTTTCGGGACAAGTCTAAATATCAGTAGCAAAGGTGTTTGTCCATTCACATTGCTAAAAATCTCAGTTGTGTGTCAAAAGGGTGTTTATGGCATTTTTAAGCATATTAACGATCATGTGCATATAATTCAAACCATTAGGCACCATGCAATATAACTTCAGAGGGTTATACTACCGAATAATGTGGTGCTAATGGAAGCTTAAAACATGGGAGAATTAAGCTTGAATGGGTCAGAACTGAATGTCAAAGCAAAAGTCAAGCTTTTGCGACTTTCGGTTATAAACTAACCTTAGACTATTAATTGCCGAGTTAGGACTGATAAAGCATGTTCTAATATTAATTACCACGTCATTAGAATGTTAAAATATAATTTAGAACCTCTGGTTTATTTATTTTATTCATTTTTTTAACTTTCTGTCAAGTTTGACTTTTTGTCAAACTAGTTTGACCCGACAATTAACTAGTAAAACGAGATAATTAGGAGGTTCCCTTTTACGGGTTAATCACCAACCTTAATATGGTTCCATAACCACTTTCAATTTGATCAGTGGCTGGTCCATACATGATTAAAACGAAAGTCAAATCTAATTTACGATAAGTTTGACTTTTAGGTAATTAAGCTAATTAAAACGACTAAACAAGTAATTAGAAGCTTACTAATGGTCCTAGCTGTCTTTTCTATACTTGAAGTCTTCTCCTTATTGCTTGCAAGCTCTAGAAGTGAGTGTTTAGAAAGTTGTTGCAAATGTGTGTTCTTGAACTCATAAACTAGGTCCTTTATATACTAATTTGCAAGATCATAGATCACTCACATCTGTAATGGGACATCCTAGGATCACCCCAGGTGTCCTAGTTGATGAAATAAACCGACATATAGCCCCTAAAGTCGATAATATTGAGGTTGAGGCGGTGTAACAGCTTAAACCTGCACCTCTCAAGCTTTTTCTGCGCTAGGCGTTCTCAGGCGGGTCGCGTAAGAGTTAAGGGTGTCTTACGCGGGCCGCGGGACCTGGTTTCCAGGTTAAACCATTTTAAAACATGGCAGTTTTAGTCCCTGGCCATTTAAAACCCTTTTTATCCTTATTGTTGACATGTAAGGCCCTTGTAGTTAGTTTGTAGAGGCTCAAGGATGTATAAACAAACTTCGTTAGTTTCGGTTTCGTTAAATATCACTATAAATGCAAGTTTCATCAAGTTGACACTTATAGCCCAAAGTCTTGAAAACATGCTTATCGATCTCGAAACCACGTGAAATTTATACCATTTATTCTTGAGAGTATACTTGAATATTTCGAAGCCTTGGGTTCGTTAAAAGGTCACTCAGAGGTCAGAATTAACTTGTTGACACGTTTAACCCTCGTAGTTTTATAATCTTCCGATTATTTTCACAAACAGCTTCTTATATCCAATCAATCTCACGTTTAAGAATATATTCATCATGTATGGTCATTCAGAGGCTCAAGTTTGGCATGTTGACACTTTTACTCCCTCCGGACACATAGTTTCACTGTTTGACGACTTTAGTCCTTCAAACTCAATCTTTCACATCTATTGGGTTTAGGACACGTGTCTATACATAATTGGACACGTTTTTACGTGGTGTTACGTCCTCACACCCTTAAAAGAAATCTCGACCACGAGATTTACTTAAATAAGTGAGGGTACTTCTGTCGCATAGTGGACTCAACTTCCCACGTATATTCGGGACCTCTACGGGCATCCCATTTAACCTTTACTATAGGCACATGCTTCCTTTGGAGCTTTTTAACCAGAAGATCCTCGATCGATATAGGTATTTCAACAAATCTTAGGCTTTCATCAATCTGTACGTCCTTATGAGACATGGCTAGCGATTCATCAGCTAGACATTTCTTGAGATTACAGATGTGGAACACATTATGGATTCCACTCAGCTCCTCAGGTAAGTTTAGCTTATAAGCTACACTGCCAACACATTCAATAATTTTGAATGGTCCTATATATCTTGGGCTTAGCTTGCCCTTCTTACCAAAATGCATTACACCTTTCCAGGGTAATACTTTCAGTAGGACTTTGTCATCAACCTCAAACTTTAGAGGTTTTCGCCTTTTGTTAGCATAACTTTTCTGCCAATCCCTGGCTGCTTTCAGGCGATCGCGAATCTGGATAATCTTGTCCGTCGTTTCAAGGACTATATCAGGTCCTGATAACTGAGCTTCTCCTACCTCTGCCCAACAGACAGGCGTTCTGCATTTCCTACCATATAATGCCTCAAAAGGCGCAACCTGAATGCTTGTATGGTAGCTATTGTTATAGGAGAACTCAACCAAAGGTAGGTGGTCATCCCAGCTACCTCCTAAATCAATAACACATGCACGAAGCATGTCTTCCAATGTTTGGATTGTACGCTCACTCTGCCCATCAGTCTGAGGGTGGTAAGCAGTACTAAAATTTAAACGTGTGCCCAAAGATTGTTGGAAACTTTTCCAAAATTGTGGGGTGTATCTAGTATCTCTATCAGAGATAATAGACACTGGCACGCCATGAATAGACACGATCTTATCCACATACAACTGGGCTAACTTGTCGGAGCTATGAGTCTCCTTGATGGGCAAGAAATGTGCTGACATAGTCAGTCTATCTACAATAACCCATACGGTATCATTTCCATGCCTTGTTTTAGGTAACTTGGTTATGAAATCCATGGTTACCATTTCCCACTTCCACGTAGGGAGTTCTGGTTGTTGAAGCAGATCTGATGGCTTTTGATGTTCTGCTTTTATCTGAGCACAGGTCAAGCACTTAGCTACATGAGTGGCAATAGATTTATTCAATCCTATCCACCAATAAATAGCTTTCAAATCCTGATACATCTTGTCACCTCCAGGGTGAACTGAATATTTGGAGTTGTGAGCTTCCCGGAGGATTACATCTCGAACTCCTCCATGTACAGGAACCCAAATTCTTCCATTCAGTCTAAGGATTCCACCCTTACCAGGTGCTAACTATTCAATAGTTACACTTAACTTTTCTTCTGAAAGGTTAGTTTCCAAAACAACATCCTTCTGTGCAGCTAATAGCCTTTCATTCAGGCTATTTTTCATCTCAATGCTCTTGGCATTGATCCTGATGGGTTTGACTCTTTCCTTTCAGCTTAGGGCATCAGCAACTATGTTCGCTTTACCAGGATGGTAGCGAATTTCGCAATCATAGTCATTTAAAGTTTCCATCCAGCGGCGCTGTCTCATATTGAGCTCTTTTTTATTAAACAAATGTTGGAGACTTTTGTGATCCGAATAGATCACGCATTTAGTTCCATACAAATAATGTCTCCAGAACTTCAGTGCGAATACAACGGCACCCAATTCTAAATCGTGGGTGGTGTAATTCTTTTCATGCACTTTTAGTTGTTATGATGCATAGGCAATCACCTTGGCTTGCTGCATAAGTACACATCCCATTCCGGTGTGTGAAGCATCACAATATACGATAAACTCTTCAATTCCTTCGGGTAAGGTTAACACTGGAGCATTGCTCAACTTTTGCTTAAGGATCTCAAAGGATTCTTGTTGTTTCGGACCCCAATCAAACTTAACATTCTTACGGGTCAAAGAAGTTAATGGTGTAGCTATCCTTGAAAAGTCTTCAATGAATCTTCTATAGTAACCTACCAAACCCAGAAAGCTACGAATTTCGGTTGGAGTCTTGGGTGCTTCCCAATTTATTACAGCTTCTACCTTAGCGGGATCTACTTGGATACCTCGCTCACTGACAACATGTCAAAGGAATTGGACTTCACGAAGCCAGAATTCACATTTAGAAAACTCAGCGTACAGTTTCTCTTGCTGCAATAATCCTAAGATGCATCGAAGGTGCTTCTCATGATCATCTTGATTACGAGAGTAGATAAGTATGTCATCAATGAAAACGATGACAAACTTATCTAAGTATGGTTTGCAGACTCTATTCACGAGGTCCATGAATGCTGCTGGTGCATTAGTGAGCCTAAAAGGCATCACTAAAAACTCGTAATGTCCATATCTCGTTCTGAATGCCGTCTTAGGCACATCTTAAGTCCTAACTTTGAGTTGATGATACCCGGATCTCAAATCAATTTTTGAGAAAAAGCTTGCTCCTTGGAGCTGGTCAAATAAGTCATCGATCCTGGGTAAGGGATAACGATTCTTGATCGTTACCTTATTTAGCTCACGATAATCAATGCATAAGCGTATTGATCCATCCTTCTTTTTCACAAATAATATTGGAGCTCCCTAAGGTGAAGAACTAGGTTGTATACAACCCTTTTCCAATAAGTCATCTAATTGAGTCATGAGTTCTTTCATTTCTGTAGGTGCTAGACGATAAGGAGCTCGTGCAATAGGTACAGCTCCTGGTAGAATGTCTATCCTGAACTCTACTTGCCTTTCAGGAGGTAATCCAGGTAACTCGTCAGGAAAAACATCAGGGTACCCGGAGATGACTGGGATGTCTTCAATCTTAGGCTTCAGATCATTCACAGTCACTTGTGCCATGTAGATGACACATCCATTCTTTAAACACTGCGATACCTTGAGAATAGACACATTGCTGGGCAACCCGTATTGTGTATCTCCTTGAATGGTAACAGATTCACCAGAAGGGGTTTTGATAATAACTAGCTTTTTATCACAGGCAATTTGGTCTTGGTTATGCGATAACCAATCCATGCCCAAAACTATATCAAACCCAGCCAATTTCATTGGCAAGAGGGATAACGGGATAGAATGATTCTTGATGGATATAAAGCATCCATCAAGAAGAGTTGAGGCTGTTTCTAAGGTACCATCGGCAAGTTCTACCTCATATTTTATGTCTAGAGTCTTAATAGGCAAATTCAGTGACTTACAAAACTTATGGTCTACAAAAGACTTATCAGCACCTGAATCAAATATGACTCTAGCATAATTATTATTAATAAGGAAGGTACCTGTTATGATGTTTTCGTCGTTCACCGCTTCCCTAGCATTCATTTGGAAAACCCTTGCATTGGTTTTCTTCGCCTCCTCGGGCTTCTTAGCATTCTTGGGGCAATTGGTTTTGATGTGCCCCTTTTCATTGCAACCGTAACAGGTTGCATCCTTAATGTTCTGGCACTCTACAGATTTGTGCCCTTTCTTTTTGTAGATCCCACATGGTTTGGCTTGTGGGTCCTGGTTGCACTTTCCAAAGTGCCTTTTATTGCAGGTTTTGCATCTGGGCTTATCACTTGATTGCCCCTTCTTGAAATTAAAGTTCCCTTTGCTCTTCTTGTTAGACTGAGGGGACTTGTCTTCATCCCTCTTCCTCTTCCCATCATCGGTAGCTTTCTTTGCCCTACTTCTCACAATATTAAGAGTGAGAGACAAAGATAGATCCATAGCAGATCTATATGTAGTAGGCTTAGAAGCCTTGACGTTTCCTTTCACTTCGGGAGCTAAACCACCGATGAAACGCGCAATGCGTTTGGGTTCAGGAGTGACTAAATATGGTACCAGTCTTGACATTGAATAAAAGCTGGTCACATAGGATCTACAGTCTAGATCCTTCATTACTAAAGTGAGGAAGTCATATTCAATCCTCTCAACTTCGTGTTGAGGGCAGTAAGTATCTTTTACAAGATCCACAAACTTGCTCCACGAAAGGTTATACAAATGAACCTTGCCAGTGGACTGTACTAACGCTTTCCACCAAGTGAGGGCATCGCCCTTGAAAGATTGAGACACAAACATGACTATGTCTTCCTTAGCACATCCACTGATGTCAATCACAGTCTCCATTTCGTCTAACCATTTCATGCAGTCAGTTGCTCCATTTTCTCCTGTAAAATCCCTCGGTTTACAGGAGACAAAGTACTTATAGGTACAACCCTTGGTGTACCTGGGAGTCGGCTCGAGGACTACCTGCCTCTTTGGCTCACTACCCAGATTAGTTGAGTGCTGAGACTCACTTTTCTTATGAGTATGAGGTTGAGAATAGGATCTTGAATGAGTTTGAGACCGAACAATACTTGGCTCTTTAAATCTAGCATCCACAGCCTGAGCGACTGCTGTGGTTATCATTGCTTGCAATTCAGCAGCAGTGATATTGATCCGGGTATTGTTTCCTTCTGTGGGATGACTGTTTGCTTCATCCGAGCCAGCCATTTTTCGTGTACTATATATATTAAACAATAAAGATATATTCAAATTATGTAATAAATCATCATATTGATGATTAGATGGTCATGGTATTATTAAACCATATAGACCATTTAAAATAAAAATCATTAAATCATGATTTGCCTAGGTTATAACAGAACCATAATAAACAATTATTAGGATATAATCCTTTATATTTATTAGACAGGGGATATAAATCACGACTGTCAATGTCATGAGAGACATATTTATATAGCACAAGACTCGTCTCGAAGGACATTTAGATGGCATGAAAGCCTGGTCACATGGACGATTATGATCATTGATCCCTCGGATCAGTGATTTCTTTAAGGGTCGAACAAAGGTCATCGCCTTTTTGACAAGAAGTCTATAAAATAAAACTTCCATTGGCATTATTACACCTTTGCTTATAAGCATACATCTCAAATGGATGTTCTGGTGTATACATCTCATTGATGTTTATTAGCCATGATTTACATTGATCAAATAGGCTATATATTAGTGACTTGGAAGGACCCAAGTACATTTGGAAGCTTGTGTGGTCTCGTACCGCACAGCCAGGAATGTTAACATATTTTCAGATGTTAACAGGGATTTATTTTCTTAAAAAGGTTGTACCATCATAGCCATTTAATATTCTGGCTAGGTTATACCTCTAACAGTTTCTTAGACAGATCAAATAAAATTTTGAAATGATATATGATGTAATAAAATACATATTTAAAATCGAAAATAACTTCATTAAACCACGAAATGAGTACAACATTGCCCTAAACGGGACTTAAAACAACACAAACTGCCCATGCAGGGGCTATTGAAACAGAAAGTAAGTCCACGCAGGGACTTGGTACATGAAAACAAAATAATGTCCTCGCAGGGACTTATTGAAAGACAATACAACACAAAACCACAGCATCCTACTTCTTCTTGCCTTTGATTAGGTTTGCGAGACCTTTGAGAAAACCATTATGATTCTTCTTAGTTTCACTGGCTTCAAGTTCAACCCGGTCTAACCTCTGTAAAATCTCCTGAGTTTGTTCCTGTTGATGAGGAGGAGGTTATTGGTAGGGTGGGTATTGGTATCCCTGTACCGGATATCCAGTTGGGTAAACTGGAGGGTAAGAAGAAGGATATAGTGCATTGTACTGAGCAGCTGTAAGGTAGGGATCATGGTTTCCATAGTCCGATGGGTATCCTGATGGATTATACCCAGATGAACCTGGGTATGACAGGATCGGGTTGTCAAAACCCAACGGCGGCTGCAGCGGTGCATGTGAAACTGGCGGAGGGTTGACTTCTGGCACAGTGTGAGAGGGTCCACCCAATTGGGGGTCCTCTGGAATAGGAGGGTAAGAACTTGAACCATGAGGGGATGCGAACCGTGGTCCCCCACGTACAGACCTTCGAGCATTTCTCCTTCGCCTTGGCGGCTCGGGAGGCTGTTGAGGTGGTTCCTCAACTGGTAAAGGTGGTGGGGTAACAGCTTGAAGCTGTGGTTCAACCAAAGGAGGTTGGACTGGAGAGTTGTGGTATGAAGGGGTAAAGAACCAATCATACTGAGCCATTCTCTCAGCATACGAATCAGGTCCTCGGTAAGGCGATCCTTGATATGGTGAACCACTAGAGATGCTAATAGGGTGGCCCGGTGTTCCGGTTTGCAATTCAGGGTCCGGGTCGTCGTCCATTTCCATCTGCTGAGAGAAATGATCCTCAGGTCCAAGAGGATTGAAACCCAAAAAGTCATTTACATAAGCATTGGGATTAAACTGAGTTGGGGAGTAGGTAGAATCCGAGTGATGAAAAGGATGGGATTGAAAGGAGTGATGTGATTGGTTTGAGTGATGTGATCCCTGTGAATGATGGGAATGTTGGGGTTCAATACGAATGGGTAACCCAAAGTATGGAGGGTCGGATGGTGAGGATCCAAGAGAGACAGAATGTCTTGCTGGTTCGAAGCTATGACTCCACTGGTCCCGTGAGTCGGAGCAAAAGAGTGAATTGGACGGGATACGCCGGTGGGAGGGTCCCGCGTGACCCGATGGCCCTCCTCGCATTGGTCCTTGGCCTTTGCCTCACACTCGTGGTGGCATTTTCCAATTGGTGACCTGTCAAAACAAGTAGATATAATATAAACAATAAAAGGAAAGTTAAGAGTAAAATCCTAGGTCATTAGCCTAGACTCGGAAGTCTAAGGATTGTGCTTATTGTGTCAGTTAGTGTTTAATTCACTCAATGTTGGCTCTGATACCAACCTGTCACACCCCGATATTTCCACGTATTGCCGGTGGGCCCGGCGGGGAGTATCGTGACGTAGTTGATATTGTCATAGTCAATATTCACAATATAATAGCACAGCGGAAGTCTTGGTGATTAAACTATTACAAACCATAATGTCTGAGTGTTCGACAAAAGAATATACAGACTGGAATGTAATAAGATCCACAGGCGGATCATGAAAATACAAAGAAACAAAACAACAAACTTCAGGTATCTATGGATTTGCAAGATCCTGTTATGACACCTAATAGCTCTAGCCTATTACGAGAGGTACCTGTCAAATCAGTCTTTAAGAAAATACGTCAGTTTACACTGGTAAATACAATTAACTGACTCTTTTGAAAACATTTATGAAAATTGATTTAATTGCACATGGCACAAATATTTTATAACTTGGGACAATTATTTAATTATAATCTTGTATACAGATTTACATGTTTGTCTTACAATTGGGGCCGGTTGGAAGCCGGTCGTGATTAACCGACTCACCACTTATGGAACCCACAAAGGAGTTATCCCCAACATGTGGGTTTATATTTTAGCATTTGCATCTGTCAGGTGTATGCCTACACCACGTGCATAGGTCGTGGTCATTTTCAAATGAAATGAGCCGAGGATATCCAGGACACGGTCGAATTAACCCCCAATGTTTATGTTATCAAACAAGACAGATTAAAACGGGTTACGTAAATTTATTAATCACAATCCGATTAAATGATTTCACACCCGACCAAGTGGTATTATTATAATACCATATCCCAAGCCCGTCCGTATAAGGAAAAATAAGTTAAAAGTATTTACCTGATGCTAGCAGTATAATCCTAAAGCTTTTGATGGCACCTTCTACCGGAAGCTATTTTATCTGTATAGAAGGTTTATTACCTATTAGGATGCTAACGGGTCTTTAATTTAGTCAAGGACTTAGACCGGCTAGCTAGAAGGAAACCTTACGGTTCTAAACGCTAGATTAAGCGGAGATCGGAATAGAATGTGGTTTAGACCCGACAATATTGGATACTTGTATAATATGGGTAAACTAAACACATTCTGGAAATTGAGAATTTTAATGATAAGGTTAAGCCCGTTTCGGCTATTTAACGTAAACTAGTCACGTAACCCGATCCGAACGCATAAACGCGTAACGGTTAACCAAATAAATTATATACAGGTCTTGATCGTTATTATGCTCAAAATATGTTAATACATCAGTAAGATGTTAACATGTATGCCCAAAAAGTAATTTAAACCAAATTAAGTCCCATAAGGGCATTTTGGTAATTTTAATGCTCATAAAAGAGTTTAATTATTAAACTGAGTTTCAGGTCTGATCTAATCAGTAAAAATATGTATTTTTTATAAGTTATAATAGTAGGGTATTTTATATATGTGAAATTTATCTTATATAACCAAACTATGCACCGTAGGGGCATTTTGGTAATTTCACATAGGCTTTAAAGGTCAAAATAGAATTATGAGTTTAAAAACTTTGGCTTACTGTTTAATTATATAAATTAACTTAAAACATCAGTAGGTAATAAGTTTTATATGCCAAAAATAGTTTTAACTCCTATTATGTGCTAAAAATGCTTAAAAGTCGGTTTTAAGGGATATTCGGGTTAAAATAGGAAATCTGAGTTTTTAATCAGTTTATAAAGTTCAAAATATTTTATTTACCATATAAAATTAGTAGCCAAAAGTTTGACATCAAAATGTTATGTAAAACTCATTTTATGCATGAAAAGGGTAAAACCGACAATTACCGAAATCAAGCTATAATCCTATGTTATGCTCAGCCTAAAAATAAATAAAAATCTTCAAAAATCCCAAAAATATTATTTTACATCAGTAGGTAAAAATTTTGGTATTAAAATTTTGGTTTAGATAGGCTTTATGCTAATTACGTCATTTAATTAATAAAAAGCTTTCTAATTACGCTATTGAGCATAACTCCTAATCTAGACCTCAAAATAATGTCAAATTTTCGGGACAAGTCTAAATATCAGTAGCAAAGGTGTTTGTCCATTCACATTGCTAAAAATTTCAGTTGTGTGTCAAAAGGGCGTTTATGGCATTTTTAAGCATATTAACGATCATGTGCATATAATTCAAACCATTAGGCACCATGCAATATAACTTCAGAGGGTTATACTACCGAATAATGTGGTTCTAATGGAAGCTTAAAACATGGGAGAATTAAGCTTGAACGGGTCCGAACTGAATGTCAAAACAAAAGTCAAGCTTGTGCGACTTTCGGTTATAAACTGACCTTAGACTATTAATTGCCGAGTTAGAATGTTAAAATGTAATATTAATTACCAAGTCATTAGAATGTCAAAACAAAAGCATGTTCTAATATTAATTACCAAGTCATTAGAATGTTAAAATGTAATTTAGAACCTCTGGTTTATTGATTTTATTCATTTTTAAACTTTCTGTCCAGTTTGACTTTTTTGTCAAACTAGTTTGACCCGACAATTAACTAGTAAAACGAGATAATTAGGAGGTGCCCTTTTAAAGGTTAATCACCAACCTTAATATGGTTCCATAACCACTTTCAATTTGATCAGTGGCTGGTCCATACGGGATTAAAACGAAAGTCAAATCTAATTTACGATAAGTTTGACTTTTAGGTAATTAAGCTAATTAAAACGACTAAACAAGTAATTAAAAGCTTACTAATGGTCCTAGCTGTCTTTTCTACACTTGAAGTCTTCTCCTTATTGCTTTCAAGCTCCAGAAGTGAGTGTTTAGAAAGTTGTTGCAAATGTGTGTTCTTGAACTCATGAACTAGGTCCTTTATATACTAATTTGCAAGATCATAGATCACTCATATCTGTAATGGGACATCCTAGGATCACCCCAGGTGTCCTAGTTGATGAAATAAACCGACATATAGCCCATAGAGTCGATAATATTGAGGTTGAGGTGGTGTAATAGCTTAAACCCGCACCTGTCAAGCTTTTTCTGCGCTGGGCGTTCTCAGGCGGGCCGCGTAAGAGTTAAGGGTGTCTTACGCGGGCCGTGTAGACCTGGTTTCCAGGTTAAACCATTTTAAAACATGGCAGTTTTATTCCCTGGCCATTTAAAACCCTTTTTAACCTTATTGTTGACATGTAAGGCCCTTGTAGTAAGTTTGTAGAGGCTCAAGGATGTATAAACAAACTTCGTTAGTCTCGGTTTCGTTAAATATCACTATAAATGCAAGTTTCATCAAGTTGACACTTATAGCCCAAAGTCTTGAAAACATGCTTATCGATCTCGAAACCACGTGAAATTTATACCATTTATTCTTGAGAGTATATTTGAATATTTCGAAGCCTCGGGTTCGTTAAAAGGTCACTCAGAGGTCAGAATTAACATGTTGACACGTTTAACCCTCGTAGTTTTATAATCTTCCGATTATTTTCACAAACGGCTTCTTATATCCAATCAATCTCTCGTTTAAGAATATATTCATCATGTATGGTCATTCAGAGGCTCAAGTTTGGCATGTTGACACTTTTAGTCCCTCCGGACACATAGTTTCACTGTTTGACGACTTTAGTCCTTCAAACTCAATCTTTCACATCTATTGGGTTTATGACACGTGTCTATACATAATTGGACACGTTTTTACGTGGTGTTACAGATGGTAGTAGCTGGGCTGGTTAGGCAAAAGGGTTGGAGGGTTTCGGTTTGCCTAATGCAGGTCATGGGGCCCCCCATGTTTGCAAGACCGGGAGAGAGGTTCACTAGTTATATTTTGTTGTTTGCTCAAGATCCTCCACTGAAGTGTGTTCAACTTCGGATGTAGGAGCAGTGGGAATGTGTGTGTTAAATGTGAAGAATGGAGTCTTGCATGGAACAAGTACTCGAGAAGAAAGACCAGAGATCCCAATGGAATCAGAGCTGATCGGAATGTCCATTAGCACTAAATGAAGTGTCATTATATATGGAAGGACATCGCCTACAGAGGAAACCATGGACTAGTGAAATATGCTTGCAGTGGGAGACTTACCCTTTTAGGGGTTGAAGCGTTTGGACCTGCGGGTAAAAGACTACACCTTGTGCACTCGTTCTACTTTTGCGGATGGGAGGGTTGTTGAAGTAATAAGAGACATGACTGATTACTGTACACGTGCTGCTTTATCTTAGTTCCTGGGTTTTGAACCTTTTAACCTTTCAAGCTGTCATGTATTCTTAGTCATTTTATTTAGGTTCGGGCTACCCCCGTCATCAGCCCCCAAAGTCAGAGGCTTTTGGGTGTAAGCATAATTGCTTCTGACTTTTATACATGTGTTTTATTTTGCTTGAAAGCTTCAAGGCTTCGAGGCTTGAAAGGTTGAAAACGGTTGAGCTTTTTGATTTTTGAATTTTGACAAGACAGTTGATATGACTTGTGGCAGTTTTCTTTGTGTCAGGCGGCGGTTTTAATACCCTTGTGTAATTATAACTTATTCTTCTCATTAATTTACATTAACTTTTTTAGAAGAACCATCATTTGCACATTTCCTTTCAAGTTTTCTTTCCCCTTTCTCGGTTCAGGTTAGTTCCGATTTCCTATTTTCTGGTTATTTTCTTATAGCATGGGTGCTCGTAAAGATCTAGCGAAATCGTTTTCTCGATTAACTCAAGAGGAAGTAGAAAATTTTTGTATGGAATGGGGGATTGGGACGAAGTTTAAACCGGTTGCACCAGCTTGCGATGTTTCGATTGATAAGTGTCCCCCTGGTTCCATTGCTCTCTATTGTCGCCACGTTGAGTTTTCGAACCTTCGTCACCCCTTTTCGAACTTTGTTTTGAACATTTTAGAGTACTATCGTGTATCCTTTGGCCAGATTCACCCTCAAGGTTTGGCTAGGGTTTTGCACTTTGAAGTTCTGTGCCGGGCTTCTGGGTATGATCCCACCCTTTTATCGTTCCATCGTTTTTTCCGGTTGGCAAAGAATGGTGACTGGTTTACATTCGAGACAACTCAGGTTGACACTTGCTTGATTTCATCTATGGTTTCTAATCTTGGTGTCTGGAAAGACCGGTTTTTCTGGGTTTCCGATGAAATTGTTCCTTTCAAACTTGTTTGGAGGCATCCGGATGCCGTTTTAAATGAACCTGAACCCTCTGCTTCTAAGATAAACACTTGTTTCCTTGATACCCTTAGGGAATGCCCTTCAAGGCTTCGTCCCTTTCCCGAGCACTTATTGGTGTTGTTGGGTCTCAGTAAGTTATGGGAAAAACGTGATCGAGATCCGGTGCTTATGAGAGATGGGCAGGGTATGCATTTGCCTTGTTGTGCTATTATGTTCTTATTTTTTGTCTGGTTATATTTTTTGTTTATTTTGTAGTGATGTATGCGCTTGATTTTATCAAAAGTGATGATACTTCCGATGTTGCTTTTGGGGACGTTGCGGCTACCCCGGGAGAAGATGCAGTTGTTAGGGGATCCGAGCATAGGTTCGAGAGTTTCGGCTATGTGAGTGTTCACAATGTTAAAGGTTACACGAAGGCTCCGGGTTCCAGGGTTTCTGTTCGTCGTTCAAACCGTCGCTTGAAAGGTACTGATCAACCCTCTGGCTCAGAGGACATTGATGTTAGTGATGACATTGAAGTATCGACAGAACAGGTTGTTGAGGTTGATGTGTCAAAGGGTAAGGAAAAAGAGTTGGTTGTTTATGGGAAGAAGAAAAAGTTGGTTAAGAAAGGTTCCACTCCTACCATCCAGGGTTCATCAGGCAAGAGTGTTGAAAGCTTGGAGGGTCCAGAAGCTGAAGCAGTTTATGTTCCTAACTGGGATGTTAAGGTTGGGGATAGCTTCAAGGATCCAGCTATTTGTGCTGAGGTGTTGGCCCATTTTGCTCCTCCCGGTGTTCGAAGTGCAATTTCTGAAATGGAAGCCGATCACTTTATCTCAAGATTGATGCTGAGCTCCTGTAACCTTTCGGCCCTGTTGGCTGAAGGTGTTACCCGTTTCACAAAGAGTATGCAGGAGTACGAAGAAGCTTTCCAGAAGACGGATAAGATGAAAGCCTCTATGGCTGCAATGTAGAAGGAGGTTGAAGGGTTTTCGAAGAAGGAGGAAGCTTGGGTGAAGAAGGTTGAAGAACTTACCAGGAGACATGAGATTGAGGTGAACGTTCTCAAGAAGAGTTTTGAAGCTGACCGATTGAAACTTAAGGCTGATAGGGAAGCTTTGAATGTTCAGCAGAGGGCCTTCGAAGAAGAGAAGGAAGGTTTGAAGGCTTTGGTTGCTCAAGTTACTGGTGATAACAAGTGGCTAATTGAGCAAGGTTTTCATCAAGTTGTTACCTACCTACTTCACTCCAAGGAATCCAATTCTACTCTTGGAGAAGTTTACACCAAATTGCTCAACTTGGGGAAACATCAAGGCCTTATTGCTGGTTATAAACTTCATGAATCTGGTCATCCCCTAGAGCAATCTCCCTTGTATCATCCTGAAGCTTCTGATGTTTTCAAAAGTTCCGTTCAGCAGATGGAGAGGTTGACTTACGTTTATCTAAGTCAGGTTGCAGCTTGTTTTGGCAAACCTCTTTCTATTTTGCAGGAACTAAAGCCGTATGGGCTTAATGAAAAGGTTTGTGCTGAAGTGTTTGGTTCCCTTTCGAGGAAGCGTTCTCATTTAGGGGATAGTGAGGAGACCTTTTCGGGAGAACCTGATGCTTCCAAGGATCCAAGCCTCGAAGGTTCAGTAGTTGGTGATGATGGTGGTTTGAAGGCTAAGAAGTCTAAGAAGACCAAGAAGGCTAAAGGTAATGGTTCTGGGATTTCTAAGCCTTCTTCTGATATCTGAACAATATTCGTAGCTTTCTTAGCATCACTTAAACAATTTAACGGTTTGCATGTTACTTTGAACAATTTTCGGTTTTGTAGAAACCCTTAAGGTTTCTGTTTTGTGGTTGTGGTTGGCCTTGGTGGCAGTTTGAACAATTTTATGTTTACAAACCGTTAAGGTTTGTTTTAACTTATTTGGGAGCCTTTAAAGCTTCTTATGCTATTAACTTTAACTATTTGCTTTGTGTTGCTATTTTGTTGAATGTTTGTAGCTTGAAGCCTTCAAGGCTTCCGGTTGCTACTTTATTTTTGTGACTTGATGCCTTGGTTTGTATTCCTGAGTTTGGGTTGTATGCAACCTTTTATTATGTTGTTATGTTGCTCCTTGAATCATTGTTTATGGTTTTGTCTTTGCTTGGTTTGTGTTGTCTTTATGTTTTTTATACCTTAAAGGGTTCAGTGTTGCAGTCACTTAGCCTTGGTATTTTTAACAAGAAGACATAGCACCTATCCTATTTATTACTTTCCTTAGTTTGATTTCAGTTCGTAAGCCTGTTTTTTATAAGTTTTCTAAGGCTTAAGGAACATTTGTTGTAGGCTGTTCAGACCCGTCTATAAGACAACTTTGTTTTTTATTATTTCATAAGTCTCATAGAGTTGTATTGATTTAGGAACTCACCCCTTCTATAGGTTCATTCAACCCTTGAACCTATTGAGCGATATGGCCTGGGAGCTCATCCCCTTACATGGCCCTTGCCATGGAGTTTTTTGCTAGGTTCTCAACCTGATTTTAGGATAGAAAGACAAATTTGATAAAACATCATCATTCATTCAAGAGATATTGTTTTACAAAAAGTGATCATAGGACAACTCTTGAAATTCAACTTGTGAAATACAAACCAATCTTTCTTGATCAGGCATGGAACCTTTTAAGGGTCTTTCCATTCTAATGTCTGGGAAGCTTTTTTCCTTCTGTGCGGCTAGCTTATAGGATCCGCCCTTATGTGCCTCATGGATTGTGTATGGCCCTTCCCATTTTGGGCCAAGTTTTCGTTGTTTCTCTTTTTTACTAGCCTCATTGTTTCTGAGCACCAGGTCTCCTGGCTTGAAGCGTTCATGCTTGACTCTTTTGTTGTAATAGGCTTCCATCATTTGTTTGTACTTGGCTTCATGAATTGCAGCTTGGGCTCGTGCTTCCTCGAGGAGTTGTAAGTTCAACATGGTCTCTTTGTTGTTTGCTTCGGGATACATGTTGACCATTCTTTGAGTTACAACTCTTACTTCAGCTGGAATCACGGCTTCAGATCCAAACACCAAGCTGTAAGGTGTTCTTTTGTGGCTTGTTTTTTCTGTTGTTCTTATAGCCCATAGAACGCTTGGCAACTCTTCGAGACAATTGCTTCCATGCCTTCCCAATCGGGTTTTGATTCCTTCAACTATGCTTCGATTCATCCTTTCAACTTGGCCGTTTGATTGTGGGTATGCAACTGAGCTGAAAACTTGAGCTATTCTGAATTCTTTGCACCAAACGCTAAAAGGCTTCTCAGCGAATTGCTTTCCATTATCGGTGACTAGCACTCCCGGTAACCCATAGCGACAAATGATGTTTTCCCAAACGAAGTCAATGACCTGTTTGCCCGTGATTTTTGCAAGTGGTTTAACCTCAGGCAACTTGGTGAAGTAGTCTATGGCCACTAATAAGAACTTCACTCCACCTTTGGCTGGTGGGAATGGGCCGACAATGTCCATTCTCCACTTATAAAATGGCCAGGGTGAAGATATCGGGACAAGGTCATGCTTGGGGCTCTTTGGGACCGGTGCATGAATTTGGAAAGAATCACACTTTCTCAGTTGTTCAGCGGTGTCTCTGTCACACCCCGACTCGCATCGGAAAACAACCGCGGGGTGCGGCAGACACATGCCACTCCTCATAATTTAAAAACATTAGATTACATAAAACAGGAGCATCGGTTACAACGTCTTCGAACTATCACATTACAAACCATATTTTAAAAGCGGTACTACAAGCCATTATAGCTTTTATTATGCTACGTCCGCCTACTAGATCCTTCCATACGCACATGTTCACTCCTGTTTCATTTTACCTGAAATGCACGTTAGTTTTTAAAAAGGTCAGCTAAACAATGCCGGTGAGTTCCACTGGTTTGGTTATTTAGTTTCAAAATGTATCAACATGTTTAATTACACATATCACGGTTCGTAGATGGAATTACACGAGTGTCACAAGTGAAACCTAGACTGTTTTAATCGTACCGTGTCACACAAACACTTAATCGCACCACCTGCATCACATGTAGCTTAAGGCCCTCGGGTAGTTATGTCTAACAACATAACCTGGTTAGGACGTGTGCAGTTTCCTGGCTGCCGGCTGCACCTGTCCGGCGGGAACTGGGTTTGTCAGACCAATAATACTATCCACTGCCCACGGCTTGCGTTAATCACTTGTATCGGGGCTAATATCGTGTGTTAGATAATTCACATCATAGCAAGTTGGTGTAATTAACACAGTTTGTAACATGCAAATCACCCCAGAAAACAGTAAAACAGATTAAAAGTGGGGGAGTGAAACTCACAGTGCAAAGAGTAGTCTCGGCTAAAGAGTGTTTAATCAACGAAATCAGCTTTAATAGCACACATGCAAGTAAGGACTCAAATCAGTATCTAAGTCGGTAATGGTTATAACTTGGATTTGGTCAGGATTTTTCACCCCAGATTGAGTCTATAGGACACGGGTATGGGGATGGAGGTCAGGGTAGTATTAGTTTTCAGTTTGGCTTCCGGGCACCGGTTCGCGTGCCAGCCAATGTCAGTAGTTTAACGTGTTCGGATAATGGTACGGGAATACCAATAGTGCCAACACGTTGTTATTTAAGAATTATTAACTTCTCATTAAGGGAGTTTGGGTGTTTGGGGAGTCCAGGCTGCCCAATTTTGAGTTTCCGTTCCCACCGTCGGGGATTTTCCCGAACTGGTATTGGACACACCCCAAGTGTCCACTCCGCCCTGGAATCTTACAGAATATTCTCCGTTTTCCAATTATAGTATTTGTCGGGTTGGGTCAGTTCCCAGTTCCTGCAGGTTCGTTACACGGTAAACTGCCGAAATTGATTTAAAATAACTCATTTTTAATCCCAAAATTCCCATTTTATCTATAGTTTGAATAAAATTCTGAACATTTTTATATGACTCGGTAAAAATCTGTAGAATATGGAAAAAAATTTGGGGAATTTATTTTGGCATTTTACTTGTCTAAATAAATTATTTATAAAACCATATTTAACCACATAAATAACATTAATTACCATCATTGATCCAAAAATTCCCAAAAATTTTCTGGACATTCCTTATGTTTCCAGAAACATCTCTAAAAATTTTAAGATTTTTCCGATTTCATTTCGGTGTGTTTCCGGCTACCGAAAATTCTCAAAAAACGCATATTTTTAACCCAGATCACAACTCAACCAATGGACTCCAAATTTTACCAGAACATTTATCATATTTGTTTTAGTGTCTGTGTAAAATTTGGTGATTTATTGAATTCTTTTGGTATTTGTTTCAGAATTCTTTTTTTACAACAGTAAAAAAATCACCAAAAATCGTAAACATTTCCAAAAATTCTAAACTTTTACTTGGACCTTACGTACACTACCCTTCATCACAACATAAAGTTTCAGCTCAATCCAAGTACCACGGACCAAGTTATAGCCAAAATAAAATTCTGCCTATCCTAGATTCGGTTTTCGGATGTTATACCTAGCGCAAGCATCGATTCCAAGCGTTCCTTGTGAGTCCATAAGTATGTGAGGGCTATATTCAGTACCTAAACATCAAGTACAATCCAAATATGCTAGAACTTAGATCAATCAAGCTTTATTTCATTGTTTTTCGGTTAATCGACTAGTTAAGCGATTTCTGTCGAATAGGTGTTGATTAGGGTATCAAAACCCAAATATTTATAACCATGGATGCCATATAACACCAGGGAATCCATATGGTGTTCATATTCAGCCCATAAACATGTTTAAACTTCCAAAAATCATGGATTAAAAAGGGTTTTCATGGCCTAAACCATGTTTAATCAAGAAACCATGCTTAAAACCTTATGGATTTGAGTTAATACCTTTGATTTGTTGAAGTTTCTTGTGAATTCAACTGGATGTTCTTGAGAGAAACCAGATTTTGGAAAGGATTTTGTGTTAAAATGAAATAAGAAAAAGAAAAATTTGATTTTTTTTTTATTAAATAAAGGGGGTGGGGGAGGTTTGGGTGTGGGTCCCACAAGGGACACCTCGTGCTTCGTTTTGAGCGCTTAAAGATGATGTTTATCTTCCGTTGAGTGGTTAGGTTCGTTTACGGGTCCCGCGCGCGTTCTCGATTTGCGTGACGGACTCCGTTTCACGGGTACTTAGTGTCAAAAGACTCGGTTTTAAAAATCATGCATAACCGTCTTGAAATCCGAACCCAGTTACATTTTAATCATAAAAGACTCGTATTAGGGTGGTTTAAGTGTTTTTAAGCTTGATCGATCGTTCCTTGCACTTTGGATTGCCTTATGTTATTCCTGAAATGAAAGCGTTTCCCTAACCGGGAAGCTGCTTCGTTTTGCATGCCCGATCTCTGATTGGCTTCAAACCTTATGTCACAGTCTAAGGCACAAAACTAAGTTATTCCTGGAACTCTAAATCTTAAAAGACGCTACCGATAACCTAATAATCAATGTCAAAGGTTTAAAGTGCTGTTAAATGGAACACTCCCGTTTAACACGTGTTTCAAGGCTAAGGACACCAACTTCGCACTGTCGGTCCTTATTAGTGTCATGTAAGTCATAACGTGTTCTAGGATGCCTCCGAGACATAACAGGTATCAGTTAATCAAGCATATAAGTCACACATGTTTTTAGGGTTTTCGCGAAATTAAAGTGTTAAGCGTGCTTTACAGTTTTGGACCGTTTAGGGTGTACCTGGTTTCGTCGTGGGTGTCACAGTCTCGGTGCATGGAAGGCCAAAAATACCCAAGGTTCATTAGTTTACCAACCACCGTTCTTGCTCCAAAATGAGCTCCGCATATCCTTTCATGAACCTCTTTTGTGACACCCCAGGAAAACCATACAACTTAACTAGCTTCCTCAGTGAGTACTTACCAAATCTCGGGACGAAATTTCTTTCAACTTGGGGATAATGTGACAACTCGTAATTTAGAACCCTTCATTGTATCTCGATGTAACATGCTTGAACGTTATGTGTTTATATTTTAGCAAACTAAAGTTCGTGACTATCTTGGTGTGCTATGTGCTATTAATGTGTACGTATAAAGTATAGTTTATACTAGTATGTATGCGTGTATTCATGTGACCCGAGACACAAGAACCCGACTCGAGACCACTCGGTCTTGAGTAAACAGTGAACGGTTGGGCCGGTTGGGCCATACACCCGAGAGACCCACTCGAAAACCCATTAGGGTGCACCAACTCGGAACGGGTATAAAACCCACAAGGGTGACCAACCTTGCCACTTTTCACCATTTTGCAAACACTCCCTCACACTCTCCTTCTCCCTATCCTCCCACCTTTCTCACACTAAAACCCTAAACCTCAAACCGTCAACCACAAGGGTTCTCGGATTAGCTTGTGCACACCAAGTGAAGCTTCATTCTTCACTACTACTTCTCGAACCGGTTAGTGTTTCTTTACAAACACATGTATATGCATGATTAGTTGATTTTGTGATAATATGCATTGTAGCTATTATTTAAGTATAATGAAAGTGCTTGTTTGATTTAATGGATATTGTTGAGTGGCAAAGATATTCCCTTGATGATGATAAACATGATTTGGACAAGAATAATGTACATTATTTGAATGATAGTATGAGCCGCTTTCATATATGTAATAAGATGTCTTATGGATCTCACATGATTAGGGTTAAACACTTGTTTGATAATATAAGGATTAAATGAAGGTGATAAAATAGTTACATGTGTTCGAATGATGAGATAAACCGAAATATGGATAAATATGGAGTGGATGATGTATGTTTATTTGAATAATCAAGTGTTATGATAAAAACCCTAAAAGATGAACAACATGAATCTGATATGAATGTGTTATGAATATTTAAATATGCCATGCTTTGATCTGTTTGAAATAGAATTAGACAACAAAACATGTTGGTGCATTTCATTGGCTAGTACTAAGGATCATGAACATGAAATTCTATTGGATAGTACAATTCAGACAGGTTCTAGAAGGTTTCGAGCAGCAGGAATGCAAGTCGAGACCCTTAGTCTCGACTCGAGACCACAGCTCCCTCGCTCAAGCAGCATAACTCGAGACCACGGTTGCAGGTCCGGTTACGACTCGAGACCGTCTAGTCTCGACTAGTACATGCATGACTCGAGACCTCCACAGTTGCGACTCGAGAACTCGTAGGCTATAACTCGAGACCGCACAGTCTCGACTCGAGATCTCTAGTCTCGACTCGAGACCACGTACACATACTCACTGATTTGGACTTGCACACTGTTACGGGCTTAGGTGATTGGGCTGTACTGTTGGGCTTTGTTTGCTACATGATTCCTACTGTTGAACTAGCACTGTTGTTGAACTGCCATGCTAGGCGTGTATGCCATGATCGTTACTTGTGTGCAACACGTGTAGAACATACGTGCACTACTTGAATATGAACCTGACTTGAATGGTATCTATGTTAGGACGTGGTTGACCACTTATAGCTTGACCAACTTTCTGTGTATCTGCCGAGCAAACCAATGTGAGTTCACACTTTCTACAAAGCATGGGATTCCCAGGGGTTGGGAATGGGTTAAGGAATATGGATTCCTCGTCCTTCTTGGGTAGGACAGTACAGGTTCAGGAATGTAATTCCTCGTCCTCATGGACAGTTAACTTTCACTAGACCAAAACTCTATCACGAAGTCCCTCCTTTTTATATCGACTTAATCGTCGGGCCAATGGCGAGCGGGTCATTAGTTAGATAGCGCTATTTAGGTTTGACAAACCTCACACCGTGCCGCAGAGGACGGGCGTGAACTAATGGATCTGGGCACGTCAATGATGATAGACATTGACAGTTCAGGGCACATAAACATGACTACAGTCAGCAGTCGATATGGTAACGAGTCTAGTAACCAACATGGGGTATTCCCCACGGCCGTAGAGCCAGACAATTAAACACGGGGTAGCCCCCACGGCTGGATTGCCAGAGTAAATGGGTTAAACAAATCACGTTTTCAAACTATGGGGTAACCCCCATGGCAGGATGCCAGATAAAGGAAACTGTTTTCAGAACAACCTAAAACAAACACCCAACCGTGAACTCACTCAACTTGTTGTTGACTCGTTACTACATGCTTTGCAGGTCAATAGGTACTTAGCTGGAGCTTGCATGGGGGAGAGTCGTTGTGGGACATGGACAGTTGTGTGCCATGTTAAACCTTGAAACGTTTAAACTTATGTTTTGGTTTTGAATATTACGCTTCCGCTTTGCAACTTAGACTATGTTTTGTTTGGAAACCAATTGTATTGGTTAAACTTTTATAATTATTAACTTGCGTGTTCAATATGATTGGTGGCTGGATCCTGGTCAGTCACGCCTCCAAGCGGTGGTATTCCGCAGGTGGATTTTGGGGGTGTAACATCTTTGACCAAGTACTGGCTTTGTTCGGGACCGACACATCTCAGCAAGGGTGCAAGGTAACCCTTTTTGTAGAGGATTTCACCTTGCAACACGTATTGTCTAGATTTGATTTTAACCCTTTCAGCCTCTATTTGATCAGTAGGTAACTCACCGTTTTTTAGGAATTTTTTAATTGGAGTCATCCAATTGGGGCCTTCTTCGGTGATTACGTCTTGAACTTCCAATTCTTCAATTGATGGAGTTTTCAACACTTCTACCAATACCTTTTTGGTGAGGTGGGCAAAGGTGAAAGAAGCGAGTTTACTCAAGGCATCAGCTTTCTTATTTTGAGACCTGGGAATTTGCTTGATTGTACATGTTTGGAATGTATTCATCAGCTCTTTAGATTTTTCTTTGTACCTCTTCATATTGGGCTCCTTTGCAACATAACTGTCATTCACTTGACTTGACACCAGCAACGAGTCTGTGAAGACTTGAAGCTTTTGAACCTTCTTTTCCTTGGCTAACCTTAAGTCGGCTATCAACGCTTCGTATTCAGCTTCGTTGTTGGTGATCTGAAATTCAAATCAAAGAGCATACGTGAATTCTAACCCTTCAGGGTTGATTAGAATGAGTCCAGCCCCTGACCCATCAACGCTTGAAGCCCCATCGGTAAAAAGCTTCCAGGCTTCAAGGTTAGAGGGTTCAGTGGTAGCTATGTTAACTTCAGTGATGGTTTGCTTCGGGACTTCTATAATGAAATCAGCCAAGACTTAGGCTTTGATGGCTTTTCTAGGGACATAGGTGATTTTGTGTTTACCTAGTTCCATGGCCCATTTGGCTAATCGCCCTGAGTTTTCCGGTTTTTCAAGCACACTCTTAATGGGTTGGTCGGTGACCACTTGTATAGGGTGTGCTTGGAAATACCTTCGAAGCCTTCTAGCCGTTTGGACTAGGGCTAGAGCAAGTTTTTCCAAAGGAGGATACTTGATCTCTGCCAATTTTAGAGTTTTGCTGAAGAAATAAACGGGTACCTGAACTTTGTCTCGTTCGATGGTTAGAACCGCACTTATTGCTTCTTCAGCAACCAAAAGGTATATAGAGATCAGCTCTCCTATTTCTGGGGCTGCAATGTTAGGGAGGGAAGCTAGGTGTTGCTTCATCTGGTTGAAGGCTTCCTCAGCTTCTTCAGTCCATTTGAAATCTTTTTTTGTCAGAGTATCCTTTAAGCGTTCTAGAGAAAGGCAAAGACTTTTCAGCCAACTTTGAGGTAAAACGCTTCAGGGCAGCAAGCTTCCCCTTTAGGCTTTCCACCTCCTTTTTGCTTCGTGGCGGTTTGGTTTCGAGAACAGCTTTGACTTTGTTTGGATTGGCCTTTATAATTTGCTTTCCCACAATATGCCCCAGGAATTTACCTTCTTCAAATCCAAACGAACATTTCTCGGGGTTGAGTTTCATGTTGACCTTCCTTAGGTTCTTGAAGGTCTCTTGGATGTCATCAAGCATTTGGTATTCTGTTTTGCTTTTGATTACCAAATCGTCGACATATGCTTCCATGTTTCTACCAATTTGACTAGCAAAAGCATTGTCAACTAGGCGTTGGTAGGTTGCACCCGCGTTTTTAAGACCAAAAGGCATCTTTTGGTAGCAAAAGATTCCTTTGTCCGTGTGAAAGGCAGCTTTCTCTTCATCTTCTTTTTTCATGAGAAATTGATGGTACCCCTTGTAAGCATCGAGAAAACACTTGAAATGGTAACCAGTGAGGGAATCAACCTTAAGATCAATTTCTGGCAACGGGTAACAATCTTTAGGACAAGCCTTGTTCAAGTCCTTGAAGTCGATGCACATTCTCCAAGAGTTATCGGGCTTTCAAACCATGACTGGGTTTGCGACCCAGGACTGATACTTGACTTCTCGGAGAATTCCAGCTGATACAAGCTTTTCAACCTCTTGCCATGCAGCCAAGCTTCTTTCAGGTGCTAGACTTCGCTTCTTTTGGACAACAGGCTTGACATCGGGTGGCATTTTCAGCTCGTGTTCAGCAATGTTTCGAGGGATACCCGTCATATCTTCCGGGTACCAAGCAAAGACATCGCTATAATGTACTAGCAGTTTTTCAAGATATGAGAGAGTTTCTTGTGAAAGGCTTGGATTAACCCTTATCCTTTGCTGAGGATACTTGGGATTTATGATCAGCCCTTGCTTGTTTTATTCACCTTTGGAACTTTCCCCTTCAACCATGTAAGCCTCTTGAGTAGGTTAAAGGGTTGTCATCCCTCTCTCGGTAGGAAACTTGACTGTGCCATGACCAACAGAAACAGCCATGTAGAATGCACACTGCACTGGCCTTCCTATGATGACATCATAGTTGGAAGGTATATTGATAACCACAAAAGTGAGAGGTTTGACTCTCTCCATCTTGCCTTCACTGAAACGGACATCAAGGGTTAGTTGCCCTAAAGGCTTGAGGGGTATGTCAGCAATACCTTTTATGGTTGAAGCTTCGAGCGTTCCTCATTGCTCAAACGGTTGAAGAACTTCTCAACATAATTTCAGTGGCTGCACCAGTGTCTATGTATGCTCTGTTTGTCTTTAGTGTACTCACAGTTGCTTCAACCACAAGGGGGTTTGAGAGTGGGTCCTTTTCTGTTGGGGGGAAGCAGACACACTGAAGCTCCCAAGCTTCCAACCGCTGCCGTTTGTGGGGAACCTTTCCATCGAAATCCACCATGTTAACTTCCTTGCCTTTTCCCTCGGCCATCTTGTCCCTTACCCCCTTCACTGAGTGGGAAAGCTCCCCGGACTTGACGGTCTCTTCAATCCTCTTTTTGAGTTGAAAGAAATCATTAGTTTGGTGGCCCTTTTCTTCATGAAATTCACAAAATTGGGTGGAATTTTCATTCCTTTTGCTTTTAGGGAGAGGTCTGGGAGGTCGGAAGCTTTGTTTCACTTCCTCTGTGGCAAGAATCTCTTGAGGGGTCTTGGTAAGGGGTGTGAAGTTCATGGCCTTCTCCCTGCTTGGAGGGTTCCGGCCTTCAGACCTTCGTTGCTCTGAACCCCTTTGGCATCTGTCATAGGAATGAAAGTTTCCCTTTTTTCTAGCTGGACTGTTGCCTCGCCAGCTAGATCCCCTTTTTCTTTGTTCTTTTATGTCTACAGCCTCCTCTCCTCTGATGTGGGCTTCGACCCTTTCGAGAGCTTCTTCTAAGGTCTTTGGCAGGGATTTGTTGAAATCCTTGGTAAGGTACTTGGAGGTAATTGCATTCATGAAACCGGCTACTCTCATCTTTTCATCTGCCCCACATACGTTAGACCTTCCTTTTTATACCTTTCTATGAACTCTCGAAGGCTCTCGTCATCCCTTTGTTTTATCTGGAAAATCACTGTAGCATCTTTAATGTACCGCCTTTGCTGGGAGAAGTTGGCCAGGAACCCTTTGCTAAGGTCATCGAAGCTTCGAACGCTTCTGGCAGGTAAATCATTGAACCCGATTCTGGCTGACCTGACAAGGGTTTGCATGAACATGAGACAACATTCAGCATTTGACCATTTCTCAATCCTAGCAGCACCAGTAAAGATCTAAAGATGATCCTCAGGATCTTCAGTCCCATCATATGTTTTGATGTGGGACGGCATTTTGATCTTTGTTTGGAAATCATAATCAGCAATTTGCTGGGAGAAGCATGACAAATTGCTTGGTTTGTATGGCTTGGCCAAATCCTCTTCCACTCTTGCACCTGTGTTGTTGTTGTCACACCCTCCAAAAACCCCACCCCGCCTTGGAGGCGTGACATGCCCAGGATCATAGCCACCAATCATATTGAACAAAGCATGTAAGTAATTTTTATAAAATCCAACACAATACAATTGGTGTCAAAACATAGTTTGAGTTTACAGCGGAAGCAAAACATAAATATAAATTGAAATGTTTTCCCACAACGACCACGCCTCCTCGTGCAAGCTCCTTAAGCTAGGGATCTAACGACCTGCAAGGCATGTAACAACGAGTCAACAACAAAGTTGAGTGAATTCACGTTTCTGTTCTCTGGCTTACTAGCCCGTAGGATTATTATCCCGAAGTTTTGTTTTGTTGTCCTACCCAGGACGAACGTACGTTATTCTGCACTCTGGAGAATTCGTATGTATCGCGGTCTCCCAGACATGTGTGCGAAGATTAGTGGAGTGGCATCCTACCTACTGAGGATGGCCGTGCCTTGTAGAAAGTCTGTGAACTCACCTTGATTTAACAAGCTTCCTGATTCTAACTCTTCTGAGAATTAGCATCTACTTTGGTATGAGGTAGAGTTTTTGTAACACCCCGAAAATATAAATCTTTATATTAGAAATTCAAGAATTTCATAAACAAGAATTTACTATCTAGAAATTTTAACCTAGTTAAAATTACAAGCCTAGAAATAACTAACACTAGGTTAAAAACACTAGTACTTAAAGTTAGATGATAAATGAGGGACTAAGCTTGCCAAAAATGAAAGTTTAAAGCTGAATTATAACAAAAACTCACCAAACACACCATTTAGGTGTGTCTGGTCGATCAAGTGAAGCAAGGGGGCGATCCCCACTTCTCCAAAACCCTAAAATCTCATTAATCTTGCAAATTGAAGGATTAATCCAAGTTGAAATCGAGAATTGAGCTTAGAATCGTAATCTTCATCACAAGAGGATTGTAAGGTATGTAAAATCTGATGAAATCTCTTAACTTGAATTTCTCATGATTTTGGAAAATCTGAAAATTGATGTTGCATGTGTGTTATTTGGTTTGATTAGAATTGATATAATGTTTAGAAGTGAAACCTAGCTAATTTCATGTGAAATCATGACCAAATTCAGGAAATTCCATGAACACCTTGAAGGTGGGTTGTGGGTTTTACATGATGATGATGAACACTAGGGTTTAGAGTGATTATTCTAGTGTAATTCGATTTTAGAAGGTGATTTCAGAAAAGTATGATGTTTAAATGCTATATGATGGCTTTATTGAAGTTAAGTTAACTAATTAGCAAGCTATAAACATGAATATGAATGATGTAGAAATTCTGCCCTCATAGTGTTTGTTGAAATGCCTCAAAGAAGGCTTAAAAATAGAAATTTAAAGCTTTAACGCATAATTATGATGTTTCGGTATATTATGTGAAGAGAGGTCTAAAGAGAGTTCTAAACATGTCTTGAATTGAACTCTATAGGACAAGATACCGGAACATCGAGTGGACAAGCCGGTGGTGATTCGCGGTTGAAGGGCGTACGCTAAGGTATGTAACTTGACCCGTTACATTAAGTAAATTTAGATCATTGTAATATGCATAGTCAAATTTTAGAATATAAGCTACTATGAATTAAAGCGATGATATCGCTATATTGAATATTGGTCAAAAGTTGGTTAAAGCTCGTTGGTAGTCGTCAAAAAAGGAAGAAATTCCGTAGACGAGCCAAACGGGTCGGATAATCAAGTAAGGCATGGTTATTGTTTCGGATTATGATAGTTTGATTGTTGATTTTGAATATTATATAACATATTAGAAATACGAGGTTTTAATGAATTGGTATCATAGAAAACTGAAACCCGAGAGTTGGGTCTTGGTGTAATGAACAAACAAAACAAAACATGAAATTCCAGGTACTACCGTAAATTACGGTAGTACCGTAATTTATGGTGGATGTGTTATGTTTACGGTGTGGATCAACTGGTTTATGGTGGACCAAAAATCTCCAGAACTCACCGTAAATTACGGTAACACCGTAATTTACGGTGGAACCAGAAAACTTTAATTTTTTTTTATTTTAATTGATGATTTGATCATATGTTTAAGTCTTATGTACCAAAGTCAAAACTAATGTTTTAATGGTTTTGACCCTAGGTGATTAGATAGACCTTACGGATGGTGGTCAAGCAACGTTGAAGAACCGAACACGATTTTTGAAGCTTCCGCTATGTGTTTAGTTTTAATTAAACTTGTTCATGGGTTGTAAACAATTATTAATCAACTTTTGAATGTTTAACTTAGACATTAGATGACTAATGTTTATCTACTTGTAATCTTGATACTTTTGAAACTTATGTTAAACTATTATCTTTTGTATAAAATTATACTTGTATTCAAGTAAATTTTGAGGGTGTAACAGTTTTGCCTACTGATAAGCTTAATAACCTAATTTGCACACGAAACTAGGTAAGTAATTAATACAGCTTTTACGATAACTCACGAGATCAAACCCTCACAACAAATGACAAAGTGCGATACTTAAACATCCAGCGGATTCACAACGAATGACAGAGTATAGTCCGATTTCGAAAAGCACTCAAACATTCAAGTCGAAATCACGACGAATGACAAAGTATAAACCCAATTTGAGCAGCACTTAAACATCTATCGGATAGTTTCAATCGATCGGACATTGAATCGTAATAGCGATCGAATTAATACCCTGTATCGTAGCATCAATTAGTGATCGTGTGTGTTAATTGTAGTATTTCGACTATAACTTAGCGTAGAATTGGAATTTCTACGACGTTTCAGAGCCAGAAATCGAATGCCAATGTTCTGTATTTATACACCAATTTGAAACAGCTTACGGACCGTAACAAATATCCCTTACGGTCCGTAAGGGACACCTCCTTCTTATAGGGTAGCTACGTGTGAGACTAGGCCTGCTGAGTCAACAGTTTCTTAAAATTCTATTTCGACAACGAGTTATATGGATAATCATCAATAGAAAATACCCCCCCTGAGTTTTAGGGGCCCTAATCCTAATTCTGATTGTTCTGGAAATCTTAGGGTTTCTGCAGAATCACTTGGGTTTCTCAATTAGGGTTTCCTATTGGACTATTTATAATAAAATAGGACTTTTTAGTGAGAGTTGCTACATTCTCCCCTCCTTATAGAAATCTCGTCCTCGAGATTTACTCAAATAAGTAAGGATACTAGTACTAATCTTTTATGTTCGAGAAACTTAACCTTTCTGTCTTCTATCTAAAGTGATTTCTCAACAAATCTTTAAATTTTTCTCTCTGTCTTAAAGAAATACTACCAGAAATTTGTCAGATAGACATTTCTTAAGGTTATATACATGAAATACTTAGGGATAACTTAACCTTAACCCATAGCACTTAAAATAAATATTATAGAACACCGTAAAGTATTTGAGTCTTGCACTTGGAATGAAGCATCGTAGTGGATCATTGAACACTTTACAGGTTATAGTCTGGTTTTCATCAAAAACTTTTTCCCTTTATTAAAACCAAGTTCACTATAACCAATGGCTCTGATACCACTCTGTCACACCCTCCAAAAACCCCCACCCCGCCTTGGAGGCGTGACATGCCCAGGATCATAGCCACCAATCATATTGAACAAAGTATGTAAGTAATTTTTATAAAATCCAACACAATACAATTGGTGTCAAAACATAGTTTGAGTTTACAGCGGAAGCACAAAACATAAGTTTAATATTAATTGAAATGTTTTCCCACAACGACCACGCCTCCTCGTGCAAGCTCCTTAAGCTAGGGATCTAACAACCTGCAAGGCATGTAACAACGAGTCAACAACAAAGTTGAGTGAATTCACGGTTTCTGTTCTCTGGCTTACTAGCCCGTAGGATTATCCCGAAGTTTTGTTTTGTTGTCCTACCCAGGACGAACGTACGTTATTCTGCACTCTGGAGAATTCGTATGTATCGCGGTCTCCCAGACATGTGTGCGAAGATTAGTGGAGTGGCATCCTACCTACTGAGGATGGCCGTGCCTTGTAGAAAGTCTGTGAACTCACCTTGATTTAACAAGCTTCCTGGTTCTAACTCTTCTGAGAATTAGCATCTACTTTGGTATGAGGTAGAGTTTAGCCTACTGATAAGCTTAATAACCTAATTTGCACACGAAACTAGGTAAGTAATTAGTACAGCTTTTACGATAACTCACGAGATCAAACCCTCACAACAAATGACAAAGTGCGATACTTAAACATCCAGCGGATTCACAACGAATGACAGAGTATAGTCCGATTTCGAACAGCACTCAAACATTCAAGTCGAAATCACGACGAATGACAAAGTATAAACCCAATTTGAGCAGCACTTAAACATCTATCGGATAGTTTTAATCGATCGGACATTGAATCATAATAGCGATCGAATTAATACCCTGTATCGTAGCATCAATTAGTGATCGTGTGTGTTAATTGTAGTAATCGGACCAAAACTCAGAGAATATAACGAATTTTCTCGTCGCTCAAACTCCAGAAACTAAGTGCCAATGTCTGCTATTTATACACCGATTTTGAACAGCTTACGGACCGTAACAAATATCCCTTACGGTCCGTAAGGGACACCTCATTCTTATAGGGTAGCTACGTGTGAGACTAGGCCTGCTGAGTCAACAGTTTCTTAAAATTCTATCTTGACAACGAGATAAGTAGATAATCATCAATAGAAAATACCCCCCTGAGTTTTAGGGGCCCTAATCCTGATTCTGATTGTTCTGGAAATCTTAGGGTTTCTGCAGAATCACTTGGGTTTCTCAATTAGGGTTTCCTATTAGACTAATTATAATACTAAATAGGACTTTTAGTGAGAGTTGCTACAGTTGTTGTTATTGTTGTTCCCTTGGGTGGCCAGTACTTGATTAATAAAGTGTTGCCATGGGAAGCTTACCATCATCTGAGCCATCATCTGAGGCATGAGGTTGAAGCCTTGAAGGCTTCCAGGTGCAACTGGGCAATTTACTCCCAAAGGAGTGCTCATAACGGCACTCCGTGCCAAGGGAAGCACGGACAACGTTTGTTCCCATGTGGTAGTTGCTGAGGGTGGAAGGCTTGCTACTGGAGATTGTAGGAGCTGGTCCAAAGTCAGCTCGTGCCCCAAGGGAGCACCGGTTGCAACTGGTTGGGAAGAAAAGATGGGAAAAGACGTTGGATCTGACCTCGTGTACAAATATGGGTTAGGATTTGGAGGAGGATTGCTAGGACCAGCCTCATTCCTAGACACAACTGGTTGTGAGCTTGCAAAAGGAAGAGCGGGAGGTCCAGGAGATAGCGATGGTTCTAGCTCGTCATAATCCAGACGGATCCTCACTCCTTTGTCTCGTTCCCTACTCACGTATTGGTTAAGAAGAGACCATAACTCGAGAAAGTTATTAGCAACCCCTTCGGGGGTAAGGTCAACATGTGAGGGGGTGTTAGAGGCACCAACGTTGGGAGATGGTACTCCGGAACGAGATGGTGTCGGCATTTGGAAAGTGAGAAACTCGGGGTATGTTTGTCACGGCCCCCGACCCGGTTTGACCCGGTTCAGGAGCCGCGAGACAGAAAATCCCGTGGTATTTATTTAATTGAGTTGACAGCGGAAGATTTTAGCAGGATCTTTTTAAAACTGAAAATGCCCGATTATTTTATTTCATAATTCGGGGTAAAACCCCGGTAATTTACAATAAGGTGATTTCACTAGGAAATCTTTATTTTTCAAAACAAGTTTATTTATTTATATTGAGCCACTTCCTTAAGCTTGTAGTGCTTTGCGACACTTTTCCTGGATCACAACAGATCACCTGAAACATGTCTGAAAAAGGTTTTGTCAGCAGGGAAATACTGGTGAATCATTCTTTTTACTAAAACGACACGTTATTATAATTTACAGTATTAAGAGCGATTACAATGTTTATATATCAACCAATTACCCAACGGTATTTGTCACTCGACTCATTTCTGTGACTATGGTCATATCACCCATTGGCTAACCCGTTGTCCAATGGTGACGATTATCAAGTAATGTATACAAAACCCCACATACCGGCTGTAATTTGGAGATTACAAAGACTTAATCCCTGTAATTATAACTTTGAAATAAATAGGGTTTTAGAAAGAAATTTTGATAAAAAGAGAATGACTCACATTGTAGATTTAACTCGGGCAGAGTTTAAGCCTACTGATTAGCCTTGTAACCTAATTTAAAATATCAATGCACACAAACTAGGTTAGTAACTAATACAGCATTTACGATAACTCACGAGGATTAAAACCTTCACAACAAATGACAAAGTGCGGTACTTAAACATCCATCGTTTTCACGACGAATGACAAAGCATAAACCCAATGTGGGCAGCACTTAAATATCCATTGAATTGATTTCAATCGATCGGACATTGAATCGTAGTAGCGATCGAGTAATACCCTGTTTTACGGCAACGATTTGTGATTCGTGTGTGTTTTTGGACTGTTTCTACAATATCTCAGTGTACGAAATTAAATTTTACGTCATTCAAGTGCCAAAATTCAAGTCCCAAACCCATCTATTTATACTAAAATTTTGACCCCCTCGCGTGACGCGAGGGGCACCACCTTGGGCATCGCGTGACGCGACGGGTCACCACCTACCATAGGGTAGCCCCGTGTGTTTGTAGCTCAGGTGAGTCAGCGGATTTGTAAAATTCAATTTTGACATCAATTTATGTGGATAATCGTAACTAGGGAATACCCCCCCTGAGTTTTAGGGGCCCTGATCCTGATTCTGATTGTTCTGAAAATTTTAGGGTTTATACAGAATCACTTGGGTTTTTCAATTAGGGTTTCCTATGGGACAAAATAAAATAATAAATAGGACTTTTGATAAGAGTTGTTACAATGTTGCTCCAGTTGGAGTGCTTCCTGGTGTTGAGATGGAGGTTGGTATAGCCACAGGAGTTTGGCTAGTGCTTAGGGTAGAGGTACTAGGGATTTGGTTTACCTCTCCCGGAGACTCGCCTTCCGACATGCTGACTTTTGAGCAGAAATGGAGCTACACTACTAGGTCTTTTGCGCCAACTTGTTGATGCAACAAATACTAGACCGATGGTAGTAGCTGGGCTGGTTAGGCAAAAGGGTTGGAGGGTTCTGGTTTCCCTAATGCAGGTCGTGGGGTCCCCCCACGTTTGCAAGACGTGGAGAGAGGTTCACTAGTTAGATTTTGTTGTTTGCTCAAGATCCTCCACTGAAGTGTGTTCAACTTCGGATGTAGGAGCAGTGGGAATGTGTGTGTTGAATGTGAAGAATGGAGTCTTGCATGGAACAAGTACTCGAGAAGAAAGACCAGAGATCCCAATCGAATCAGAGCTGATCGGAATGTCCATTAGCACTAAATGAAGTGTCATTATATAGGGAAGGACATCACCCAAAGAGGAAACCATGGACTAGTGAAATATGCTTGCAGTGGGGGACTTACCCTTTTAGGGGTTGAAGCGTTTGGACCCGCGGGTAAAAGACTACACCCTGTGCACTCTATCTACTTTTGCGGCTGGGAGGGTTGTTGAAGTAATCAGAGACATGACTGATTACTGTACACGTGCTTCTTTAGCTTAGTTCCTAGGTTTTGAACCTTTGAACCTTTTAACCTTTCATGCTGTCATGTATTCTCAGTCATTTTATTTAGGTTCGGGCTTCCCCCGTCATCAGTATGAAATGATGAAATTTATGTATTATTGATCTGAATAGGTGCTTGAAATCATCATGTCTACTAGTTTGTATGGAGAATTTGATTTTATTAGGTGTTCGGATGAATGTCTAGTAATATGATGAAATGGGTTTTTACATAGAGATGAAAACCCTTAGTTCTAGCATGATAAATGGATGAACTAGTATTGACAATTGAAAGCTAAGTTAACTTGATGTTAACTATTACATGAACTTGTTAAAGTGAAAGAAATGATACGAACTTGGTTGGGAATTTAGTTAAAATGGTGGCCTTAAAATAATGCCAACCAAGTATTTGATGAAATGCCTAAATGAGTTTGTTGAACTTAATTGTGCATTTGCATATGTTAATAGGCAGTTAACTTTTCAAAGTCAAACTGACCTATAATAGGATCAAATGGTAATTTTGATATAAAGTCCGTAAGGTGCAATAGTCGTGATAAATGATGACTAATCTAACCATCTTGCGAATGATAAATGGTAGTTTGACGCTTAACAAGCTAGGTGGAAGCTTGGGAAGAAGCGGGTCAAGAAGATCAAATACGCGGGAAAAACATAATCGGATGCAAGGTAAGTAAAGCTTACATCTTTTAAGTAGAACATCTACTTATGTATTGGTTAATAACAAAGTGATCTAGTATTTGAAATGATTCTTTGAAATATGATGTTCCGACGCGAACCAATACGGGTCGGAACAAGTAAAAATGGTAAGAAACCATATTTGATGGTAAAAAGGGTAAAACAGTAATTTGGTCACTTGTTGACGAATAAACAATGAGTTTTGAAAAGTTACCTTATGGTGTAAGCCATAATGGGTAAAATGGTAATCTGGTCACGTGTTGACGGATAAATAATGAGTTTTGAAAAGACACCCTATGGCGTAAGCCATAATGGGTCAAACGAATAGAGAAATGACTTTTAAAATAACATGATCAAATGGTGTAAACCGTAACGGGCCAAATGGGTGAGATGGTAAATAAATACCATCTCATAATACATAATGTTTGGTCATCCTAACGCAAAAAGAGTAAGTCAAGAGGTGGGTAAAATGGTTATTTAGACCAAACGGGTCAAATGGTGATGTTATCACCATTGATAATTATGACTAGTGGTTGCTTGTCGAGTTTTGTGCTCACATGAAAAATAGCGTATGGCTTGCATTGCTTTTAATTAGCAACTAATAATGCAAGGTATTAAAACGGGTCAATGCTTTGACCCGAGCCAGGTATGTGTAATGGGTCATTTTCGTAAAAATGTCAAATTCGAGGGTAGAATAGTAGTATAATGATTATCCTATCATAACCCATCAGAATTGGAGTTGTGATGATAGATGAATGAAGGTCATAAAGCGGGAATATGAGATATGAAGAGATGCGAATAATTTAAGCTTAAGTGCTTAAATCCATAATAGCTCAAATGAAAATGCGCATAAACCGGGCAACGGTAGCGTAATTCATAAAAGTTATGAATCCGGGTTGAGGATTTTGGGTTAATAATGTAGGAAAATGTATTACGGTCAATTAGAAACAAGTTTCAAGCTAAACGGATAAATATCAGAGAAGTTACGCAGCTCTTACTAAAAAGGGAAAATGGTCAACTTCTGTAACCTAGACTTGTTAAATCTATGTCTGGGTTATCAGTTAATTTTTGAAGTATAACCCAGACGAGTTTCCTGGTCATCTGGGTTATTAGTTAATTTTTGAGGTATAACCCAGACGAGTTACCTAGTTGTAACACCCCTAAAAATATTAAACTATATATATGTGTGTAAACATGTATAATAAATATTATTAATATTAAAGATAGTGAAAAATAAAACTAGGGTATTTAACTTAGTTTAATATCTTTGATAAATGATAAAGAAACAAGGGAATGTAATTTTATTTATAAACCTTACAACTAGAGGGATCAAATTTGACAAAATGGAAACTTGTTTTAAAACACAAGATAACTACAAAACACACACACACTGGTGTGTCTTGTATTCAATCCAAACCACAGGGAAAATAGATTTCTATATCTCAACCCTAAATTCACTCTATACTCTAAAAAATCAAAGAAGGAATTCGATTAGGAATCAATCCTAAGCTAAAATCGTGATCACCAACCTTAGGAGATCACAAGGTATTCTTAATTTTTGATCTTTGGTGAAACTTAGATGTGTTATGACTTTTCATGAATGAAGTTCTTGAAAGATTGATTGATATTTTGATTAAATTAAGATGATTTCAAGTCTAGGAACAAGCCCTAGATGAGAATTTAGTGAAATTGTGTCATAACCTATTGAATTGATGAGTTATCATATGTGGGTTATATGGGTTTTGTGATAAACACTTGAATCATTAGGATAATGGATGTTACTTGATTGTTATGATGCAAGTTCAAGTGTTGGTCATGGTATTCTTGTCATATGAATATGAAAAGGATGCTCTGATATGGTTAACTAGTTACTTATGAACATGGTAATGTTGTTGTAATATGTTTGATAAAATCCTTGAATGAACTTGAAATAAGTGAGAATTATGAAAGAATCACTTATTTGACTAGTAAGAAGCATTGGATGTTGAATATGAAATCTGAATTCTAAGCGATATGTCCGAATTAGATTTAATAGGCAATTTGGGTGGATCGTCTAGTAATCAAGGAGAAGCGGATAATCGGTTGAAAGGAAAGCTTTAAAGGTACGCGGCTATATGCTTCGTAATATTTTGCTAGTAATTTATGTTTAGTTACTTGAATGATAATTGAATCGTTATGAATTTTGGTTATTACTAATACGGAGGATTCCGTATGTATTAACCGAATGGGATAAATAGAGAATAGCGATAATACAAAAGTAAAAGTGGTGGATTCCACTATAATGTTCAAATGGGTCAAAATGACTCGCATAATACATGTTTGGTTATAGAAAGCGATGGATTTCGCTAACGAAACCAAACGGGTCAAAACCACCAAAGTAATAAACTTTGGTGAAATAAGGCGATGGATTTCGCTAAGTAAGCTAAACGGGTCAAATCGATGTTTTTATGTAAACCGGAAAGGTTGCATAAATAAATACTTCGAGATGATGCAGGGTTATGAATTTACATTCATTATAAGCGTTGACCGAGAAATGGAAACGCTAATTTTAAGTCAAAACTCAGGAGTGAGTATGACTAAAATATGTGAAACTCTTTAGAATAAATTCTAGTTATGTTCGTTTAACTATCTATAGTTAAACGGGTCAAATAGGTGATATGCAATTCGATAACGGCGCATAAACTTAACATATAATGCACCGTAAATATAGATATGTTGACATGTATCATTGTTATAGAAGTTTTGAAGTCATAAATCAAGTTTATGGTTCATAGTTCTGAACGGGTCAAATAAATTGTAAATAATTATAACTCCGATAGCCTAAAGTTAAGAAATTTGTAAATCATGATATTGGATTTTGATTCTATGTTATAGAGCATCGAATTACGATCACGTAGGAAGAAACGTGACCCATTTCGGATCAATATCGGACAAGTTATGTCCATTTTAGTAAATACTAGTATAGCTGGGAATAATGCAGATCTGATAACAAACTCGCTGGAAAAAGTTGTCTTTCGTGCCACGCAACATCGACAAAGATTACTGTCGCGACACGCGATGGCTCTCGCGGGCCACGAGAGCTTGAGTCTTCTCGGTCGCGGCACGCGACAACCTCTCAGATCTGGAAAACTTTGTTGTTTGATGTGTTTTGATGTTAAAACTTGTTAAATCACATTATAAACTTCGATAACTAATGTTTTGATGATTTTTGGTTATAGGTTATGAATACCACTTGTCGGATGAAGATCAAGCGTAAACAAGTTCCAAACAGACAAACTGAAAAAGCTTCCGCTACTTTACTATTCGCTTTTGTAACCATACTTAAGTAACACTATTATAACCATCTTTTGGGATGTGTTAAACCTTGTAAATATCGTTTGAAGGGTTGAACGTTATGTAATCATTGTTTTATAAATATTTTTGATAAATGACGTTTAATATGCATTATGTATTATAGGAAATAGTATATAAAAAGTAAGGGTCTTACAAGTTGGTAATCAGAGCCTCATTAGGAAAAAGTGTGTGCGGTTCAAAGCTTGATCAAGATATCCGGTAAGAATTTATTACAAACAAGTGTAGATTTAAACATTTAAATGAAGTAAAGGATGTAAAAAGTGTATGGGAGGAGTGTATAAATTCATTCAAACCCAGGAAATACACTAAGTAAGAAAGATAAGGCAAGTTATAAACTTGACCAAACCGAAAAAAGAATAACACATCACATATGATTAAGTGTGTGATATAAATTTCCATGTAACGAAATGGAAATAAACTGAATAGTTATTGATTAACTACTTTGAACATTTCAGTTAAAGAAATGTCCGGTGCAACCGGAGGTGATTCAACATCTTACTTAACTGAAGAGATGAAAGCTACAATTTTCAAGGAAGTCGAAAAGGCTTTAGAAGCTAGTCTACCGCATTTTATCGATAGACTACAAACCACACTCTTATCGATAATGGATGATAAGATGAACGAAATGAAAGAAAGAGATACGGGTAAATCGAAAGCATGTCCATATAATAAATTTATGGCATGCAAAACGTCGATCTAAAATGGCGAAGTTGATCTGATCGTTTGTCAATGATGGATTAGCGACATGGAAGGGGTATTCAAAAGAACCCATTGTGATGAGACCGATTTCGTGGCACACGGAACCAGTCAGTTAAGAGGCCAAGCTAAGGATTGGTGGGATAATCTGAAAAAGGAATAAGGAATTGAGGCCACGAGAACTATGACGTGGGAGGAATTCAAGACACCATTCCTTAGACACCATAGCCTGAAAGCTGTGATCAACAGGATTAAAGAAGACTTTATTCAGCTAAGGTATAGTGGTGAGTCGATAGAAAAGAAAACGGGAGTGTTTCGTGACTAGGTCAGGTTTTGTGATGAGCTGGTTCAGAATGAAGAACAGAAGATTTACTATTACTACAACATGTTAAGCGTGGAATATCGGGAGTTTATGACTCCTTCGAAATACGGGCATCTTACAGAGATAGTAAACGCCGCACGCGAAAGAGAGATCGAGCTGAAGAAACAGATCGAAAGGGGTGAAAGGAGGATGTTTGATGTGAACCCAAGCCCCGTAAAGAAATCAAAGCCGAATGAAGCTCCTAAGAAAGGAGTTGCAAAAGGGGGATTATCTCAATGCAAAATATGTGGAAAGACTCACAAGGGCGAATGTTATTTTAAAAACAAACCATATCCTACTTGCGGAAAAGTGGGACATGGGGTTGCAAATTGCCCGGGAAAAGTGTCAGTGCGTTATAAATGCTATAAGCCGGGACATAAGAAGTCGGAATGTCCGGAGCTGGTTGGAACCAAAGAAACAAGTGACACAAAGTCTGATGCTCAGAAAGCGAGGGCAAGGTCGTTCCACATGACAGCCGTCGAGGCTAAAGCTGAACCTGATGTCGTTTCAGGTATATTTCTTGTAAATTCAATTCCAGCATGAATTTTATTTGATATGGGTGCGAATACGTCTTTTGTTTCACATCGATTTATTCAACACCCTACATTCACGTTAACGAAATTACCTATGCCTCTAGAAGTAGAAATAGGTAATAATAAAAGTTTTATTGTTTGTGATATGTGCTGGAACTGCAAATTGAGCACTGACGATGAAGAATATTTCGTCGATCTAATTCCCATGTCAATGGGAGAATTTCAAGTGGTAATCGGGATGGATTGGCTAGCTCGATATCACGCGAAAGTAATATGCAACTGTAAGGAGATACAACTAATGTCTCCAAGCGGGAAACATGGTACTATCTATGGGGAGAAAAGTTGCAGCCCCATAATCTGCTCGTTTATTGAAGCTTATAAGCTTGTTCAATATGGATGTAAGCCGTATATGGCTTATATACATGATTCGACTAAAGAGTCTCGAGAAATTAAAGACGTACCAGTCGTACGGGAGTTTGAAGATGTTTTCCCGGAAGATCTACCGGGAATACCACCTGAACGCGAGGTGGAGTTTGCCATTGAATTAGTTTCGGGCGCAAAACCGGTAGCGAAAGCTCCGTATCGATTAGCGCCATCAGAACTACAAGAATTGTTATCACAATTGCAAGACCTTCTCGATAAAGGATTTATTCAGCCGAGCGTTTCTCCGTGGGGAGCGCCGGTATTATTTGTAAAGAAGAAAGACGAAAGCATACAGACGTGTATTGATTACCGAGAGTTAAATAAACTCACGGTAAAGAATCAATACCCGCTTCCTAGGATCGACGACTTGTTCTATCAGCTGCAAGGCGCGAGTTGGTTTTCAAAGATCGACTTAAGGTCGGGTTATCACCAGTTGAAGGTAAAAGAAGAAGACATACCGAAAATGACGTTCAGAACATGTTATGGACATTACGAATTCTTGGTAATGTCTTTCGGATTAACCAATGCACCTGCGGCTTTCATGGACCTCATGAACCGCGTCTGCTAACTGATGCTAGACAAGTCGGTGATAGTATTCATCGACGATATTCTTGTGTATTCGAAGAGCGAAATGGATCACGAGTGTCATTTGCGTGAAGTACTTGAAACGCTTAAGCGTGAAAAACTTTACGCGAAGTTTTCGAAATGTGCCTTTTGGCTACGTGAGGTATAGTTTCTAGGACATGTTATCAGTGCCGATGGAGTGTCGGTGGATCCGTCTAAAATAGAAGCTGTGTCTAAATGGAAACCTCCGAATAATTCATCAAAGATTAGGAGTTTCCTAGGTCTTGCGGGTTACTATCGGAGATTTATACAAGATTTCTCCAAAATTGCAACGCCATTAACCAAGTTGACCCGTAAAGATGAGAAACTTGTATGGGGAAGCGCACAAGAAGATGCCTTTCGAATACTCAAAGAAAAGTTGACCAGTGCTCCGGTATTAACGTTACCAGATGGGAATGAAGACATGGTCATCTATTCGGACGCATCCCAGCTTGGTCTCGGGTGTGTACTTATGCAAAGAGGAAAAGTGATCGCGTATGCTTCAAGACAATTAAAGATCCATGAAAAGAAGTATCTGACACATGATCTTGAATTGGCCCAGTGGTTTTTACCTTAAAGATATGGAGACATTACTTGTGTGGTGTGAAATGTACTATTTTCACTAACCATAAAAGTCTCAAGTACTTCTTTGATCAAAAGGAGTTGAATATGAGAAAAAGACGCTGGTTAGAGACGGTGAAAGATTATGATTGTGAAATTCACTATCATCCCAGAAAAGCCAATATCGTTGCAGATGCATTAAGCCGAAAAGAAGAATATTCACCCATACAGTCAATGAAATTAGTAGTGACCTCGGGTTTACTTGAACGAATCAAAGAGGCACAAATTGAAGCTGTAAAAGAAGAGAATCTGAAAAAGGAAAGAATTATGGGCCAACTCAAAGACTTGAAAGATAGTAGTAATGGATTGAAAACCCGTTTCGATCGAATCTAGGTTCCAAACACGTGTAATGTTAAAACTCTTCTTCTTGATGAAGCACACAAGTCCCGATATTCTATTCATCCGGGAGCTACCAAAATGTACCAAGATTTGAAACAAAACTATTGGTGGCTCGGAATGAAGCGAGACATAATTAAGTATGTTGAAAAATGCTTAACTTGTTTACAAGTAAAAGCAGAACACCAGAAGCCTTACGGTAAACTTCAGCCGTTAGACATTTCGGTGTGGAAATGGGAACACATCACTATGGATCTATTAACTAAACTACCAAGAACAATAAGTGGATTTGATGCCATATGGGTAGTAGTTGATAGATTGACCAAGAGTGCTCATTTTATTCCGATTCGCAAGACATACACTTCTGAGAAGATATCAGAAGTATACACGAATGAAATCAAATCTCGCCATGGAGTACCGGTATCCATCGTGTCTGACAGGGATACTCGATTTACTTCAAACTTTTGGCATGATTTCCAAGAGCAGATGGGTACTAAGTTGTTCATTAGTACCGCATATCATCCCCAAACCGATGGGTAGAGCGAAAGAACAATTCAAACGCTCGAAAACATGCTACGAGCATGTATTATTGATTTTGGCGGTAGCTGGGATGTCTATCTACCACTAGTTGAGTTTTCATATAACAACAGCTATCATTCCAGTATCGGAATGGCTCCATATGAAAAGCTTTACGGCAGAAAATGTCAAACCCCAGTGTGTTGGGGTGAAGTGGGCCCACGAGAACTAGCCCACAAAGATGTAGTTAGGATCACTAATGAAAAGATTGAAACAATCCGGGCTCATTTGAAAGCGGCCCAAGATAGACAAAAGTCTTACGCGGATAAAAGACGAAGACCAATCGAGTTTCAGGTTGGTGATATGGTTATGCTCAAAGTAACTCCGTGGAAAGGGGTCATCCGATTCCGAAAAAGGGGGAAATTGAGCCCAAGATTTATTGGGTCATTCAAAATTATGGAACGTGTGGGTAAGGTAGCTTACCGACTTGAATTACCAAAAGAATTGAGCAGCATACATAGCACTTTCCATGTTTCACATCTGCGAAAGTGCTTAGCTGATGAAACAGCTTATATAAGCTACGACGACATTGAAGTTGACAATAAACTGAACTATGTTATAAAGCCTATCGAAATTCTTGATCGAAAGGTTAAAAGCTTAAGAAACAAAGAAATCAATCTAGTTAAAGTCAAATGGGAACATCGGAAGGGATTGGACACCACTTGGGAGTCCGAAGAAGAGATGAGACGCTTATACCCTTCCTTATTCGGTACGTATTACGATTTCGAGGATGAAATCCTCTTTAAAGGGGTAGACTTGTAACACCCCTAAAAATATTAAACTATATATGTGTGTAAACATGTATAATTAATATTATTAATATTAAAGATTGTGAAAAATAAAACTAGGGTATTTAACTTAGTTAAATATGTATGATAAATGATAAAGAAACAAGGGAATTTAATCTTATTTATAAACCTTACAACTAGAGGGACCAAATTTGACAAAATGGAAACTTGTTTTAAAACACAATATAACTACAAAACACACACACTGGTGTGTGTCTTGTATTCGATCCAAAGCACAGGGAAAAGAGGGTTCTTCACCTTAACCCTAAATTTACTCTATACTCTCAAAAATCAAAGAAGGAATTCGATTAGGAATCAATCCTAAGCTAAAATCGTGATCACCAACCTTAGGAGATCACAAGGTATGCTTAATTTTTGATCTTTGGTGAAACTTAAATGTGTTATGACTTTTCATGAATGAAGTTGTTGAAACATTGATTGATATTTTGATTAAATTAAGATGATTTCAAGTCTAGGAACAAGCCCTAGATGAGAATTTAGTGAAATTGTGTCATAACCTATTGAATTGATGAGTTATCAAATGTGGGTAGGGCTGTAAACGAGTCGAGCCGAGCCAGGGTGGGGTCGAGCTCAAGCTCGAAATTAATTTAGGCGGTTAAACTTGGCTTGAGCTTTACGTCGGAGTTAAATGAGTCTAAGAACGAGCCAACGAGCCGAGCCAAGCTTAGCTCGAGCTGGGCTTGGTTACAAAATGAGCCAGCTTGATTCACGTCATATCAAATTGAGTTTTTAAGCTAGTTTTTCTCGAGCTTCTTTCGAGCGAGCTACGAGCCGAGCTACGAGTCGCGAGCTTTATGAACAGCCCTAAATGTGGGTTATATGGGTTTTGTGATAAACACTTGAATCTTTAGGATAATGGATGTTACTTGATTATTATGATGCAAGTTCAAGTGTTGGTCATGGTATTCTTGTCATATGAATATGAAAAGGATGCTTTGATATGGTTAACTAGTTACTTATGAACATGGTAATGTTGTTGTAATGATTTTGCAGACAATATGTTTGATAAAATGCTTGAATGAACTTGAAATAAGTGAGAATTATGAAAGAATCACTTATTTGACTAGTTGGAAGCATTGGATGTTGAATATGAAATATGAATTCTAAGCGATATGTCCGAATTGGATTTTATAGGCAATTTGGTTGGATCGTCTAGTAATCAAGGAGGAGCGGATAATCGGTTGAAAGGAAAGCTTTAAAGTACGCGACTATACGCTTCGTAATATTTTGCTAGTAATTCATGTTTAGTTACTTGAATGATAATTGAATCGTTATGAATTTTGGTTATGACTAATACGGTGGATTCCGTATGTATTAACCGAATGGGATAAATAGAGAATAGCGATAATATAAAAGTAAAAGTGGTGGATTCCACTATAATGTTCAAATGGGTCAAAATGACTCGCAAAATACATGTTTGGTTATAGAAAACGATGGATTTTGCTAACGAAACCAAACGGATCAAAAGCACCAAAGTAATAAACTTTGGTAAAATAAGGCGATGTATGTCTCTAAGTAAGCTAAACGGGTCAAATTGATATTCTTATGTAAACCGGAAAGGTTGCATAATTAAATACTTCAAGATAATGCCAGGTTATGAATTTACATTCATTATAAGCGTTGACCGAGAAATGGAAACGCTAATTTTAAGTCAAAACTCGGGAGTGAGTATGACTAAAATATGTGAAACTCTTTAGAATAAATTCTAGTTATGTTCGTTTAACTATCTATAGTTAAACGGGTCAAATAGGTGATACGCAATTCGATAACGGCGCATAAACTTCACATATAATGCGCCGTAAATATAGATATGTTGACATGTATCATTGTTATAGAAGTTTTGAAGTCATAAATCAAGTTTATGGTTCATAGTTCTGAACGGGTCAAATAAATTGTAAATAATTATAACTACGATAGCCTAAAGTTAAGAAATTTGTAAATCATGATATTGGATTTTGATTCTATTTTATTGAGCATCGAATTACGTTCACGTAGGAAGAAACGTGACCCATTTCGGATTAATATCGGACAAGTTATGTCCATTTTAGTAAATACTAGTATAGCTGGGAATAATGCAGATCTGATAACAAACTCGCTGGAAAAAGTTGTCTTTCGCGCCACGCGACAGCGACAAAGGTTACCCCACGACACGCGACAGCCTTCGCGGGCCGCGAGAGCTTGAGTCTTCTCGGTCGCGGCACGCGACAATCTCCCAGATCTGGAAAACTTTGTTGTTTGATGTGTTTTGACGTTAGAACTTGTTAAATCACATTATAAACTTCGATATCTAATGTTTTGATGATTTTTGGTTATAGGTTATTGATACCACTTGTCGGATGAAGATCAAGCGTAAACAAGGACTGAACACACAAACTGACAAAGCTTCCGCTACTTTACTATTCTCTTTTGTAACCATACTTAAGTAACATTATTATAACCATCTTTTGGGATGTGTTAAACTTTGTAAATATTGTTTGAAGGGTTGAACGTTATGTAATCGTTGTTTTATAAATATTTTTGATAAATGACGTTTAATATGCATTGTATATTATAGGAAATAGTATATAAAAAGGAAGGGTCTTACACTAGTCATCTGGGTTATCAGTTGTGACGACATAACCCAGATGAATTGTCACAACCCAGACGTTCATCTCACCCTGTTGGTATGCCAACCATAGGCTACGGCAGGCATTGACTATTTCGTGTGATTAGTTTGGCCGTAAACTACGGCCACTCAACCGTAGCTTACGGCGGGCTATTTGGTAAAATGTTGATTTTGTTGTTTTGGGCCTTCGGGTTCAATTTGTTATGTTATAAACTCCTTATAACTAACGTATTTGATGATTTATGAAATCTAGTTAATGATTTTGAAGTCACGGATGGAGATCAAGCTCAACGAAGAACCGAACACGACCAAGTAAAAGCTTTCGCACTTTGTTTTGTTATTACGAAACGAATCAATGATAACACGTTGAATTGTTTAATTTTTATAACCTTTTAATAAACTCGTTTTATCGTACGAAGGTGAAATCACATATAAATTCTTTTATATTCGAAATATTCATAGAATTTTGATTTATTAATAAAGGGTGTTACAGGTTGGTAATCAGAGCTCAAGGTTAAAGACTAAGTGTGTTCGGTTCAAGGCTTGATCAAGACATCCGGTAAGCTATTACGAATATTAACGGTCTTGAATTGTGACAACTGACACTTTTCCATGTATTCCGTACACTAATGAACAGTAAATTGTACCCTTATGACTGTGCATGATTTAATTAACAAGACGAATGAATTTCTGATTTCTATCATATGCATACAAATGCATTTCATGTTGCAAGACTATTTATCATTATTACATGCAACACAGTATGGTTCAATTAGTGCACAAAACAAAGTTAGCACAATTATCAGACAAACTAGAAGTACCGAATGGAGTTCAGTACTCAGACAAACATGATGATAAGACACAGAATGAGCCCGAAACCAAGAGTTACACTAGAATAGTGTGTAGGAGAGTAGGGATCATAAAACTGCCTTCCTAGTGATGATTTAGGTGCCGGAAAGTGCCAGAAACACACTAAAACTGCAGAATTCAGCAGAAAACAACCAAATTCAGCAATTTTCAGCATTTTAACATCAAAATATAATGCAGAATCATGGTTTAATGGTCCAGAATGCTTTGATAAGTGTCGGGAATCAAAACTGTCATAAAAGACATCATAAAGCATACTAAACTGCGCAATTTAGCACCTTAACGAACCGGTAACCAAACGAACAATCAGACACTACCCGAAACACCAGAATTTCACTAGAAGCATTATTTTAGTGTAATGAAGCTAGTTATGAACACTAAACATCATGTTACTACTTAAAACCCCTAAACACTTAAATCTCTAAACATAACACTTGAAACCTAACTAAGTTGTGTAACCGGTTCTAGACATGGGTCCCACCCATGATTTCTTTGGATTATTTTATAAGATTATGTTGGATGATTATGAACACAATAACCTCCATGCAAAATGATGTTGGAGACTTTTATAAAAAGACCATAAGATCTAAACAACTTACCTCATAACACTTCAAACCACACCATCACCTCCCTTCTCTACTCCCTACCTACGGCCCAAGCACCACCCACACAACCTCCATTTTCTAGTCCACTACCAAGCAATCTAAGAGCATTCTAAGGTGTTATAAGCACATTTAAGAAGATTGGAAGCATTGGAAGTGGAAGGACCTCCTCCTAGAGCTTTTATCCACCTCCTACATCATCATCTTCAACTTTGCTTCTTCCCTAGCCATAGAGCTAGTAGTAAGCTCCTCACAGCTTGTTTTTACTTCTCATTTTAGTGGTTAAAAGGTTATGTAAATTGTTAATCTTAAGAATCTCAAAGAAACATAAGCATGAACACTAACATAAAGCTTAATAACATGAAAATCTAAGTTGTTTTAGTGTATGAATGAAACTTGTTTGTTGATTTCTTGAGATTATGAGATGATGATTAAACACATGATCTAGGAAGTATAAGGATGGATCTTGTGAAATTTGTAATGATCATCCTTTATGTTAAACATGAACTTGAATATGAACTTGATTTAGTGAATGATGATTATGTTTACAAGATATAAGTCTTGAAAATAAAAGATTTCAAAATTAATCTTTTCAATAAACCAAAGTTATTTACAAGATTTAACATGATCACGGTTTTTAAAGAAATTAATCATGTTTTAAGTGTTAAATCAAAGCTAGAAAAGTGTTGGTAACAAGAAAAATACAAGAAGAATTATTTTTAGAAAATCATCATGTAAGTTGTAAAGAACTAAAATCTACAAGAAAGAGTTTTATAAACTAAAAACCATGTTTTTAGAGGTAACTAAACTTACTAAAAAACATGTGAAGTTACTACAAATTTTTATAAACTTTCAAATTCATGTCATAGTGTAAAATGCTTATTTTGGCTCATGGTAAGTTGTGTGTAAATTGTTGATGATTGGTGATGAATTTTAAAAAAGAAAATGATATGTTTTTAAGCATGGAAACCTCCATTTTTAAGGGGAAACTATGGCAAAAGTTTTGTAGAAACTAAACACTTAGAAAAATATTTTTAAACAAGTGTTTACAAGAAAATCTTGATCATGGTTTTCATATAAACACTTGCCATAATTTTTGTTACAAAAATTACAAATATTGGAGGTTGATTTTTGATAATAAAAGTGACTAAGTATATATTTAGGAAGATATATATTTAGATGTCACAAATTGCGTGCTACTTGTATATTATGTGTATTAGTTATATTATTTTAGGAACTTGAAAATAATATAACTCACCAATATACCAAAATTTGTGATACAAAATATAACCAAAAATTCCAAGAAAAAGAATATATAATTTATACCCGAATAATGGACAAACCGGACAAGGACTTTGGACTATAAATATATATAATCCGGAAATAAATTCGTAACTCGACAATTATGACAAATGGTATTTTGGAAACCAAAGAAACGGAAAATATGGATTTTTACAAGTATTACAAAATATATCATGTTGCATTGCAAGTCCTTTATGGCTAACGGAAAACTGCAAATCCTTTACCTTTAACACTTGGGGGATTTAATGGTAAAAGTTAACACCGTTAACCATAAAGGACTTGCAATGCAACAAAATTAAAGGTAAAGGATTTGCAGTGCAACTTTTAAACGTTAAGGACGTGCACTGTACTTTTAGGTAAACCTAAAGGACGTGCACTGTCATTTTGTCTACAAAATATATCATGTTTTGACAATTAGAAAATATATTATTTTTTAGAGGAGAAAAATATATATTTTCTTAGAAAACTTAAAAATATATTATTTTTGGTGAAAGATAGAAATAAATATATATTTTCTAAAGTAAATCTTAAAAATATATTTTATTTTTGAGATATATACGAAGGTATATTATTTTGCCAAGAAAGATTTATATATATTTTTCTATAGAAATTCTCTTAAAATATATATATTTTGAGAATATAAGTTGGTGATTTTTAGTTGTTTAAAAACAATATTCCGGAAAATTAAATACAAAATTAAGTATAAAATACTTAATAAATACAAAGAAAATACGTATCCTCATACGTATAAATACACACCAGAATACACCACCAATACTTGGCAAGATACACGAGTATAAGAATACACAAGTACAAATACACCCATACTGGGAAAATACATATGTGGGAATACATAATAAACCAAGTTAAAATATATTATTTTAACAATATTCCAAATAAATAGATAAATATAATTTAAGTTAAAATGTTATTATTTTAACTATTAATTATATACTTTGGAATTATAAAATGAACATCAAAGATGTAACCCAAAGTACACCAAGAATTCCAAAATAAGTCTTAATAAATGGATAAGACTGAGAGTCGGTACACGGCCTAAACATCTAATAAAACATGGCATGTGTGTAGGTAGTTGTACGACTCGTAGAAGGACCATTGAGTATACAAGATAGCAGGACGCAAACTTGTGAGTTCATGTTCCCCTTTTCTCTTAACTGTTTTTTGGATTTATAACTCTCGAGGGAGAAATACATGTTAATATGGGTATGATTTGGCTATGAAATGAGCTATTAGATCATGTGAGCATAGGATGAAAATGAAATGCCATTAACTCTCTTAAGAAACATGGACAAAGGTTAGATCTAACGAGTACGGCCGAGGGGATTCGACACAGTCGAGGGGATTCGACACTGTCGAGGGGATTCGACACTAATAATCGTCTACTCGGGTTGAGTACTCCATATGTCATCACATACATTAATGTCCTTGCAAAACATTAACTGATCTGTTCATAGACGCTTTACATACCCGTTTTCAAAGGAATCACTCAAATGTTTACAAGTCTATTGGAACTCATCCAAAACACATGAACTCGCTCAACTTTTGTTGATGTTTTCAAAATTACATGTATTTCAGGAAACAAGATGGATCTTGGGAGCTGGCGTTGTTTCGGGATGTAAATTTCAAGTTTAGATGTCATCCACTTTTATTGGTTTGTAACTTAATCAGAGGTTGTGTTGTTTGAAACTTAAATGACTGGTGTTTGTAATGTTTTAAACTTTATGAACGAATGAACATCATTTTGAACATATAGTTGTTTATTATAATTGAATGCAATGAAAACCGATCTAGTCACACGTATACGCTTCCGCAAAATTCAGGGTGTGACAGTTTGGTGTCAGAGCTTCGATTGTAGTGAACTAGGATTCCTTCTTGAGTCTAGACTACAATCACTAGGATTCTCTCACGAAAACAATTTTACAAAAAGATTTTTCATTGCATTTACGAAAGCGCCAAGATCCATGAGTCAAACATTTTTCAAAGGAAAGACAAAGCAAGGACATTAGTAGGGAGGTTAACTGACATGCCAAATGAGGTATAATCTACGTGAGATAGACTTGCCAAAGACGAAATGACCCCCCCCCCCCCCGAAAGAACAAACGAGAGTTATATGTGACATGATGCCTTTACTTGCCTGTGTATACTAAGTAACATATGTATTCATTAATATATATATATATATGCCTATATGTGTACAGAAATATTATTGACGGGAACAAGATACCTTCGACTTCGAATTCTATTATTGTTCTTGACTCGCACAATGAGATTATCGACCTCGCGTTTATTGCGGAGCTCACGGTTGAAGTGATTACCAAATGAGACCCTGAGCTTGCTTCCGTAGAAGATGGTTGTTCTTCCCTCTCGAATGCGAAGGTGCCTGACTACGATAATGACGGCGAGGCGGGGGAGGCAACCCTGGTCCACATCCTCATCAGTGGGACGAGGTCCCTGTGGCTTTTGCGAAACAAGATTGACGACACTCTTGTCCAGACAAGGAAGATGAGGTACTCATCTTGAAGGTGCCCCTCCAACTACTAGGAATTCCCCTTATTCCTATTACGTCTAAGCATTGTGCCTATTCGCGCGTAACGATAACGAATGATAGCGCGTGGACCACCATAATGATCATTTCCATGTTGAAGGTACGAGGACAGTAGTGTCCCCTCTCTGGTTGACCATCTGATTTGAACGAGGGAAAATTAGGGTGACCGTGCAAGACAATTTATTATTATGGGGGCCCACGTAATAACGACTTGTAGTGCATGGAAATCCTGGTGGACTCTGCGGGTCAAGCTAATGATCACCACCCATTCGAAATTTTTAAATTTTTCAAATTTTCATCTAGTAGAACACTAACCGAGATAGTTACTATAACACTCTACAAGTAGGAAGTCTGTCTTTGCCTACTTTGCACCTAATACTTTTACCCATAGTAGGAGTCGATTGGGACCAGATATCTAAGCAAGTGAAGATGGCTAACACCCAGAAAAGACTCTTCTCATCCTTCACCTCACATGCACCCTATCACCCACTACCTATACCCCTATCAGGAACTCTACACTCTCTATCCCGTAAAGCACTACATCATTTGAATAGTGCATTTGTGCCCCGGAAAACTGCTCTACGGTTGCTACAAGGCACAATTCGGTTCCGAGAACGAAGTCACGAACACTCATGACCTTATCTCTGCATTTTCACTATCACCTCCTATACGTGGTAGTAATGCACAACCCCCATCTTTTGGGAAGTATACTCGTTTTTGTAAAACAAAAGACCTAAGAAGACCAACGTAGAAGGAAAATAACTACTACTTTCGTATTATGGAACTTGTATGACCGAGGTGATGTAACCTCGAGTCCATTTTGTTTCTCATCTGTTAAAAACAATGTATCAAGTTGTCGAACATATATGGAAGCTCGGTGATTGTTTTCTTATTTATACATTGTCGATTACATGTGCATGTGATGTTTATATGATTACATGTTTGCTTGCCATGATGATGATTCATGTTATATATGTACGTAAACATATATACCTCATAGACAATTCTTGGTGAATGTTGTCTAACCTACCCAATACCTTTTTTGCCAGAAGAAAATGCCGCTCAGACGTGATACGTACACTAATACGTAACCAAGGACAAAAGCCGAGCTTCAAGAACGCATCTCACAGGAAATTGCACAGCATGAGGCCAACCGTTCAGGACACAGCGGTGGCACTTCCGGAAATAACCCTCCAACTGGTTGTACTTATAAGCAATTTCTGGATTGCAAGCCTCTTAACTTTGATGGCACTGGAGGTGCTGTCGCTTTTGTTCGCTGGGTTGAAAAGACCGATTCCGTGCTGAGGATGAGCAAGTGTGCACCTGAACAGAGAGTTGCTTATATTTCTGGGTTATTTATGGATGGTGCACTCTCATGGTGGAACCTCCAAGTTCAAACACTTGGCGAAACTGCTGTGTATGCGCTCAGCTGAGATGAGCTTAAGGAGTTAATGCGCAAGAAATACTGTTCAAGAGCAGAAATCCAGAAACTTGAAACCGAATTCTGGAATCTAAAGATAGATGGACCAAAGATAGATGAGTATATTTAGCGTTTCCATGACTTATCAAGGGTTGTTCCCTATCTTGTCGAGCCAGAATTCAAGAGAATCAAGCGGTTTATTTGGGGACTTGCGCCTCAAATCCTAAGCATGGTTACTGCCGCAAAGCCTCCAACCATCACAAAGGCTATCAATTTGAGCGTTACACTCACTGAAGAAGCTCTTCGTATGGGAAAGTTTTCAAAATCTGAGACAAACAGGAAGGAGACTCACGTGGAGTCTTCGGGCGACAACAAGAGAAAGTTTTCGAACCTGAAGCAAGGCACTCAAGTAAGTCGTGACAACAAAAATGCAAACAAAACAAGGGAAGCAAACCCGCCTCGTGGCATGAAAGCATATGGAGCCACCAATAAGGCCAGTGGTAAGGTTTATTTGGGGACTAAGCTGATATGTGACGAATGCAAGTTTCACCATGAAGGTCGATGTCTGAGACCTAAGTGCGACAGATGTGGAAAAGAAGGACACAACAAGGATGCCTGTTGGGTAAGATATCCCAACCAAGGAGGAAATGGTAACTACAACCAGGGCGGAGACGATAATGGTAGAGTTCCAGGTTGCTTCAACTGTGGTGACGTGGGGCACTTTAGAAAAGATTTCCCTAAGAAGGAGCAAGCGAGGAAGAGCCTTCACGATCGGAGCTCATGAAGCACGCCAGGATCCAAATGTGAACCAACACTATGCATCCATTTTGATTGATACTGGCGCCGACTTTAGCTTTGTATCTATAGAACTTAAGAACCTACTTGGTCTAGAAGCAAGCTAGATACCCCCCTACTCAATAGAGTTAGCAAATAGGCAGTTAGTAAAAAAGGATGAAGTATTAAAGATTGTACTTTGGAACTTGGAGAGCGGAAATTTTCTATTAAATTCCTACCCGTTGATTTGGGAAGCTATGATGTTGTATTCGGCATGAATTGACTATCCAAGAATCGAGCTGAAGTCGTTTGTCAGGAGAAGATCATTTGCATCCCTTTTGCGAATGATGAAACACTTATGGTACACAGCCTTCATGCAGTTAATGCGAGGGTGCTGGGCCCATAAGGCGGTGGATTGCGACATCCCACATTGGTCATAGAGACACAGAAATGCCTCCGAATAGGGTTGCGTAGCCCTCCATGCTCATATTGTCAATAAGGAGACCAAGGAGTCAGAGTTAGAAGACATCTCCGTTGTGAAGGAAATTCCAGAAGTCTTTCCCGAAGACTTGCATGGGTTACCTCCACAGCGACGAGTGGAGTTTAGGTTGAACCTAGTGCCAGGAGCGGCACCAATGGTGAAAGAACCTTATCGATTAGCTTCGACCGAGATGCAAGAACTTCCGATCAAACTGCAGGAGCTGCTAGTCAAGGGATTCATTTGCCAAGAAAGAGGATGGCAGTTTCCGTATAAGTAATAACTATAGAGAGTGAATGAGTTAACCATCAAGAATCAGTATCCCTTGCCGAGAATTGATGACTGGTTCGACCAACTACAATGCTCTAACTACTACTCCAAGATTGACTTGAGGTCGAGATATCATCAACTGCGAATACAAGAAGAAAGCATCCCTAAAACGGCCTTTAGGACTCATTATGGACATTACGAGTTTCTTGTCATGTCGTTTGGCTTAACAAACGTACCGACAGTATTCATGGATCTTATGAATCGGGTGTGTAAGCCTTATCTGGATGAGTTCGTGACTGAATTTATTGATGACATCCTTATATACTCGAAGACCAAGGGAGAACATAAGCAACATCTGCGAGTTATCCTGGAACTTTTGAAGAAGAAACAGTTGAAAGCAAAGCTGTCGAAATGCGAACTTTGGATTCGCGAGGTGAAATTCTTAGGTTACGTGGTGAATGGAATTCAGGTTGACCCTGCTAAGATTGAAGCAATTAAGAACTAGGAAGCCCCAAAGATGCCAACTGCGATACGACAAATTCTGGGGTTAGCAGGCTATTACAGACGACTCATAGGGGACTTTTCAAAGATTACTCAACCGCTAACAACCCTAACCTAGACGGTACCCATCTTGTCTTTACCCGACAATACCGATGGATTTGCGGTTTATTGTGACGCTTCTCGACAAGGTCTCGGTTGCGTGATGATGTAACGAGACAAATTCATCGCGTACGCGTCACGTTGATCGAAGGATCATGAGAAGAACTACACCACGCATGACCTTGAACTATGTGCAGTGAATTGCGCGTTGAATATTTGACGTCATTACTTGTATGGAAAACGCTGCACGGTCTTTACTGATCACAAGAGTTTGTAGCACATCTTTGATCAGAAAGATTTGAATATGAAACGAAGAAGATGGGTTGAACTGTTAAATGATTGCGACTGTGAGATTAAGTATCACCTGGACAATGCGAGCGTTGTAGCAGATGCCTTGAGCCGCAAGGAACGCACAAAACCACTAAGGATGCGAGCCTTAGAAATGACCATACCGACAAATCTCGCTACTTGGATTCGTGAAGCTGAGCAAGAGGCGCTTAAACTGGAGAATCTATGAGCTGAAGCATTATGTAGAAGTGGGAACAAATATCAATGGACTTCATTACAAAGCTATCCATAACCCAAAGAAGTCATGATATGATTCGAGTAATTGTTCATCGACCCACGAAGTCCGCACACTTTCTACCGATCAGTGAGAAGCATAGCACGAAGAAGTTGGTAGAGTTGTACCTCAAAGAGATTGTGGCACGTCATGGAGTGCCTGGATCTATCATATCCGATCGAGATGGTCATTTTGTGGCGAGGAGTTAGCAGACGTTTCAGAAGGCTTTTAGATCACAGTTGAATCTTAGCACAACCTTTTACCCTCAAACGGACGATACAGACCTTGGAAGACATGCTACGTACTTGTGTGATGGACTTTGGTGGAAGTTGGGATACTCACTTGTCTTTAGTAGAGTCTCCCTACAATAATAGTTATCACACCAGTATTCAGGTTGCCCCGTTTTGAAGCCTTATATGGACGTAAGTGTCGGGCCCCGTTGTGTTGAACGGAGACTGTAAATAAAGGATTTATTGGCCCCGAGTTGGTTCAGGAAACTACAGACAAGATCGTTCAGATACGTGATCGTATCAAGTCAGCACGTGATATACAGAAAAGCTACGCCGACAAGCGGCGGAAACCGTGGGAAATTGAGGTTGGAGATATGGTTTATTGAAAGTCTCGCCTTGAAAAGGCGTGGTATGATTTAGAAAATGTGGGAAGTTGAACCCATGATATATTGGACCCTTCGAGATTCTGGAGAGAATCAGAGTCGTTGTATACAAGCTGAAAACTCCCAAAAGAACTTAGCAGTGTTCACGACACGTTTCACATGTCTAACCTCAGGAAGAGTCCTACTCAAGAAACAGTCGTCATTCCCGCAAACAAGATTCACATCAACGACAAACTCCAAGTTACTAAGGAACCTGTTAAGGGTACGGACTGGAAGTCCACAAAACACGGAGGAATCGTATTAAATTTGTTAAAGTTCATTGGAATTCACATCATGGCCTAGAATATACTTGGGAACCTGAAGACCAAATCAGGTCAAAGTATCCACATCTATTTCACAACTCCCTTGCAACCAATAACATAGCTTGAATTTTGGGACGAAATTCTTTTAACGGGGGGAGAATGTGACAACTGGCACGTTTCCATGTATTCCATACACTAATGAACAGTAAATTATACCTTGATGACTGTGCATGATTGAATTAACAAGACAAATGAATTTCTGATTTCTATCATATGCATACAAATGCATTTCATGTTGCAAGACTATTTATCATTATTACATGCAACACAGTATGGTTCAATTAGTGCACAAAACAAAGTTAGCACACTTATCAGACAAATTAGAAGCACCGACGGGAGTTCAGTACTCAGAAAGACATGACGATAAGACACAGAATGAGCCCCGAAACCAAGAGTTACACTAGAATAGTGTGTAGGAGAGTATGGATCATAAAACTGCCTTCCTAGTGATGATTTGGGTGCCGAAAAGTGCCAGAAACACACTAAAACTGCAGAATTCTGCACAAAACAACCAAATTCAGCAATTTTCAGCATTTTAACATCAAAATATAATGCCGAATCATGGTTTAATGGTCCAGAATGCTTTCATAAGCGTCGGGAATCAAAACTGTCATAAAAGACATCATAAAGCACACTAAACTGCGCAATTTAACACCTTAACGAACCGGTAACCAAACGAATAACCAGACACTACCCGAAACACCAAAATTTCACTGGAAGCATTATTTTAGTGTAATGAAGCTAGTTATGAACACTAAACATCATGTTACTACTTAAAACCCCTAAACACTTAAATCTCTAAACATAACACTTGAAACCTAACTAAGTTGTGTAACTAACCATTGAAATGGAACTAGAGACCCCCCCCATAACCGGTTCTAGACATGGGTCCCACCCATGATTTCTTTGGATTATTTTATAAGATTATGTTGGATGATTATGAACACAATAACCTCCATGCAAAATGATGTTGGAGACTTTTATAAAAAGACCATAAGATCTAAACAACTTACCTCATAACACTTCAAACCACACCATCACCTCCCTTCTCTTCTCCCTACCTACGGCCCAAGCACCTCCCACAAAACCTCCATTTTCTAGTCCACTACCAAGCAATCTAAGAGCATTCTAAGGTGTTATAAGCACATTTAAGAAGATTGGAAACATTGGAAGTGGAAGGACCTGCTCCTAGAGCTTTTATCCACCTCCTACATCATCATCTTCAACTTTGCTTCTTCCCTAGCCATAGAGCTAGTAGTAAGATCCTCACAACTTGTTTTTACTTCTCATTTTAGTGGTTAAAAGGTTATGTAAATTGTTAATCTTAAGATTCTCAAAGAAACATAAGCATGAACACTAACATAAAGCTTAATAACATGAAAATCTAAGTTGTTTTAGTGTATGTATGAAACTTGTTTGTTGATTTCTTGAGATTATAATGTTGATCATCATAAGAAGCTTGCTAGATGATGATTAAACACATGATCTAGCAAGTATAAGAATGGATCTTGTGAAATTTGTAATGATCATCCTTTATGTTAAACATGAACTTGAATATGACATGATTTAGTGAATGATGATTATGTTTACAAGATATAAGTCTTGAAAATAAAAGATTTCAAAAATAATCTTTTCAAGAAACCAAAGTTATTTACAAGATTTAACATGATCATGGTTTTTAAAGAAATTAATCATGTTTTAAGTGTTAAATCAAAGCTAGAAAAGTGTTGGTAACAAGAAAAATACAAGAAGAATTATTTTTAGAAAATCATCATGTAAGTTGTAAAGAACTAAAATCTACAAGAAAGAGTTTTATAAACTAAAAACCATGTTTTTAGAGGTAACTAAACTTACTAAACAACATGTGAAGTTACTACAAATTTTTTTAAACTTTCAAGTTCATGTCATAGTGTAAAATGCTTATTTTGGCTCATGGTAAGTTGTGTGTAAATTGTTGAGGATTGGTGATGAATTTTTAAAAAAGAAAATGATATGCTTTTAAGCATGGAAACCTCCATTTTTAAGGGGAAACTATGGCAAAATTTTTGTAGAAATTAAACATTTAAAAAATATTTTTAAACAAGTGTTTACACTTAAATTTTGATCATGGTTTTCATATAAAAACTTGCAATAATTTTTGTTACAAAAATTACAAATATTGGAGGTTGAATTTTGATAATAAAAATGACTAAGTATATATTTAGGAAGATATATATTTAGATGTCACAAATTGTGTGCTACTTGTATATTATGTGTATTAGTTATATTATTTTAGGAACTTGAAAATAATATAACTCACCAATATACCAAAATTTGTGATACAAAATATAACCAAAAACTCCAAGAAAATAAATATATAATTTATACCCGAATAATGGACAAACCGGACAAGGACTTTGGACTTTAAATATATATAACCCGGAAATAAATTCGTAACTCAATAATTATGACAAACGGTATTTTGGAAAACGAAGAAACGGAAAATATGGATTTTTACAAGTATTACAAAATATATAATGTTTTGACAATTAGAAAATATATTATTTTTAAGTAGAGAAAAATATATATTTTCTTAAACAAGTAAAAAATATATTATTTTGGGTGAAAGATAGAAATAAATATATATTTTCAAAAGTAAATCTTAAAATATATATTATTTTTTAGATATATACGAAGGTATATTATTTTTGCCAAGAAAGATTTATAGATATTTTTCTATAGAAATTCTCTTAAAATATATATATTTTGAGAATATAAGTTGTTTATTATAATCGAATGCAATGAAAACCGATCTAATCACATGTATACGCTTCTGCAAAATTCAGGGTGTGACATGAATGGTTAAAAGTGTTGTAAACAACACATGGGGCTATCGTGTGAACCCACGTTACCTCAAATAAATTGGTAAAAGACCGGTATAAATAGTGAATTACTTGTGTTAACAAGTATAGTAGAAAACCTTGTATTCTAGTGCAGGTGATTTTTAGTTTCAACGTTACTAATATTTTGTGAATGTTTTAGGTGAAGGACACTTGCATCTGGTGATGGTTAGAGCTTAATGATTTACGGATATGAAGATGGAACGGTCCGAAGCATGACAAGTAGAGTATGCTCACCAAGGACCTAAATCGTGTAACGATATCGAATAAAGGTCAAACGGCAATGATAGCCCATTAGGGTGAGTATCTAGCAGGTGCACGTTTTAAATTTATTGTACAAATAGTAATATGCAACAAATACGTAGAGACTGACTGTTGCATATGGAATATAAAACTTGGAAAACCTGGATAAGATACCTATCCAGGTTGATGTTTCCAAGAGAAATTAAGTAGAAATGCGTATTATTCACAATCGTGAATAACAAGAAAATAAAAGAATTCAGGTTTAGAAACTTGAATGGGGTTGACCATTCGAGTAGATATTGTCAATAAAATTTTATTGAGAAAAAGTAACGATCACATCAACAAATATGATTGTATAAACTTTTATACTTATGCTAGTAATCAAACTTGTATACTCGCCAACACTTTTGTGTTGAACTATACTTTAATACGTGTTGCAGAAATTTGATGACGATGATGATAAACATAATCTAGTAGGATGAACTAGAAACCCATTTTTTTTAATTTAGAACTTATGTTGTATTTTGTTTTCTTTGCTTATGTTGTTGTACTTTGTTTACAAATGATGTATTTGATTTTAGAAATGAAATGCAATATTATTTATTAAATATTTATCGTAAAATAGTATTATGAAGTCTCTTGCAATCTCGTTTTCGTCTCACTCTGAAGTTTCTGACATTGGTTGGGGTGTGACATGTAGTGGTCGGAATTGGTAGAATTCATCGGTAGAAAAAGGAGTTGGCTGATGATTTGTTTGAAGAGAATGGTCATAGGATGTGGGGGTATAGGTAGCTGGTAGTTTGATAACGGTGGTAGTCAGAATGGGTGGTGGAGGTGGTTACCGTTTAGGTTTGTGTGTATGGTGATAGGAGATGATGAAGATGGATGAAGTGGAGAGGGTGTCGAGCCGGAGCAGATGATGTTCCTGCTGGATCTGAAGAAGCAAAGAAAGTTAAGAATATAGTGAAGGATAGTAGATCGATGAAATTGTTAACATGCATTGTTGGTGAGTTGAATGTGGTAGTAGATAGATGAAGCTGTTAACCACCATTGTTGGTGAGTTGAATGTGGAAGTTGTGAAAGTACTAGTACTATTTTGGCAATTGTTAAACTAATGGACTGTAATAGTTATTTTCAACAAACCCCAGAGACGAGAAGCGTAGTTAATTCTTTATTTATTTATATTGTAGTTTTAGTAATAGGGGTAGTATGGTCGTTTCAAATAAACTAACAGAATAACTGGATGATGTTAGTGAGGGTGGACTATAATTGGTACAAAAGTGAAACTATATGGTCTATTTTAGCAATTTTTAAACTAATTAACTATAATGGTTATTTTTAACAAATCACAGAGACGAATAACGTAATTAACTCTTATTATAACTTGGGAGATATCTAAGTCTTTAGTAATGTTTTTTTACTATATTTAAAAGTCCAAACTCATTAATTATAAATTCTATTAAAAAACCATTCAAAATTCACTGTAATCTTATAGTATCTTTTGTTTTTCTTTTAATATTGTAGGTTTTTTTTTAAGTTTCAATAGCACCTTTATACTTTATATAACTTGATTTGCACTCTTATACCTTAAATAATTTAGTTTCGTTAATTTTACGGATACCGTTATTCTACAGGTAATGAAACGAATTGGACCGATATCGACCGAACAACGTTGTTACGTTACTGGTATTTGTTTTTATTGTTTTCGATAGAAGTAAAACCTGTCTCGATATCCTTTTGTCATACCCTGTTTCTTTGTTTATCTTTCGATTGTTATAGTGAGTGCTAGTACAGTTACGAACCGAACTGATACCGACCGAATTTCCGCCATGTAGATTTACAATTTTTTTTGCTTTTTCTTTTTTTTTTCTTTTTTTAATATACGATGTTTTATGTCGTTGTGATGTGCCTATTTCTATATGCATCCCGATATAGGTTTTCCCCGAAACCGTGTTGTGAGTAGTAATATACAAGTAATCAAATCACAAATGTAAATGCCATCAAAATGACCTCACAATTAGTTTTTTTTATAATAAATTAGCGTCGTTTACCACTTTTGTTATTGTAATAATATAATATAATGTTTTATAAAGTTCTAAATATATCGTTGTGGCGTACAGTAAAACCTCTGTAAATTAATAGTGTTGGTACCGAGATATTTTATTAATTTAGCGAGATATTATTATATCTATAAATTAATAATTTATTAATTTAGTGTGGCATTACGTATGACCTTTAAATTTCTAAGTCCAATGTACATTCACAAATTAATTGAATCTGTCAAGTTTATTGTTTTTTAATACAAAAAGTTAATTCATGTTACCAAAAAATAAATTACAAAAATTAGTTTCAATAAACATTTATTAAGTGCATTGCAAACGGCAACAACTCTTCACATTTTTTTGTTGTAATACGAGAAGACAATGCCCCAACTCTTATGTGCAATGAAAAGATTTAAAGATGAACTTAACATAGATTTGATGTTCAACAAAAAACAAATAGATTCATTTTTTACTCTACAATATTAGAATTTGGAATCTTTTAGTAATTATTAATTTATAGTTTCATTGAGACCAATATATATACACTGGGATTTCAAAAAAGTTATTATCTTATTATTATATCGATTGGGGTCCAATTTTGTACTGGTCCAAAGTTGGGACTTGGGACTGGACAAATTATTAATTTTATCAGTATTAATTTATAGAGATTTTACTGTACTTATTTTTATGCACATATAAATTTATTTGAAAACTAAGTTGCATTCGCAATAGAGTATTTTTTTACCGTAAGCTATAGTGAGTGTCAGTACGGTACCGGTATCGTGACGAACTGAACTTATGTTGTCGACCGAAAACATCAGCGCTGGTACTATCAGAACCATTACTGGTATTCATTTTATGATTTTCGGTCGATGTGCAAAAAATAAATTTAGAAATTAAAATATGTCGCTCTATTCAAAGTATGTTACCTACTATTAGTAAAAATATATAGAAAATAGGCCATATTTATATAGTATAAATTAGCAACATAGTGTTGCATTACGAGTTGTACGTTTGACTTTGGGACCAATAGGTCCTGGATTCGATTCCCACAAGGGGGTTTTCCCATATTTATTGGGTTTCCTTCTGAATTGGTGTATAGGCATTATGCCTAGTGGAGATGGATATGATCGGGTGGTTCCACTGGTAACACGATGTTACTCCAGTGGTACGTCAGTGATCCAAATTTGCCGTTAAAAAAAAAGTATAAATGGTGTTTGATGCTTAAGTATGTTGTATAGTGTTGCATTACGAGTTGTACGTTTAGTTTGTATGAGCTCCTCTTTTGCCGTGTGTACTAGTTATGCTTATTTTCCAACATTCAACTCAACAATTTGAATGGTATGTGGCTGGCTATATATACCATCCACAAATCTAAAAAATGAGAAACTTTAGATCAAAGTCCACCAAGATGTCACATTAGTATTTAGAAACTTTTATTTCTTTTAGTAAGTCACATTATTTAAGGTATTTAGAAACTTTTATTTCTTTTAGTAAAACGTTTTTTAAGCTCTTATCAATCAGTATAAGGTTTTATTTGTCACTGCATTTATGGTCAACCCTTTCATAGAATCACTTATCTTTAAATTGTATATCCCTACTAAGTAATCTGACATCAGCACCCGCATTAGCTTAACTATGAACGAAATCCTAAAACAAAGCTTGGAATCGATGTGATAAGTCGCTCATATTTCCCAACTTGTGTGATTAGAGGCACACTAGTACTAAGAGTTGGTTTCTCATGTGTGTATGTAGAAAGACAGTTTATTTGTATATGTTTCCTTCGTCTAGCGATGAGGACTCGTTAGCGTGCACATATAAAGAGAGTTCTTTTGTGTTGTTTGTGTCTAGCCATTGGGCCACAGGGCACCCACTTAAAGGTAGTTTATTTGTAAGATGTTCAAAATGAATATGATTTATTTGTAAGATGTGAAAACGTAATGTAGGATATTTGGGAAATGTGAAATTGTAATGTAGTTTCTGCAATATCAAGATTACATACGTAGATCAGGATTCCCAAAATGACTTGTTAGAGCATTCACACCCGTTTTATCTTTTTTACCCTATAATTTCACTAAAAACAACTATATTTTCTCTCTCATTTCAATTAAATAATATTTTTTATACTTTTATCATTATCTTTTCTCTCTCCTCCACTCACAACCACTTTCAAAATATATTAAAAAATTATAGACGGTGAACGGTATTCACTCAAATTTAGAGATGAACAGTAACATTTATCTCTCCTCTACTCACAACCACCTACAATCACTTTTCAATTTTCTCACAACCACCCAATGTAGGTTTGTACAACTAAAATAACTTACTCACACATGGCAAGGCTCATCAAGGCCCAATGGTGTACAATAATCATGCACATGGCACTTGATCGAATAATTTCTTCTAGTTTCAAGTCCTTTCACGATCCAAATGTTTCTTTCATAATACCTTGATTTATCCATCTTAAGAGTTATTCTTAACAAGTTTTGCTTCATCAATCATAACCTAAATAGCTTGTTCCAAAAAAAAAAAAAAACAAGTGATTCGTAAATCGGAATCAATGGGTGGCTAAACATTTAACATTGTGGCTGATATCTCATCATGTACTAAGTAATTTCTCTACTATCTTGATACTTCAATTATATATATATTTTCCTAGTTCGATAAGAAAATCTGGTCACTATAACCCGAGTAAAATACATAAATACAACATGGAATATCAATCAGGCTGTATTCCGAGAAATGTAATAGAATATGGGGCGTGGTTCTTATTTACAAATATGTAATATATTAGGGTGTTAGGAGTGGGAGGCAAACCCACTCGGCAAACCGCCTTTGCCGCGCGGTAACACCGCCGCCGGTGGGTTTGCCGCTGGTGAATGTTGCCGATGCGGGGAGATATGGCCGATGCGGGGAGAAGAGAGAGAGGGAGGGTATGAGAGAGAGGGTAGTGTGGGGTGGGGTCCATGCCATCTCTCAACCAATCACACTTTTTTTTTTATAAAGTTTACCACTTCACAGAGTGTCTAAACCATTGCCAACACTTTTCAGCAAAGTTTAAACACTTTTCACTGATTGACGTGACGCACTCTGATTGGTTGATTTTTTAGTTTGCCACTCCAAATTGTTTAACCACTCCTAACACCCTTGATAAAACTTAGTTTTAAACCGGGTCTTGAATTGTGTAATAGAATCCGTTTGTGTATATGTAATCGAGCTTGATACTAAATTTTTTTTTCATATAATTTACTAAGAGGGTGTTTGGGATTACGTTTTGAAGTGATTATTTGATTATTGCGTTTGTAAAACATAAATAATCTAAAAAAGTGTTTGGATGAAAAAGTGATTATCTGCCTCCAAAACGTAGTTTTGGAGAAGCATGTACCTACATGTTTTTCAAAACGCAGTTTTGAAAACGGAAAATCTATTTTGAAAACGCAACACCAAACACCCCCTAAATAGGACCTAGTGTTTTACTATGCCCACAAGTTTTAATATTGTAACTTCTTTTTACTAAATTTGTTGGTAAGGTAGTCATTTCCTAGGATAATGATGTAAATACAATGAACACATAAACATCACATATTTAATCGATTGATTTAAGTATCTGATTAGTTACATAAACATAACATGTATTGATTGATTGATTTACTTTTCCGATAGCTTGTTGATCCCGTTTTGCCTCTTACTATTCCCACACCCTTATATATTATTCTCACATCCTTTTTCACTCTATATCCCTCATTAGATATCTATGTATATATAGAGAGAAAAAAAAGAGAAGAGACGTGTGAATATTAACTCCCTTTATTTTCTTTGTCTCAATTTCTCTTTTCTAATTCCTTTTTTTCCTTCGTTTTATTTTCTTGGTCTCAATTTCAATTTTCTAGTTCCTTTTTTTCCTTCGATGGTTTTCTTCATTCGGTGGGCAGCTCAACAAATTAAGCTAAGCCCAATTGAGTTTTAATGTAGCCCACATGAATTTTATCATCATCAACATACTCGGTAAATTTCACCAATAGCAAAGCAAAAGTAGGGTCTGAGGAGGGTAAGATGTAGACAGTCTTACCTCTACCCCGTAGGAATAGAGATGCTGCTTCCAATGAGACCCCCGGCTCGATGGTAGTTTTGCATCAAACCTTGGTCATAAGGCACATAACACTCGTCAATTAGGACAAAGGCCAATTAGTGCATGTACTCCCTTGTCTTTCGGTTATCAACGTCACCACATGATGCATGATTAACCATCCCCCTCTTTTAACATTATTTTCACGAAATTAGTAAAATAACGTTAAAATTAGTGCACTTTCACTTTTGCCCCCGAACGCCCACAAATATTTAAACAATAATTCCCAATTTTAGTTCAAAGAATCTGAATACCCATTCAAACAGTTCAAAGATCAATCAAGTGTATCCATTTACCATGTTACTAAACAACATTGTTGTAATTTAAAGGCATAAATATAATATTTTGCAGGTTTACATTTTAAAGACAATCTTTGGCTTTTCATACTTCTAGATTCTGACCATCACTTGCAAAGGGACGCCAGTATGCGGCGAGGCGGCTTTAGTACTGGTTGTCGACCATGAAGGACTGTCAAATTATTAATAAGCACAACATCACCTTTCTTCCAAGGTATTGCAACACCGCATCGTCAGGCACAAGATCACCATTCCCGAGCTCAACATATGCGTCACGATCTTCTATTTTACCTTTTGTTGTTGGACCGGTGTTACATGTCGCAAGGTTATTGAACCATGTTTTCTGTCCCGTTTCCTTGTTGAATCCGATAGCCGGCACCGGTCCTGTTATAATTCTTACTCCATTCTCCATCCATTCCAACTTTGTTCCCAGCTTTTCTGCCCTGCCAATCAAACATTCTCAACAACAATGTTAAGAACCTTTACAAAAAAAAAAAAAAAAAAAAATACAAAAAAGAAAAAAAAAACAAACAAACAAACAAAACACAGACTACATGATAATAACTTTGTTCAATAACAAAACCAGAGCATTTTATTCGGGGTCATCATAAGTTCATTTTTTCTTTATAGGTTACAATAAGGGGGTTCCGTTACCCATGTTTTTGTTAAAAATGTTTAGAGTTTATATTTAAAAATTCCATTACATTCTGATGCCCGGTGGTCATCGCAGTGGCGGATCTAAGAACTTTTTCATTGGGTTTCTTTTTCCATGATTTTCAACAAGTCTTTGAACGCATCGTCAGGCACAAGATCACCATTCCCGAGCTCAACATATGCGTCACGATCTTCTATTTTACCTTTTGTTGTTGGACCGGTGTTACATGTCGCAAGGTTATTGAACCATGTTTTCTGTCCCGTTTCCTTGTTGAATCCGATAGCCGGCACCGGTCCTGTTATAATTCTTACTCCATTCTCCATCCATTCCAACTTTGTTCCCAGCTTTTCTGCCCTGCCAATCAAACATTCTCAACAACAATGTTAAGAACCTTTACAAAAAAAAAAAAAAAAAAATACAAAAAAGAAAAAAAAAAAAAACAAACAAACAAAACACAAAGACTACATGATAATAACTTTGTTCAATAACAAAACCAGAGCATTTTATTCGGGGTCATCATAAGTTCATTTTTTCTTTATAGGTTACAATAAGGGGGTTCCGTTACCCATGTTTTTGTTAAAAATGTTTAGAGTTTATATTTAAAAATTCCATTACATTCTGATGCCCGGTGGTCATCGCAGTGGCGGATCTAAGAACTTTTTCATTGGGTTTCTTTTGGTAGATTTTCACTATTTATTTTTTTCAAACCATACGAGGTTCTCGCTAATTTTTTTTTTTATTTTTTCCAAACCAAATGAGTTCCTGGGAACCCACAAAAATGGCCTAGATCCGCCCTTGGGTCAGTAGACTTGACCCCCGCTGGTTCTACCGCTCGATTTGTTACTAGCTTTTCTACCATGCAGTAAATCAAACATTCGGTGCATTGATTATTTAGAGCATGTCCAATCCTAAATATTTTAGACGCCTACAAACATGTCGCTAGATCATATTTTCCACTTATCCTTCAAAACACTCATTATATCTCCATGTTTATTTTTTCAGGCATCCTTTCAAACATTTTCACATTACCACCTTTTAATTACATTTATTTTCTCACCAAATTATTTGAAGTGTTTAGAAAAGGTTATATAAGTATTATTTAAATGTTTAATAATCATATAATACGGGGAGAGTTTATTTGAGAACGCTAAATATCGCGAGAACCGTGAGAACGAATAAAAAACCGCGAGAACTTGGTCAAAAATAATTCAAATTCAGAAATTCTTTTTACATTTATCATTATTATTCGAATACAATGTTAGAAATTTAATTTACACGTTTAAATTTACTTGAATTCATAAATAAAGAAAATTTACACATGTGTAAGTTTTCCATTTACACATGTTTAAACTTGTTATATTTACACATGTGTAAAAAATCTAATAAGAGTGCTTTTGAGAATATAAATGAATTATTTGATGTTGTAATTTTTTATTTTTATTTTTGATGTTGTATCTTAATTACAATGAGGATTGTATTAAAAAAATTGGTTTTGATTGATTTTTTTTCATTCGTTCTCACGGTTCTCGCAATATTTAGCGTTCTCAAGATAACTCTCCCCTATATAATATTGTAACTTTTTATAATAAACGATCTTTTATTAAGTTCGTTCTCTCTCTCTCTCTCTCTCGCTCTCTCTCTCTCTCTCTCTATATATATATATACACTTAATATCATTGTTATAATAAACGATCTTTTATTAACTTCTCTTGTGTAGCAAGTTATTAGGTTTAGTTAATTAATGGAGTAAGATTAATAAGATTGAACCTTTCATTAGCAACTTTCTTGTCATCTGTCATGTATGTAGACTTCCAACCTCTGCCACCGATGGATGATGATTGGTCGTCGTCTCCCGTTACAATTATAAATTTTAACCTATGCTCCTCCACTTTAGCAACGAACTCGGGTTGCTTTTCTTTCATTTGTTCATACACGATATGACTCAAAACTACAGGCGTTTCTCCTCCGCTTTCCGGTTCTTCTTCACAAAAGAAAAATAACTTCGACGGGAAGTCAGGAAGCTGTTCATTTCACAAGTGTCATTAGATCAAAATAAGTCACATGTGGTCCTAAAATTTATGGACAAATAGGTATCAACGATGGCCCGTTATTGACCCACACAACCAACAAATATGATCACAATTCAAAAAAGTAAAATATTTCAAAAATGAAAAATCACCAAACTAGACACTTTTATCAACGTCAATTTTGGTGTTTTACTTGGTAAAAATGTCTAATTTGTTTTTTTTTTTTCTTGAGTTAATTACATTTGTGGTTTGTCAAAAATTATTATTTCAGTTTATTAATTTAAAATATATGATTTCAGTCCTTGTGGTTTCAATTTTGTAACTATTTCAGTCCATCCACTTTTTTTATTTGAATGGAGATGACGAAATTGCCTTGCACGTGACCTTGGTTTTAAAAAGCGAGAGGCGCACAAAAGCGACAAGGTCTAAAAAAGATGTAACCAAAAGTACACCAAGAATTCCAAAATATGTCTTAATAAATGGATAAGACTGAGAGTCGTTACACGACCTAAACATCTAATAAAACATGGCACGTGTGTAGGTAGTTGTACGACTCGTAGAAGGACCATTGAGTATACAAGATAGCAGGACGCAAACTTGTGAGTTCATGTTCCCCTTTTCTCTTAACTGTTTTTGGATTTATAACTCTCGGGGGTGAAATACATGTTAATATGGGTATGATTTGGCTATGAAATGAGCTGTTAGATCATGTGAGCATAGGCTGAAAATGAAATGCCATTAACTCTCTTAAGAAACATGGACAAAGGTTAGATCTAACGAGTAAGGCCGAGGGGATTCGTCACAGTCGAGGGGATTCGACACTAATAATCGTCTACTCGGGTTGAGTACTCCATATGTCATCACATACATTAATGTCCTTGCAAAACATTAATTGATCTGTTCATAGACGCTTTACATACCCGTTTTCAAAGGAATCACTCAAATGTTTACAAGTCTATTGGAACACATCCAAAACACATGAACTCGCTCAACTTTTGTTGATGTTTTCAAAATTACATGTATTTCAGGAAACAAGATGGATCTTGGGCGCTGGCGTTGTTTCGGGATGTAAATTTCAAGTTTAGAAATCATCCACTTTTATTGGTTTGTAACTTAATCAGAGGTTGTGTTGTTTGAAACTTAAATGACTGGTGTTTGTAATGTTTTAAACTTTATGAACGGATGAACATCATTTTGAACATATAGTTGTTCATTATAATCGAATGCAATGAAAACCGATCTAGTCACACGTATACGCTTCCGCAAAATTCAGGGTGTGACAGTTTGGTATCAGAGCTTCGATTGTAGTGAACTAGGATTCCTTCTTTAGTCTAGACTACAATCACTAGGATTCTCTCATGAACACATAGAAACGATCACCTAGTCGTGGGGATCGTAAGGTATGTCAAATTTTTGATGAACTTATGAAAAATCGAAATTCAAGCTTGAATGATTGATGTTTGGCTGAAACTATGATGAATTCATGTTTAGAAACAAACCCTAGTTGAAAAAATTGATGAATTAGTATTAAAGACTAGGGATTTGATGATTACTCTTGCATGTGCTAAGTGGGTTTTGACTAAATTCGTGTATGTGATGCTTTTAGGGGTTTTGATTGCTGAGAATAAGAGTTATAATGTCATAAACATGTTCAAATTGAAAGCTGAATTCAAACAGCTTCTGATCAGAATTTACAGCCGACTTGTATCGGCTGTAACCTGAAAAAAACGTGACAAAAACATGTGTTTCTTAAGCCTAAAATGTAATTCCAGGAAATATCTTTAAAACCCCACTGGAATCGCATTTTTTCGACAAAAATTGAGCGTTTTATGAATTTTTCCGTATCAAAGGTTCAAGCTGCGTTTTCTGGCAGAATTTGCAGCCCATTACGAATGTCATAACTCAATTTAGGAATTGAGTTATGATCTCAAATTCTTACTGTAGAAAGTTTTAAGTGATTAAAAGAATCTCCAATTGGAATTTCGTCAATCGGATAAACGAGGAATTTTAAATGAATTTTTCCGTAAGCTGCAGTCATAAGTGACGAATCTGATTTCAGCTTAGTAAATGAATTTTTACGAATTTTTGGTAAAGAGTTAGATCTTGAAATTTTAACACAATGTCTAACCCTCCGAGAGGTACGCCACATAAAAAAATCATAATTTTTGAAGACTTGTAAACAGGTTAAACAAGTCACCAAAAACAGCCCATTTTCAGTGATATGGAATGCATAAATGAAATCGTGGCCTACTAGTTAGTATGTAAAATTTGATTTCGTTAAGAGTTAGGATGAAATAAGCCTAGGTGAGTTCAATGAACCAAATGTGCATATGAATATGTTGATAAGTCGGTTGACTTTTAAAAAGTGAAACCGACCAATGATTAGATCAAATGATAATTTTGATATGGTCGAATGATAAATTCGACATAAAACCCGTAGGATGGTATAGTCGTAAATGATTATGACTAATCTAACCGTCTTACGAATCATGATGATAGTTTGACGCTTGACAAGCTAGGTGGAGGCTTGGAAAGGAAGCGGGTCAAACGGATCAAGTGTAAAGGGAAAGCGTACTTCGGATGCAAGGTAAGTAAAGCTTACACCCATTGTAGTATACGTATGTATTTTATAGGTGATAAAGGTGACAACCGATTATATTCGAAATTTGAGTTCCGACACGAAACGAAATGAGTCAGAATAAATAAAAACGATCAAAACCATGGTTAATGGTAAAAATGGACAAAATGGTAATTTAGTCGTGAATTGACTAGGAGTTAATAAGTTTTCCTTAAGGTTACCTTATAGCGTAACTAGTAATGGGAAAAAGGGGAAAGGGGTAAATTAGTCACGTGTTGACTAAATGTAAGTTGAGATTAAAAGGATACCCATGGCGTAAGCCATAACGGGTTAAAAACGTAAGAAAAAGGATCTTGTGGTAAAATCCGAAATGGGTCAGATGTGTCAATGGGTAATTAAAACCGCGTTTTGACATAAGTATAAATGTTTGATCATAAAGACTAAATGGGTCAAATGGTGGTGACGACACCATTTGACAATATCGACTAATGTTTGGTTGTCAAGTTAGATGTTCACAGGAGTGAACGGGAAGTGGATTATTGCGTCGCTATAAAGTAGCGGCTAATAAAAGAAAGGTACAAAACGAGTCTATATGTTGACCCGAGCTAGGTACGTATATTTTAAATTATAGTTAGAAGTAATATGTTGGTCAAATATCAGTGAAAGCCCTTCGTCGTAAAATGAGGGACTGAAATTGACCAAAATACCCATGAACACTAAACCGGGTAAACGGTCTTTATGAGCCGTTTAAGATCGTGTATTATGATAATGTAAGTTATAGATAAGTATAAAGTGGATTGTGCATAACAAAAGGGAAAGATTTAAACTTAGAAGGTTTAAGTCTTCGAAACGGGTCAAAAGAATTATGCGCATAGATTGAGTACTAGCCGCATAATTCATAAAAGTTACAAACCCGAACTATAAATTTTGAGTTAAGCATGTTGATGTATGCTAAATGGTTAATTAGAAACAAGGTTGTAAACTTTTAAAACAAATGGGCCAAATAAATGAAATAAGAAATTATAAACTAATCGTTTATAATTCAGGTTTCATATGCGGAAAATAGGATAAATTGATGCGTATTTTTATTACAAACGCGTAGGAAAAAGAATCACCTAAAACGGACTTGTAGATAAAAAGTTATGACACTTTAAAGACCGTTTTACGATTAAAACCATAGCTGGGAAAAATGCAGGTTTCAGCAACAAAACTGCTGGAAAATCATCTCCCCCGCGACACGCGACAGGGAGCAGTAATCCTGGCGCGACACGCGAGGGCGCTCGCGGCACGCGAAAGATCAAGAGGAGTCTGTCGCGTGGTGCGACAGACTAAATTCCGAAACTTTATTTTGTTTTTGATTGTTCGCTACTAGAACTTGATTATACTAATATTTAAGATATCGAAACTAACTTTTAAGTTGGTTTTGATCATAGGTGAATGTGAAGATGTCCCGGATGAAGATCAAGCTCATTGAAGAACCGAACACGATCAAGATACAAGCTTCCGCACATGGTTTCGTCGTTATTTAAAAACGACGAATTTATACATATTGTATTGTATTATTTCAAATCCGAAAATGTTTTAATTTGACCGTATTTTTCAATGTATATGTAATTATAATTACATGTTTATTTACGTAAATAATACGAAAACCCTAAAATAATAGCAAGGGTGTTATAAGTTGGTAATCAGAGCTCATGGTTAAAGAATAAAGTGTGTTCGGTTCGAGGCTTGATCGCAAATTCGGTAAGTACATGTATGTTAATGGTTTAACATGTTAAAGTGCTGTGAACAACACATAGGGTTATTGTGTAATACACGTTACCCCAATGAAAACGATAGGTATAGTTAACGAAATCACGTGCGTTGACACGTACAGTAAAAAAAAGGCCTTGTATTACAATACAGCCGTTTATTAATGTCGAAATTACTAACCTTTGTGAATGTTTTAATTGAAGGACACTCGCATCTGAAGATGACGAGAGTTGGACAAATTACGGATATGACTGTGAAACGGTCCGATGTATGACAAGCAAAGCATACTCATCAAGGATCTAAATCGCGTAGTGATCGCGAACAAGGTTAACGGCAAAAGAAGCTCGTTAGGGCAAGCATTACCAGGTGCACATTTTAAATTTAATTGCACAAATAGCAATATGCAACAAACATGTAGAGAATGATTGTTGCACCTGTAAATGAAAACTTGGAAAACCCCGAATAGAAAACCTATCCGGGATATTGCTTCCAAGAGAAACAAATAGAGGCATTACTTACATGGGGTGTAATGTGAAAATTATAAAAAAGTCATGTATACCAGGTGTTGATCGCTTACTCTGGCTAAGTAAGTAGTGAACATGTGGTACCATGAACTTCTTATGATGGACACATTTACGTCTGATGTAGTAAGGGCGGGGTGAATGTGACTAACTTAAATGGTACCCAAATAAATCAAACAAGCAAAATATTTGATAATAATATAAACGCATAGCCGGGTGACGGAAGCGTATTACATTAGGATAATGAGCCCGAGAGAAGGGTCAAAGACCAATGTAAATGATGACATAAATGAATAACCTGATGAAAATTCATAAAGATAAGTCATTTTGGACGAAAGAGCCATGGTTGACAAAATGGGCAAGTAAAACCAAAGTATAGATGATCCGCCGGATAATAAAAACGAAGGTATTGCCCATACGAAAAAGATAATCAAAGTTGTTAACTTTAGTCGTAGTAAAGCAAGGATGACAATGATAATCGTCACTCAGAATCTATAAGGCCGTCAAGGATGGTCACACAAGGAATAAAAGACATGGTTTTATAAAAGCGATGGATTTCGCTAAGACGACCAAATTAATCGAAGCGAAGTCTTAATGCATACCGGAAGGGTTGCAATGATAACGACTTCGATAAAACACCCAATTGATAGGTAGGAATTTGAGTGAATGCGTAAACCAAGAGACGGGAACGCGAATTGAAAGTCAAAAGACTCGGGTTTCGAGTCATGACTAAAAGACGATAAGATACTGTAAATAGAAATTTTAATAAATTGCGTTCAACTATTCTAAAGTTGAACGGGTCGAATAAAGAATGAAGTTGGACATTCATAAGTGATGAAATTTCACATGAACAAGTCAAACGAATTAAATGAAGAATAACGCTTGCTAACATAAGTAAGCGTGAAATATTAATAAACTTACGCAAGGGGCTATAGGCGCTTAAAAAAAAACCTTAAGGTAAAAGAACCCGGGTAGTGGGTTGCAAGGAAATACATGTGAGAACCAAATAATGGTAAGCGTAGAACAAATCGACGTGTAGATGACGTAAAGAGTCATAAAATCGGAAGATTAGTCCAAGAGTAAACGAACGAAGCTTTAGACTACGGTCAAGGCCAACTAAAGTTCAAAAGTGAAAATAAACAATTCCAAACATAATAAGAGATGCTTTGAAGCTATATATGTATATATACATTTGAATATAGACATGGATAAAAGACGATCGACGGGATCATCATAACCTACGGGATTATAAATAGTGTTAAAGTCTACGGGACCAAAAAGACCTTCGGGTCACAAATAGAAAGAAACGAATGGTTGAGGTTCTCACCTTAAAAATGTGAAAATCTAGAGAAAAAGCTTACGAGGCTAAGTAAAAGAACTTGCGGGTCATTTGGATAAAACGAGGAAAACTGGTTGTAACTCCCCGCATAAAATAATAATGGGAGGTAAAGTTAGTATAAAAGCGATGAGTTTCGCTAAGTTAATAGAATGGGTTAAAGTGAAGAATTTCACTAAAACATTTAAACGGGCAAAATCGACAAAGAATCCACAATTATTTAAATTGTGTTACGCCACAAAAAGGGGGAAGTCATTACCGAAATGACAACAGAAGGGGATAAAATTGTTAACAGACTAATGAGACTAAGTGGTCAAATGACAACTCGGTCAATAAAGATAAAGGATATAAGCTGAAGGTAACGGCCCGCGAGGCCTTACACATGAAAGACGTACGCGTCAATATAAATGAAAACGTTAGATCAAAAGGAACGAGTGAATGTCTTGAAAACGAAACTAGGTTCGTTTAGTCTAAATTAAAAGAAATACGTAAATAAGGTTTCGGGTACGAAACCTCTTTAAGGGGGTAGACTTGTAACACCCCAAAAACGGGTTTAGTAATTAAACCCCGTTAATACTAAAGAGCGGGTATAATACCGTTAGCAGAAAAGATTAAACCGGAAATTATTAGGATTTAAATAAATAAGTTTAATAATAAATAAAACGAGGATAAATACTTTGAGAAAACAAAGTATATAGAAGGCCCGAGTTAAGGGGACTCAAAATAAAACGGGATTTTAACTCCCCGAACCCATTAAGTTAACTAGGAATAATTAACCTAGTTAGTAACATATGATTAAGTGATGAATAAAAAATTATAGCTTCTTTTGAAACAAAATAAACATGAGGGGCCAAAAGGGTTAACTTGAAAGTTAACTAAATAAATAACAAAAAAAAAAAAGAAAAAAAAACACAGTGTGTGTTCGTAGGATCGACCAGGAGCAGGAGAAAGAGGGGTGAAACCCTAGCTCACCCAAATTCAACAAATTGAAGGCCAAGATTAGCTCGAATCAAATGCATGAACACATAGAAACGATCACCTAGTCGTGGGGATCGTAAGGTATGTCAAATTTTTGATATTTATGAAGTTGAGATTTTTTATGAACTTATGAAAAATCGAAATTCAAGCTTGAATGATTGATGTTTGGCTAAAACTATGATGAATTCATGTTTAGAAACAAACCCTAGTTGAAAAACTTGATGAATTGGTATTAAAGACTAGGGATTTGATGATTACTCTTGCATGTGCTAAGTGGGTTTTGACTAAATTCGTGTATGTGATACTTTTAGGGGTTTTGATTGCTGAGAATAAGAGTTATAATGTCATAAACATGTTCAAATTGAAAGCTGAATTCAAACAGCTTCTGATCAGAATTTACAGCCGACTTGTATCGGCTGTAACCTGGAAAAAACGTGACAAAAACATGTGTTTCTTGAGCCTAAAATGTAATTCCAGGAAATATCTTTAAAACCCCACTGGAATCGCATTTTTTCGACAAAAATTGAGCGTTTTATGAATTTTTCCGTATCAAAGGTTCAAGCTGCGTTTTCTGGCAGAATTTGCAGCCCATTACGAATGTCATAACTCAATTTAGGAATTGAGTTATGATCTCAAATTCTTACTGTAGAAAGTCTTAAGTGATTAAAAGAATCGCCAATTGGAATTTCGTCAATCGGATAAACGAGGAATTTTAAATGAATTTTTCCGTAAGCTGCAGTCATAAGTGACGAATCTGATTTCAGCTTAGTAAATTAATTTTTACGAATTTTTGGTAAAGAGTTAGATCTTGTAATTTTAACACAATGTCTAACCCTCCGAGAGGTACGCCACATAAAAAAATCATAATTTTTGAAGACTTGTAAACAGGTTAAACAAGTCACCAAAAACAACCCATTTTCAGTGATATGGAATGCCTAAATGAAATCGTGGCCTACTAGTTAGTATGTAAAATTTGATTTCGTTAAGAGTTGGGATGAAATAAGCCTAGGTGAGTTCAATGAACCAAATGTGCATATGAATATGTTGATAAGTCGGTTGACTTTTAAAAAGTGAAACCGACCAATGATTAGATCGAATGATAATTTTGATATGGTCGAATGATAAATTCGACATAAAACCCGTAGGATGGTATAGTCGTAAATGATTATGACTAATCTAACCGTCTTACGAATCATGATGATAGTTTGATGCTTGACATGCTAGGTGGAGGCTTGGAAAGGAAGCGGGTCAAACGGATCAAGTGTAAAGGGAAAGCGTACTTCGGATGCAAGGTAAGTAAAGCTTACACCCATTGTAGTATACGTATGTATTTTATAGGTGATAAAGGTGACAACCGATTATATTCGAAATTTGAGTTCCGACACGACACGACACGAAACGAAATGCGTCGGAATGAATAAAAACGATCAAAACCATGGTTAGTGGTAAAAATGGACAAAATGGTAATTTAGTCGTGAATTGACTAGGAGTTAATAAGTTTTCCTTAAGGTTACCTTATAGCGTAATTGGTAATGGGAAAAAGGGGAAAAGGGTAAATTAGTCACGTGTTGACTAAATGTAAGTTGAGATTAAAAGGATACCCATGGCGTAAGCCATAACGGGTTAAAAACGTAAGAAAAAGGATCTTGTGGTAAAATCCGAAATGGGTCGGATGTGTCAATGGGTAATTAAAAACCATGTTTTGACATAAGTATAAATGTTTGATCATAAAGACTAAATGGGTCAAATGGTGGTGACGACACCATTTGACAGTATCGACTAATGTTTGGTTGTCAAGTTAGATGTTCACAGGAGTGAACGGGAAGTGGATTATTGCGTCGCTATAAAGTAGCGGCTAATAAAAGAAAGGTACAAAACGAGTCTATATGTTGACCCGAGCTAGGTACGCATATTTTAAATTATAGTTAGAAGTAATATGTTGGTCAAATATCAGTGAAAGCCCTTTGTCGTAAAATGAGGGACTGAAATTGACCAAAATACCCATGAACGCTAAACCGGGTAAATGGTCTTTATGAGCCATTTAAGATCGTGTATTATGATAATGTAAGTTATAGATAAGTATAAAGTGGATTGTGCATAACAAAAGGGAAAGATTTAAACTTAGAAGGTTTAAGTCTTCGAAACGGGTCAAAAGAATTATGCGCATAGATTGAGTACTAGCCGCATAATTCATAAAGTTACAAACCCGAACTATAGATTTTGAGTTAAGCATGTTGATGTATGCTAAATGGTTAATTAGAAACAAGGTTGTAAACTTTTAAAACAAACGGGCCGAATAAATGAAATAATAAATTATAAACTAATCGTTTATAATTCACGTTTCATATGCGGAAAATAGGATAAATTGATGCGTATTTTTATTACAAACGCGTAGGAAAAAGAATCACCTAAAATGGACTTGTAGATAAAAAGTTATGACACTTTAAAGACCGTTTTACGATTAAAACCATAGCTGGGAAAAATGCAGGTTTCAGCAACAAAACTGCTGGAAAATCATCTCCCCCGCGACACGCGACAGGGAGCAGTAATCCTGGCGCGACACGCGAGAGCGCTCGCGGCACGCGAAAGATCAAGAGGAGTCTGTCGCGTGCCGCGACAGACTAAATTCCGAAACTTTATTTTGTTTTTGATTGTTCGCTACTAGAACTTGATTATACTAATATTTAAGACATCGAAATTAACTTTTAAGTTGGTTTTGATCATAGGTGAATGTGAAGATGTCCCGGATGAAGATCAAGTTCATTGAAGAACCGAACACGATCAAGATACAAGCTTCCGCACATGGTTTCGTCGTCATTTAAAAATGACGAATTTATACATATTGTATTGTATTATTTCAAATCCGAAAATGTTTTAATTTGACCGTATTTTTCAATGTATATGTAATTATAATTACATGTTTATTTACGTAAATAATACGAAAACCCTAAAATAATAGCAAGGGTGTTATAGCAACCCTGGTCCACACCCTCATCAGTGGGATGAGGTCCCTGTGGCTTTTGCGAAACAAGATTGACGACACTCTTGTCCAGACAAGGAAGATGAGGTACTCATCTTGAAGGTGCCCCTCCAACTACTAGGAATTCCCCTTATTCCTATTACGTCTAAGCATTGTGCCTATTCGCGCGTAACGATAACGAATGATAGCGCGTGGACCACCATAATGATCATTTCCATGTTGAAGGTATGAGGACAGTAGTGTCCCCTCTCTGGTTGACCATCTGATTTGAACGAAGGAAAATTAGGGTGACCGTGCAAGACAATTTATTATTATGGGGGCCCACGTAATAACGACTTGTAGTGCATGGAAATCCTGGTGGACTTTGCGGGTCAAGCTAATGATCACCACCCATTCGAAATTTTTAAATTTTTCAAATTTTCATCTAGTAGAACACCAACCGAGATAGTTACTATAACACTCTACAAGTAGGAAGTCTGTCTTTGCCTACTTTGCACCTAATACTTTTACCCATAGTAGGAGTCGATTGGGACCAGATATCTAAGCAAGTGAAGATTGCTAACACCCAGAAAAGACTCTTCTCATCCTTCACCTCACATGCACCCTATCACCCACTACCTATACCCCTATCAGGAACTCTACACTCTCTATCCCGTAAAGCACTACATCATTTGAATAGTGCATTTGTGCCCCGGAAAACTGCTCTACGGTTCCTACAAGGCACAATTCGGTTCCGAGAACGAAGTCACGAACACTCATGACCTTATCTCTGCATTTTCACTATCACCTCCTATACGTGGTAGTAATGCACAACCCCCATCTTTTGGGAAGTATACCCGTTTTTGTAAAACAAAAGACCTAAGAAGACCAACGTAGAAGGAAAATAACTACTACTTTCGTATTATGGAACTTGTATGACCGAGGTGATGTAACCTCGAGTCCATTTTGTTTCTCATCTGTTAAAAACAATGTATCAAGTTGTCGAACATATATGGAAGCTCGGTGGTTGTTTTCTTATTTATACATTGTCGATTACATGTGCATGTGATGTTTATATGATTACATGTTTGCTTGCCATGATGATGATTCATGTTATATATGTACGTAAACATATATACCTCATAGACAATTCTTGGTGAATGTTGTCTAACCTACCCAATACCTTTTTTGCCAGAAGAAAATGCCGCTCAGACGTGACACAGACACTAATACGTTACCAAGGACAAAAGCTGAGCTTCAAGAACGCATCTCACAGGCAATTGCACAGCACGAGGCTAACCGTTCAGGACACAGCGGTGGCACTTCCGGAAATAACCCTCCAACTGGTTGTACTTATAAGCAATTTCTGGATTACAAGCCTCTTAACTTTGATGGCACTGGAGGTGCTGTCGCTTTTGTTCGCTGGGTTGAAAAGACTGATTTTGTGCTGAGGATGAGCAAGTGTGCACCTGAACAGAGAGTTTCTTATATTTCTGGGTTATTTATGGATGGAGCACTCTCATGGTGGAACCTCCAAGTTCAAACACTTGGCGAAACTGCTGCGTATGCGCTCAGCTAGGATGAGCTTAAGGAGTTAATGCGCAAGAAATACTGTTCAAGAGCAGAAATCCAGAAACTTGAAACCGAATTCTGGAATCTAAAGATGGATGGACCAAAGATAGATGAGTATATTTAGCGTTTCCATGACTTATCAAGGGTCGTTCCCTATCTTGTCGAGCCAGAATTCAAGAGAATCAAGCGGTTTATTTGGGGACTTGCACCTCAAATCCTAAGCATGGTTACTGCCGCAAAGCCTCCAACCATCACAGAGGCTATCGATTTGAGCGTTACACTCACTGAAGAAGCTCTTCGTATGGGAAAGTTTTCAAAATCTGAGACAAACAGGAAGGAGACTCACGTGGAGTCTTCGGGCGACAACAAGAGAAAGTTTTCGAACCTGAAGCAAGGCGCTCAAGAAAGTCGTGACAACTCAAATGCAAACAAAACAAGGGAAGCAAACCCGCCTCGTGGCATGAAAGCATATGGAGCCACCAATAAGGCCAGTGGTAAGGTTTATTTGGGGACTAAGCCGAGATGTGACGAATGCAAGTTTCACCATGAAGGTCGATGTCTGAGACCTAAGTGCGACAGATGTGGAAAAGAAGGACACAACAAGGATGCCTGTTGGGCAAGATATCCCAACCAAGGAGGAAATGGTAACTACAACCAGGGCGGAGACGATAATGGTAGAGTTCCAGGTTGCTTCAACTGTGGTGACGTGGGGCACTTTTGGAAAGATTTCCCTAAGAAGAAGCAAGCGAGGAAGAGCCTTCACGATCGGAGCTCATGAAGCACGCCAGGATCCAAATGTGAACCAACACTATGCATCCATTTTGATTGATAATGGCGCCGACTTTAGCTTTGTATCTATAGAACTTAAGAACCTACTTGGTCTAGAAGCAAGCTAGATACCCCCCCCCTACTCAATAGAGTTAGCAAATAGGCAGTTAGTAAAAAAGGATGAAGTATTAAAGATTGTACTTTGGAACTTGGGGAGCGGAAAATTTCTATTAAATTCCTACCTGTTGATTTGGGAAGCTATGATGTTGTAGTCGGCATGAATTGACTATCCAAGAATCGAGCTGAAGTCGTTTGTCATGAGAAGATCATTTGCATCCCTTTTGCGAATGATGAAACACTTATGGTACACAGCCTTCATGCAGTTAATGCGAGGGCGCTGGGCCCATAAGGCGGTGGATTGCGACATCCCACATTGGTCATAGAGACACAGAAATGCCTCCGAATAGGGTTGCATAGCCCTCCATGCTCATATTGTCGATAAGGAGACCAAGGAGTCAGAGTTAGAAGACATCCCCGTTGTGAAGGAAATTCCAGAAGTCTTTCCCGAAGACTTGCCTGGGTTACCTCCACAGCGACGAGTGGAGTTTAGGTTGAACCTAGTGCCAGGAGCGGCACCAATGGTGAAAGCACCTTATCGATTAGCTCCGACCGAGATGCAAGAACTTCCGATCAAACTGCAGGAGCTGCTAGTCAAGGGATTCATAAGGCCGAGCTTCAAGCCTCAGGGAGCTCCAGTGTCGTTTGCCAAGAAAGAGGATGGCAGTTTCCGTATAAGTAACGACTATAGAGAGTGAATGAGTTAACCATCAAGAATCAGTATCCCTTGCCGAGAATTGATGACTGGTTCGACCAACTACAATGCTCTAACTACTACTCCAAGATTGACTTGAGGTCAAGATATCATCAACTGCGAATACAAGAAGAAAGCATCCCTAAAACGGCCTTTAGGACTCGTTATGGACATTACGAGTTTCTTGTCATGTCGTTTGGCTTAACAAACGCACCGACAGTATTCATGGATCTTATGAATCGGGTGTGTAAGCCTTATCTGGATGAGTTCGTGACTGAATTTATTGATGACATCCTTATATACTCGAAGACCAAGGGAGAACATGAGCAACATCTGCGAGTTATCCTGGAACTTTTGAAGAAGAAACAATTGAAAGCAAAGCTGTCGAAATGCGAACTTTGGATTCGCGAGGCGAAATTCTTAGGTCACGTGGTGAATGGGAATGGAATTCAGGTTGACCCTGCTAAGATTGAAGCAATCAAGAACTAGGAAGCCCCAAAGACGCCAACTGCGATACGACAAATTCTGGGGTTAGCAGGCTATTACAGACGACTCATAGGGGACTTTTCAAAGATTAATCAACCACTAACAACCCTAACCTAGATGGTACCCATCTTGTCTTTACCCGACAATACCGATGGATTTGCGGTTTATTGTGACGCTTCTCGACAAGGTCTCGGTTGCGTGTTGATGTAACGAGACAAAGTCATTGCGTACGCGTCACATCGATCGAAGGGTCATGAGAAGAACTACACCACGCATGACCTTGAACTAGGTGCAGTGAATTACGCGTTGAAGATTTGACGTCGTTACTTGTATGGAAAACGCTGCACGATCTTTACTGATCACATGAGTTTGCAGCACATCTTTGATCATAAAGATTTGAATATGAAACGACGAAGATGGGTTGAACTGTTGAATGATTGCGACTGTGAGATTAAGTATCACCTGGACAATGCGAGCGTTGTAGCAGACGCCTTGAGCCGCAAGGAACGCGCAAAACCACTAAGGATGCGAGCCTTAGAAATGACCATACCGACAAATCTCGCTACTTGGATTCGTGAAGCTGAGCAAGAGGCGCTTAAACCGGAGAATCTATAAGCTGAAGCATTATGTGGAAGTGGGAACAAATCTCAATGGACTTCATTACAAAGCTATCCAGAACCCAAAGAAGTCATGATATGATTCGAGTAATTGTTCATCGACCCACGAAGTCCGCACACTTTCTACCGATCAGTGAGAAGGATAGCACGAAGAAGTTGGTAGAGTTGTACCTCAAAGAAATTGTGGCACGTCATGGAGTGCCTGGATCTATCATATCCGATCGAGATGGTCATTTTGTGGTGAGGAGTTAGCAGACGTTTCAGAAGGCTTTTAGATCACAGTTGAATCTTAGCACAACCTTTTACCCTCAAACGGACGATACAGACCTTGGAAGACATGCTACGTACTTGTGTGATGGACTTTGGTGGAAGTTGGGATACTCACTTGTCTTTAGTAGAGTCTCCCTACAATAATAGTTATCACACCAGTATTCAGGCTGCCCCGTTTTGAAGCCTTATATGGACGTAAGTTTCGGGCCCCGTTGTGTTGAACGGAGACTGTAAATAAAGGATTTATTGGCCCCGAGTTGGTTCAGGAAACTACAGACAAGATCGTTCAGATACATGACCGTATCAAGTCAGCACGTGATATACAGAAAAGCTACGCCGACAAGCGGCGGAAACCGTGGGAAATTGAGGTTGGAGATATGGTTTATTGAAAGTCTCGCCTTGAAAAGGCGTGGTACGATTTAGAAAACGTGGGAAGTTGAACCCACGATATATTGGACCCTTCGAGATTCTGGAGAGAATCAGAGTCGTTGTATACAAGCTGAAAACTCCCAAAAGAACTTAGCAGTGTTCACGACACGTTTCACATGTCTAACCTCAGGAAGAGTCCTACTCAAGAAACAGTCGTCATTCCCGCAAACAAGATTCACATCAACGACAAACTCCAAGTTACTAAAGAACCTGTTAAGGTTACGGACTGGAAGTCCACAAAACACGGAGGAGTCGTATTAAATTTGTTAAAGTTCATTGGAATTCACATCATGGCCCAGAATATACTTGGGAACCTGAAGACCAAATCAGGTCTAAGTATCCACATCTATTTCACAACTCCCCTGCAACCAATAACACAACTTGAATTTCGGGATGAAATTCTTTTAACGGGGGAAGAATGTGACAACTGGCACTTTTCCATGTATTCCATACACTAATGAACAGTAAATTGTACCTTGATGACTGTGCATGATTGAATTAACAAGACAAATGAATTTCTGATTTCTATCATATGCATACAAATGCATTTCATGTTGCAAGATTATTTATCATTATTACATGCAACACAGTATGGTTCAATTAGTGCACAAAACAAAGTTAGCACAGTTATCAGACAAACTAGAAGCACCGACGGGAGTTCAGTACTCAGAAAGACATGATGATAAGACACAGAATGAGCCCCGAAACCAAGAGTTACACTAGAATAGTGTGTAGGAGAGTAGGGATCATAAAACTGCCTTCCTAGTGATGATTTAGGTGCCGGAAAGTGCCAGAAACACACTAAAACTGCAGAATTCTGCAGAAAACAACCAAATTCAGCAATTTTCAGCATTTTAACATCAAAATATAATGCAGAATCATGGTTTAATGGTCCAGAATGCTTTGATAAGTGTCGGGAATCAAAAGTGTCATAAAAGACATCATAAAGCACACTAAACTGCGCAATTTAGCACCTTAATGAACCGGTAACCAAACGAATAACCAGACACTACCCGAAACACCAAAATTTCACTGGAAGCATTATTTTAGTGTAATGAAGCTAGTTATGAACACTAAACATCATGTTACTACTTAAAACCCCTAAACACTTAAATCTCTAAACATAACACTTGAAACCTAACTAAGTTGTGTAACTAACCATTGAAATGGAACTAGAGACCCCCCTATAACCGGTTCTAGACATGGGTCCCACCCATGATTTCTTTGGATTATTTTATAAGATTATGTTGGATGATTATGAACACAATAACCTCCATGCAAAATGATGTTGGAGACTTTTATAAAAAGACCATAAGATCTAAACAACTTACCTCCTAACACTTCAAACCACACCATCACCTCCCTTCTCTTCTCCCTACCTACGGCCCAAGAACCACCCACACAACCTCCATTTTCTAGTCCACTACCAAGCAATCTAAGAGCATTCTAAGGTGTTATAAGCACATTTAAGAAGATTGGAAGCATTGGAAGTGGAAGGACCTGCTCCTAGAGCTTTTATCCACCTCCTACATCATCATCTTCAACTTTGCTTCTTCCCTAGCCATAGAGCTAGTAGTAAGATCCTCACAACTTGTTTTTACTTCTCATTTTAGTGGTTAAAAGGTTATGTAAATTGTTAATCTTAAGAATCTCAAAGAAACATAAGCATGAACACTAACATAAAGCTTAATAACATGAAAATCTAAGTTGTTTTAGTGTATGTATGAAACTTGTTTGTTGATTTCTTGAGATTATAATGTTGATCATCATAAGAAGCTTGCTAGATGATGATTAAACACATGATCTAGCAAGTATAAGAATGGATCTTGTGAAATTTGTAATGATCATCCTTTATGTTAAACATGAACTTGAATATGACTTGATTTAGTGAATGATGATTATGTTTACAAGATATAAGTCTTGAAAATAAAAGATTTCAAAAATAATCTTTTCAAGAAACCAAAGGTATTTACAAGATTTAACATGATCATGGTTTTAAAGAAATTAATCATGTTTTAAGTGTTAAATCAAAGCTAGAAAAGTGTTGATAGCAAGAAAAATACAAGAAGAATTATTTTTAGAAAATCATCATGTAAGTTGTAAAGAACTAAAATCTACAAGAAAGAGTTTTATAAACTAAAAACCATGTTTTTAGAGGTAACTAAACTTACTAAACAACATGTGAAGTTACTACAAATTTTTATAAACTTTCAAGTTCATGTCATAGTGTAAAATGCTTATTTTGGCTCATGGTAAGTTGTGTGTAAATTGTTGATGATTGGTGATGAATTTTTAAAAAGAAAATGATATGCTTTTAAGCATGGAAACCTCCATTTTTAAGGGGAAACTATGGCAAAATTTTTGTAGAAATTAAACATTTAAAAAATATTTTTAAACAAGTGTTTACAAGTAAATATTGATCATGGTTTTCATATAAAAACTTGCAATAATTTTTGTTAAAAAAATTACAAATATTGGAGGTTGATTTTTGATAATAAAAATGACTAAGTATATATTTAGGAAGATATATATTTAGATGTCACAAATTGTGTGCTACTTGTATATTATGTGTATTAGTTATATTATTTTAGGAACTTGAAAATAATATAACTCACCAATATACCAAAATTTGTGATACAAAATATAACCAAAAACTCCAAGAAAATGAATATATAATTTATACCCGAATAATGGACAAACCGGACAAGGACTTTGGACTATAAATATATATAATCCGGAAATAAATTCGTAACTCGATAATTATGACAAACGGTATTTTGGAAAACAAAGAAACAGAAAATATGGATTTTTACAAGTATTACAAAATATATCATGTTTTGACAATTAGAAAATATATTATTTTTGAGTAGAGAAAAATATATTATTTTTGAATAGAGAAAAATATATATTTTCTTAAACAAGTTAAAAATATATTATTTTGGGTGAAAGATAGAAATAAATATATATTTTCAAAAGTAAATCTTAAAAATAAATATTATTTTTGAGATATATACGAAGGTATATTATTTTTGCCAAGAAAGATTTATAGATATTTTTCTATAGAAATTCTCTTAAAATATATATATTTTGAGAATATAAGTTGGTGATTTTTAGTTGTTTAAAAACAATATTCCGGAAAATTAAATACAAAATTAAGTATAAAATACTTAATAAATACAAAGAAAATACGTATCCTCATACGTATAAATACACACCGGAATACACCACCAATACTTGGCAAGATACACGAGTATAAGAATACACAAGTACAAATACACCCATACTTGGGAAAATACATATGTGGGAATACATAATAAACCAAGTTAAAATATATTATTTTAACAATATTCCAAATAATTGGATAAATATAATTTAAGTTAAAATGTTATTATTTTAACTAATAATTATATACTTTGGAATTATAAAATGAACATCAAAGATGTAACCCAAAGTACACCGGGAATTCCAAAATAAGTCTTAATAAATGGATAAGACTGAGAGTCGTTACACGACCTAAACGTCTAATAAAACATGGCACGTGTGTAGGTAGTTGTACGACTCGTAGAAAGACCTTTGAGTATACAAGATAGCAGGACGCAAACTTGTGAGTTCATGTTCCCCTTTTCTCTTAACTGTTTTTGGATTTATAACTCTCGGGGGTGAAATACATGTCAATATGGGTATGATTTGGCTATGAAATGAGCTATTAGATCATGTGAGCATAGGCTGAAAATGAAATGCCATTAACTCTCTTAAGAAACATTGACAAAGGTTAGATCTAACGGGTACGGCCGAGCCCCACTCATGGTCCTTTTTGACCACTTAGAGTGCTTTTGTGTCCCAGTCGAGGTGATTCGGCAACGGTCAAGGCGATTTGACACAGTCAAGGTGATTTGAGACAGTCGAGGGGATTCGACACAGTCGAGGGGATTCGACACTAATAATCGTCTACTCGGGTTGGGTACTCCATATGTCATCACATACATTAATGTCCTTGCAAAACATTAATTGATCTGTTCATAGACGCTTTACATACCCGTTTTCAAAGGAATCACTCAAATGTTTACAAGTCTATTGGAACTCATCCAAAACACTTAAACTCGCTCAACTTTTGTTGATGTTTTCAAAATTACATGTATTTCAGGAAACAAGATGGATCTTGGGCGCTGGCGTTGTTTCGGGATGTAAATTTCAAGTTTAGATGTCATCCACTTTTATTGGTTTGTAACTTAATCAGAGGTTGTGTTGTTTGAAACTTAAATGACTGGTGTTTGTAATGTTTTAAACTTTATGAACGGATGAACATCATTTTGAACATATAGTTGTTTATTATAATCGAATGCAATGAAAACCGATCTAATCACATGTATACGCTTCTGCAAAATTCAGGGTGTGACATGAATGGTTAAAAGTGTTGTAAACAACACATGGGGCTATCGTGTGAACCCACGTTACCTCAAATAAATTGGTAAAAGACCGATATAAATAGTGAATTACTTGTGTTAACAAGTATAGTAGAAAACCTTGTATTCTAGTGCAGGTGCTTTTTAGTTTCAACGTTACTAATATTTTGTGAATGTTTTAGGTGAAGGACACTTGCATCTGGTGATGGTTAGAGCTTAATGATTTACGAATATGAAGATGGAACGGTCTGAAGCATGACAAGTAGAGTATGCTCACCAAGGACCTAAATCGTGTAACGATATCGAATAAAGGTCAAACGGCAATGATAGCCCATTAGGGCGAGTATCTAGCAGGTGCACGTTTTAAATTTATTGTACAAATAGTAATATGCAACAAATACGTAGAGACTGACTGTTGCATATGGAATATAAAACTTGGAAAACCTGGATAAGATACCTATCCAGGTTGATGTTTCCAAGAGAAATTAAGTAGAAATGCGTATTATTCACAATCGTGAATAAAAAGAAAATAAAAGAATTCAGGTTTAGAAACTTGAATGGGGTTGACCATTCGAGTAGATATTGTCAATAAAATTTTATTGAGAAAAAGTAACGATCACATCAACGAATGTGATTGTATAAACTTTTATACTTATGCTAGTAATTAAACTTGTATACTCGCCAACACTTTTGTGTTGAACTATACTTTAATACGTGTTGCAAAAATTTGATGACGATGATGATAAACAGAATCTAGTAGGATGAACTAGAAACCCATTTTTTTTAATTTAGAACTTATGTTGTATTTTGTTTTCTTTGCTTATGTTGTTGTACTTTGTTTACAAATGATGTATTTGATTTTAGAAATGAAATGCAATATTATTTATTAAATATCTATCGTAAAATAGTGTTATGAAGTCTCTTGGAATCTCGTTTTCGTCTCACTCCGATGTTTCTGACATTGGTTGGGGTGTGACATGTAGTGGTCGGAATTGGTAGAATTCATCGGTAGAAAAAGGAGTTGGCTGATGATTTGTTTGAAGAGAATGGTCATAGGATGTGGGGGTTTGGGTAGCTGGTAGTTTGATAACGGTGGTAGTCAGAATGGGTGGTGGAGGTGGTTACCGTTTAGGTTTGTGTGTATGGTGATAGGAGATGTTGAAGATGGATGAAGTGGAGAGGGTGTGGAGCCGGAGCAGATGATGTTCCTGTTGGATCTGAAGAAGCAAAGAGAGTTAAGAATATAGTGAAGGATAGTAGATCGATGAAATTGTTAACATGCATTGTTGGTGAGTTGAATGTGGTAGTAGATAGATGAAGCTGTTAACCACCATTGTTGGTGAGTTGAATGTGGAAGTTGTGAAAGTACTAGTACTATTTTGGCAATTGTTAAACTAATGGACTGTAATAGTTATTTTCAACAAACCCCAGGGACGAGAAGCGTAGTTAATTCTTTATTTATTTATATTGTAGTTTTAGTAATATGGGTAGTATGGTCGTTTCAAATAAACTAACAGAATAACTGGATGATGTTAGTGAAGGTGGACTATAATTGGTACAAAAGTGAAACTATATGGTCTATTTTAGCAATTTTTAAACTAATTAACTATAATGGTTATTTTTAACAAATCACATAGACGAATAACGTAATTAACCCTTATTATAACTTGGGAGATATCTAAGTCTTTAGTAATGTTTTTTTTACTATATTTAAAAGTCCAAACTCATTAATTATAAATTCTATTAAAAAACCATTCAAAATTCACTGTAATCTTATAGTATCTTTTGTTTTTCTTTTAATATTGTAGGGTTTTTTTTTTAAGTTTCAGTAGCACCTTTATACTTTATATAACTTGATTTGCACTCTTATACCTTAAATAATTTAGTTTCGTTAATTTTACGGATACCGTTATTCTACAGGTAATGAAACGAATTGGACCGATATCGACCGAACAACGTTGTTACGTTACTGGTATTTGTTTTTATTGTTTTCGATGGAAGTAAAACGTGTCTCGATATCCTTTTGTCATACCCCGTTTCTTTGTTTATCTTTCGATTGTTATAGTGAGTGCTAGTACAGTTACGAACCGAACTGATACCGACCGAATTTCCGCCATGTAGATTTACAAATTTTTTTTTGCTTTTTCTTTTTTTTTTCTTTTTTTAATATACGATGTTTTATGTCGTTGTGATGTGCCTATTTCTATATGCATCCCGATATAGGTTTTCCCCGAAACCGTGTTGTGAGTAGTAATATACAAGTAATCAAAGCACAAATGTAAATGCCATCAAAATGACCTCACAATTAGTTTTTTTTATAATAAATTAGCGTCGTTTACCACTTTTGTTATTGTAATAATATAATATAATGTTTTATAAAGTTCTGAATATATCGCTTTGACGTACAGTAAAACCTCTGTAAATTAATAGTGTTGGGACCAAGATATTTTATTAATTTAGCGAGATATTATTATATCTATAAATTAATAATTTATTAATTTAGTGTGGCATTACGTATGACCTTTAAATTTCAAAGTCCAATGTACATTCACAAATTAATTGAATCTGTCAAGTTTATTGTTTTTTAATACAAAAAGTTAATTCATGTTACCAAAAAATAAATTACAAAAACAAGTTTCAATAAACATTTATTAAGTGCATTGCAAACGGCAACAACTCTTCACATTTTTTTGTTGTAATACGAGAAGACAATGCCCCAACTCTTATGTGCAATGAAAAGATTTAAAGATGAAGTTAACATAGATTTGATGTTCAACAAAAAAACAAATAGATTCATTTTTTACTATACAATATTAGAATTTGGAATCTTTTAGTAATTATTAATTTAGAGTTTCATTGAGACCAATATATATACACTAAGATTTCAAAAAAGTTATTATCTTATTATTATTTCGATTGGGGTCCAATTTTGTACTGGTCCAAAGTTGGGACTTGGGACTGGACAAATTATTAATTTTATCAGTATTAATTTATAGAGATTTTACTGTACTTATTTTTATGCACATATAAATTTATTTGAAAACTAAGTTGCATTCGCAATGCACATATAAATTTCTTTGAAAACTAAGTTGCATTTGCAATAGAGTATTTTTTTACCGTAAGCTATAGTGAGTGTCAATACGGTACCGGTATCGTGACGAACTGAACTTATGCTGTCGACCGAAAACATCAGCGTTGGTACTATCAGAACCATTACTGGTATTCGTTTTATGATTTTCGGTCGATGTGCAAAAAATAAATTTAGAAATTAAAATATGTCGCTCTATTCAAAGTATGTTAATACGCCATATTTATATAGTATAAATTAGCAACATAGTGTTGCATTACGAGTTGTACGTTTGACTTTGGGACCAATAGGTACTGGGTTCGATTCCCACAAGGGGGTTTTCCCATATTTATTGGGTTTCCTCCTGAATTGGTGTATAGGCATTATGCCTAGTGGAGATGGATATGATCGGGTGGTTCCACTGGTGACACGATGTTACTCCAGTGGTACGTCAGTGATCCAAATTTGCCGTTCAAAAAAAAGTATAAATGGCGTTTGATGCTTGAGTATGTTGTATAGTGTTGCATTATGAGTTGTACGTTTAGTTTGTATGAGCTCCTCTTTTGCCGTGTGTACTAGTTATGCTTATTTTCCAACATTCAACTCAACAATTTGAATGGTATGTGGCTGGCTATATATACCATCCACAAATCTAAAAAATGAGAAAGTTTAGATCAAAGTCCACCAAGATGTCACATTAGTATTTAGAAACTTTTATTTCTTTTAGTAAGTCACATTATTTAAGGTATTTAGAACCTTTTATTTCTTTTAGTAAAACGTTTTTTTAAGCTCTTATCAATCAGCACCCGCATTAGCTTAACTCTGAACGAAATCCTAAAACAAAGCTTGGAATCGATGTGATAAGTCGCTCATATTTCCCAACTTGTGTGATTAGAGGCACACTAGTACTAAGAGTTGGTTTCTCATGTGTGTATGTAGAAAGACAGTTTATTTGTATATGTTTCCTTCGTCTAGCGATGAGGACTCGTTAGCGTGCACATATAAAGAGAGTTCTTTTGTGTTGTTTGTGTCTAGCCATTGGGCCACAGGGCACCCACTTAAAGGTAGTTTATTTGTAAGATGTTCAAAATGAATATGATTTATTTGTAAGATGTGAAAACGTAATGTAGGATATTTGTGAAATGTGAAATTGTAATATAGTTTCTGCAATATCAAGATTACATACGTAGATCAGGATTCCCAAAATGACTTGTTAGAGCATTCACATCCGTTTCATCTTTTTTACCCTATAATTTCACTAAAAACAACTATATTTTCTCTCACATTTCAATTAAATAATATTTTTTATACTTTTATCATTATCTTTTCTCTCTCCTCCACTCACAACCACTTTCAAAATATATTAAAAAATTATAGACGGTGAACAGTATTCACTCAAATTTAGAGATGAACAGTAACATTTATCTCTCCTCTACTCACAACCACCTACAATCACTTTTCAATTCTCTCACAACCACCCAATGTAGGTTTGTACAACTAAAATAACTTACTCACACATGGCAAGGCTCATCAAGGCCCAATGGTGTACAATAATCATGCACATGGCACTTGATCGAATAATTTCTTCTAGTTTCAAGTCCTTTCACGATCCAAATGTTTCTTTCATAATACCTTGATTTATCCATCTTAAGAGTTATTCTTAACAAGTTTTGCTTCATCAATCATAACCTAAATAGCTTGTTCCAAAAAAAAAAAAAAACAAGTGATTCGTAAATCGGAATCAATGGGTGGCTAAACATGTAACATTGTGGCTGATATCTCATCATGTACTAAGTAATTTCTCTACTATCTTGATACTTCAATTATATATATATTTTCCTAGTTCGATAAGAAAATCTGGTCACTATAACCCGAGTAAAATACATAAATACAACATGGAATATCAATCAGGCTGTATTCCGAGAAATGTAATAGAACATGGGGCGTGGTTCTTATTTACAAATATGTAATATATTAGGGTGTTAGGAGTGGGCGGCAAACCCACTCGGCAAACCGCCTTTGCCGCGCGGTAACACCGCCGCCGGTGGGTTTGCCGCTGGTGAATGTTGCCGATGCGGGGAGATATGGCCGATGCGGGGAGAAGAGAGAGAGGGAGGGTATGAGAGAGAGGGTAGTGTGGGGTGGGGTCCATGCCATCTCTCAATCAATCACACTTTTTTTTTTAAAGTTTACCACTTCACAAAGTGTCTAAACCATTGCCAACACTTTTCAGCAAAGTTTAAACACTTTTCACTGATTGACGTGACGCACTCTGATTGGTTGATTTTTTAGTTTGCCACTCCAAATTGTTTAACCACTCCTAACACCCTTACTTGATAAAACTTAGTTTTAAACCGGGTCTTGAATTGTGTAATAGAATCCGTTTGTGTATATGTAATCGAGCTTGATACTAAATTTTTTTTTCATATAATTTACTAAGAGGGTGTTTGGGATTACGTTTTGAAGTGATTATTTGATTATTGCGTTTGTAAAACATAAATAATCTAAAAAAGTGTTTGGATGAAAAAGTGATTATCTGCCTCCAAAACGTAGTTTTGGAGAAGCATGTACCTACATGTTTTTCAAAACGCAGTTTTGAAAACGGAAAATCTATTTTGAAAACGCAACACCAAACACCCCCTAAATAGGACCTAGTGTTTTACTATGCCCACAAGTTTTAATATTGTAACTTCTTTTTACTAAATTTGTTGGTAAGGTAGTCATTTCCTAGGATAATGATGTAAATACAATGAACACATATCGATTGATTTAAGTATCTGATTAGTTACATAAACATAACATGTATTGATTGATTGATTTACTTTTCCGATAGCTTGCTGATCCCATTTTGCCTCTTACTATTCCCACACCCTTATATATTATTCTCACATCCTTTTTCACTCTATATCCCTCATTAGATATCTATGTATATATAGAGAGAAAAAAAAAGAGAAGAGACGTGTGAATATTAACTCCCTTTATTTTCTTTATCTCAATTTCTCTTTTCTAATTCCTTTTTTTCCTTCGTTTTATTTTCTTGGTCTCAATTTCAATTTTCTAGTTCCTTTTTTTCCTTCGATGGTTTTCTTCATTCGGTGGGCAGCTCAACAAATTAAGCTAAGCCCAATTGAGTTTTAATGTAGCCCACATGAATTTTATCATCATCATCATACTCGGTAAATTTCACCAATAGCAAAGCAAAAGTAGGGTCTGAGGAGGGTAAGATGTAGACAGTCTTACCTCTACCCCGTAGGAATAGAGATGCTGCTTCCAATGAGACCCCCGGCTCGATGGTAGTTTTGCATCAAACCTTGGTCATAAGGCACATAACACTCGTCAATTAGGACAAAGGCCAATTAGTGCATGTACTCCCTTGTCTTTCGGTTATCAACGTCACCACATGATGCATGATTAACCATCCCCCTCTTTTAACATTATTTTCACGAAATTAGTAAAATAACGTTAAAATTAGTGCACTTTCACTTTTGCCCCGAACGCCCACAAATATTTAAACAATAATTCCCAATTTTAGTTCAAAGAATCTGAATACCCATTCAAACAGTTCAAAGATCAATCAAGTGTATCCATTTACCATGTTACTAAACAACATTGTTGTAGTTTAAAGGCATAATTATACTATTTTCCAGGTTTACCTTTTGAAGACAATCTTTGGCATTTCATACTTCTAGTTTCTGACCATCACTTGCAAAGGGACGCCAGTATGCGGCGAGGCGGCTTTAGTACTGGTTGTCGACCATGAAGGACTGTCAAATTATTAATAAGCACAACATCACCTTTCTTCCAAGGTATTGCAACACACTCTTTTTCCATGATTTTCAACAAGTCTTTGAACGCATCGTCAGGCACAAGATCACCATTCCCGAGCTCAACATATGCGTCACGATCTTCTATTTTACCTTTTGTTGTTGGACCGGTGTTACATGTCGCAAGGTTATTGAACCATGTTTTCTGTCCCGTTTCCTTGTTGAATCCGATAGCCGGCACCGGTCCTGTTATAATTCTTACTCCATTCTCCATCCATTCCAACTTTGTTCCCAGCTTTTCTGCCCTGCCAATCAAACATTCTCAACAACAATGTTAAGAACCTTTACAAAAAAAAAAATACAAAAAAGAAAAAAAAAACAAACAAAACACAAAGACTACATGATAATAACTTTGTTCAATAACAAAACCAGAGCATTTTATTCGGGGTCATCATAAGTTCATTTTTTCTTTATAGGTTACAATAAGGGGGTTCCGTTACCCATGTTTTTGTTAAAAATGTTTAGAGTTTATATTTAAAAATTCCATTACATTCTGATGCCCGGTGGTCATCGCAGTGGCGGATCTAAGAACTTTTTCATTGTGTTTCTTTTGGTAGATTCTCACTATTTTTTTTTTTCAAACCATACGAGGTTCTCGCTAATTTTTTTTTTATTTTTTCCAAACCAAATGAGTTCCTGGGAACCCACAAAAATGGCCTAGATCCGCCCTTGGGTCAGTAGACTTGACCCCCGCTGGTTCTACCGCTCGATTTGTTACTAGCTTTTCTACCATGCAGTAAATCAAACATTCGGTGCATTGATTATTTAGAGCATGTCCAATCCTAAATATTTTAGACGCCTACAAACATGTCGCTAGATCATATTTTCCACTTATCCTTCAAAACACTCATTTATATCTCCATGTTTATTTTTTCAGGCATCCTTTCAAACATTTTCACATTACCACCTTTTAATTACATTTATTTTATCACCAAATTATTTGAAGTGTTTAGAAAAGGTTATATAAGTATTATTTAAATGTTTAATAATCATATAATACGGGGAGAGTTTATTTGAGAACGCTAAATATCCCGAGAACCGTGAGAACGAATAAAAAACCGCGAGAACTTGGTCAAAAATAATTCAAATTCAGAAATTCTTTTTACATTTATCATTATTATTCGAATACAATGTTAGAAATTTAATTTACACGTTTAAATTTACTTGAATTCATAAATAAAGAAAATTTACACATGTGTAAAAAATCTAATAAGAGTGCTTTTGAGAATATAAATGAATTATTTGATGTTGTAATTTTTTTTTTTATTTTTGATGTTGTATCTTAATTACAATGAGGATTGTATTAAAAAAATTGGTTTTGATTGATTTTTTTCATTCGTTCTCACGGTTCTCGCAATATTTAGCGTTCTCAAGATAACTCTCCCCTATATAATATTGTAACTTTTTATAATAAACGATCTTTTATTAAGTTCGTTCTCTCTCTCTCTCTCTCTCTCTATATATATATATATATATATACACTTAATATCATTGTTATAATAAACGATCTTTTATTAACTTCTCTTGTGTAGCAAGTTATTAGGTTTAGTTAATTAATGGAGTAAGATTAATAAGATTGAACCTTTCATTAGCAACTTTCTTGTCATCTGTCATGTATGTAGACTTCCAACCTCTGCCACCGATGGATGATGATTGGTCGTCGTCTCCCGTTACAATTATAAATTTTAACCCATGCTCCTCCACTTTAGCAACGAACTCGGGTTGCTTTTCTTTCATTTGGTCATACACGATATGACTCAAAACTACAGGCGTTTCTCCTCCGCTTTCCGGTTCTTCTTCACAAAAGAAAAATAACTTCGACGGGAAGTCAGGAAGCTGTTCATTTCACAAGTGTCATTAGATCAAAATAAGTCACATGTGGTCCTAAAATTTATGGACAAATAGGTATCAACGATGGCCCGTTATTGACCCACACAACCAACAAATATGATCACAATTCAAAAAAGTAAAATATTTCAAAAATGAAAAATCACCAAACTAGACACTTTTATCAACGTCAATTTTGGTGTTTTACTTGGTAAAAATGTCTAATTTGTTTTTTTTTTTCTTGAGTTAATTACGTTTGTCAAAAATTATTATTTCAGTTTATTAATTTAAAATTTATGATTTCAGTCCTTGTGGTTTCAATTTTGTAACTATTTCAGTCCATCCACTTTTTTTATTTGAATGGAGATGACGAAATTGCCTTGCACGTGACCTTGGTTTTAAAAAGCGAGAGGCGCACAAAAGCGACAAGGTCTAAAAATGAGGCGGCGCAGTTTGTTGCTCGTCTACCTGCTATCCTTATGTAATTTGTCCAGATGATTAGAATGAAAATTAATATATTATGAATATGAGGTCATTGTTTAAAAAAAAAAAAAAAACCAAGGTTTATATATGATTTACCTACATGTACAAGCCAAAAACCTTTTGTCCAACACTTTCATGCATAAAAACACCCAAAATACATATGACGCGCGCCTCAGATCTCAAAAAACCCAAAAAAATGCGCTTTTCTTGCTCTTTGTGGAAAAAGCGCGCCTCCGGTGCATGCGCCTCGCGCCTCAGGCGCGCTTTTTAAAACCCAGCACATAGGCTAACTAACAGAGTAAATTAGACGGTGTTAAGTGAGTGGATTGAAATAGTTACGAAATTGAAACCACCTGGACTGAAAACGCAATTTTTAAACTATCAGACTGAAATAGTGTTTTTTGACAAACCGTATGAATGAAAAACGTAATCAACTCTTTTTTTACATACGTAAGACATCTCGTGATGGAATGGAATTTTCATCTCGGGGGGACTTTCATTGGCGGTGTAAACCCTGCCAACGACTTTGGTTCGAGTTGCTCGGCCACCAGCGTAGACGAGTTCAGGGTAGCCAAAAGCTTCGACAACGCGATTGAAGTCAGAAGGAGAGGTAACATGGAAGCCTCGGAAAAGAATAACGCCTCTTCGCTGTAGGTTAGATTCCAGCCACGACTTTTCCGCTCTGATAGCATGTTCAAAGGCACACAAATTTGCTTCTTCAGTGTTAGTGTTTGGTGATAACACTGCAGGGAAGAGAACCCCGTTATCATAAGGTTTTTGCTCAGGTAGTTCTACTTCTTTGAAGAATCTTCCTGTGGTCATTTTCGATATTGTGCACATCACATGCATATAGATATATAGATATATATATAGGGTACGTTGAGAATATAGTGTAAGTTTGTGACGTGATGTTATTCCAACCATTTTTTTTTAAAATATTGAATTCGAGTTTAGAAGTAAATTGTGACGTGGTGTTATATAGTCCAAGCATTATTAATATTTTTAAGTTAGAGTTTAGAAGGAATTTATAATATTAAAATATATGTCTATTATTTACATGTGAATCATATGGGTATAATAATGCGTTAATTATTAACAGTGGCGGACCCAGAAATTATTTGCTAGGTGCGGATGAGGCGTTTAACTATATTTTCAAGCGGTGCATTCGGAAATTTTTTACCTAAAATATACATTAAATTTACTTTTTCAACGGGTGTGCCTGCCCTCCCACGACTATGGGTAGTTCTGCCCCTTGTTATTAAAAATCTTTTTGAAAACTATGTAGTTTTCACGGAAATATGATCTGTAGTTCATCCACAAATTAATCACAATTCCACATTGATTAAAACATGGTTAGTATCTTTCGAGAGAAGTTAACTAGTTTTACCTACCTATTTTTTCTCCTTTTCTTAGGTGAATTATGGATATATTATATGGAGTTCGACTAAAAAAAAGTGAAATATCAAAGTTGCAAATAGCTAGTTCTCTTAACTAAAAAATAACCTAGTTTGGTGATTCGTTTTTTTTTCCGGTGAGGGTATTGGTGGGCTGGCTGGGTAGGGGTGATGAAGTGCCGGTGGTTTGATGGTTCGTGTTTCGGCGACGACGGGATTTGGTTATGGTGGTTTGGATTTGGGGATGGTGTGAGGTGTGGTGGTGTGAAGGTGTGCTTACATGAAGATAGAGAGAAAAGGGAGGGAAATGACATTTTAGTCATCTCACATCCACTTAGCTGGACAAACTAACTTTCATCCACGCTAGGGACTATTCGAGAACGAATTTGTAAAATTTGGGGACTATAGCTGTAATTTTAAAAATGTAGGGATTATAGATGAAATCTGAGCAAACCACGTGGATTATCCAAACATTTTTCTCTTAAAAATATTTAGTTAGTTTTTGTTCATGTAATTTACCATATATTTACCATATATTTTCAACAACTACAAAGAAGAGTGTCGGCGGGAATAGGTCTTACCTTTTATTGTGTGACATGGGCGGCAAGTAAACAGTGCCAGGCATTTGCCATCAGTTCAAAATTATGTTTTTACCCCCACTTAAAAACATATTTACTCTTTTGCTCTCAGCTAAAAATTTCAATTTTGCCCTGGGTTCAAAATTACGTCTTTTCCCCGTTTAAATTTACAGTTTTACCATTAGTTTTTTTCCCATTATAATTAGGATTTTGCCATCACTTCAAAGTTATGCTTTTACCCCGACTTAAAAATAAATTTACGCTTTTGCTCCCAGCTAAAAATTTCAATTTTGCCCTTGATGCAAAATTAGGATTTTGCCCCGTTTAAATTTACAGTTTTGCCATTAGTTTTACACAGCCAAGTTACGATTTTGCCCTCAAATTAAATTTACATTTTCTCCATCGTTTTTGTTTGTTCTCCTGGTTAAATTATAATTTTGCCCCCAGTGTAAAATTACAGTCATGCCGGCAGCTGTCTGGCACTCCCCCATTGGTCCATTTAATTTACGATTTTATCCCCTAAAAAAATTTATGATTTCGCCCTCACTTCAAAATTACATCTTTTCCCATCGTTTTAGTTTTTTTTGCAAAAGTATAAAAGTTTTTTTTAATTGGTTGACTCGATTTAATTTTTTCCGTGTCAAGGAGCTGCCTAACACTCGCTTATTAGTCCTGAAAAATTACAGTTTTTCCCTGAGCCGAAAAATACGGTCTTATCATCGTTTTAGTTTTTTTCCTAACAAAATTATAGTAGTGTTTTGTTAATTGATTGAGAATTATTCAGTCATCGCCTCGCAACGTGAGCGAGGCATCAACTAGTTAGTTAACAAATTTCTTGTCACTCACTGCATTACTATTCATTCAATTCAATTTTGTACAAACGCGTATTGCTTATGTACTACCATTCAAGGCACGTATTGTTATATGTTTTGACAAGGTGGCAACCCGTATTAACTTTAGTAATGTTTCAAGTCCGTTCAATTGGAAATGTAATTATATTATAATTATAAATTATATTATAAACCTATAAATTAGCAACTTCTTTATGTATACATGTGTTGTAATTTTAGTTTTGGGAGTTTTCCAAAAAAAAAAAAATTAGAATTTTCCTTTTAATCCTAAAGTATCAATTTTTTACAATTTAAGTTTAAAGTTTTAATCTTTGGTAATTTAACCCATTTGATTAATTTAATTTTTCACTTCTAATTCAAAAGTTTCCATCTTATACAATTTAACCTCTTTGATTAATTTGAATTCGAACTTACTTCTAATTCAAAAATCTCTATCTTTTACGATTTAACCACTTTGATTTTTTTTACTTTTAACCCAAATCTTTTCATCTTTTGCAACTTTAACCCCTTATACTGTCACACCCCCAAAATCCACAAGCAGAGTATCACCGCAGGGCGTGTGACTGACCAAGATCATACCTGTCGCAACCCTTGTCCCCTATCTACCCGGGAACGGGCGGCCGCGAGCCAGTTTGAGTGGTATCGGTGTTTATCAATTTTGGCAGCGGAATTTACATAAGGACCGTAGTTAGGAAATATTTTATCAGGGTAAAATACCACATTTTCATTATATTAAACACATGAGAAATTCCCAAGTTTCTATTACAAACATGTTTATAGGGGTAAACCCTATTTTATTTAAATAAAAACATCTTCTTTATTTAGGTAACTTTATATAGCCACTTTTCCAAGCCTTCAGTGCTGTCTAGCTGGCTTCTATTTGGCTTTCACATTTTGTTACCTGAAACGCGTTTAAAAACATTTTGTCAGTGGGAAATACTGGTGAGTGAATCTCAATTTAATCAAGACATGTTTTATCAGTTTACAGTTATTGAGGGCGATCTCGCAATTACATTTGTTTATTTTTCTACTTTAATTACCACCAACGGTACTGTCAACCCGACTTGTGGTCATGTTACTACTCACAGTGTAGTAACAAATTTTGTATACAAAACCCCAACATACCGACGATAATTGTAGAATACAAATACTCAATCACTGTTTAATATAATGTAAAACATTTGAGGTTTTGTAAAAAGAGTTTGCAAAAAGGTTCACAAAAAGGAGATTACTCACTTTGCTACTTTAGGGTTTTCCTGGTTATTATCTATTAATTAAACAATGCACACGCGTTAGTATAATAACCCAATATTTACATTAGTTATACCCTCCCCGAGACAGAACTCCAACGACTACGTCGGGCAGAGCCTTGACAGCCGTTACGGAGCACTAGATCAATCGGGCAGCGTATCTAATACGTAACCGGGGGGTTATGATACTTACAACGAGGCAAAACTTTGTTATTTAGGGGGTATAATGCCAGAGTATTACTTCTACACTTTAGAATTTGAGAGAGAATCAAAAGAAATGAGCGACGGAAACTGAAGGCTGATGGCCTCCTTTTATAGGGCTGGTCGACCAGTCTCTCGCGCCCCGCGAGAGTTTTAATGGGGATCTTCTGTCACACCCCCAAAATCCACCATGCGGAGTACCACCGCTTGGAGGCGTGACATGACCAGGATCGAGCCACCAATCATATTGAACAACACAATTAAGTAAATGAAACCAACTACAATACGATTGGTGACCTAAAGAAGGTGACCGATTTTAAGATAACAGCGGAAGCATAAAACGTAAGTTCAAAACATAAGTTCACAGTTCATAAGTTTAAAGTCTCAAACATAAGTTCCATAGGTTTATAAAGTTTAATTATTAAGTATGGGATATAACAACCCATATTCCACAACAACCTTATCCTCATGCAAGCTCCAAAAGCACCTAGCGACCTGTAAGGCATGTAACAACTAGTCAACAACAAAGTTGAGTGAGTTCACGTTTGGTTGTTTAGTTTTTAAGTTGTTTCTGAAAAACGTGGTTTGACTTTCGTTGGCTTAATTGCCGTGGGGGTTACCCCGTAGTTGAAAGTATGTTTAACCAGTTCCTTTTTCATTACCCAAACCATAACCATAATCAGTGGGGGCTTTCCCCGTGTGAACTACTAGACCATACATATCGACAACTGACGAACAATAGTTGTGCCCTACATCAGTGTCTATCATCACTGACAGTTTGCCATAGTCCATTAGTACACGCCCGTCCGAACGGCACGGTGTGAGGTTTGTTAAACCTAATAGCGCTATTAACTAATGACCCGCTCGCCATTGGTCTCGGCGATTAAGTCGATATAAATTGAGGGACTTCATGATAGAGTTTTGTCTAGCTAGTTTTAAGGTTGTTGTCCTGCACCAGGAGGACGAACGAACGTATTCTGCACCAGGAGAATTTGTAGGATTAATAATGGCATCCTATCTATGGAGGATGGCGGTACACATCCTACCCAAGGAGGATATGTAGATTTAGTTTTAAATTCTTTAACCCATTCCCAAACCACCGGGAATCCCATGCCTTAGAAAGTGTGTGAACTCACCTCGGTTTGCTCGGTTAGATTCTCAAATATAGCTAGCAGTCAAGGTTGGTCAATCACGTCCTAGTATGATTTACCAGTTAGTTATTTAGTGACTTTCAAATAGAGCACAAAGTTCCTACACGTATCTATCACACAACATGCGTCACTTTGACGGTTTATGCCCATCTAGGTTTCCCATCCATTCCCCACTCATAAACAAACATACGATAATGCACATAACACATATAACATGTTAGATCATTTACAAATAGCACACTCGACATTTAGACACGCAAATTACAGCTTATGTCATTTCAGCATAAATATTCAAAACCGGGCTGTTTTCGGACATTTTAATAAAATAGTTAACTTATTCCAAAAATTCCCAAAATTTTACAGAATGTCTTAAACGTTCCAAATTTTATTGTGTATAGATATCGGGGTCCAGTTCATTATTATTATTTTATAAAAATTCATTTTCCGGACTTAACTCAGATTTACATTTTTCTGACCACAGTCCACGGAATAATTTATTTAAAATTCATCGAGCGTCCGATTTACGAAATTCCAGTGGGGTAATTACAAATACATCGGTGGTCATCTACAGTACAAGTTTCATGATCCAACTCTACACCGAACCCAAGTTATGACAGAAAACAAAACTCATATTTTCAACAGAAAAATGCAGCTCTAGCTGCTGTTACGAAATGACGCTTTAAAAATAGTAAACAAAGTCCAAAAATTACGATTCCGGTGCCATTAGAATCGTATTTCATAATAACACGTTTTAGACTCAAAATATCAGTTTTTCGTAGAGTTTATGACCTGTTTACAGCCAACTGAAGTTGGCTGTAAAACTTGGACAGATTCTGTTTTCATTCTTTAATCTTCTAAGATGCGTTCGATTGATTCCGTTAGCATGATTAGTGATCGTAACAACATCAAACATCAATATTAACCAGCAACACATCAGATAATCAACCAAGAATCATAACAAAACAAGATCCAAGAGTTTTACACTAATATTTGCTCATTAACCACCATGTTCATCATTTTTAGTAGACTTTAAACTTTGATCTTATATGTTCATGACTTTTATCCGACAAATCTCTTATTAACCACTTTAGACAAGATCAAGAAGGTGTTTAGAAGCACTTACAACTAGCACAAGGCTAGGGAAGAAACTAGACGAAAAATGGGTGGTTAATAGCGTTGTGGTGAGGTCCTTAGCAATCCGTAAGCACCGAGCCTCCTTATGCGTGATCCTTCACCTTTGTATGTTTATAGATTGCCTTGATCAAAACTTGAAAATGGTGAGGTGGTGCTAGGGGGTTTCGGCCGAACTTAATGAGGAAGGGAGAGAGAGCTTCAAGTTTTTGTAGTGTGGGTTATGAGATGAATGTGATCCTATGGTTCCTTTTATAACCCATTCCATTCTAATTAACCATTGGTTACCATGTCACCTAGATATTTAGCATATAAGATTAAAATAATCAAAAATTAGTGGGGGTGTCCCCACATGGGACGATTTCGTTGGGGGGGGGGGGTATCATGGTGGAATTCCAACTAGATAGTTAAAGTCTAGTTATGTTAAGTTAGAAGGTTAATTAGTGTATATTGTGTGTGTAAGTTATAACGGGTGTTAGGGTATTCGGGGATCCTAACTGGCTCAGAAAAAGAAAAACAGTGTCAATGACAATATTTTTGTGTTCCGGGTAGAGTCCGGTTGTTCGGTTCGACACTGTTCCGTTAAACTGCTTAATTAATCCGTAAAGCGTCCTACATATATATTTTTGCAACGTTTTTAATTTTTAACACTCAGGAAAGCATACCGGACTATTTAGTAACTTTTCTGTATCTTACTAGTATGTTAACAAATACATGTAAGTATAGCACAGATATTAGAAAGCAGTTAAGTAATTCCACACAGTCGTCAAGCACTTTAATTATCATTAATGAATTGTACGGAATACATGGGATTTTGAGGGTTGTCACATCTTCGCGGCCCGCGAGGCCAGCTAGGGTAGGCCCTAGCTTGGCTGAGTCGATCCTAGCTTCCACACGCGTCACGACACGTGGCAACTCAGGGTGCGGCCTGGTGGTTGATCTGTCGCGCCCCGCGTAACCCGAAGACAAAACCTTCGCGGCCCGCGAGCGACACTCAGATTTTGTTTTTATTTTATTTTTGTAAAATTAAAGGTATATAGGGTCAAATCTCGTATACGGAGTGCAATTTAGGACGTTTTAGGGATATTCTAAATATTTTAGGGGTGTCGGAAATATTTTAGGAGGGTTGTTATAATACCACCAATCATACTGAACAAATATTTAAGGTAAAGTAAAACCAAACATTTAATGTTCACCAACTCAAAGTCCAAAACCAAATTTAAAAGTTAGTGGAAGCATAAGTATCAAAACCCATAAAACAGTTTATAAAGTATAAAGTTCATTAGTAGGGATCCAACTGTGGATTCCTAGCCACAACGCTCACCCCGCGCGCAAGCTTTATCCCTGTATCTAACGACCTGCAAAGCATGTGGTAACGTGTCAACAAAAAGGTTGGCGAGTTCACAGTTCGTTGTCTGTTTTAAAGTTGTTCCAAAAACCATAAGTTGTTTCGAAAACCAAAAGTTATCCAGTTCCTTATTCCCATAACCACATACCGTGGGGGCTACCCCATGTTGTAAACCACTAGACCCGTTACCATATCGACTAGTGACTTAAGTCATGTTTGAGTGTCCTGCATCAATGTCTATCATCATTGACAAAGTGTCCAAGTACATTAGTCCACTCCCGTCCTCTACGGCAGGTGTGAGGCTTGTTTCTATTAAAATAAAGATCTATGTTCCACTTTGTATTTTCTTTCATACATTTTAATCCGTTTTACTTTTGCTTAGTTTTTCTCTCATTTTTATCGGTTTTATTTTTTTAGTTTTGGTTAGGTTTTTCATTATTTACAAATATAAACTGAAAGAAATATGATATGGACAAGTTCTAATTACTAGGTAATATGAATTTTTATTTACGAGCGCATAATGTAACTGTTGTAACGAATCGTCATATTACAACTTGTTGGTTATATATTCTATTTCGCTTACTATAGTGAGTGACGTTACTGTAACGAAAAAACTTATGGCGATCAGAATTCTGTCGCGTCCCTGTCACAACGCAAGAGTAAAAACCTACTAGTTGGTTTGATGTAACGAAAAAACTTATGGCGATCAGAATTCTGTGGCGTCCCTGTCACAACGCGCGAGTAAAAACCTACTAGTTGGTTTGATTTTGAAGATACTTTTAAAAATATAAAATGCACGTATCGAAAACATTTTGCGTCGTTGACAAAAACACCCAACACTACATGTGTTAAATACTTTGTTTGGTTTGACTTTGACATAAAACGTAATTTTAGCCGACATCTTAATAGGATAAATTGACGAAGATTTTATGATTAGACACTAACAGATTACATACATATTACAACTTTATTTGAAATTATTCGAGGGGAAATACGACAAAAACGTGATAATTTCTATATTTATTATAAACTTACATGTAAAATTTCTATATTTATTATAAACGGTGATGTTTACATCTATAAAATTATATTTAGTGAATGGAATGAATAAAAACATGTTTGCTTATCATGCATAAATGGAGTGGATCACTGGATCATTCTATAATGAATGTGATTCCTTCTATTTCAAGTATATTCCAGTCAGGAAAGGGTGTTTTTTTCATTCCTTAAAGGAATAGAAACAAACATACAATTAGGGTCTATTTGGTATGGACAAGAGAATGAAATAAATAAATAAAGAGTAAACTGCAATTTTACCCCCTGGGGTTTAAGCCAATTGGCACTCTGATCCCCTCCCTGGAAATAAATGCAATTTCCCCCCAACATTGAGTTTATGTCGCAATATTACCCCCTGGCACATGTTTCCGTCAGTTTCCAACGTTTTCTTTAAACGGTCAAAGGGCAGAATGGTAATTTAACCCTAATCGTTACCTGCATCCTCTTATATTTCACATTTCATCACTATGAAACCCTCAACTTAACCTAGTTCTAAATTCATGAGTCTGTACATGGCGATCCTGCACACTTGAACAATTACAATCGATTGGCACTCTGTTACGAGCATGGATCTTCGATTATGGAAGGTTAGAGATGAAGATCAGTATATCGAACCAGACGAAATGTACCGTAAGTGACATGCAAGCTCACAGGGTCTGATTTAGGTAAAATTTGAACCTTTTGTTGTGTTAATTTGTTGTTGATGTTTGTTTACAGGTGAAACCCAGAGTCAATATACCATTAAATTACACCATGGAGGTAATTTTGTAGAAAACCCAAATAGGGAATACTTTGGTGGGAAGATGAACTACATTGATCATGTAGATTTTCGAGTGCTGACTACGGATGTTTTAGAGGAGATGGTTAAGAAAATAGGCTACAATGATGGTGTCTTTTTCTGCATTCATTACAAGGAACCCTACTGTTCTTTGGATTTTGGTCTTAGGACACTAAAATGTGATGTTGACTTAGAACCTATGTTTGATCATTTGCGTCAAGGAGTCCACATGATAGACATGTATGTTGAACATCGGAGGTCAACAATCTTGATGGAGTCCAATGAAGTTCCTGTAGGGCCATGTAAAGAAATTGTTCCAGCAACATCGTTAATAAATAATGGGAATGAAAGACTGAATGAATATGAGGAAGAAATTAAAGATCATAATGAAGAAAGTGATCCTGATTATGAGTATATTGAGCAAGATAATATGGTTTATGAAATAGAAGTCGATATGCAGAGGTTCAGGGCTAATGTTGAATTTACTAGGGAAGAACTGGATGGTTCAAGTGATGGGAATCATGATGATGAGAGAAGCGAAGAAGGCCATCTGCCTGTAGACCTGGAGGACTTTGAAAGTGGGTCTGATGAGAATACAACACTTAGAGATAAGGTTGCCCGTAAGATAAGGAGGAAAAGGAAGGCTGCTGTAAAAGACAGGGCTGCAGATGATCTGCCATTCTTTGTTGGTCAGCTTATTGATGACAAGAATAAGATGAATCAGATGGTCAAAAACTATGCACTTAAGGCTAGGAGGGATGTGTTTATCCTAAAAAAACGAATTGTTAAGGTATAGGGTAGTATGTTTTGGAAGTAATCCACCACTACTTGGTGCTGGAAAAAAAAAAGAGATGAGGGGCAAAATAGTAAAAGCAGCAAAGTAGGGCAAAAATACAAGCACCTTAAAAGGCATACAAAGCCCACCTGCCCTTGGGCAGTTCACATCTCAAGGCATACGGCTAAGGAGAAGTGGTGTGTGAAGACAATTCATAATCAACATAATTGTTTGACAACAAGGGACGTTTCATTATACACAATGAGTTCGATTGCCAGATAGATCCAACATATGATTGAAAGCAATCCAGACATGCCAATTCATGCAATTCAAAGTCAACTTCTTAGGAAGCATCAGCTAGAAATATCACTACATAAGAGGATAGCAACTACCATGATTTATGGTGATTACCAAGAACAGTATGGTCTGCTAAGGTCGTACTGTGATGAACTTCTCAAATCCAACCCAGGTAGTACAATTAAAATTGATGTGGAGCCATGTGGGAACCCATGTAGTCCTACAAGGCAGTTTCGCAGGATTTATGTCTGTTTTGCCTCTATGATGAGAGGATTTAAGATGATTGGAAGACCGTTGCTGGGTGTCGATGGTTGTTTCATGAAAGGTCCATTTCCTGGACAGATCTTGAGTGCTGTTGGTATAGATGGGAACAATAGCATATATCCAGTTTGTTATGCCCTTGTTGAGGTAGAAACAACACAAAGCTGGAAATGGTTTTTGAAACTGTTAAGAGATAACCTAGGGTGTACGGCTGAGTCATGTTTCACCTTCATCAGCGACAGACAAAAGGTAATCCGTTGTTAAGTGTGAATTCATAACTTTCAATTAACTTTGCTTGCAGAATTTTAGGAATAATTGGAATTTGTATTACAGGGTCTGATTCCAGCTATGCTAGCTGTTTTTCCTAATGGTGAGCATAGATTTTGTTTGAGGCACATCCATGAGAACATGAAATCCAAGTGGCGTGGAGATGTTTACAAGAGTTTGCTTTGGTCAGCCGGAAGGAAGACATCCATTCCATATTTTAACAAAGCTATGGAAGAAATTAAGACAACAGAACGAGCTATGTATGACTAGCTGAATGAGATCCCATACACCGCTTGGTCAAGAGCATATTTTTTTGGAAGTGCTAAATGTGATATGTTGCTAAACAACATATGTGAGGTTTTTAACAGACAAATCATAGGAGCAAGGGACAAGCCGATTATCACATGTTTAGAATTCATTAGGGAGTACATGACCAAGAGGATAGTGAATGTAAAGAAATTGCAAGCAAAGTGTATGGGGCCACTGACACCTCATGCCACTGAGGTCTTCGATGAGATCAAGAAACAGTCATCTGAAATGTCTGTTTTAATGGTTGATACAGACAAGTATCAAGTAACAGGTCCGAGATCACAGTGTGTTGTGAATGTTAAACATAAAACTTGTGCATGCAGGAAGGGGATTTGACAGGGATGCCTTGCAAACATGCCGTTGCAGCCATATGGGATATGTCAAGGAATAGCATTGATGCTGGCATACCAGAAGAATGGGTTTCTGATGTGTATTGGTTGTCAACATGGAAGAAAGTTTATGAGAATGTGATAGAGCCAATCAATGGGCCGGAGATGTGGATTCCTTCACAGTGTCCAACAACACTCATCCCACCAAAGCATCATACACAAGTTTGAAGGTCAAAGAAGAAACGAAAGAAGGCATTTGGTGAAAAAGAGCTTGAGCAGGAGTTCGACAAAGGAGGTAAAATGACCAGAAAGGGAACCACCATCAAGTGTGGTAAATGTGGAAACCTAGGTCATAATGTCAGGAGCTGCAAAGGACAAGGGGGTGAACAATCCACTGCTTCACAGGAATCACACACTGCCACTCAAGGTGCACCAATTGACAATCTTTATGAGTGACGGAAGTTTTTTATGGTTTGTAGTATCTGTAGTTGTATGGTTGTTTGTCGAGTTTGTTAAAGACAATGTTTGTTTTCATTTCTGCACGTATGACTATGGTTTGTAACTTTAGACTATGTTTGTAACTTTATTATGTTGTCATGAAGATGTTTGGTTGTTTGCATATGGCTGCATTTCAGAAAATTCACATTTGTGTTCAAACATAATTTCGGCAGAAAGTGATTCGATTACATTGCAACATTTAGTACAAATTCCTTAATTTAGTGGTCCAAAATACAACATACAACAAATCTAGATGCTGCTTTCTACCCTATTTCCAGTGACAATCATCCAAACAAGACCAATCTGAATCAGAACCATGTTCCCCTTCATATGGATTGTGGTACCAATCATCCTCTTCATCCCAATAGGTGTAATCCCATGCATGTTCCAGCACTTCAGTGTCATAATCCTTTGTCGGATCTTCGAATATCTTTTCATTATCTGTTTGTTGCTCCAAGTAAGGTCTGAGTATCTCAGAGTCTTGATCCTCAAAGTATACATAACTGTCTGGTTCTTCGGCTGTAACGACGTCTTCATCCTTAGAAATATCTTTCTCATTCTCAACAATATCTTTCTCATTCTCAGCAATAGCTACAACATCATAAACAGGCTACCAAAACAAAGATACAGTAAGAACTTGAAAAGGACCATTGCAATAACTGGAAAACTCAAAACTCAAATACAATTAGGGTCAAAATTCACAAACTAATCCAATTTCTCTACATTTAACTACTTAAGCAAATAAACTAGAACAATCAAGACCCAAGTAATCCCTAAGTACATCTTCAATTTGAACACATCGTCATTCTTGTACTGAGCCAACTGGTCTTTGCACTTAGCCAACTCGTCCTTATCTTTGATGCTTTAAATTAAAGCAGGCATTACCTCTCGACAAATCGGACATCCCTGTACTTCACCAACATCAGCCCATCTGAGGAATCCACATCCTCCAACCTATAATCGGACATCATAAGCAACACCACAACTCAGTAATAATCATACAAGTATTTTCAATAAGCATAAAACAGAATTCACTTACACATCGAAGATACCATCTTCCAGGATTAGCCTTCGTTTCTGATTGTTTGTAAACCGTTTGCCCACCACAAGGACAGATAATGTCTAAGGGTTGAGTTTTCGCCATTGTTTCCTTCGATCGAAGCACAGAGGAAGAAGAGCTAGACATTTTCAGCAACAAGGGATTAAAGATGGATTGCAGATTTGGGGGGCAATTGAATAATTGGGGGAGCAGGATTGAAGAAGGGTTTTGAACAGCGATTAAATTGGGGCAAAATGAGGAGCTAGGTTTCTTAAATGGACATTTCAACGCGGACTAACGATCATAATAACGTTGGGTGGACGAAGGGGGTAATATTGCGACATAAACTCAATGTTGGGGGGGGGGGGATTGCAATTATTTCCAGGGGGTCAGGGTGCCAATTGGCTTAAACCCCAGGGGGTAAATGAATCATTACAATTCCATTGGTCTTGTTTGGTTACTATGTGAGAATGGAATGAATCATTACTTTGTGTTGCTTGCTAAGCAGAAAAAAACGAAGGAATAAAATTGGTGGCGGTGGCAACGATGGTTGGCTCGGTGGTGGGTTGTGTAAGTGGCGGTGGTGGGTTGTGTAGGTGGCAGTGATGAAGTGTGAAGAGGGAACACTATAAGAAAAGTGACCATTAGAGACTAAATTATCAGGGACTAATTTATCAGTCTCAAATTTGTAATATCTATCACTGCAAAAAATGCCTGTTGAGTTACCACATGTGCCATCCGACATTGCTAGATATTGTATTCTGATCTGACACGCATTGGAGACTTGTTGCTAAAACCGGTGTTATGGGGATCATGATTGTTTTGTGCCATTCCTTTTGATATTTTGTGAAAATAGAGTATGCATAAAAACTTTTTGAGTTTTACACTTTAAACTCTGATTTCAGATATAACGAACAAATTAGATACCTTTGTGAGCTGGTCTTTGTATATTAAACTGATTGTGAAATCAAGTTTAATGTGACCAAGCTCTGATACCAATTGTTAGGATCTGATATGCTCTTAGTATGCTTTGCTGAACAAGTATGAATGAATTTTATAGAAACAATGAAAATTGCGGAATTAAACGAGCATACTAGAGTGGAAAGTTATATAAAGCTGTTTTCCATTGATAATCAAAATGATTAAAAATACACAAAAATTATACTAACTCCTCCTCAGACTGATCACTCAACTTTGATGTTCGTACAAAAGGAATGTAAGTGATGTGATAAAATAGATCTCTAATAGGTGAGATCTATTTAGACAAACTAAAGCTCTGTTGGCCATCAGCTGACGTCACCTTGATAGTGACATCTAATTGTCCTAACAGAAAAGATTCCACATATGTTAGCAAATATCTGCGGGAATCTAACATCTGATCTATTACATACAAACTTTGTTCTAGGCTAAATATTGTTACATTGAATAAACCTCTGTTCTTCAAACCTCCATTGCTTTGTTTCAAACATCTATTTGGCCAAAACACATGTTTGGTCTTCGTGATCAGTGCTTTGCTTCAATAGGGATTTGGCCATTGATAAGTGGTTTCTTCTTCTTCAACAGTGGTTCCAAGGCTCTGAACAGATCTTTGAATGTCTTCAACAGATGTTTTGATTAAGATACACTACCGAGAGAAGCTTTAGTGTTCAAGATTCACTACCGGGAGAAGTTGGAGGAGGATCTTAAGTATTATCAAGTTTGTGCCACGGAAGCTTCTTGTGACCTTGAAGATCTTCAAGCAGAGATGGTGATGTTCCAATAGGACAATCAAAAGCTTGCTGCAGAGAGGCATTGGTTGGTGTCTCAAGGCTTTAGTCGGTTGATTGCTTATCTTAAGGGAAGTCAGGAATACTCTGACTTGCTAACCAAAGCGTATAAGGTTTGTAAGGTTGGCGGGTATCTGGAGGGTTTGAAGGATGGGTACACTTATTTTTTCCCATGGTCTTAGCAGGAAGACAACCCTGAGATACGATTCGAAGTTTAAGAAATGACTCCTCAAAGTTCAAGAGGAGTTGAACAAATGGGTCCCTCCTGTATTGCAGCAATTATCTGCTAATTCTGACGTGTCTCGTCTTTAACTCGAAGCCTTGTTCCTTCTTCCAACCTCAGGACCTTCTGACCAGATGCCTTCTCTTTGAAGCTTCTTATGCTTATTGTCTTTTGAACAATACTAATTTGGACAAGTAGTTCGATGAGGTTGTAATTCATACAATATTAACTTTTGATAATGTTGTGCCAGGACATTTGTGTTGGGGTCCCTGTGATGTTTGTTTTTGAGGACCTTGGGTCCTGATTTTGATCGGCTTGACACTATCGATTGATTAGTTATGTATGTTGATCCTTATCTATTGTCCCATTGTTGTCTTGTTGTTTGCTCTTTGTTGTGCATGTGAAATCATTCTCTTCATACAAAGTTCATACAATTGCTGGACTTGGGGGAGTACCTGACATTTTTTAGAAGTCGTTGCATTGTGTCTCTACTTGTTCGTTTGTAACTTTTTGTCAAGTTGTAAAACTTTGCCTATTGTGGGTTGTGATTAATGAATACATTTTGCATCATTTTTTTTTTGGTATTTCTTACCTTTTAGTATATTTTATATTTATCTTACTTGGTTGAAGTGTGTTTTGGATAAAAGTGCCAGTTTGTAACTTCCTTTTAAGATGTAAACTTTCTTACAAAGGTCCTCAAGACTTTTTTATAGTGGTTGGTCCGTTAGCACCACGATCTTGTGGGACTGAAAGTACCTTCTGCGGCATCGGGACCCGTATAGCAATGCTAGGGTCAGATTCTCCATGGGCAAATATCGTTCTTTTAGACCTTTGAGGGACTTGCTTATAAAGTATATCGGTACCTGAGACCTTTCTCTTTCCACCACCATCACCATGCTAACAGTTGTATTAGATGTAGATAAGTATAGTATCAGGTCTTCTCCTGGAATCGGAGTGGCTAGGGTTGGTAGGTACACGTCAATTTTTTCATTTTTTGGAAGGCGGCTTTCGCCTCATTGACCCAGTGGAAGCATATGATAATTTTGCTTCATAGTTCGGTTCTGAGAAATTATGTGGAGATTTGATTGACGCATAAGCGTATAATAATTTTGCTTCATAGTTCAGCTCTGAAAGAGTCACCCCAAATATATATATTTAACCGAGAGATGAGTGATATTTTGAGGGGTGCTGGCATTGCATATTTGATTGTTTGAAAGTAAGTGAGACTTGATAAGTTGGCCCTTGTTTTTAAAATTGTATTATCTTGACTAGTCGACCTTTTAAATGATGTAAGTCTTGTGAAAACGTTGTGTTTTTTTTTTTATTACGTAGATTGCTTTTGACCCTGTTTGATGCTATCGTTTTTGTTAAGTGCTTTGTCGAAAATTTTTGTTAACGATTTTTCTTAGAGACAAGTAAAAGGTTAAGTGTAGGGATATTTTGATGTGGTCTAAAATATACACATTTTTATATAAATATTCCTATACTTTTGATTGACTTTAGGGTTATTTACATTAAGAGTTAAATGCTTGGTTGGTTCCTGTGGTTTGCGAAAATTGCAGACTTTGTCCCAGTGGTTCACTAATTACACGCGTGGTCCTAATAGTTGTAATTTTTGCACTCGGGTGGTCCTTAACGCTAACATATGTTAAATTTCTCAGTTAAGTGCGTGTGAAATGACAAGATTACCCTTAACTAAAAAACAAAAATACCAATAAAATCATCATCCTCATCTTCTTCACTGTGAGTCCCACCCCCCTTCTTCCCCAAATCACCATCATCTCTACCCAGATCTCTCTCTCTTCTCCGATCGTCTCTTCTGCTCGCCGGAGATTTAACTCTTTGTCGAAATCACCATCATCTCTCTTCTCCGATCGTCTCTTCTGCATGCCTCTCTACAGTTAACGACACATGAGAAACTTGGATTTGGTCTTGCTTTGACAGATTCTGAAAATAATGACATCAGAACGGCTGGTGAGCTATCTTATTGATTCATGTTCTTCTTAACAATCTATGTTTGTGCACATATGATAATTATATTGCTGATTGCAGGAAGAAACTCCTGTATGAGGCGGATTGAGGAAATTTGTGCTACTCATGCCTCTCTGCAAACCGCTGACTATGTTCAGGATGTATTGCTGTTTCTTAATAAATCCGAAGCCCTTTCTAAACATGTGGATTCATTTATGCAATTGTTATCTTTGACTCAATTTGATAAGGATTCGGGGCTTATCTTAGCTCCTCTTCTTTCAGATGAACTCCACAACTCCAAATTATTGAGGTGAATACATGATTTTTGTTGCTTGGGCACGCATAGTTATCGATAGCGAGGATAGCGTTCGCTATCACTCGCTTTATAGTGTGTCGCCCGTATCTCGCAATCTGTTAATTAGCAACTCCATCCCGTGATGATGTTGATTTGGGGAAGAAGGGGGTGGGACTCACAGTGAAGAAGATGAGGATGATGATTTTATTGGTATTTTTTGTTTTTTAGTTAAGGGTAATCTTGTCATTTCACACGCACTTAACTGAGAAATTTAACATATGTTAGCGTCAAAGACCACCCGAGTGCAAAAATTACAACTATTAGGACCACGCGTGTAATTAGTAAACCACTGGGACCAAATCTGCAATTTTCGCAAATCACAGGGAACAACCAAGCATTTAACTCTTACATTAAAGTCTACTCATATTTTGTTCATATTTGGATTTTATTAGTTTTAAATGAAAACGAACCAAAAAGGTTAATATGCGAGCAAATCTCATATATTATTATTCTTGGTCTAAACAAAAAGAAATAGAACAAAAACTTGAATTTTCGTTGGTAATTGAAATATAAAGTTAATTATCTAACTGCTTTTTTCAAAAAATTATCTAACTGCTAAGACCGTGGGGTATGGTAGGGCGGGGGTTTGGGGCATGGGTTGACACGTGGACTTCGAGGGGCATCGCTGGTCAGTTGTATGTTGGGTCGGTATGGCGGGGCGTGGCTAGCCCGCGTGGGTTGGCCACGTGTTATAATTTTTTTTTTCAATTATTATAAATTTAAATCCTAGCCACCTATAGCCTAGCCAACCCAGCCAATGAGAGCCAGCCACGGAAGACCGCTAGGCCCGCCCAACGCCCGGGCTGAAACCCCCGCCCAAAGGGTCACGCCGAAACCCAAGCCCACCCGAGATGGTGAGTTGGGCGTTTGTACCCAACCCACGCCCCAACCCCCGCCCCATACCCGATAGTCTAATGTTGAATAATAAAAAGAGGTATTAATGCAATTAAATTCGGCATTAATGATTTGTTTTTATTCATTTGTGTAGGTGTTAAACAACAATAATCAGAACCATTATGATGATATGGAGTATACTATACATGAATTGAAAGAAGTGTTTGTTCTCATGACACGTAAAAGAAGAATAAGAATGCAAAAAGACCATTAAATCCTTAAGAAATCCTAAAATTACAACTACATGACATGGTGTTCTTTATCATAAGGGGAGGGGGTGGTTACTAGTGATAGGATTCTATCACTCCCACTATCCAATCAAATCATGTCATGTCAGCACCCAATATTCTATCACTAGTGATAGAAATGTAGTGGGGGTGGTATCACTAGTGATAGGATTCCAATGTACAAGTATTAATGCACAATGTACAAGATACTCATTCATCACCCAATATCTTCAACGCGTTATATATATAACGAGTTATACTCTATCACTCGTTATACTATTGGAGGCGGCGGTGTTCCACGAGTGATACTATTGTATCACGGTAAATAACGTATCCACCCCATGTGGCCTTATTATTATATATATCAAATCCTATAGCATGTTTGCTACAGTGTTTTTGATTTGTCATTTTCCTTTGTTTTTCTTTTAATTTGTTATCTTTTTGTTTTTTATTGTAATCCCATTTTTATCCTTTAAAATTTAAATAACTTACGTTCGTTTACTTTATAAAGTTTTGGTATTGTATAGGTAACGGAATGAACCGTGTTGAAACTGACCGAACAACGTCGATACCGGTATTCGGTTTTTATTGTTTTCGATGATGTAAAATATGTGTCGATATCCTTTTGATCATATCACAAGTTCGGTACCTTTATTGGTATTCATTTTTATTGTTTTCGATTAATTTATTATATATATCAAATCCTATAGCATGTTTGCTACAGTGTTTTTGATTTGTCATTTTCCTTTGTTTTTCTTTTAATTTGTTATCTTTTTGTTTTTTATTGTAATCCCATTTTTATCCTTTAAAATTTAAATAACTTACGTTCGTTTACTTTATAAAGTTTTGGTATTGTATAGGTAACGGAATGAACCGTGTTGAAACTGACCGAACAACGTTGATACCGGTATTCGGTTTTTATTGTTTTCGATGATGTAAAATACGTGTCGATATCCTTTTGATCATATCACAAGTTCGGTACCGTTATTGGTATTCATTTTTATTGTTTTCGATTAATGTAAAACACGTGTCGATATCCTTTTGGTCATATAATGACTTTATTTTTTCTCTCTTTTGGTTGTTATAGCGAGTGCTGGTACCGTAACGAACCGAACAAATACCGACCGGATTCACATCATTCATGTTATCATTGCGTCTACGTTTCCAATTAATTTTTTTTAAAAGTCGGGTCGCCCCCGCCGCGGAGCGCGGGTGCAACCAACTAGTTATTATTATTCCATATATAAATAAGTAACTTTTTCATGCATAAACACTTGTAACTTGTGCTTTGGGGATTTTTCGAAAAAAAACTTGATTTTTCGAAAAAAAACTTGATTTTTTTGTTTTAACCCAAAGGTTTTTATTTTTTGCAATTTTAACCTTACAAAATTTGTTTTTTTAACTTTAACTCAAAACTTTTCATTATTTGCAATTTAACTTCACAACTTTTGTCAATTATACTTTTCGTCTTTCGTTTAACGTTTTTACGTTTTTACGTTTCGATACGTATAGTTCTAAATTTTTCGAGTTAATACGACGCAACGTACGAGTGTGGTTCAACTTTTTTATGTTTTGTTTCAAATTTTGCAAGTTAACACGGCGCAACGTGCATGTGTGGTTCAACGTTTTTACCACTATTTTTCATGTTTGACAGGTTCGTCGCAACACGCAGATCCTAGGTCGAGTCAGTGTTGGTGGTCGATCACGGTTGTGTGACATTAGTACTATTTGACACCGTTTTACGCCCTACCGCAACGCGGGGTGTGCTTTGGGGGTTTTCAAAAGAAAAAATGGTTATGCATATGGTTGTCGTAACCTTGGCTTTAGGGGTTTTCCAAAAAAAAAATTGATTTTTTTACTTTTCACACAAAAGTATTTCATAAATTATTTTTAACCCAAAACTATTTGTTTTTTTTTTTTACTTTTAACCCAAAACTTTTTATCTTTTGCAATCTATTCTCACAACTTTTTTTACTTTTAACTTTGATCCTTTATAGTTTTCATTTTCCGCTTTATGATTGGTTCTAAATTTTGTGACTTAACACATCGCAACGTGCGTCTTTGGTTTAACGTTTTTACGTGTCATTCTAAATTTTGTGAGTTAACACGACGCAACGTGCGTGTATGGGTGAACGTTTTTGCATCGTCTATTTTTTCCCGTTTGACAGGTTTAACATAACGTGCGAGTCCTAGATCGACTTAGTTATAACTAAATAATTCCCGCCGCATTGCGGCGGGTCTCAATTCTAGTTATTATTATTTTTTTGTTAGAAGCCCAACATCCTATAAAGATTCGTTAGAAGCCCATGTTGAGAAACAAGTTGTATTGGACTAAAATTATAACACTTAAGACTAATGGAGGGGGGTAGATTATTATTTATGAGGGGTGTTTATTTCTGAGGAGACATCGCATAAAGAACCCTACGGCTGCTGAAGAGGATCCAGAACATTACGAGAGACGCATCACAGCTTTCAAGGGGCCGGGCGTCTGATTCCCCAAAATTTTCGCTCAGTTTGTATGTACGTTTTGTATGGTTTTATAAAAAAATTACTTATATAGAACTTTTAGGTCCGGTGACTTCCGACCCCTCTTTGGAAATTTTCAAGATTCGCCACTAATCATACAAGGATCTTTGAGTTTTGAAAAAAAAAAAGCTTGGAGATTAAAGGTTTAACATAAAGATTTACGCTTTCGGTTAGGAACTTGTTTATTTAACTCGGTTGTTTAAACTTGAATATTCAAACATGTTTACTGAATTTAAATCTTTTGAACATGCTTTTAATTTGTGTTTAGAATATGAGTGGCTAAAATTGTTATGGTTGCTTAGGATTGACGAACTAGACAAACGGTTTGAATGATTAATTTTTGGTTTTGAATGAATGTGTTGATTTACATGTTATAATTTTGAAAACCGATTCTAATTATTTGTGTGTTGGTATTGATTGGTTTGATAATATATTTGTTGGTTTCATTGCTCTAGAAACTTAGAAATATAGTTTAGAGTCGGGAGTTAGTCTAGGTTGTTAATCTTTCACTCAAGGCCCTGAAGGTGAGAAATCTAATTCAAGTTTAATAATTACTAAAATCAATTTATTAAAACGTGCAATATTTTCTAGAGGTGAGAAATCTAATTTAGAATTGCTAGGATATAGATGAGCGTTGTTAGGCAGTTTGGATAGTCGATCGCTCGGGTTCACATGTTTATTTGCGTCTATAGTTTCCTAGGGTCTCGGTGTTCTTGGTTGTTTTAGCTTTTCATAACTTGAGGGTTTTAATACATAAATTACTTTCTACCTGATAGTTGCGGGACTTGGTGGTCAATAACTCGAGTCAATAAATTTTAGCACTTCACCACTTGTCATACTTTTAGGTTCGGTTTATCTCTAGGGGGTTTATCGAGTTAGACAGAGTCTTTATTCAAAACCAAGGTTTTTATTCATGGGTCTAGGGATTCTTGCATAGGTAACCTATTTTTCTCATATCTGATCATAAATCTAGTTCCCCGAGTTCAGTCTGTTGTCCTGAGTTGTTTGCTTGGAATCTTCTTTTAGTGTTTTTCATATTTAATTTCTTAATTAGGTTAATAGAAAATCATAAAATTCATTTTTAAAATTAACTAGGTTTTTGGTAGAGGTTCAGTATCGAGAGTTTGCCCATAGTATCCACGGATTGATATCCAGTCTTGCCATCTACACTACAGTGTGACCGGTGCACTCGCCTATTGTGTGTGGTTTAGTTATCGATTCCCTTTTTAAATCTTGTTCGACATAAACTTATACATTTTTCACACATCACTTGTAAGGGGAGTAAGCTTGTTTGGGTCTCTCAAATTGAAATTTTATTTAGAGTAAGGTGTATCTTTATAGCGTAATCTCGACAACGCACCCGGCCTCCGGGGGCCAGAGTCCAGCTCCTTTGCTTTGCTGCTAGTATCATTTCCCTTCACGAAAGCTCTAACCTTGTCCATCAAACCATCAAAGGTCTCTAGGAATTCTTCCCCAAGTTTTTCACATAGTTGTGTGTGCTTCAAGCCATTTACGAAACTACTGGTCTTCATAACTTCAGGGACACCCTTGATATTGATACTTTCCTTGATGAATCTTTCCCTGTACTAATCTACTCTTTCATCTTCCTTTTGTCTTATGTGCATTATTTCATTCGGATTTTTGATGGCCTTTTTCTGTTGGTTAAAATTCCTGAGTAATTTATCACAAAGTTCTTCGTAAATGTCGATACTCCCCATCGGGAGGATATCAAACCACAGTCGTGCCCCCTCAGTCAAAGCCTGGACGAACATGTGGCACCACCGTCCCACTTGTCTTGCCCCCCTGAAAGCATGGAGATGATCTTCTGGGTCCTTGGTATCATTGTTTCTGTCAACGTTGGTAAGAGGGTTTCAACTTAGGTGGTAGTTGCGCTTTTGTTATTCGTCTAGTAAACTTCAAGAACTCTGCCAGGTCCTTGGGTAAGTAAGGTTTGGCCAGGGCATCGTCCTCTCGTCCTTCATTCTCCTTATCTTTTTTCATGGGCTTATCCTTCTCCACCACTCCCAACAACATCGTTTGCTTGCTTAGAGTCATCTGGCTCAACACAATCATGAACATTGTCCATGGGTCAGGGTTGTCACCCTTTTGACCTCATTCCTCCGTTTGGGAGGACGAGGTCCCTCCACGAGGAGAGTCGAAGATAAGCTTTGACCGTAAACTTTCGATTTTCTCCATTCTGCCCAACGTTTCAAGTTGTGCTCAAAGCTCTTCTTTCTGATCGGAGAGCCCCAAAACCAGTAAGGTTCTTATACTCACCATCGGGTCCTTCAACTAGTACGGTTTGCATCATAGTGTTTTGGGATGGTATTGGAGTGGTAGCCTTGTCTCTGGACAGGTCTATCGGCTGTGTCTGGCTCTTATTTGAAGACGAGCCATCTTTGAGAGGAAATGGAGGTTTTAGAAAGTCAGCCATGATTCAGTGTTTATCTAGCAAAGTTTTGAGCGTAGAACTCGTTCAAGTAAGCTAGGAACTCTATTGACAGTAAAGAGTCCCACGGATGGTGCCAATGTCGAATCCCATAAAATAACAGACGATGTGTACGTCACCGGAGATCCATCGACGTTCGCCACTCACCGGAATTGACCTACAAAAAAGAACATCGTTAGCCTCGTCACAGAGAGCCAGGGGGGGTCCGTGACCAAGCTCTGGCGTGAGAATAATTCTTGTGCCTTGGATCTAAGTTTGTAGTAAATGAGAGTAATAAATTAGTCGGAATGTTGTGGTTGAGATCTCGGAATTGAATGTGAGAATTCAATCAATGTGTTTCGAGAACCTTTTATCAGTCCTAAGTGGGATATTTTTGATAACTTACTTCGTTGTGATCATCTCTCCTACTTATATAAAAGGAACTTTTTACTCGAGGTGAGGCCTCTCCAGTCAATAACCGTTGGGTCTTTTCCCAGACAACAGGAATGTCCGGGTATTTTCAGAAGGTTGTTCCTTCTGCATGATCTCTTGAGATCTATCTAATTTATGTATGCTTTTCTCCACAAGCAAATAGCTCACCTTTTACAGGCTTGAGTCGAAAACATCACCGGCGTCCTTCGGAGCATTTAACGTAGACGAGTGGTCACATCGCACGTTGCTCTGCCAGAACAATGAACTGATGCCTTGGTCATAGGCGAGAAGGTAAGTTCCTTTGACCGCGTTCTCTTTCCCAAAAGCCAAATAGGAGAGACAGTGTATTGGGCTTGGGACCATCATTCAGTCCAAAACAACAAGTCCTGAAGAGGAAGACTACTGAATGACCCTCGTCGTCAACATCTTTGCTTAGGTAGTTCTACTTCTTGGAAGAATCTGGCCATTTGACAATTGTCTCTAGTTCACTTCACAGGATTATTATTATCTACAATTTTTGTATCCATATGTTACTATGTTAGTGGTATTTTATAACACTACAAGGACACAACAATTTTAATATGAAAAAATTAGAGTGAATGGCAAGTTTTGTCCTTTATCTTTATACCCAATTGCAGGCGCTGTCATTTATCTTTAAAATTGACAAGTTCTGTACTTAATGTTTCAAAATCTTGCACGTTATGTCCTTTATGCCAAACCCAGTTAGATTTTTTGGTTAAATCTGGTCATGTGCCTTGCAAATGAGGGCATTATTGTCATTTCAGCTTTCCAAGGACTACTTTGTAAATAAAAAAAAAATTACAAGGGCAATTTTGTACTAAACTTAAAAATAAAAATATATAAACTCTCACTCTCTTTCTCTCTCTTAATCTGAAACTCTCTCCCTCTCTCTTGTAACACCCCGGCCGGAGGCGGAAAAGCCAAAGGTGTCACGAAACTTGATAGAATGTATTTGAGCACATGGAGATTATATTAAGTTGAAATATAATTTAAGTTCAATTCAATAGGTTGCATTCACATCTGAGAATATAAGAGAACATAAACACATACATCATAAATTGTTTCACAAATGATAAGTTCAGATTTAATCTAAGGCAAAAGTCTTGATCAATCCTATGTAAATATTCTTGCAAATCATGTCATCAAACATTGTTACCTGAAACATATGTTAGGGAAAATATTTGGGTCAACAAACGGTTGAGTGAATTCATAGGTTTTTGTGTGAGTATCAGATTCATGGCTCGTTTGTATGTTGAAACAACTTGTACAACTTCGTTAATTGATATTAGAAAACCTTATTTTGTAAAATGTTTGTATTGTAAATGAATAACCAAGTCAAAATAGATTGATCATAATTTATAACTCTTCCCATGAATCTAAACCCAAAACATTTGTTTATGTAAACCAAATCATAAATCGTTCTTATAATAAAACTCGTATGGTTTATATAGTTTCGTAAACATCGTTGTGTAATATTGTTTAACTCGTTCTCGTTATAGAACATCGTTCATTCGTTTAATTGTGAAAACTACTTTTGGTCGTCTTGCTAATAACATTCAAACCTTTGTGACTCGTCCATCGTTCAACTCGTTCTTGCATTAACAAACCTCCAAAGGGTAAGTTAACAATCATCAGATTCAGTCGTTACCCACCTAACCTATACATAACCATGGGTCTAGTTGATAACGGGATTTGTCGGATCCTATGGTACCATAACCTAATACTGGTCGGTTTGATCAATGCTAATGAATGTCACTCGTTATGTAATTACCACCAACAAGCTCGTTCACATTATTGAAATTGTTATTAGTTTAGTATAAACCATCTCAATCGTTTTGAAACCATTGTTAGAATATCGAAATCGTTTTGATACATATGAATCATATGTTTCATCCCAAAAATAATGTAAAAAGGGACTATGAACTCACCTTGATCTCGGGTAAGTCCAAACAAGCATGCAAAGTGTGAGAGTTCTTGGAATTAAGATTCCACGTCACTCTAATTGATAGAACATGCAACAATATGGAATATGTATCAACAATAATGTTTAATTGGATAATTTGGAAATCCTAAATCTATAGGATTCGGTAATGTTTAGTTTAAATGGTAATTATGTGGTTTGGATAACCTAACAAGAGGACTCGGAAAATGAATATGATGTAAAGGAATTATTTATGAAAAATATTAATTTAACATAAATAATAAAATTGCAAAGATATGTAATTGTTTTAATATAAACATTTGTAATAATAAATCAAATATAATGATTATTGGTAAAATGTTGTACAAGTGATATAATTAATTTATAAAAATTATAAATTAATTTAGATGGTTGAAATATATATTATTTGATAAATAATAAATATTTTGTTTAAAAGAATAAATATGATAATTATATGATTAATTATCAAAATAATTATATTAAATCTGAATAATTAAAAAATACATTTTTAAATATTGAACTTTAATATTACTGACTTAAAATAATTATTATGATCTTGAAATCATTTTAAAAAAATAAAATGAATTAAAATGATTTAAAATAACAATAAGTAAGTTTATATAAGTTTAATTATCTGAATAATTAAATATAATAAAAATTTCAGATTCTAAATTTATATAAACTCAGATAAATGTATATTTTATAGTAAAAATAATTTCGGCCAAGAATTATATAGTTATTTAATTCAAATTAATTAAGTTTAACTATATAATTAAGTGATTCAACTGATTTAATCATATAAAATATAAATTTATATAACATAACAGTGAAAGTGATATTTTCAGAAATGTTATAGTTTAAAAGGATTATTCTGAAATTTTCAGACTTTAAATAATTAAGATCGACTTAATATAAATTTTTAAAGAATAAAAACTGTTTTAAATTTAAAATGAATGGTTTTATAAACAAAATATCAGTTTTTATATTTTTACTAATTGTAATAATGTTTAGCAATAATATAAAAATTAACATCAGGTTAAAAATACAGATAAAATAAATAAAAATAAAGATTTGGAGGTGCCCAGGTTCGAACCCAGGTCTGTTAAGGTGTCATCTTCTACAATGAAGAGTCAAGGTCAAAGTCGGAGTCAAACGTAAAAGTCAACTGATCTAATTAACGGGCAAAACTAAGTTCTGGATTAAATTAAACTTACTGGAACAATAAACAAGCCATTACGAACTAAATGGTGAAATAAAATTATACCGGTATCGGTTTGAAACGTCGGTTTGGCAATTCCGGTGAGGTGACAAAGTTCCGATCAGTTGCAGGTTTCTGATTCGACGAATTCGTGATATTTAAGTGAATGTGAAAGGTGTAGGATGTTCATGGTGATCTAGGGGTCTTAAATAGAGTTCCAATTCGATCTCAAATTCGACAATTTTAGTGGGATTGATCCGGTTTGATTTTTAAAACAAAAGAACTAAAAACAGACTGTATCGACACTTGATTGTGTCGAATTAATGAGTGAATTGAATTGGGTATGGGTCGTGGGTCTCGTGTATTTTTGATTGTTTCTGACAACAACAGTGCGATCTGTTTGAATTATTATATTTAAATTCAAAAGTGTTGTTAAATATAATACAAGTCCAAGAAATAACCGGATGAGGGCTTAGCCCGACCGGTCACGAGTTCGTTTGTTGAATTGATTGTCCCGAGTTCGATCCCCCCCCCCCCCTGTTACCGGTTCATTAAGATTTAAAACCTTTTCATTTAAATGGATGAGAATTTACACTTTGGCCCCCTGTGGTTCCATATTTACTATAACAACCCCTGTAATACCCAGTTAGTTAGACTAACTGGGTTAATATTTGGAGAGTATTTCTTATATAAAAAGTTAACCCGGTTAGAAAGTTTAGTTAAAGTGGGTTTCAAAAATCAATTTTAGTCCCTGAAATGCAAGTTTGAGAAAATGACTAATTAAACCCTAGACTTTTATTATAAAAAAAAATTCTTTTTATTTCTTTTATAAAACAAGTTTCAAAAATTACAAAGTGAACCCTAAACTTGTAGTTTGAAATAATTGCACTTTAACCCTTGTATTTCTATAGTTTCAATAATGACAAATTAGTCCCTGGACTTCAAAAGTAATAATTTCAAGCAAGTTTCAAAGAATGTCAAATAGGTCCCTCAACCTATTGTTTCACAAGTAGTCACAATAAATCTTTATAGTTTATGTAACCGTGTTTAATAGCATAAAAACTCAACAAATTTGAAATTGTTTCACGTGTTTGTATTGGTATAAGCATGTATAAACACAAAGCAAGTATGTTCAAATAAGTTTCATTCCAAATACGGTATTTGTTACCATGCAAGTCAAAACAAATGCGAGTGTGAAAACCAGGGTGGTTACAGTCTCCCCTACTTTAGAAAATTCCGTCCCGAAATTTATTCGAAAGAGACCGTAGAATATAATTGTAATGATTAGCAAGATAATCAAATCATTGTTTGGTGCTGATAATTTTGAGGAATTTACAAGGATCATTGTATAGAAATTGTTTTGCGTGGCACTATGTTATGCTGGATTTGTAATGTAAATATTAGGCAAACAAATGTGTGTACAAAAAAGCAAGTAATGGATAATCACATAACCACATAATGTTTTTATATGCCACCTTACTTAACAAGGCTTACTATGATTCTCATGCGTCGAACCCCGTAATTAAGTGTGCACCCAAAATTACGCGTTTCTTTGCATGGTCCACATAGCACTTCTAGTTAAGTGAGGAAAACAAATAAGATTGAGGTATTGTTTAAATCAAACAAGCATCAATATAACATAACATCAACTGAATCAAAACGTATTTCACATTAGCAATGATAGCATTGTTTGTTTGACAGTCTATTGAACAAATTTACATTTGAAATAAGTCATGTAATGGATCAAATTCAGGATTATAAGGTGGTGGAGGTGGTAGAGGCAGTTGCATATGATCAGTTATTTGTCTCAGCATGCTTTCCAACCATTGATTTCTTTCTGTCAACCATTTAATTTGTTGAGACAAATTTTGAACTTGATTGTTTAACCTAGTCACTTCGTCTCCCAATGAATCTGGAGGTAGATTCATTTGAGGCATCGTACTTGGGCCTGCCATATCAGTTGGTGGCAGTTGTTCTACTTCGTTCAACAGTGACTGGAAAGAATGTGGCAGTAATGGTGCTTGCAAAAAGAGTTCTGATGCTAACTGTTCTTGAGTCATCATGTTTTCATCAAACCAAGTTCCTTGCATCGTTGAATTCTCCTCGAAAAATAACGGTGGGAAGCTTGGTAAGACGTTCGGTGTTAAAGGTTGAGATAAATTAGTTGTAATATGTTCTTGTGTGTATAGCAGCGGTGGTTGCATATCAAACCGATAAAAAGACGGTTGAGGAAACTGCAAAAATGATTGTTGTAAATTTTGTGGGAAGGTATTCTCTAAGATAACTGGAGCTCCCTCCAACTGTGATAGTTGTGTTAGTGTACCAATATGAACAGGGGTTAGCCTCATGGTGTAAGGATTTACAATCCCAGGTGCCTTCGGTGGAGATAATCCCTGGATAATCTGATCACTTAAGACACCTAATGATTGTGCTATTTTTGTAATGTAAGATCCTCCCATGAGACATCTCAGAGGATTTGATTGTTGACTAGAAAAATATTCAGCAAGCTCGTGGGCAATATTACAAGGAACTTGCTCAAAACTACTATACAAATAGAAAAGTTCGATTGTTCTAACCCTTTGTTGATTATGCTTGCGACCCGTGATAGTGTTGGCTAAAACACGGTGCATATATTGATAACAAGGGTCTATGAAGTTCGTAGAATTATTGTTGATACACCATTCTTTTAATGAATGGCGTTGCCAATAATCTACCATATCCGCGGAGGAACCAGAGGTTGATGCCTCCGTAAAAATGGGTTGTTTGACTTCTTCATCTGTATATATGCCCAGATGAACTGCGAATTCTGTTAATGACATAGTATGAAGTTGCCCACAAAGTTGAAAATGAATGGATTCATTGGTAAGATTTTTATTATATTTGTAATAGAAAGTGGACAAGAACTCATACACCAGTTCATCGTATGATGGTTCTAGGATGTCGAAGAAACGGCACCAGGGTGTATTAGGTTGTAGTAATCTTGCCAGCAAACCACTGAAATCAAACGTTCCCATTCGTTGCCAATCAATACCGCTAATAGCAAGAACTTCCTGATGCTTGAGTTTTTGATACCTCTCTCGGTTGTGTAAATTAGCAAACTGAAGGAAGGGATGAATTTTTGCTGCATTTGAAGATTCAGCATATGCTGCTGGGAGATTTGCCATTGGGATATGGGGTTTTGTTGAACTAAGAAAGGTTTGAGTATGTGTTGAGTTATATCAGAAGTTGTAGTTCTTGTGTAGATTAGCTCGAGTAGTGAGTTTCTTATATAGATAAGGAGATTCCGGATTACACCATGTGATCGGTTAGGGCTTCCATGCTACGTTCTACAGCTAGTTTGAAAATTTGAATCTGACAGGTATGGTCTCGAGAAAATTTTGAAACTTTGAAAAAGAGGGAATCATATCGTAATAAATTGATAATAGTACAACGTAGGTTGATTAGAACTTGGATTGTTCTGAAACGGAGAAAAGAAAAAAAAATTCCTTTTGAATTAGGGTAACATGCCTTGAGCCTATAGGCATACTGTACTCTCATCGGTAGTTCCCAGGTAGGCAAACGTGTGTCTCGTCGTGGAGGTGATTTCATAATCGGGTAAAGTAGTTTCATAAAATCAATGAGGATCAAAGAAGACACGTAACAAGATGGATATCATTTATTCCACGAATAAACGACATCAATGACAAGTCAAAGTAGTTGGGTTCTTATAACTTGGTGAAGTCATGCTTTAGCCTATAAGTGGACACTCATCCCAAGAATTCCCAGGTAAGCACAATTGGTCTCGCGTCTGATGAGATTTATACGAAGTGCTTGCCTAGACAGAAAACTCAGAATACAGGCATCCACCCTTCCAGATTGCACGAGTTCGTTATTAGAGCCCAAGACTTTGATGAGAACTTAAAAATCAGAAGAGGTTTTGAAAATAATCACCTAAGGATAGGTGATGAGCATTTGTAAAATCTAAAGATGAGATCTGTGGTGACGAGACATTGGTTACAAAAGATAAGAATAGGGATGAAGACAAGGCAAAGATAACGGAAGAGTTACTAATGGAAAATGTCCTAGGTAAGTTATAGTCTAGGTCAAAAGTAATTTCTAATAACCTAAATCCCTATAACCATGGCTCTGATACCAACCTGTAACACCTCGGCCGGAGGCGGAAAAGCCAAAGGTGTCACGAAACTTGATAGAACGCATTTGAGCACATGGAGATTATATTAAGTTGAAATATAATTTAAGTTCAATTCAATAGGTTGCATTCACATCTGAGAATATAAGAGTACATAAACACATACATCATAAATTGTTTCACAAATGATAAGTTCGGATTTAATCTAAGGCAAAAGTCTTGATCAATCCTATGTAAATATTCTTGCAAATCATGTCATCAAACATTGTCACCTGAAACATATGTTAGGGAAAATATTTGGGTCAACAAACGGTTGAGTGAATTCATAGGTTTTTGTGTGAGTATCAGATTCATGTCTCGTTTGTATGTTGAAACAACTTGTACAACTTCGCTAATTGATATTATAAAACCTTATTTTGTAAAATGTTTGTATTGTAAATGAATAACCAAGTCAAAATAAATTGGTCATAATTTATAACTCTTGCCATGAATCTAAACCCAAAACATTTGTTTATGTAAACCAAATCATAAATCGTTCTTATAATAAAACTCGTATGGTTTATATAGTTTCGTAAACATCGTTGTGTAATATTGTTTAACTCGTTCTCGTTATAGAACATCGTTCATTCATTTAATTGTGAAAACTACTTTTGGTCGTCTTGCTAATAACATTCAAACCTTTGTGACTCGTCCATCGTTCAACTCGTTCTTGCATTAACAAACCTCCAAAGGGTAAGTTAACAATCATCAGATTCAGTCGTTACCCACCTAACCACACATAACCATGGGTCTAGTTGATAACGGGATTTGTCGGATCCTATGGTACCATAACCTAATACTGGTCGGTTTGATCAATGCTAATGAATGTCACTCGTTATGTAATTACCACCAACAAGCTCGTTCACAATATTGAAATCGTTATTAGTTTAGTATAAACCATCTCAATCGTTTTAAAACCATTGTTAGAATATCGAAATCGTTTTGATACATATGAATCATATGTTTCATCCCAAAAATAATGTAAAAAGGGACTATGAACTCACCTTGATCTAGGGTAAGTCCAAACAAGTATGCAAAGTGTGAGAGTTCTTGGAATTAAGATTCCACGTCACTCTAATTGATAGAACATGCAACAATATGGAATATGTATCAACAATAATGTTTAATTGGATAATTTGGAAATCCTAAATCTATAGGATTTGGTAATGTTTAGTTTAAATGGTAATTATGTGGTTTGGATAACCTAACAAGAGGACTCGGAAAATGAATATGATGTAAAGGAATTATTTATGAAAAATATTAATTTAACATAAATAATAAAATTGCAAAGATATGTAATTGTTTTAATATAAACATTTGTAATAATAAATCAAATATAATGATTATTGGTAAAATGTTGTACAAGTGATATAATTAATTTATAAAATTATAAATTAATTTAGATGGTTGAAATATATATTATTTGATAAATAATAAATATTTTGTTTAAAAGAATAAATATGATAATTATATGATTAATTATCAAAATAATTATATTAAATCTGAATAATTAAAAATTACATTTTTAATTATTGAAGTTTAATATTACTGATTTAAAATAATTATTATGATCTTGAAATCATTTTAAACAAATAAAATGAATTAAAATGATTTAAAATAACAATAAGTAAGTTTATATAAGTTTAATTATCTGAATAATTAAATATAATAAATATTTCAGATTCTAAATTTATATAAACTCAGATAAATGTATATTTTATAGTAAAAATAATTTCGGCCAAGAATTATACAGTTATTTAATTCAAATTAATTAAGTTTAACTATATAATTAAGTGATTCAACTGATTTAATCATATAAAATATAAATTTATATAACATAACAGTGAAAGTGATATTTTCAGAAAGGTTATAGTTTAAAAGGATTATTCTGAAATTTTCAGACTTTAAATAATTAAGATCGACTTAATATAAATTTTTAAAGAATAAAAATTGTTTTAAATTTAAAATGAATGGTTTTATAAACAAAGTATCAGTTTTTATATTTTTACTAATTGTAATAATGGTTAGCAATAATATAAAAATTAACATCAGGTTAAAAATACAGATAAAATAAATAAAAATAAAGATTTGGAGGTGCCCGGGTTCGAACCCAGGTCTGTTAAGGTGTCATATTCTACAATGAAGAGTCAAGGTCAAAGTCGGAGTCAAACGTAAAAGTCAACTGATCTAATTAACGGGCAAAACTAAGTTCTGGATTAAATTAAACTTACTGGAACAATAAACAAGCCATTACGAACTAAATGGTGAAATAAAATTATACCGGTATTGGTTTGAAACGTCGGTTTGGCAATTCCGGCGAGCTGACAAAGTTTCGATCAGTTGCAGGTTTTTTATTCGACGAATTCGTGATATTTAAGTGAATGTGAAAGGTGTAGGATGTTCATGGTGATCTAGGGGTCTTAAATAGAGTTCCAATTCGATCTCAAATTCGACAATTTTAGTGGGATTGATCCGGTTTGATTTTTAAAACAAAAGAACTAAAAACAGACTGTATCGACACTTGATTGTGTCGAATTAATGAGTGAATTGAATTGGGTATGGGTCGTGGGTCTCGTGTGAATGCTTTACAGATAGAAAATTGATTAAACAATCGATTTTTGATTGTTTCTGACAACAGTGCGATCTGTTTGAATTATTATATTTAAATTCAAAAGTGTTGTTAAATATAATACAAGTCCAAGAAATAACCGGATGAGGGCTTAACCCGACCGGTCACGAGTTCGTTTGTTGAATTGATTGTCCCGAGTTCGATCCCCCCCCCCCTGTGACCGGTTCATTAAGGTTTAAAACCTTTTTATTTAAATGGATGAGAATTTACACTTTGGCCCCCTGTGGTTCCATATTTACTATAACAGCCCCTTTAATACCCAGTTAGTTAGACTAACTGGGTTAATATTTGGAGAGTATTTCTTATATAAAAAGTTAACCCGGTTAGAAAGTTTAGTTAAAGTGGGTTTCAAAAATCAATTTTAGTCCCTGAAATGCAAGTTTGAGAAAATGACTAATTAAACCCTAGACTTTTATTATAAAAAAAATTCTTTTTATTTCTTTTATAAAACAAGTTTCAAAAATTACAAAGTGAACCCTAAACTTGTAGTTTGAAATAATTGCACTTTAACCCTTGTATTTCTATAGTTTCAATAATGACAAATTAGTCCCTGGACTTCAAAAGTAATAATTTCAAGCAAGTTTCAAAGAATGTCAAATAGGTCCCTCAACCTATTGTTTCACAAGTAGTCACAATAAATCTTTATAGTTTATGTAACCGTGTTTAATAGCATAAAAACTCAACAAATTTGAAATTGTTTCACGTGTTTGTATTGGTATAAGCATGTATAAACACAAACCAAGTATGTTCAAATAAGTTTCATTCCAAATACGGTATTTGTTACCATGCAAGTCAAAACAAATGCGAGTGTGAAAACCAGGGTGGTTACATCTCTCTTCTCTCTCTCTAACAATGCCAAACCCTTAATCTGAAGCTCAATCCTCAGATATCAATTCTCAGTTAGACCCCTGTGGTTCCATATTTACTATAACAGCCCCTTTAATACCCAGTTAGTTAGACTAACTGGGTTAATATTTGGAGAGTATTTCTTATATAAAAAGTTAACCCGGTTAGAAAGTTTAGTTAAAGTGGGTTTCAAAAATCAATTTTAGTCCCTGAAATGCAAGTTTGAGAAAATGACTAATTAAACCCTAGACTTTTATTATAAAAAAAATTCTTTTTATTTCTTTTATAAAACAAGTTTCAAAAATTACAAAGTGAACCCTAAACTTGTAGTTTGAAATAATTGCACTTTAACCCTTGTATTTCTATAGTTTCAATAATGACAAATTAGTCCCTGGACTTCAAAAGTAATAATTTCAAGCAAGTTTCAAAGAATGTCAAATAGGTCCCTCAACCTATTGTTTCACAAGTAGTCACAATAAATCTTTATAGTTTATGTAACCGTGTTTAATAGCATAAAAACTCAACAAATTTGAAATTGTTTCACGTGTTTGTATTGGTATAAGCATGTATAAACACAAACCAAGTATGTTCAAATAAGTTTCATTCCAAATACGGTATTTGTTACCATGCAAGTCAAAACAAATGCGAGTGTGAAAACCAGGGTGGTTACATCTCTCTTCTCTCTCTCTAACAATGCCAAACCCTTAATCTGAAGCTCAATCCTCAGATATCAATTCTCAGTTAGATCTTATGTGTCAAATATGTGAGAAACGAGGACATAAAGCCTCGAATTGCTATCATCGCTATTCTCCGGCTGATCAAAGCTCACTTTCCGGCAATCGTTGGAGAGGATGTCGCAGCTCTGGTGGTGGCTTCGGCGATCGCTACAGCGCTGCCGTGGTAACTCAGCGTGGCAAAGTGATGGTTCAAGGAATTTTTCTGTTCATTTTGCGAATCTAAACGATTCTAGGGTTTCTCAATTTGCTAATTTGGATGTTGGGGGTTCTGTGAACACTAATGGTTCGTTTGGGGGAAACTACAATGGTTCTCAAAGTTCACAGTGTGATGAAGATATCGATGTTGTAACAACCTGCACTTTCATGTGTTGTTACTACTCGCTATACTCGTTACGCCTAGCACCAGAGATTCGGATCATAATGTAACTATGTCGCATACATCGCTATTCGAAGGATAATCGCATATTTTCGCAATACATTATCACTACATCACATCGCAAACACTAACACTCACGATGACATTGAGAGAGGACCTATTCTACCCTCCTCGGTGGCCGTGATGTGTTGAAACGCAGACAATTAACGCTAACAAAGACTCTCGGGTGAGTGCTACAGCTCCAGTCGTCGTGACGATGATGACCATGCGAGTGAATGGTACCCCGTCAGTCATTGTGGCACAACACACAATAACGTTCACGATGACGTCGAGAAAGGACCTATACTACCCTCCTTGATGGCCGTGAACCTTCGCTAATAATCGCATACTCGAATCGAAAACCGATTGTTATATCGAAACTTGGAATATGGATACGTAAATACGACCCTTAGTGATATATATACATATGTAATAATAATATAAACTAACTATGGAAAGCGCGTACTCCAAAAACTATCGCAACGCTTAAACAATCGAAGCAGAACGCCAAACCTTAGGTCGCCGGACGTATACGATCAAATGGCAGGCCAGTCGATCGTACAGGCCAGCCGATCGGACAGGCATCCGATCGTATAAGGCTGCACTTCCTTCCTTCCCCCTTTGCCTATAAATACCCCATTGTCACATCAAGCACACATGCTGTGACTGTTGCTGTTCGACCAGACGTTCCAACCCCTTTTTTCTCTTGATTTCTCGTGATTCTTGTAAGTTTCCAACCTAATTCTTATACTTCTATGATCTATATTCAATTCTACATTTCTACCTTTTAAATCTTCACTTTTAACCGTGAAATCTCTGGATTTTGGGCATTCTAGGGTGATGTCACCATGGAGTTCTTATGAACTTCAAGAGTGATGTCATCCCATGAACGAACGACTCGGATCTGGATGATTTCCATACGTTTTTACATAAATCTAGTCTAAATCTACAAGAAGTTATGTGATTGCCATGGATTTGAGGTGTTTTAAAGATGTTGTCATCATAAGTTCACATGAACTTCAAAGTGTGACCTCATTATTACCATAAACAGCTCGGATCTAAGCGATTTCACATGTTTGCATATCAATCCCACCTAAATCTATGTTACCTAACCAAAATGTGTGTGTTTTCGGGTTAAACACGGGAAAGACCATCAAGAACGGCCAGATCTGATGCAACGGGGTGGTTCCTGGCCGTTAGAACGGGTCGGATTTGATGGGGTTTCAGTAGGTTAACACAAGGACACCCCATCTCAGTCAAATCACCTGAAATCTTTCCAAAACCCATCAAGTGTGACACAATCAGGACGATGGAACGAATTGCCGTCCGATCGGACTGCTGTCCGATCGGACAGCAAACAAGATTCAACCGACCGATCGGACAAGGTGTTAACCGATCGGACCACATGGTAACCGATCGGACAACATGTTAACTGATCGGCTAGCATGTTAACCGATCGGACAACATGCTAACCGATCGGACTACATGCTAACCGACCGGACACCATGTTAACCGACCGGATAACATGGTAGCCGAACGGACCACATGTCCAGCTGACCGAACGGGCCCAAGCATCAATGTCCGAATCAAACCTTGGTCCTTTCGCCACCATTTAACGCGCTATTCACCGTTTAACGATCTGTAACCAGGATAACTCAGACGTACTCTCAATCGATCCAAATCAAGTTGTGTTTACTTGATGATTACGCACTGTGAGTATACTTGAACCCTTTTTAATTGCATTTTGGGTGTAACATACGTTTCTAACAAATCAAACTTATCGAACGAATTATTCAATCAATCGAATTATCACTTGCGAATAACTGTTATGCATAGATATACGTGATGCTAGTTGCATATGTGCTAGGGCTTATACTCGCGACGTCCCACCATGACTAGTATAGTACTATTGCGCCCGACGGGGTCTAGTTTGCCATCGCATATTCGAGCATCGAGGACTTAGTTGGTAGTATCAACTTTGTGAGTATATATGTCGCGTGTTACGTTTATGCATATGGAATTTCGCTACACTTTTTAATCTATTACGCTATACATATCAAACCTGTATACTCGCCAATACTTTTGTATTGACAAACGTTTTAACGTATGTTGCAGGTTAGATCGCAGGCTATTTCAAATCAAGCTAGGAGGTCTAGAAACTCAACTAAAATCTAGGTTGTCGGATTTGTATTGTTCGAGAGGATAAGAAATCTGTGATAACTTATGTGATTGTATTATTTGTTAGTATGAGATAACGAATGTATTAAATATTATCGCAACATAGTTGTTATGGATTCTCTTGAGCAATCTGATTCGCCTAGTGCCGCGCCCCGATGATTCCGCCATCGGTTGGGGTGTGACAGATGTAGAGCTAATTGTATCAATATTTTGAAAAATATTAACATTTTTGGGCTGTGGTAGCAGGTGGTGTGGGGGATGGTGGTGTGCCGCCGTGAGCCGCCACAAAGAGTGGTGGCCAACCTGTTGTTAGAGAGAGAGAAGAGAGAGAGGGAGAGAGTTTCAGATTAAGAGAGAGAAAGAGAGTGAGAGTTTATATATTTTTATATTTAAGTTTAGTAAAAAATTGCCCCTGTAATTTTTTTTTACAAAGTAGTCCTTGGAAAGCTGAAATGACAATAATGCCCTCATGTGCAAGGCACATGACCAGATTTAACCAAAAAATCTAACTGGGTTTGGCATAAAGGACATAACGTGCAAGATTTTGAAACATTAAGTACAGAACTTGTCAATTTTAAAGATAAAGGACAACGCCTGCAATTGGGTATAAAGATAAAGGACAAAACTTGAAATTCACTCAAAAAATTATTAACATGGATGGTCCTAAGCCCTAACAGCACATTTCTAGAGTTATGTAGCAACGTTCGTTTTATATCAAATGGCAGGGCCGGCCCTGAAAATTCGTGTACCCTGTTCGAGCTCAAAAAAACGTGCCCTTAGGCCTTAACGAAATTGGGTATTGAGCTCACTAAAAGTCTAAACCTAATGCCAATGAGCTAATAACTAATCCAAGCCATAAGAATAGTTTTGTAAGTGGACCTATGTTGGTGTTTGTACGTGTATACCCTATTAAAAAAAATATTTAACATATACATATCTGGTTTTTTGAAAAAAAAAGGTGCCCTTCGAAATATCGAGCACTGGCCGATGGTCCTCCCCGCCCACCCAAGGCCGGCCATGTCAAATGGTCCCCCACTGTTCTTGTAATCTACGGCCAATTATGAAAGGTAAGCTTCTAAATTATTATATATTCAGGCTCTAGACTTTGAATCTTTCTGCAATTAAGTGTTTTAAGTTGTAAAATATTATCCAATCTCTATAATACTTACAATTATCCTTGTTTTTTTTATAATATTTTGACATGATGTTATAATCAATCACAAAATGTTAGGTATTACCTTGGTTGCATCCGTGCATAGAGGTGGGTGACCTTCTCACTGATCAACCACACCACTTTGGGAGGGGTGGAGAGGAAGCAAACATCGTATTACTAGACCATTAACTAATAAATGGTCAATCTTTAGATTAGGGTAATGCAATATTATAGTATAGAGTATATATATGTAAGTTTAATAAAAAAATTGATTGCTTATAGAATGTCTAAAATGCATTGATACCAAAATAATAATAACAAAAAAGATTAACATATCTTGAAGGTTTTATACAATTAGGTGCACCTTGAATAAAGATATATGATATCAACCATTTTATCTATGACAATCATCTTTATCTATGACAGAGGTTCCTAGTAAACATATCACATCTACACTAAAATCTTTATAAATTAGTACTGTTGGTACCGAGATATTTTATTAGTTTAATGAGATATTATTATATCGATAACTTAATAATTTATTAATTTAACGTGGTTTTACGTATGACCTTTAAATTTCCAAGTCAAATGTATATTCACAGTTAAGACAACACACTGGCCAGAGTGGGGCTAAGGTGCTATCCTGTCGGCGGATAGTAGCGGGTCCTATCGTCTGTTGTAGCAACCGCCATTCAAAAAAAAAAAAAATGTATATTCACAAATTAATTGAATATGTCAAATTCATTGTTTTTTAATGCAAAAAAAGTTAGTTTATGACACCAAAAACTAAATTACAAAAACAAGTTTCAATGCACATTTCTCAAGTGCATTGTAGGCGGCAACAACTCTTCACAACTTTTTGTTGCAATACAAGAAGACAACGCTCCAACTCTTAAGTGCAATGAGGAGATTTAAAGATGAACTCAATATAGATTTGAACTTCAACAAAAAACAAGTGACTGTAGATTCATTTTTTACTAAACAATTTAGAATTTGAAATCTTATAGTAACTATTAATTTATAGTTTCGTTAGGACCATTATATAAACTGTGATTTCAAAAAAACTATTATCTTATTTTCTATAGATTGGGGTTAAATTTTATACTGGTCCCAAGTTAGGAGTGAAAATTATTAATTATATCGTGGTTATGATGGGAGAATCCTTCATTGGTGCTAGTCATGCCAAATTATATGGCAAGTTATATTCTCACTAACCCAAATGATCATGCAACCGTTGTAGCATGCTCTCACAGCATATTATTTTTTTACCGAAATCATTTGAAATAAAATATAATGAGAAATCACCAAATTTAACATGTAAAAATTACCAAAATAAATATAGTCTTTAGCTCTTAACCTAAAAATTACCAAAATAAATATTGTCTTTTATTTTTTAACTGAATAAACAAAAGGCCGACTAAGACGGCTGAAATTTAGCATGCGGTTTACATGTGATGGCTAAGGCGGAAATTTAGCTTACCCATTTATCCGTCGACTAAAATTTAGTCCACGTTTTTAGATGGCGACTAAAAAATCTGCCGCCGACTAAATTTAGGCTTTACATATGTATTATTTCAAATCCAATATTTTGTATCAATCCGTTATCTTATGGTTCCAACCCAATAATCCATCAAGAAAGATCAATATAAACACACACACGCATATATTACAAAATAAAGCCAACACACGGCAGGGTAACATGATCAATGTGGTTGAGGAAGAATTCCGTCACTTGCAAAGGGACGCGAGTATCAAGCGAGGTGGCTTTAGTAGCGGTTGTCGGCCATGAAGGACCGTCAAATTATTAACAAGCATAACATCACCTTTCTTCCAAGGTATTGCAACACATTCATCTTCCATGATTTTTAAGCAGTCTTTGACAACATGACCAGGCACTAGATCGCCATTTCCAAGCTCAACATATGTATCATGATCATCCTTAATTGGACCAGGGTTACTCATCACAAGATTATTAAACCAGGTTTTATGTTGACTTTCCTTGTCCAACCTAAAGGCTGGCAATGGACCTGTTATGACTCTTACCACATTCCCCATCCATTCCAACTTTGTTCCTAGCTTCCCTGCCCTGCCAATCCAACAATACTATTCTAGTTTATGTTTTGCTATTGTAATGGATTAACCGATATAGGTTTTTCAATCTATCTTCATGGAAAGAGCAGGAGCGGCTTCAGGGAGAGTCAAATAAAGCAAGGGCTTTCGGCCCACACTTCCCTACGGCCCAAGTTCTTTTTTATAGAGTAAACTGCCAAAATGGTTCCTGAGGTTTGGTCATTTTGCCACTTTAGTCTAAAACTCAAAATCTTTTGAATCTGGGTCTTTGGGGTTTCAATTTTGTTGTCATTTTCATCCAAAATCAAAATCTGGTCAGATTTTTTAGTTAACATCCAGTTTTTTGTCTTTTTCCTCTCTTTTAATGAAGGGAAAATGCTCAGATTTTTTTTAATTTGTTATAATAAAACATTAGAAGACCATTTTGCCCTTCACTAAAAGGGAGGAAAAAAAACAAAAAAACTGCATGTTAACTAAAAAATCCGATCAGATTTTGATTTTGGATGAAAATGGTAACAAAACTGAAACCACAGAGATCCAGATTCAAAAGGTTTGAGTTTTGAACTAAAGTGGCAAGGTGACCAAACATCAAGGACCACTTTGACAGTTTACTCTTTTTTATAAGTAGGTGGTTTGATCTTTTGGATTGAAAGCATTTCACTTTTTACGAAAGTGACCAAATTTTACCATCCGCTCCGGCTCTAAAAAGCTTGAGACGGCCCAAAGGAAAGGTTTTCCTTCATTCTACCCTCCAAGGTAGGGGTGTGCACGGTTCGGTTCGGTTATTAGTATTATCTGTAACCGTAACCGAAGTCATCGGTTAATCGGTTCGGTTAATTCGGTTAATTTGTTGGTTTTCGGTTCGATTCGGTTAATTTTCGTTTAATAACCAATTCAAACAGGGGCTAAATTTTTTGCTTAGAAATACATGTAATGGAGGTACAAATACATGAAATAGATGTATAAATACATGAAATTGATGTATAAATAAATGAAATGGAGGTATAAATGCATGAATAGATGTTTAAATACATAAAATGGAGGTATAAATAAATGAAATGAAGGCATAAATAAATGAAATAAAAGTAATAAATGAAATGAAGGCATAAATAAATGAAATAAAAGTATTTTTACATGAACTGAAAGTATAAAACATGAAATAGAGGTATAAAAGCTAGAAATATATAAAAAAAAATGATTCGGTTCGGTTCGGTTAATTTCGGTTAACCGATAGTAAAAAAAATATCCGTTAACCGACTTTCGGTTAATTTGGTTTTGGTTAATTTCGGTTCGGTTTTGTCGGTTTTCGGTTCGGTTTTGGTTAACGGTCGGTTATTGCACACCTCTACTCTACTCTGAGGCGAGTTTTGTTTGTAAGCAATTAACATATATAAAGGTAACTAATGCGAAAATAACATATAAACCTTTCCTCTGCAACATTCTTGTCATCGGTCATGTATGTAGACTTCCAACTTCCGCCTGCGAAGGACGATGGACGGTCTTCATCACTCATTACCTTTTTATATGTCAATCCATGCTCCTCCATCCGTGCAACCACCTCTGGGTGTTTCTCTTTCATATTCTCATATACGATATGACTAAAAACTACTGGAGTTTCTCCCCCCATTCCTGGTTCTTCCGCACAAAAGAAAAATAACTTGGACGGGAACTCCGGAAGCTGTCAACAAATTACATAACTTCATGAAAAAAAAAATTCAAATTCAAATAGGGATTAAAAAAAAGGATTTTTAATCCCTTGGTTTGGGTAATTTTGCCAGTTTAGTCCAAATGTTTCATTTTTCGTCTGTGGGTTCAAAAAGATTTCACCGTTGCCATTTTAGTCCACTGGGTTAACTTTATCCATTTTTTCTGTTAACGAGAAGGGCAATTCAGTCATTTAAAATGGCCGAATTGTCCTTCTAGTTAACATAATTACATATAAATAAATGGCAACGGTGAAACCTTTTTGAACCCACAGATGAAAAATGAAACATTTGGACTAAACTGGCAAAATGACCCAAAACACAGAGACTAAAATAGCATTTAACTCTTCCATATTTATTGGGTTTCCTCCTAAATCGGTGTATAGGCATTATAGCCTAGTGGAGATGCATATGATCGGGTGGTTCCGCTGGTGGCACGATGATACTCCGGTGGTCCGTTAGTAATCCAAATTTGTCGTTCAAAAAAAAGGATGAGTTACGAATAAATTGACGAATATGGGTAGATTTAAAGACGTTACATACGTAAGCCATCTCATGATGGAAAGGAATTCGCTTATCGACGGGACTTTCATTGGCAGTGTAAACCCGGCCAACCACTTTCGTTCTAACGGCCCGGCCTCCCACGTAGACCAATTCAGGGAAGCCAAAAGCTTCAACGACGTCGTTGAAGTCAGAAGGAGATGTAACAGGGAAGCCTCGAAAGAGAATAACGCCGCTTTTGTGGAGAAGAGACTCCAACCATTGCTTATCCGACCTGATAGCCTCTATGATATTAGCGTTAGCGGTTGGGGACAACACCGCCGGGAAGAGAAGACCGTCGTCATAAGATCTTTGCTCTGGTAGTTCTACTTCACGGAAATATCTTCCGGTGGCCATTTGGCAATTGTCTCTAATGGACTGATTGTTATCATTGTTATCGTTACGTTACATATATGAATTGTCTATCTAGAATATTTTTGGACATTTGTTAATATTATTTTATTGTCATTAGATACCTTTATATATTCGTATAGTATAAATTATAGGTTATTATATAACACCATGACACAAACGTATAACTTATTTTATATGGATTTTCCTAACAGTTCACGCCTTTAGTTCCGTAGCAAAGTGAGTTAAATATCAACCGGACCCACTGTTCACGACCTGCCAAATGGTGTGTTTAAGTTAGTCCTAATTTAGTGAAACAGGTGATTAGATAATGATAATGATGGGTTTGAAGATTTAGTTCATTTGAGTTCATTTTGGTATTTGTCTATTTAGTTATTTGAATTTTAACAAGTGTTAGGATAAGTATAAGTTTATTTATTGTGTTTATTTAATAGAGTTTTGAGTCTTTTTTTTTTTTTTTTTTGAAAGTTAACTATTATTCACAAGCGCACCCTCAAACCGAGAGCCGCCAAAACAAAAAACCAATTACATCAATTTGAAAGAACACCAATCATGCCAAAGAATTCCTCTATTTTTCGATCTATTTCTATACCAATGAAAACCTAAAACTCTAATGTCCTGAAAAATATCCAAAATCTCTTTTCTATTGTTGTTGAACCTCCTTTCATTCCTAGCTTTCCAAATGCACCAAAAACCAATCAAAATGATACCTTGAAGAGCATCTTTAGCGACCCAATCGAGCCCGGCATGATCATGAATAAACGTCAAATCTCTGATGCAAAAAGCGAAGATCGGACCGATCTTACACCATTGGCTAATAAGGAACCAAATGTTAGAAGCAACCGAACACGAACAAAAAAGATGCTCAGCCGTCTCCTCACCGTCCTCACACAGCGAACACATGGCATTACCATTGATACAATTCCGCTTAATAAGCGCATCCATCGTAGCGATCCTCCCCATCTCCGCCCTCCAAACTAGGATATTACATTTCTTCGGAACCCACTTCACCCATCTAAACTTGAAATTGTCACTGTAGTCGTATCCCTTCCTTAGAAATTTTTTTACCTCCTTCATAGAAAAGTCTTTATTCTTGTCTCCATTCCACTCCCACCTATCCCGAGACCCGGTAAGAACACAGCCAAACAACAAGCTCTCCAACAACAGCAGCTCTTCCATCTCAATCTCCGAAGCGATCGGTCTTGACCAGTTCCACATACCAGAAAACGAGAGAGAGTCGGAATTAAATCTGTCACGAACCCAACAATTTTTAACAGCTTCGAGCCGAAAAATAGCCGGGAATCTATCTTTGAGAGCCGAGTCACCAACCCACGTATCCAGCCAGAATTTAATGTTGCTGCCCGATCCTAACTTACACCTGAAATTCTGAACCAGCTTCATGTTCCCGACCTTGGTCTTGTCCACCACAGCGATAATGTGATGTGTGCCTTCTGTTAACCCACAATGTTAACCCATGAAACCCATGAAATATGCATATGAGCAGTAAAAGTGCATCTCTAATTCTTTACCCAAAAAAAAAAAAAAAGTGCATCTCTAATTTGCAATTCCTTTTATTTTTTAGTAGTTGTTATGCATTTCCTATTTTTTAGTAAACTAGTAGTGGATAGGTTAATAGTGGGTAGTTTTTTATTTGTCATGTAAGGCTACTAGGTTAGAACCTCGTGTATTACACGGGTTGAATAAATATAACTTTAAATACTAAATAATAAAATAGTTACATCTTTTAAAAACTCGTGTATTACACGATTTGAATAAACACATGTCTTACACGAATAATGTAATCCGTTAACATATTTAGTCATCAAGATGTGTTTTCTAACAAAATGAACTTTGAGGTACTATTTACTTATTGTAACATCTCACTTTATTTTTTATTAGGTTAGAGAGTTGTGTATTACATGGTTTATAACATTTTGCTTTGTTTTTATTTATTTATTATTAGGTTAGAAACTTACGTATTACTTGATGTTGGATAATCAGTAGAAAAAAAAAATATTTTAGTAAAAAATATTAAATACACAAGAGATAAGTTGGATATTATGATGTAATATTATTATTTCATTGGAATTGATTCAACCAATTCACATGTGAGCAATCGAAGAAATAATGAAACAAGGACCGTTCATACATTTCTTCATGCTTAGTGCATTGTCTTAAGGTTACCTTGAACTGCGTTCCCTCCAGACGAATCTCCATGCCCGTTACGTCTAGCATTGCTTGGTCCTCCACTGTCTTGAGTACGGTTCGCCTCGTACTGGGCGATAGCAGCGGAGATCCTTTCTTCCAGTAGAGCGTTCAGCTCTTCAGCAGTTCTTGGCAGTGGGGGAGGAGGAGGTTGATCATCATTGCGAGCATTCACAGCTTTCCTGGGTGCCATGTTCTGACAGAACATAACACAACAGGGTTAAAACATTTGTTTGATATCGTCATACTAGACAGTAGTAGTATATATATTCACAGGTATATACCACATAAGTGACATCAAACAACTATTACTCTAGCAGAGTACTTAGCAGGCTTGCACTGAGGGAATCTATACGTGACAAGACTTACTGTGGTTTCTGTGCACTGAATTCCATAATTATGTATGCATCCATAATTACGTAACTCCTTGCACAGTCCGCACAGTTCGTTTCATCCTCGTATTTCTTCCTTCAGATGGGCCATCGCTTTCAGATAAAGTCACGTATACTTGTGACCTTCTACTACTAGTATATGCCAATTATCACACATAATTGCAAGTAATTTCTAGTCAATGACAAGTGCTACTCAAGTGCACTCTAAGTCTCGTAGTGCCTTTTCTAGACTCTTGTAAACAGTTTCAGGTAGTGGATGTCGCGGGACGTTTATGCAATGAAAACTCTTTGAAAAATTGTTTTCGTGAAATGATCCTAGAGATTGTAGACTAGACTCGAGAAGGAATCCTGGTTCACTACAATCGCAGCTCTGATACCAATCTGTCACACCCCTTTCTGCGGCGGAAGCACGAGGTGTGATCATGAAAGGTTCTCATTGCATACGAAAGGTAAACATACTACATGCTCAAAAATAACTTCAAACATTACATTACTGAAAACATATGTCAAGTGTTTACAACACGAGATAACATATTGTCTTAAAAGTCACAACTTTATTTAAAGATAAACAAAGCGACATCCACGAGCATGAGTAAGACCACGCGCACATCCATCCTAGTTACCTGAAATACATGTGAGTTTTGGAAAAACGTCAACATAAAGTTGGTGTGAATTCATGCAGTTTTTGTATTTCACGTTTGTATACTTTGTATGAAAACATAGTTTGTGTCATGTATAAATCAAGTTTTCATATATAAATCAAGTATCCATGTGTACACCACGTACTCATGTATAATTCAAGTTTTTCTTGAGTACCCCACGTACTCAAGTATAATTCTCATTTTCTTGAGTACCCCACGTACTCAAGTATAATTCAAGTTTTTCTTGAGTACCCCACGTATTCAAGTATAATTCCCGTTTTCTTGAGTACCCCACGTACTCGAGTATAATTCAAGCTTTCTTGAGTACCCCACGTACTTCAAGTATTAATCAAGTTTTAGTATGGTATGAATTTTATGTAATTAAAGTATTCCTGTAAGTATCAAGATTGTTAATGGGTTGCAAAGCCATTAACATGTGACACGACATAGGAAGTCACCAAACCTTAGGCATTTTTCTAGTTGGCATATTCTGAGACACAAAAGCACTACTCGATACTCGCCCTCACCGAGAGTGTGGCTGCCCGACACCCGTTAGATCTAACATTTTGTTCTGCGGTCTAGGTATATTGTTGATTAATGGTGCTTATGTACTCTATTCGTGACACGATTTCTCGTATCATTTCTCATAACGCATCATACTTGGTACTCGTCCTCACCAAGTGCGCTTCTTATATTCTTATATCTCGTCACACTTGATACTCGTTCTCACCAAGTGTGCTTCTTATATTCTCATATCTCGTCACACTTGGTACTCGTTCTCACCAAGTGTGCTTCTTGTTATCATACCATTTGTAAACATAATAATATTTGTACATGTATTTCACACCCGAAGTTATAAAAACTGAAAACAGTTAAAGAAAAGGGGGAGCATGAACTCACAACTTTGCATTCCTTGCGTCGTAAACTTCACCGGATTTGCTTAATTAACGTCGTGACCTATACGCGTTTTCTTAACGTTAGTCACTAGACTTGTGTCGCACAAGTACAGTCACTCTCTTTTGTATATGTTTTCTTGTGTTAAAAATAATTTATATTTTTAACTAAGTATCTTACTTATATTATTTTCTCAAAAATTTAATATAAATATCTCGTGTTTTGCACTTTGCACCCGAATTATGTATCTTGTATGTGTATTTTGTGTTTATACTTCTCATGAGTATTTAGTGTATTTTTAAGTCTTAATACACTAGCACGTATAACACATACTATATACACTTAGCACAAAAGTTGGTGATCAAATAATATATATTTTTCTCTCAAAAATATACATACTTAACATAATTTTTAATCTTGAAGAATCACCATTTCTTATCACCAAAAATTAGGGAAACCTTGGTAATATTTTTAGATACATTTTTAGGGAATAAGTTTCTCAAAAACTTATATTTTTCTAAGTGTCAAAATTTATAAAAATTTTGACAGAGTTTCCCCTAAAAATGGAGGTTTCCCATGTTTTCAAAACATGTGTTTATTTTCTTTTAAAATCATCAACAACCAATTTCTCAACAACAATCAACAACAATATATACTAATTTCTCTATTTCATGAACTTGAGAATTTACAAAAGTGTGTAGTAACCTACTAGCTCATTTAGTAAGTCTTGTTATCTTTAAAAATAAAATTAGTTTCTCATAAACTTTATTTTTAAAGAACTTGGAGTTTTACAACTTCTAGTCAAGATTTTCAAAAATACTTCTTTGTTAAATTTCTTGTTACACAAGTGTTTACATACTTGTTTATTTACTAAAAATGTTTCTAGTTCATAAATATCCGGGTTTTAACAAGACTTGCATCTTTCACTTGGTTCTTCCGAAAAACCACTTGTAGATCTTTAGATCTACAAGTTTACAACTTCATTTTACAAGAAAAGTCATGTTTATTCAAGTTCAAAGTTCATGTATGGATGGATTCATCATCTTTCAACTTTCTAACTTTTACATCCTACTAGTTCATGCTCTCAATCATGGACTAGTATGTCTAGATGATGATCCATCTTGTTTCTACTAACAACAACATCAAATAATAACAACCATACAAGATCTACAAGATTTACACACATATCTTCTCTTTATCCACCTTATTCATCTTATGTTCAAGACTTTAATGTAAGTTCTTTAGTGTTTCTTAATTTTTAACCATTCAATCAACTATTAACCACCATAAACAAGAACAAGATGATGATTAGAAGCACTTACTACTAGCACAAGGCTAGGGGAGTTCAAGAGGACAAATGAAGTGGATAAAAGCAAATGAAGAAGGTCCTTCAAGATCCGCTTGCACCGAGCTTCGTTAGTGACCTTCTGATGTGTTCAAAATGTAACATATAAATTTCATCAAATGAGGCATAAAACTAACCCTTTTTTGGTACTAATGTTGGAAAAAGTGTGCTTTTGTCTTCCTTTTGTATTTTCAGGATTAAATGAGCTCAAATTAACAAAAGAAGCAAAAAGACATCAAAATCTAACATAAATACAAGAAAAGGAACAAGACGTGACATGCCCGACCCCACAACAACATCTTCCCAAGCAAAACAAGAGATCAGAAGACTGAACACGCCCCGTGCTCAGCCAGCACGGGGGCGTGCCCAAGTGTCAGCAGAAAAGACAAAGTGGTAGAAGCTTCTATTGCCCACCACGGGGCCGTGGTCAACTATAAGATTCGCACAATCCAGCAAATCTACATAGTACAAAGATTCTTCTGCACCACGGGGTCGTGCTCAGCGGACACGGGGGCGTGGTCAACTAATAAGACAAAGCTGCATTAAATGAAGAAAGAGAAGGATGTGGACACGGGGCCGTGCCCACTGGACACAGGGCCGTGCCCGAGCTTCTGTTCAGCCTATAAATAGAAGTGCTTGGCTCAAGCTCAAACCATCCCTTGGCACACCACCTCTCTCACACTTCACCCACCACCCACCACCACCATAACACCATCATCCACCACCATCATCCATTGTCCATCGTAGAGTGTGTAAGTCGTCTCGGGATCCAAGATTGATCGTAAGAGTTCTTGACAATCAAGGCCATGTTTGCCTAAGTCTCTTACATCACTTGGTGAAGACAAAGTGTCTAGTATAATACTTTTTATTTCTAATCTTTTGCACTATTTATTTGGTTTTGTATTAATGACTTTAATAACTAGTTGCTTATGTTGAAGGTGATCTTTCCTTATCGTTTGTCCGTGGTGTCTTGGAATTATTTTACTGTCTATATAAAATAAAAGATTTTCACCATTCATATCTCCGCGGTCTATATGGAGGTATGTTGGCTACCTGGTCGGGGGTTAAGGGAACGGTTTGGTAAAGGTCTTGCCATTGTTCAGCGTTTAGAGGTCCTGCAATGGACCTGGGTCAAATTTAGTAGGACCTCCTTCAATAATTAACGGTATTGGATGGCGGGGGTCCAAACTCTTTGATCCCCTCATAAGTTAACTACTATTAATACTATAACCCGGCTATTTAGGACTGTATCCCTGCTGACTCAGACTACTTAGTCGAGGGTAACGTCACCTCCAAAAGAGGGGCCTACCATAATTTGCATTAATAACTTAATTCATTATCTTCCAATAATCCACCCTTTTAGGATTGTATCCTTGCTGACTCAAACTACTGGGGTGAGGGTAACGTCACCTTCAAAAGAGGGGCCTACTACAATAACTAAGATAATCTCTTAAAATAGTGCAAAAGTGCGGAAATAATCAAAGGTTACACTAGATACGAGTCGGAACCAAGTGATTCATCTTGTCTATCTGTTTTTCTTTTATTTTTATTTTCAGCATTTTAGTTAGTTTTTATTTTTCTTAGTTTAAAACATTTTTCTAAACTTTTTATTTTGATTAGACGTTGAGGATAAACCGGTACTAAAAGCTCTTGTGTCCTTGGACGACCTCGGTATCTTGCCAACACTATACTACGCTCACGATGGGTGCACTTGCCCATATGTGTGTTTAGTGTTAGTAAAATATCGTGTTTTATAAATTTAAAACTTTGCTAAAAATAAGTGTTAAAGGGGCTTAAAATATACACCTAATATATATAACACTTCACACGCATCAAGTTTTTGGCGCCGTTGCCGGGGACACAAGGATTTTAGGAAAGCTTAAAATCGACGGCCTAATCAGTTTTTCAAAACCTTTTCAAAACGGGCCCATATTTTTCTGCATTTTAGCTTAGTTTTGCATTTACAGTAGGTTGAACACGGGCCGTGCTCGCTGAACACGGGGCCGTGCTGTATATTTTTCATAAAACACCCAGTAACAGAAGCTTGAACACGGGCCGTGCTCACTGAACACGCCCCGTGCTCAACGAAATCAGTAAATTTAATTAAAACGCCCAGATACAGATTCTGAACACGGGGCCGTGTCCACTGAACACGGGGCCGTGTCCACTGAACACGGGGCCGTGTCCAGCCTCTGCTTCCGTTTTTCTTTTTGTTTTCTGATCTCGGGACTTGGTTGTGGTCTGCTGAGTGATTCTTATGGATCAATACTCAGGAGGTTACAACTACACCTATGAGGAGGATGATTATAGGGGTAACTATTGCACTAATTGTCGTAACACACGCTCGGTTCAAAATAGTCACTCATATCAACCATCCAATTCATACACCTACTATGAGGAACCCAGGTACGAGCCATCTACTTCATACACATCATATGAAGACCAAAGGTATGAACCTCCTCCCTCATACTCATATTTTGATGAACCAAGGTATGAGCCTTCATACTCATACTTTGAGGAACCAAGATATGAGCCACCACCTTCGTATCCTTATTATGAGGAACCATGGCGTGAACAACCCACCTCATATGAGTATTATGAAGAACAAAATTACGACCCTTATCCATCATATGCTTACAATGAAGAACAATGGTGTGACCCATCTACTTCATATGGGTATTATGAGGAACAAAGGATCGAACAACCGGATTCAAGCTTTGAAAATCCCGATTCTTTTTCTATAACCGAAGTGACCGATAGGATATTAGAACACATTAGAGTTATCGATCGCTGTATAAAAGAATCTCGCGCAAGGGAAGAGGAATCCCGCGCAAGAGAAGAATTAAAAAAGGAAGAGATAACCGAAAGTGTAAAAATGGAAGAACAAATAAGTGAAAAACCGACACATGAGTTAAACAACGAAAAAGGTGAGTCCGACAACGTTAAAATTCAAGAAGAGTCTAATTTTGAAGAAATTAATCTCTTGTCACCTTCTTTTGAAAATCATTGTTTAGTACCAACTCATGCTAAGTTTTTAAAAGAGTTAAACACTAACACTAAAATTGACGAAACGGTAAGTGTTAAGTTAACTGATGATCAAACCTCACTAATAAAAGAAGACCCATTTGAAATTAACATTACATCGGTTCCATGTTTCTTTCAAAATTCGTTTATTAGTAATGTCACAATCGATAAAGATCTTTGTGTTAACATAATGCCTAACTACATTTTTGAAAAATTAAGTATTAGTGATTTTTCTCCACTTCAAATACCCATTTTTCTATCCAATCGGAAAGTAATAAAATCAATTGGTATAGTTGAGGATGTATTGGTTCAAACAAATCAAATGGTAATCCCGACCGATTTTGTCATCCTCGATGACGCTCCTCTAGTGTTGGGACGACCATTTGTAAAAACTCACGAAGCTTTGAAAAACCGGAAGTTCAACAATCTACCTCTTCAATTAGGGGCATTTAAAAGAAGTGTCGATCTTGAGCGATCAATGAAATATCCATTCGGCAATGACGACCCCCTAATTGAAGATGAGCCAGAACCACCCGATAAGGTGGGTCTAGCCAAGGACCCTTATAAACGTGGCGCACCACGGAGGCATTCCGCGGAACTATCCGTAGTTTTAGTTTAGATTAACTTTTACGTTTTCTAGTTTAGTTTTTTTTTCTCAGGAATAAAACACACTCGGGATGGTGAAGGATGATAAGGGAAGCTTGAACCAGCACTCCATACAGGAAAACAGAACCGTCCGACAAATTTCTTCGTTTACAGTAAGCTCGGCACGGGCCGTGTCCACCCAACACGGCCCCGTGCTGCATAGTCTGCAGAAAAAGAACCAGTTCAGGTAACTGGACACGGGCCGTGTTCACCCAACACGCCCCCGTGTCCAGACTTCTGTTTCTCTTGTTTTAATTTTGTTAATGGCACTTGAACACGGGGCCGTGCCCGGATAACACGGGGCCGTGTTCAGCGCCCAGTAACACAAAATTTTTGCTTTTCACACCTTTTTACACATTCAATCAACCTAAAAACTTATTTTTGGGACACATTGAGGACAATGTGTAATTTAAGTGTGGGGGGGATGCTAAAACCTTGAATCTTGCAAGTCCTAAATACAAGCCTTACACAAAACTCTATTGGAATCGCTAATCACCCCAAATTTTTTCAAAAATTTTCATTTTTTTTACTTGTCTAGGTTTAACTCGGGAAATTCAAGTTCTTAAAAAGGTTATATTTTTACGAATTTACAACCGATAGCGTCGTGATAAAAAGAACCAACATAAGAAAATTATGAAAAGGCATGACAAGCTTAGTTAAAATTTGATTATATATACTTGATCACATAAAAACCCATTCCCACAAAAGTGAGTTTTGAGCCTTTATTGAGCATATAATTACATATCACTAGAACTAATTGCTCATTTTTCGTTTCTTGTGTGAATAGCCGCTTGGTTCTTACGACTCTAGAACTTGCCATGATGATACATTCCCGGTCCTTACCAACTTAAACCCGAGTAAGTAAATGATGGAGGCATTAGGACTAACCCCTTTTTATTTCTACACCATTATTTTCTTTTTTTTACCACATACCCAAAAATCCCCCTAGTTAGCCCCTTTAAGCCTAAACCTTTTCATTTCATAACCCAAACCAAACACCCTTTTTACCCACCAAAACCTTTTTCATTTTTAACCCTTTGTTTTAATAACAAGTTCGGTTCTTCATATGACTTTTCAAAAAAAAAAAAAACATTTGTGTTGTTGATGAAGCAAAAGAAAATAAACAAACAAGTTCATCAAAAATAACTTTGTTTGAATAATAGCTTCATCAAAATAAAAAGATTACAAAAATAAAAAGTCTTACGAAAACCGACACTTGTTACGCTTTTTAACCCCTTTTCTACTAACCACTAACCACCAACCCAACCACCTACCTTTAACCCAAGCCTAACCCTTAACCCACAAAGTCCTCTTAATATTTACAAAGGTATATAAGTTAAAAAGGAGGAGGATTGATTGTTTGGCAAGCCTATGGTAGGAGTAAGTTCCATGCCGCTCTCGAGTGATCCACAAAAATACATTTCCGGCCGAGTGTTGAGTGATCCCCGTGAGGTATGTGAACTTGTATATAAATAGAATTTTACAAAGGCATGTTATGCCCTAATAAGTAATTTATCTTATGAAAAGTTTCAAATAAATCATGACGAATAGGATTGTAAATAAATAAAAATTAAATTAAATAAAAAATCTTGGAAATCCCGACACTCTACGACAAGCCCAAAACCTTCTTTTCTACCCATTCCATTTGGGAGTGTAAATAGCCACATATTAAAAAGTTTTGCTTGAGGACAAGCAAAGATTCAAGTGTGGGGGTATTTGATGTGTTCAAAATGTAACATATAAATTTCATCAAATGAGGCATAAAACTAACCCTTTTTTAGTACTAATGTTGGAAAAAGTGTGCTTTTGTCTTCCTTTTGTATTTTCAGGATTAAATGAGCTCAAATTAACAAAAGAAGCAAAAAGACATCAAAATCTAACATAAATACAAGAAAAGGAACAAGACGTGACATGCCCGACCCCACAACAACATCTTCCCAAGCAAAACAAGAGATCAGAAGACTGAACACGCCGCTCAGCGGACACGGGGGCGTGGTCAACTAATAAGACAAAGCTGCATTAAATGAAGAAAGAGAAGGATGTGGACACGGGGTCGTGCCCACTGGACACGGGGCCGTGCCCGAGCTTCTGTTCAGCCTATAAATAGAAGTGCTTGGCTCAAGCTCAAACCATCCCTTGGCACACCACCTCTCTCACACTTCACCCACCACCCACCACCACCATAACACCATCATCCATTGTCCATCGTAGAGTGTGTGAGTCGTCTCGGGATCCAAGATTGATCGTAAGAGTTCTTGACAATCAAGGCCATGTTTGCCTAAGTCTCTTACATCACCTGGTGAAGACAAAGTGTCTAGTATAATACTTTTTATTTCTAACTAGAATTACGACCCGCCGCAATGCGGCGGGGATTATTTAGTTATAACTAAGTCGATTTAGGACCCGTACGTTATGTTGAACCTGTCAAACGGGAAAAAAATAGACGATGTCAAAACGTTCACCCACTCACGCACGTTGCGTCGTGTTAACTCGGAAAATTTAGAACGAAACGTAAAAAGGTTAAACCAAAGACGCACGTTGCGATGTGTTAAGTCACAAAATTTAGAATGAAGCATAAAGCGTAAAATTTGCGGAAAATGAAAATAATAAAGGAACAAAGTTGAAAGTAAAAAAAGTTGTGAGGATAGATCGCAAAAGATAAAAAGTTTTGGGTTAAAAGTAATTTATGAAATACTTTTGAGGGAAAAGTAAAAAAATCAATTTTTTTTTAAAAACCCGCCAAAGCCAATGTTACAACAACCATATGCATAACCATTTTTTCTTTAAAAAAATCCCCAAAGCCAAGATTACAACACTTCGCGAAAAATGAAAAGTATAAGGGACCAAAGTTCCAAAAGATGAAAAGCTTTGGGTTAAAAGTAAAAAAATATCAAAGTGGTTAAATCGCAAATGATGGAAACTTTTGAATTAGAAGTGAAAAATTAAATTAATCAAAAGGGTTAAATTCTATAAGATGGAAACTTTTGAATTAGAAATGAAAAATCAAACTAATCAAAGGGGTTAAATTACCAAAGATTAAAACTTTAAACTTAAATTGTCAAAGATTAAATCTTTAGGGTTAAAAAAGAAAATTCCAATTTTTTTTGAAAAACTCCCAAAGCTAAAAGTACAACAACGTTAAGCATAGTTATGTTGCTTATTTATAGGTTTTTAATCTTTTGCACTTTTTATTTGGTTTTGTATTAATGACTTTAATAACTAGTTGCTTATGTTGAAGGTGATCTTTCCTTATCGTTTGTTCGTGGTGTCTTGGCATTATTTTACTGTCTATATAAAATAAAAGATTTTCACCATTCATATCTCCGCGGTCTATATGGAGGTATGTTGGCTACCTGGTTGGGGGTTAAGGGAACGGTTTGGTAAAGGTCTTGCCATTGTTCAGCGTTTAGAGGTCCTGCAATGGACCTGGGTCAAATTTAGTAGGACCTCCTTCAATACTTAACGGTATTGGATGGCGGGGGTCTAAACTCTTTGATCCCCTCATAAGTTAACTACTATTAATACTATAACCCGGCTATTTAGGACTGTATCCCTGCTGACTCAGACTACTTAGTCGAGGGTAACGTCACCTCCAAAAGAGGGGCCTACCATAATTTGCATTAATAACTTAATTCATTATCTTCCAATAATCCACCCTTTTAGGATTGTATCCTTGCTGACTCAAACTACTGGGGTGAGGGTAACGTCACCTTCAAAAGAGGGGCCTACTACAATAACTAAGATAATCTCTTAAAATAGTGCAAAAGTGCGGAAATAATCAAAGGTTACACTAGATACGAGTCGGAACCAAGTGATTCATCTTGTCTATCTGTTTTTCTTTTATTTTTATTTTCAGCATTTTAGTTAGTTTTTATTTTTCTTAGTTTAAAACATTTTTCTAAACTTTTTATTTTGATTAGACGTTGAGGATAAACCGGTACTAAAAGCTCTTGTGTCCTTGGACGACCTCGGTATCTTGCCAACACTATACTACGCTCACGATGGGTGCACTTGCCCATATGTGTGTTTAGTGTTAGTAAAATATCGTGTTTTATAAATTTAAAACTTGGCTAAAGATAAGTGTTAAAGGGGCTTAAAATATACACCTAATATATATAACACTTCACACGCATCACCTTCTTACACCATAATATCACCTTAGAATGGATGAGTGTGGATCGAAAATGGATGTGTGGGGAGGGGGTGCTTGGGCCGTAGCTTGAAGGGAAGGAGGAGAGGTGTGTGTGTGTTGAATTGTGATAAAGAAAAATGATGGTAGTCTAGTGGTTTAAATAAAGATCCTCCAACTTCTAATATCCTTTGTGTTTAATGTTCCATTAGTACAATACATGTCCAATAAACAATTGAATAAAATCATGGGGGTGTCCCCCATTCTCTCACAACCGGTTATGGGGGAGGGGGTCCTAGTTCCATCTTAAATGTTAGTTACAATATCTAGTTACATGTTAAGTATTAGATTTAGGTGTTTAAGTATGTTAAGTAATATATAGTGTGTTAGGGTGTTCGGGGACCCTAACTAGCTTAAAGAAATAAAAACAATGCTTCTAGCATTATTTTGGTGTTCCGGGTAATGTCCGGTTGTTCGGTTAGATACCGGTTCGTTAAAGTGCCAAACTACACTTTTTAGTGTCTTTTAAGTATCCATTTGTAATACTTTCGATTCCCGACACTTAGGGAAGTATTCTGGATGCTAAAACGACATTTTTGCATGATATTTATATGTCTAAAAGCTGTTTAGAGCTGAATTTACTAAAATTCTGCACTTAAAGTGCGTTTCGGGTGCTTTTTAGTGCTTATTTTTGCTTCCGGAGAGTATATATATTAAACCCTTGTATGTACTCTTGGGTTTTAATGTATTCTTGTTGTTGGACCTACACCTAGGCTCCAATTTTATTGTCTGACTGCTTTCTGCAGTTCTGTTGACACAGTGTGTCTTACCGGTGAGTTTACTAATATTTCTGACGCAACGCTCTCGTTTATGCATAAAGCAATATTTTGTAGTATACAACGTGCATGAATTCACTTGTTTAGCATGTGTTCAGACATTGTTGACAATTAAGCACATAATTGCAGTCATTAAATAATAATTAACGTGTACGGAAATTACCGGTTTGGTGCCAGTTGTCACAGTCTCCCCCCGTTAAAAGAATTTCGTCCCGAAATTCAGGCTGAACTAACTCTCGCTGGAGTCTTCTTGAATAGGTGGGGATACTTTTCTTTGAACTGGTCTTTGCGTTCCCATGTGTACTCGGGTCCGTGCTTAGAGTTCCAACGTACTTTGACAAGTTTAACAGTGCTCCTCCTGGTCTTGTTGACTTTCCAGTCGGTAACCTCAACGGGTTGTTCTGTAAATCGGAGGGCGTCATCAATATGCACTTCATCCACCGGGATGATCACGTTTTCTTGTGTTGGACTCTTCTTGAAATTGGATACATGGAACGTATCATGTACTCCATTAAGTTCTTCCGGTAATTCCAACTTGTATGCCACGGTACCAATCCTTTCCAAGATTCTGAATGGTCTGATGTATCGTGGATTCAGCTTTCCACGCTTTCCAAATCTTACTACGCCCTTCCAAGGTGAGACTTTTAACAACACTTTGTCTCCCACCTCGAATTCTACTGGTTTTCTTTTCAGATCAGCGTAGCTCTTTTTTCGATCTCGAGCTGCCTTAATGCGCTCTCGGATCTGCGCAATCTTTTCGGTTGTCTCTTGCGCAAGTTCAGGACCAACCATACGTTTATCTCCAGCGTATGGCCAACATAAGGGCGATCGGCACTTGCGGCCATACAGAGCTTCGAACGGTGCGGCTTTTATGCTTGTATGATAGCTGTTATTGTAGGAAAACTCAACCAAAGGTAGGTGAGTATCCCAGCTGCCGCCCAGATCCATGACACATGCGTGAAGCATATCTTCTAACGTTTGTATAGTCCGTTCGCTCTGGCCGTCGTAAGATTTTATTAATTTAAATCAAGATAATTAACGTTTGAAATTATTAATAATTAACGTTTGAAATTATTAATGTTGAAACCAAGATATTTTATTAATTTAAAGTGGTTTACGTATGACCTTTAAATTTTCAAGTCAAATGTATATTCACAAATTAATTGAATTTGTCAAGTTCAATATTTTAATACAAAAAAATGTTTGTTTATGATACCAAAAACTAAATTACAAAAACAAGTTTCAATGCACATTTCTCAAGTGCATTGCAGGCGGCAATAGCTCTTCACAACTTTTTTGTTGCAATGCAAGATGACAACGCTCCAACTCTTAAGTGCAATGAAGAGATTTAACGATAAACACAATATAGATTTGAGGTTCAACAAAAAAACAAGTGACTGTGGATTCAATTTTTACTAGACAATCTTAGATTTGAAATCTTTTAGTAACTATTAATTTATAGTTTCATTAGGACCCTTATATACACTGGGATTTCAAAAAAACTATTATCTTATTTTTTATCGATTGAGGTTCAATTTTATACCGGTCCCAAATTATTAATTTTATCGAGGTTATTATAATCTTACATTGGTGCTAGTCATGCCAAATTATATGGCAAGTTATATTCTCACTAACCCAAATGATCATGCAACCGTTGTAGTATGCTCTCACAACATACGAGAATTTTTTTTTTTTTTTACCGAAATCATTTGAAAATAAAATATAATGAGAAATCACCAAATTGAACATGTAAAAATTACCAAAATAAATATTGTCTTTAGCTCTTAACGTAAAAATTACCAAAATAAAGCCAACACACGGCAGGGTAACATGATCAATGTGGTTGAGGAAGAATTCCGTCACTTGCAAAGGGATGCGAGGATCAAGCGAGGTGGCTTTAGTAGCGGCTGTCGGCCATGAAGGACCGTCAAATTATTAACAAGCATAACATCACCTTTCTTCCAAGGTATTGCAACACATTCATCTTCCATGATTTTTAAGCAGTCTTTGACAACATGATCAGGCACTAGATCGCCATTTCCAAGCTCAACATATGTATCATGATCATCCTTAATCGGACCAGGGTTACTCGACACAAGATTATTAAACCAGGTTTTATGTTGACTTTCCTTGTCCAGCCTAAAGGCTGGCAATGGACCTGTTATGATTTTCACCACATTCCCCATCCATTCCATCTTTGCTCCTAGCTTCCCTGCCCTGCCAATCCAACAATACTATTCTAGTTTATGTTTTGCTATTGTAATGAATTAACCTAGCAAGGGCTTTCGGCCCACACTTCCCTACGGCCCAAGTTCTTTTTTTATAGAGTAAACTGCCAAAATGGTCCATGAGGTTTGGTCACTTTTGTCACTTTAGTCCAAAACTCAAAATCTTTTGAATCTGGTCCCCGTGGTTTCAATTTTAATGTCATTTTCATTCAAAAGGAAAATATGGTCAGATTTTTCAGTTAACATCCATTTTTTTTTGTCTTTTTTCTCCCTTTTAATGAAGGGAAAAATGGTCAGATTTTTTTAATTTGTTATAATAAAACATTAAAAGACCATTTTACCATTCACTAAAAGGGCGGAAAAAAACAAAAAAGTTGGATGTTAACTAAAAAATCGGACCAAATTTTGATTTTGGATGAAAATGGCAACAAAACTGAAACCACAGAGACCCAGATTCAAAAGGTTTAAGTTTTGGACTAAAGTAGCAAAGTGACCAAACATTAGGGACGATTTTGACAGTTTACTCTTTTTATAAGTAGGTAGTTTCGTCTTTTGGATTGAAAGCAATTCACTTTTTACGAAAGTGACCAAATTTTACGATCCGCTCTGGCCCTAAAAAGCTTGAGACGGCCCAAAGGAAAGGTTTTCCTTCATCTACCCTCCTCGGCGAGTTTTGTTTGTAAGCAACTAACATATATAAAGGTAGCTAATGCGAAAATAACATATAAACCTTTCCTCTACAACATTCTTGTCATCGGTCATGTATGTAGACTTCCAACTTCTGCCTGCGAAGGACGATGGACGGTCTTCATCACTCATTACCTTTTTATATGTCAATCCATGCTCCTCCATCCGTGCAACCACCTCTGGGTGTTTCTCTTTCATCTTCTCATATACGATATGACTCAAAACTACTGGAGTTTCTCCCCCCATTCCTGGTTCTTCCTCACAAAAGAAAAATAACTTGGACGGGAACTCCAGAAGCTGTCAAACAAATTATATAACTTCATGAAAAAAAAATCAAATAGGGATTCAAACAATATTGATGGATGACATTTTGGGTGTTTGGCATTCCTTTTAACTTATAACATATAAACTTTTTATAAGTCAAGTAAGAATTTAGAAATTCTAACTTCTCATTTTCCTCTTTTCAAACCATAAAACTCCTTCTCAACCCTTATCCAAACACTATCAAAATGACTTATTAACTCTTTATAAGTTAAAAGTAGCTCCAAAATAAGCTAATCCAAACACCCACATTTTCCAGTGTTTAGAATAACCGAAAACAAGACACTAATAAACTATCCTAATATTTAAATTAGAGAAAGAAATAACAAAGTATAAATCAAATAATAATAATAATAATAATAATAATAATAATAATAATAATAATAATAATAATAAACTCGATTAACATGCTTCAGATTGAGTTACGAATATCTAGTGGCATCTTGGGTGTGGGATAAGGCTTTAGGACTAATAGGTTCTAGGTTCAATTCCCACAATGGGAGGTTTTTCCATATTGAGTTAAATGTCATTTTAGTCCTTGTGGTTTGGGTCATTTTGTCAGTTTAATCCAAAGGTTTCATTTTTCGTCTGTGGGTTCAAAAAGGTTTTACCGTTGCCATTTTAGTCAACTAGATTAACTTCATCCATTTTTTTCGGTTAACAAGAAGGGCGATTCAGTCATTTTATATGTAATTATATTAGCTAGAAGGACAATTTGGCCATATAAAACGACCGAATTGTCCTTCTCCTTAACAGAAAAAATAGATAAAGTTAACCCAGTGGATTAAAATGGCAACGATGAAACATTTTTGGACCCACAGACAAAAAATGAAACCTTTAGACTAAACTGGCAAACTGACCCAAAATACAGGGACTAAAATGGCATTTAACTCTTCCATATTTAGTGGGTTTCCTCCTGAATTGGTGTATAGTCATTATTGCCTAGTGAAGATGGATATGATCAGGTGGTTCCGCTAGTGACACAATGATACTCTAGTGGTCTGTCAAGGATCAAAATTTATCGTTCAAAAAAAACGAGTTACGAATAAATTGACGAATGTGGGAAGATTTAAAGACGTTACTTACGTAAGCCATCTCATGATGAAAAGGAATTCGCTTATCGGCGGGACTTTCATTGGTAGTGTGAACCCGGCCAACCACTTTGGTTCTAACGGCCTGGCCTCCCATGTAGACCAATTCAGGGAAGCCAAAAGCTTCAACTACGTCGTTGAAGTCAGAAGGAGATGTAACAGGGAAGCCTCGAAAGAGAATAACGCCGCTTTTGTGGAGAAGAGACTCCAACCATTGCTTATCCGACCTGATAGCCTCTATGATATTAGCGTTAGCGGTTGGGGACAACACCGCCGGGAAGAGAAGACCGTCGTCATAAGATCTTTGCTCTGGTAGTTCTACTTCACGGAAATATCTTCCGGTGGCCATTTGGCAATTGTCTCTAATGGACTGATTGTTATCATTGTTATCGTTACGTTACATATATGAATTGTCTATCTAGAATATTTTTGGACATGTGTTAATATTATTTTATTGTCATTAGATACCTTTATATAGGGTGGAGTTATTGTAAAAAAGACCAAAAGTGTGAGAAATGTAAGAAAGAATCTCAACCATTAGATCTAAATTAATTGAAAATGGTAAGATTGTAAATGCATTAACAAATTCAAATATGGTAATCCTTGATTTAAGGATTTGGAGAGAGAAAACCCTGGATTTTAGGACTTATAACCGTCCATAAATATAACACCATTCAGAGCATGTTCATACATGGTGTTTTAAATATAACACAATTCAGAAAAAATAACACCATTCAGCACAAAAATAACACCATTCAGTACAAAAATAACACCATTCAGCAGTAAATAAAAAAAACACCATTCAGTACAAAGAATATAACACCATTCAGTACAAAAATAACACCATTCAGCAAACAAAATAACATCATTCAGTAAACAAAATAACACCATTCAGAAAAAAATAACACCATTCAGAAAATAAAATAAACACCATTACTGAAAAGAAAAAAATAACACCATTCAGTACAAAAATAACACCATTCATCAGTAAATAAAAAAAACACTATTCAGTACAAAGAATATAACACCATTTAGTACAAAAATAACACCATTCAGCAAACAAAATAACACCATTCAGTAAACAAAATAACACCATTCAGAAAAAAATAACACCATTCAGAAAATAAAATAAACACCTCTGTATCATCTTCTTCACTTCCGGCACCACCACCACTGCCACTTCCGGCACCACCACTGCCGATCCAGCACCACCACAACCGCCGCCGCTCGAACCACCACCACCGCCGCTGCCGCTCGCATCCGTCATCCGAATCAATAAACATGCAGCGAGATCTAACCTATTATATAACAGAAATCACCCGACAGTAATTTATCAGCAACCGTCGTCCGAAACCGGCTTCCGCCACCGTCCGACACAGTAATTTATCAACAACGATCGTCTTCAACAACCGCTTCCGACACCGACTTCCACCACCGGCTTCCGCCACCGTCCGACACAGTAATTTATCAACAATGATCGTCTTCAACAACCGCTTCCGACACCGGCTTCCGATTGATGTTTAATCTTCCGATTCGTGGTGGTCTTGGAGTTGATCTTGGAGAGAGAAATTCTGAACGTATGATAGAGAGAGATCTGGAGAGAGAGAGAGATTGTAGGGATTTTGATTTAGAAAATGGGGATAAAAAGACACAATTACCCCTAGATATTTCAATTCAGTCCAAATTAATAAAAATATTTTACAATTTGGTCCCTATTATCTCAACCATTAGATCAAAGATCTAATGGCTGAGATTCTTTCTTACCTTTCTCACACTTTAGGCCTTTTTTACAGGATCCTCTACCCCTTTATATATTCGTATAGTATAAATTTTAGGTTATTATATAACACCATGACACAAACGTGTAACTTATTTTATATGGATTTTCCTAACAGTTCACGCCTTTAGTTAATATCAACCGGACCCACTGTTCACAACCTGCCAAATGGTGTGTTAAAGTTAGTCCTAATTTAGTGAAACAGGTGGTTAGATAATGATAATGATGGGTTTGAAGATTTAGTTCATTTGAGTTCATTTTGGTATTTATCTATTTAGTTATTTGAATTTTAACAAGTGTTAGGATAAGTATAAGTTTATTTATTGTGTTTATTTAATAGAGTTTTGAGTCTTAATATATACTAGTTTTCTTGTCGTCGCGCGTTGCGGCGAAACTGAGCAAATGATAATGTAAAACAAACATGATTTGAAAATAAAACATGTTGTTTAGAAAGCTAAACCATTAGAACGGTTTAGTTTGTCATCGTACTGTTTTATGATACCAAATAAATACTTTATAAGTACAATTTCGTTTTTAACAAAACTTATAACGGAATGTCCGGGAAAAAATCAAACATAACTACGTACTTAAGTTTTAAGAAAAAGTTATAAACGTATAATATTAAAGAAGTATCAAATTAATCGATACTTGTGTTCTAAAAAAGAAAAAAGAATTATTAAAAAATGGTATAGGAAATATATGGTTTAAAAAAAAGAAAAATAATTAAAAATATGTTATTAAAATAAAAAAATAATAAAAAAGCTATATATTATTATAAAATTAAAATTACTATTCATCAAGCTTCACTAACAATATATATATATAATATAATAGTAGATATAATATAATAGTAGAAGGAGGCTTACGTGTGATGTGTGCCTTCTGTTAACCCACAATGTTAACCCATGAAATATGCATATGAGCAGTAAAAGTGCATCTCTAATTTGCAATTCCTTTTATTTTGGGTGCTACTTTCTACACCCCCTAATTACTTTTTACACCCCTCTCCTCTCACATACTTACAGGTGGGGCCCACGTGGGACCGGCAGTTTTCCTCTCACAAGGGGGGGGGGGGGGGGGGGTGTAATCAGGAGGAGGGAGGGTGCGTATAGAATCAGCCTTTATTTTTTAGTAGTTGTTATGCATTTTCTATTTTTTTAGTAAACTAGTAGTGGATAGGTTAATAGTGGGTAGTTTTTTATTTGTCATGTAAGGCTATTTATAAGCCTCAAACTTCTATTTGATGCATTAAGAATGGAAAATATTAAAAGAGAGTTATTTCAAAGTCTTGATTTTTGTTATTTTCTTTTGAGCTTAATCCATTCAACGGATTATTTATCCCAAATCCGATTGGTTCGTATCAACGTGATGTGGTGGGAAACATAAATATTGCCAAGGGGATTCACGGTTCGTTTCGGTTCGGTTATTAGCCTCAAACGAAACTGAAAACCGAAGTCATTGGTTAATCAATTTTGTTAACCAATTGGTTATTGATTCGTTTTTTTTTTTTTTTTTTTTTAGATTGTTGATTTTCGGTTCGGTTCGTTTGATTTTGGTTAATAACCAAACCAAACTTTGGTTAAAAAATTTCCTTAGAATTACATAAAAATAAGGTATAAATACATGGAATGGATGTGTATATATACATGAAACTAGGTTATCATCCGGGATTGTTTCCCGACTCGAGAAAGTTATTTATATTAATACATAATTAAATCATACAAAAAGTATGACATGTTAAATGTCTTGGCTATAGAAGAGTTATAAACTTTTCATAAACTTAAACACAAGTTGTGAACGTGTAATAAAAGTTGCAAACTTATTGATTGGTTATGTTTGTTGTTTATAAATTACTTTGTATGAAAAATGATTTAAAAAAAACAATAGATTATTCCACGTGAACTTCACGGGTTGTACCATTTAAATGATGTAAACAATGATTCACGTGAACTTCACGGGTTGGACCATTTAAATGATGTAAACAACGATTGAATAATGTACACGGGTTGGACCATTTATTTTTTTCAATACTCTTAAGTATATAAATGTTACACTGGTTCGAACAATCTATCTACTATAATAAAAGAAACCAATAAGTGACACATGTCATTCATTGAATACGTCTATATTTGTAATTTCCTGTCTTTTCATACTTATTTTATATTAATTAATTAAATAATAAATAATCAATTAATATTAAATCTTATCTTACTTTGAATGTCGGATAGAATCATCCTATTTTTTCTAATAATATATTATCTTCAAATTTAAGTTAGAAATTAAAGATATTTTTTAAATAATAACACAAAACAATAATCTTAAACTTAAAAAAACAATAATACGCTCATATAAAAAATTTAAAGTACAAACAAAATTTACAAAATAACTTATTAGACATTAGATCAAACTTTAAAAAAAAAACACTAATTAGGAAGAGAAGCTAATAATATAATTCTGTTTTTTATTTTTCAAATTGGGGTTCTAATCAATTCAAATTAAACTTAACCAAGTTTGTGATTTGATTCGAATTAAACCGAACCAAATTTATGAGGGGTTTTAAAAAAAATATAACTTTTTTATTATGTAGTATATAAAATTAGATTTATTCAATCCATATAATAAATAGGGTTTATAAAGATATAACTTTTTATTGTTTAGTATATAAAATTACATATGCTCAATCCGTATAACACATGAGTTTCTTAAAAATGTAATTTTTTTCATTATTTAATATATAAAATTAAATTTACTCAACCCCGTACAATACACGGGGTTCTCAAAGATATAACTTTTTTATTATTTAATATATATAAAATTACATATATTCAACCCATGTAATAAACGAGATTATTGTTTTATTATTTGGTATATAAAATTACATTTATTCAACCCTTGTAATAAACGAGATTTTTAAAGATATATTTTAATATATAAAATTACATTTATTCAACTCATGTAATAAACGAGAATATTGTTTTATTATTTGGTATATAAAATTACATTTATTCGACCCGTGTAATAAACAAGATTTTTAAAGGTATATTTTTTTATTATTTGGTATATAAAATTAAATTTATTCAACCCGTGTAAAGACAGATGAAAACTGCATTGACATCATCAACAGAGCATCGATAAAGTGTTCTTTGATTCCGAAGAAGGATGAAGAGTGTGCGAGACTAGGATGAAGAGTGTGCGACAGTGGCGGATCTAGAAAATCATTACAAGGGCAAGTGGGCAACGTTCCAAAAAAAAGGGTAATGGAATCGAAAAACTTAAATTTTTTCCAAAATTTATACTACCGCCGGAGCGTCAAGGGGCAACGGAGGTTACCCCTTTTAACAAGGTAGATCCGCCCCTGGTGTGCGAGACTGATGTTTCTGTCTCGCTTGAATCTGAAGACGGAACTTGAACTCGATTCCCACACTACAGATCCACTTGATTCATTTACAGATCTACGTCATTTATTTGAGGTGGGCATTAGTGGGTTTTGATTTGCGGATGCTGGTGGCGGTGGGTTCTGATTACGTTGTGAGGATGGTGGTGGCGTTAATGAGATTTTTGGGGGAGGGTCTTTAAATTAAAGGGTTTACAATGGGGATGATGGGGATTTGGAGATGGATAGACCGATTTGGTCAGAGGGGAGGTGATGGTTGCCTGAAAAGGTTGTTGGTGAGTAGCGGTGTACAATGTTGGGTCCAGTAAAGGAGATGGCAGCGCAAATGGTGGGGATGATTATTGATGGCAGAGATGAGTTGGGTGGTTACTAGTGGTGGTGGTTACTAAAGTGTTAATTTAAGTTAAATTTCAGGGATTAAAATGGTAATTTACTCAATAAAGAGATGCCAAATAATCAGGATAATTTAATTCAAATGGTGTTAAGCAAGTAGAAGATAATCACATTAATTGCTAGAATAATTTTGCAAAAATAATCATACACAAGAAGAAGGTGGGCCGCTATTTAAGTTGGATTTGCGAACTGTGGCGTCTGTTGCTTCGGTAGCGGCGGCCCAAGACACTTCATTTGTTGGGCTTAATTTGATTAAAGCATTTTACTTTATTTTGGTGTTCTAATGCTAGATATTTTACCTGAATAGCAGGTCATAGTTCTACATGACATTTATTTAACTTTTTTTAATACATGATTACATGGAATCAAATAAAAGAAATATAAAACAAAATGAAGGATCAAATATTACAAATCGTAAATCAAATCAACCAAATATAATAAATTACAAACAATCAACTATAACAATTGTAAACCCTACCCTCCATTCGTACGTGATTCTACTTTATTCGAACTGCCGGTTTGTGTTTTGAACGAGATTCAGATCTTGTTAGGGTTGAGTTTCGGCGATTTGCGTGGAGAGGAAAAGCTTCAACGATGGCGAATCAAGAACAATCGTCAGCAACCAACGTCGATCAAGCGTTCGACCGTTCAGTACCAATCGAACAACAGGTAATTGTTTTTGATGTAGTATATGCATTACCCTTTTGTTCACATCTCCCTTGTTCTTTGTTCATCTATTTAGTCAGATTTTTCTTTCTGATTGCATGTATTCCTCAAGCATATCGTCTTCTGGTTCATCGGTTTTGAACGCTTCTGTGCAAGTATTTACAGTGATATAGTTAAATCAATATATAATTATTAAGTTGTGCCATACTGACATTACATAGTTGAATCAATATACAATTATTAACTCGTATACATAGTTGAATCAATATCAAAGTTAACATCGTTGGATATATAATTATTAACTCGTATACATAGTTGAATCAATATATAATTATTAAGTTGTGCCATTACATTATAATATTCATATTATACTATGTATAGTACATGTCCGTAGACTTTACAAGACAAATAATTATAATTAGGTTATGAGATTTTAATAGATTATTTACATATGATAAATTACATAATCCATTTGGCATTTATGTGCCATCTCAACAAATTTATTAAATAAAAAACCTAAATAAATGCCATGATGGATAACCTTCTATTTAGGTAAAATATCTAAGATTGAAACATCAAATGAAACTTGAATGACCTAATTGGAACAAAAAAAAATTATGAGTGACCTAATTAGAACACTTTTGAAACTTGGTTACACCCTTATTTTAAAGTGAAGAATGGAATTGGGAACGTGGATAAGCTTCGCGAAATTAGCAATGATTCTTCTTCAAAATTTTAGCCAATTAGTGAACTTGTTTTAAAAAAAAAAAACACTTGAATAATATTCTTGATAAGTATGAACAAGGTGCATTAATTGTTGATGGCTTCCATGCAACTCACGGGGAGAAGTATCAAGATGGTGGTGAACTAGTGTTGGGACTGTGGCGGAGTTTTGATCAAAAGTTCCACGGGGACGGAAAATAATGGGATTAGACAAAATAATTGGCAGGGTGGACCTATATAATTTTAAAATTTTCGAACGAAAAATCGGAAATATAACACTTCTAACCGAAACATTGGCAGGGACGGTGCACGCGAAACTACATCACACCAAGTCTAAACCGAAAGGTTTATCCTCGTGGGAATGGTCTTGTCAAGATGGGTTAATCATTTATCTTTCCTCGGGTTCTAATCGGAGTATGATCTGCAAAAAAAAAAAAAAAAAAATCTGAGACTCGTTACAAGGAGGAGAGGTGAGGGTTCTCCTTGTAACCACTCTCCGGCGTAAGAATAAGTATCCTTTAAGAAGAGGAACAAATGTGTGTTGAGAGTGAGAGCCGACACCTCAACCTTTGGAAGAAGTCTCGTATTCATAGCCGAAGATGGGAGGAGGATTGTGGGCTGATGGGATTTGGTACAATTGTCGTCGTGGAGGAATATCCCTTTGGTCCCTCCAACAAGACAAGTAGAATTTGCAGGGTTGGGGTGACGTGGCGCAAAGTAATTGGCCACTCGTCATGACCCAGGTGTACCTTTTGTCAGCCTTGACACCAACCGTTAGCGGAGACCTTGTCGTAGCACCTAACAATGGCTAATAGGCGCCACATGTTGTCCTTTTGTACTTGTTGTCCCCTCAATTCCTTTATTATGGGAGAAGCGTTAGTCGGGTGTCGTAGCCTGATTGGTTGCATGGGGCCGCCCGGTGTACTACTTGTCTCTTGCATGGGCAGTTGTTATATGTATGCGCGGGTGCCCTCGTATGGAAACACCCTCATGTTTGCCTAGTTTTTTTTGGTTACTTCTTTGGTATGGTCCCATGTGTACATGGTTGTAGGCGACGTTCAGGACCATACCCCTTCATAAATTAATACTTGTACTGTAGTATAATAATTCTCTTCTATTATCTTTTTTCTTATGTTTATATGTTTTATACATAAATTGCTTTATCTCAACAGTTTAGTGAAATTCTTTTGTTATTATGATTTTTAATTAATAATCTGTGTGATTAAAGAAATACATGGAAATATTTAAGCATTTGTGAGGATGAATGAACCCCAAAAACATTGCCAAACAACCATGTTTGTGTGAAATAAATCAAACCAAAAAAAATATATATATACTTGTGGGATAAAAAGAGTTGTTTTTAAATTTAAACACCATTTATATCACTGTATTTCATCTTCATGACCACTTGTTACCATCCTTAACAACAAAATGTCCTTTCATAAAGAAACATGTGAAGTAAACTATAAAGATTATGACATCGACTTAAACTAACAAAAAAAACCTCACAGTTTCGATGCTGGTTTGATCAGTTGAGATTTGTGTCTTCATTACGATACTTGCCCAAATAAACTTGTCTTTAAAAAGTACCCGAAACGACTTATTGTGATTCATTCTACTTCCGCTTTTCAAAATCTTATACTTTTGGTGGTAAACGATTCTAAAACGACCCGTTAGCTGGCGGCTCTGATGTCTCTGTGTCGGTTTCTGGTCCTTCCTCTGTAAATGAATTATATCATATAAATATCAAATTTTAAATCCAAATTTTCTTTTGTATTTGTAAAGGAAAAACTATTATCTATGTGCTGAAGAAAAGATAGAAAGATACCGAATAGAGACTTGATGGTTGGTCTCTTTGGTTTGTTACTTTTCTTTTTGAGTTCAGCTGCAACAATGAATATAAAATTGAATATACCTTCAAAACTTACAAATAAGTTCTTTAGTGTATTTTTAATGCATATGACATCATAAACAACCTGACTTGATTTTTTTTATTATTATTTCTAACATAGTTTTTATAGAGACTGGTTAGCGTACAAAACCACCTTATCGTGCGATGCGTACACGAGCATCTCAACCGCACATCTTATCTAATCTAGGCTTCCAATTGAACACGGTGGCACAATAGTAATTAACTTTGCATAATTACGCACTTTATTTGCATAATTACGCATGGGTTAGGCTAACCCTAATTACGCACGTTATATTGGCGGTCGCGTACCGTCGCACGTTAAGAGCCTTTTGTATTTAAACTTTTCATAGTTTTTATAAGCATATTCAACGAGAAAAAAAGTGTTTGTGGGCCAGGCCAAGGCAACCCTATAACATAGCTGCTTATGTGTGTGTTCATGAGAAGGTAAAAGAGAGAGACCCATTCCAGGGACTTGATAGTCGTTAACAATCTCAAAGTTCTTGTATGTGTAACCAACAAAGTTGATATCTTTGGATTAAAGCATCTGCAAATGATTCAAACAAACCATTATTGGTTGAGGAAAGCAATAAGAACATAAGAGTAAAATGTCATTTTCGTCCCTGAGGTTCGGCCAATTTTGTGACTTTCGTCCAAAGGTTTGTTTTTCCGCATCTTGATCCAAAAGGTTTGAAATATTGCCATTTTCATCCGGATCGTGAACTCCATCCATTTTTTTCCGTTAAATCAGGGGTATTTCCGACTTTTTTGTTAACTCAAAGGGCAATTTAGTCTTTTTCAGGCGTATTCGGTCTTTTTACATAAAGTGAAAAGGACCAAATTGCCCTTTGAGTTAACAAAAATGACGTAAATACCCCTGACTTAACGGAGACAAATGGATGGAGTTAACGAGCCGGATGAAAATGGCAAGATTTCAAACCTTTTGGATCCAGATGCGGAAAAACAAACCTTTGGACGAGAGTCACAAAACTGACCAAACCTCAGGGACCGAAAATGGCATTTTACTCAAAACATAATGTAAATCTAACCATTTACATATATGTGTGTATGCGTGCGCGTGTTGAAGGATTAATCTTGATATAGGAAGGAGTAATTAAATAGTTAGAGATAATTATTAGTTTAAAGTATTATGTTTATCTAGTTACTTTATTAATTGGTTAACAAGTATTAGAGTTGGTATTGGTTTAGGATAGCTTGTTTAGCAAGTAATTAGTTTAGTATAAATAGATGGGTTAGGTTATGTAATTACTTGGATGTTTTGCTTTGTTCTTTATTAATATATAAAAGAGTCGTGAGGAGTTCTCACAAAATCGTTGTGTTGCTGCGTTTTTAATCCAGTTAATTCCAACAATTGGTATCAGAGCGTGTAACGATCAAGCGGGAGCAAGAAGAATCGAAGCAAATCAACCCGGTGAAGTCGAAAACCTTCGTGGATCGACAAGGAGAAAGAAGTCGAAAACCTTCGTGGATCGACAGAGAGAAGAAGACTCGAAATCTAAGTGAATCGAGCGGAGACGAAGACTCGAAATCTGAGTGAATCGAGTAGAACGGTCGAAATCTGAGTGAATCGACAAAGAGGTTTAAAGGTACGTCGCAATCTTAGTGAAGCAAGTATTTTGTGTTCGAGATCTGTGAACAAAAGAAAAAGAAAAGTGAAGTTTTTGTTTTAGGCTCTGAATTGGTAATCTTTGAAGACCATAGGATAATATTAAGTAGGTAAATAATTAGAAATTCAAAGTTTGATGTGGGCCACGTGAAGAAAAAGAAACAAAGTGGTTGTTGCTTACGTAAGGAATAATAAAGAAAGCAAGTACATAAGTCTTGGTTGGTTTCTTTAAAAAAATCACGGCACCATCCAAAACAAACAAACAGTATTTTTGGTGAGGTTTTTGACAGTCAATCTAAGTGAAAAAAAAGGGTGAAAGATGGGAGATGGGGCACCAGTTAATACAGGGATTGTTCAGGTACGAGAAAACAACAATACCTCGTTTCAGGTTCCTCGATTGACGTCAAAGAATTACAACACTTGGACTATCTTGATGGAGTCGGTATTAGACACTCAAGGACTTTGGGAGGTGATTGATCCGGTAACAGGTGATGCCGTGGATGAGAAGAAAAACAAAGTTGCTAGGGCGGTTATTTTTCAAGCGCTACCGGAAGACATACTTTTACAAGTTGCTAAAAACCGAAGTGCGAAAGATATTTGGGAAGCTTTACGAGTAAGATTTCTTGGCGTTGACAGGGTTCAAAAGGCTCGATTGGCTTCGTTAAGAGAATTCGAGCAGCTTCGAATGAAAGAGTCAGATTCTATAGAAAACTTTGCTGGAAAGATAAGCGGATTTGTTTCAAGATATAGCAGTCTTGGGTCAAGTCTTGATGATGAAGCACTAGTTCGAAAGTTGTTAGATTCTGTACCAAAGAAGTATCTTCAAATTGTTGCTTCTATTGAGCAGTATTCGGATATCGAGAGTATGCCATTTGAAGAAGCAATAGGCAGGTTGAAAGCCTATGAGGAACGAATCAAAGAGCAAGATGTAACGCCCTAACACATTTTAACCCAAGATTCGCAGCGGAAAGTACATACCTAAAATTTCTTTAATGATATTCTTTCTTTCACTTAAATACATTAATCCCTTTTTATAATTTAATTAAAAACTAACATATATATATATAATTAAGTGACCACATACACACCCACGTACAATCCATGTCTTGACTCGATCTTCAACCGCGTACACCTCTTGATGAAACATCCATAAACCTGTACAACCTGCAGTCACCACAACCAATTACTTCATTAGAAACCGGTGACATAATACATATACTTTAAATGCCACATAATCAAGCATCAACATCTTTTATTCTCGTTCATATAAGTCCACTCGAACCCTCTCGTCTGACTTCCATACTTAACCTTCATTCTCCATTTGCAGTATACCTGCACTTCCAATTCATTCTTAACAGAAAACAATCAACATCATTAGACTTATCTCATATGTGTAATTTAACTAATTTCCATGTCATGCATAAATACCTTACCAATCATACCCCCTTCATTTACAACTTACATTTTACCCACATGTATATTCCCTTCCTTATCCATACTTAATAGAAATTACTTTCCTATCCATTTTCGACTCTTTTTCCGTAAACTTACCTTATTACTTCCATTGTTTAATACCTTCTCACATGAATCACAATAATCATTATACTACAGTACATTTTACATCTAAAGTGTAAGTCCGAGATTTACTTACCTTACGCGTCCGTATTTTCATTCGCTTACTTGAGTCTTCTTGTCCCGTTAGCCTTCCACGCTCCCATCCATCTTGACATGATTCCTATACTTTCATGTCATTACATTTACATCCTTATTAGCATACATGATTATTCATATGAACGATCATATCAAGTTCATATCTCACATATGTATTTCATTAGTCGATTCAAACAAGCATATAGCTTACTCAACATCATCATAACACAACCTTCACATATTATTGTCATTTAGACATTTCATCAAACACGTGGTGTGCGTACTACTTCCTAGGCACCATGTACAACTAGTTTATGCATAATCTTCCTAGTTCATTCATATTTCATCAAATCTTCTTACTAATCAACAAGTATCATTAACACATAAACATCAAACATATCAACACCATATTTCTTTCGATTCATTTAACAATAGTTCATCATAACACAACATAGTTCATCCAACTAGTGGGTTTACATCCTTAAACATCAAATTAGTCAAAATTATGCATAACACATGTTCCCTATGATGAGGTTAACACATATTCATGCTTAATTTCATACAAACTCGTGGATTGATCATAACCCACTTCATACAAGATCATCAAATCTAAGTTTTAAGACATACCTTATGATCCCCTTGCTTGGGTGATCATTAATTCACGTTCGGTTGTGAATTTAGACTTCATTCCATCCTTTAATTTGAAGATTTATCAAGAACTAGGGTTTGAACCCTTGGTTCTTTCTCCTGGACATCGATCCAGAACACACACGAGTGTGTGTGTTTGTGTGTGTGTTTTCTTTTAATTAAACATCTTTCAAGTTGTCCCACTTTGGTCCCTCATGTTTCGTTTTAATTAAATAAGGCTACAACCCTTCATTTAATACTAACGATATTAACAATCGACTAGGTTAATTAGTCCTAGTTAATATTCACTTACGGGTTCACTTTTATCCCCTAACGGTATTTTACCCGTTCCTTTATATTAACCGGGTTTAAATTACCAAACCCATTTTTTGGGGTGTTACACAAGACGAGACGAGTGATAATGATCAAAGTAAGGTATTATTATCTAAAACTGATGGTCAAAGTTCTAATACCAATGGACAAGACTCTAAAGCCGATGGTCAAGAGAAGAATGAAGAGTCTGGTTGTAAGTGTTGTGGACGAGGATGGTCTAGCCAAAGTGTTCGTGGAAGAGGTCGTGGTCGTGGTCGAGGAGGACGATACCAAAGGGATAAAAGGTTTATCGTATGTTATAATTGTCAAGAAAAAGGTCATTATGAAAGTGAATGTCCTAAGAAGGAGTCAAAGGAAGAAGTAGCAAACTTGGCCGAAGAGTATGATCCGTCACTATTTTGAAGAATAACATGTCCATATCAAGATTAAGGGGGTGAATGAAGGATTAATCTTGATATAGGAAGGAGTAATTAAATAGTTAGAGATAATTATTAGTTTAAAGTATTATGTTTATCTAGTTACTTTATTAATTGGTTAACAAGTATTAGAGTTGGTATTGGTTTAGGATAGCTTGTTTAGCAAGTAATTAGTTTGGTATAAATAGATGGGTTAGGTTATGTAATTACTTGGATGTTTTGCTTTGTTCTTTATTAATATATAAAAGAGTCGTGAGGAGTTCTCACAAAATCGTTGTGTTGCTGCGTTTTTGATCCAGTTAATTCCAACACGTGTGTGGTACTATATTATTAGAAACAACCCCATGAGATTATAAACGTTACCCTTCTCCATGGTCCAGATCTTGATGAGCTATGACTTTGGTGTTCAGACTGAAACATGAACACAACAAAAAGTAAAAATATAAATTAACATACAAGTGTTACATATCATTAATAGAGGTTTTACATACCTCTTCGAACTTTTCAAAGTTTTGAGTATCCAACTCATCGTTAACCTCAGGAATGAATGCGGCTTCCATCTGATAAATCCTATCCCAATCGATACCTCTAAACCAAATATGAGCCTGATATAATGAACACATTAAAGTGAGTCAAAGTAATTAAAAACTGATACTCGAAACAGTTCCAACAAGCTAGAATAGGACACACCATACAACACCTTTATTTCATCTGCACCTTTCGATCCTAGCCGTTAGTTTATGATACCAAAAACTAAATTACAAAAACAAGTTTCAATGCATATTTCTCAAGTGCATTGCAGACAACAACAACTCTTTACAACTTTTTGTTGCAATACGAGAAGACAACGCTCCAACTCTTAAGTGTAATAAGGAGATTTAAAGATGAACTCAATATAGATTTGAAGTTTAAAAAAAAAAAAGTGACTGTAGATTCATTTTTTACTAGACAATCTTAGAATTTGAAATCTTTTTGTAACTATTTTTTTTAACAGCTAATTTCATTCACAACCAACACCAAAGATAACAGTACAGTACATCATCTCAGGCTAGTGGGTTACTAGACCAAACTCCAAATATGATCACCACATAAACAAATACAGAATGACCAAACTTTGAAAAAAACAAAGCAAAACTGCAGCGCCTTACACTATACCTCGAACCGCGCCCACTTGCTCCATTCCAATAACTGTTTTTTCGCCCTGCATTTAATCCATAAGAAACTACTCGCTTGCATCTCCCCGAAAATTGCAACGATGTTGACACGTTTACCCCTGAAAATGTTTTCGTTTCTTGCTTTCCATATTCCCCAACACGTTGCAAGAAAAATAGTTTGAACATACTCTTTTCTGCACTTCGATCGCCGAGCTCTTATGAAACTCCAGGGCGAAAAATACACTGGGATTTAAAAAACTATTAATTTATAGTTTTGTTAGGACCATTATATACACTGGGATTTAAAAAACTATTATCTTATTTTTTATCGATTGGGATTCAATTTTATACTGGTCTCAAGTTAGGAGTGAAAATTATTAATTTTATCAGGGTGATGATTAGGTGATAAGAAAAGGATACTGCGTCACATTGGTGCTAGTCATGCCAAATTATATGGCAAGTTATATTCTCACTAACCCAAATGATCGTGCAACCGTTGTAGTATGTTCTCACAACATATTATTTCTTTACCGAAATCATTTGAAAACAAAATATAATGAAAAATCACCAAATTGAACATGTAAAAATTACCAAAATAAATATTTTCTTTAGCTCTTAACGTAAAATTACCAAAATAGATATTGTCTTTTTAGTTTTTAAATGAATAAACAAAGGCCGGTTAACACAACTAAAATTTAGCATGTGGTTTACGTGTGACGGCTAAGGCGGAAATTTAGCTTACCCATTTATCCGTCGACTAAAATTTAGTCCACGTTTTTAGATGGCGGCTAAAAAATCTGCTGCCGACTAAATTTAGCCTACGCTTTACATATGTATTATTTCAAATAGATGAATATTTTGTATCAATCGGTTATCTTATGGTTCCAACCCAATAATCCATCAAGAAAGATCAATATAAGCGCACACACACGCATATATTACAAAATAAAGCCAAAACACGACAGGGTTACATGATCAATGTGGTTGAGGAAGAATTCCGTCACTTGCAAAGGGATGCGAGGATGAAGCGAGGTGGCTTTAGTAGCGGCTGTCGGCCATGAAGGACCGTCAAATTATTAACAAGCATAACATCACCTTTCTTCCAAGGTATTGCAACACATTCATCTTCCATGATTTTTAAGCAGTCTTTAACAACATGATCAGGCACTAGATCGCCATTTCCAAGCTCAACATATGTATCATGATCATCCTTAATCGGACCAGGGTTACTCGACACAAGATTATTAAACCAGGTTTTATGTTGACTTTCCTTGTCCAGCCTAAAGGCTGGCAATGGACCTGTTATGATTTTCACCACATTCCCCATCCATTCCATCTTTGCTCCTAGCTTCCCTGCCCTGCCAATCCAACAATACTATTCTAGTTTATGTTTTGCTATTGTAATGAATTAACCTAGCAAGGGCTTTCGGCCCACGCTTCCCTACGGCCCAAGTTCTTTTTTTTATAGAGTAAACTGCCAAAATGGTCCATGAGGTTTGGTCACTTTTGTCACTTTAGTCCAAAACTCAAAATCTTTTGAATCTGGTCCCCGTGGTTTCAATTTTAATGTCATTTTCATTCAAAAGGAAAATATGGTCAGATTTTTCAGTTAACATCCATTTTTTTTTTTGTCTTTTTTCTCCCTTTTAATGAAGGGGAAAATGGTCAGATTTTTTTAATTTGTTATAATAAAACATTAAAAGACCATTTTACCATTCACTAAAAGGGCGGAAAAAAAACAAAAAAGTTGGATGTTAACTAAAAAATCGGACCAAATTTTGATTTTGGATGAAAATGGCAACAAAACTGAAACCACAGAGACCCAGATTCAAAAGGTTTGAGTTTTGGACTAAAGTAGCAAAGTGACCAAACACTAGGGACGATTTTGACAGTTTACTCTTTTTATAAGTAGGTAGTTTGGTCTTTTGGATTGAAAGCAATTCACTTTTTACGAAAGTGACCAAATTTTACGATCCGCTCTGGCCCTAAAAAGCTTGAGACGGCCCAAAGGAAAGGTTTTCCTTCATCTACCCTCCTCGGCGAGTTTTGTTTGTAAGCAACTAACATATATAAAGGTAGCTAATGCGAAAATAACATATAAACCTTTCCTCTACAACATTCTTGTCATCGGTCATGTATGTAGACTTCCAACTTCTGCCTGCGAAGGACGATGGACGGTCTTCATCACTCATTACCTTTTTATATGTCAATCCATGCTCCTCCATCCGTGCAACCACCCCTGGGTGTTTCTCTTTCATCTTCTCATATACGATATGACTCAAAACTACTGGAGTTTCTCCCCCCATTCCTGGTTCTTCCTCACAAAAGAAAAATAACTTGGACGGGAACTCCAGAAGCTGTCAAACAAATTATATAACTTCATGAAAAAAAATCAAATAGGGATTCAAACAATATTGAAGGATGACATTTTGGGTGTTTGGCATTCCTTTTAACTTATAACATATAAACTTTTTATAAGTCAAGTAAGAATTTAGAAATTCTAACTTCTCATTTTCCTCTTTTCAAACCATAAAACTCCTTCTCAACCCTTATCCAAACACTATCAAAATGACTTATTAACTCTTTATAAGTCAATAAGTTAAAAGTAGCTCCAAAATAAGCTAATCCAAACACCCACATTTTCCAGTGTTTAGAATAACCGAAAACAAGACACTAATAAACTATCCTAATATTTAAATTAGAGAAAGAAATAACAAAGTATAAATCAAATAATAATAATAATAATAATAATAATAATAATAATAATAAACTCGATTAACATGCTTCAGATTGAGTTACGAATATCTAGTGGCATCTTGGGTGTGGGATAAGGTTTTAGGACTAATAGGTTCTAGGTTCAATTCCCACAATGGGAGGTTTTTCCATATTGAGTTAAATGTCATTTTAGTCCTTGTGGTTTGGGTCATTTTGTCAGTTTAATCCAAAGGTTTCATTTTTCGTCTGTGGGTTCAAAAAGGTTTCACCGTTGCCATTTTAGTCCACTAGGTTAACTTCATCCATTTTTTTCGGTTAACAAGAAGGGCGATTCAGTCATTTTATATGTAATTATATTAGCTAGAAAGACAATTCGGCCATATAAAACGACCGAATTGTCCTTCTCCTTAACAGAAAAAATAGATAAAGTTAACCTAGTGGATTAAAATGGCAACGATGAAACATTTTTGGACCCACAGACAAAAAATGAAACCTTTAGACTAAACTGGCAAACTGACCCAAAATACAGGGACTAAAATGGCATTTAACTCTTCCATATTTAGTGGGTTTCCTCCTGAATTGGTGTATAGTCATTATTGCCTAGTGAAGATGGATATGATCAGGTGGTTCCGCTAGTGACACAATGATACTCTAGTGGTCTGTCAGTGATTCAAATTTATCGTTAAAAAAAAACGAGTTACGAATAAATTGACGAATGTGGGAAGATTTAAAGACGTTACTTACGTAAGCCATCTCATGATGAAAAGGAATTCGCTTATCGGCGGGACTTTCATTGGTAGTGTGAACCCGGCCAACCACTTTGGTTCTAACGGTCTGGCCTCCCATGTAGACCAATTCAGGGAAGCCAAAAGCTTCAACGACGTCGTTGAAGTCAGAAGGAGATGTAACAGGGAAGCCTCGAAAGAGAATAACGCCGCTTTTGTGGAGAAGAGACTCCAACCATTGCTTATCCGACCTGATAGCCTCTATGATATTAGCGTTAGCGGTTGGGGACAACACCGCCGGGAAGAGAAGACCGTCGTCATAAGATCTTTGCTCTGGTAGTTCTACTTCACGGAAATATCTTCCAGTGGCCATTTGGCAATTGTCTCTAATGGACTGATTGTTATCATTGTTATCGTTACGTTACATATATGAATTGTCTATCTAGAATATTTTTGGACATTTGTTAATATTATTTTATTGTCATTAGATACCCTTATATATTCGTATAGTATAAATTATAGGTTATTATATAACGGGGTAAGATCAAATAAAAAATTGATTTTGCCTAAGTAGGATGAGAAGGAATCTTAACCATTCATTTTTCAAATCAATGGTTAACATGAAAGTGTGGGAGAAAGGAGGAGTGCAAGGGTATCTTAGGAAAATCCTATTTATGGACTTTCTCTCTCTACATGCAAGGCACATGCATATTCCACCCCCATTTTTTAAACGTTCATAACTTTTTTATATGACATTATTTTTTCATAAAAATTTCACCATAAAATCGAACGTCTTTTTATCTTTAATTTGAGTACCATATTGCTATAGAAAATATGAAAACTAAAAAAACCCATTAAAATGTGTTGTATTTCTATGTTGTATAACATTTTTTTGTGCTGGATTTTTGTACTATTTTTTTGTGCTAAATTTTTGTGCTAAATTTTTTGTGCTGGATTTTTTTATCTTAATTTTTTTTTCTCAATTTTTTTTGCTGGATTTTTTCATGCTATATTTTTTGTACTAGATTTTTTGTGCTATATTTTTTTGCATTACATTTTTTGTGCTATATTTTTTTGTACTAGATTTTTTGTGCTAGATTTTTTTGTACTATATTTATTTTGTTGTATTTTTAAAAAACAAAAAGGGTGCCACATGTCATTTTCACTCCTATTTATAAGGACCAAAATGCCCTTCATTCCTACTTATTAGGAGTGCCACATGTCATCATCACAATCCTTCTTAGGCTACTTAGGCAAAATTCACTTTTTAGTGGATCCTTCCCCATATAACCATGACACAAACGTATAACTTATTTTATATGGATTTTCCTAACAGTTCACGCCTTTAGACCATGGGGAATGGTGGGGCGGGGGTTGGGGCGGGGGTTGGGCATTGGTTGACACGTGGAATGGGGTGGCAGACATGGGTAAACCCACATTGATCACGGTATGGTGGGGCGGGGGTTTGGGGCGGGGGTTTGGTGGGCTTGTGGGCTGATCGGCTGGGCTGACCCGCTGGGCTGACCCAATAAACACAAATTTAAGTTTTTAATATTTTTAAATAGATCATTACAAGAAAAGAAAATTACAAAAAAAAAAAAACAAATTCCTAATTTTTATATTTGTTTTTTATCTCTTCTCTCAACGCCAATACTATTTCTAACTCGTCACCCTGTAGGTGATCAATCGGCTGGGATAGAATCTTCAAATCATCACGTCTTTGTTTCAGGGCATCTCTAGCAGAATCTCTAGCTTCTTTGCTCCTTCGTATTTCGGCCCTTTGTTGTTGGAATACGTTGAATGTATCCATCTTGCATGAAATGTCATCCAACTGGTCGCTGTATATTCCCCTACGCGACTCAGAACTCCCAGCTGAAGCCAATGCCGTTTGTTTTTTAGCACGCCTTCTTGAGGCATTTCTTCCATGCTCAGGCCGGTTTGGGCTTGGCGAATCATCCAAAAGGTCCTCAAACTCTTGATCTCGTGCATCAGATTGGGCTTGGGACGAGGCCCTTGACCTTTTGGAAGACGAGTTAGTTTCGCTACCAATGGGGATAGTCGACCACTTTGGATGGAATTTACAAATCTCCCAACAATGCATGAAACGGAAGTCGGTCTTCATATTTGATTTGAATGCGACCAGTGCATTTGTCAAAATGTCTGCTTCGGTTTCACCACTTTTAGGGTTTTGCTTTGCTTTATTTAAAAACCCACTAAATTTTGTTAGGTGGGTGCTTATTTCGCTCCACTTTGAGGATAAGCTATCGTTTTCACGATAAGTCTCCCTACTCATTTCTTCATGGAATAGTTTACTAACCCATTCCCACAGGGCGGTTCGATGTTGCGAATTTCCTATTTTAATAAAAAAATATTAATATATTACAAACTTATATAAAAAATAACCATTCCATTAATAAAAACAAAAGAATACCTAAAGTTGAATGTTGAGATTGTTCACACCAAGCCCTCGCCAATGCAACTTCTTCAGCATAGACCCATTTTTGTTGTTTTCGTTTGGCGGTTTCAACTACTTTATCCTCGGTTTTTTTCTTATGACTTCTTTTTTTGATGGGTTTCGATGCGGTAGGACTCTCTTTGGGTGGTTGAGTTTCGGGAACGGATTCGTTTTGTGAAAGGTCGATGGAGGTTGGTGAAAGGTCGATGGGCGATTGTGAAAACGGGGTAGGTATTGCATCTTCGGTGTTTGGGAAGTTAGTAAATACACGATTCCCGATATACGATGCATAACCCGCCATGTCGGGCATATGAGAGTGTATGAAAAATGGACGAGCTACTGGACGATTGGGTGGTGGGCTAGGATTATTTTCTTGGAATCCATACGGGTTGCTCGGGTCAAAAGGACGGTTGTAAGGATGCATTTTTTTCGTTTTGTAGAAGGAGAATTGAAGATGTATAGAAGATGTGGTTGAATGTGGTAAAAAATGGAAGTAAAATGTGAGTTTTATAGTGAAAAAATGGAATAATTTTTTTTTTTTTTAATATAGCCGTTGGCCAACGGCTATTTTCTTTTGGCCATTCACAAACCGCCATGTCACCTTGCTCCCCCGCCCCACGCCCGGCTTGAAACCCAAGCCCCAAGGGGCCACGCCCCAACCCAAGCCCACCCGGGGTGGTGCCTTGGGCGTTTTACCCCAACCCACGCCCAAACCCCCGCCCCATACAGTGAGTTAAATATCAACCGGACCCACTGTTCACAACCTGCCAAATGGTGTGTTAAAGTTATTCCTAATTTAGTGAAACAGGCGATTAGATAATGATAATGATGGGTTTGAAGATTTAGTTCATTTGAGTTTATTTGGTATTTATCTATTTAGTTGTTTGAATTTTAACAAGTGTTAGGATAAGTATAAGTTTATTTATTGTGTTTATTTAATAGAGTTTTGAGTCTTAATATATAGTAGAAGGAGGCTTACGTGTGATGTGTGCCTTCTGTTAACCCACAATGTTAACCCATGAAACCCATGAAATATCACTGTGTTCCCGAGTTGACTTAAGGAGAGAAAAGAAATGATTCTCTCCTTTTCTTTTCTTTCTCTCCTTTTCTCTCCAAATTGAAAAAAAAAATTTAGGCAAAAAATCTCTCATTTTCTCTTCTTTTCTCTCCTTTTATGAAACTCTAGAACACAACTAAAAATTATTTCCTTCCAAATCTTTTCTTTTCTCTCATTTAATGAAACTCGGGAACACAGTGTAAAAGTGCATCTCTAATTTGCAATTCCTTTTATTTTTTAGTAGTTGTTATGCATTTCCTATTTTTTAGTAAACTAGTAGTGGATAGGTTAATAGTGGGTAGTTTTTTATTTGTTATGTAAGGCTATTTATAAGACTCAAACTTCTATCAGATGCATTAAGAATGGAAAATATTAAAAGAGAGTTATCTCAAAGTCTTGATTCTTGTTATTTTCTTTTGAGCTTAATCCACTCAACGGATTATTTATCCCAAATCCGATTGGTTCGTATCAACGTGATGTGGTGGGAAACATAAACATTGCCAAGGGGATTCACAGTTCATTTCGGTTCGGTTATTAGCCTCAAACGAAACTGAAAACCGAAGTCATTGGTTAATCAATTTTGTTAACCAATTGGTTATTGATTCGTTTTTTTTTTTTTTGTTAGATTGTTGATTTTCGGTTCGGTTCGTTTGATTTTGGTTAATAACCAAACCAAACTTTGGTTAAAAAATTTCCTTAGAATTACATAAAAATAAGGTATAAATACATGGAATGGATGTGTATATATACATGAAACTAGGTTATCACCCGGGATTTTTTCCCGACTCGAGAAAGTTATTTATATTAATACATAATTAAATCATACAAAAAGTATGACATGTTAAATGTCTTGGCTATAGAATAGTTATAAACTTTTCATAAACTTAAACACAGGTTGTGAACGTGTAATAAAAGTTGCAAACTTATTGATTGGTTATGTTTGTTGTTTATAAATTACTTTGTATGAAAAATGATTTAAAAAAACAATAGATTATTCCACGTGAACTTCACGGGTTGGACCATTTAAATGATGTAAACAACGATTGAATAATGTACACGGGTTGGAGCATTTATTTTTTTCAATACTCTTAAGTATATAAATGTTACACGGGTTCGAACAATGTAAAATATATAAATGGAGACAGATGAAAATTGCATTGACATCATCAACAGAGCATCGATAAAGTGTTCTTTGATTCTGAAGAAGGATGAAGAGTGTGCAAGACTAGGATGAAGAGTGTGCGACAGTGGCGGATCTAGAAAATCATTATAGGGGCAACGTTTCAAAAAAAAGGGTAACAGAATCGAAAAACTTAAAATTTTTCCAAAATTTATACTACCGCCGGAGCGTCAAGGGCAACGGAGGTTACCCTTTTTAACAAGGTAGATCCGCCCCTGGTGTGCGAGACTGATGTTTCTGTCTCGCTTGAATCTGAAGACGGAACTTGAACTCGATTCCCACACTACAGATCCACTTGATTCATTTACAGATCTACGTCATTTACTCAATAAAGAGATGCCAAATAATCAGGATAATTTAATTCAAATGGTGTTAAGCAAGTAGAAGATAATCACATTAATTGCTAGAATAATTTTTCAAAAATAATCATACACAAGAAGAAGGTGGGCCACTATTTAAGTTGGATTTGCGAACCGTGGCGTCTGTTGCTTCGGTAGCGGCGGCCCAAGACACTTCATTTGTTGGGCTTAATTTGATTAAAGATTCTACTTTACTTTGCTGTTCTAATGCTAGATATTTTACCTGTATAGCAGGTTATAGTTCTACATGGCATTTATTTAACTTTTTTTAATACATGATTACATGGAATCAAATAAAAGAAATATAAAACAAAATGAAGGATCAAATATTACAAATCGTAAATCAAATCAAATCAAATCAACCAAATATAATAAATTACAAACAATCAACTATAACAATTGTAAACCCTACCCTCCATTCGTACGTGATTCTACTTTATTCGAACTGCCGGTTTGTGTTTTGAACGAGATTCAGATCTTGTTAGGGTTGAGTTTCGGCGATTTGCGTGGAGAGGAAAAGCTTCAACGATGGCGAATCAAGAACAATCGTCAGCAACCAAAGTCGATCAAGCGTTCGACCGTTCAGTACCAATCGAACAACAGGTAATTGTTTTTGATGTAGTATATGCATTACCCTTTTGTTCACATCTCCCTTGTTCTTTGTTCATCTATTTAGTCAGATTTTTCTTTCTGATTGCATGTATTCCTCAAGCATATCGTCTTCCGGTTCATCGGTTTTGAACACTTCTGTGCAAGTATTTACAGTGATATAGTTAAATCAATATATAATTATTAAGTTGTGCTATACTGCCATTACATAGTTGAATCAATATACAATTATTAACTCGTATACATAGTTGAATCAATATCAAAGTTAGCATCGTTGGATATATAATTATTAACTCGTATACATAGTTGAATCAATATATAATTATTAAGTTGTGCCATTACATTATAATATTCATATTATATTATGTATAGGACATGACCGTAGCTTTACAAGACAAATAATTATAATTAGGTTATGAGATTTTAATAGATTATTTACATATGATAAATTACATAATCCATTTGGCATTTATGTGCCATCTCAACAAATTTATTAAATAAAAAACCTAAATAAATGCCATGATGGATAACCTTCTATTTAGGTAAAATATCTAAGATTGAAACATCAAATGAAACTTGAATGATCTAATTAGAAAAAAAAAAATTATGAGTGACCTAATTAGAACACTTTTAAAACTTGGTTACACCCTTATTTCCCTTATTTTAAAGTGAAGAATGGAATTGGGAACGTGGATAAGCTTCGCGAAATTAGCAATGATTCTTCTTCAAAATTTTAGCCAATTAGTGAACTTGTTTTAAAAAAAAAAACACTTGAATAATATTCTTGATAAGTATGAACAAGGTGCATTAATTGTTGATGGCTTCCATGCAACTCACGGGGAGAAGTATCAAGATGGTGGTGAACTGGTGTTGGGATGGTGGCGGAGTTTTGATCAAAAGTTCCACGGGGACGGAAAATAATGGGATTAGACAAAATAATTGGCAGGGCGGACCTATATAATTTTGAAATTTTCAAACAAAAAATCGGAAATATAATACTTCTAACCGAAACATTGGCAGGGACGGGTGCACGCGAAACTACATCACACCAAGTCTAAACCGAAAGGTTTATCCTCGTGGGAATGGTCTTGTCAAGATGGGTTAATCATTTATCTTTCCTCGGGTTCTAATCGGAGTATGATTTGCAAAAAAACAAAAATGTGAGACTCGTTACAAGGGGGAGAGGTGAGGGTTCTCCTTGTAACCACTCTCCGGCGTAAGAATAAGTATCTTTTAAGAAGAGGAACAAATGTGTGTTGAGAGTGAGAGCCGACACCTCAACCTTTGGAAGAAGTCTCGTATTTATAGCCGAAGGTGGGAGGAGGATTGTGGGCTGATGGGCTTTGGTACAATTATCGTCGTGGAGGAATACCCCTTTGGTCCCTCCAACAAGACAAGTAGAATTTGCAGGGTTGGGGTGACGTGGCGCAAAGTAATTGGCCACTCGTCATGACCCAGGTGTACCTTTTGTCAGCCTTGACACCAACCGTTAGCAGAGACCTTGTCGTAGCACCTAAGAAATGGCTAATAGGCGCCACATGTTGTCCTTTTGTACTTGTTGTCCCCTCAATTCCTTTATTATGGGAGAAGCGTTAGTCGGGTGTCGTAGCCTGATTGGTTGCATGGGGCCGCCCGGTGTACTACTTGTCTCTTGCATGGGCAGTTGTTACATGTATGCGTGGGTGCCCTCGTATGGAAACACTCTCATGTTTGCCTAGTTTTTTTGGTTACTTCTTTGGTATGGTCCCATGTGTACATGGTTGTAGGCGACGTTCAGGACCATACCCCTTCATAAATTAATACTTGTACTGTAGTATAATAATTCTCTTCTATTATCTTTTTTCTTATGTTTATATGTTTTATACATAAATTGCTTTATCTCAACAGTTTAGTGAAATTCTTTTGTTATTATGATTTTTAATTAATAATCTGTGTGATTAAAGAAAGACATGGAAATATTTAAGCATTTGTGAGGATGAATGAACCCCAAAAACATTGCCAAACAACTAAGTTTGTGTGAAATAAATCAAACCAAAAAAAAACTATACTTGTGAGATAAAAAGAGAGTTGTTTTTAAACACCATTTATATCACTGTATTTCATCTTCATGACCACTTGTTACCATCCTTAACAACAAAATGTCCTTTCATAAAGAAACATGTGAAGTAAACTATAAAGATTATGACATCGACTTAAACTAACAAAAAAAAACCTCACAATTTCGATGCGGGTTTGATCAGTTGAGATTTGTGTCTTCATTACGATACTTGCCCAAATAAACTTGTCTTTAAAAAGTACCCGAAACGACTTATTGTGATTCATTCTACTTCCGCTTTTCAAAATCTTATACTTTTGGTGGCAAACGATTCGAAAACGACCCGTTAGCTGGCGGCTCTGATGTCTCTGTGTCGGTTTCTGGTCCTTCCTCTGTAAATGAATTATATCATATAAATATCAAATTTTAAATCCAAATTTTCTATTGAATTTGTAAAGGAAAAACTATTATTTATGTGTTGAAGAAAAGATAGAAAGATACCGAATAGAGACTTGATGGTTGGTCTCTTTGGTTTGTTACTTTTCTTTTTAAGTTCAGCTGCAACAATGAATATAAAATTGAATATACCTTCAAAACTTACAAATAAGTTCTTTAGTGTATTTTTAATGCATATGACATCATAAACAACCTGACTTGATTTTTTTTATTATTATTACTAACATAGTTTTTATAGAGACTGGTTAGCGTACAAAACCACCTTATCGTGCGATGCGTACGCGAGCATCTCAACCGCACATCTTATCTAATCTAGGCTTCCAATTGAACACGGTGGCACAATAGTAATTAACTTTGCATAATTACGCACTTTATTTGCATAATTACGCATGGGTTAGGCTAACCCTAATTACGCACGTTATATTGGCGGTCGCGTACCGTCGCACGTTAAGAGCCTTTTGTATTTAAACTTTTCATAGTTTTTATAAGCATATTCAACGAGAAAAAAAGTGTTTGTGGGCCAGGCCAAGGCAACCCTATAACATAGCTGCTTATGTGTGTGTTCATGAGAAGGTAAAAGAGAGAGACCCATTCCAGGGACTTGATAGTCGTTAACAATCTCAAAGTTCTTGTATGTGTAACCAACAAAGTTGATATCTTTGGATGAAAGCATCTGCAAATGATTCAAACAAACCATTATTGGTTGAGGAAAGCAATAAGAACATAAGAGTAAAATGTCATTTTCGTCCCTGAGGTTCGGCCAATTTTGTGACTCTCGTCCAAAGGTTTGTTTTTCCGCATCTTGATCCAAAAGGTTTGAAATATTGCCATTTTCATCCGGATCGTGAACTCCATCCATTTTTTTCCGTTAAATCGGGGGTATTTCCGACTTTTTTGAAATTGCCCTTTGAGTTAACAAAAATGACGTAAATACCCCTGACTTAACGGAGACAAATGGATGGAGTTAACGAGCCGGATGAAAATGGCAAGATTTCAAACCTTTTGGATTCAGATGCGGAAAAACAAACCTTTGGACGAGAGTCACAAAACTGACCAAACCTCAGGGACCGAAAATGGCATTTTACTCAAAACATAATGTAAATGTAACCATTTACATATATGTGTGTATGCGTGCGCGTGTTGAAGGATTAATCTTGATATAGGAAGGAGTAATTAAATAGTTAGAGATAATTATTAGAGTAAACTGCCATTTTGGTCCCTGTGGTTTAGGCACTTTTGCCATTTTAGTCCAAATCTCAAACTTTTTAAATCTGGGTCCCTGTGGTTTCACTTTTATTGCCATTTTAGTCCAAATCTCAAACTTTTTGGAACAGTCAAAAAAAGGGGGATTTTGAATTTTGGACTAAAATGGCAATAAAGATGAAACCACAGGGACCCAGATTTAAAAAGTTTGAGATTTGGACTAAAATGGCAAAAATGCACAAACCACAGGGACCAAAATGGCAGTTTACTCTAATTATTAGTTTAAAGTATTATGTTTATCTAGTTACTTTATTAATTGGTTAACAAGTATTAGAGCTGGTATTGGTTTAGGATAGCTTGTTTAGCAAGTAATTAGTTTAGTATAAATAGATGGGTTAGGTTATGTAATTACTTGGATGTTTTGCTTTGTTCTTTATTAATATATAAAAGAGTCGTGAGGAGTTCTCACAAAATCGTTGTGTTGCTGCGTTTTTGATCCAGTTAATTCCAACAATTGGTATCAGAGCGTGTAACGATCAAGCGGGAGCAAGAAGAATCGAAGCAAATCAACCCGGTGAAGTCGAAAACCTTCGTGGATCGACAAGGAGAAAGAAGTCGAAAACCTTCGTGGATCGACAGAGAGAAGAAGACTCGAAATCTAAGTGAATCGAGCGGAGACGAAGACTCGAAATCTGAGTGAATCGAGTAGAACGGTCGAAATCTGAGTGAATCGACAAAGAGGTTTAAAGGTACGTCGCAATCTTAGTGAAGCAAGTATTTTGTGTTCGAGATCTGTGAACAAAAGAAAAAGAAAAGTGAAGTTTTTGTTTTAGGCACTGAATTGGTAATCTTTGAAGACCATAGGATAATATTAAGTAGGTAAATAATTAGAAGAGTAAACTGCCATTTTGGTCCCTGTGGTTTGGCCAGTTTTGCCACTTTAGTCCAAATCTCAAACTTATTACATCCAGGGCCCTGTGGTTTGCATTTTGTTGCCATTTTGGTCCAAATTTCAAATTTGACCAGATTCTCCTACTTAAACCCTTCTATTTTGTCTTTACTCTCAGGGGCATTTTGGGTATTTTAAAAATTATTATATTTAATTGTATATATTTAATACCTAAAACAATTATATATAATATATATACACCCACACATACTGAAGTGAGAACTCTCTCTCTCTCTCTCATCTTTCTCACTCTGCTCTCTCTCTCTCTCTCTGAACTACCACCACCACACCACACCACCACAACCACCACCCCCACCACCGTATCATCACCACCACCATCTCTGCTCTCTCTCTATCTGAACTACCACCACCACACCACCACCACCACCACCCCCACCACCGTACCTACCACCACCACCTCCTCCACCGTTCTCAACTACCAGCACCACACCATCACCACCCTCTCTCTTTTTCTCTCTCTCTCTCTCCTCCTGCCGCCACAAACCACCACCACCGTCTCCATATTCAATCGATTGATTATCAGAGGAATCGAACCAGTCATCTGTACCGGAATCACCCACCACCACCGTCTCCAGATTCAATCGATTGATTATCAGAGGTGGTTTCTTTGATACGGCGGCGACGGAAGCGGATGGTTGAGGGTTTCTTTTTGGGGTGGTGAGTTGAGGCAGTAGCTGCCATATGAATTGAAAGGGGGGGGGGTGGGTGGGTTTTTTTTTTTTTTTCGTTAATTTGGTATCAAAGTTGTACAGATTCGTCAGATGGTGTTGCAGGTTTAGGTGATGGTGGAGGCGGTGGCTTTTAATTTAGGGAAGGGTGGGGATGGTGGTGGTTGAGAGGAATCCAGGGGAGTGGATGTGGTGGTAGTAGGTGGGGGTAGCAGTGGTGCTGATGAAGGAGGTTTTGTTGATGAAAATGGTGCTGATGAACTGCAGATTGAAGATGGTGCTGATGAACTGCAGGTTTTGTTGATGTAAATGGTTTTGTTGATTGCAGGTTTTGTTGATGATTGCAGATTTTGTTGATGAAAATGGTTTTGTTGATTGCAGGTTTTGTTGATGAACTGCAGGTTTTGCTGATGATTGCAGATTGAAGATGGTGCTGATGAACTGCAGATTGAAGATGGTGCTTATTGATTGCAGGTTTTGTTGATGAAAATGGTGCTGATGAACTGCAGATTGAAGATTGAAGATGAAGAATCGATGAAAATGATGATGATTTGACTTTGTATGGTGCTGATGAACTGCAGATTGAAGATGAAGATTGAAGGGGTTGAAGATGAAGAACCGATGAAGATGATGATTATTGATATGGCGGTGGTGGCATTCGATCGGAACCGATGAAGATGATGATTATTGATTTTGTGAATGTCTGTATGTATATATATATAATATATAATTAATTTTGTGTTAATTTATTAAAAAAATAAAGGAGGGTGGGGTGGGGTGGGGTGGGTAGTTGGGCATGCAAAATGACCAAAATGCCCCTTTAGAAAAGGACAAAAAACCAGGTTGCAACAGTGAAAAATTAGGGTTTTTGAAATTTGGACCAAAATGGCAACAAAATGCAAACCACAGGGCCCTGGATGTAATAAGTTTGAGATTTGGACTAAAGTGGCAAAACTGGCCAAACCACAGGGACCAAAATAGCAGTTTACTCTAATTAGAAATTCAAAGTTTGATGTGGGCCACGTGAACATAGTTATCGATAGCGAATAGCGACAAATAGCGACAAGGTACCTATATGCTACGTAGCGATAGCGATGAAATAGCGCTCGCTATTTCATGTATAGCGATAAGGTAGCAGAAATTTTTAAAAATAAAAAATATAGATATTTATAATTTATATATGTATATAATGTTAATTTTATACTTTTTATGCATAAATTCAGAAGTTTAAGGATCAAATGTGAACTAGTGAAGATAGAGGGGGTTAAATGTTTAAATACACAAACTAATTTTACACTTTTTTATGTAAAAGTTATAAGTTTTAGGGGCTAAATATAAACTGGTGAAAGATAGAGGGGTTAAATGTTAAAATACCTAAAGTTATTTAACCCTAGGAGTATTAAACACGCCGCTACTCTGCATCTTCTTCCTTCTTCCTGGTCGCCATCTTCTTCCTTCTTCCTGGACTCCTGGTCGCATCTTCTTCTCACATGTTTCCGGCCAAAAAGCAGCGCCGGCGCCGGAATTTATCGCCGGAGGTCGCTATTTTCACGCTTTTCAGCCGCGAGATCCAAATAGCGCAGGTACATCGATTCGCAACGCTATTCGCGATAGCGGTCGCTATGGCCGCTATCGATAACTATGCACGTGAAGAAAAAGAAACAAAGTGGTTGTTGCTTACGTAAGGAATAATAAAGAAAGCAAGTACATAAGTCTTGGTTGGTTTCTTTAAAAAAATCACGGCACCATCCAAAACAAACAAACAGTATTTTTGGTGAGGTTTTTGACAGTCAATCTAAGTGAAAAAAAAAGGGTGAAAGATGGGAGATGGGGCACCAGTTAATACAGGGATTGTTCAGGTACGAGAAAACAACAATACCTCGTTTCAGGTTCCTCGATTGACGTCAAAGAATTACAACACTTGGACTATCTTGATGGAGTCGGTATTAGACGCTCAAGGACTTTGGGAGGTGATTGATCTGGTAACAGGTGATGCCGTGGATGAGAAGAAAAACAAAGTTGCTAGGGTGGTTATTTTTCAAGCGCTACCGGAAGACATACTTTTACAAGTTGCAAAAAACCGAAGTGCGAAAGATATTTGGGAAGCTTTACGAGTAAGATTTCTTGGCGTTGACAGGGTTCAAAAGGCTCGATTGGCTTCGTTAAGAGAATTCGAGCAGCTTCGAATGAAAGAGACAGATTCTATAGAAAACTTTGCTGGAAAGATAAGCGGATTTGTTTCAAGATATAGCAGTCTTGGGTCAAGTCTTGATGATGAAGCACTAGTTCGAAAGTTGTTAGATTCTGTACCAAAGAAGTATCTTCAAATTGTTGCTTCTATTGAGCAGTATTCGGATATCGAGAGTATGCCATTTGAAGAAGCAATAGGCAGGTTGAAAGCCTATGAGGAACGAAACAAAGAGCAAGACGAGACGAGTGATAATGATCAAAGTAAGGTATTATTATCTAAAACTGATGGTCAAAGTTCTAATACCAATGGACAAGACTCTAAAGCCGATGGTCAAGAGAAGAATGAAGAGTCTGGTTGTAAGTGTTGTGGACGAGGATGGTCTAGCCAAAGTGATCGTGGAAGAGGTCGTGGTCGTGGTCGTGGTCGAGGAGGACGATACCAAAGGGATAAAAGGTTTATCGTATGTTATAATTGTCAAGAAAAAGGTCATTATGGAAGTGAATGTCCTAAGAAGGAGTCAAAGGAAGAAGTAGCAAACTTGGCCGAAGAGTATGATCCGTCACTATTTTGAAGAATAACATGTCCATATCAAGATTAAGGGGGTGAATGAAGGATTAATCTTGATATAGGAAGGAGTAATTAAATAGTTAGAGATAATTATTAGTTTAAAGTATTATGTTTATCTAGTTACTTTATTAATTGGTTAACAAGTATTAGAATTGGTATTGGTTTAGGATAGCTTGTTTAGCAAGTAATTAGTTTAGTATAAATAGATGGGTTAGGTTATGTAATTACTTGGATGTTTTGCTTTGTTCTTTATTAATATATAAAAGAGTCGTGAGGAGTTCTCACAAAATCGTTGTGTTGCTGCGTTTTTGATCCAGTTAATTCCAACACGTGTGTGGTACTATATTATTAGAAACAACCCCATGAGATTATAAACGTTACCCTTCTCCATGGTCCAGATCTTGATGAGCTATGACTTTGGTGTTCAGACTGAAACATGAAGACAACAAAAAATATAAATATAAATTAACATATAAGAGAAGGGTCATTTACATATCATTAATAGAGGTTTTACATACCTCTTCGAACTTTTCAAAGTTTTGAGTATCCAACTCATCGTTAACTTCAGGAATGAATGCGGCTTCCATCTGATAAATCCTATCCCAATCGATACCTCTAAACCAAATATGAGCCTGATATAATGAACACATTAAAGTGAGTCAATGTAATTAAAAACTGATACTCGAAACAGTTCCAAGAAGCTAGAATAGGACACACCATACAACACCTTTATTTCATCTGCGCCTTTCGATCCTAGCCGTTGGTTGACATTACAAAGCAGTTTGCTAATTAGATCTTTTGCCTCTAACGAAAGCCTTGCTTCTTCAGGGAACTTTAAATGCATCTTCCAGTTTACTATCTGCAGGTTCAAGAACATTAGTACCAGCCATATGTATGAAACAAAAAATCCATGTCAAATAACGGAAGTACGAAATAAGCTACCTTCCTACAAGTTGACATTGGATCATCAGAGTAGAAAGGTGGATAGCCCACAAGCATTTCAAACATAATAGCACCGAGAGACCACCTAAAGAACAAAAAAAAAATCACATAATCGTTGTAAAGCACGCAATCAAGATTCAAAATAAGCATGCTAGTGTGCTACATACCAATCACATTCCAGTGCATAACCTTTTTTCAGCAGAACCTCTGGAGCTATATAATCAGGAGTTCCGACAGTAGAATAAGCCTGCAATGTCACAAGAGGTCAAGAATTGCATCAGGTTAAGGTACTTTATGATTTCTTCAGAAATTGAGTAGGTAAAAGTAGGCCTGTAAACGAACCAAACAATCATGAACTGTTCGTGAACTTGTTAAATGGGAAGTTCGTTTATGTCCGTTTATTTAATAAACGAACGAACATGAACGCAGGGGTATGTTCATTTAATTAAACAAACGAACATGAACACAAGTTCATTTATGTTCGTGAACATCCATTTGTGTTCGTTCATTCGTTTGTTTACATTTGTTTATGTTCGTTCGTTTAAGTTTGTTAGTTTATGTTCTTTCAATTTAAATACATAAGTAGTTATATTTATATAAATATTAACATAAACAGACTTTTCTAACTACTTATAAAGATAAAATTAATTGGTAGTTGGGCTTTCTAGTAATAACAATGGGTTTTCCAATGGAGTTTATCATGATTAATCACTAATTTATATAAAAAATTAGACCTGGCAAACGGGTCGGGTCGGGTCGGGTCATGGGTCAAAACAGGTTTGGGTTAGATTAGAACGAGTTCGGGTCAAAACGGGTCAATTAAAAAAAGGGTTGTTTTGGTTCGGGTCGGAATGGGTTCGGGTCGAAACGGGTCCGGGTCAGAACGGGTTTCGGGTCGGGTCATGTTTGTTTTTTTTTAACAATCACATAGCCTAGAACATTCAAAACTTGCTCGATAATGAATCATTAAGTAGAAAGAAATCACCACTAGCTGTGCTTATTCCACAATACTAAATGTAACATTAAAACTGCAGCAATATCGATTTGGGGCCATTTCAAAAAAAAATGATTTTTACCTTTTCAAACAATATTTCAACTCAGCATCACAACTTATTGTTAAGAAAATGCAATGATAAAAAAAATGGTCAAATCACTTCCACAAAGTTGTGTGTCAAGTACAGTGGATACATGGAGAATGCAAGTTGCGACAAAACAAATCGTCACAATAAAGTTTTGTCTTCTTTGTTTTCAAATAACCATCAGATTCTCTTCTTCGTTTATCACTCAAATGGCAACGAAGAAGGTGATGATAATGGTACACCAGTGTCAGTGTTCGGAGTTTAATGGTGATGGAGGTTTGCGTCGAAACGGTACGGGTTGAAACGATACGGGTCGAAACGGTTCGATTCAAAACGGTACTGGTGGAAACGGTACGGGTCGAAACAGTTCGCGTCGAAATGGTTCGATTCGAAACGGTACTGGTAGAAACGGTTTCTCGTCAAAACGGTACTGGTCGAAACGGTACTGGTAGAAACGATACAGGTCGAAACGGTACGCGTCGAAACGGTACGAAACTCGTCCCGACCTGAAACTCATGTCGTGCGGAAACTCGTGTCGGCCCAAAACCCATTGCGATCCGAAACCCGTCCCGTGCAGAAACCCGTGTCGGCCCGAAACCCGACCCGAACCGACCCCGTTCCGATCCAAAACCTGCGTCGTGCCGAAACCCGTCTCGGCCCGAAACTCAATTTGAACTGAACCCACATCGACCCATTTCTTTAATGTTGTCGACCCGCCGCTTTGACCCGAAAATAACAAGATAAAATTTCAAGTGTTGGGTCACTTGAAATTTTAAAAGCAACCCATATAATTTTAAATATCTTACCCAAACCAACCCATATAATTTTAAAAGCAACCCAAACTGACCCATTTGGAAGACTTTGGGTCAAGATTGCCCCCTCTATAAAAAATTACTTTATGTCCGTTTATGTGTAGTAAATTGTGTTCATTTATGTTTCTTCAATTATGTTCATTTGTGCTTGTTTGTTAAATTATGTTCGTTTAAGTTTGTTTGTTTGTTTATGTTCGTTTACGTTCATGAACTGTTCGTTTAGGTTTTAAAACGAACGAACATAAACGAACACGAACACGCCTATTTGCTTACGAACATGAACAAAAAAAATGTGTTCAATTATATGTTCATGTTCGTGTTCGGTTAAAGTTAAATGAACGAACACGAACATGCCCCTGTTCGTGTTCTTTCGGTTCATTTACAGGCCTAGATAAAAGTAAGATTGTTACGAGTGTCCTCCTATTTTTCTGCCAGTGTTGCAGTTGTTCTTGTTGTGTTCGTCTTTCGCCTGTTGAGCTTCCACTAGCATTATCCCCGGTTGAAAAATCAGTTTCTTCGAGAGTACTGCAATCTAACGGCTTACACAGTCCAAAATCTGATAATCTCAAATGACCAAATTTATCAAGTAACAAATTATCTGGCTTGATGTCTCTGTCACCAAAAAAACATGTAAGAAGTTAAATATACTCTAATTTAGTTTGTAAAACATAATGAAGGCATACCTATGTACATAATTATGTTTGTGGATGGATTCAATGGCTAAAACTGTTTCGGCAACGTAAAATCTAGCTTCATCTTCGTTTAACGTATCTTTTCGCATAAGCAATGTCATCATGTCACCCCCAGGTAGATATTCCATGATGAGATATAGAAATTCATCATCTTGGAAAGAACAATACAGTTTAACAATGCAATTACTGTCCACCTCAGCAAGCAGATTCCTTTCGGCTCTCACATGTTCAACCTAAGAAATGGAGTTCGTAAACTAAATACTAGCATATAAGATTAATAAAACAAAAACATGTAGATCACGAAATTACATACCTGGCCTCTGCGAAGCATTTCTGATTTCTTAAGCTTTTTCATGGCATATACATTGCCTGTTGTTTTTTCCCTGCAGATTCTCACCTAAGCCACACAAAGACCATAAAAATATAAAGCCTATAAGAGAAAATATAAAACAAGAAAAATAATTAAATACTAATCGTAACGATTTAAGATTTGAATTACATACCTCACCAAAAGCACCCTTTCCTATCATGGTGAGTAGCTCAAAATCATCAACTCCCATTTTGTGCCTTTGAAGGCGCATATATTCGGTTTCTTTTTTCTCTAGAAATTTAATTAAGTTGTTTTGATCTTCCTCTGACACGTCAGCATCAGCCAATTTCTTCTCGAGTAAAATTCGCCTAACCAACAAAAATTCAAGTGTTACTTTTCTTCTAACTTTAGGTGTTTACTGGCGTAATGACACTAACATTCACCGTATTTTGTTATGTCAATCTAAGATTTCTTTCTTACTATATCAACAGTGTAAAGCAACTACCAATAAGCAGGTAATATCTAACATTATGTAATTTCGAAAATACTACCTTTCTCTCCTCTCTTGCAAATTCTTCATCTGCTCCTTGTAATGGTTCTCAATATACTTTTTAGCAGCAGCAACCTTTTGCTTTGTCATATTCGACGCCTCTTCTTCCGAAATCGAGTCATCTTCAGTGCCTTCCATTGAATCCCTCCTGGTATTCGGCCTCAAGCGATCTCTCGGTTGGAACTTGTGTAGCCAACTCCTCGCAGAATCCATCAATTTCCCTCACCCCGACGAATTCATCACCAACCACAAACCAATACCTCAGAAACACATAAATCACTGACAAATTTTCCACTCCACAACAGATTTCTGCAATCACATTTCATCCAAAATCAATGAACTACCCGATCATGATTCAACACAATTATCAAACATTTTGTTTCAAATAGAATTAGCCAATTGCACATAGTTGATAGTTCCTAATTCAAATGCAAAACAATAGACATTACACAAACTTAACACTCCTTTTCGAGATCCGATAGCTTTACATCAACGCTAACAAGCCTCCATACGCCTCACACAAATCACTAATAATTTTCCACTCCACAACAGATTTCTGCAATCACGTTTCATCCAAAATCAAAGAAAACAATCTACCGGATCACGGTTCAACACAATTATCAAGCACCTTGTTTCCAATAAACTCATTAATTAGCAAATTGCACATACTTCCAAAACAAATCAAATTGCATAGACGCCTCTCTTATAGGAGTTCTTTGGCGCGTAGTTTAGGCGGGACTTTTTATTGTAATAAATGATAGTAATAAAGTAACTGTCTTTTCAGTTACTGTTTTTGTATTTACTGTGTTGATCAGCTTTTATCAGTTTTATAGGTTATAGACGTCCCATCTTCTAAGTTTGGCGTTTTTTTTAAATGGCCTTATGCAGACCAACATGACAAAATACAATAACGGAGTAAATAAAATATTAAGCAGGAAAAATATTTTTTGTTATTTTTGGCGTTTTGTTAGGGTTAACCGTTTTTAGTATTATTTTGGCGTTTTGCTAATAAAGATAGAAATATATCATTTAATTATCTTAAAAAAAAGGAAGATTACATAGAAGAAGAAAAAAAAAGAGCAAAAAAAATTAAAATCCTTCGTCAGAATGTTCTTTATCTGAATATTATCCATCACTTGTGTCATCTTCTTCCTCCTCGGAGTCTTCATCTTGATCTTCATCCATGTCATCACATTCACCTTCATCAGCTTCTTGTTCCTGATGTAACAACCCGCACTTTTGTGCGTTGTTACTACTCGTTATACTCGTTACGCCTAGCACCAGAGATTCGGATCATAATGTAACTATATCGTATATATCGCTATTCGAAGGATAATCGCATATTCTCGAAATACAATATCACTGTACTACACTACTATCACACTAAACACTCACGGAGGCAATGAGTGAGGACCTATTCTACCCTCCTCAGTGGCCGTGAGGTGTCGAACGTAACCAATTAACGCTAACAAGGACCCTCGGGTGAGTGCTGCAGCTCCAGTCGTCATGACGATGATGACAATACGAGTAAACGGTACCCCGTCAGTCTTTGTGGCACTACACGAAATAACGTTCACGATGGCGTCAAGAAAGGACCTATACTACCTTCATTGATAGCCGTGAAACGTCGCTAATAATCGCATACTCGAATCGGAAACCGATTGTTAATTATCGAAACTTTGGATTATGGATACGTAAATACGACCCCTAGTGATATATATATATAATAATAACAATATAATAATAATATAAACCTACTATGAAAAGCGCGCACTTCGAAAACTATCAAAACGATCAAAAACGGAGAAGTCCGACACGTCAGGATAGCTATCCGGACGGATGGGCATGCGCACGGATGGCCATCCGCACGCATGGGCCATCCGCACGGATGGGCCATCCGCACGGATGGGCTATCCGGGCCAAAACCCTTTTCCTCTCCTCTGTTGACTATAAATACCATGTCACACCACTTGAACAGTGATTTGACAGCTCCTATTCAACCAAACGCGCACCAAGACCCTTTTCTCTCGATTTCCTCGCGATTCCGGTAAGATTTCAACCTAAAGCTTGTACTTCTACAATCTACACTCGATTCTACATCATTCCATCTTTCGAAACTCAAATTCTAACCGTGAAATATGCGGATTTGAGGCGTTTTGAGGTGATGTCACCAAGAGTTCTTATGAACTTCAAGTTGGGATCTCATTTCACTATAAACGACCCAGATCCGGGTGATTTCCACATGTTTTGGTAACAAATCTCACCTAAATCTAAGTATTTACCCAAGGAACTGTGCGATTTCGAGTTAACCATGAAGAACCACCACGAACGGCCAGATCTGATGGAACGGGGTGATTCCCGGCCTTTAGAACGAGTCGGAATTTACGGAACTTCAAGTGTTAGTGCGAAATTACACTACCCTAGTAAAAACGAACGTTTTTCCTCCGTTAAACACCCGGAAGCAGTGTTCAGAGTGCGAAACAGACAAGTCAGCCCGCACGGCTGACAGGTCAGTCCGCACGGATGACCTGCCCATCCGCACGCATGACATGTCACCCGCACGCACGCCCATCCGCACGCATGACTTGTCACCCGCACGCACACTCATCCGCACGCACAGCAAAGTCAATCCGCACGCACACTCAACCACACGGATCACTGTTATCCGCACGGATAACATGCCATCCGGACGGATTACTTGTCATCCGGACGGATAACCTGTCCATCCGCACGGATGAGAACAGTCCAACCAAATGAGTAACTTTTCAAGGGTAATCTCGCTTAACCGTATATCGTTTACTCTATTTTCTCAAGGATCATTACAGACGTACTCGCAACCGACTCAATCAAGTTGTAATCTCGCTAAATACGCACTGTGAGTATACTTGAACCCTTTTTAATCGAATTTTGGGTGTAACATACGTTTCTAACAAATCGAACTCATTAACGAAATATTCAATCAATCGAATTATCATTTGCGAATAACTGTTATGCATAGATATACGTGATGCTAGTTGCATATGTGCTAGGGCTTATACTCGCGACGTCCCACCACGACTAGTATAGTACTATTGCGCCCGACGGGGTCTAGTTATGCCATCGTACATTCGAGCATCGAGGACTTAGTTGGTAGTATCAGTTTTGTGAGTATATATGTCCTGTATTACGTTTATGCATGTGGAAATTCGCAGTTCTTTTAATCTATTATGCTATACTTATCAAACCTGTATACTCGCCAATACTTTTGTATTGACAAATATTTTAACGTATGTTGCAGGTTAGGTCGCAGACTATATCAAATCAAGCTAGGGAGTCTAGAAACTCAACTAAAATCTAGGTTGTCGGATTTGTATTGTTCGAGAGGACAAGAAATCTGTGATAACTTACGTGATTGTATTATTTGTTAGTATGGGATAACGAATGTATTAAATATTATCGCAATATAGTTGTTATGGATTCTCTTGAGCAATCTGATTCGCCTAGTGCCGCGCCCCGATGATTCCGCCATCGGTTGGGGTGTGACAGATTGGTATCAGAGCCATAACTATAGGGAATTAGGTCAGACTCGACCTAGTCCGGGTCGACGTCTTAGAAATTGACCTAGTCTATAGTCTAGGTACCAACAGGCCGACTCATACAAACCCGGTGGGGTTTGTATTGGGCTTACTTGATACTCTCGATCGAAATTTCTAAAAGATACAACTTTGTGTGAACCCCGCATGCTACAACTTCACACGGAGAAGCCTTTCCTAAGGCTGAAATACTACTTAGCCTTTCCTAAGGCCGACACAATACACGTGTTTTCGAAAATACTCGCATAACAAAACCGAGCGATCCAGTAGAGATCAGGTGTGAAAACCAAGAACTCTCGATAGGATTGCTCACTCAGCGCATTTTTCTAGCACGAGAACTCTTCATCGAGTTAGGAGTGACATCCACATCTCGACAAAAGTCTCCATTTCTAAATCTAGTGGAACTCACGAATTTATTCGAGGAGCAAAGCCACGATTAGGAACGAAACTGTTAAGCCAGGGGTGAAACCCGTACCTTAATAAGTCGTCCCATTCTCTATAAACTGGTTTTCAAAAGCTCTCACCAAGGACTCGACTATCCCAATAACTCGAGCCACGCGATGACTAGGAAGACGAATGCCATGAGCTGCATCCCAGTGGAAGCATGGAGTCTTCTAGGTCAACGCGCGCGCCCGAATTTGTTAAATATAGTTGGGTTACCTTGGGTAGTCGACGCCTGAACACCCAAGGCACTCTTATCATACGACCCGCCAATTTTACAATGATTGGAACTTATGTACGTTTTGAAACCTTACGCTTTATCGATTTCTCGATTTAACGATTTTCACTCCCTACTTTATAAACGCACAATTCGCACAGCCATCGCAATCCAAAACAAAACCCGAATGTTCACAACAAAACTAATGCATAATCTATCGCATTCGCTCTCGTTTTCTCACTTCAACGCGACCTCGCTTATTCTAAATCGACCCGTATATGCACGATTACAAATTACATTTATATATATATATATACGTATAAACAAACAAGTCATTGAATGAGAACTTAGGAATTTCGTGTTTCCTATGTGGCTCCTATGTGATTCGTATTACTACTATACTATCGCACCAAGTTTTGAACTCACTCAATCGCAACGCAAAACTCAAAAATCATTATGATCGAATCTCACTCCAAGTCTCTTCCTGTCTAGATGCCTTCCAACAACTCTACCTCGAGACGAGTAGCTAAGAGGAAAGCCAAACGAAGTGTCAATAAGAGGATCGCATCACTTGTGACTAAGGAAGTGAGTAAGCTTATTCCTCGAATTGCCGCTCAAGTGCACTCTCTCAGCAACTCTCGAGCCTCGGAAGACTCCAAGACGGAAGCGCCGCAATCTACTTTCCTCTACAAGCACTTCAAAGCCTGTGACCCGATGGAGTTCACGGGTGAAGGAGGTGCGACTCAACTACTCCAGTGGTTCGATTCTATCGAAGTTACCCTTCGTCAAAGCGGGTGCCCCGATAGTCTCCGTACTACTTGCGCCACCGGAGTATTTCAATCGCGAGCACTCGACTGGTGGACCGTCGAACGTAACAAACGTGGGATCTCCGCAGCTTACGCTCTCTCTTGGAATGAGCTGAAAGAGCTCATGGAGAAAGAGTACTGTCCCCCTCACGAAATTCAGAAGCTAGAAAACGAATTTTGGGAAATCAAGCAAACCGAAGGTGACAATGCTGGCTACACCGCAAGGTTCAAACAGCTTAGCATAATCTGCCCAAGTCAAGTCAACACTCCGAGGAAGGCCATCGCGAAGTACATTCGTGGCTTGCCCGAGTGTGTGGGTGATTTTGTCGAAGCTGCAAGGTCTGCTACCATCGAAGAAACCTACCGCTTAGCCGCAGAAATCAACAACAAACGACTCATGGAAGGATTATTCTCAAAGAATCCTGTCAAGCAAGCTCATCAAGCAATCGCCGGTAATCCTTCAGGCGAACATGTTGACGAATCTTCTGACAAATCTGCTGGCGATTCTTCTAATGAATCAGCTAACGATTCTTCTAACGAATCTGCTAACGATTCTTCGGACGGATCTGCTGCCGATTCTTCTGACAAATCTGCCAACGGATCTTCCGACAAATCAGCCAAAGACTCCGCGAGCGAGTCCTCAGACGAATCCTCCAACGACGACATCTCTTCGCAAGACACCGACAAACCCAGCCGCAAGCGAAAGACTTCAAGCCCGAACTCATCAACAACCGAACTGCTGCAACCGAAACCTCTTCGAACAGTTTCGATGTTTCCAAAACGAGCCTACACTGGATTTCATCCTCAGTGTTACTCGTGTACCTATCATCATCCAGTTGGGGCTGACTGTCGCTATTGCAATAACTGCAACCGTTACGGTCACTTCACCCGCAACTGCCGCATCGAACCGTGAACTTGAGTACAACGACAACAGCTCCAGCAAAAGTCTTCAAGCATCAGACATCTAGCAAGCGTTGGATAAAGTTATAATGATACGACTCTCGACGTTAATTTCTAAGTTTTGAACCTACTCTCTTATTCGAAGTTACCACTATATGTAACATTAACTCTCGTTTTCGTTTTCTCTTCCGCTCTTTAGTCGCTGCATTTAGACTAAATCAACACACATACTATATACTATATACTATATCACGAAGTAATGTGTTTTACCCTCACTGCACTCTTAGAACGAGGTACGATAAACGTGCAAGGAACAAATAATCGCGGGTGCAGACGGGATTATTTGGGTCAGTGCACGGTGATCGTAGTGAATTCTAAAAGTGCCATAGCGTTTGACAAAAGGTGACACCAAAACACGGGATGAAAGTAGTAGGGGTCGGGCGAGGTATGCTTTACCATACTACCGAAGTTCCGTGAAGAAAGTGCCACGTGGAGTTGAACGTTATTAGACCTATTATACTATTGTGATTATTTTCAACACACTACACTCAATCGCAAGGCGTAACAACTGAAATTGCATCATCGCAAGACTTGTCGTAAGTCTGCAAACGCAATGCAATCGCCTCATCGATGGACTCTGGGGAGTCTACCTCGCAGGACAATTGCATCAACGCAAGACTGGTCGTAAGTCTATAGCGAGCAATCTCATCAAACACACTAACGCTCACGATATTATCGGGTAAGGACCTATTCTACCCCTCTCGATAGCCGTGATGCATCGCAACGTGACGTTAAGCTTACTCGAAACAAAACTCGACAAATCGCAATCATTCATTATGTGTATCTCGAAACCTCTATCGCTTATTATGTGAATCTCAATTGCCTGCTGTGTATCAATCTATTGCTATACCATTATCCGTGATATTTGTGCTAAGTTAGAACGCATGACCTCGCCCCACGAGAGGAAGCTCATATGATTAAAACAAGGTGTTTTAGTTATATCAGCGGCCTTTCATGGAAACGGGCCATGTGGGGTCTGATGTTAGCTAAATTCTGAGGTGTTAGTCAATCGAACCAAACCACGTAAATCGAATCGCATACCTCCATCGCTCGCAACGCAACTACCGATTATTGTAATTCGTTCATCATCACCGTCATCACAAGTGCTTCGTGTTTATTTGTTTAATCACCAAATCGCTGATCGCCTATCGTGTATAATCTACCGCTCATCGCTCGCTTGGTGTTCACTGCAGTCTGTATGGTATTAAGTACACATGACACCGCTCCACGAGGCAAAGCTAACCTGGTTAAGCATGGTGTTTCGCCATGTTAGCAAACCCCCGTGGAAACGTGCCATGTGGGTGTAATGTGGAATCTAATCAAAAACACGCTATTCGCTTTTCGCTTATCAACTCGCTGGATAAATCTATTCGATCCTATCCTATGCACGGTCCGACTTTCTATCGATTGGGCCGAGTAAACGCAATTCTATCCGAGTCATATCGGCACACCTGACACTGCCTCACGAGACGGAAGTAATATGGGCAAAGCATGGTGGATACGCCGCTGGTACTTCCTATATATAAGTGTTTTAAACATATTAACAAACTTCCGTGGGAAGGTGCCAAGTGGGGCTTGATGCAAAATCACTCTTTTCAAAAGGTTAAAACTGATTTTTATAAAACTTTTATTAAAACCATGGAACAAGTGAAATTCCTCACAATGTGGAGGTAACATGGAATCAGCTTAACTCCATATTCAAAGGGAACTTCATGAGTTCAATTTTTCCTTAAAACCTTTTTCAAGATCAAAAACAAGACTTTCAAGGGAACCCATATCATAGGAGAGTTTTCGTAACCCTTGTTTTCATCCTCGAATTCCTTAAAATGTTTAGAAACTCAAACTTCCTTGCAACCTCGGTTAACATCAACTCCGTTGACCTCGCGTTAAAAGGAAAATTTTCAAGGATTTTCATCCTAAATTCCTTTTAAACATCTAAAACGAATGTTTCTTGTAACGTTGGTTAACGATCGACTCAGTTAAATCAACGTCATGAGAAACCTTTTCAAGCCCTTTAAAATTACAATCGCATCGAATTAACGAATTCTACACAAAACAAGGTACTTTGGAATGCCAACTCGTGGGATTAATACTTTCGTCTTTACGTCGCCTTCTCGCTAATCGCAGCCGATCTCTCTTATTCGAAACGTTCTCGCTGTCAACTTATGGTCAGATCACTCGCTGTGTCGCTACTTATACAAGATCAGCTTTTAGAAGTCTACCTCTGTTCGTGTTCTTTCGGTTCATTTACAGGCCTAGATAAAAGTAAGATTGTTACGAGTGTCCTCCTATTTTTCTGCCAGTGTTGCAGTTGTTCTTGTTGTGTCCGTCTTTCGCCTGTTGAGCTTCCACTAGCATTATCCCCGGTTGAAAAATCAGTTTCTTCGAGAGTACTGCAATCTAACGGTTTACACAGTCCAAAATCTTATAATCTCAAATGACCGAATTTATCAAGTAACAAATTATCTGGCTTGATGTCTCTGTCACAAAAAAAAAAAAAAAAAAAAACATATAAAAAGTTAAATATACTCTAATTTAGTTTGCAAAACATAATGAAGGCATACCTATGTACATAATTATGTTTGTGGATGGATTCAATGGCTAAAACTGTTTCGGCAACGTAAAATCTAGCTTCATCTTCGTTTAACGTATCTTTTCGCATAAGCAATGTCATCATGTCACCACCAGGTAGATATTCCATAATGAGATATAGAAATTCGTCATCTTGGAAAGAACAATACAGTTTAACAATGCAATTACTGTCCACCTCAGCAAGCAGATTCCTTTCGGCTCTCACATGTTCAACCTAATAAATGGAGTTCGTAGACTAAATACTAGCATATAAGATTAACAAAACAAAAACATGTAAATCACGAAATTACATACCTGGCCTCTGCGAAGCATTTCTGATTTCTTAAGCTTTTTCATGGCATATACATTGCCTGTTGTTTTTTCCCTGCAGATTCTCACCTAAACCACACAAAGACCATAAAAATATAAAGCCTATAAGAGAAAATATAAAACAAGAAAAATAATTAAATACTAATCGTAACGATTTAATATTTGAATTACATATCTCACCAAAAGCACCCTTTCCTATCATGGTGAGTAGCTCAAAATCATCAACTCCCATTTTGTGCCTTTGAAGGCGCATATATTCGGTTTCTTTTTTCTCTAGAAATTTAATTAAGTTGTTTTGATCTTCCTCTGACACGTCAGCATCAGCCAATTTCTTCTCGAGTAAAATTCGCCTAACCAACAAAAATTCAAGTGTTACTTTTCTTCTAACTTTAGGTGTTTACTGGCGTAATGACACTAACATTCACCGTATTTTGTTATGTTAATCTAAAATTTCTTTCTTAATATATCAACAGTGTAAAGCAACTACCAATAAGCACGTAATATCTAACATTATGTAATTTTGAAAATACTACCTTTCTCTCCTCTCTTGCAAATTCTTCATCTGCTCCTTGTAATGGTTCTCAATATACTTTTTAGCAGCAGCAACCTTTTGCTTTGTCATATTCGACGCCTCTTCTTCCGAAATCGAGTCATCTTCAGTGCCTTCCATTGAATCCCTCCTGGTATTCGGCCTCAAGCGATCTCTCGGTTGGAACTTGTGTAGCCAACTCCTCGCAGAATCCATCAATTTCCCTCACCCCGACGAATTCATCACCAACCACAAACCAATACCTCAGAAACACATAAATCACTGACAAATTTTCCACTCCACAACAGATTTCTGCAATCACATTTCATCCAAAATCAATGAACTACCCGATCATGATTCAACACAATTATCAAACATTTTGTTTCAAATAGAATTAGCCAATTGCACATAGTTGATAGTTCCTAATTCAAATGCAAAACAATAGACATTACACAAACTTAACACTCCTTTTCGAGATCCGATAGCTTTACATCAACGCTAACAAACCTCCGTACGCCTCACACAAATCACTAATAATTTTCCACTCCACAACAGATTTCTGCAATCACGTTTCATCCAAAATCAAAGAAAACAATCTACCGGATCACGGTTCAACACAATTATCAAGCACCTTGTTTCCAATAAACTCATTAATTAGCAAATTGCACATACTTCCAAAACAAATCAAATTGCATAGACGCCTCTCTTATAGGAGTTCTTTGGCGCGTAGTTTAGGCGGGACTTTTTATTGTAATAAATGATAGTAATAAAGTAACTGTCTTTTCAGTTACTGTTTTTGTATTTACTGTGTTGATCAGCTTTTATCAGTTTTATAGGTTATAGACGTCCCATCTTCTAAGTTTGGCGTTTTTTTTAAATGGCCTTATGCAGACCAACATGACAAAATACAATAACGGAGTAAATAAAATATTAAGCAGGAAAAATATTTTTTGTTATTTTTGGCGTTTTGTTAGGGTTAACCGTTTTTAGTATTATTTTGGCGTTTTGCTAATAAAGATAGAAATATATCATTTAATTATCTTAAAAAAAAGGAAGATTACATAGAAGAAGAAAAAAAAAGAGCAAAAAAAATTAAAATCCTTCGTCAGAATGTTCTTTATCTGAATATTATCCATCACTTGTGTCATCTTCTTCCTCCTCGGAGTCTTCATCTTGATCTTCATCCATGTCATCACATTCACCTTCATCAGCTTCTTGTTCCTGATGTAACAACCCGCACTTTTGTGCGTTGTTACTACTCGTTATACTCGTTACGCCTAGCACCAGAGATTCGGATCATAATGTAACTATATCGTATATATCGCTATTCGAAGGATAATCGCATATTCTCGAAATACAATATCACTGTACTACACTACTATCACACTAAACACTCACGGAGGCAATGAGTGAGGACCTATTCTACCCTCCTCAGTGGCCGTGAGGTGTCGAACGTAACCAATTAACGCTAACAAGGACCCTCGGGTGAGTGCTGCAGCTCCAGTCGTCATGACGATGATGACAATACGAGTAAACGGTACCCCGTCAGTCTTTGTGGCACTACACGAAATAACGTTCACGATGGCGTCAAGAAAGGACCTATACTACCTTCATTGATAGCCGTGAAACGTCGCTAATAATCGCATACTCGAATCGGAAACCGATTGTTAATTATCGAAACTTTGGATTATGGATACGTAAATACGACCCCTAGTGATATATATATATAATAATAACAATATAATAATAATATAAACCTACTATGAAAAGCGCGCACTTCGAAAACTATCAAAACGATCAAAAACGGAGAAGTCCGACACGTCAGGATAGCTATCCGGACGGATGGGCATGCGCACGGATGGCCATCCGCACGCATGGGCCATCCGCACGGATGGGCCATCCGCACGGATGGGCTATCCGGGCCAAAACCCTTTTCCTCTCCTCTGTTGACTATAAATACCATGTCACACCACTTGAACAGTGATGTGACAGCTCCTATTCAACCAAACGCGCACCAAGACCCTTTTCTCTCGATTTCCTCGCGATTCCGGTAAGATTTCAACCTAAAGCTTGTACTTCTACAATCTACACTCGATTCTACATCATTCCATCTTTCGAAACTCAAATTCTAACCGTGAAATATGCGGATTTGAGGCGTTTTGAGGTGATGTCACCAAGAGTTCTTATGAACTTCAAGTTGGGATCTCATTTCACTATAAACGACCCAGATCCGGGTGATTTCCACATGTTTTGGTAACAAATCTCACCTAAATCTAAGTATTTACCCAAGGAACTGTGCGATTTCGAGTTAACCATGAAGAACCACCACGAACGGCCAGATCTGATGGAACGGGGTGATTCCCGGCCTTTAGAACGAGTCGGAATTTACGGAACTTCAAGTGTTAGTGCGAAATTACACTACCCTAGTAAAAACGAACGTTTTTCCTCCGTTAAACACCCGGAAGCAGTGTTCAGAGTGCGAAACAGACAAGTCAGCCCGCACGGCTGACAGGTCAGTCCGCACGGATGACCTGCCCATCCGCACGCATGACATGTCACCCGCACGCACACTCATCCGCACGCACAGCAAAGTCAATCCGCACGCACACTCAACCGCACGGATCACTGTTATCCGCACGGATAACATGCCATCCGGACGGATGACTTGTCATCCGGACGGATAACCTGTCCATCCGCACGGATGAGAACAGTCCAACCAAATGAGTAACTTTTCAAGGGTAATCTCGCTTAACCGTATATCGTTTACTCTATTTTCTCAAGGATCATTACAGACGTACTCGCAACCGACTCAATCAAGTTGTAATCTCGCTAAATACGCACTGTGAGTATACTTGAACCCTTTTTAATCGAATTTTGGGTGTAACATACGTTTCTAACAAATCGAACTCATTAACGAAATATTCAATCAATCGAATTATCATTTGCGAATAACTGTTATGCATAGATATACGTGATGCTAGTTGCATATGTGCTAGGGCTTATACTCGCGACGTCCCACCACGACTAGTATAGTACTATTGCGCCCGACGGGGTCTAGTTATGCCATCGTACATTCGAGCATCGAGGACTTAGTTGGTAGTATCAGTTTTGTGAGTATATATGTCGTGTATTACGTTTATGCATGTGGAAATTCGCAGTTCTTTTAATCTATTATGCTATACTTATCAAACCTGTATACTCGCCAATACTTTTGTATTGACAAATATTTTAACGTATGTTGCAGGTTAGGTCGCAGACTATATCAAATCAAGCTAGGGAGTCTAGAAACTCAACTAAAATCTAGGTTGTCGGATTTGTATTGTTCGAGAGGACAAGAAATCTGTGATAACTTACGTGATTGTATTATTTGTTAGTATGGGATAACGAATGTATTAAATATTATCGCAATATAGTTGTTATGGATTCTCTTGAGCAATCTGATTCGCCTAGTGCCGCGCCCCGATGATTCCGCCATCGGTTGGGGTGTGACACCTGAAGATTCTGAAGCCTCCACCTAAGCATGTCTTGCATTAACTCCATTTTTTAGTCTATTTCTGTGTTGGTACAAGTGGCGTTATGCAATTCTTCCATGAAACTCAGTCGCTGCTTTGTCATGATGTTCTCTAGCCAGTAGACTTCCGCTCTCCGCTGTCGTATGTAACCGTCACCATGTCTGTTTCATCATCAAAACACCATGATGTCATGACAGGGCCTGGCTTCACATCTCCTTTGATTGGTCCAAATTTGCTGGTTAATGCTTTCATAAGCATATATGTTTCATGGCATTCGTTGTCTAGAGCGATGCCAATGGATAAGATTTGCCTATGTATCTCTTCTTCCATTTTCAGAATTTCCCTGACCGTCTTAACATACACCCTCCTTCTGTTGTCAAAATGGAGGACGTATCTCCTGATTCCCAGAGTGTATCTCCACGAAACGATTGTTGCCATTTTTGGCGTTTTGTTTAAGTTGGCGTTTTTTTGTTAACGATTTTTTTTTTTTTTTTGCAGAAAATGGGTAGCTTGAAGTGATTTTGGAAGCTATGTTTTACGTTTGTTTATATAATGATGTTTTTGGTGCGTAATTTAGGAGGGATTTTCTTCTAATAAATGTTAATAACTGAAATTCAGTTATTTGTGTTGTTTCATCTTCCTGTAATATTCAACGCGTTTTATTTTTAATTTTTTGGCGTTTTGTTTTTAATGGCATTTTATTTTTTTGGCGTTTTATCATTTGATGGCGTTTTGAATATGAGCGGTAAAAGACCCTTTTACCCTTAATGAAGCGCGTCCCACATAATAATATTTATGTTATTCACGGAAACACCACCGCGCAATCTAGTCCATGGATTGTTTTGATCGGACGATCCATAAGCGTTCTCACCGTTCTCACACTTTCCACCGTTTTCTCTAAATCCCGACCCTATATATATATATATATGATGAGGTTCTAGAGTGAACACTAATGTATTTGCGAACTGAGTGAACAAATCTTGGTCATTGATTTACACACGTGGATGGTTAGGATTTCATCATCAAATCGGAAATACACTAGTGTATTTCATCATCAAATCCTGGCCATTGATCTACACACATGTATGGCCAGGATTAGTTCGCTCAGTTCGCAAACTACACTAGTGTTCACTCTTGAACCTAATCTTATATATATATATATATATATATCAACCATCTTTATCTATGACAATCATCTTTATCTATGGCACAGGTTTCCTGGTAAACATATCACATGTACACTAAAAGCTCTGTAAATTAGTAATGTTAGAACTGAGATATTTTAATAATTAGTGAGATATTATTATATCGATAAATTAATAATTTATTACTTTAAAGTGGTTTTACTTATGAGCTTTAAATTTCCAAGTTAAATGTATGTTAACAAATTAATTGAATTTGTCAAGTTCATTGTTTTTTAATACAAAAAAGTTAGTTTATGATACCAAAAACTAAATTACAAAAACAAGTTTCAATGCGTATTTCTCAAGTGCATTGCAGACAGCAACAACTCTTTACAACTTTTTGTTGCAATACGAGAAGACAACGCTCCAACTCTTAAGTGTAATAAGGAGATTTAAAGATGAACTCAATATAGATTTGAAGTTTAAAAAAAACAAGTGACTGTAGATTCATTTTTTACTAGACAATCTTAGAATTTGAAATCTTTTAGTAACTATTTTTTTTTAACAGCTAATTTCATTCACAACCAACACCAAAGATTACAGTACAGTACATCACCTCAGGCTAGTGGGTTACTAGACCAAACTCCAAATATGATCACCACATAAACAAATACAGAATGACCAAACTTTGAAAAAAAAGGAAAAAAACAAAGCAAAACTGCAGCGCCTTACACTATACCTCGAACCGCGCCCACTTGCTCCATTCCAATAAGCGTTTTTTCGCCCTGCATTTAATCCATAAGAAACTATTCGCTTGCATCTCCCCGAAAATTGCATCGATGTTGACACGTTTACCCCTGAAAATGTTTTCGTTTCTTGCTTTCCATATTCCCCAACACGTTGCAAGAAAAATAGTTTGAACATACTCTTTTCTGCACTTCGATCGCTGAGCTCTTATGAAACTCCAGGGCGAAAAATACACTGGGATTTAAAAAACTATTAATTTATAGTTTTGTTAGGACCATTATATACACTGGGATTTAAAAAACTATTATCTTATTTTTTATCGATTGGGATTCAATTTTATACTGGTCTCAAGTTAGGAGTGAAAATTATTAATTTTATCAGGGTGATGATTAGGTGATATGAAAAGGATACTGCGTCACATTGGTGCTAGTCATGCCAAATTATATGGCAAGTTATATTCTCACTAACCCAAATGATCATGCAACCGTTGTAGTATGTTCTCACAACATATTATTTCTTTACCGAAATCATTCGAAAACAAAATATAATGAAAAATCACCAAATTGAACATGTAAAAATTACCAAAATAAATATTTTCTTTAGCTCTTAACGTAAAATTACCAAAATAGATATTGTCTTTTTAGTTTTTAAATGAATAAACAAAGGCCGGCTAACAAAACTAAAATTTAGCATGTGGTTTACGTGTGACGGCTAAGGCGGAAATTTAGCTTACCCATTTATCCGTCGACTAAAATTTAGTCCACGTTTTTAGATGGCGGCTAAAAAATCTGCTGCCGACTAAATTTAGCCTACGCTTTACATATGTATTATTTCAAATAGATGAATATTTTGTATCAATCGGTTATCTTATGGTTCCAACCCAATAATCCCTCAAGAAAGATCAATATAAGCGCACACACACGCATATATTACAAAATAAAGCCAAAACACGGCAGGGTTACATGATCAATGTGGTTGAGGAAGAATTCCGTCACTTGCAAAGGGATGCGAGGATCAAGCGAGGTGGCTTTAGTAGCGGTTGTCGGCCATGAAGGACCGTCAAATTATTAACAAGCATAACATCACCTTTCTTCCAAGGTATTGCAACACATTCTTCTTCCATGATTTTTAAGCAGTCTTTGACAACATGATCAGGCACTAGATCGCCATTTCCAAGCTCAACATATGTATCATGAGCATCCTTAATTGGACCAGGGTTACTTATCACAAGATTATTAAACCAGGTTTTATGTTGACTTTCCTTGTCCAGCCTAAAGGCTGGCAATGGACCTGTTATCATTTTCACCACATTCCCCATCCATTCCAACTTTGTTCCTAGCTTCCCTGCCCTGCCAATCCAACACTACTATTCTAGTTTATGTTTTGCTATTGTAATGAATATTCCGGTACAAACCATATTTATTCTACAAACCGCAAAAACATATTCTACCACTTAAAAAAAGTTAAATTAGCACATACTAAAACAATACATACATAAAAGTAGCACTTTTAAATTATATTAGCACATGAAAATTAATCAAAATAATTGATATCAGCACATATATGAAATGATATCAGCACTTTTCTTTATTAGCATATTGAAAACAAAAGGAAGATCCAAATAATTGCTTGTTAGCATAATTATAAGGAATTCAAGATAATTGATATTAATTAGGTTCTTATAGTTTGTATACGAAATGTGATTTGTATTTGATCCTACTCCTTAACCTATATAGGTTTTTCAATCTATCTTTCTGGATAGAGCAGGAGCGGCTTGAGGGAGAGTGAAATAAAGCATGGGCTTTCGGCCCACACTTCCCTACGGCCCAAGTTCTTTTTTTTTTATAAATAGGTGGTTTGGTCTTTTGGATTGAAAGCAATTCACTTTTTACGAAAGTGACCAAATTTTACCATCCGCTCTGGCCCTAAAAAGCTAAGGCGAGTTTTGTTTGTAAGCAGTTAGCATATATAAAGGTAAGTAATGCGAAAATAACATATAAACCTTTCCTCTGCAACATTCTTGTCATCGGTCATGTATGTAGACTTCCAACTTCCGCCTGCGAAGGACGATGGACGGTCTTCATCACTCATTACCTTTTCATATGTCAATCCATGCTCCTCCATCCGTGCAACCACCTCTGGGTGTTTCTCTTTCATCTTCTCATATACGATATGACTCAAAAGTACTGGAGTTTCTCCCCCCATTCCTGGTTCTTCCGCACAAAAGAAAAATAACTTGGACGGGAACTCCGGAAGCTGTCAAACAAATTACATAACTTCATGAAAAAAAAAATTTCAAATTCAAATAGGGATTAAAAAAAAGGATTTTTAATCCCTTGGTTTGGGTAATTTTGCCAGTTTAGTCCAAATGTTTCATTTTTCGTCTGTGGGTTCAAAAAGATTTCACCGTTGCCATTTTAGTCCACTGGGTTAACTTTATCCATTTTTTCTGTTAACGAGAAGGGCAATTCAGTCATTTTATATGTAATTATGTTAACTAGAAAGACAATTCGGCCATATAAAATGACCGAATTGCCTTTCTCATTAACAGAAAATATGGATAAAGTTAACCCAGTGGACTAAAATGGCAACGGTGAAACTTTTTGAACCCACAGACGAAAAATGAAACATTTGGACTAAACTGACAAAATGGCCCAAAACACAGAGACTAAAATAGCATTTAACTCTTCCATATTTATTGGGTTTCCTCCTAAATTGGTGTATAGGCATTATAGCCTAGTGGAGATGCATATGATCGGGTGGTTCCGCTGGTGGCACGATGATACTCCGGTGGTCCGTTAGCGATCCAAATTTGTCGTTCAAAAAAAAGGATGAGTTACGAATAAATTGACGAATATGGGTAGATTTAAAGACGTTACATACGTAAGCCATCTCATGATGGAAAGGAATTCGCTTATCGAGGGGGCTTTCATTGGCAGTGTAAACCCGGCCAACCACTTTGGTTCTAACGGCCCGGCCTCCCACGTAGACCAGCTCAGGGAAGCCAAAAGCTTCAACGACGTCGTTAAAGTCAGAAGGAGACGTAACAGGGAAGCCTCGAAAGAGAATAACACCGCTTTTGTGGAGAAGAGACTCCAACCATTGCTTATCCGACCTGATAGCCTCTATGATATTAGCGTTAGTGGTTGGGGACAACACCGCCGGGAAGAGAAGACCGTCGTCATAAGATCTTTGCTCTGGTAGTTCTACTTCACGGAAATATCTTCCGGTGGCCATTTGGCAATTGTCTCTAATGGACTGATTGTTATCATTGTTATCGTTACGTTACGTTACGTTACGTTACATATATGAATTGTCTATCTAGAATATTTTTGGACATTTGTTATTAATATTATTTTATTGTCATTAGATACCTTTATATATTCGTATAGTATAAATTTTAGGTTATTATATAACACCATGACACAAACGTGTAACTTATTTTATATGGATTTTCCTAACAGTTCACGCCTTTAGTTACGTAGCAAAGTGAGTTAAATATCAACCGGACCCACTGTTCACAACCTGCCAAATGGTGTGTTAAAGTTAGTCCTAATTTAGTGAAACAGGTGATTAGATAATGATAATGATGGGTTGGAAGATTTAGTTCATTTGAGTTCATTTGGTATTTATCTATTTAGTTTTTTTTTTGGCAATAATCATAATCATATTTATTAAAACAGAGACGATCACAAACTAATGGCAGGTAGATGAGCAACAAGTTGCGCCGCTACCCTCTTCTGAATAGCAAACCCTACCCTGCTAAACACAAAATTATGCCCCTTAACATGCGCGGTGTTACTGCTTACCACCTGTTGAACCCGCTTGAGGAACCACACCGCGTCAGGGGGGAGAGTGCCAAAGGTATCGAAAGCGAACGGGATGAACACGTGCTGATTCTCGATGCAAGCTTTTTCGTGCTTAGTTACTTTGCCCGCCTCTGTCTTGATTATCGCCTGTCCCGCCACAAACCCGTGGTCCCTTAGCTCAACAAGGGGGGGACACACCTGTCAAATCGACACACGCGTGTTTCCCTCCTTCCCATCCAAAAACAAGAATGTCAGCGGGCCGTAGGGTAGATCTCCCTTCTAAAGGATCGGTCAAGAAGTTCACCGGAGCTTCCTTTTTTACCGAGATCCCTACCCGCTTAAGGATATCATAAAGCACATCTCGAACTAAATCATGTCGATATTTAAAGCCCGGTAATTCTTTGCAATGGACTGCATGCTCCCCAAAAGAATCCAAGCAACACTTCGACATACAGAACACGTGTCATCAACCGGGAAAAGGGGTATCATCACCCGGTACTTGAGGATAGCCTGGTATTCAACAGCCGACATACATTGCCCTAAACCTTCGATAAGAACAACAGACAGGAAATCCTGAGCATGGGGGGCTCGCAAACACTCAAACACGGCTCGCTGCCGAGGGGACAAGACAAACTTCTTTAACAAGTTTATTTATCGTGTTTATTTAATCGAGTTTTGAGTCTTAATATATAGTAGAAGGGTTAGAAGGGTGTTGGAGTGATGTGACGGGAAACATAAATATTGCCAAGGGGATTCGCGATGCGTTTTAGTTCGGTTATTAGCCTCGAACGAAATTGAAGACCGAAGTCATTGGTTAATCAATTTTATTAACCAATCGGTTATTGGTTTGTGTTTTTTTTTTCTTTTTTTTTTTTTTTTTTTGTTAAATTGTTGATTTTCGGTTCAGTTTGTTTGATATTGGTTAATAACCAAACCAAACTTGGGTTAAAAAAATTCCTTAGAAATACATAAAAATGAGGTATATATACATGAAACTAGGTTATCACCCGGATTGTTTCCCAGACTCGAGAAAGTTATTTATATTAATACATAATTAAATCATATAAAAAGTATGACATATTAAATGTCTTGGCTATAGAAGAGTTATAAACTTAAACACGGGTTGTGAGCATGTAATAAAAGTTGCAAACTTATTGATTGGTTATGATTCTTGTTTATAAATTATTTGTATGAAAAATGATTTAAAAAACAATAGGTTATTCTACATGAACTTCACAGGTTGGACCATTTTAATGACGTAAACAACGGTTGAATAATGTACACGGGCTAGACCATTTATTTTTTCAATACTCTTAAGTATATAAATGTTACACGGGTTCGAACAATTTAAAATATATAAATGGAGACAAATGAAAATTGCATTGACATTATCAACAGAGCATCGATAAAGCGTTATTTGATTCTGAAGAAGGATGAAGAGTGTGCGAGACTAATGTTTCTGTCTCGATTGAATCTAAAGACGGAACTTGAACTCGATTACCACACTACAGATCCACTTGATTCCTTTACAGATCTACGTCATTTATTTGAGGTGGAGTGGACGGTAGTGGGTTTTGATTTGGGGATACTGGTGGTTGTAATGGGTTTTGATTACATTGTGATGTTGGTGAACGGTGGTGGGGGTGAACGGCGGTGAGCGTTGGTGGTGCTGGGTTTTGATCAGGTAAACGGTGAGGGCGTTAGTGAGATTTTTTTTTTGGGGGGGGGGGGGGGGGGTCTTTGAATTAAAGGGTTTACAATGGGGATGGTGGGGATTTGAATATGGATAAACTGCTTTGGTTAGAGGGGAAGTGATGGTGGCCTGAAAAGGTTGTTGGTGAGTAGCGGTGTCACACCCAACCGATGGCGGAAACATCGGGGCGGGACGAACAAATCGCTCAAAGCATCATAACGCTACTTGTTTCAATATAGGTTAATCAAAATTTCATTTTAAAACTAAATTGTCTTACAAACCAAACACGATTAAAATTGTATAAAAAATATCCCAAAATTTCAAACATAACCAAAATATTGTTTTTCTAAGGTGTGTATAAAGTCACCCTAGCTTGATTTCTTCACGTCCAAACTTATCAACCTGCAACATGTATTAAAATACAATCAACAAAAATTGTTGGCGAGTATAAAAGTTTAATACATAGCATAAATAGTTTAACCTAAGTTTCCAAGCGTATCAACATGCTAAGCTCACGTGATCAATATGTTAACCTAAGTTTCCAACGCGTTAACTGTGCCTTACCTACATCGTTGCCACGAAGAGGAGGTATGAGAATCAAACTTAACAAAACCCAAGTCTCAAGGGCGGTGTGTTAACCCTATAGTGCTATATTTGTCAAGGTTGGCTAAACATAAGATTCAACGTTCACATAGCGTGTAAGACTCACAGGTATCACAAGTATCATGTTTTCACGTATAATAATGGATAGAGCATGTTTTCAAACAAGTTTCAAGAGTCGTGCGTTTACATAGAATACATGTTGCATCCCAAAGTGTTTAAAACAAAAGGGGATCGAGTATACTCACAGTGGGTGTTTAGATCCTAAACACAGTTCAGTTGGATCGAAGGGAGCGCTGGATCAGCCTGCGTGCGGGAACAGAGCATAAGTCCTCTAAGTGCTGACCCGGTCAGGAACAGGGTGACGAATAGTGCAAAAACGAGTAAAGTGTTCGACAGACTATCCAAGCGGATGGTCATCCGAGCGGATGACCATTCGAACGGATGGCCATTCGAACAGTGGGTGTTTGCGAACTGTTAAAGTTTTCGATGTTTTGACCAAGTGTCCTACAAAAGTAAACAACAATAGTTATCATGGGCAGATCATCTGGACGGATGGTCATCCGATCGGATGGCCATTCTAACAGATGCTCAGTGTTTGATATTTCATAAAATTTTCCAAGTAAAAGTTTTATGTTAATGGAGACGGCGTGACGACGTGTCAAGCAATGGAAACACGCCAAATCCAGTTCATTCGGTCGGATGGGTACCACCCCGTCGGACAGACGAGTTGTTCTTGGTGAGATTTCATGTTTGACCCGTTAGTCGGTCCATCTTTTCGGTGGGAATCAGTCTTCAAGCCGACTCTCGGCTAAAGAACGAGTCGAGAGTCTGTTCGAGTCTGATTTCTCCAATGTTTTGTGTAAAGCAGAAGGAAAGTTCAGAAATAAGTTTGTGAAACGTGAAGTTTATCAGATCTAAGCCGAAAATATGTGAAAATCCTCTAGATCTGGTATAAAAATGTGAAAATACTTTGGATCTTTTACAAAAATTGTGAAAATCCTTTAGATCTGGAACCAATCTTGGTTAAATGGTGCTCCACAACAGTTTGCACTAGCAACCGAGTGGAAACCACCTTCAAGAGGTCCAACTCAGTTGGTTTTCGGGGAAAAGTTGAAGTGTTCGTGTGATTTTGATGAAAAAGATGATGTAGAAGAGATTAGAGATGAAGATTTGAGGAGATTTGAGGTAAAAAGCTTACAATTTGGCCTTGAATCGTGATTGAAAGCGTCTTTGAGTGTGTGAGAGAATGGCAGAGTGAAAGGTGAGGATGAAGGGTTAAGTCCACTATTTATGGGTGACAGTGACAGGCTCATTCAACTGGTCATGATCGGATGGCTTAAGGTGGTGGAGGTGGCAAGTTTCGGATGGCGTCCGGTCGAATGGCCATCCGGGCGGATGGTCATCCGATCGGATGTCCATTCGGACAGCCGGTTCGCGTTTGTTAGTTTTCCATCTTTGATTGGTTTTGCGAGCGAGGTTAAGTGTTGCGTTGCGTATTATTGTGAGTAGCCATTACATAGAGTATTATTACATCTAGATGTTCAAAATAGCATAAATAACAAGAGTAATGTCGTGTTTCGAATTTGTGTCTAAATTAGTGTAACACCCTAGTTTCTATTTAACGGTTTTACATGTAAATACCAACAATTAGATGTGTAGTTAAGACTGCACATACTATAAAAACACGAGTTTATTAAAACTTTTACAAATCATAAGTTATTTGACATAACGTGATCGGATTCGTCGTATAGATTTACGACAAGGCAATGTGCGGAAGCATGAATCTTTATCGTGTTCGGTTCTTCGTTGAGCTTGATCGTCTTTCGGCATCCAAAATGTACCTACATTTCATAAACATGAAATGCTTTAGTCATATAGGGATTAAAATGTGTCTAAAGAAATCCGGTAATGATAGAGGAAGGAAAAAGAATCCCAACGTTAAACTCTTGACCTCAAAACAAAGATCTCCAACTGACCTCCACCGTAACTTACGGTGGCACCGTAACTTACGGTGGCCGCTGTAATACAATTCTCCTACCGTACCACAGTAGGCACTCACCGTAACCAAATCAGCTCCACCGTAACTTACGGTGGCATCGTAAGTTACGGTGGTCCCTGCATTCCATCTTTCCATTTTGCCGTTTATTGACACGAAAACTTCCGTATCTTTCTATCCGCTTGTCCGTTTGACCTACCGTTTCTTCCTACGTGATTGTAATTTGATTCTCCACATTATGGAGTCAAAATCTAACATCCGACATAATAAAATTTCAGACTTTTAACTCTTCGGCTTATTACCCTTTTTACCAAATTTTGACCCGTTCATGATTTCATCATCAAACATGTTTATTTGATCTTTAAACTTATGAAATTCATAGTTTCAATGTATCCTATCATGTTAATCTCAAATCACGGGTTTCTTACATAATAAAAACCCGTTTACGCTCAAGTGTTTATTTTGACCCGTTAAGGGTATTTAAGCACTTTCAAGCCTAAAATCACTTTCAATTGTTTCTAGCATTCCATCACCACATTTCTCATCCTATAATCTTCCACCACAACTGTACTTATGGTAGGTTTAATGTGGTGATCAATATAAACCAAATTTTACCTCTCGAATCATTATTTTACGGCAAAGACTATTATAGAGTCAAATGACTAAGTATTCACATGTTTCGCTTTTGTATACTTATTCTAAGTATTTATCAAATCATGAAATTCGTTTCCGAACAACCTTTAAGGGTTGTTTGTTCAGTTTAGCCTACAAGGGCGTTTTGGTCGATTTTGGTCCTTCTTTTACGATGAAGGACTCTCACCAATTATCCGACCAAAATAGCACTTTTAACTACAACATAATTATGCGTACCTGGCTCGGATCAATGTATTGACCTGTTTTAATGCCTTGCTATAATATTCGCTAAATAATAGCGATGCAAATATCACTTCTACATTTATTCCTGAAATCATATAACTCGACAAAATCATTAGTTGCTATTATCAAAAGGTGGTATCTTCACCCTTTGACCCGTTTGGTCTAAATGACCGATTATATTGGCGAGATGACATGTGTTTTCATCTCGACTATATGTCCGATTTACATCGTGCGGTCGTTTTACTTATAATTCATTTCTTAACACTTTTCGGCCTATTAAGGCTTACTTCATAAGTGTCTTTTTAAAACCAATAGTTATGGTTGACGCATGACCAATTTACCGTTTTACCCTTATTATTTGTTTTGGTTTACCCTATAAGGTACCCATTCCAAAGTTCATTTTCCATTTGTCATAAAATGATTGAATTACCGATTTAACTCCTTTTAAACCATCAACATGGTTTCTTGTCATGCTCGACTATCTTGTTCCGTACGTTTACACGCCGGAACATCATACCTCATTTATGTATTTATCTTATTCGTAACTAGTACGATAAGAGAATATTCTAAAATATAAGACTAGTGTAAGCTATACTTACCTTGCATCCGAAATATGCTTTTTCCTTCATTCTTGATTCGTTTGACCCGCTTCCTTCCTCAAGCTTCCACCTAGCTCGTTAAGCGTCAACTATTATCAACATTTACAAGGTGGTTAGATTAGTCATTAACAATCACGACTATTCCACCTTACTTATTTTCTTTGTCGAAACTACTATTCGACTTCATCACTAGTTAGTTTGACTTTCTAAAGTCAACTACCTTTAATCATATGATATGCACAATTAAGGCAAATCAACATTATGATTAGACCCCGTTTTATCCCATGTCTCATGTAATTAGTCAAGCTTGCCAATTACGCGTTTCACTTGAATTCCAACACTTTACTTCTCATTTAGGCATTTTAACAAACACCTAATGTGCATGATTTCATATAATTCATTAACAAGTTCATAACTTGTCATATAACCCGAATTTTCATAACTCAAACTATTTAACACAAATACTTGCCTTTAAAATTCTGAAATAACTTCACATATGTCAAATTACACTAGAACAACCCCAAATTTCCTAGTGTTTATCAAGTTCTACATAACCCACTAGTCACCTACAATGGTGACTATGGATTTCACTAGAATCTAGCAAAATTTCAACATGTACTTGTCTAGGGTTTACTCCTAAACATTTTAATGTTCCTATTTCATCTACAATTCATACATGCATCATCAGATTTCAAGTTCTCTAAATTCATGAGAATTTCAAGTAGAGAATTTTTGTCAAATTTTACATACCTTATGATCTCCTTGCAATGGGGATCATTAATCTATGCTCGATTTTCGGTTTGGAGTCGATTTGGCTTCTCAATTGCTTGATTTTTGCTAGTTAGGGTTTGATCCATGGAGTCCCCTGGCTCCTCTGTGATTTACGACCAGAACACACACTTAAAGTGTGTGTTTTGGTGTTTGAATGTTTTATTTAATACAAACTTGTTTCAAGTTTGTCACCTTTGGTCCCTATACTTTACCAAGTTATTTAAAGGGTATTTTAACCATATTTGTTCTATTATGTCAAGATACTAACTAACTACGTTAATATTCCTAGTTACTTGGTGGGTCCCGGGAGTTATAACCCGTTCCATTTTAAGTCCCGTTAAATTTCGGGCCTTTATATACTTTGCTTTCTCAAAGTATTTCCCATCCTTTTAATAAATATTAGATTTATTTATTTAAATCCTAAAATTTACCGGGTAAGTTTTACCACTAACTGTATTTTACCCGTCCTGTAGTATTAACGTGGTTTGATTAACAAACCCGTTTTCGGGGTGTTACAATTAGTTTCTCGTTCAACAAGTATCAAGCATCACAAGTGTCAAGAATCTGGGATAATTACATCGTTCACATATAAAAGCATCACATAGAGTAAAAGTTTCACATAGTTAAACACAAAATTAAGATTCAAATAGTCTCACATTCATTATGATCGGTAGTCTCGAGAGTACAAGCATAACAGGATCAGAAGTACGATAAGACTTGCTAGGATAATAAAAGTAGGCATGAGCAAATGGTATAAAATACCGATCCCATCCCGATCCCATCCCTATCCCGATACCGATAATCCCGATCCCGACATGTTTCGGTATTGGAAACGGTATCCACATTTTGGTTTTTTCGGTATCGGTACGGTATCGGTAAAATACCGACTTTTACCCTCAAAATACCGATACCGTACCGATACCGTACCGAACCGACATGTTTCGGTATCGGTATCAAGTATTCATGAAATTTCGGGATCGGGATTATCGGTATCGGGACGGGATCGGTATTTGCTCATCCCTAAATAAAAGCATCAAAGCGTTGGGCGTTACAAGCGGTGTACAATGTTGGATCCAGTAGAGGAGATGGCGGCGCAAATGGTGGGGATGATGATTGATGGCAGAGATGAGTTGGGTGATTGCTGGCGGTGGTGGTTGTCGGAGACAGCTGCAAATGGTGTTTGCTGGAGACGAATTGCAATGGTGTTTGAATATATTATGTAATAATATTATTTATTAGAGTAAACTTCCGTTTTGCTCCCTGTGATTTGGTCATTTTAACGGTTTTGCTCCAATAGTTTAAAAATAGCCATTTTCCTCCCTGATCTTTCGACTTTGTCGCCAGTTTGCTCCCTAATCTTTCGAGTTTGTCGCCAGTTTCCTCCCTGATGGAGTTAGAGGCTGGGAGCAAAATGAAGATAAGTTAGAAAAATCAGGGAGAAAAATGGCTATTTTTAAACTATTGGAGCAAAACCGTTAAAATGACCAAACCACAGGGAGCAAAACGAAAGTTTACTCTATATTATTATTATTATTATTATTATTATTATTATTATTATTATTATTATTATTATTATTATCATTGTTATTATTATTATTAAAGAAAAATAATAATATGTAAAGCGATGGATGAAAATAACAAAAAAGAAAAATGAATGTAAAGTGATCAAAATGCCTATGACTTAACTGAGACTTTTAGACGAAATTAAGGTGTTGGATAAAACTGGCAAAAAATGAGAAAAGTCAGGGATCCAGAGAAAAAAAAAACTATTTGAAATAAAGCGGCAATTCAAGTCAAATCTTATGGACTAAAATGGCACTTTACTCAATAAAGAGATGCCAAATAATTGGGATAATAGAAGATAATCCCATTAGAGTAAATTGCCATTTTAGTCCCTGAGTTTTTGTCTAAATTGTCATTTTAGTCTAAATAGTTTTTTTTTCTCCTCTGGGTCCCTGACTTTTCATTTTTCTTGTCATTTTGATCACATTGCCTAACTTAGTTTAAAAACCAGGTTAAAGCCGGGGATATTTTTGGCATTAAATTATTATGAGGTTTATAAATTATGTTGTAAACTACCCCTGGTTATCACTACACAACAGTTATGCCAAAAATACCCCTGGTTATAACCAGATTTTTAGACTGAGTTAGGCAATGTGATCAAAATGGCAAGAAAATGGAAAAATCATAGACCCAGAGGAGAAAAAAACTATTTGGACTAAAATGGCAATTTGGACAAAACCTCATGAGCTAAAATGGTCATCCCATTAATTGCTAGAATAATTTTGCAAAAAAAAATCATACACAAGAAGGTGGGCCGCTATTTAAGTTGGATTTGCGAACTGTGGCGTCTGTTGCTTCTGTAGCGGAGGCCCAAGACACTTCATTTGTTGGGCTTGCAAGTAATTTTATTAAAGCATTTGAAGATCCAACAAGGGGCCAGGGTATTTATTTTGAAGTGAAGAATGGAATTGGGGATGATGATTTAAACGTGGATAAGCTTCGTGAAATTAGCAATGATTCTTCTTCAAAACTTTAGCCAATTAGTGAACTTGTTTTTAAAAAAAAAACAATTGAATTATATTCTTGATATGAAAAAGGTGCATTAATTGTTGATGGTGGTGAACTGGTGTTGGGGACGGTGGCGGAGTTTGACCAAAAATTCTACGGAGGCGGAAAGTAATGGATTTTTAGACAAAATAATTGGCGGGGCGGACCTATATAATTTTAAAATTTTCGAACGAAAAATCGGAATATTACACTTCTAACCGAAACATAGGCGGGGGCGAGTGCACGCGAAACTACATCACACCAAGTCTAAACCGAAAGGTTTATTCTCGTGGGAATGGTCTTGTCAAGATGGGTTAATCATTTATCTTTCCTCGAGTTCTAATCGGAGTATGATCTGCAAAAGAAAAAAACGTGAGACTCGTTACAAGGAGAAGAGGTGGGGGTTCTCCTTGTAACCATTCTCCAGCGTGAAAATAAGTATCGTTTAAGAAGAGGAACAAATATGTGTTGAGAGTGAGAGCCGACACCTCAACCTTTGGAAGAAGTCTCGTATTTATAGCCAAATGTGGGAGGAGGATTGTGGGCTGATGGGCTTTGGTACAATTGTCGTCGTGGAAGAAATATCCCTTTGGTCCATTCCAAGTTCCAACAAGACAAGTAGAATTTGCAGGGTTGGAGGTGACGTGGTGCAAAGTAATTGGTCACTCGTCATGACCCGGGTGTACCTTTTGTCAGCCTTGACATCAACCGTTAGTGGAGACCTTGTGGTAGCAGCGGCTAATAGGCGCCACGTGTTGTCCTTTTGTACTTGTTGTCCCCTCATAATTCTTTTATTATGGGAGAAGCATTAGTCGGGTCTGTCGTAGCCTGATTGGTTGCATGGGGCTGCCCGGTGCACTACCTGTCTCTTGCATGGGCAGTTGTTATGTGTATGCGCGGGTGCCCTCATACGGAAACACTCTCATGTTTACCGAGTTTTTTTAGTTACTTCTTTGGTATGGTTCCATGTGTACATGGTTGTACGCGACGTTCAGGACCATACCCCTTCATAAATTAATACTTGTACTGTAGTATAATAATTCTCTTCAATTATCTTTTTTCTTATGTTTATATGTTTTATACATAAATTACTTTATCCCAACAGTTTAGTGAAATTCTTTTGTTATTATGATTTTTAATTAATAATCTGTGTGATTAAAGAAAGACGTGGAAATATTTAAGCATTTGTGAGGATGAATGAACCCCAAAAACATTGCCAAACAACTATGTTTGTGTGAAATAAATCAAACCAAAAAAAAACTTTTACTTGTGAGATAAAAAGACTTGTTTTTAAACACCATTTATATCACTGTACTTCATCTTCATGACCACTTGTTACCATCCTTAACAACAAAATGTCCTTTCATAAAGAAACATGTGAAGTAAACTATAAAGATTATGACATCGACTTAAACTAACAAAAAAAAACCTCACAATTTCGATGCTGGTTTGATCAGTTGAGATTTGTGTCTTCATTACGATACTTGCCCAAATAAACTTGTCTTTAAAAAGTACCCGAAACGACTTATTGTGATTCATTAATATCATGTCAAGTCCCAACTCCACTCCCCATTTTGCACTCAATCACTGGCGATGATCAAACACATGGAGAGTGGTAAAGAATTTTTTTTTAAATATGATTGGTTGAAAGGGGTTGGGACCCATCATTAACCCCCCCCCCCCCCCCCCCCCTCCTTCGCTCATCTTCCCGCATTGGTGTATACTCACCGCCGAAGCCTCTCCCCGCTCACCGATCCAACACCGGCATCCCCTTCCCCGTTCGGCAACCCCACTTCCCGAGACCACTCCCCGAGACCATACCGCCCCCTAATAAATTTTGATGATTTGAAATTTAGAAATTTCAGACAAATAATAAATGAGATAGTTATGATGCTATGGGACCATCATAAAGACTTGGCCACCAAATTTGGGCATTGGGCTTTATAGTTTATACACTTGTTATAGAAGATATCAACCAATTGGGTTTGCTTCTAAGGCTTGAAAAAATCAAGTGATGGGTGAAAGTAGGTGACTAAATTGACAACCAAATCCATGATTGGATGATTGTTGAGACATTTTTTCATAATAAGGTCCACAAATGGCACTAAGTTGTCAATTATTCCACACAATATTAGAACAATATTCAAGCTCAATCTTTTGTTCAAATATGTTTGTATGTCCAATGACAGGTTGTATGTGTATTTGCACTCCACATAATGTATTGTAGCTCAGTCAGTTGCTCTTTTCGAGTTATCGAAAATGCTAAGGAGATATCTTGTGGACACAAAAATACCATGTAGAAAATAGTATTAGATATAATATCACTTAAAATTTCTTGCCTAGCAGTATCATATTTGGATAGTGGTGCACAAAATAACCAGGTATAGCAGTATAGATCCCTACTCGATCAACAAAAACCGGAACCGGTTTTTTATACCTAGTTATACAATACTCGACCCTTTGCATAGAGTAGTATTAAACGCTTCCATACCCTATAATATATAACCGGTTTCATACTAGGTGATACCCGACTGGTTATTGCAATACCCAGGTTTTTTGCCCTCTTGACCATACTCATAACTATTTCATACCTAGAACCGTTATTTTTTTTTAAATCCCGGTTTGTGCACCTCCAGGACTAGATGGTGTGTGAGTTAGCGGTTATAAATTTAAAATTAAAATTTGATGTATACGTATATTATGAGACAGGTCCAATTGACTCAGGCTCATTAATAATAGACCGATAGTGGCCTAGGGCCCTAGACACCCATTCTAAAGGGATATTTTCCTCAACTTCAGCCCATTCGTGGAAGGCCTTACTCAACTTCAGCCCAGTACTGTTATATTTTATAAAACACTAGACCAAACAAGATTGAGCCCCTTTAGATTTTACTGTAGGCCCATCTAGCAAGCCAATTTCATTCCTCCATGTCTTGATCGCAGGTTCAGCAAAAACGAAAGCATGTTTTGAACTCGCAGGTTCGCACATTCAAAACAGTCTTAGAATCGAGTGTTCACGCAGGTTCTAAACCGAAATCACAGCAGGTTATAGTCATTGGTTTTCTTATATTCTTTTTACATGAGTTTATTATAGACATTGCAGCCCACCATGCGATAAACATTAATCGCAGACGAGGGGGCAAACATTATTTGAATTGTAGTTTCCGATAGTCTGTCGCGTGCAAACCCAACAGGCTAGTAAATCGAATTATTAAGGTGTTTCATTTCATTTGTCTTAGTTGAGTTGCGCATTATGTGTGTTTAGGATTGCATTATTATTATTATTATGATTTTAGCATTATTTGACATGTTTTAACCGGTCCTTTTTTTTTTTTGCAGTAGTATTTGACCCGTTTGATATGTCCATCTTTGGCATATTTGACCCGTTTAATATGTCTATGTTTACTAGTGAACCGAGTTTGAGCAAACTTTGAGTCGTGAGTTTTATAAACATGCATACTTCAGAGCAGGGGCGGACTTTATGTTGTACGAGCCGTAGCACGGGCTACGGCTCAACTTTTTATCGGTAGTTTAATTTTTTTTTTCGGTTTTTATACCAAGGATACCCCTGAACAACTACGAGGACACCCCTAAAAAAGAGTCTGTAAGCCCAAATCAATTGAAAATAATAAGCCCAAATCCCAATTACCCAATATGTTAGCCCAAATCAATTGAAGATTGTAAATAATAAGCCCAATTGCCCAATATGTTAGCCCAAAATAATAAAAGATTGAAATAATTGCCCAATTGCCTTGAAGTTTTAATGCACGGCACGGCACAACTACGAGAATACCAATCAATTGAAAATAATAAGCCCAGGTCCCAATTGCACATTTCGTCATTTTTATTAAACCCTATAGAATTAGAATAGAATTATTATTGTTTATTTTTTTTATTGAACAGAAAAGAAAAAGAAGAAACTAATTTATCATTTTTGTTACATCGCTGGATAGAATGCAAAGGGAAATAAAGGTTTATTATTCCCCTTCTATAAAGATCCAAATTTTGATGCCTAATATCCCATAGATTGTTCGAACTGTATTAAGTGATGGTGATAAATTTGCAAACTTGAATAGAATAAGTGATCTTGCGCGTATTATGGTTGAAACGGAAACACATAGTTCTTTTCCTTCAGTTTATCGGGTAGTGAAGCTAACTTTGCTTTTACGGGTTGCAACCACAACCGTTGAAAGATGTTTTTCAAAATTAAAGCTTGTCAAGACGGATTTACGCAATCGAATGGGCCCGGAATTTTTGAACAATGCTATGGTTTGTGCGGTCGAAAATGATTTTTTACGTGAAGTAAAAGACGACGATGTAATGGAACGATTTCAAGCTATGAAAAAAAGATGACAAATCTATTAGATATTTGTTTTACTTTATTTATTTATTGTCGTTTTTTTAATATTGTACGATTGCACGGTGAAAAAAAATTAGGATACCCCTGAGTTAATGTTCTAGTTCCGCCACTACTTCAGAGTATCCTATGGCCACGTGAACCTTCTAACGGTTGCTCATGACTCTAACGGTGTGTTCCTGAGTTTAATAAAGGAAAGAAAAGGGAAGAAAGAAAGCATAGGGAGGAAAGAAAGTTTATCTTTCCAATTTGGAAAGAAACAAAATTCTTCCATTCTCCCACATCTCCATCTCTTCCTCTCTTTCTTTCTCCCCATAAAAAAAATCTTTGGAACACCATAATTCTTTTCTTTCCTTCCAAATCTCTTCTCTTCTCTTGAAAATAAAACTCTGGAACACAGTGTAAAAGACGAGATACAAAGAATATAAATTAGGCCTCAGCCGTATACTTTATAACCTTTTTAATAAAATAAATTAATAAAGAAATTTGAAACTGTTAAAACTAATATATAAATATATAATAATTCATCAGTGATTAAATTCTTATTTTTGGGTGTTTATAAACCGGGCTGAAGCTCCATATGTAATCAACTAGAGTTATGCGCTGCCCGCGTTGCGGGGCGCTAAACCGAGTATTTCTTAGTTTAATAATATGTACGCCTTTATGTCGGTTAGTTATACATGCTACCTATAACACGATATCAAAAAAGATACATCAAATTAACCAATTAATAAATACAGTACCATAGTAATGATAAAAAATGTTTAACTAAAACGCTGACAAGCGTGTAACTTAGAGTTGGGGGCAAAACAATAATTTGTTAGGACTAATTAACGAGTGTTAGCCAGCTTTTTGGCATGAATAAAAACAAAATTGAGTCAACAAAGTAAAATAAAACACTACCATGGTTTTGCCAAAGAAAAAAAAAACGATGGCAAGATTGCAATTTTTAGCGGAGATAAAATCGTAATTTTAAAATGGAGGTAAAATAATATTTTGAACTGAGGACAAAACCATTTTTTTTATTTTGAAATGGGGGCAAAATCGTAATATTTTAGCTGCGGGAAAAATCGTAATTTTTAGCTGGGAGCAAAATCGTAATTTTAAACTGGGAACCAAATTGTAATTTGGCAGGACTCTAGCTGAGGCCAAAGCCATACTTTTATTTTAAACTGAGGAGAAAATTGTATTTTTTAACTGAGGGCAAAATCGTGAATTTAAGCAAGGGGCAAAAGCAAAATTTTATTTTGAATCGAGGGCAAAATCATAATTTTACACTTGGGATAAAATTGTAATTTGGCATCAACTATAAATAACAAGTATATGAAAAAAGGGAAGAAAAAAAAAACAAAAGTCAAAAGTGGCCGCCAAAAGTGGCCAACCACTTCAAAAAACTATTCCCCATGACGTAAGCAACTTGTAAATGTATATGTTGAAAATGCTCTCTATTTGATGAAACTTCTTGACAACAACTCGGACTTTATACCGAATGGTGTCTCTTTGTACATAATATAGTCGGGTCTGTCGTAGCCTGATTGGTTGCATGGGGCTGCCCGGTGCACTACCTGTCTCTTGCATGGGCAGTTGTTATGTGTATGCGCGGGTGCCCTCATACGGAAACACTCTCATGTTTACCGAGTTTTTTTAGTTACTTCTTTGGTATGGTTCCATGTGTACATGGTTGTACGCGACGTTCAGGACCATACCCCTTCATAAATTAATACTTGTACTGTAGTATAATAATTCTCTTCAATTATCTTTTTTCTTATGTTTATATGTTTTATACATAAATTACTTTATCCCAACAGTTTAGTGAAATTCTTTTGTTATTATGATTTTTAATTAATAATCTGTGTGATTAAAGAAAGACGTGGAAATATTTAAGCATTTGTGAGGATGAATGAACCCCAAAAACATTGCCAAACAACTATGTTTGTGTGAAATAAATCAAACCAAAAAAAAACTTTACTTGTGAGGTAAAAAGACTTGTTTTTAAACACCATTTATATCACTGTATTTCATCTTCATGACCACTTGTTACCATAACAACAAAATGTCCTTTCATAAAGAAACATGTGAAGTAAACTATAAAGATTATGACATCGACTTAAACTAACAAAAAAAACCTCACAGTTTCGATGCTGGTTTGATCAGTTGAGATTTGTGTCTTCATTACGATACTTGCCCAAATAAACTTGTCTTTAAAAAGTACCCGAAACGACTTATTGTGATTCATTCTACTTCCGCTTTTCAAAATCTTATACTTTTGGTGGCAAACGATTCGAAAACGACCCGTTAGCTGGCGGCTCTGATGTCTCCGTGTCGGTTTCTGGTCCTTCCTCTGTAAATGAATTATATCATATAAATATCAAATTTTAAATCCAAATTTTCTTTTGTATTTGTAAAGGTTTATCTATGTGCTGAAGAAAAGATAGAAAGATACCGAATAGAGACTTGATGGTTGGTCTCTTTGGTTTGTTACTTTTCTTTTTGAGTTCAGCTGCAGCAATGAATATAAAACTGAATATACCTTCAAAACTTACAAATAAGTTCTTTAGTGTATTTTTAATACATATGACATCATAAACAACCTGACTTGATTTTTTTTATTATTATTACTAACATAGTTTTCATAGAGACTGGTTCGCGTACAAAACCACCTTATCGTGCGATGCGTACGCGAGCATCTCAACCGCACATCTTATCTGATCTAGGCTTCCAATTGAACACGGTGGCACAATAGTAATTAACTTTGCATAATTACGCACTTTATTTGCATAATTACGCATGGGTTAGGCTAACCCTAATTACGCACGTTATATTGGCGGTCGCGTACCGTCGCACGTTGAGCCTTTTGTATTTAAACTTTTCATAGTTTTTATAATCATATTCAACGAGAAAAAAAAGTGTTTGTGGGCCAGGCCAGGCCAAGGCAGCCCTATAACATAGCTGCTTATGTGAGTGTTCATGAGAAGGTAAAAGAGAGAGACCCATTCCAGGGACTTGATAGTCGTTAACAATCTCAAAGTTCTTGTATGTGTAACCAACAAAGTTGATATCTTTGGATGAAAGCATCTGCAAATGATTTAAACAAACCATTATTGGATTTGGTTGAGGAAAGCAATAAGAACATAAGAGTAAAATGTCATTTTCGTCCCTGAGGTTCGGCCAATTTTGTGACTTTCGTCCAAAGGTTTGTTTTTCCGCATCTTGATCCAAAAGGTTTGAAATCTTGCCATTTTCATCCGGCTCGTGAACTCCATCCATTTTTCTCCGTTAAATCAGGGGTACTTCCGACTTTTTTGTTAACCCAAAGGGAAATTTAGTCTTTTTCAGGGGTATTCGGTCTTTTTACATAAAGTGAAAAGGACCAAATTGCCCTTTGAGTTAACAAAAATGACGGAAATACCCCTGACTTAACAGAGACAAATGGATGGAGTTAACGAGCCAGATGAAAATGGCAAGATTTCAAACCTTTTGGTTCCAGATGCGGAAAAACAAACCTTTGGACGAGAGTCACAAAACTGACCAAACCTCAGGGACCGAAAATGGCATTTTACTCAAAACATAACGTAAACCCAACCATTTACATATATGTGTGTATGCATGCGCGTGTGTGGTACTATATTATTAGAAACAAACCCATGAGATTATAAACGTTACCCTTCTCCATGGTCCAGATCTTGATGAGCTATGACTTTGGTGTTCCGACTGAAACATGAACACAACAAAAAATAAAAATGAACATATAAGAGAAGGGTCATTTACTCATTTACATATCATTAGTAAAGGTTTTACGTACCTCTTCGAACTTTTCAAAGTTTTGAGTATCCAACTCATCGTTAACTTCAGGAATGAATGCGGCTTCCATCTGATAAATCCTATCCCAATCGATACCTCTAAACCAAATATGAGCCTGATATAATGAACACGTTAAAGTGAGTCAATGTAATTAAAAACTGATACTCGAAACAGTTCCAAGAAGCTAGAATAGGACACACCATACAACACCTTTATTTCATCTGCGCCTTTCGATCCTAGCCGTTGGTTGACATTACAAAGCAGTTTGCTAATTAGATCTTTTGCCTCTAACGAAAGCCGTGCTTCTTCAGGGAACTTTAAATGCATCTTCCAGTTTACTATCTGCAGGTTCAAGAACATTAGTACCAGCCATATGTATGAAACAAAAAATCCATGTCAAATAATGAAAGTACGAAATAAGCTACCTTCCTACAAGTTGACATTGGATCGTCGGAGTAGAAAGGTGGATAGCCCACAAGCATTTCAAACATTATAGCACCAAGAGACCACCTAAAGAACAAAAAAACATCACATAATCGTCGTAAAGTACGCAAATCAAGATTCCAAATAAGCATGCTAGTATGCTACATACCAATCACATTCCAGTGCATAACCCTTTTTCAGCAGAACCTCTGGAGCTATATAATCAGGAGTTCCGACAGTAGAATAAGCCTGCAATGTCACAAGAGGTCAAGAATTGCATCAGGTTAAGGTACTTTATGATTTCGTCAGAAATTGAGTAGATAAAAGTAGGCCTGTAAACGAACCAAACAATCATGAACTGTTCGTGAACTTGTTCGGTGGGAAGTTCGTTTATGTTCGTTTATTTAATAAACGATCGAACATGAACACACGTTTTGTTCGTTCATTTACATTCGTGAACATCCATTTATGTTCGTTTATTTGTGGTCGTTTGTTTACATTTGTTTATGTTCATTCGTTTAAGTTTGTTAGTTTATGTTCTTTCAATTTAAATACATACGTAGTTATATTTATATAAATATTAACATAAAAGGACTTTTCTAATTACTTATAAAGATAAAATTAATTGGTAGTTGGGCTCTCTAGTAATAACAATGGGTTTTCCAATGGAGTTTATCATGATTAATCACTAATTTATATAAAAAATTACTTTATGTCCGTTTATGTGTAGTAAATTGTGTTCATTTATGTTTCTTCAATTATGTTCATTTGTGTTGTTTATTGTTTGTTAAATTATGTTCGTTTAAGTTTGTTTGTTTGTTTGTTTATGTTCGTTTACGTTCATAAACTGTTCGTTTAGGTTTTAAAACAAACGAACACGAACATGCCTATTTGCTTACGAACATGAACAAAAAAATGTGTTCAATTATCTGTTCGTGTTCGGTTAAAGTTAAATGAACGAACACGAACATGCCTCTGTTCGTGTTCTTTTGGTTCATTTACAGGCCTAGATAAAAGTAAGATTGTTACGAGTGTCCTCCTATTTTTCTGCCAGTGTTGCAGTTGTTCTTGTTGTGTTCGTCCTTCGCCTGTTGAGCTTCCACTAGCATTATCCCCGGTTGAAAAATCAGTTTCTTCGAGAGTACTGCAATCTAACGGTTTACACAGTCCAAAATCGGATAATCTCAAATGACCGAATTTATCAAGTAACAAATTATCTGGCTTGATGTCTCTGTCACCAAAAAAACATGTAAGAAGTTAAATATACTCTAATTTAGTTTGTAAAACATAATGAAGGCATACCTATGTACATAATTATGTTTGTGGATGGATTCAATGGCTAAAACTGTTTCGGCAACGTAAAATCTAGCTTCATCTTCGTTTAACGTATCTTTTCGCATAAGCAACGTCATCATGTCACCCCCAGGTAGATATTCCATGATGAGATATAGAAATTCGTCATCTTGGAAAGAACAATACAGTTTAACAATGCAATTACTGTCCACCTCAGCAAGCAGATTCCTTTCGGCTCTCACATGTTCAACCTAATAAATGGAGTTCGTAAACTAAATACTAGCATATAAGATTAATATAACAAAAACATGTAAATCACGAAATTACATACCTGGCCTCTGCGAAGCATTTCTGATTTCTTAAGCTTTTTCATGGCATATACATTGCCTGTTGTTTTTTCCCTGCAGATTCTCACCTAAACCACACAAAAACCATAAAAATATAAAGCCTATAAGAGAAAATATAAAACAAGAAAAATAATTAAATACTAATCGTAACGATTTAATATTTGAATTACATACCTCACCAAAAGCACCCTTTCCTATCATGGTGAGTAGCTCAAAATCATCAACTCCCATTTTGTGCCTTTGAAGGCGCATATATTCGGTTTCTTTTTTCTCTAGAAATTTAATTAAGTTGTTTTGATCTTCCTCTGACACGTCAGCATCAGCCAATTTCTTCTCGAGTAAAATTCGCCTAACCAACAAAAATTCAAGTGTTACTTTTCTTCTAACTTTAGGTGTTTACTGGCGTAATGACACTAACATTCACCGTATTTTGTTATGTTAATCTAAAATTTCTTTCTTAATATATCAACAGTGTAAAGCAACTACCAATAAGCACGTAATATCTAACATTATGTAATTTTGAAAATACTACCTTTCTCTCCTCTCTTGCAAATTCTTCATCTGCTCCTTGTAATGGTTCTCAATATACTTTTTAGCAGCAGCAACCTTTTGCTTTGTCATATTCGACGCCTCTTCTTCCGAAATCGAGTCATCTTCAGTGCCTTCCATTGAATCCCTCCTAGTATTCGGCCTCAATCGATCTCTCGGTTGGAACTTGTGTAGCCAACTCCTCGCAGAATCCATCAATTTCCCTCACCCCAACGAATTCATCACCAACCACAAACCAATACCTCAGAAACACATAAATCACTCACAAATTTTCCACTCCACAACAGATTTCTGCAATCACATTTCATCCAAAATCAATGAAAACAAATCTACCCGATCATGATTCAACACAATTATCAAACATTTTGTTTCAAATAGAATTAGCCAATTGCACATAGTTGATAGTTCCTAATTCAAATGCAAAACAATAGACATTACACAAACTTAACACTCCTTTTCGAGATCCGATAGCTTTACATCAACGCTAACAAACCTCCGTACGCCTCACACAAATCACTAATAATTTTCCACTCCACAACAGATTTCTGCAATCACATTTCATCCAAAATCAAAGAAAACAATCTACCGGATCACGGTTCAACACAATTATCAAGCACCTTGTTTCCAATAAACTCATTAATTAGCAAATTGCACATACTTCCAAAACAAATCAAATTGCATAGACGCCTCTCTTATAGGAGTTCTTTGGCGCGTAGTTTAGGCGGGACTTTTTATTGTAATAAATGATAGTAATAAAGTAACTGTCTTTTCAGTTACTGTTTTTGTATTTACTGTGTTGATCAGCTTTTATCAGTTTTATAGGTTATAGACGTCCCATCTTCTAAGTTTGGCGTTTTTTTTAAATGACCTTATGCAGACCAACATGACAAAATACAATAACGGAGTAAATAAAATATTAAGCAGGAAAAATATTTTTTGTTATTTTTGGCGTTTTGTTAGGGTTAACCGTTTTTAGTATTATTTTGGCGTTTTGCTAATAAAGATAGAAATATATCATTTAATTATCTTAAAAAAAGGAAGATTACATAGAAGAAGAAAAAAAAAGAGCAAAAAAAATTAAAATCCTTAGTCAGAATGTTCTTTATCTGAATATTATCCATCACTTGTGTCATCTTCTTCCTCCTCGGAGTCTTCATCTTGATCTTCATCCATGTCATCACATTCACCTTCATCGGCTTCTTGTTCCTGAAGATTCTGAAGCCTCCACCTAAGCATGTCTTGCATTAACTCCATTTTTTAGTCTATTTCTGTGTTGGTACAAGTGGCGTTATGCAATTCTTCCATGAAACTCAGTCGCTGCTTTGTCATGATGTTCTCTAGCCAGTAGACTTCCGCTCTCCGCTGTCGTATGTAACCGTCACCATGTCTGTTTCATCATCAAAACACCATGATGTCATGACAGGGTCTGGCTTCACATCTCCTTTGATTGGTCCAAATTTGCTGGTTAATGCTTTCATAAGCATATATGTTTCATGGCATTCGTTGTCTAGAGCGATGCCAATGGATAAGATTTGCCTATGTATCTCTTCTTCCATTTTCAGAATTTCCATGACCGTCTTAACATACACCCTCCTTCTGTTGTCAAAATGGAGGACGTATCTCCTGATTCCCAGAGTGTATCTCCACGAAACGATTGTTGCCATTTTTGGCATTTTGTTTAAGTTGGCGTTTTTTTGTTAACGATTTTTTTTTTTTTGCAGAAAATGGGTAGCTTGAAGTGATTATGGAAGCTATGTTTTACGTTTGTTTATATAATGATGTTTTTGGTGCGTAATTTAGGAGGGATTTTCTTCTAATAAATGTTAATAACTGAAATTCAGTTATTTGTGTTGTTTCATCTTCCTGTAATATTCAACGCGTTTTATTTTTAATTTTTGGCGTTTTGTTTTTAATGGCATTTTATTTTTTTGTATGGCGTTTTATCATTTGATGGCGTTTTGAATATGAGTGGTAAAAGACCCTTTTACCCTTAATGAAGCGCGTCCCACATAATAATATTTATGTTATTCACGGAAACACCACCGCGCAATCTAGTCCATGGATTGTTTTGATCGGACGATCCATAAGCGTTCTCACCGTTCTCACACTTTCCACCGTTTTCTCTAAATCCCGACCCTATATATATATGATGAGGTTCTAGAGTGAACACTAATGTATTTGCGAACTGAGTGAACAAATCTTGGTCATTGATTTACACACGTGGATGGTTAGGATTTCATCATCAAATCGGAAATACACTAGTGTATTTCATCATCAAATCCTGGCCATTGATCTACACACATGTATGGCCAGGATTAGTTCGCTCGGTTCGCAAACTACACTAGTGTTCACTCTTGAACCTAATCTTATATATATATATAGATATCAACCATCTTTATCTATGACAATCATCTTTATCTATGGCACAGGTTTCCTGGTAAACATATCACATGTACACTAAAAGCTCTGTAAATTAGTAATGTTAGAACTGAGATATTTTAATAATTAGTGAGATATTATTATATCGATAAATTAATAATTTATTACTTTAAAGTGGTTTTACTTATGAGCTTTAAATTTCCAAGTTAAATGTATGTTAACAAATTAATTGAATTTGTCAAGTTCATTGTTTTTTAATACAAAAAAGTTAGTTTATGATACCAAAAACTAAATTACAAAAACAAGTTTCAATGCATATTTCTCAAGTGCATTGCAGACAGCAACAACTCTTTACAACTTTTTGTTGCAATACGAGAAGACAACGCTCCAACTCTTAAGTGTAATAAGGAGATTTAAAGATGAACTCAATATAGATTTGAAGTTTAAAAAAAACAAGTGACTGTAGATTCATTTTTTACTAGACAATCTTAGAATTTGAAATCTTTTAGTAACTATTTTTTTTTAACAGCTAATTTCATTCACAACCAACACCAAAGATTACAGTACAGTACATCACCTCAGGCTAGTGGGTTACTAGACTAAACTCCAAATATGATCACCACATAAACAAATACAGAATGACCAAACTTTGAAAAAAAAAAGAAAAAAACAAAGCAAAACTGCAGCGCCTTACACTATACCTCGAACCGCGCCCACTTGCTCCATTCCAATAAGCGTTTTTTCGCCCTGCATTTAATCCATAAGAAACTATTCGCTTGCATCTCCCCGAAAATTGCATCGATGTTGACACGTTTACCCCTGAAAATGTTTTCGTTTCTTGCTTTCCATATTCCCCAACACGTTGCAAGAAAAATAGTTTGAACATACTCTTTTCTGCACTTCGATCGCTGAGCTCTTATGAAACTCCAGGGCGAAAAATACACTGGGATTTAAAAAACTATTAATTTATAGTTTTGTTAGGACCATTATATACACTGGGATTTAAAAAACTATTATCTTATTTTTTATCGATTGGGATTCAATTTTATACTGGTCTCAAGTTAGGAGTGAAAATTATTAATTTTATCAGGGTGATGATTAGGTGATATGAAAAGGATACTGCGTCACATTGGTGCTAGTCATGCCAAATTATATGGCAAGTTATATTCTCACTAACCCAAATGATCATGCAACCGTTGTAGTATGTTCTCACAACATATTATTTCTTTACCGAAATCATTCGAAAACAAAATATAATGAAAAATCACCAAATTGAACATGTAAAAATTACCAAAATAAATATTTTCTTTAGCTCTTAACGTAAAATTACCAAAATAGATATTGCCTTTTTAGTTTTTAAATGAATAAACAAAGGCCGGCTAACAAAACTAAAATTTAGCATGTGGTTTACGTGTGACGGCTAAGGCGGAAATTTAGCTTACCCATTTATCCGTCGACTAAAATTTAGTCCACGTTTTTAGATGGCGGCTAAAAAATCTGCTGCCGACTAAATTTAGCCTACGCTTTACATATGTATTATTTCAAATAGATGAATATTTTGTATCAATCGGTTATCTTATGGTTCCAACCCAATAATCCATCAAGAAAGATCAATATAAGCGCACACACACGCATATATTACAAAATAAAGCCAAAACACGGCAGGGTTACATGATCAATGTGGTTGAGGAAGAATTCCGTCACTTGCAAAGGGATGCGAGGATCAAGCGAGGTGGCTTTAGTAGTGGCTGTCGGCCATGAAGGACCGTCAAATTATTAACAAGCATAACATCACCTTTCTTCCAAGGTATTGCAACACATTCTTCTTCCATGATTTTTAAGCAGTCTTTGACAACATGATCAGGCACTAGATCGCCATTTCCAAGCTCAACATATGTATCATGAGCATCCTTAATTGGACCAGGGTTACTTATCACAAGATTATTAAACCAGGTTTTATGTTGACTTTCCTTGTCCAGCCTAAAGGCTGGCAATGGACCTGTTATCATTTTCACCACATTCCCCATCCATTCCAACTTTGTTCCTAGCTTCCCTGCCCTGCCAATCCAACACTACTATTCTAGTTTATGTTTTGCTATTGTAATGAATATTCCGGTACAAACCATATTTATTCTACAAACCGCAAGAACATATTCTACCACTTAAAAAAAGTTAAATTAGCACATACTAAAACAATACATACATAAAAGTAGCACTTTTAAATTATATTAGCACATGAAAATTAATCAAAATAATTGATATCAGCACATATATGAAATGATATCAGCACTTTTCTTTATTAGCATATTGAAAACAAAAGGAAGATCCAAATAATTGCTTGTTAGCATAATTATAAGGAATTCAAGATAATTGATATTAATTAGGTTCTTATAGTTTGTATACGAAATGTGATTTGTATTTGATCCTACTCCTTAACCTATATAGGTTTTTCAATCTATCTTTCTGGATAGAGCAGGAGCGGCTTGAGGGAGAGTGAAATAAAGCATGGGCTTTCGGCCCACACTTCCCTACGGCCCAAGTTCTTTTTTTTATAAATAGGTGGTTTGGTCTTTTGGATTGAAAGCAATTCACTTTTTACGAAAGTGACCAAATTTTACCATCCGCTCTGGCCCTAAAAAGCTAAGGCGAGTTTTGTTTGTAAGCAATTAGCATATATAAAGGTAAGTAATGCGAAAATAACATATAAACCTTTCCTCTGCAACATTCTTGTCATCGGTCATGTATGTAGACTTCCAACTTCCGCCTGCGAAGGACGATGGACGGTCTTCATCACTCATTACCTTTTCATATGTCAATCCATGCTCCTCCATCCGTGCAACCACCTCTGGGTGTTTCTCTTTCATCTTCTCATATACGATATGACTCAAAAGTACTGGAGTTTCTCCCCCCATTCCTGGTTCTTCCGCACAAAAGAAAAATAACTTGGACGGGAACTCCGGAAGCTGTCAAACAAATTACATAACTTCATGAAAAAAAAAAAATTTCAAATTCAAATAGGGATTAAAAAAAGGATTTTTAATCCCTTGGTTTGGGTAATTTTGCCAGTTTAGTCCAAATGTTTCATTTTTCGTCTGTGGGTTCAAAAAGATTTCACCGTTGCCATTTTAGTCCACTGGGTTAACTTTATCCATTTTTTCTGTTAACGAGAAGGGCAATTCAGTCATTTTATATGTAATTATGTTAACTAGAAAGACAATTCGGCCATATAAAATGACCGAATTGCCTTTCTCATTAACAGAAAATATGGATAAAGTTAACCCAGTGGACTAAAATGGCAACGGTGAAACTTTTTGAACCCACAGACGAAAAATGAAACATTTGGACTAAACTGACAAAATGGCCCAAAACACAGAGACTAAAATAGCATTTAACTCTTCCATATTTATTGGGTTTCCTCCTAAATTGGTGTATAGGCATTATAGCCTAGTGGAGATGCATATGATCGGGTGGTTCCGCTGGTGGCACGATGATACTCCGGTGGTCCGTTAGCGATCCAAATTTGTCGTTCAAAAAAAAGGATGAGTTACGAATAAATTGACGAATATGGGTAGATTTAAAGACGTTACATACGTAAGCCATCTCATGATGGAAAGGAATTCGCTTATCGAGGGGGCTTTCATTGGCAGTGTAAACCCGGCCAACCACTTTGGTTCTAACGGCCCGGCCTCCCACGTAGACTAGCTCAGGGAAGCCAAAAGCTTCAACGACGTCGTTAAAGTCAGAAGGAGACGTAACAGGGAAGCCTCGAAAGAGAATAACACCGCTTTTGTGGAGAAGAGACTCCAACCATTGCTTATCCGACCTGATAGCCTCTATGATATTAGCGTTAGTAGTTGGGGACAACACCGCCGGGAAGAGAAGACCGTCGTCATAAGATCTTTGCTCTGGTAGTTCTACTTCACGGAAATATCTTCCGGTGGCCATTTGGCAATTGTCTCTAATGGACTGATTGTTATCATTGTTATCGTTACGTTACATATATGAATTGTCTATCTAGAATATTTTTGGACATTTGTTATTAATATTATTTTATTGTCATTAGATACCTTTATATATTCGTATAGTATAAATTTTAGGTTATTATATAACACCATGACACAAACGTGTAACTTATTTTATATGGATTTTCCTAACAGTTCACGCCTTTAGTTACGTAGCAAAGTGAGTTAAATATCAACCGGACCCACTGTTCACAACCTGCCAAATGGTGTGTTAAAGTTAGTCCTAATTTAGTGAAACAGGTGATTAGATAATGATAATGATGGGTTGGAAGATTTAGTTCATTTGAGTTCATTTGGTATTTATCTATTTAGTTTTTTTTTTTTGGCAATAATCATAATCATATTTATTAAAACAGAGACGATCACAAACTAATGGCAGATAGATGAGCAACAAGTTGCGCCGCTACCCTCTTCTGAATAGCAAACCCTACCCTGCTAAACACAAAATTATGCCCCTTAACATGCGCGGTGTTACTGCTTACCACCTGCTGAACCCGCTTGAGGAACCACACCGCGTCAGGGGGGAGAGTGCCAAAGGTATCGAAAGCGAACGGGATGAACACGTGCTGATTCTCGATGCAAGCTTTTTCGTGCTTAGTTACTTTGCCCGCCTCTGTCTTGATTATCGCCTGTCCCGCCACAAACCCGTGGTCCCTTAGCTCAACAAGGGGGGGGACACACCTGTCAAATCGACACACGCGTGTTTCCCTCCTTCCCATCCAAAAACAAGAATGTCAGCGGGCCGTAGGGTAGATCTCCCTTCTAAAGGATCGGTCAAGAAGTTCACCGGAGCTTCCTTTTTTACCGAGATCCCTACCCGCTTAAGGATATCATAAAGCACATCTCGAACTAAATCATGTCGATATTTAAAGCCCGGTAATTCTTTGCAATGGACTGCATGCTCCCCAAAAGAATCCAAGCAACACTTCGACATACAGAACACGTGTCATCAACCGGGAAAAGGGGTATCATCACCCGGTACTTGAGGATAGCCTGGTATTCAACAGCCGACATACATTGCCCTAAACCTTCGATAGGAACAACAGACAGGAAATCCTGAGCATGGGAGGCTCGCAAACACTCAAACACGGCTCGCTGCCGAGGGGACAAGACAAACTTCTTTAACAAGTTTATTTATCGTGTTTATTTAATCGAGTTTTGAGTCTTAATATATAGTAGAAGGGTTAGAAGGGTGTTGGAGTGATGTGACGGGAAACATAAATATTGCCAAGGGGATTCGCGATGCGTTTTGGTTCGGTTATTAGCCTCGAACGAAATTGAAGACCGAAGTCATTGGTTAATCAATTTTATTAACCAATCGGTTATTGGTTTGTGTTTTTTTTTTTCTTTTTTTTTGTTAAATTGTTGATTTTCGGTTCAGTTTGTTTGATATTGGTTAATAACCAAACCAAACTTGGGTTAAAAAAATTCCTTAGAAATACATAAAAATGAGGTATATATACATGAAACTAGGTTATCACCCGGATTGTTTCCCAGACTCGAGAAAGTTATTTATATTAATACATAATTAAATCATATAAAAAGTATGACATATTAAATGTCTTGGCTATAGAAGAGTTATAAACTTAAACACGGGTTGTGAGCATGTAATAAAAGTTGCAAACTTATTGATTGGTTATGATTCTTGTTTATAAATTATTTGTATGAAAAATGATTTAAAAAACAATAGGTTATTCTACATGAACTTCACAGGTTGGACCATTTTAATGACGTAAACAACGGTTGAATAATGTACACGGGCTAGACCATTTATTTTTTCAATACTCTTAAGTATATAAATGTTACACGGGTTCGAACAATTTAAAATATATAAATGGAGACAAATGAAAATTGCATTGACATTATCAATAGAGCATCGATAAAGCGTTATTTGATTCTGAAGAAGGATGAAGAGTGTGCAAGACTAATGTTTCTGTCTCGATTGAATCTGAAGACGGAACTTGAACTCGATTACCACACTACAGATCCACTTGATTCCTTTACAGATCTACGTCATTTATTTGAGGTGGGCGGTAGTGGGTTTTGATTTGGGGATACTGGTGGTTGTAATGGGTTTTGATTACATTGTGATGTTGGTGAACGGTGGTGGGGGTGAACGGCGGTGAGCGTTGGTGGTGCTGGGTTTTGATCAGGTAAACGGTGAGGGCGTTAGTGAGATTTTTTTTGGGGGGGGGGGGGGGTCTTTGAATTAAAGGGTTTACAATGGGGATGGTGGGGATTTGAATATGGATAAACTGCTTTGGTTAGAGGGGAAGTGATGGTGGCCTGAAAAGGTTGTTGGTGAGTAGCGGTGTCACACCCAACCGATGGCGGAAACATCGGGGCGGGACGAACAAATCGCTCAAAGCATCATAACGCTACTTGTTTCAATATAGGTTAATCAAAATTTCATTTTAAAACTAAATTGTCTTACAAACCAAACACGATTAAAATTGTATAAAAAATATCCCAAAATTTCAAACATAACCAAAATATTGTTTTTCTAAGGTGTGTATAAAGTCACCCTAGCTTGATTTCTTCACATCCAAACTTATCAACCTGCAACATGTATTAAAATACAATCAACAAAAATTGTTGGCGAGTATAAAAGTTTAATACATAGCATAAATAGTTTAACCTAAGTTTCCAAGCGTATCAACATGCTAAGCTCACGTGATCAATATGTTAACCTAAGTTTCCAACGCGTTAACTGTGCCTTACCTACATCGTTGCCACGAAGAGGAGGTATGAGAATCAAACTTAACAAAACCCAAGTCTCAAGGGCGGTGTGTTAACCCTATAGTGCTATATTTGTCAAGGTTGGCTAAACATAAGATTCAACGTTCACATAGCGTGTAAGACTCACAGGTATCACAAGTATCATGTTTTCATGTATAATAATGGATAGAGCATGTTTTCAAACAAGTTTCAAGAGTCGTGCGTTTACATAGAATACATGTTGCATCCCAAAGTGTTTAAAACAAAAGGGGATCGAGTATACTCACAGTGGATGTTTAGATCCTAAACACAGTTCAGTTGGATCGAAGGGAGCGCTGGATCAGCCTGCGTGCGGGAACAGAGCATAAGTCCTCTAAGTGCTGACCCGGTCAGGAACAGGGTGACGAATAGTGCAAAAACGAGTAAAGTGTTCGACAGACTATCCAAGCGGATGACCATTCGAACGGATGGCCATTCGAACAGTGGGTGTTTGCGAACTGTTAAAGTTTTCGATGTTTTGACCAAGTGTCCTACAAAAGTAAACAACAATAGTTATCATGGGCAGATCATCTGGACGGATGGTCATCCGATCGGATGGCCATTCTAACAGATGCTCAGTGTTTGATATTTCATAAAATTTTCCAAGTAAAAGTTTTGTGTTAATGGAGACGGCGTGACGACGTGTCAAGCAATGGAAACACGCCAAATCCAGTTCATTCGGTCGGATGGGTACCACCCCGTCGGACAGACGAGCTGTTCTTGGTGAGATTTCATGTTTGACCCGTTAGTCGGTCCATCTTTTCGGTGGGAATCAGTCTTCAAGCCGACTCTCGGCTAAAGAACGAGTCGAGAGTCTGTTCGAGTCTGATTTCTCCAATGTTTTGTGTAAAGCAGAAGGAAAGTTCAGAAATAAGTTTGTGAAACGTGAAGTTTATCAGATCTAAGCCGAAAATATGTGAAAATCCTCTAGATCTGGTATAAAAATGTGAAAATACTTTGGATCTTTTACAAAAATTGTGAAAATCCTTTAGATCTGGAACCAATCTTGGTTAAATGGTGCTCCACAACAGTTTGCACTAGCAACCGAGTGGAAACCACCTTCAAGAGGTCCAACTCAGTTGGTTTTCGGGGAAAAGTTGAAGTATTCGTGTGATTTTGATGAAAAAGATGATGTAGAAGAGATTAGAGATGAAGATTTGAGGAGATTTGAGGTAAAAAGCTTACAAGTTGGCCTTGAATCGTGATTGAAAGCGTCTTTGAGTGTGTGAGAGAATGGCAGAGTGAAAGGTGAGGATGAAGGGTTAAGTCCACTATTTATGGGTGACAGTGACAAGCTCATTCAACTGGTCATGATCGGATGGCTTAAGGTGGTGGAGGTGGCAAGTGTCGGATGGCGTCCGGTCGAATGGCCATCCGGGCGGATGGTCATCCGATCGGATGTCCATTCGGACAGCCGGTTCGCGTTTGTTAGTTTTCCATCTTTGATTGGTTTTGCGAGCGAGGTTAAGTGTTGCATTGCGTATTATTGTGAGTAGCCATTACATAGAGTATTATTACATCTAGATGTTCAAAATAGCATAAATAACAAGAGTAATGTCGTGTTTCGAATTTGTGTCTAAATTAGTGTAACACCCTAGTTTCTATTTAATGGTTTTACATGTAAATACCAACAATTAGATGTGTAGTTAAGACTGCACATACTATAAAAACACGAGTTTATTAAAACTTTTACAAATCATAAGTTATTTGACATAACGTGATCGGATTCGTCGTATAGATTTACGACAAGGCAATGTGCGGAAGCATGAATCTTTATCGTGTTCGGTTCTTCGTTGAGCTTGATCGTCTTTCGGCATCCAAAATGTACCTACATTTCATAAACATGAAATGCTTTAGTCATATAGGGATTAAAATGTGTCTAAAGAAATCCGGTAATGATAGAGGAAGGAAAAAGAATCCCAACGTTAAACTCTTGACCTCAAAACAAAGATCTCCAACTGACCTCCACCGTAACTTACGGTGGCACCGTAAGTTACGGTGGCCGCTGTAATACAATTCTCCTACCGTACCACAGTAGGCACTCACCGTAACCAAATCAGCTCCACCGTAACTTACGGTGGCACCGTAAGTTACGGTGGTCCCTGCATTCCATCTTTCCATTTTGTCGTTTATTGACACGAAAACTTCCGTATCTTTCTATCCGCTTGTCCGTTTGACCTACCGTTTCTTCCTACGTGATTGTAATTTGATTCTCCACATTATGGAGTCAAAATCTAACATCCGACATAATAAAATTTCAGACTTTTAACTCTTCGGCTTATTACCCTTTTTACCAAATTTTGACCCGTTCATGATTTCATCATCAAACATGTTTATTTGATCTTTAAACTTATGAAATTCATAGTTTCAATGTATCCTATCATGTTAATCTCAAATCACGGGTTTCTTACATAATAATAACCCGTTTACGCTCAAGTGCTTATTTTGACCCGTTAAGGGTATTTAAGCACTTTCAAGCCTAAAATCACTTTCGATTGTTTCTAGCATTCCATCACCACATTTCTCATCCTATAATCTTCCACCACAACTGTACTTATGGTAGGTTTAATGTGGTGATCAATATAAACCAAATTTTACCTCTCGAATCATTATTTTACGGCAAAGACTATTATAGAGTCAAATGACTAAGTATTCACATGTTTCGCTTTTGTATACTTATTCTAAGTATTTATCAAATCATGAAATTTGTTTCCGAACAACCTTTAAGGGTTGTTTGTTCAGTTTAGCCTACAAGGGCGTTTTGGTCGATTTTGGTCCTTCTTTTACGATGAAGGACTCTCACCAATTATCCGACCAAAATAGCACTTTTAACTACAACATAATTATGCGTATCTGGCTCGGATCAATGTATTGACCTGTTTTAATGCCTTGCTATAATATTCGCTAAATAATAGCGATGCAAATATCACTTCTACATTTATTCCTGAAATCATATAACTCGACAAAATCATTAGTCGCTATTATCAAAAGGTGGTATCTTCACCCTTTGACCCGTTTGGTCTAAATGACCGATTATATTGGCGAGATGACATGTGTTTTCATCTCGACTATATGTCCGATTTACATCGTGCGGTCGTTTTACTTATAATTCATTTCTTAACACTTTTCGGCCTATTAAGGCTTACTTCATAAGTGTCTTTTTAAAACCAATAGTTATGGTTGACGCATGACCAATTTACCGTTTTACCCTTATTATTTGTTTTGGTTTACCCTATAAGGTACCCATTCCAAAGTTCATTTTCCATTTGTCATAAAATGATCGAATTACCGATTTAACTCCTTTTAAACCATCAACATGGTTTCTTGTCATGCTCGACTATCTTGTTCCGTACGTTTACACGCCGGAACATCATACCTCATTTATGTATTTATCTTATTCATAACTAGTACGATAAGAGAATATTCTAAAATATAAGACTAGTGTAAGCTATACTTACCTTGCATCCGAAATATGTTTTTTCCTTCATTCTTGATTCGTTTGACCCGCTTCCTTCCTCAAGCTTCCACCTAGCTCGTTAAGCGTCAACTATTATCAACATTTACAAGGTGGTTAGATTAGTCATTAACAATCACGACTATTCCACCTTACTTATTTTCTTTGTCGAAACTACTATTCGACTTCATCACTAGTTAGTTTGACTTTCTAAAGTCAACTACCTTTAATCATATGATATGCACAATTAAGGCAAATCAACATTATGATTAGACCCCGTTTTATCCCATGTCTCATGTCATTGGTCAAGCTTGCCAATTACGCGTTTCACTTGAATTCCAACACTTTACTTCTCATTTAGGCATTTTAACAAACACCTAATGTGCATGATTTCATATAATTCATTAACAAGTTCATAACTTGTCATATAACCCGAATTTTCATAACTCAAACTATTTAACACAAATACTTGCCTTTAAAATTCTGAAATAACTTCACATATGTCAAATTACACTAGAACAACCCCAAATTTCCTAGTGTTTATCAAGTTCTACATAACCCACTAGTCACCTACAATGGTGACTATGGATTTCACTAGAATCTAGCAAAATTTCAACATGTACTTGTCTAGGGTTTACTCCTAAACATTTTAATGTTCCTATTTCATCTACAATTCATACATGCATCATCAGATTTCAAGTTCTCTAAATTCATGAGAATTTCAAGTAGAGAATTTTTGTCAAATTTTACATACCTTATGATCACCTTGCAATGGGGATCATTAATCTATGCTCGATTTTCGGTTTGGAGTCGATTTGGCTTCTCAATTGCTTGATTTTTGCTAGTTAGGGTTTGAGCCATGGAGTCCCCTGGCTCCTCTGTGATTTACGACCAGAACACACACTTAAAGTGTGTGTTTTGGTGTTTGAATGTTTTATTTAATACAAACTTGTTTCAAGTTTGTCACCTTTGGTCCCTATACTTTACCAAGTTATTTAAAGGGTATTTTAACCAAATTTGTTCTATTATGTCAAGATACTAACTAACTAGGTTAATATTCCTAGTTACTTGGTGGGTCCCGGGAGTTATAACCCGTTCCATTTTAAGTCCCGTTAAATTTCGGGCCTTTTATATACTTTGCTTTCTCAAAGTATTTCTCATCCTTTTAATAAATATTAGATTTATTTATTTAAATCCTAAAATTTACCGGGTAAGTTTTACCACTAACTGTATTTTACCCGTCCTGTAGTATTAACGTGGTTTGATTAACAAACCCGTTTTCGGGGTGTTACAATTAGTTTCTCGTTCAACAAGTATCAAGCATCACAAGTGTCAAGAATCTGGGATAATTACATCGTTCACATATAAAAGCATCACATAGAGTAAAAGTTTCACATAGTTAAACACAAAATTAAGATTCAAATAGTCTCACATTCATTATGATCGGTAGTCTCGAGAGTACAAGCATAACAGGATCAGAAGTACGATAAGACTTGCTAGGATAATAAAAGTAGGCATGAGCAAATGGTATAAAATACCGATCCCATCCCGATCCCGATACCGATAATCCCGATCCCGACATGTTTCGGGATTGGAAACGGTATCCACATTTTGGTTTTTTCGGTATCGGTACGGTATCGGTAAAATACCGACTTTTACCCTCAAAATACCGATACCGTACCGATACCGTACCGAACCGACATGTTTCGGTATCGGTATCAAGTATTCATGAAATTTCGGGATCGGGATTATCGGTATCGGGACGGGATCGGTATTTGCTCATCCCTAAATAAAAGCATCAAAGCATTGGGCGTTACAAGCGGTGTACAATGTTGGATCCAGTAGAGGAGATGGCGGCGCAAATGGTGGGGATGATGATTGATGGCAGAGATGAGTTGGGTGATTGCTGGCGGTGGTGGTTGTCGGAGACAGCTGCAAATGGTGTTTGCTGGAGACGAATTGCAATGGTGTTTGAATATATTATGTAATAATATTATTTATTAGAGTAAACTTCCGTTTTGCTCCCTGTGATTTGGTCATTTTAACGGTTTTGCTCCAATAGTTTAAAAATAGCCATTTTCCTCCCTGATCTTTCGACTTTGTCGCCAGTTTGCTCCCTAATCTTTCGAGTTTGTCGCCAGTTTCCTCCCTGATGGAGTTAGAGGCTGGGAGCAAAATGAAGATAAGTTAGAAAAATCAGGGAGAAAAATGGCTATTTTTAAACTATTGGAGCAAAATCGTTAAAATGACCAAACCACAGGGAGCAAAACGAAAGTTTACTCTATTTATTATTATTATTATTATTAATATTATTATTATTATTATTATTATTATTATTATTATTATTATTATTATCATTGTTATTATTATTATTAAAGAAAAATAATAATATGTAAAGCGATGGATGAAAATAACAAAAAAAGAAAAATGAATGTAAAGTGATCAAAATGCCTATGACTTAACTGAGACTTTTAGAAGAAATTAAGGTGTTGGATAAAACTGGCAAAAAATGGGAAAAGTCAGGGATCCAGAGAAAAAAAAAACTATTTGAAATAAAGCGGCAATTCAAGTCAAATCTTATGGACTAAAATGGCACTTTACTCAATAAAGAGATGCCAAATAATTGGGATAATAGAAGATAATCCCATTAGAGTAAATTGCCATTTTAGTCTCTGAGTTTTTGTCTAAATTGTCATTTTAGTCTAAATAGTTTTTTTTTTCTCCTCTGGGTCCCTGACTTTTCATTTTTCTTGTCATTTTGCTCACATTGCCTAACTTAGTTTAAAAACCAGGTTAAAGCCGGGGATATTTTTGGCATTAAATTATTATGAGGTTTATAAATTATGTTGTAAACTACCCCTGGTTATCACTACACAACAGTTATGCCAAAAATACCCCTGGTTATAACCAGATTTTTAGACTGAGTTAGGCAATGTGATCAAAATGGCAAGAAAATGGAAAAGTCATAGACCCAGAGGAGAAAAAAACTATTTGGACTAAAATGGCAATTTGGACAAAACCTCAGGAGCTAAAATGGCAATTTACTCATCCCATTAATTGCTAGAATAATTTTGCAAAAAAAAATCATACACAAGAAGGTGGGCCGCTATTTAAGTTGGATTTGCGAACTGTGGCGTCTGTTGCTTCTGTAGCGGAGGCCCAAGACACTTCATTTGTTGGGCTTGCAAGTAATTTTATTAAAGCATTTGAAGATCCAACAAGGGGCCAGGGTATTTATTTTGAAGTGAAGAATGGAATTGGGGATGATGATTTAAACGTGGATAAGCTTCGTGAAATTAGCAATGATTCTTCTTCAAAATTTTAGCCAATTAGTGAACTTGTTTTTAAAAAAAAACAATTGAATTATATTCTTGATATGAAAAAGGTGCATTAATTGTTGATGGTGGTGAACTGGTGTTGGGGACGGTGGCGGAGTTTGACCAAAAATTCTACGGAGGCGGAAAGTAATGGATTTTTAGACAAAATAATTGGCGGGGCGGACCTATATAATTTTAAAATTTTCGAACGAAAAATCGGAATATTACACTTCTAACCGAAACATAGGCGGGGACGAGTGCACGCGAAACTACATCACACCAAGTCTAAACCGAAAGGTTTATTCTCGTGGGAATGGTCTTGTCAAGATGGGTTAATCATTTATCTTTCCTCGAGTTCTAATCGGAGTATGATCTGCAAAAGAAAAAAACGTGAGACTCGTTACAAGGAGAAGAGGTGGGGGTTCTCCTTGTAACCATTCTCCAGCGTGAAAATAAGTATCGTTTAAGAAGAGGAACAAATATGTGTTGAGAGTGAGAGCCGACACCTCAACCTTTGGAAGAAGTCTCGTATTTATAGCCAAATGTGGGAGGAGGATTGTGGGCTGATGGGCTTTGGTACAATTGTCGTCGTGGAAGAAATATCCCTTTGGTCCCTTCCAAGTTCCAACAAGACAAGTAGAATTTGCAGGGTTGGAGGTGACGTGGTGCAAAGTAATTGGTCACTCGTCATGACCCGGGTGTACCTTTTGTCAGCCTTGACATCAACCGTTAGTGGAGACCTTGTGGTAGCAGCGGCTAATAGGCGCCACGTGTTGTCCTTTTGTACTTGTTGTCCCCTCATAATTCTTTTATTATGGGAGAAGCATTAGTCGGGTCTGTCGTAGCCTGATTGGTTGCATGGGGCTGCCCGGTGCACTACCTGTCTCTTGCATGGGCAGTTGTTATGTGTATGCGCGGGTGCCCTCGTACGGAAACACTCTCATGTTTGCCGAGTTTTTTTAGTTTCTTCTTTGGTATGGTCCCATGTGTACATGGTTGTACGCAACGTTCAGGACCATACCCCTTCATAAATTAATACTTGTACTGTAGTATAATAATTCTCTTCTATTATCTTTTTTCTTATGTTTATATGCTGTATACATAAATTACTTTATCCCAACAGTTTAGTGAAATTCTTTTGTTATTATGATTTTTAATTAATAATCTGTGTGATTAAAGAAAGACATGGAAATATTTAAGCATTTGTGAGGATGAATGAACCCCAAAAACATTGCCAAACAACTATGTTTGTGTGAAATAAATCAAACCAAAAAAAAAACTTTACTTGTGAGATAAAAAGACTTGTTTTTAAACACCATTTATATCACTGTATTTCATCTTCATGACCACTTGTTACCATCGTTAACAACAAAATGTCCTTTCATAAAGAAACATGTGAAGTAAACTATAAAGATTATGACATCGACTTAAACTAACAAAAAAAAACCTCACAATTTCGATGCGGGTTTGATCAGTTGAGATTTGTGTCTTCATTACGATACTTGCCCAAATAAACGTGTCTTTAAAAAGTACCCGAAACGACTTATTGTGATTCATTCTACTTCCGCTTTTCAAAATCTTATACTTTTGGTGGCAAACGATTCGAAAACGACCCGTTAGCTGGCGGTTCTGATGTCTCTGTGTCGGTTTCTGGTCCTTCCTCTGTAAATGAATTATATCATATAAATATCAAATTTTAAATCCAAATTTTCTTTTGCATTTGTAAAGGAAAAACTATTATTTATGTGTTGAAGAAAAGATAGAAAGATACCGAATAAAGACTTGATGGTTGGTCTCGTTGGTTTGTTACTTTTCTTTTTGAGTTCAGCTGCAACAATGAATATAAAATTGAATATACCTTCAAAACTTACAAATAAGTTCTTTAGTGTATTTTTAATGCATATGACATCATAAACAACCTGACTTGATTTTTTTTATTATTATTACTAACATATAGAGACTGGTTAGCGTACAAAATCACCTTATCGTGCGATGCGTACGCGAGCATCTCAACCGCACATCTTATCTAATCTAGGCTTTGAACACGTTGGCACAATAGTAATTAACTTTGCATAATTATGCATGTTATTTGCATAATTACGCATGGGTTGGGTTAAACCCTTATTATGCACGGGTTAGGCTACCCTAATTATGCACGTTATATTGGCGGTCGCGTACCGTCGCACGTTAAGAGCCTTTTGTATTTAAACTTTTCATAGTTTTTATAATCATATTCAACGAGAAAAAAAGTTTTTGTGGGCCAGGCCAGGCCAAGGCAACCCTATAACATAGCTGCTTATGTGTGTGTTCATGAGAAGGTAAAAGAGAGATACCCATTCCAGGGACTTGATAGTCGTTAACAATCTCAAAGTTCTTGTATGTGTAACCAACAAAGTTGATATCTTTGGATGAAAGCATCTGCAAATGATTTAAAAAAACCATTATTGGTTGAGGAAAGCAATAAGAACATAAGAGTAAAATGTCATTTTCGTCCCTGAGGTTCGGCCAATTTTGTGACTCTCGTCCAAAGGTTTGTTATTCCGCATCTTGATCCAAAAGGTTTGAAATATTGCCATTTTCATCCGGATCGTGAACTCCATCCATTTTTTTCCGTTAAATCGGGGGTATTTCCGACTTTTTTGAAATTGCCCTTTGAGTTAACAAAAATGACGTAAATACCCCTGACTTAACGGAGACAAATGGATGGAGTTAACGAGCCGGATGAAAATGGCAAGATTTCAAACCTTTGGGATCCAGATGCGGAAAAACAAACCTTTGGACGAGAGTCACAAAACTGACCAAACCTCAGGGACCGAAAATGGCATTTTACTCAAAACATAATGTAAATCTAACCATTTACATATATGTGTGTATGCGTGCGCGTGTTGAAGGATTAATCTTGATATAGGAAGGAGTAATTAAATAGTTAGAGATAATTATTAGAGTAAACTGCCATTTTGGTCCCTGTGGTTTAGGCACTTTTTCCATTTTAGTCCAAATCTCAAACTTTTTAAATCTGGGTCCCTGTGGTTTCACTTTTATTGCCATTTTAGTCCAAAATTAAGAGTAAACTGCCATTTTGGTCCCTGTGGTTTCACTTTTATTGCCATTTTAGTCCAAATCTCAAACTTTTTGGAACAGTCAAAAAAAGGGGGATTTTGAATTTTGGACTAAAATGGCAATAAAGATGAAACCACAGGGACTCAGATTTAAAAAGTTTGAGATTTGGACTAAAATGGCAAAAATGCACAAACCACGGGGACCAAAATGGCAGTTTACTCTAATTATTAGTTTAAAGTATTATGTTTATCTAGTTACTTTATTAATTGGTTAACAAGTATTAGAGCTGGTATTGGTTTAGGATAGCTTGTTTAGCAAGTAATTAGTTTAGTATAAATAGATGGGTTAGGTTATGTAATTACTTGGATGTTTTGCTTTGTTCTTTATTAATATATAAAAGAGTCGTGAGGAGTTCTCACAAAATCGTTGTGTTGCTGCGTTTTTGATCCAGTTAATTCCAACAATTGGTATCAGAGCGTGTAACGATCAAGCGGGAGCAAGAAGAATCGAAGCAAATCAACCCGGTGAAGTCGAAAACCTTCGTGGATCGACAAGGAGAAAGAAGTCGAAAACCTTCGTGGATCGACAGAGAGAAGAAGACTCGAAATCTAAGTGAATCGAGCGGAGACGAAGACTCGAAATCTGAGTGAATCGAGTAGAACGGTCGAAATCTGAGTGAATCGACAAAGAGGTTTAAAGGTACGTCGCAATCTTAGTGAAGCAAGTATTTTGTGTTCGAGATCTGTGAACAAAAGAAAAAGAAAAGTGAAGTTTTTGTTTTAGGCACTGAATTGGTAATCTTTGAAGACCATAGGATAATATTAAGTAGGTAAATAATTAGAAGAGTAAACTGCCATTTTGGTCCCTGTGGTTTGGCCAGTTTTGCCACTTTAGTCCAAATCTCAAACTTATTACATCCAGGGCCCTGTGGTTTGCATTTTGTTGTCATTTTGGTCCAAATTTCAAATTTGACCAGATTCTCCTACTTAAACCCTTCTATTTTGTCTTTACTCTCAGGGGCATTTTGGGTATTTTAAAAATTATTATATTTAATTGTATATATTTAATACCTAAAACAATTATATATAATATATATACACCCACACATACTGAAGTCAGAACTCTCTCTCTCTCTCTCATCTTTCTCACTCTGCTCTCTCTCTCTCTCTGAACTACCACCACCACACCACACCACCACAACCACCACCCCCACCACCGTATCATCACCACCACCATCTCTGCTCTCTCTCTATCTGAACTACCACCACCACACCACCACCACCACCACCACCCCCACCACCGTATCGTCACCACCGTACCTACCACCACCTCCTCCACCGTTCTCAACTACCAGCACCACACCATCACCACCCTCTCTCTTTTTCTCTCTCTCTCTCTCCTCCTGCCGCCACAAACCACCACCACCGTCTCCATATTCAATCGATTGATTATCAGAGGAATCGAACCAGTCATCTGTACCGGAATCACCCACCACCACCGTCTCCAGATTCAATCGATTGATTATCAGAGGTGGTTTCTTTGATACGGCGGCGATGGAAGCGGATGGTTGAGGGTTTCTTTTTGGGGTGGTGAGTTGAAGCAGTAGCTGCCATATGAATTGAAAGGGGGGGTGGGTGGGTTTTTTTTTGTTTTCGTTAATTTGGTATCAAAGTTGTACAGATTCGTCAGATGGTGTTGCAGGTTTAGGTGATGGTGGAGGCGGTGGCTTTTAATTTAGGGAAGGGTGGGGATGGTGGTGGTTGAGAGGAATCCAGGGGAGTGGATGTGGTGGTAGTAGGTGGGGGTAGCAGTGGTGCTGATGAAGGAGGTTTTGTTGATGAAAATGGTGCTGATGAACTGCAGATTGAAGATGGTGCTGATGAACTGCAGGTTTTGTTGATGAAAATGGTTTTGTTGATTGCAGGTTTTGTTGATGATTGCAGATTTTGTTGATGAAAATGGTTTTGTTGATTGCAGGTTTTGTTGATGAACTGCAGGTGTTGCTGATGATTGCAGATTGAAGATGGTGCTGATGAACTGCAGATTGAAGATGGTGCTTATTGATTGCAGGTTTTGTTGATGAAAATGGTGCTGATGAACTGCAGATTGAAGATGAAGAATCGATGAAAATGATGATGATTTGACTTTGTATGGTGCTGATGAACTGCATATTGAAGATGAAGATTGAAGGGGTTGAAGATGAAGAACCGATGAAGATGATGATTATTGATATGGCGGTGGTGGCATTCGATCGGAACCGATGAAGATGATGATTATTGATTTTGTGAATGTCTGTATGTATATATATATATAATATATAATTAATTTTGTGTTAATTTATTAAAAAAGTAAAGGAGGGTGGGGTGGGTAGTTGGGCATGCAAAATGACCAAAATGCCCCTTTAGAAAAGGACAAAAAACCAGGTTGCAACAGTGAAAAATTAGGGTTTTTGAAATTTGGACCAAAATGGCAACAAAATGCAAACCACAGGGCCCTGGATGTAATAAGTTTGAGATTTGAACTAAAGTGGCAAAACTGGCCAAACCACAGGGACCAAAATGGCAGTTTACTCTAATTAGAAATTCAAAGTTTGATGTGGGCCACGTGAAGAAAAAGAAACAAAGTGGTTGTTGCTTACGTAAGGAATAATAAAGAAAGCAAGTACATAAGTCTTGGTTGGTTTCTTTAAAAAAATCACGGCACCATCCAAAACAAACAAACAGTATTTTTGGTGAGGTTTTTGACAGTCAATCTAAGTGAAAAAAAAGGGTGAAAGATGGGAGATGGGGCACCAGTTAATACAGGGATTGTTCAGGTACGAGAAAACAACAATACCTCGTTTCAGGTTCCTCGATTGACGTCAAAGAATTACAACACTTGGACTATCTTGATGGAGTCGGTATTAGACGCTCAAGGACTTTGGGAGGTGATTGATCCGGTAACAGGTGATGCCGTGGATAAGAAGAAAAACAAAGTTGCTAGGGTGGTTATTTTTCAAGCGCTACCGGAAGACATACTTTTACAAGTTGCTAAAAACCGAAGTGCGAAAGATATTTGGGAAGCTTTACGAGTAAGATTTCTTGGCGTTGACAGGGTTCAAAAGGCTCGATTGGCTTCGTTAAGAGAATTCGAGCAGCTTCGAATGAAAGAGACAGATTCTATAGAAAACTTTGCTGGAAAGATAAGCGGATTTGTTTCAAGATATAGCAGTCTTGGGTCAAGTCTTGATGATGAAGCACTAGTTCGAAAGTTGTTAGATTCTGTACCAAAGAAGTATCTTCAAATTGTTGCTTCTATTGAGCAGTATTCGGATATCGAGAGTATGCCATTTGAAGAAGCAATAGGCAGGTTGAAAGCCTATGAGGAACGAAACAAAGAGCAAGACGAGACGAGTGATAATGATCAAAGTAAGGTATTATTATCTAAAACTGATGGTCAAAGTTCTAATACCAATGGACAAGACTCTAAAGCCGATGGTCAAGAGAAGAATGAAGAGTCTGGTTGTAAGTGTTGTGGACGAGGATGGTCTAGCCAAAGTGATCGTGGAAGAGGTCGTGGTCGTGGTCGTGGTCGAGGAGGACGATACCAAAGGGATAAAAGGTTTATCGTATGTTATAATTGTCAAGAAAAAGGTCATTATGCAAGTGAATGTCCTAAGAAGGAGTCAAAGGAAGAAGTAGCAAACTTGGCCAAAGAGTATGATCCGTCACTATTTTGAAGAATAACATGTCCATATCAAGATTAAGGGGGTGAATGAAGGATTAATCTTGATATAGGAAGGAGTAATTAAATAGTTAGAGATAATTATTAGTTTAAAGTATTATGTTTATCTAGTTACTTTATTAATTGGTTAACAAGTATTAGAGTTGGTATTGGTTTAGGATAGCTTGTTTAGCAAGTAATTAGTTTAGTATAAATAGATGGGTTAGGTTATGTAATTACTTGGATGTTTTGCTTTGTTCTTTATTAATATATAAAAGAGTCGTGAGGAGTTCTCACAAAATCGTTGTGTTGCTGCGTTTTTGATCCAGTTAATTCCAACACGTGTGTGGTACTATATTATTAGAAACAACCCCATGAGATTATAAACGTTACCCTTCTCCATGGTCCAGATCTTGATGAGCTATGACTTTGGTGTTCAGACTGAAACATGAACACAACAAAAAGTAAAAATATAAATTAACATACAAGTGAAGGGTCATTTACATATCATTAATAGAGGTTTTACATACCTCTTCGAACTTTTCAAAGTTTTGAGTATCCAACTCATCGTTAACCTCAGGAATGAATGCGGCTTCCATCTGATAAATCCTATCCCAATCGATACCTCTAAACCAAATATGAGCCTGATATAATGAACACATTAAAGTGAGTCAAAGTAATTAAAAACTGATACTCGAAACAGTTCCAAGAAGCTAGAATAGGACACACCATACAACACCTTTATTTCATCTGCACTTTTCGATCCTAGCCGTTAGTTTATGATACCAAAAACTAAATTACAAAAACAAGTTTCAATGCATATTTCTCAATTGCATTGCAGACAGCAACAACTCTTTACAACTTTTTGTTGCAATACGAGAAGACAACGCTCCAACTCTTAAGTGTAATAAGGAGATTTGAAGTTTAAAAAAAAACAAGTGACTGTAGATTCATTTTTTACTAGACAATCTTAGAATTTGAAATCTTTTAGTAACTATTTTTTTTAACAGCTAATTTCATTCACAACCAACACCAAAGATTACAGTACAGTACATCATCTCAGGCTAGTGGGTTACTAGACCAAACTCCAAATATGATCACCACATAAACAAATACAGAATGACCAAACTTTGAAAAAAACAAAGCAAAACTGCAGCGCCTTACACTATACCTCGAACCGCGCCCACTTGCTCCATTCCAATAACCGTTTTTTCGCCCTGCATTTAATCCATAAGAAACTACTCGCTTGCATCTCCCCGAAAATTGCATCGATGTTGACACGTTTACCCCTGAAAATGTTTTCGTTTCTTGCTTTCCATATTCCCCAACACGTTGCAAGAAAAATAGTTTGAACATACTCTTTTCTGCACTTCGATCGCCGAGCTCTTATGAAACTCCAGGGCGAAAAATACACTGGGATTTAAAAAACTATTAATTTATAGTTTTGTTAGGACCATTATATACACTGGGATTTAAAAAACTATTATCTTATTTTTTATCGATTGGGATTCAATTTTATACTGATCTCAAGTTAGGAGTGAAAATTATTAATTTTATCAGGGTGATGATTAAGTGATAAGAAAAGGATACTGCGTCACATTGGTGCTAGTCATGCCAAATTATATGGCAAGTTATATTCTAACCCAAATGATCGTGCAACCGTTGTAGTATGTTCTCACAACATATTATTTCTTTACCGAAATCATTTGAAAACAAAATATAATGAAAAATCACCAAATTGAACATGTAAAAATTACCAAAATAAATATTTTCTTTAGCTCTTAACGTAAAATTACCAAAATAGATATTGTCTTTTTAGTTTTTAAATGAATAAACAAAGGCCGGTTAACACAACTAAAATTTAGCATGTGGTTTACGTGTGACGGCTAAGGCGGAAATTTAGCTTACCCATTTATCCGTCGACTAAAATTTAGTCCACGTTTTTAGATGGCGGCTAAAAAATCTGCTGCCGACTAAATTTAGCCTACGCTTTACATATGTATTATTTCAAATAGATGAATATTTTGTATCAATCGGTTATCTTATGGTTCCAACCCAATAATCCATCAAGAAAGATCAATATAAGCGCACACGCATATATTACAAAATAAAGCCAAAACACGGCAGGGTTATGATCAATGTGGTTGAGGAAGAATTCCGTCACTTGCAAAGGGATGCGAGGATGAAGCGAGGTGGCTTTAGTAGCGGCTGTCGGCCATGAAGGACCGTCAAATTATTAACAAGCATAACATCACCTTTCTTCCAAGGTATTGCAACACATTCATCTTCCATGATTTTTAAGCAGTCTTTGACAACATGATCAGGCACTAGATCGCCATTTCCAAGCTCAACATATGTATCATGATCATCCTTAATCGGACCAGGGTTACTCGACACAAGATTATTAAACCAGGTTTTATGTTGACTTTCCTTGTCCAGCCTAAAGGCTGGCAATGGACCTGTTATGATTTTCACCACATTCCCCATCCATTCCATCTTTGCTCCTAGCTTCCCTGCCCTGCTAATCCAACAATACTATTCTAGTTTATGTTTTGCTATTGTAATGAATTAACCTAGCAAGGGCTTTCGGCCCACACTTCCCTACGGCCCAAGTTCTTTTTTTATAGAGTAAACTGCCAAAATGGTCCATGAGGTTTGGTCACTTTTGTCACTTTAGTCCAAAACTCAAAATCTTTTGAATCTGGTCCCCGTGGTTTCAATTTTAATGTCATTTTCATTCAAAAGGAAAATATGGTCAGATTTTTCAGTTAACATCCATTTTTTTTTGTCTTTTTTCTCTCTTTTAATGAAGGGGAAAATGGTCAGATTTTTTTAATTTGTTATAATAAAACATTAAAAGACCATTTTATCATTCACTAAAAGGGCGGAAAAAAACAAAAAAGTTGGATGTTAACTAAAAAATCGGACCAAATTTTGATTTTGGATGAAATGGCAACAAAACTGAAACCACAGAGACCCAGATTCAAAAGGTTTGAGTTTTGGACTAAAGTAGCAAAGTGACCAAACACTAGGGACGATTTTGACAGTTTACTCTTTTTATAAGTAGGTAGTTTGGTCTTTTGGATTGAAAGCAATTCACTTTTTACGAAAGTGACCAAATTTTACGATCCGCTCTGGCCCTAAAAAGCTTGAGACGGCCCAAAGGAAAGGTTTTCCTTCATCTACCCTCCTCGGCGAGTTTTGTTTGTAAGCAACTAACATATATAAAGGTAGCTAATGCGAAAATAACATATAAACCTTTCCTCTACAACATTCTTGTCATCGGTCATGTATGTAGACTTCCAACTTCTGCCTGCGAAGGACGATGGACGGTCTTCATCACTCATTACCTTTTTATATGTCAATCCATGCTCCTCCATCCGTGCAACCACCTCTGGGTGTTTCTCTTTCATCTTCTCATATACGATATGACTCAAAACTACTGGAGTTTCTCCCCCCATTCCTGGTTCTTCCTCACAAAAGAAAAATAACTTGGACGGGAACTCCAGAAGCTGTCAAACAAATTATATAACTTCATGAAAAAAAAATCAAATAGGGATTCAAACAATATTGATGGATGACATTTTGGGTGTTTGGCATTCCTTTTAACTTATAACATATAAACTTTTTATAAGTCAAGTAAGAATTTAGAAATTCTAACTTCTCATTTTCCTCTTTTCAAACCATAAAACTCCTTCTCAACCCTTATCCAAACACTATCAAAATGACTTATTAACTCTTTATAAGTCAATAAGTTAAAAGTAGCTCCAAAATAAGCTAATCCAAACACCCACATTTTCCAGTGTTTAGAATAACCGAAAACAAGACACTAATAAACTATCCTAATATTTAAATTAGAGAAAGAAATAACAAAGTATAATAATAATAATAATAATAATAATAATAATAATAATAATAATAATAAACTCGATTAACATGCTTCAGATTGAGTTACGAATATCTAGTGGCATCTTGGGTGTGGGATAAGGCTTTAGGACTAATAGGTTCTAGGTTCAATTCCCACAATGGGAGGTTTTTCCATATTGAGTTAAATGTCATTTTAGTCCTTGTGGTTTGGGTCATTTTGTCAGTTTAATCCAAATGTTTCATTTTTCGTCTGTGGGTTCAAAAAGGTTTCACCGTTGCCATTTTAGTCCACTAGGTTAACTTCATCCATTTTTTTCGGTTAACAAGAAGGGCGATTCAGTCATTTTATATGTAATTATATTAGCTAGAAGGACAATTCGGCCATATAAAACGACTGAATTGTCCTTCTCCTTAACAGAAAAAATAGATAAAGTTAACCCAGTGGATTAAAATGGCAACGATGAAACATTTTTGGACCCACAGACAAAAAATGAAACCTTTAGACTAAACTGGCAAACTGACCCAAAATACAGGGACTAAAATGGCATTTAACTCTTCCATATTTAGTGGGTTTCCTCCTGAATTGGTGTATAGTCATTATTGCCTAGTGAAGATGGATATGATCAGGTGGTTCCGCTAGTGACACAATGATACTCTAGTGGTCTGTCAGTGATCCAAATTTATCGTTCAAAAAAACGAGTTACGAATAAATTGACGAATGTGGGAAGATTTAAAGACGTTACTTACGTAAGCCATCTCATGATGAAAAGGAATTCGCTTATCGGCGGGACTTTCATTGGTAGTGTGAACCCGGCCAACCACTTTGGTTCTAACGGCCTGGCCTCCCATGTAGACCAATTCAGGGAAGCCAAAAGCTTCAACGACGTCGTTAAAGTCAGAAGGAGACGTAACAGGGAAGCCTCGAAAGAGAATAACACCGCTTTTGTAGAGAAGAGACTCCAACCATTGCTTATCCGACCTGATAGCCTCTATGATATTAGCGTTAGCAGTTGGGGACAACACCGCCGGGAAGAGAAGACCGTCGTCATAAGATCTTTGCTCTGGTAGTTCTACTTCACGGAAATATCTTCCAGTGGCCATTTGGCAATTGTCTCTAATGGACTGATTGTTATCATTGTTATCGTTACGTTACATGTATGAATTGTCTATCTAGAATATTTTTGGACATGTGTTAATATTATTTTATTGTCATTAGATACCCTTATATATTCGTATAGTATAAATTATATGTTATTATATAACGGGGTAAGATAAAATAAAAAGTTGATTTTGCCTAAGGGGCTGTTTGGCAACATCTGAATCAATAAGTGCTGAATGAATAAGAGGTCTGAATGGGTAAGAGGCTCTGAACCAGTAAGTGTTGAACCAGTAAAGTGCTGTTTGGTTGCACATCTGAATGACCGTGTGAAATTACATTTTTACCCCTCTAAACAAAACAAAAAAACATAAAAATGTCTACTGGACTTTCAAAACTCAAAAGCTCTCAAACCCCTTCCTCTGCTCTCTCTCTCTCTAGAACACCGGAGCTCCGGCAAGAACACCGGGGGAGCCGACGGTGGTCGGTGACCCTCCGGCGCCGTTCCTCTTCGACAACCACACCCACACAACCGAGCTGATCATCCACCTGTCTCTGCTCTCACTCTCAACTCTCTCGATCTCTCTCCGATGAAACTACACCGGCGACGAGCCGGCCAGCTACTCCGACAACTCCAGCCGCACCCCCTTTCTTCTCTTTCTTCTTCGATTACAGCCGCACACAGACCTCTCCTTCTCTCTAATTAAACGAACGGCGGCAGCAGCGGTGATGGTGGTGTTACGAGACGATGATGCCGCTGTTGAAGATGATGATGATTACGATGGGGTGGGGGTGACGCAGTGACGTCCGACGCCGCTCACGGCGGCGGTGATATGTGGTTCAGGTTTGAGTTCAGATATGTGGTTCCAGAGAAGAGAAGGAGAAGAGAGGGGTACCATTTGTCTTTTTTTTCATTCAGCAAGTTCACAATGCTGAATGATTCAGCACTGAATGAATAAGAGGTTTGCCATTAAGAGGCACAACCAAACACTATCACCTCTGTCCGAATAAGAGGTGCACCTCTTAATGAATCATTAAGAGGTTTGCCAAACAGCCCCTAAGTAGGATGAGAAGGAATCTTAACCATTCATTTTTTAAATCAATGGTTAACATGAAAGTGTGGGAGAAAGGAGGAGTACAAGGGTATCTTAGGAAAATCCTATTTATGGACTTTCTCTCTCCACATGCAAGGCACATGCATATTCAACCCCATTTTTTAAACGTTCATAACTTTTTTATATGACATTATTTTTTCATAAAAATTTCACCATAAAATCGAGCGTTTTTTTATCTTTAATTTGAGTACCATATTGCTATAGAAAATATGAAGACTAAAAAAACCCATTAAAATGTGTTGTATTTCTATGTTGTATAACATTTTTTTGTGCTGGATTTTTGTACTGCTAAATTTTTTGTGCTGAATTTTTTTATCTTAATTTTTTTTTCTCAATTTTTTGTGCTGGATTTTTTTGTACTACATTTTTTTGCTGAATTTTTTCATGCTATATTTTTTGTACTAGATTTTTTTGTGCTATATTTTTTTGCACTACATTTTTTGTGCTATATTTTTTTGTACTAGATTTTTTGTGCTATATTTTTTTGTACTAGATTTATTTTGTTGTATTTTTAAAAAACAAAAAGGGTGCCACATGTCATTTTCACTCCTATTTATAAGGACCAAAATGCCCTTCATTCCTACTTATTAGGAGTGTCACATGTCATCATCACAATCCTTCTTAGGCTACTTAGGCAAAATTCACTTTTTAGTTGATCCTTCCCCATTATATAACACCATGACACAAACGTATAACTTATTTTATATGGATTTTCCTAACAGTTCACGCCTTTAGTTACGTAGCAAAGTGAGTTAAATATCAACCGGACCCACTGTTCACAACCTGCCAAATGGTGTGTTAAAGTTAGTCCTAGTGAAACAGGTGATTAGATAATGATAATGATGGGTTTGAAGATTTAGTTCATTTGAGTTTATTTGGTATTTATCTATTTAGTTGTTTGAATTTTAACAAGTGTTAGGATAAGTATAAGTTTATTTATTGTGTTTATTTAATAGAGTTTTGAGTCTTAATATATAATAGAAGGAGGCTTACGTGTGATGTGTGCCTTCTGTTAACCCATGAAACCCATGAAATATCACTGTGTTCCCGAGTTGATTTAAGGAGAGAAAAGAAAGGATTCTCTCCTTTTCTTTTCTTTCTCTCCTTTTCTCTCCAAATTGGAAAAAATCATTTTAGGCAAAAAATCTCTCATTTTCTCTTCTTTTCTCTCCTTTTATGAAACTCTGAAACACAACTAAAAATTATTTCCTTCCAAATCTTTTCTTTTCTCTCATTTAATGAAACTCGGGAACACAGTGTAAAAGTGCATCTCTAATTTGCAATTCCTTTTATTTTTTAGTAGTTGTTATGCATTTCCTATTTTTTAGTAAACTAGTAGTGGATAGGTTAATAGTGGGTAGTTTTTTATTTGTCATGTAAGGCTATTTATAAGACTCAAACTTCTATCAGATGCATTAAGAATGGAAAATATTAAAAGAGAGTTATCTCAAAGTCTTGATTCTTGTTATTTTCTTTTGAGCTTAATCCACTCAACGGATTATTTATCCCAAATCCGATTGGTTTGTATCAACGTGATGTGGTGGGAAACATAAATATTGCCAAGGGGATTCACAGTTCGTTTCGGTTCGGTTATTAGCCTCAAACGAAACTGAAAACCAAAGTCATTGGTTAATCAATTTTGTTAACCAATTGGTTATTGATTCGGGTTTTTTTTTTTTTTTTTTGTTAGATTGTTGATTTTCGGTTCGGTTCGGTTCGTTTGATTTTGGTTAATAACCAAACCAAACTTTGGTTAAAAAATTTCCTTAGAATTACATAAAAATAAGGTATAAATACATGGAATGGATGTGTATATATACATGAAACTAGGTTATCACCCGGGATTTTTTCCCGACTCGAGAAAGTTATTTATATTAATACATAATTAAATCATACAAAAAGTATGACATGTTAAATGTCTTGGCTATAGAATAGTTATAAACTTTTCATAAACTTAAACACAGGTTGTGAACGTGTAATAAAAGTTGCAAACTTATTGATTGGTTATGTTTGTTGTTTATAAATTACTTTGTATGAAAAATGATTTAAAAAAACAATAGATTATTCCACGTGAACTTCACGGGTTGGACCATTTAAATGATGTAAACAACGATTGAATAATGTACACGGGTTGGAGCATTTATTTTTTTCAATACTCTTAAGTATATAAATGTTACACGGGTTCGAACAATGTAAAATATATAAATGGAGACAGATGAAAACTGCATTGACATCATCAACAGAGCATCGATAAAGTGTTCTTTGATTCTGAAGAAGGATGAAGAGTGTGCGAGACTAGGATGAAGAGTGTGCGACAGTGGCGGATCTAGAAAATCATTATAGGGGCAACGTTTCAAAAAAAAGGGTAACAGAATCGAAAAACTTAAAATTTTTCCAAAATTTATACTACCGCCGGAGCGTCAAGGGGCAACGGAGGTTACCCTTTTTAACAAGGTAGATCCGCCCCTGGTGTGCGAGACTGATGTTTCTGTCTCGCTTGAATCTGAAGACGGAACTTGAACTCGATTCCCACACTACAGATCCACTTGATTCATTTACAGATCTACGTCATTTACTCAATAAAGAGATGCCAAATAATCAGGATAATTTAATTCAAATGGTGTTAAGCAAGTAGAAGATAATCACATTAATTGCTAGAATAATTTTTCAAAAGTAATCATACACAAGAAGAAGGTGGGCCGCTATTTAAGTTGGATTTGCGAACCGTGGCGTCTGTTGCTTCGGTAGCGGCGGCCCAAGACACTTCATTTGTTGGGCTTAATTTGATTAAAGCATTCTACTTTACTTTGGTGTTCTAATGCTAGATATTTTACCTGTATAGCAGGTTATAGTTCTACATGGCATTTATTTAACTTTTTTTAATACATACATGGCATTTATTTAACTTTTTTTAATACATGATTACATGGAATCAAATAAAAGAAATATAAAACAAAATGAAGGATCAAATATTACAAATCGTAAATCAAATCAAATCAACCAAATATAATAAATTACAAACAATCAACTATAACAATTGTAAACCCTACCCTCCATTCGTACTTGATTCTACTTTATTCGAACTGCCGGTTTGTGTTTTGAACGAGATTCAGATCTTGTTAGGGTTGAGTTTCGGCGATTTGCGTGGAGAGGAAAAGCTTCAACGATGGCGAATCAAGAACAATCGTCAGCAACCAACGTCGATCAAGCGTTCGACCGTTCAGTACCAATCGAACAACAGGTAATTGTTTTTGATGTAGTATATGCATTACCCTTTTGTTCACATCTCCCTTGTTCTTTGTTCATCTATTTAGTCAGATTTTTATTTCTGATTGCATGTATTCCTCAAGCATATCGTCTTCTGGTTCATCGGTTTTGAACGCTTCTGTGCAAGTATTTACAATGATATAGTTAAATCAATATATAATTATTAAGGTGTGCCATACTGCCATTACATAGTTGAATCAATATACAATTATTAACTCGTATACATAGTTGAATCAATATCAAAGTTAACATCGTTGGATATATAATTATTAACTCGTATACATAGTTGAATCAATATATAATTATTAAGTTGTGCCATTACATTATAATATTCATATTATACTATGTATAGGACATGACCGTAGACTTTACAAGACAAATAATTATAATTAGGTTATGAGATTTTAATAGATTATTTACATATGATAAATTACATAATCCATTTGGCATTTATGTGCCATCTCAACAAATTTATTAAATAAAAAACCTAAATAAATGCCATGATGGATAACCTTCTATTTAGGTAAAATATCTAAGATTGAAACATCAAATGAAACTTGAATGACCTAATTGGAACAAAAAAAATTATAAGTAACATAATTAGAACATTTTTGAAACTTGATTACACCCTTATTTTAAAGTGAAGAATGGAATTGGGAACGTGGATAAGCTTCACGAAATTAGCAATGATTCTTCTTCAAAATTTTAGCCAATTAGTGAACTTGTTTAAAAAAAAAAAACACTTGAATAATATTCTTGATAAGTATGAACAAGGTGCATTAATTGTTGATGGCTTCCATGCAACTCACGGGGAGAAGTATCAAGATGGTGGTGAACTGGTGTTGGGACACGGGGACGGAAAATAATGGGATTAGAAAAAATAATTGGCAGGGCGGACCTATATAATTTTAAAATTTTCGAACGAAAAATCGGAAATATAACACTTCTAACCGAAACATTGGCAGGGACGGGTGCACGCGAACTACATCACACCAAGTCTAAACCGAAAGGTTTATCCTCGTGGGAATGGTCTTGTCAAGATGGGTTAATCATTTATCTTTCCTCGGGTTCTAATCGGAGTATGATCTGCAAAAAAAAAAATGCGAGACTCGTTACAAGGAGGAGAGGTGAGGGTTCTCCTTGTAACCACTCTCCGGCGTAAGAATAAGTATCCTTTAAGAAGAGGAACAAATGTGTGTTGAGAGTGAGAGCCGACACCTCAACCTTTGGAAGAAGTCTCGTATTTATAGCCGAAGGTGGGAGGAGGATTGTGGGCTGATGGGCTTTGGTACAATTGTCGTCGTGGAGGAATATCCCTTTGGTCCCTCCAACAAGACAAGTAGAATTTGCAGGGTTGGGGTGACGTGGCGCAAAGTAATTGGCCACTCGTCATGACCCAGGTGTACCTTTTGTCAGCCTTGACACCAACCGTTAGCGGAGACCTTGTCGTAGCACCTAACAATGGCTAATAGGCGCCACATGTTGTCATTTTGTACTTGTTGTCCCCTCAATTCCTTTATTATGGGAGAAGCGTTAGTCGGGTGTCGTAGCCTGATTGGTTGCATGGGGCCGCCCGGTGTACTACTTGTCTCTTGCATGGGCAGTTGTTACATGTATGCGTGGGTGCCCTCGTATGGAAACACTCTCATGTTTGCCTAGTTTTTTTTTGTTACTTCTTTGGTATGGTCCCATGTGTACATGGTTGTAGGCGACGTTCAGGACCATACCCCTTCATAAATTAATACTTGTACTGTAGTATAATAATTCTCTTCTATTATCTTTTTTCTTATGTTTATATGTTTTATACATAAATTGCTTTATCTCAACAGTTTAGTGAAATTCTTTTGTTATTATGATTTTTAATTAATAATCTGTGTGATTAAAGAAATACATGGAAATATTTAAGCATTTGTGAGGATGAATGAACCCCAAAAACATTGCCAAACAACCATGTTTGTGTGAAATAAATCAAACCAAAAAAAATATATATATACTTGTGAGATAAAAAGAGTTGTTTTTAAATTTAAACACCATTTATATCACTGTATTTCATCTTCATGACCACTTGTTACCATCCTTAACAACAAAATGTCCTTTCATAAAGAAACATGTGAAGTAAACTATAAAGATTATGACATCGACTTAAACTAACAAAAAAAAAACCTCACAATTTCGATGCGGGTTTGATCAGTTGAGATTTGTGTCTTCATTACGATACTTGCCCAAATAAACGTGTCTTTAAAAAGTACCCGAAACGACTTATTGTGATTCATTCTACTTCCGCTTTTCAAAATCTTATACTTTTGGTGGCAAACGATTCGAAAACGACCCGTTAGCTGGCGGTTCTGATGTCTCTGTGTCGGTTTCTGGTCCTTCCTCTGTAAATGAATTATATCATATAAATATCAAATTTTAAATCCAAATTTTCTTTTGTATTTGTAAAGGAAAAACTATTATCTATGTGCTGAAGAAAAGATAGAAAGATACCGAATAGAGACTTGATGGTTGGTCTCTTTGGTTTGTTACTTTTCTTTTTGAGTTCAGCTGCAACAATGAATATAAAAATTGAATATACCTTCAAAACTTACAAATAAGTTCTTTAGTGTATTTTTAATGCATATGACATCATAAACAACCTGACTTGATTTTTTTTATTATTATTTCTAACATAGTTTTTATAGAGACTGGTTAGCGTACAAAACCACCTTATCGTGCGATGCGTACACGAGCATCTCAACCGCACATCTTATCTAATCTAGGCTTCCAATTGAACACGGTGGCACAATAGTAATTAACTTTGCATAATTACGCACTTTATTTGCATAATTACGCATGGGTTAGGCTAACCCTAATTACGCACGTTATATTGGCGGTCGCGTACCGTCGCACGTTAAGAGCCTTTTGTATTTAAACTTTTCATAGTTTTTATAATCATATTCAACGAGAAAAAAAGTTTTTGTGGGCCAGGCCAGGCCAAGGCAACCCTATAACATAGCTGCTTATGTGTGTGTTCATGAGAAGGTAAAAGAGAGATACCCATTCCAGGGACTTGATAGTCGTTAACAATCTCAAAGTTCTTGTATGTGTAACCAACAAAGTTGATATCTTTGGATGAAAGCATCTGCAAATGATTTAAAAAAACCATTATTGGTTGAGGAAAGCAATAAGAACATAAGAGTAAAATGTCATTTTCGTCCCTGAGGTTCGGCCAATTTTGTGACTCTCGTCCAAAGGTTTGTTTTTCCGCATCTTGATCCAAAAGGTTTGAAATATTGCCATTTTCATCCGGATCGTGAACTCCATCCATTTTTCTCCGTTAAATCAGGGGTATTCCCGACTTTTTTGTTAACTCAAAGGGCAATTTAGTCTTTTTCAAGGGTATTCGGTCTTTTTACATAAAGTGAGAAGGACCAAATTGCCCTTTGAGTTAACAAAAATGACGGAAATACCCCTGACTTAACAGAGACAAATGGATGGAGTTAACGAGCCAGATGAAAATGGCAAGATTTCAAACCTTTTGGTTCCAGATGCGGAAAAACAAACCTTTGGACGAGAGTCACAAAACTGACCAAACCTCAGGGACCGAAAATGGCATTTTACTCAAAACATAACGTAAACCCAACCATTTACATATATGTGTGTATGCATGCGCGTGTGTGGTACTATATTATTAGAAACAAACCCATGAGATTATAAACGTTACCCTTCTCCATGGTCCAGATCTTGACGAGCTATGACTTTGGTGTTCCGACTGAAACATGAACACAACAAAAAATAAAAATTAACATATAAGAGAAGGGTCATTTACTCATTTACATATCATTAGTAGAGGTTTTACGTACCTCTTCGAACTTTTCAAAGTTTTGAGTATCCAACTCATCGTTAACTTCAGGAATGAATGCGGCTTCCATCTGATAAATCCTATCCCAATCGATACCTCTAAACCAAATATGAGCCTGATATAATGAACACGTTAAAGTGAGTCAATGTAATTAAAAACTGATACTCGAAACAGTTCCAAGAAGCTAGAATAGGACACACCATACAACACCTTTATTTCATCTGCGCCTTTCGATCCTAGCCGTTGGTTGACATTACAAAGCAGTTTGCTAATTAGATCTTTTGCCTCTAACGAAAGCCTTGCTTCTTCAGGGAACTTTAAATGCATCTTCCAGTTTACTATCTGCAGGTTCAAGAACATTAGTACCAGTCATATGTATGAAACAAAAAATCAATGTCAAATAACGAAAGTACGAAATACCTTCCTACATGTTGACATTGGATCATCAGAGTAGAAAGGTGGATAGCCCACAAGCATTTCAAACATAATAGCACCAAGAGACCACCTAAAGCACAACAAATGTCACATAATCATTATAAAGAACGCTATCATGATTCAACTATAAGCATGCTAGTATGCTACATACCAATCACATTCCAGTGCATAACCCTTTTTCAGTAGAACCTCTGGAGCTATATAATCAGGAGTTCCGACAGTAGAATAAGCCTGCAATGTCACAAGAGGTCAAGAATTGCATCAGGTTAAGGTACTTTATGATTTCTTCAGAAATTGAGTAGATAAAAGTAGGCCTGTTAACGAACCAAACGATCATGAACTGTTCGTGAACTTGTTCGGTGGGAAGTTCGTTTCTTTAATAAACGAACGAACATGAACACAAGGGTATGTTCATTTAATTAAACGAACGTACATGAACACACGTTTTGTTCATTCATTTATGTTCGTGAACGTCCATCTATGTTCGTTTGTTTACATTTGTTCATGTTCGTTCGTTTAAGTTTGTTAGTTTATGTGCTTTTAATTTAAATACATAAGTAGTTATATTTATATAAATATTAACATAAAAGGACTTTTCTAACTACTTATAAAGATAAAATTAATTGGTAGTTGGGCTTTCTAGTAATAAAAATGGGTTTTCCAATGGGATTTATCATATTTAATGACTAATTTATATAAAAAAAAATTACTTTATGTCCATCTATGTGTAGTAAATTGTGTTCATTTATGTTTCTTCAATTATGTTCATTTGTATTGTTTATTGCTTGTTAAATTATGTTCGTTTAAGTTTGTTTGTTTATGTTCGTTTACGTTCATGAACTGTCATTTAGGTTTTAAACGAACGAACATAAACGAACACGAACATGCCTATTTGCTTACGAACATGAACAAAAAAATGTGTTCAATTATATGTCCGTGTTCGTGTTCGGTTAAAGTTAAATGAACGAACACGAACATGCCTCTGTTCGTGTTCTTTCGGTTCATTTACAGGCCTAGATAAAAGTAAGATTGTTACGAGTGTCCTCCTATTTTTCTGCCAGTGTTGCAGTTGTTCTTGTTGTGTTCGTCTTTCGCCTGTTGAGCTTCCACTAGCATTATCCCCGGTTGAAAAATCAGTTTCTTCGAGAGTACTGCAATCTAATGGTTTACACAGTCCAAAATCTGATAATCTCAAATGACCGAATTTATCAAGTAACAAATTATCTGGCTTGATGTCTCTGTCACCAAAAAAACATGTAAGAAGTTAAATATACTCTAATTTAGTTTGTAAAACATAATGAAGGCATACCTATGTACATAATTATGTTTGTGGATGGATTCAATGGCTAAAACTGTTTCGGCAACGTAAAATCTAGCTTCATCTTCGTTTAACGTATCTTTTCGCATAAGCAACGTCATCATGTCACCCCCAGGTAGATATTCCATGATGAGATATAGAAATTCGTCATCTTGGAAAGAACAATACAGTTTAACAATGCAATTACTGTCCACCTCAGCAAGCAGATTCCTTTCGGCTCTCACATGTTCAACCTAAGAAATGGAGTTCGTAAACTAAATACTAGCATATAAGATTAATAAAACAAAAACATGTAGATCACGAAATTACATACCTGGCCTCTGCGAAGCATTTCTGATTTCTTAAGCTTTTTCATGGCATATACATTGCCTGTTGTTTTTTCCCTGCAGATTCTCACCTAAACCACACAAAGACCATAAAAATATAAAGCCTATAAGAGAAAATATAAAACAAGAAAAATAATTAAACACTACTCGTAACGATTTAAGATTTGAATTACATACCTCACCAAAAGCACCCTTTCCTATCATGGTAAGTAGCTCAAAATCATCAACTCCCATTTTGTGCCTTTGAAGGCGCATATATTCGGTTTCTTTTTTCTCTAGAAATTTTATTAAGTTGTTTTGATCTTCCTCTGACACGTCAGCATCAGCCAATTTCTTTTCGAGTAAAATACGCCTGCTCAACAAAAATTCAAGTGTTACTTTTCTTCTAAAAACAAAACTTTAGGTGTTTATTGGCGTAATGACACTAACATTCACCGTATTTTGTTATGTTAATCTAAGATCTCTTTCTTACTATATCAATAGTGGAAAGCAACTACCAATAAGCACGTAACATCTAACATTATGTAATTTCGAAAATACTACCTTTCTCTCCTCTCTTGCAAATTCTTCATCTGCTCCTTGTAATGGTTCTCAATATACTTCTTAGCAGCAGCAACCTTTTGCTTTGTCATATTCGACGCCTCTTCTTCCGAAATCGAGTCATCTTCAGTGCCTTCCATTGAATCCCTCCTTGTATTCGGCCTCAGTCGATCTCTCGGTTGGAACTTGTGTAGCCAACTTCTCGCAGAATCCATCAATTTCCCTCACCCCAACGAATTCATCACCAACCACAAACCAATACCTCAGAAACACATAAATCACTCACAAATTTTCCACTCCACAACAGATTTCTGCAATCACATTTCATCCAAAATCAATGAAAACAAATCTAACAGATCATGATTCAACACAATTATCAAACATTTTGTTTCAAATAGAATTAGCCAATTGCACATAGTTCCTAATACAAATGCAAGACAATAGACATTACACAAACTTAACACTCCTTTTCGAGATCCGGTAGCTTTACATCAACGCTAATAAACCTCCATACGCCTCATAAACACACAAATCACTAACAATTTTCCACTGCACAACAGATTTCTGCAATCACATTTCATCCAAAATCAATGAAAACAATCTACCAGATCATGGTTCAACACAATTATCAAACACCTTGTTTCGAACAAACTCATGAATTAGCCAATTGAACATACTTCCAAATACAAATGCAAAACAACAAACATTACACAAACTTCACACGCCTTTTCGAGATCCAATAGCTTTACACTAATGCTAACAAACTTCAAGTCATAGACCGAATTCGCACAACAGATTTCTACAATCACATTCATCCGAAAATCGATGAAAACAATCTACCAGATCACGGTTCAACACAATTATCAAACACTTTGTTTCAAATAACCTCATGAACCAGCTAATTCCACATACTTCCAAAAACAAACAATATTACACAATTACACAAACTCAACACGCCTTTTCGAGATCCAATAGCTTTAAATCAACGCTAACAAATCTCCAGATTCGCAAACTTCGAAACATACACCGAATTTTTACAAAATAAAGCTCGATACGCAATAAAAAGCTATCAATTCAAAGCACTTTATCAAAAAATGTGCCGCAAACATAAATTCAACTTACTGTAACGAAATAAACCTGATCTGAATCACGAAAACTGAATAAATCTGATTGTATTGATGCAGAACCGATCGTCAGTTAGAAAAAATGGAAGTATTGATGAATTGTTCCTGTGTTGGAGATATTAAAATGCAAAATTATTATATTGATAGATGCAGAAAGTTTTGTGTGTGTGGATTAATGGATATAGATATAGAGATATATATACAGAGAAAGAATTGTTCCGCCATTTTCGTTCAAGCTTTCTCTCTCTTAAAGGTGTTGCATCTTTGGTGATGCCCACACGCCTTTTTGGTTTTTATATATACCTTCTTCGGTCAAGTTTTCTGTTACCTCTTTTTGTTTTTTTGTTTGTGATTATTGTCTTAATATTTTAATTTTATCTCTTTTAGTGGTGATTCGTATAGGGGTAACGTTTCAATAAAAAGGGCTAACGAAATCAAAAAACGTCAGTTTTTTTCAAAATTTACACTACCATCGAAGCGTTACCAGAACGTCAAGGGGTAACGGAGGAAGGGGTAACGGAGGTTACCCCTTCTATCACTCTAGGTCAGTCCTGCTCTCTCTCTTCTCTACTCCTTTTTATTGTCTATTTGTCTATGTGAATAGAAAATTGTGGAGTGAAGGCATTATGATTGATGAAGATTTGGTTTGATATCATAATTGAATAATGATAATGATAACTAGTTTTATGCTTTGTTTGTGTTCTTCTGAGGCGCCACGTCAAATATTTTTTGACCGACTAAAACAAAATATTATCATGGTTTTGTTAGAAAAAAAGACTAAAACGATGGTAAGGCTGTAATTTTGAATTGGGGGCAAAATTGTAACTTGTTAGGACCAATGAGCGAGCGCTAGCGAATAAAAATTACATCGAGTGAACCGATTAAAACAAAACAATACCATAGGTTCGCTAAAAAAATAAAACGATGGCAAGACTGTAATTTTGAACGGGGGGGAAATCGTAATTTTGACTGGGGTAAAATCGTAAGTTGTCAAAAGTTACAACGATAGCAAGACTGTAATTTTGAACTGGGGTAAAATCATAATTGTCAAAAGCTACAACGATGTTAAGACTGTAATTTTGAACTGGGGCAAAATCATAAATCTGAACTGGGAGCAAAATTGTAATTCTGAACTTGGGGTAAAATCGTAATTTGTACGGGCAATGAGAAAGTGTCAGGCGGTTGCCTCACACTATTCTCTGGCATGCTCTTTAAATATACAGTTAATGATTTGATTTTTTTAATTTGTATATAAACAAATGTAGAAACAAGTTAGTGAGTTTAGGTGTCATAAGCGTTTTAGTCGTTTTAGCAGAGATCTCGTGTTTGAATCTATTTTCTATTTGTATGATCTCTTTAAGCTCATTTGAAGGTTATATGTCCATCTAAAGTTATGTTTTATATGGAATCGTTGCTTAGTAGGGTATTAAAGGGGTCCTATGAGTTTAGGTGTCATAAGCGTTTTAGTCGTTTTAATCGTTGCTTAATGTTATTCATAAGAAAGTGTACATTATTTTAAGTTATGAGCTTTTGATTTTTATTCGTTTGTCATCTAGAAGTAATTAAGTTTTTTTTTTTAACATCAATCTAATCCTACCCTTAATATACAACATTGACTCATTGTCTATCAAACTACTTAAACCCTCCCTCGACCTCATGGGGACTGACATCGTTTCACACACCGTTGATATCGCCACGTTAAATATTAAATGTATTTTTACACACCATGTAAATAATTAAGTAACATTTAGATCAAAAATGTTTTTTCTTAGCAAGTCATATTTTTTCTTTATATATAATGACTTTACTTTATTTTTGGGAATGGCAAATAATTACTTTACTTGAAGGTTAAAAAGCTAAGCTACTTATGTAAAAAAAAAACTAAAAACAACATAAAAAGAATACTGTCTGATTTGAATTTATTATATATCTTTTTAAATAAATCACAATAATTTGCATGCTATGTGACTATGTCTGATCAAATTTGACCATGAGCGACGTGCCTCCACATGGACGTGCATGTTCTTCTGCTTTTGTGTCACATGCCATTGTTTTTCCAAACAAAATTCTTGACACTCGTTCAATGGACAATGAATGCACCATAATTCTATTTTTAAATTATTAACTTATTTAATTATTTAACCAATTTAGTTCAATTTAAATCAATCAGTTGTTCAGTTAATTAGCTAAATAATAATTGTTTATCAAACAAATTATTTAAATGAATTTATTTTGTTGTCGGGTTATCCGGCAAAGAGTACTAGCATTATCTTGATACCAATTCCCAACAACATGGGATGCCATTGCCAACGTGGCCCCACACCTATTTTTCTATGCGTAGTGGTAAGGGTAACCCTTGGCCAGTTGGGCGTTTTCCGTCATGTGTCAGTCCAGTCAGCAAGAGACATTATTGAACGTTTTTCTAAAATGGGTGCAGTGGGGATGTGTGTATTATGTTAAAAAAGGGTTTAAAGAATTAATTAAATAAAACAAAAAACTAACAAAAAAAGGGGATTGGTCAAGAAAAAAATTGGATACATCTGATTGGTCACCCAAATACCATTTGAGCGTGTTTTAAATCACGCTGGAGGGGGGATCACGCCGGCAGGGGTGGGGCGGCGGTGTTTTTGGGTGTGTTTGGGGGAGGGGGATCACGCCGGAAATATTTCCCACTACGGGTGGTCTAAGGGTGGAGTTATTGGTGAGTGTTTAAGTTATTTTCTAGTCAATAATATCATGTCAAGTCCCAACTCCACTCCCCATTTTGCACTCAGTCACTGGCGATAGTCAAACACATGGAGAGTGGTAAAGATTTTTTTTTTTTAAATATGATTGGTTGAAAGGGGTTGGGACCCATCATTAACCCCCCGTGTATACTCATCGCCGAAGCCTCTCCCCGCTCACCAATCCAACACCGGCATCCCCTTCCCCGTTCGGCAACCCCACTTCCCGAGACCACTCCCCGAGACCATACCGCCCCCCTAATAAATTTTGATGATTTGAAATTTAGAAATTTCAGACAGATAATAAATGAGATAATTATGATGCTATGGGACCATCATAAAGACTTGGCCACCAAATTTGGGCATTAGGCTTTATAGTTTATACACTTGTTATAGAAGATATCAACCAATTGGGTTTGCTTCTAAGGCTTGAAAAAATCAAGTGATGGGTGAAAGTAGGTGACTAAATTGACAACCAAATCCATGATTGGATGATTGTTGAGACATTTTTTCATAATAAGGTCCACAAATGGCACTAAGTTGTCAATTATTCCACACAATGTACTTAGAACAATATTCAAGCTCAATCTTTTGTTCAAATTTGTTTGTGTGTCCAATTACAGGCCGAAAATGGCAAGGAGATATCTTGTGGACACAAAAATACCATGTAAAAAATAGTGTTAGATAGAATATCACTTAAAATTTCTTGCCTAGCGGTATCAGATTGGATAGTGGTGCACAAAATAGCCAGGTATAGCCGTATAGATCCCTACTCGATCAAAAAAACCGGAACTGGTTTTTTATACCTAGTTATACCATACTCAACCCTTTGCATAGAGTGGTATTAAACGGTTCCATACCCTATAATATATAACCGGTTTCATACTAGGTGATACCCGACTGGTTATTGTAATACCCAGTTTTTTTGCCCTCTTGACCATACTCATAACTGTTTCATACCTAGAACCGTTTTTTTTTTTAAATCCCGGTTTGTGCACCTCCAGGACTAGATGGTGTGTGAGTTAGCGGTTATAAATTTAAAATTAAAATTTGATGTATACGTATATTATGAGACAGGTCCAATTGACTCAGGCTCATTAATAATAGACCGATAGTGGCCTAGGGCCCTAGACACCCATTCTAAAGGGATATTTTCCTCAACTTCAGCCCATTCGTGGAAGGCCTTACTCAACTTCAGCCCAGTACTGTTATATTTTATAAAACACTAGACCAAACAAGATTGAGCCCCTTTAGATTTTACTGTAGGCCCATCTAGCAAGCCAATTTCATTCCTCCATCTCCATGTCTTGATCGCAGGTTCAGCAAAAACGAAAGCATGTTTTGAACTCGCAGGTTCGCACATTCAAAACAGTCTTAGAATCGAGTGTTCACGCAGGTTCTAAACCGAAATCACAGCAGGTTATAGTCATTGGTTTTCTTATATTCTTTTTACATGAGTTTATTATAGACATTGCAGCCCACCATGCGATAAACATTAATCGTAGACTGTTGGAAATTTAGTGAAAGTGAGTTTTTTACTAAATATTTGGACATCAATAATATTTATATATGTGTTGTATAAATAATTATTTATGGGTTTGTGTTCAAACTATGTCCAAATAGAGCTAAGATGAATGAGATATCGAAGCTTGAAGTTGTATGTTTGGAACAAACAAAGATGAGAAAAATGGATTGAGATTTGTTACATTGTCCCACATATGTAGGATGACAAAACTCAAAGTGATATATAAGGATGAGTACTCCTTGAAAACTGTTTTCCTTAAAGGCAAACACTAGTGGGGTCCAAAGGGTGCGACGCACCCGCACATATACGCACGTGACATAGGCTATAGGCCCAATGTGGTGCGCTTTGAACTTCGCACACCGCCGTTGTATTTTTGCCCATGAGCGCGTGGTCAGATACATCGCGGGTCCGCTTATGGCGCACCCTTGGGTGGCGTAGGCGGATGCCTTGGCATGGCGCATGACGCACGTCATTGGCTATGGCGAAGACTGCAAGTGGCACGCGAGTATGGATGGCGCATAACCAGGTGGCCGTGGCGTCCTGGTATGCGTAGTGGCATCCAATTAGCGCGTGGCGCAAGAAGGTGTGTCTCTGCGGAAGCGTAGTGCAGGCTCAACTAAGGCGCGCCTGCATGCGCGTTCGACCGGTCAAACCAGTCTACTTACTAGAGAGTTAATGTTAGACGGTTTCCACTAGTGCCATAAGTTGAATGGCAGTTTCTTTTTACTACCACTTAATATCCATTAAGTTAGAGTTTAACCCTTTTTATTACAAGATTAATGATCTTGTTAATTACAAGATTAATGATCTTGTTTATGTCATCATTAAGAGGGTTGAATGAGTCTATACATCTTATTATAAAATGAATATGGTTTATTCATTTGAGAATAAGAAGAAAAATAGACACAACAGATTGGTGTTTTGTTCCATGGAAATTTAGAGAGGAGCACTCTCTAAATTATTCTTTTCTCAACTTCATATTTTCCTAATTGTGTGAACACCAAATTATACCCGGTGCTATCTCGGGCATGAGAGTCATCTCCGGCAGTACACATACTGTTCCGGTTGTTGTACCCTGGGAGACAGAACCGTCTGAGAGGAGGCGCGGAATCTGTTTTAAGGGAAACGTGTTGAACACGTGCCTCAACCAAAACCGTCAACATTTTGCTTGTCTTGCAGCGGAGTTTCGATCTCGTAGGTGCGGTTGAAGTTTCCAAAGACATCGACTTGAATTAAGACTGGTACAATTAAATTGTATATTACATTTATTTATTTAGTTTATGTAACCGGTATTGTACTAGAAGAATTTCCCACAAATAACGAGAGTCTCGTTATTATATATTTTGTAATATATTCTATTAAAAAGTGAACCTATTTCCTACAATCTTAAAACAGACTTTCGTAAAGATTGTTGCTACAATCTTAAATCTCTTCTCTACGACGATTTAGGTTCACGAAAGTTAAAATATTTAATAGGATTTTTGTTAAAATCTTGTAAATATTTTTTTGGGAAATAATTTGTAGTACAAATGAGTCGGATTATTCTTATGATTGGTGTACAATCTTTAATCCGAATACCGGGTTGCAAAACGACTGTTTTGATTCAAGTTTTGGAGTTCATGGGTTTTTGTTCGTGTTTAGATAAACCGAACCATATACAAAATAAAATGTATTTCAATTTGTTTTGAAATACTAAATTTTCTAATGAGCGTATTAGAAAATTTTATTTTGTAACCCCTAAGAAAAGCGTTTGTAACGTTTAATATATTTTTATAAGCTTTTAGTAACCATAATTGATATTAATGTTGGTTTTAAAAGTCTTGAAATATATTTATTTTCTAATAAGCATATTAGAAAGTAATTATTTTTTAAACAGTTTTAATATTTTCTAACGAGCGTGTTAGAAACATTGTTGGTGGAAGTACAACAAGATTAAACTTTTCATATCTCTAACGAGCGTGTTAGAATTTTATAGAATAATAAGTTTAATATCATCTTTTATATCTAATGAGCGTGTTAGATACGATGATTGTATAGAACTAACTTGTTATAAAACGATTAGATTTTCTAACGAGCGTGCTAGAAAATATACGTTTAGATTTTCTGACAAGCGTGTTAGAAAATATTATTATTTCAAATAATTACCGACGAGCGTGTTGGAGACAATTATTTTGGATAATAAACCTTGTAACAGTTTCGTCTAAACTATTAAATTTCTAACGAGCGAGTTAGAAACGGATTTTTTCCACATATGTTTAAACGATTTTTATTTGTTTATTTCTAATGAGCGTATTAGAAATAGTTTATAATTTTTTTTTATAAACTTCGAAACAAATTTTGTAAATCGATTATTTCTAGCGAGCGTGTTAGAAACGATTTAAAGAGTTTGATAGTTGTTTATTTTCTAACGAGCGTGTTAGAAACATTTAACGACTTTGTCAATTGTTTATTTCTAACAAGCGGGTTAGAAAACGTTTATTTTATATAAACCAAAAACGGCTTATGGCTATAAATAATCGTTTAATTTTCTAATGGGCGTATTAGAATTAGTATATCTTATAACCAACTATTTTAACGATTTCCAATCGTTAATTTCTAACGAGCGGGTTAGAACCGGGTTAACTATGATAAACTATTTAACATGATTTGTAATCGGTTTATATATTTTCTAACGAGCGTGTTAGAAAAGATTTGTGTTCATTTCTAACGAGCGTGTTAGAAAACGTTCATTTAAACCAAAAGTGAATATTTGTATTCGGTTTATTTCTAATGAGCGCGTTGGAAGCGGTTTACTCTATAACACCGAATATTTTGAATGTTTTGTTAAACATTTAAATTCTAATTAGCATATTAGCATTGGTTATCATACAAACCACTTATTTTAACGATTGGTAATCGTTATTATCTAACAGCAGTTAGAAATAATTTGAATATGATAAACCAACTATTAAAACGATGTGTATTCGTTTTATTTTTCAAATGAGCGAGTTTGATACTGTTTTATTAAATAAACTATTATAAGGTTTATTGTATTGATTTGTAATCAAAACATAAAAAAATATATAGTTTATTTTTAAAACACTTGCAAAAACGAGAAATGTTTTGAACGAATAAAACATGTCTTTGCAAATTATAAGTGATTCGATACTTCCACGAGAAGTATAACGTCTTGAACCATATAATAGTCTTGGAAAGACTATTTTGTGAAAAACAACTCGATGTTGTTATAAATGTAATAAGTTGCTCAACTATTTGCGAGTAGTTAATTGTAAACAACTTTATATCTTGGACAACTTGTGATTATTCAAGTTTAGAGTTTCAAGACGAAACAAGTTATACGTGTTCCATTGAGGGAGTACCTCAAAACATGACACCGAACGAAATAATTGCGTTTATTTCGGTAAAAAGTGTTGAAGGTAATAACACTTTGGCTTTTGATGTTTAGATATCATTGGTATATCCGTTATTTTGGACTACTAATAAGTTGTCAAAAGGATACACATTTTGATACAGAGTGTAAAAAGTAATTTACACAAACACAACGAGCGGGCTGTGATCATGACTTATGTAATAAGTCACAAATCAAACATCAAATGCATAACGGCGTCGTGAGAAACGTGGTGTATGGTTTGAGATGGAATACACGAAAACGAGATATGTCATCTAATGTTGAGAGCATCAACATGGAAATGCACATGTAAGTTTTCAAAGAATATAACATATGAAAGAAATATATGTTATTATTGTAAATGTTTTAATAAATTTAGAAAATTTATTAATGGAAATTTACAATAGTGATGGACTTGTAGATGCTTCTACCACCATCAATGTTGTTTAAACTATGTGGAGGCTTGGTCCTCAATTTGGGAGAGTATCCTAATACATGGTATTAATGAAACAACAACGTAAATGTATATATCACTATAGGCATACGTGAATGCTTTGTTGTTGAGAGTCAATCTAATTGGCTATATCTCAAGACTCAAGTGATTTTATACAAAGATCTTTCATCAAAGTGACTTGGATTAAGACTTATGTTTAAGTCTTTAGGAAGTCAATGGTGAAGCCTTGGAGATAAAAAGGCAAACGAGTTATGATCCTAATGGATGAAGTTAACTATGGTTTTGAGGCCTTCCTAAAACCGATGGTTTTGGAATTGTGAAATAAAATTTCATTATTGTGTCTAAACTAAGAAACGAATGTTCGGAAGAGATAGTGCGTTATCTCTTAAGGCTGTGAAGAATCAGAATGATGCATCTTCTGTTCACATGCTAGAGTATTGTGGTCTAAAGCATGCTAGACTAATACTTGTTAATTTATATGCTCGACGGAGATTAAATTAACTTTAAACATTCAAAATGTGTGATGACACAAGAACGAATTTTGTGCTAAACAAAACTATAAATATAACTTCATTAAAATGCAAGCAATGTGGGGGGGGGGACCATTTAAGAAACAAACCCTTTAGGGTATGAAGAAATGGTAGTTGAGAAGTTTTCTCAAACTCGAAATGAAAGGGAGAACCTTTCATCACCCCATTTGGATGTTATCCAATTACACTTAAATGTGGGGGTGACTTGCATTTGAATGTGGAAATGGTAGTTGAGAAGTTTTCTCAAACTCGAAATGAAAGGGAGAACCTTTCATCGCCCTATTTGGATGCTATCCAATTACACTTAAATGTGGGGGTGACTTGCATATATTGCAAACGCATGACCAAGTGGAGTACACAATGGTTATATGGAGTCAATCGAGTAGATTGGACTCGAATGCCAATTGGTTAGATTCAAATCTAGTAAGATGTCATTCATGACACACCAGAGGCATGGTGAAAATGTGTCTAGCCATGAATTGAGTTTCATGTCATTCTAAGACAAGGTACATAACTGGATCCAGGTTGAGATCACGAGTTATAAGTCTTATGAATCGACTAAAAGGCAAAAGTGACTAGCGAGTCAAGAACACGTTAGAACAACTGATCGCAATTTAAATTATCCTTGGTGACTTAGCGAAGTCAAAAATAATTTTGGATCCAACAACCAGTGGGTTGATAAGAGATCAAGTTGTGGAATGAGAATAAAGCCCATGAAAAAAGGGATATGAGGGAAACCTAACCTAGTTGACTGGAGATCCCAAGATCTAGGTTCAATAGGGCATCTTAATCATGAACCGAAGGGTAGTCACTGTGGGGGTATAGCTAATATATATATGTTTATATATAAGCTAGTGTATATGTTCATATATCCCCCCCTAAAACTATAAAAGGGTGTTTAAATACGTCCTAGTCCATTCCTACAATTTTCAGTGACATTGTTGTGAGGCTAAGCATAATATATGGCTAATTGATTTGTGGAAATCATAGAAAGCCATAATGCTTTTAATGATTCAAAGGAATCACCTATGTGAGAGAGAAGTAGGGTCGCTTCGAATGGCATTGTGGGGTGCGCAATCCTAGAGCTCTCGCAGAACCAGGCAAGTGTTCCAGGACCTTAATAGGACACGATAGTGAGGGGATGGTCCGGCTAGGGAAAGTATTGTGTGAATGTATATTGTCGCTTACACAAATGGGGGGTTGTTCAAGGACATTACGTCTACAAAACCCTAGTAGGCTAAGTATGTTTCACAAAAGAAGGTTCAAAGGCAAAACCTACCTATCCTGCAATACTCGACTGTCGAGGTTTCATCGGGGAATTTTGGGTGTTCTAATCGATCTCCATTCATGTGGGGGATTGTTGGAAATTTAGTGAAAATGAGTTTTTTACTAAATATTTGGACATCAATAATATTTATATATGTGTTGTATAAATAATTATTTATGGGTTTGTGTTCAAACTATGTCCAAATAGAGCTAAGATGATTGAGATATCGAAGCTTGAAGTTGTATGTTTGGAACAAACAAAGATGAGAAAAATGGATTGAGATTTGTTACATTGTCCCACATAGGTGGGATGAAAAAACTCAAAGTGGTATATAAGGATGAGCACTCCTTGAAAATTGTTTTCCTTAAAGGCAAACATGACGTGTGCGTATATATACATAATATTTTGCAATGAATTACACACGATTGGGTTTTAAATTTATAAAAGTGATTATTACTTTTACATCAAAACACACACGAAAGAGGCAAGTGTACCCCGTCAAATATGTAATAAAGTATCGGTAAGAACCAAGTATCGATCCAAGGAAATGGGCGGAGAATTTGTACTAGACCTTTGTCACTAAACTACCGGTAAAAACATAGGTTTTGTGATTTTAAACTAAACTAAAGTAAGCATAAACAAATACATAATAAAAACATAATATATAGTAGATAAAAAGCCTTGCTAAATACACAACCACAGCATGTCAACTAAGTCAGTTTTGGCACTAAAAGCATTCGGTCAATTTTCCAATTTAAAACAATTAGTATCCCTTTCGGGAATCCTAACATGACAATCATTCGGAAAGCTAAAACGATAAACACACTTTAACCACCTAAAATTGTTCTTTAATGCACAATTGATAAATGTCTATGAAAATCTCTTAAAAATAAGTTAGTCAGCCGTTAGGATTATTCTAACCTCACTTAAACAAGGAAAGCAACACCGATAAACACAATGCAACCACCGAGACAAGCATAAACTAGATTAAATCACAACCAAGTTCATTTTACAAATCTTGCACAAAAATTCAGTAAGATAGCAATTTTGGCCTAAACTACTAACTAAGCTAACAAATCATGGCAAGAATTTATAACGACACCATCTAACCCGTTTAGGTCCTTACGTGACGGCAAGCTCTCTTGATTAACAATAATTACATTTTATTAAATCACTAACCATTTCTAGTATCATGATGCATACATTTAAACCAAGTTAAACTAGTTAACCAAATTCAAAGTTTACTAATACAAGATTAATTAAGCTTCATTTTTCAACTATCTTAACTAACCAAGCATCAATCATCCAACATAATTACTTATAATCAAGAATTCAATATCAATAACAAGGTTGCAAACTAATCATCAAAGATTAACATAGAAAATACTTCAAATGTCATTACAAACAAAGTTTAACAAACTAATGGTTATAATCTAGCAAGGGATTGTTGTGTTTTTGCCCAAAGGCTACAATAATACATAAATCATAATCTAAGTACTTGAAAGATTAACAAAAACATGGAAAGATTAGAAAATCAAACCATAAACAAGTACTAGACTAAGGATCCGGGTAGTAATCGAGCTAAACGAGACAATGTGGCTTGAATCCGGGTGAAAGCTAATGCCTCCGGAGCCTGAAAATCGCCTGAGAGCTCTCCAAAAATCCAGAATATCGAGCAGAATGTTTCTGCTGTGATTTTATACTTTTTGCTGTTGCACGGTCGTTCTCCCTGTGGAACGACCGTTCACTTTATTCAATTATTGGACATGGGTCACCATACCGCATACGTCATCGGATCGTTGACCAGATCTGAAATGGCACGACCGTTCTTTGTGTGGAACGGTCGTTCAGTTCCGGGCTTCATGTTGCACGCCAAGTCGCACCTACCGTTCAGTTCCGAGACTCTGTTGATTCACCGGAGACGCACGGTCGTTCCTCAGATGGAACGACCGTTCTTCACCAAATCACTTGTTTCCCTGGAACGCCCAGCCGCACCGATCGTTCATTGCCGAGATGATTAGCGTTGTCGGAGATGCACGACCGTGCATCAGGTGGACCGGTCGTTCCACAGGCCCAGTTCAGAATCCTTAACAGAAAGTCCGCAGCTTTGTCGTTTTGTCCGGAAAGTCCTCGTTTTTGCTATCATCTTGTCTGGAATGCAGTTTTAGGCCTGTAAACACAAATGTAGATAAATAAGTATCCGAACGACGGTTTTACGGCCAAAAACGCATAAAATAGGGGTAAAACGGGGAACTAAAATATGTGTAAATTAGAGTGTATCAAATCTCCCCACACTTAAACCTTGCTTGTCCTCAAGCAAGCTAAACTAAAAAGCAATAAAAGACATAAACAAACAAGAACGATAATTTACACACTATTTTATTGAAAACTAATATATAAACGGTTAGCCGGTTTGTCGAAAGACAACATCAAAAGATTCAAACCCAACAAGCATATGCAAGTTTAAAAAGTGACAACCAAAAAGCCGAGACTAAACATTTAATTGACTCACATGTTAATCTTCACCCAACTCACAATGTTCACACACACTCGGTTTTATTTATGAATCATACATAAAATGTGTATGCGTAAACACTCAACGCCTAGTCAATGAAATGTGCAATATCATAAGCTTGTCATAAGATCTCGTCTCCACCAACTAACATGCAAATAAGTGTAAATCAAGAGGTCTTTACGGGTTGTAACGTTAGGCTTGGGCGAAGGGTATGGAAGTGGACATTTAAAATGGCGAAAACGGTTAAAACTCGGTAGTAGCGTTTAACTAGCAATAAACAATACAACTTTACATACAAATGCCTTAAAAAGGCGACTAAAGCGCAATCGAGCTAATAAACAAGATTTTTAACATTTAAGCATTCAAAATTGCTCGATTTCTATCAACTTCACCCTATTTTAGGGTGTTTTATTTTCTGGTGTTTTTTTTTTTTTTTTTTTTTTTTTACAAACTATACAATGAAATAAAAACACTAACAAGCTAGTTAAACTATTATTTTAACCGAGTTTCAACACTAAAAAGGTTTAAAAACATAAAAAGGCTAAATTTGGTTAAGTAGGCGATAATGTGGGTAAACAAAGGTGAACGGGAAGGCTCGACATGGTTAATCCTAAATGGTAATATAAGGTGAACGGGAAGCACAACACAAAGAACAAGGTACACAACAAAGGGGTAATCTAAGTGCCTCTATCACGTTTACACAAATCCGCACGTTCATGGTCTTAACAAGCATACTAGTGACAAGTTCTAAATTGCACAAAACATCCGGCTCACTCCTATATCCGAAATGAATAAATATATAACAGTCTAAGCTCAAATATGCTCACGTAACGGAAGGAATGGGTAAAAGTGTGAAAACTATCATGTAAGTCTTTCTTTGTTTGTCACGCTTTCCGGTTTCCTTTTTCAAAAATATTTTGCTTGTCGAGTTTTTATCAAGTCCGATGCTTTCTAAAACATAACCAACCGGTTTATTTACCAACATATATACAAAACACACGTATTTATAAATGATTTTTCTGATTTTCTGTTTTTTTTTTATAAGAGGACAAACAAAGCTAAGTTAACAAAGTTAACCCCCTCCCCACACTTGAACTTCGCATTGTCCCCAATGCGAGACCCGAAATATAGAGAAAGGGATAAAAAATACTCCCCTCAAGATGATGTTGGTGCCACGAGACTTCCGAAGCTCTAACTGGTACGTGCTCCGGTCCAAGATCCGATAGATAAAATCTGCAAGTATGTCGTGTACACCCAAAATATAACAGAAAAAGAAAAACCAAACAACCATAATGTACATAAATACTAACATCCAAACAAAACAGAAAGGAAATTGTTTGAAAATACATATCCGGGGTGTTTTAAATAAAAGTCAAAATAAACACCCAAATAAAAGTAAAGTACTGAAACATAAAACACCACCAAATGCTACCACTACCGCAAACTACTCATCATCATCATCGTCATCATGCCTCGTGCCAGATGGGCCCTGATCGCCATAGCCAGGGGGGTTCCACGGTGGGAACTCCGGCGGGTGCTGAAAATTGTTGGGGTATGCGTGATGCATCTCCCCGAACAAATAAGAAAACCCCGCAGACACCCCCTGGTATAGAGTGTCCTGGCGCTGCCGAAGCTGGTCATGTGTGGCCCTAATCTCTGCCTGGCTGGTCCTAATCTCTGCCTGGCTAGCCCGGATCTGGTCCTGGCTAGATCTGATCTCGCTGAAGTAGGTACCATGCTGCTCCTGCGTAACACGCATATCCTGGAACTGCTGGTAGAAAGTGGGCCAATCCTCATGCTGATGAAATGCATGATGCTGCGGCGAGTGTGGTGGTGTCGGTGGCTGTGGCTCGTGCTGCTCTGGATGCTCCTGATCATCCATCTCCTCATCCTCATCTGCTGCTGCTGGAGGTAACGGGTCCCAGACCTCGCCATTCAATCCCCTCAACCTATCTCCCCTCTCCAACTCAGCAATAACCCCCATAAACTTCAAAGACCGGATATCAACATGCACCCCCTCAGTGATCAAAGTGAGACCTCTAAGCACCCCCGGCGTCATATATCCCTCATTGTACGCGATCTCGGTCACGTACTGACCGCCGTGGATCTCACTATTGTGGGTCCGCCCTGAACACTTGAGAAAGTACTCAGCCATTCGCGCGGCGAGGTTGATCGGTGCTTTGTCAACCAACGCATAAAGAAAGAGCAAATCAGGTGTTGGACAGTTACCTTGACTGTCCATGCGTCCGCAAATAGAATGGCTGAAAACATGGTGCATCACTCGCACCAGAGGGTCTCGGAGTCGCGAAGCTTTAGACATCCGTGGGTTGTAGGGGCCTCCAATAGCGTTACGTGCCCAGAATGCATCCCGCGCCGCATCATTCGGGAAGTTGAACCGATCATTGAAGATGTCGGGATCATCCATGTCCTCCCGCGTATAAATTCCAAGCCTCCGTCCCAAACGACCCACCGACCATGTATGCCATCGCCCACACAACCTGAAGGTGACCCGATTCCTGTAGCGGAAATCAGGTTCTGTACGTGCAACCGGCTTTTCATACTGATACGAGGCGAAGAATTCCATAGTCAACTCTTGGTACACGGGTCGGTTGCAACCGACCAGATTTGAAAGTGGGCGACTCATCATTTCGTCTAATCGGTCATATTAATTTAATTCCCTCATGACCTCCCAGTCCAACCATCGGGGTTCGCCAAATTGTTCCCGTCTTGCCCACAATTCATCGCGCTTCGCGATGCATAACGCTTCTTTCTCGATGTTGGGGTCAAATTGCAGGAAAGGGTGATCCATCTATAATGGGGAATGTTGTTAGGAAGGCAGAAACAAGAGAAAAATGAGTTGAAAACAAGCTAGCAGCCAATTATGAAGCTACTGTCCAACTGTACTGGGCATATGGCACGGTCGTTCTCCGGGACGCACGGTCGTGCGTCACCGAGAACTAACAGGCAAAGCCAGTCGATATCGTGAATAGCCGGCGAGGCACGACCGTTCCACGCGGAGAACGACCGTGCAACTCCGAATCTGCAGACTTCGACCCCCATGAACTTAGAACAATCAGATTTTGCAAAATTTCAACAAGTATTGGGTCAACAGGGGTCTGCAAATCAACCGGGTGTTCACGATACTTCGATTTAACAAGGGTTAGGGTTTCGATTTGTTTATGAAGAGAACCCTAAAAATTCCTTGAAAAATCGGAAGAAAACTACACTAGAAAGAAAGAAAGCAAGAAATCTAACACTAGAGACGTACCGTGCGAAGTTGGGTGTTAGATCGTGCGATATGGTGAAAAATCGCCCTGGAACGGTCTGCAGCGGCTAGGGTTCGCGAATGAGGGATCTTGCAGCAGATGAGGGTATATATAATGTGCAAAATGACAAAATTGCCCTCAGCCTGTCGCACGGTCGTTCGACCTGTGGAACGGTCGTGCGTCACCGGTGTCGCTCAAACCCAACAGCTTCTCCTCGGAAATGCACCGAGGGTGCGATCTGCCATTCTGTCTTGCTCGGAATCGCACGGTCGTGCGACCCGAAGAACGATCGTGCATCAGGGGCAGATCAGAATTTTTCCGCAGAAGCCATTTTCAGCAGCTGTTTCGGCCGTTTTTCGCCGTTTTTTCGACACACCAACTGTTCTAACAATATTACAATACAGAACTTTCGCCCGGCACGTACGGAAACTAAACAAACAAACGAAAACTACCTAACTAACCTAAATTACGCTAAAACTACCAAAACAAATAAAAGGACAATTTTGCCCTTATAGCGCCAAAGACGCTCCTGCTGCATTTTTGTCGGCGAGTCAGCAGCGTAGACTCATGCTAAATTTTTGTCGGCGAGTCGATAGAAAGACTCATGCTAAATTTTTGTCGGCGAGTCGATAGCAAGACTCATGCTAAATTTTTGTCGGCGAGTCGATAGCAAGACTCATGTCCCCACACTTTACGTGTGCGGGCCATTACCACGCCCCTTCGGATTCTGCTCCGTGTTGCCCGGAAGACCACCCGGGGGTCTCTCCGACAACATTTTCGCCAACTGGCCCACTTGATTCTCAACATTCTGAATGGAAGCCTTTTGACTCCGCATTTCTCCTTCATTGACCAAGAACCTCTCCTCATGCTGCTGATATCGCTTTTCAGCCATTTGATTAGCACTATTGGAGTTGTTCAGCAATTGTGCCATCATTTCCTCTAACTTTACATTGCTTTGAGAGGTGTGCGGCTGTGAACTGCTTCCTGAGCCTTGATTATGATATTGAGGCTGAAAGGATTGACCGTGATATTGTTGTGGCGCGGGAGCATGTTGAGCAAAACCGGGTGCGTTCTGGTTCCCAGAACCAGATTTCCACCCAAAGTTTGGGTGATTTCTCCACCCTGGATTATACGTGTTGCTGTAGGGGTTATTTTGGGGCCTGTTTTGATTGCCCATGTAGTTCACCTCTTCGTGACCGGTAAACATAACACCCTGCTCACACGTACCTGGCACATGTGACACTCCACACTGGTCACATCCAGGGCCAACTTGCGCGGCTGATTGGGATTTATCGAATTTCGTCGCCAGAGCTGAGATTTGAGCAGTAATGGCTGTGTAATCGTCCACAGCATGAGCTCCTGGGCGAGATGATGATGATGTAGCCCGACCTCTATCGCCTTCCCGACGCGAGCTGGATTTCAACGCGGCTTTCTCAATAATATCATACGCTTCATTTGGCGTCTTAGTTCCGAGATCGCCTCCCGCGTTCACGTCTAATCGCTCCTGTGTGTTGTAACTGAGCCCCTGATAGAACGTTAAAACCAGCTGTCTCTTGGAGTAACCGTGATGTGGCACATCAATCAATAAATCCTTGAATCTCTCCCAAGCTGTATGCAACGACTCACCCTCGTCCTGGTGAAAAGATACAATTCGGTTTCGTAGCTTGTTCGTTTTCTCAGGTGGAAAGTATTTATGCATAAACTGCTCCGCCAACTGATTCCAGGTCCTGATGGACCCGGCTGGGAGTGACATAAGCCAAGCTCTGGCTTTATCACGCAATGAAAACGGAAACAACCTCAACCGAATTGCGTCCTCCGAAACATCCCTAATCTTGAATGTGGAGCAAACATGGAGGAAAGCCGCAATGTGTCTCCCGGGATCCTCGTGCTCACGCCCGTCGAACTGCACTGAATTCTGCACCATGTTAATAATACTAGATTTTATTTCAAATGAAGGTGCATCAATAGTGGGTCTAATAATACTGGGCTCCAAACCCTCTCGTCCGGGCTGATTCGTCTCATTCAAAGGTTGATTATCGTCTGCCATGATTTCGTCCCCCGAGTTATCGCTTTCAGAAAGTATCATCGGGTCGTCAATCGCGTTTGCAATCTGTTGTGCAATGACACGTGCCCTTTCTCGAAGCCTCCTACTTCTCCTAAGATTATGCGCTGCTTCGTCAACCGGCTCAGCAATATTAGGCGCGGGAGTTGAGGACATTAACCTGCAAACGAAAATTTCACACAATGAATATTTTATTACTATATAATAATTCTGCTTTTTTTTTCAGCTGAATAGAAGCAGAAAGTTATTATAAATGGGCTGAAAATTTTATAAAAATCCAAAAAATGGCCCGAAATTTTATAAAAATTCAACACAATAAATAAATGAATCGACTGATACAAAAATGGCTTTAGGGTGCCGAAAACCCAAAGAATAAGTGAATAAATAAATCCGGATAAAAAAATAAATGGAACAAAAATAACGCAAAAATGAATAAATCGAATAAAAACAAGAAATATTAACAAATAAATAAACAAATAAATAATCAAGAAACTATACACAAATATTAACAAGTATATACACCGATAACCAAATGACTCGGGTCGTTCCTAAAACTCGCCATCTCCCCGGCAACGGCGCCAAAAACTTGACGTGTGCGTATATATACATAATATTTTGCAATGAATTACACACGACTGGGTTTTAAATTTATAAAAGTGATTATTACTTTTACATCAAAACACACACGAAAGAGGCAAGTGTACCCCGTCAAATATGTAATAAAGTATCGGTAAGAACCAAGTATCGATCCAAGGAAATGGGCGGAGAATTTGTACTAGACCTTTGTCACTAAACTACCGGTAAAAACATAGGTTTTGTGATTTTAAACTAAACTAAAGTAAGCATAAACAAATACATAATAAAAACATAATATATAGTAGATAAAAAGCCTTGCTAAATACACAACCACAGCATGTCAACTAAGTCAGTTTTGGCACTAAAAGCATTCGGTCAATTTTCCAATTTAAAACAATTAGTATCCCTTTCGGGAATCCTAACATGACAATCATTCGGAAAGCTAAAACGATAAACACACTTTAACCACCTAAAATTGTTCTTTAATGCACAATTGATAAATGTCTATGAAAATCTCTTAAAAATAAGTTAGTCAGCCGTTAGGATTATTCTAACCTCACTTAAACAAGGAAAGCAACACCGATAAACACAATGCAACCACCGAGACAAGCATAAACTAGATTAAATCACAACCAAGTTCATTTTACAAATCTTGCACAAAAATTCAGTAAGATAGCAATTTTGGCCTAAACTACTAACTAAGCTAACAAATCATGGCAAGAATTTATAACGACACCATCTAACCCGTTTAGGTCCTTACGTGACGGCAAGCTCTCTTGATTAACAATAATTACATTTTATTAAATCACTAACCATTTCTAGTATCATGATGCATACATTTAAACCAAGTTAAACTAGTTAACCAAATTCAAAGTTTACTAATACAAGATTAATTAAGCTTCATTTTTCAACTATCTTAACTAACCAAGCATCAATCATCCAACATAATTACTTATAATCAAGAATTCAATATCAATAACAAGGTTGCAAACTAATCATCAAAGATTAACATAGAAAATACTTCAAATGTCATTACAAACAAAGTTTAACAAACTAATGGTTATAATCTAGCAAGGGATTGTTGTGTTTTTGCCCAAAGGCTACAATAATACATAAATCATAATCTAAGTACTTGAAAGATTAACAAAAACATGGAAAGATTAGAAAATCAAACCATAAACAAGTACTAGACTAAGGATCCGGGTAGTAATCGAGCTAAACGAGACAATGTGGCTTGAATCCGGGTGAAAGCTAATGCCTCCGGAGCCTGAAAATCGCCTGAGAGCTCTCCAAAAATCCAGAATATCGAGCAGAATGTTTCTGCTGTGATTTTATACTTTTTGCTGTTGCACGGTCGTTCTCCCTGTGGAACGACCGTTCACTTTATTCAATTATTGGACATGGGTCACCATACCGCATACGTCATCGGATCGTTGACCAGATCTGAAATGGCACGACCATTCTTTGTGTGGAACGGTCGTTCAGTTCCGGGCTTCATGTTGCACGCCAAGTCGCACCTACCGTTCAGTTCCGAGACTCTGTTGATTCACCGGAGACGCACGGTCGTTCCTCAGATGGAACGACCGTTCTTCACCAAATCACTTGTTTCCCTGGAACGCCCAGCCGCACCGATCGTTCATTGCCGAGATGATTAGCGTTGTCGGAGATGCACGACCGTGCATCAGGTGGACCGGTCGTTCCACAGGCCCAGTTCAGAATCCTTAACAGAAAGTCCGCAGCTTTGTCGTTTTGTCCGGAAAGTCCTCGTTTTTGCTATCATCTTGTCTGGAATGCAGTTTTAGGCCTGTAAACACAAATGTAGATAAATAAGTATCCGAACGACGGTTTTACGGCCAAAAACGCATAAAATAGGGGTAAAACGGGGAACTAAAATATGTGTAAATTAGAGTGTATCAAATCTCCCCACACTTAAACCTTGCTTGTCCTCAAGCAAGCTAAACTAAAAAGCAATAAAAGACATAAACAAACAAGAACGATAATTTACACACTATTTTATTGAAAACTAATATATAAACGGTTAGCCGGTTTGTCGAAAGACAACATCAAAAGATTCAAACCCAACAAGCATATGCAAGTTTAAAAAGTGACAACCAAAAAGCCGAGACTAAACATTTAATTGACTCACATGTTAATCTTCACCCAACTCACAATGTTCACACACACTCGGTTTTATTTATGAATCATACATAAAATGTGTATGCGTAAACACTCAACGCCTAGTCAATGAAATGTGCAATATCATAAGCTTGTCATAAGATCTCGTCTCCACCAACTAACATGCAAATAAGTGTAAATCAAGAGGTCTTTACGGGTTGTAACGTTAGGCTTGGGCGAAGGGTATGGAAGTGGACATTTAAAATGGCGAAAACGGTTAAAACTCGGTAGTAGCGTTTAACTAGCAATAAACAATACAACTTTACATACAAATGCCTTAAAAAGGCGACTAAAGCGCAATCGAGCTAATAAACAAGATTTTTAACATTTAAGCATTCAAAATTGCTCGATTTCTATCAACTTCACCCTATTTTAGGGTGTTTTATTTTCTGGTTTTTTTTTTTTTTTTTTTTTTTTTTTTACAAACTATACAATGAAATAAAAACACTAACAAGCTAGTTAAACTATTATTTTAACCGAGTTTCAACACTAAAAAGGTTTAAAAACATAAAAAGGCTAAATTTGGTTAAGTAGGCGATAATGTGGGTAAACAAAGGTGAACGGGAAGGCTCGACATGGTTAATCCTAAATGGTAATATAAGGTGAACGGGAAGCACAACACAAAGAACAAGGTACACAACAAAGGGGTAATCTAAGTGCCTCTATCACGTTTACACAAATCCGCACGTTCATGGTCTTAACAAGCATACTAGTGACAAGTTCTAAATTGCACAAAACATCCGGCTCACTCCTATATCCGAAATGAACAAATATATAACAGTCTAAGCTCAAATATGCTCACGTAACGGAATGAATGGGTAAAAGTGTGAAAACTATCATGTAAGTCTTTCTTTGTTTGTCACGCTTTCCGGTTTCCTTTTTCAAAAATATTTTGCTTGTCGAGTTTTTATCAAGTCCGATGCTTTCTAAAACATAACCAACCGGTTTATTTACCAACATATATACAAAACACACGTATTTATAAATGATTTTTCTGATTTTCTGTTTTTTTTTTATAAGAGGACAAACAAAGCTAAGTTAACAAAGTTAACCCCCTCCCCACACTTGAACTTCGCATTGTCCCCAATGCGAGACCCGAAATATAGAGAAAGGGATAAAAAATACTCCCCTCAAGATGATGTTGGTGCCACGAGACTTCCGAAGCTCTAACTGGTACGTGCTCCGGTCCAAGATCCGATAGATAAAATCTGCAAGTATGTCGTGTACACCCAAAATATAACAGAAAAAGAAAAACCAAACAACCATAATGTACATAAATACTAACATCCAAACAAAACAGAAAGGAAATTGTTTGAAAATACATATCCGGGGTGTTTTAAATAAAAGTCAAAATAAACACCCAAATAAAAGTAAAGTACTGAAACATAAAACACCACCAAATGCTACCACTACCGCAAACTACTCATCATCATCATCGTCATCATGCCTCGTGCCAGATGGGCCCTGATCGCCATAGCCAGGGGGGTTCCACGGTGGGAACTCCGGCGGGTGCTGAAAATTGTTGGGGTATGCGTGCTGAAAATCGCCTGAGAGCTCTCCAAAAATCCAGAATATCGAGCAGAATGTTTCTGCTGTGATTTTATACTTTTTGCTGTTGCACGGTCGTTCTCCCTGTGGAACGACCGTTCACTTTATTCAATTATTGGACATGGGTCACCATACCGCATACGTCACCGGATCGTTGACCAGATCTGAAATGGCACGACCGTTCTTTGTGTGGAACGGTCGTTCAGTTCCGGGCTTCATGTTGCACGCCAAGTCGCACCTACCGTTCAGTTCCGAGACTCTGTTGATTCACCGGAGACGCACGGTCGTTCCTCAGATGGAACGACCGTTCTTCACCAAATCGCTTGTTTCCCTGGAACGCCCAGCCGCACCGATCGTTCATTGCCGAGATGATCAGCGTTGTCGGAGATGCACGACCGTGCATCAGGTGGAACGGTCGTTCCACAGCCCCAGTTCAGAATCCTTAACAGAAAGTCCGCAGCTTTGTCGTTTTGTCCGGAAAGTCCTCGTTTTTGCTATCATCTTGTCTGGAATGCAGTTTTAGGCCTGTAAACACAAATGTAGATAAATAAGTATCCGAACGACGGTTTTACGGCCAAAAACGCATAAAATAGGGGTAAAACGGGGAACTAAAATATGTGTAAATTAGAGTGTATCAAAACACTAGTGGGGTCCAAAGGGTGCGATGCAACCGGACATATGCGCGCGTGACATGGGCTATAGGCCCAATGTGGTGCGCTTTGAACTTCGCACACCGCCGTTGTATTTTTGCCCATGAGCGCGTGGTCAGATACATGGCGGGTCCGCTTATGGCGCACCCTTGGGTGGCGTAGGCGGATGCCTTGGCATGGCGCATGGCGCACGTCATTGGTTATGGCGAAGACTGCAAGTGGCACGCGAGTATGGATGGCGCATAACCAGGTGGCGTCCTGGTATGCGTTGTGGCATCCAATTAGCGCGTGGCGCAAGAAGGTGTGTCTCTGCGGAAGCATAGTGCAGGCTCAACTAAGGCGCGCCTGCATGCGCGTTCGACCGGTCAAACCAGTCTACTTACTAGAGAGTTAATGTTAGACGGTTTCCACTAGTGCCATAAGTTGAATGGCAGTTTCTTTTTACTACCACTTAATATCCATTAAGTTAGAGTTTAACCCTTTTTATTACAAGATTAATGATCTTGTTAATTACAAGATTAATGATCTTGTTTATGTCATCATTAAGAGGGTTGAATGAGTCTATACATCTTATTATAAAATGAATATGGTTTATTCATTTGAGAATAAGAAGAAAAATAGACACAACAAATTGGTGTTGTGTTCCATGGAAATTTAGAGAGGAGCACTCTCTAAATTATTCTTTTCTCAACTTCATATCTTCCTAATTGTGTGAACACCAAATTATACCCGGTGCTATCTCGGGCATGAGAGTTATCTCCGGTAGTACACATACTGTTCCGGTTGTTGTACCCTGGGAGACAGAACCGTTTGAGAGGAGGCGCGGAATTTGTTTTAAGGGAAGCGTGTTGAACACGTGCCTCAACCAAAACCGTCAACATTTTGCTTGTCTTGCAGCGGAGTTTCGATCTCGTAGGTGCGGTTGAAGTTTCCAAAGACATCGACTTGAATTAAGATTGGTACAATTAAATTGTATATTACATTTATTTATTTAGTTTATGTAACCGGTATTGTACTAGAAGAATTTCCCACAAATAACGAGAGTCTCGTTATTATATATTTTGTAATATATTCTATTAAAAAGTGAACCTAGTTTCTACACAGACGAGTGGGCAAACATTATTTGAATTGTAGTTTCCGATAGTCTGTCGCGTGCAAACCCAACAGGCTTGTAAATCGAATTATTAAGGTGTTTCATTTGTCTTAGTTGAGTTGCGCATTATGTGTGTTTAGGATTGCATTATTATTATTATGATTTTAGCATTATTTGACATGTTTTAACCGGTCCATTTTTTGCAGTATTTGACCCGTTTGATATGTCCATCTTTGGCATATTTGACCCGTTTAATATGTCTATGTTTACAAGTGAACCGAGTTTGAGCAAACTTTGAGTCGTGAGTTTTATAAACATGCATACTTCAGAGCAGGGGCGGACTTTATGTTGTACGAGCCGTAGCACGGGCTACGGCTCAACTTTTTATCGGTAGTGTAAGTTTTGTTTTTCGATTTTTATACCAAGGATACCCCTGAACAACTACGAGGAAACCCCTAAAAAGAGTCTGTAAGCCCAAATCAATTGAAAATAATAAGCCCAAATCCCAATTACCCAATATGTTAGCCCAAATCAATTGAATATTGTAAATAATAAGCCCAATTGCCCAATATGTTAGCCCAAAATAAAAAAAGATTGTAAATAATTGCCCAATTGCCTTGAAGTTTTAATGCACGGCACGACACAACTACGAGAATACCAATCAATTGAAAATAATAAGCCCAAGTCCCAATTGCCCATTTCGTCACACTATAAGTGATGGTGATAAATTTGCAAACTTGAATAGAATAAGTGATCTTGCGCGTGTTATGGTTGAAACGGGAACACATAGTTCTTTTTCTTTAGTTTATCGGGTAGTGAAGCTAGCTTTGCTTTTACGGGTTGCAACCACAACCGTTGAAAGATGTTTTTCAAAATTAAAGCTTGTCAAGACGGATTTACGCAATCAAATGGGCCCGGAATTTTTGAACAATGCAATGGTTTGTGCGGTCGAAAAGGATTTTTTACGTGAAGTAAAAGACGACGATGTAATGGAACGATTTCAAGCTATGAAAAAAAGAAGATGACAAATCTATTAGATATTTGTTTTACTTTATTTATTTATTGTCGTTTTTTTAATATTGTACGCTTGCACGGTGAAAAAAAAATTAGGATACCCCTGAGTTAATGTTATAGTTCCACCACTACTTCAGAGTATCCTATGGCCACGTGAACCTTCTAACGGTTGCTCATGACTCTAAAAGACGAGATACAAAGAATATAAATTAGGCCTCAGCCGTATACTTTATAACCTTTTTAATAAAATCCTTCTATACTAATAAACAAAAATCCTTTTTGGACATGTGTCATTCTCTGGTAATTTCTCACCCTTATTTTTTATTTATCTCTTTTAATAAATAATAATAATAATAATAATAATAAACATCAATCTAACTAAATCTATTTATCTCTTTTGTTTTCATAATCTGAAAGTGATTTCTTTTTTAATTCTAAAGTTTCAATATTTGGAAATTTAAGTCTAAAGTTTCAATCTTTGGTATTTTAACCCCTTTGATTAATTTGATTTTTCACTTCTAATTCAAAAGTTTTCATTATTTGCAATTTAACTCTTTTAATTTTTTTACTTTCAACTCAAAGCTTTTCATCTTTCGAAATTTAATCTCAACATTAAATAATAATAATAATATTAAACATCAATCTAACTAAATCTATTTATCTCTTTTGTTTTCATAATCTGAAAGTGATTTCTTTTTTAACTCTAAAGTTTCAATATTTGGAAATTTAAGTCTAAAGTTTCAATCTTTGGTATTTTAACACCTTTGATTAATTTGATTTTTCACTTCTAATTCAAAAGTTTTCATTATTTGCAATTTAACTCCTTTAATTTTTTTTACTTTCAACTCAAAGCTTTTCATCTTTCGAAATTTAATCTCAACACTTTTTTTACTTTCAACTTTAGTCTCTTATATACTTTTCATCTTTCATAAGTTCTCCGTTTAACGTGTCGTTCTAAATTTCTGAGTTAACACGCCGCAACGTGCGTGTGAGGTTCAACGTTTTTTCATCTATTTTTTTCCTATTTGACATGTCCGTCGCAGCGCGTCTATTTTCCCGTTTGATAGGTCTGTCGCAACGTGCGAGTCAGAGATCGACTTAGTTATTTTTTCCTCGGTTTTACACATAGGCTCGTGGTCATGTGAGAAACATTTGTCTTTCATCTAACATGATATATAACTAATGATTCCCCGCCACATTGCGGCGGGTGGTAATTCTAGTAAATTAATAAAGAAATTTGAAACTGTTAAAACTAATATATAAATATATAATAATTCATCAGTGATTAAATTCTTATTTTTGGGTGTTTATAAACCGGGCTGAAGCTCCATATGTAATCAACTAGAGTTATGCACCGCCCGCGTTGCGGGGCGCTAAACCGAGTATTTCTTAGTTTAATAACATGTACGCCTTTATGTCGGGTAGTTATACATGCTACCTATAACACGATATCAAAAAAGATACATCAAATTAACCAATTAAAGAAATACAGTACCATAGTTATGATAATTTTTTTTTAACTAAAACGCTGACAAGCGTGTAATTTAGAGTTGGGGGCAAAACAATAATTTGTCAGTACCAATTAGCGAGTGTTAGGCAGCTTTTTGGCATGAATAAAAACAAAATTGAGTCAACAAGGTAAAATAAAACACTACCATGGTTTTGCCAAAGAAAAAAAAACGATGGCAAGATTGCAATTTTTAGCGGAGGTAAAATCATAATTTTAAAATGGAGGTAAAATAATATTTTGAACTGAGGGCAAAACCATTTTTTTATTTTGAAATTGGGGCAAAATCGTAATATTTTAGCTGCGGGCAAAATCGTAATTTTTAGCTGGGGGCAAAATCGTAATTTTAAACTGGGAACCAAATCGTAATTTGGCAGGACTCTAGCTGAGGCCAAAGCCATACTTTTATTTTAAACTGAGGAGAAAATTGTATTTTTTAACTGAGGGCAAAATCGTAAATTTAAGCAAGGGGTAAAAGCAAAATTTTATTTTGAATCGAGGGCAAAATCGTAATTTTACACTTGGGATAAAATTGTAATTTGGCATCAACTATAAATAACTATTATATGAAAAAAGGAAAGAAAAAAAAAACAAAAGTCAAAAGTGGCCGCCAAAAGTGGCCAACCACTTCAAAAAACTATTCCCCATGACGTAAGCAACTTGTAAATGTATATGTTGAAAATGCTCTCTATTTGATGAAACTTCTTGACAACAACTCGGACTTTATACCGAATGGTGTCTCTTTGTACATAATATAGTAAAAATTTTATAAATATTTATAACAATAAAAGAAATAAATAACACATAATATGTTATGTGTAATCATATTTCTAAAAATATATAATATATAATTATATATACAATCAAAAATAATAAATTAAGCAATAAAAGATGTTGAGATCAAAAGGTGGTAAAATTTGTAAAACTACTAACAAATTTGAGCGTGAGCTTTCGACAAGTGAGTAAAGTCGAGTTGTTTTAAATTTGTTTAACGGTGGCGTGCTCGGGCTCAGTGACTTGCCCCTTCATAGCCCATGCATATGTCCATACCTCAGAAGATATTACAAACTAGTTCAACTAGAGTTTAGCAAAGTCGACTTGACTCATTTACACTCATATCCACGACTCTCTTCAAGCATGTTTTGCAGAAACATAACCTTCTCTCATAAAAACTCAATCACTATCGAGTTGTCATTCCAATATATACGGTACACACGCTCCTACATTCTCACTTCTCACCATCAGATGTGGCATCACTACCATATATATGGTAGCAATACGGTGTTAGTTCATCGAAATTTATATCGGGAAGTTAAAAAAATAAACATAGTTGCAAATTAAGGTCTTTTATAAAGTTAACGAATAGAAGTTATTGAAAAAACTAAACGGTAAATAAAATATTATTTAAACAAACTGAAACACCCTTAAAATTGTTGAGTTTGGTATGGTATGGTAGCAATTTGATGCTTGTTCATCGAAATTGAAAACCATAAAAATGAATACCGATACCGATGTTGTTCGGTTGGTTTCAATTTGGTACGATAGCTGTATGGTATTCGATTCTAATAAAATTTATGTCAATATTTTGAAAAAGAATAAACATAGTTGCATATTTAAATTTTAAAAAAAGTTAACATAGACGTTAATAAAAAAACTAAATTGAATGATAAATGATACATTATTTAAAAAAATTAAACAGACACATAAAAGTAATTATTTACTATTAACGCCAGTTCTTAATTAATATATTTTAATAATTTTAATTTAATTTAATTTAATTTAATTTAATTTAATTTAATTTAATTTTAATTTTAATTTTAATTTTAATTTAATTTAATTTAATTTAATTTTATTTTATTTTATTTTATTTTATTTAAGTTTAATTTTAATTTTAATCAATATATATATTTTATAACAAATATAAGGGGCTGTTTGGTAGCCTCTTAATGACCATTCAGATGCTACCTCTTAATGGTTTAAAACATCTGAATGAATAAGAGGTAACCTCAAGTCCGAATGGTTAAGAGGTAACCTCTTAATGGTAAATCATCACATGTCACATTCTTCTACATTTTCATTGGTAAAATTCTTAATGGTTCCATTCAGATGCTACCAAACAACCCCTAAATACTTTTTAGACATGTTAATTTTGCACAAAATGAAACGTCATCTTTATGTTTTGGGTGATACTATTCTCACCCCCCCCCCCCCCTATTACTTTCTACACCCCCCTTCCTCTCACATTCTTATAGGTGGGACCTGCGTGGGACCGACTGTTTATGTGAGAGGAGGGGGGTGTAGAAAGTAATAGGGGGGGTGGGAATAGAATTAGCCTTATGTTTTACTCATTGAAAATCCAAACATAGTATACTACCTAAAAAAACACAATCATCACGTAAACATAATTTTTCAAGGGACTAATTACATAATCTTTCAAGTGACTAATTTTGGATTGATCACGCATAACCCTAATCAATATAATCATACAATTAATTAATTAAATAATAATAAAGGGCCATCCAATTTTTTTTAAGAGTAAACTGCCATTTTTGTCCCTGAGGTTTGGCCAGTTTTGCCACTTTAGTTCAAATTTCAAACCTTTTGCCATTTTGGTCTCTGTGGTTTCGTTTTTTTTGCCATTTTGGTCCAAATTTCAAATTTGGCCAGATTCCCCGATTTAAAACCTTCTATTTTGTCTTTATACTCAAGGGCATTTTGGTCATTTTAGAATTATTATAACTAATTATATATATATATATATATATATATATAATACCCTAAAATACACACACATACAGACACCACACCACACCACCTTATTCTCACTCTGCTCTCTCTCTCTCTCTGAATTACCACCACCACACCCCCACCACCGCATCATCCCCACCACCACCATCCCACTGCCGCCAACACCACCATCCAACTGCCGCCACCTCTGGACAACCACCAACACCACGATCCTCTCAAAACCCCAACAACCACCATCCAACTATGATGGGTGGTGTCGGTTGGGAGATCGAAGAAGAGAGAGACGAGTAGAGAGAAAGAGAAAGAGAGAGCACGAGGAGAGAGAGCGGTGGGAGAAGGGGAATTAGGGTAGTGTAGGTGGCGGCGGTGGTGGTGGGGATTAGGGTTTCCTGCAACCCAGAAAGAATCTAGCAGCGGCGGTGGTTAGGTGGCGGCGAAACGGTAGTGTAAGTGCTTAGGTGCAGAGGAATTAGGGTTTGGATTAGGGTTTTCTGGTGAAATTGAGTCAAGGGTGCATGTTGGGGGTGGTTTTGAAGAGAATGGGATTAAGATTGGTGGTGGGGATGGTTCTGTTGGTGATAGTACGGAGTTATGCTTTTCAGAGGCGATGCTGATGGGTGGGTGTTGATGATGGCGGTGGTGAGAAGGGGGAGGAGGTGGCGGTGGTGAGAAGAGGGAGGAGGTGGCGGTGGTGGTGGTGGTGGTGCTTGAAACCGTTGTCGGAACTGACTCCGTCACGCGATGTTTGCAGCCATGGCAGTTGGTTCCTCTTTGTTTTGATTATTATTAACAGATCTGAGCCTCTTCTTTTTCATATTTTCGTTTTTATTTTTATCAAGTGTTGATGGGTGGGTGTTGATGATAGCGATGGTGAGAAGGGGGAGGAGGTGGCGGTGGTGAGAAAAGAGAGGAGGTGGCGGTAGAGGTCTTATGCTTTTGGGGAAGATGAAGACATGGGGTGCTTTTATTTGTATTGTTTTAATTAAAAATGTGTTATAATAATTCTAAAATGACCAAAATGCCCTTGAGGATAAAGATAAAATAGAAGGTTTTAAGTTGGAGAATCTGGCCAAATTTGAAATTTAGACCAAAATGACAAAAAAACAAAACCACGGGGACCAAAATGGCAAAAGGTTTGAAATTTAGACTAAAACGGCAAAACTGGCCAAACCTCAGGGATCAAAATGACAGTTTACTTTTTTTTAAATAGCAAATACGGTACCTTAAATTGCATTTTACTTTTTAAGCAATCATCATTTTCAAAAAAAATTGTCAATTGTGAGAAACGTCGGTAAAAACCCTCTAATTATGATATGACTAGATGTAACCTCTATTAAATTATGATATGATGGGAAATTAATTTTTTTTTTTTTTTTTTAACAGCGAGGCCTGTACAACCCTATGAAAACCCACTCTTGTACATTTCACCGCATTGCTTAAGGAAATGCAGCACCTTACTCAAGCCTTGGGATCGAACCTGAGCACCCGGGCAGGAACCTCCGAAGGAGTAAAACCTTCCCACCTCCACCACTGGGCTGTGGCTTCATTGGCTGATGGGAAATTAATAACAACCTTTTTTTTAACGGGAAATTAATAACTACCGGATGGAACCTCTAATTATGATATGATGGGAAAGCTTTTTTTTTTTTTTTTTTTTAAGGTGGGAATTATTCGCGAATTTCGGGATATCTAGCATACGTTGTCTTAACCGGGTCCGCGCTAGAGAGACCCTTCGCACAATAGATGAGTTTTTTTCCCAAACTAGTGTTAAAGCAAAAAATATTTACTAAAATGGTGTTCATTTAAAACTATTTACCAAAATAGTGTTCGTTGTTTATTTTGCACTTACCTTTTTCTTTTTTCATTTCTTTTAAATAATCAAATATCTATTTTGTTAAATCTTTAGTGCTTTATATTTTTTTAATCAGTCTAATATTTTTTTTATTCCTTTGATTTATATAACTAGGGAAGGGGGATAAATAGTGGCCTTAATTGGATTGGATCGAAGAATAATATTCTGGGCACTCTAATGTCATTGTTTCATTTACATTAGTCAGATACAAATTATAAAATTCATAAGACAATGTGACAAGTACTTCAGGTATTGTGTTTCAAAAATATTTTAAAACATGATTTTATATTAGTAAAACCCATTTCCATGAATAACATTATATTTATTTTTATAATTTAAAAATTTTCAAGTGTTTATTTTTATACAAGTATTTATTTCTTTTATAATTTATACACAACTTTATATTTTGGTTTTCTCTTTCAAACTGTTATCATGACTTTATAATAAATTGTGTCAACGAACGGTTCATTGATTGTTTGATTCTTATAAAAAGCTAGTGTTGATTGAAAAAAAAAATATTGCTAAGATATAAAAAGTTGATCAGAAAAAGCAAAGAAATAAAAAAATATTTAATTGATTGAAAAAATATAAATTATTAATGAACAAAAAATCGATATTGGATCAATTTAATAGAAATATAAAAAACGTTTAATATGTTGGTTAAAAAAGAAAAGGTAAATACAAAATACACAAGGAACACTATTTTGGTAAATAGTTTTCAAGGAACACTAGTTTGGTACCAACACTAGTTTAGGAAAAAACTCCACAATAGATCCCCAATTTAAACCCCTCAATAAGAAACCCCTATAATTTTTTTTTGACAGGAAACTTTCATTCACAACCAGCCAAACCCGAAAATCGGGCCAGCCCAAACAACAACGAAACAAAAACGTTACATAATTACAAATTTACACCAATCTAACCATTCTACCGACTGAAACCGCGATCTATTTCTAAACCACAGGAAACCCAAAGTTCTCACCTCGCTAAAAACACCTTCCACACTCGGCTTGACATCCGAAAAAACCGCTTTATTCCTAGCCAACCAAATACACCAACAAGTAGTAATCACGATACCTTGGATAACCAATCTCTCCGTCGGCCCCATCCTGCTGAACGTATGCAACTCCAAAAGATCAAAGATCGAGAATGCAAATATCGGCGGTAAATGACACCATCTACTGATTTTATGCCAAAGCATCTCCGCAAACCGGCACAAAATAAACAAGTGAATGACCGATTCGTCCTCACAGCCACAAAGGGGGCAGGTCCTAGACCGAATATCAATGCCTCGAGAAACTAAGGCGTCAAACGTGGGATACGATTCATCTCAAGCCTCCAAACGAAGATATTACACTTAATAGGAACCCATTTACACCAGTCGATCACCCGAACATTCGGATCGCACCTACCGCGGACCAAAAGCTCCTTGGCAGATTTAACCGAAAATAAACCCGAGGAGTCGCCCAGCCACTTCCACTTATCTCTGCCACTGCTTAAGGAGAAAGAAGATAACATACCAGTAAGAGAAGACAACTCCTGCACCTCTGAATTCGAGTCTGGATCGAACCTCCAAAGCCACGAGCCACCGTCAGCCAAGCGATCCTTTACAGAACAGTCCTTAACAATTTCCAGCCGAAAAAGACACGAGAATAATGTAGGAACCGTTCGTATAAATAAATAAAATAAACAAATTTTATTAACTGATTACAATACGGAAATAAAGAAAGCTGGAAAACAAAAGTACTATTACAACTGAAATAAATCAAATACAAGAATTGGTGTAGAAGAAGAGTTTGACTGAGGCACGTGTTCAACACGCTTCCCTTAAAACAAATTCCGAGTCTCCCAGGAGTACTCGTTTTGTTTCCCAGGGTACAACAGCCGGAGCAGTGGTACTGCCGGAGTAGACCTACAACCCGAAGGTTACCTTGAAGCGAGCAGGAAGAAGATCAGAAAGTTGTAGAGAATTGTATGCATATGCTGTTGTAGCTGGTGATTCCCTTCTGCTGGGTATGGAGCTGTATTTATACAGCTCCTAAGTCGAAACAGTCAAAAAACGAATTAAAGAGAGGTTTAAATTGCATTAAACGTCTTCAATACAATTTAATACGTCATTTAATTCTCAGTCAAAGCCAGTTAACTCGTCAGTTACGAAGCTGGACTGAAACTGCTCTGTTATTCAATGCTGGAAGCTTTCTGCGCGCGCGCGCCCAGGTGTGCACGCATGCGCGGTGCGGCCTCTTGGCTCACAGCCATGCGCCACGTCACCATGCGCGGTGCGTCCTCTTGGCTCAAGTCCATGCGCGGTGCGGCCTCTTGGCTCACAGCCATGCGCGCATGCGCCACGTCACCTGTGATCCTATACGAGCGCGCCACACAGTCGCGCCGTATTGGCTCACTCTGGTGCGCCGCGCACGACACCGCAGGACCCATGCACCATGCGTGCACCCGCGCGTCTCCGTGCCATGTGTACTCGCGCGCGCATGCGCATGACTGCCACGTCATGCGTCGCATCACTTACTACTTGGTCCTTGCAACCCTTGTGCTCCACCACGCGCACGTGGTCAAAAATACAAAGGCGGCTCTCAAGCGGCTCGCGGCGATGCGAAGTGCAAAGTGCGCCATCAAAGCGCCACATCGCCCACGCCACGCGCGCGCGCGAGCGTGTGCGAGTGCGAGTGCGAGTTAGGGTGCTCCGCACCCTTCGCGAGGACACTAGTGTGTGCTTCCATGAAACAATAAGGATGGAGAGTTCCCACTTAAATACCCCTTTAAGTTCCATCTCTCATCCGATGTGGGACAAGGTGCTACTTTCCCTTTTGTTTCAGCATTGAATGTTCCAAACACCCAACTTTGAGCATCGATATCTCATTCATCTTAGCTCGGTTTTGGACGTGGTTTAGTTCGTTGCGAAGCTCTTCCAACATAGAACACAAACCCACAAATAAATATATAAAACCCGCTCATTTTATTATATTTATTTCTAGTCCAAAATAGGAAAAATCATTTTCCTATATTTGTGAAAAATGTTATTTTCACCTATTTTTCCAACAATCCCCCACATGAAAAATGCTATTTTCATCAAATTTCCAACAATCCCCCACATGTATGGAAATGGATCTTTTCCTTACACTTTTCAACGATAAACTTCGACAGTTGAGTATTGCAAGATAGGTAGGTTGAAGCCTTTGAACCTTCTTTTGTGAAGCGCACTTAGCTTACTAGCGGTGTGTAGACGCGATGTCCTTGAACATACCCCCATTTGTGTAAACGACAATACACTTCACACAATACTCTCCCTGGTTTGGCCAACTCCTCATTGTCGTGTCCTATTATGGTCCTGGAACACTAGCCTGGTTCTGCGAGAGCTCTAGGATTTGCGCACCCCACAAATCCATTTGAAGCGACCCTACTTCACTCTAACATAGGTGATTCCTCTGAATCATTAAAAGCATCATGGTTTTTTGATTTCCCGTAATCGTTAACCTTAATATGCTTAGCCTCACTTCAATGTCACTGATTGGAATGGACTAGGAAGTATAAATAACTCCCTTTTTAATTAGTTTGGGGTACTCCCCCACAGTGACTCCGTTTGGTAATATGATTAAGTTGTCCTATTGAACTTAGATCTTGGGATCTCCAGTCAACTAAGTTAGGTTTCCCTCATATTCCCATTTACCACGGGCTTTAGTCCCATTCCTCTTGACGACGTTTCTACTAACTCTCTGCTTAAGCCTTTTGTAAACGGGTCCGCAATGTTATCCGTTGATCTCACATAATCAATTGTGATAACACCCGTTGAGAGTAGTTGTCGTATCGTGTTATGCCTACGTCGCATATGCCTTGATCTGCCATTGTACATCAAGCTTTGAGCTCTACCAATCGCTGATTGGCTATCACAATGTACACATATGGCTGGCAAAGGCTTTGGCCATCTTGGAATATCTTCCACGAATTGACGTAGCCATTCCGCCTCCTCGCCTGACTTATCCAAGGCGATAAATTCAGATTCCATTGTGGATCTTGCTATGACCGTTTGCTTAGAAGACTTCCAAGCAATAGCAGCTCCTCCAAGTGTAAATACGTAACCACTTGTTGATTTGGAATCTTTATTATCCGATATCCAGTTTGCATCAGTGTATCATTCGATCACTGCTGGTTGTCGGGTATAATGCAGTCCATAATCTCTTGTGTATCTTATGTATCTAAGCACCCTCGTGATAGCTTTCCAATGATCCGCGCACGGATTACTGGTGTATCTACTTAGCCTACTCACCGCGTAAGCCAAGTCGGGTCTAGTACATGTCATTAGATACATGAGACTGCCAATAATTCTTGAATACTCTAACTGAGCAACTCCATCTCCTTTATTTTTCTTGAGATGTTGAGAGGTATCAACTGGAGTTCGAGCTACACTCTTATCTTCCGAGTTGAATTTTTCAAGAATTTTATCCACATAGTGAGATTGACTTAACACAAGACCATCTTGGGTTCTTATGATCTTTATCCCAAGAATCACATCCGCTAAACCCATGTCTTTCATGTCGAATCTCGCTTTCAACATGCTTTTAGTAGCTTTGATAATTTTATCATTACTCCCAATGATAAGCATATCGTCTACATAAAGGCATAAAATCACATAACCTTCATTTGTGTCTTTGAAATAAACACATTTGTCGCACTCATTTATTTTGAATCCATTGTCAATCATGACATGATCAAACTTTTGGTGCCATTGTTTTGGTGCTTGCTTCAAGCCATACAAAGACTTGACGAGTTTACATACTTTACCCTCTTGACCTGGGGCGGAGAAACCTTCAGGTTGTTCTATGTAAATCTCTTCTTCTAAATCGCCATTTAGAAATGCGGTTTTAACATCCATTTGGTGAACTTCCAAATTTCTTAAAGCCGCTATAGCAAGAACCAATCTAATGGAGGTTATGCGCGTCACAGGCGAGTATGTATCAAAGTAATCTAGACCTTCCTTTTGTCTAAATCCTTTAATCACCAACCTAGCCTTGTATTTATCAATACTTCCATCAGTTTTCATCTTCCTTTTGAATATCCAACGATATCCAAGTGGTTTGCAACCAGATGGAAGATCTACTAACTCCCAAGTATGATTTTGCAATATAGAATCTATTTCATTTCTTATTGCTTCTTTCCATTGAGGTCCTTCTGAAGAAGAAACCGCTTCGCGATATGTATTGGGCTCGCCCTCAACCATATAGCTAACGAAGTCTGGACCGAAAGATTTTTCAACCCTTGGCCTTTTGCTTCGCCTACGGTCACTTTCTTCAACCTCAGGTTGTTCATGTGTCTTATCATGAACTACCTCATCAACTCGTCTAGATGAGCTTTCACCTACTTCAAAATTAGGTGTTGATGACGTTGCATGTGTTTGTCTTCTCAAAGGAAACACATTTTCAAAGTAAGACACAACGTTAGGATTCACCTCCATGATAGTGTTTACGTGTACATCAGGATTCTTGGACTCATGTACAAGAAATCCGATGTGCACTACTGTTATGCGCATATCCAATAAATATGCAATCAACAGTTTTGGGTCCTATCCTAAGAGCCTTAGGAGGTGGTACAATCACCTTTGCTAGGCACCCCCACACTTTCAAGTATTTATATGAAGGCTTTTTCTTTTTCCATAACTCATATGGAGTCTCGTCTCTCTTTTTCAATGGTATCTTGTTCAAAAGATAATTGGCCGAGAGAATGGCCTCCCCCCACATTTCCTGGCTCATCCCAGAACTTATCAACATGGCGTTCATCATTTCTTTCAATGTGCGGTTCTTTCGTTCCGCCACGCCATTTGATTGTGGAGAATAAGGAGGTGTACACTCATGTACAATGCCACTTTTTGCGCATAAATCGGCAAAAGGTGCAACATATTCGCCTCCTCGATCGCTTCGCAAAGTTTTATCTTCTTTTGAAGTTGATTCTCAACTTCATTTTTATACAAGATAAATTTAGTTATTGCTTCATCTTTACTCTTTAGTAAATACACATAGCAATATTTAGTACTATCGTCAATAAACGTGATAAAGTACTTATTTCCACCTCTTGTGGGTACCGCTTTTAAATCACAAATATCGGTGTGAATTAAATCAAGGGGTTCGGTTATTCGTTCAACCGATTTGGATGATGTTCTTGTAAGTTTGGATTCTACACAAGTTTCACATTTATAGTGTGAATCAATATGGAATGTTGGTATACAATTTAAATTGATTAAACGTCGTATTGAATTAAAATTAACGTGACCTAATCTACCATGCCATTTATTTGAATCAGAAAACTCAAGCATATAAGTAGAAGTAGTAGCAATTTTATTCATCTTTTTGACAGCCATTACATTCAATTTAAACATGCCGTTTTGGGCGTAGCCCTTACCAACATACATTCCTCGTTTAGTAAGTACAAATTGATCGCTCTCAAAAACTAAACGAAATCCAAACTTATTAAGCAACCATCCCGAGACTAGATTCTTGCGCAAGTCCGGGACATACAACACGTTGCTTAGAGTGAGCTCCTTTCCTGAGGTCCACTTCAAGATCACCATTCCTTCACCCATGATATCGGCGGTGGCTGCATTGCCCATATACAGCTTCTCATCTCCTTCAAGCGCCTTGAAGGTGGTAAAGAGGGTTTTGTCTGCACAAACATGACGGGTTGCTCCCGTATCAACCCACCAACCTTTTGGAGTATTGGTCACCGTATTGACCTCATCCATCATTGCACTTTTGTCGGAAATCATTGCCACCAAAGGCATTCCGTCTTCATCCACCATGTGCGCACGCTCACGCTTTGGTTTCTTGCATTGGTTAGCCCGATGCCCCGGCTCGTCACAGTTGTAACAAGTCCCTTGGAACGTTGGAGGTTTCTTTTTCACAACCCCTTTCTTCGGTCCAAGTTTGCTAGCCTTTGCTTTCCCTTTGTCCTTTTTCCCCTTACCCTTTGCGCCTTTAGAGGATTGCCCATGCTCAACCACGTTTGCACTAGCACTAGGCTGCACAAGGCTGTTTTTTAGGGCGATCCTATTCTCCTCTTCTATACGAAGACGAAGAACAAGGTCCTCCACCGACATTTCCTTCCGCTTGTGTTTAAGATAATTCTTAAAATCCAACCAAGCAGGAGGTAATTTCTCAATCATGGCTGCCACTTGAAATGTCTCGCTAAGTACCATTCCCTCGGCATGGATGTCATTTAGTATAATTTGCAACTCTTGGACTTGGTTCATAACCGGCTTGTTATCAACCATTTTGAAGTCCAAGAAACGGGCGACAACAAATTTCTTTGTTCCCGCATCCTCCGTTTTGTACTTTTTCTCCAAGGACTCCCATAACTCTTTGGAAGTCTTGATATTATAGTACGCATTATACAGGGCATCCGAGAGACCGTTGAGTACATAGCCTCGACATATGAAATCCGAATGCTTCCACGCATCTACCGCGCTCAGAGCCTGAGCGTCGGTCTCCCCTTCCGCAGGTTGGGGAGCGGTTTCCGTCAAGAACCTCGCAAGGTTCATGGTGGTCAAGTAGAAGAACATATTCTGTTGCCACCGCTTGAAGTGTAGACCCGAGAACTTCTCAGGTCTTTCAGCATGATTTGCCACTGTGGACGCTCCCACAGTGTTGGCAGGGGTTCCAACGACAACATTCGTATTGTTGTTGTTTGAGGTCGACATTCTGAAAAAATTAAAAATTAAAATTTTTAGTCAAAAAATTCTGATTTACGCACAAACCAGAAGGAAACTACTAAATTTAATTTTACCACAATTTACTGTTTCGGCTTCTAAATCCAACTTTGAAGACCAAAAACAGAAAAAATATAATTTTTTGTTTAGAACTTACTAATTGGCTTCTAAGTCCAACTTTGAAGACCAAATCAGAAAGTTTAGCAATTTTTAGGACAAAAAACTGAAAGTAACCAGAATGGTTTTCAACCAAAGTCGCTCCTTTAAAGGTGAAAACAAAAAAAAAATCTGTTTTTAAAACACAAACTGAGTGAAAACAAAACTGGTTTGAATCACAAACAGAATGGTTTTGATTTTACGAACGGTTTTAAAAATTTGTTTTAAGATTGTAGGAACCGTTCGTATAAATAAATAAAATAAACAAATTTTATTAACTGATTACAATACGGAAATAAAGAAAGCTGGAAAACAAAAGTACTATTACAACTGAAATAAATCAAATACAAGAATTGGTGTAGAAGAAGAGTTTGACTGAGGCACGTGTTCAACACGCTTCCCTTAAAACAAATTCCGAGTCTCCCAGGAGTACTCGTTTTGTTTCCCAGGGTACAACAGCCGGAGCAGTGGTACTGCCGGAGTAGACCTACAACCCGAAGGTTACCTTGAAGCGAGCAGGAAGAAGATCAGAAAGTTGTAGAGAATTGTATGCATATGCTGTTGTAGCTGGTGATTCCCTTCTGCTGGGTATGGAGCTGTATTTATACAGCTCCTAAGTCGAAACAGTCAAAAAACGAATTAAAGAGAGGTTTAAATTGCATTAAACGTCTTCAATACAATTTAATACGTCATTTAATTATCAGTCAAAGCCAGTTAACTCGTCAGTTACGAAGCTGGACTGAAACTGCTCTGTTATTCAATGCTGGAAGCTTTCTGCGCGCGCGCGCCCAGGTGTGCACGCATGCGCGGTGCGGCCTCTTGGCTCACAGCCATGCGCGCATGCGCCACGTCACCTGTGATCCTATACGAGCGCGCCACACAGTCGCGCCGTATTGGCTCACTCACCGCAGGACCCATGCACCATGCGTGCACCCGCGCGTCTCCGTGCCATGTGTACTCGCGCGCGCATGCGCATGACTGCCACGTCATGCGCCGCATCACCTACTACTTGGTCCTTGCAACCCTTGTGCTCCACCACGCGCACGTGGTCAAAAATACAAAAGGCGGCTCTCAAGCGGCTCGCGGCGATGCGAGCGTGCGCCATCAAAGCGCCACATTGCGCCTCATCGCCCACGCCACGCGCGCGCGCGCGTGTGCGAGTTAGGGTGCTCCGCACCCTTCGCGAGGACACTAGTGTGTGCTTCCATGAAACAATAAGGATGGAGAGTTCCCACTTAAATACCCCTTTAAGTTCCATCTCTCATCCTATGTGGGACAAGGTGCTACTTTCCCTTTTGTTTCAGCATTGAATGTTCCAAACACCCAACTTTGAGCATCGATATCTCATTCATCTTAGCTCGGTTTTGGACGTGGTTTAGTTCGTTGCGAAGCTCTTCCAACATAGAACACAAACCCACAAATAAATATATAAAACCCGCTCATTTTATTATATTTATTTCTAGTCCAAAATAGGAAAAATCATTTTCCTATATTTGTGAAAAATGTTATTTTCACCTATTTTTCCAACAAATAATTCTTTGAGGGGCACATCGGCTAGCCAAGGATCAAGCCAGAATAGGATGTCGGTTCCCGACCCAACCTCTCCTTTGAATAAACAGCGGATATCATTAGATTCAAACTTGAGACTTGGAGGAAAAACTCACCCGAGCCCACCATTGGAACTTAAATACCCGTTGAAAAACCTGACTATACCCTTTAAAAATATGCTTCTCGTTCGTATCCCAACAAATAATTTCTGCGTCCGTCTGTGACCACCAATAGAGCAGTAATGATGATGGTTGATGGGAAATTAACAACTAGTGGATGGAAGGCGCGAATCGTAACGAGTCTTCCGTGTCAGACAAGCCAGACCGAGCCAAAGCGGTACACATCTTCAAATACGACGTCGTCGCGCGTGGCTTCTTCCTTCCCTAATACCCCAACCCAATTCGAGTTAGGGTTAGGTTTTCACGAAATCAGAAAACACAAATCACTTCACTATAATTCGATTAATCCTCTAAACGATCTATATCTCCTCTTTAATTCCTCAATTTCTTCATTCGATTTCATCTGCTATATCACAACAATCGTTCAGGTTACACTCACAAAATCCAATAAATCCTGTATTCCTTCTATAATTTTCTTACTTTTACATATAATTGTTCTATAGAGACTGTCGATCATTAGAAAACTCGTTGTTAGACTGACAGAATGCCTGTTTGAATGTTGATTACTTGTGTTGTTAGTATTTGAACAATTTAGGTCTGAAATTGACTGTTGAATGTTATGCTGTTATGTTGTGGAAAACAAATTTTGAATTAGATGATGTTAGTTGTTAATTTAGTGAGAGAATGATCATATGTGTGTTGGATTGGTGTTAATTTAGCACTGATAGTTGTATGTTTGTGGCCTAGGTATTGCTGTAGAAAGGAAATTTTGATCTAGATGAAGAATACCTGAGATTTAGAGGATATTAGTGGTTAATTTAGTGAGATAATGAGCGAAAATGTGTTGAATTGCTGCGAGAAATTGTTAACATTGTGAAATTAGTTTTGAGTATCATGCAAGTTATAGCATTTTGTAAGGAATGAGAAGATGGATAATGTTATACGCAAGCTTAGTTATAGTTTTCACTTGCATGCGCCTCAATTTTAAAGTATTGCCTGATTTAAAGTTCTATGATTTTGTTGATACATTAGTTTGTTTTGCTAGTTAGTGATAGGGAGTAACGAATTTGTGATTGTGGCAGTGGCGGTGGTTCATTGGGATCTCGGTGCTTGTGAATTAGCTTATTCAGAATGAAAGAAGAGGAAGAAGATAGAGCTCTGTTAAGTAGTCTTGGAGTTACATCAGCAAACCCGGACGAACTTGAACATGTTATATTAGAACAGGTGTTAATTTCATCTGTTTTATTCATGCGTTTTTTACTTATAAGTTGGTGTAACCAAAGAACTGTGATTTGAAGCTTTATCACATTAACTTGCTGCCAATGTTTAACTGGTTTCTGTAACAATAGTTTTCATCTATTGACAGGCAAGAAACCATGCTGAACAGGGCAGCCAAGTGGGAGTTACCAATGAACCATCATCCGCCAGTCAAACAGATGTTCTCAATAGATTAAGAGCTGTAAACGTTGAAATAGATGCTGTTGCATCCACAATTGAAGATGTGAAAAACATTTCAAGAACCGAAGAACGAGGAAACGATAACGATGATGAGAGTGAACCGTTAGATGGAAAAGAAAGCATTCTGCAGGCTTCTAATGATCTAACCCTTCAACATGCTCTAGCAACCGACCGATTGGAAAGCCTAAAGAGGACAAAGGCTCAACTCGAGAAACAAGTTGCAAGTCTCGGAAATGGATCTAAAGTTGGTAAACAGGAAAGCATCTTAAAATATCTTGTTAAAGAAGAACCAACTCACAAGCGGAAGCAGAAAGAAGTTCCAAAAACAGGTAAGAAATCGAAGCGACATAAAACAGTAGCCTTTAGTGACGATGGTGATTTCGATGCTGTTTTAAACGCAGCCTCTGCTGGATTCGTTGAAACAGTGAGTCCTCCACATTGGTATTATATTTACTTTACTAAACACGAAAAGTAGTTTATTTCGACTTTTTGTTCAGGAAAGAGATGAGTTGGTTAGGAAAGGAATTCTAACTCCGTTTCATAACCTAAAAGGATATGAACGTCGAATTACGGAACCAGGCCCATCTCATGCAACTGAAGAAGTCAATAAAGTCAATGAAGTCGATGATTTTTCTTCTGCCAGCATATCAAGAACTGCTAAGTTAATATCAGAGGCTGCAAAGGCTCGTCCTACAACAAAGCTATTAGATCCAGATTCCTTACCAACACTTGAAGCGCCAACACGTCCTTTTCAAAGACTTAGAACCCCTTATAAAAATCCGCAGTCTCAGAAAAACAATGGAGAAAAGTCTAAAGATTCAAATAGGAAAAAAGGGCGGCCTTTGCCTGAGAAGAGATGGATGAAACGAGCATCTCGTGAGCAGAATCTTTCTGAAGAAACGGGTATGTCGTTATGGGTCAGTTGAAAATAGAGGTCCCAATATCAATCCATTTACTTATAAATGGGTTGATTCGGGCTACGATTTATCTCTACGGGTCAAACCTGCAAAATTTAAAAAAAGTAGCCTTTGTTTTCTGCATAAAATGTCCTAAATCAGTTAATTAAAAAGTTTTAGAGTAAAATGCCATTTTCGTCCCTGAGGTTTGGCCAGTTTTGAGACTTTTGTCCAAAGGTTTGTTTTTCCGCATCTGGATCCAAAAGGTTTGAAATCTTGCCATTTTCATCCGGCTCGTTAACTCCATCCATTTAACACATGGGTATTTCTGTCTTTTTTGTTAACTTAAAGGGCAATTCGGTCTTTTTCACTTTATTATATAAAGTGAAAAAGACCGAATATGTACATAAAGTGAAAAAGACCAAATTGCCCTTTAAGTTAACAAAAAGACAGAAATACCCCTGACTCGACGAAGAAAAATGGATGGAGTTAATGGCAAGATTTCAAACCTTTTGGATCTAGATGTGAAAAAACAAACCTTTGGACGGAAGTCGCAAAACTGGCCAAACCTCAGGGACAAAAACGGCATTTTACTCAACAGTTTATTATTGAAAAAACATAACTTTTATCAGCTGCATGTTCAGCTCTAGCATGCTGTTTAAGATTTGACGTCATATCTCCATTATCTTGAATGCAGATGACACAAGAGGCTCTAGTATCGAAGATGATAATCAAGAAGTCGATGAAGAAGCAGAAGAAGGTGATGAAGCTAGTTTTGTGAAACTAGAAGGTGGATTAAACATTCCAGATTCTATTTTCAGTCAACTATTTGACTATCAAAAGGTCGGTGTACAGTGGTTATGGGAGCTTCATTGTCAAAGAGCCGGTGGAATAATAGGAGACGAAATGGGCCTCGGAAAAACCATTCAAGTTTTATCATTTCTCGGCGCTCTACATTTCAGTAAAATGTATAAACCGAGTATAATCATATGTCCCGTCACACTTTTACGACAATGGAAACGAGAAGCAAAAAAATGGTATCCAAACTTTCATGTGGAAATATTGCATGATTCCGCTCAAGATTCCTCGTATAAAAAGAAACAAGCAAAATCAGATGAGAGTGATTACGAAACCACCGAGAGTGAAGAAGAAGAAGAAGAAAAAAAAATATATTCAAAAAGCAAGAAATGGGATTCCTTAATAAACCGTGTTTTGAGAAACGAAGCTGGTTTGTTGATTACCACGTATGAGCAGTTACGGATTCTTGGAGAAAAACTGCTTGATATTGAGTGGGGATATGCGGTATTAGATGAAGGGCATAGAATAAGAAACCCAAATGCGGAAGTTACGTTGGTTTGCAAACAGTTGCAAACCGTTCATCGTATTATAATGACGGGTGCACCTATTCAGAACAAGTTAAGTGAACTTTGGTCGTTGTTTGATTTTGTATTTCCTGGAAAATTGGGTGTTCTGCCCATATTTGAAGCCGAATTTGCGGTTCCGATTTCTGTTGGTGGTTACGCTAATGCGTCACCTTTGCAAGTATCCACTGCGTACAGGTAAGCATGGTTTTCTTACAAGTAATAAATGAGGTGGCACTTTCAAGTTTCAACCTATTTTTGGCTGTTTAACACCTAAAATTCTTTATTAACTCGTTTTCATTCAAAAAGTTGAGATTATTACTGAAATACAGTTAGAAATGACCAAACAGATTATTTTTTGAGTTAAATGTCATTTTCGTCCCAGAGGTTTGGTCAGTTTTGCGACTTTCGTCCAAAGGTTTGTTTTTCCGCATCTGGATCCAAAAGATTTGAAATCTTGCCATTTTCATCCGGCTCGTTAACCCCATCCATTTTTCTTCGTTAAGTCATGGGTATTTCCGTCTTTTTTGTTAACTTAAAGGGCAATCAGGGGTATTTGGTCTTTTTTATTAACTCTCTGATTGCCCTTTAAGTTAACAAAAAAGATGGAAATATCCATGACTTAATGGAGAAAAATGGATGGGGGTTAACGAGCTGGATGAAAATGGCAAGATTTCAAACCTTTTGGATCCAAATGCTGAAAAACAAACCTTTGGACGAAGTCGCATAATTGGTCAAACATCAAGGACAAAAATGGCATTTTACTCTTATATTTTAAAAGAATAAACAAAAAGTGGTCAACCAATAAAAGACAACCGTTTTGACCCGTTACCCTACCTGCTTGACCCACCCATGTAGCCACCTTTAGTCCTTATATCTATTGTTTCTAGGTTTATACTTCTGATTCAATAATTTATACAGATGTGCAGTTGTTCTACGTGACTTAATATTGCCGTATCTTCTTAGAAGAATGAAAGCAGATGTAAACGCACAACTTCCATCAAAAACCGAACATGTATTGTTTTGCAGTCTTACATCAGATCAACGATCTCTGTACCAATCATTCCTTGCCAGCTCAGAAGTCGAACAAATTTTCAACGGAGAAAGAAACTCACTTTACGGAATCGACGTAATGCGTAAAATTTGCAATCATCCCGATTTACTTGAAAGAGAACACGCAGCCCAAAATCCAGATTACGGAAACGAAGAACGAAGCGGGAAAATGAAAGTTGTTAAACAGGTACTCAAGGTTTGGAAAGAACAGGGTCATAGGGTTCTTCTTTTTGCACAGACGCAACAGATGCTTGATATTCTTGAGAACTTTTTGATTGGTGAGTGTTATACGTATAGACGGATGGATGGGTTGACACCGGTGAAACAGAGGATGGCTTTGATGGACGAATTTAATAATTCTGACGAGATTTTTATATTTATTTTGACGACTAAAGTTGGTGGGCTCGGGACGAATTTGACCGGTGCCAATAGAGTCATCATCTTTGACCCTGATTGGAATCCGTCCACTGACATGCAGGTTCGACACTTTGACTCTTGTTTTCTTGTATATTTACCTCGACAACCACTTGTTGGTTTGGTTTAAAGGAACCAGATAATGTCCAAATGGATCGTTGTTTGGTCCGGGTCAAATCAGGTTGGGTCGGGTCGGGTAACCTAGAGAGAGACTTTGTTTACAATATCTTAATTTCTATAGATATCTAGTGTGTGATTACAAAAAGTTATTTCCATAATAATCTAATTTGTTGAACACAAGTAATTAGGTGTGTAATTGTTTAATAACACTTAGATTGACTTTGTATTGTTTGACCCTTTTGAGCTGTTAACATCTCTATGTATTAATTGTAAATAATAATCTAATTTGTTGAACACAAGTAATTAGGTGTGTAAGTGTTTATTGTACTAAAGTAACACTTAGATTGACATTTGTATTGTTTGACCTTTTTGACCCGTTAACATCTGTATGTATTAATTGTACACATGTTAAGCTGTGTTTTTATTTGGTGAACAATTATTTTGGGACCGAGGGAGTAGTTTTTTTAATACGATCCATACAACGTATATCAAATTTATAAGTAAAAATATCGACATTGCTAGCTATATGCAGTTTTATAAATCCTAAACCATCTGAGCTTGAATGATTTCTTATTATACACTGCATTGTTAATCGCAGGCGAGAGAGCGTGCATGGCGTATTGGTCAAACAAAAGACGTAACAGTTTATAGACTAATAACCCGTGGAACAATAGAGGAAAAAGTGTATCATCGACAAATATACAAACATTTTTTAACCAACAAAATCTTAAAAAATCCACAACAGAAAAGATTCTTCAAGGCCCGAGACATGAAAGATCTCTTCAGATTAAGTGATGATAGAGATAACGGCAGTACCGAAACATCTAATCTTTTCAGTCAGTTATCTGAAGATGTGAATATTGTTGCTTCTAATGCAAGTACTCAAACGTTAAATGGAGCAACAATTGTCAACAATGACAATCCTGCAACAGACACTAGTAAGTCATCCCGGAAGAAAGAAAAAGAAAAAATCGATGATAGCAATGAAGGGGCTGGCGAGGAAACAAATATTTTGAAAAGTCTTTTTGATGCTCAGGGGATTCATGTAAGTATTTGCCTTTTAATCAGTTATTGGATGATTTAAAGATAACAGTTCGTTTTATTACTGTTATTTAGAGTAAAAGTACACGGATGGTCCCTGTGGTTTACCAAAATTTTGGATTTGTTCCCTAACTTTCCAAAAGTACACGGATGGTCCCTGTGGTTTGCACTTTATAACGCATTTAGTCCCTACTTTTGCAAAAAAGTACATGGATGGTCCCTGTGGTTTGCACTTTGTAACGCATTTAGTCCCTAACTAGACATGCTAAAACCTTTAGATTTGTTGGTTGGGGACTAAATGCGTTACAAAGTGCAAACCACACGGACCATCTGTGTACTTTTGGAAAGCTAGGGACCAAATCCAACATTTTGGTAAACCATAGGGACCATCTGTGTACTTTACTCCTGTTATTTTTTTGGGTCTGAATGTCTGATTATTTTGAAAAAAAGGTTATATTTTATTTTTGATAATTTTCAGAGTGCGGTGAACCATGATTTAATTATGAATGCTAATGATGAGGAAAAGGTGAGGCTTGACGAACAAGCTTCTCAAATTGCACACCGAGCAGCCGAAGCGTTACGTCAATCAAGAATGATTAGAAGCCGAGAAAGTATTTCAGTCCCGACATGGACCGGTAAATCTGGAACCGCTGGCGCACCTGGACTGTCTGTAACCAGGAAATTTGGGTCAACCGTGAACTCCAAATTGATTACCAGAACCCGAACCGATGAAGGGTCGTCGTCCAACAACAAACGGTTTGTTGCCGGTGCGTCGGGTGGTAAAGCACTATCGTCATCTGAATTACTTGCTAAGATTAGAGGGACCCACGAGCAAGCGGTTGGTGATGCACTTGACCAGCAATTGGGTGCGAGTTCGAGTTCCAATGGTCGGACCCGGTCAACTCGTAACTTGGGTGGGGTGCAACCCGAGGTTTTGATCCGTCAAATTTGTACTTTTTTACAGCAACGAGATGGAATCAGTGATTCTGCTAGTATAGTGAAGCATTTTAAAGAGAGGATTCCAACCGAAGATTTGCCTCTATTTAAGTCTCTTTTGAAAGAGATTGCTACTTTAGAGAAAAACCCGAATGGGTCATCCTGGATATTAAAACCCGAGTATCGTTAACACTGTTTAACGATTCTGCCGTTTAATTTTTGGAGGTAATTACTACCATGATTAAAGATTTTTACCACGGATTAGGAAAAACTTTGTGAGATTTGTGTGTCTTCTGAATAGGTTAGTGTACATTTTATTTTGAAATTTGTTCACGTTACAATTGTTTTATCGATAAACAATATGAAACCCTGGTAAATATTAGCTATAAACAGTAAAACAATGTTAATAAAACATATAAAAAAATACTTTTTGCTTAGGTATCATAAATGTATTAATTGTAAATAACCTGAAACAAGTGAGCTTCGTTTTGTTAAAACGTGTTCTGATAAAAATGAGTTCAGGAAAAAAAAACTGGTTTTTTCGAGGATATCCATTTGGTTTTGGTCAAAACAGGTACCGGCCAAATTGGGTTTGCCTTGTATGGGTCGCTTTAGAGAAAAAAGTAAGTGCACCTGCAAGATCGCTTTTACGGTGACTGGTAGTGACAATGGTGGTGTCGGTGACGATGGATATGATAATAGTGGTGTCGGTGACAGTGGATATGATAGTGGTGGCGATGGTTATAGAGATGATGAATATGGCCGGGGTGATGATGGTGGAAAAATGGGTTACGGGGGACAACAATGGTATGTGGAGGTAGGGGTTGTGGGGGCGATGTGGTGACAATTAAAGGGGCAATGGCGGTGGGATGGTCGTGGAAGAGGTGGCGGCGGCAAGATGCGATGGTGGTCGGTGTTGATGACTCTTTTCGACCTATTATAAGTTAACAAGGTTTAGTAAACCATCACCATAGTAAGCCAATAATATACGTATAATTTAGATGTGTCCAAATTTCTTTAACCAGATCAACTCACAATGATTTAGTTTTGATTTTGGGTTATGGAAACTCTTACTGACATGCTATTGTCTTTTATAAATGATTATCCGTTGTGGTGGGTTTGGGTTTTGGCGGTGGGTCTTGGTCGCCGGAAGAGAAGAGGAAAGGAGATGAGAGGGAAAGATGAGGTAATTGTGGGGACTCAAAGAAAAAAGAAGAAAATTACAGGGTAAGGTTGTTATTCTTACTAAGAAATGGTACAAAGACTCTTTTGCCCCATATAGAATTGTGAAATTATCGTTTATCCCCCCAATTTGTTATCTTTTAACTAGAAAAGTCAACTGAGTTAGTTTCAGGGACTCTAATTGTAACGCTTTTTAGACGAGGGGACGCAAGCTTCCAAAATCTCACAGGGGGACTTAAGAGGACACCGCCTGATTAGGCCAGGGACGCAAATTTAAGTTTACTCAATAATTTATATCAATTTCTGTTCTCTTTTTCCGGATTATAGCGCATATCATTCCTTTATTTTTGGAGTGTTAACTAGAAGTCTAAAACTCAAGTGATTGACAAATGTGAATATATGCATCAAACTTGAATAGGTAAACGCATAGCATATTCTGTTTGATGCATCATTATAAACATCAACATCGGAAGCCATTAAATATTGAATCAAACATGTAAAGTTGTACAGTTCATCATGCATATGCACATCAACAAATGAATCAACCATGTGAAGTTGAAGACACTATGGTGATGGTTTACACACATAAACTAATTATATAATAGTAAATCAAACTCAAGATGTTGATACAAATGTTTTCAGAACCGGACCGGACGTCGAACCGGTCTTCTTACTTGTTCAATGATCCGACCGGACGTAAGAACCAGAAGGTATCATAAATATTATAAAAATTAATAGGGTTAAATTTGAAAAAAAATATAAAAAACCGATCCAACCGGCCGGTTTCCCGATCCAACCGCCGGGTTGCCGGTTCAACTCCAGTTCAATGCATTTCCAGCCCGATACCATGACCCGGACCGGCTCAACCTCCGCTTCCCGGTCCGACCGGCCGGTCCGGTCTGGGTCTGAAAACACTGGTTGATACATTGCTATAATGGGTTAGACACACTGTTATATACATTTCCATCTCATTCGCTACATCACCGAATCAAACACTCATCATTTCGTGCTGCGGGAATGATGAGAGAAGTTAATATGAAAGTCTCACAAGAAGGATGGAATCGTGGAATTGATTGGGGTTAGAAAAGTTCCTTAAGCTAAGGTAACTCCAGGATACAGGGACGAAGTGGCCTACTAGGGTTTTCTTAGGACTCTAAGAATAAGAAGAGCTTATTCATTCCACTTTCCTTTTTCCTTTCAAGGAAGAGTTTTTTTAGATCAATGAAGGAGAAGGAAGAGGGCACAGGAGATTCGATTCAGTCAGCTTGGTTCTTGACTTTGCCATTTAAAAAGAACTATTCAAGTGAAGTGCAAGATCCATGACCCGACCGCTTAGCCTATGTAGGGGGAAGCTCATACCGGAATGAAATTATGCCTTTAAAGAAGGACTTTCAGGTAATAGTGGTAAGGTATTAGCGGTTATCATATGCATTAAAACTCGTTACAACAAGGCGTCAAACCTAAAAAGTTGGGCTAACTGTTATAGTGGGTTACACCCACTCTTTTTTATAAGCAAAATCAACCTGAAACTTTATTTTTATTTTTTGTCTTCATTTGTTATAACTTAAAGCATATCAAATGTGTTACATGTTAACCTTGTGTTTTACCCAATTCCCTTTCCGTTTTACACACTTAGGGGTTGTTTGGTAGCCTCTGAATGGTCATTAAGAGGCTACCTCTTAATGGAACCATTAAGAATTTTACCAATGAGAAGGTAGAAGAATGTGACATGTGATGATTTACCATTCAGAGGTTACCTCTTAACCATTCAGACTTGAGGTTACCTCTTATTCATTCAGAGGTTTTAAACCATTAAGAGGTAGCATCTGAATGGTCATTAAGAGGCTACCAAACAACCCCTTACCCTTTATAAATGTTTCAAACAGTCAAGTCTATCAAGTGTTCTACGCACTGGCCTTTAATAAATTCTCAAAACTTGTGGCCGTCGTTAAATAGTTGACACAAATAGGCATCAAAACCTATTAAAACAACGCCTCAGACTTGCAAAACTGCGACTCTCTTAATGTTCTCAATACACCCGTTACAAACATGTGCATTGCAAATCATTCGCCATCCCTTTGACCCATACTTATGCTAACACACAATTATCAATGATTTGACGCAGCCTTGTAATCAAACGTGCATGAAACGCTACTAAAATTTCACCTTCTACTGTAACTTTTGTAAACCGAAGTAAATTTAAAATATCGAGGTTAAAATGTTCGATGGAACTTCTTTATAGATTGATGCACTTATTTATAATGGTGCAAAAACCTACATTACGACACAAGAAAATACACATTATGATGCAGCGTTGTTATGTTGGTTGATTCACATATCTACAAAAGATCAAAATGTGTAGCTTTAAGACGATTAGGTCGAGAAGATTGTTTGTGTTAGAACAAGTGAGAGATAGACTAGGTAATGTGAGTTGTTGGGTAATTATATAAAAGAAAAGCAGAAACGTAATTCTCGTCAACTCGAATACAATTTATCAGTGCACAGAAGGCATCTTGATGATACCAAGTCAATACCAACACATACATCTCAAGTTACATCTGTTACATTGTGTATCTATAAATCCACTTACAGAAATGCAAGGTCAGGATGCGTACATCAGACCCAAGTTGGCGCAACACCCACAGGTGCACATTGTATAGATAGTCGTTACACAAATAGCATGATGCTAGTTTGATGTAACGAAACGAGTTTGAATTTTTTTGATTTACCCACGACTCTAAGATCTCTTTAACATACATTCCATATTCTACATTTCACGTTTCAGGCCATCAACGCATATGATAAACACATGAACTTGTGAGCATTCCCTTTGTAGTCTGATAGTAATGTTATTATTATGGAGATAGAAGAAAAGATTACCGAGTATCATCACACCCGAGACAGTCAAAATGCTGCCCATCCAGCTGCGGTAGTTTTACTTTGACTTGATCCTGAACCACTTTTGGAAGGAAGATCCCTCTGCAATAAACGTAGCACGTGTCAAAAACCCTATGAATTTGTTCGCTTCTAACACATAATAACTCAAGATTGGCTCGTTAAAAGCTCAAATCAAGCAAAGTATTAACTTTAAACGAGCTTGAACCTAAATTGAAGCTCTTAATTAATGGGCCAAAGGCCAAGCTTCATATTCAGAGCTTCACTAGGCTTGCGAGCCTGAACGAGTTTAAAATTTACACAAATATAATAGTTTTTATTTAATATAATAAACAGAGAATTACATAAAAAAATTTATATATAATTATGATAAAAATAACTAACAAATATATGTTATGCTATATATAAAACTATAAATATAGATAACTAATCATATAGCTATGTAAGGACAATAATAGATAATAAACGAGTCGAGCCTGAACCGAACTCGAGCAATATAGAACTCAAAAACTAGAGTTGTCCAAAAAGCTCGTGGCTCGCTCAAAAACAGCTCGCACGTAATCACCTCTTTATAAATGAGCCGAGCTTGCTTGGTTTAAAAACGACTCGAGCTCGGGCCAAGGTAAGCTCACTCGTTTGTCTCGTTTAAGTTAAACCCAAATTTTAATGTTCAAAATTTATAACCCAATTCCATTCATAAATAATCCCACACAATACGGTCCATGAGCCAACTAGAAATTAACCTAATATTAGTTTTTACTTAATTATTAAATACTAATTTAATTTAAACAAGCTAGTTCGAGCTTTTTACTGCTTGAGCTCAAATTTCAGCTCATTAAGAATAGACGAGATGAGCCTAGCTGGCTCGTTTAACTTCGAGCTCGAGCTCGAGCCAGAAACAGAGTTTCAGTTGTATACCTGAAAAATAGATTTTCAGGGACTTTCAAACGATAAAAGATAAAATGTGCGTGCAAGTGAAACCAAAGCTGAAATTAAGGTTTAAATAACATAGGACAGAAGATTAAAAGATAAAGATACCTCAAGCTGAGAGAGATCACTAAAAGCATCTGTAGAATTCCTTGAAGTTTCCTTATGATTTGCAGCAGTCATCCGAACAGCAGCAGGATCATTGGGAGGTGGTGGGATAAGAGACCTAATCTTTCCGGTGGTGGCAGGTGGAGGAGCAAGGCTTAGCGGCTTAACTTTATCGGCTCCAGAAGGTCTAGTTTTAGCGGGTGGAGGAGCGAGGCTTAATAGCTTGACCTTCTCGGTTCCAGAAGCACCGCCACCAGACAATCCGGCAGTCGAAAGCATCCCAGCTCCACTAGTAGGTTTGTTTTTTACAGTAATCCTAATTGTTTCACCTTCCTATAATTAGTAACACTTAAAATTAGCCATTTATGACATAAGAATAACAAAGCATTATGTGAATTAAACTCAAATCATTGCCCACTAGGACATGTGATCTCATGAACCTAATTTCTGTAATGCCACCAAACAGTTATTATCCAACTTCCAGCAAAATGAAGATCAACCACAGATCAGTTATTAACCTCCAACAATGCTCAGCAATCAGCATGATCAATCAAATCTAAGTGGACCTAATCACTATACCAGGCTAGATAATATTCATGCCATTTGATTAACTAATCACGGTTACTTAACATTTTGCGTTAAATGAGCTCTGAATCCATTTCAATTGTCACTTTCTAATGTACACTAAATACTACTTCTAAGGCATCAGCAAAACCATCATCATCATCATCACACTCAGTAAATCCCACCAATAGCAAAGCTAAGGTAGGGTCTGAGGAGGGTAAGATGTAGACAATCTTACCTCTACCCCGTAGGAATATAGAGGCTGCTTCCAGTGAGACCCCCAGCTCGATAGTAGGTTTGCATCAAGCCTTGGACATAAAGCACATGACACTCAGCAACCGGAACAAAGGCCAATTGGTGCATGTATCCCTATGTCTTTCGGCTATCAACGCCACCATATGATGCATGATTAACTGTCCGCCACTTTTAACGTTATTTTCACGAAATTAGTAAAATAACGTTAAATTAGTGCAATTTCACTTTTGTCCCCGAGCGCCAACACATTATATGCGCACACCACCGCAAAGGCATCAGCAAAATGCAGTCATTAATTTTAAAAACCTCAACTAGTCAACCTAACGTGCATACAGCGAAAATACTGTAAGCATGATGACTCTCATTGCTCGATTCACCATCATCCTTCTCAATCTCTCTTCAATCAAAATCTAAGTGGACCTCTAATCACTATATCAAACTATATAACCTTCATCTATTCGAATAATCACAATTGCTTAACATTTCGACTTAAACGCGCTCTAAATCCATTTCAATTATCACTTTCTAACCTACACTAAACACTACTTTAAGGCATCAGCAAATTAAAAACACTAACTTATAATCTGAGCTAGATAATCTAAAGTACTGCAAGCAACAATACCTTCAATCTATGATTAACAGCAGGATGAATATTAATGCAACTCTCATCACTAGCTCCACTGTCATCCTTCTCACTCTCTCGTTTCACATACTTCTCATGATCCGACAACGCAACATTGAAATCAAACGCCTCATTCCGTTCCGTAAACCCTAGCCCTACGAACGCGTGCTTTCCGGTTCCATCTTCGATCTTCAAAACAAAATATCTGGACGAATCAAGCACCGGTTCAACGGCGGTCTCTCTCTGGCCAGGATTAACGAAACAAGCGGCGAACAAATCGCCGGAATTCGGATCTTCTAACCGGATCTCGCAACGGTTGTTGCAGGAAATGACGCGGAGCCTGCCGGACCAGATCTTATCCGATTGGAGCCACTCGCCGCACTTGTAACCGCCGCTGGTGGATCGCGGTGGTATTTTGAAGACGGAGACTTCGCGGACTACTAGTAGCGTGTGCTCGAAGGAATCTTCTTCTTCTTCTAGCTCGAATGACATTGTTGATTGTTGTTGTTGTGGTGTGAGTGATTGATGAATGTGATATCGAAATCAAGTAGCTGATTTCTTGAGATTGAAGTGATTGTGAAGTTGAATCTGTAACTGCAACAGCGTAGGGTTGAAGAATGTAATGATCCGTGCGAGTGGGGGAGACGTGGGTTTCAAGTGTCAACTGCGTGTGGTTTTAGTTGGATAAGAATAACCGGCAAGACGAGGCGTTTTTTATTATTATTTTTTTTTTGGCCCGTGACCTATTTGGAACAAGGCTACTGCAACAGGGTGTGGTCATTACCCTCATGACTAGGGCTGTAAATGAGTCGAGCCGAGCTAAACCCAGCTCGAGCTCGGCTCGAACTCGACTCGATTGGAATTCGAGCTAGCTCGGTTCGATCTATCTCGAACTAACAAAAAACCGCAATATTTACTTCTTAAAAAGCCCTTAAAAAAGAATTTCTTGATAGACTAAGGGTCATAATTGCCATTTAATTTAGCCATATGGCTAAATATACAAGTATAAATAGTTAAATCACTTTGTACATTGTCTTTACCTTCTTTATTCTTTTATAGGGTAAATACTCTCTTAGTTTTGGTTTTCTAAGCGATGTGGGACAAAAAAAAATGAAGAATGTAAACCTTATTGAGCCAGCTCACGAGCCGAGCCAGACCAAGCTCAAGCTCGGCTCGTTTACAAATCAAGCCGAGCCGAGCTGTCTCGTTAACAACCGAGCCAATTTCGAGCCGAGCTATCTTCGAACTTTTTTCGAGCGAGTTTCGAACGAGCTGCGAGCCACGAGTTTTTTGAACACCTCTACTCGTGAGCCGTGACCCTTATGATCCTCCACGTTAGTGTCATGTCACCCACCTCTAATCCACCATCCAAAACCAGTACCCTAAGGGTGTGGTCATGACCCAAACCACTAGCTCCTTATATATTTTATGAGTTAAATGTCATTTTAGTCCCTGTTGTTTGGGCCATTTTGCCAGTTAGTCCAAATGTTTCATTTTTTGCATGTGAGTCCAAAAAGGTTTCATCGTTGCCATTTTAGTCAACTTGGTTAACTTCATCCATTTTTCTGTTAACGAGAAGGGCAATTTGGTCATTTTATATGTAATTCTGTTAACTATAAGGGCATTTCGGCCATATAAAATGACCGGATTGCCCTTCCCGTTAACAAAAATAATGGATGAAGTTAACTCAATGGACTAAAATGGAAACGGTGAAACCTTTTTGGGCCCATATGCAAAAAATAAAACCTTTGGACTGAACTGACAAAATGACCCAAACCACAGGGACTAAAATGATATTAACTCATATTTTAGTTTATCTTTGTTTAAAGAAAAAATAAATTATTTCTTAAAAAATGAAAAGAAAGACATTGGTTTAATCCATGCAAACCATGGTGGATCAAGTAAGAGGGTGGTGTAGTCTTCCATTCATGTTCTTAGGTGGCGAATCATGTCTTAACCATGACCTCCACACCCTTTAACCTAATTAAGGGTCTGTTTGGTATGGGGTAATGGAATGGACGAAGGAATGAAATAGACGAGGTAATGGAATGGACGAGGGAATGAAATGGTCATTACCATTCTATGTCTTGTTTGGTTATCATGTGTGGAATGTATTGTTCAGTAGGCAAAAAAAACGGAGTAATAAAATCAGCGGTGAGTGGTGGTGGTGGTCGGTGGTAGTGAGTGTGGGTGGTTATAGGTGGCGGTGGTGGGTGTCGGTGGCGGCGATGGGTGGTGGTGGTGGCGGCGAGTGGCGGTGCGGCGATGACGACGAGTGGTGGTGGCGGCAAGGTGGCCGTTGGTGGTGGGTGGCAGCAGAGGTGGCGGTTGGTGGCGGCGGCGGTGGTTGGTGGTGGCGGTGGCGGTGGTGGTGGCGTCAACGATGGTGGTGGGCGGCGGCGCCGAGTGGCGTTGGCGGTTGGTCGCAGCTGTGGGTGATAACGGTGGCAAGTGGGTGGCGGTGGCGGTGGTTGTCGGGGTGAGGTGGTGGAGGGTGGCGGCGATGGCGTCGGTGGTGGTGGTGGTGGTGGGTTGTGGTGTTGTTGATGAATGGTGCAAGAGGGGATGGAATGGAAAAAAAACATAGGGGGTGCAAGGAATGATTTTGAGGGAATGAAATGCCTTTTGGAATGAGTGATTCCATTCCATTGACCAACCAAACACTCTTTTCTTCATTCAATCGTAATCATCCATTCCATTCCACCTCTTATTCCTGTATACCAAACACTACCTAAGGGTAATACCATAAAAAAACCATTATAATTTATAGGAAAAATTACAAGTTTTGTCTTTTATCTTTATAGTACTTTACAGGCGGTGTCCTTTTTTTCAAATGTTGACAGGCGGTGTCCTTTAGTAGGTATTTTGTTACACGTCTTGTCCTTTAGCCCTAACCCAGTTAGGTTTTTTTGTTAAGTCCGGTCAAACAGGGGTAGTTTAGTCTTTCTACCTATTTATTTATAAATCTTTTTAATAAAATAAAACAAAAAGAATTTAAAAAACTAATATCTATTTAAAAAATTAAACTCTCTCTCTCTCTCTACAAACACACAGAGTTCTCTCTATTTCTCTCTCTCTTAGCCTTTATCTACCACCACCATCTCCCACCTCCCACCACCACAACCATCCGCCATCCTTCTCAACCATCATCCACCACCACCTCCCACCACAACCATCTGCTGTCGCCCACACTTCTATTTCTCTCTTGTCTAATCAGAGTGGTCCAGAGCAGATAAAGCATCATATCTGTATGCGAAATTTAATTCTTCATTGAATCAAGTTCAAAACAATGGAAGAACTCAACCATTTGAAAGAAATAATAGACCCCTCATGCATCAAACTTTAATTCTTCATTGAATCAAGTTCAAAATAGGATATTAGTAATATCCTATTACTGATGCATCAGAGTGTATCCATCTTCTTCAACCATGATAATGGCAGAACACAAATCATTGGATTGTTTATTCAGGACAAGTATGGCCTATTCGCTTATCCATCACATCTACTCTAATTTTGTGACATCAAAGTTAAAAAGAGAGAGGGGGGCTAACGCTGCAGAGGTGGGGCTTCTGTTGAAGATCACCTGAACTTGTCATATCCTTTCACCCCACTCTCATAACATAACCACCATCAAATTTCTTCAAACCCTAGTTTTTTTCAATCAAACAATTCTTGTAATTCATGGCGGAGGAGACGTTGAAGACCACGGCGCCGGCACCGACAGAGGCACCGAAAGCTCCGGCAGCGGTGGTGGAGGTTGTCGTTGTGCCGGAGTCAGAGAGAGAGAGAGAGAAACATGGTGGTGGAGTTGCGTTGTGCCGGAGTCGGAGAGAGAGAGAAGCATGGTGGTGGAGTTGCAGATCTGAGCGATGGATGAACAACTGAAGCTGGATTTTCACGACGGTGGTGGTGGTTGGGCGGTGGTTGCACGGTGGTGGATGAACAACAAATGAGGAATTGTAGATCTGAGATATATTTTATTTATATATATATATATTTTTCTTTTACAAAATAGTCATTGAATATAAGGTATTTACATAATATACCCTAGAAAGGTGAAATTACAGGAATGCCCTCATGTGCCTTGCACATGATCAGATTTAACAAAAAAACCTAACTGGGTTAGGGCTAAAGGACAAGACGTGTAACAAAATACCTACTAAAGGACACCGCCTGTCAACATTTGAAAAAAAGAACACCGCCTGTAAAGTACTATAAAGATAAAGGACAAAACTTGTAATTTTTCCTAATTTATAACTACTTTAGATCAAAAAATTACACTTCATCGATATTTCCTAAAGTCCAGGGATCGATAATGCAACTAATACAAACTTTAGGGACCATTGTGCACAAATATATTATCACATTCTTGCTGCGATTGGATACTATAAAGCCCTAAAACCCTAAAACAAAACCCTAGAATATTATTTGCCGTCTACAACCGGAACCTATTTCTCAGGCTTGTATCCATCTCCTCCGGCCAATCAAGGTTCATTCTCAGTCTTTTGATTAAATTTTGCTAGCATTTAGCGGCTTGTATTGCTATTTATTAAGTTTTGATCCAGCTTTTCAGTACATAGGGTTGTTTATTTGTAACATAGATGAAAAATCAACAGTTTCTGTATACTGGGTTAAAAAATTTACTCAAATTGGTGTTAAAGTAAGATTCTTGATGTTAACTGTACAAAAGTTAGAAGTTAATTGATAAGATTACTACAGTTTAGGGGGTTGGGTAGGAATTTGTTGTATTAACTTTTGGGTTTTGTTTGTTTGGATAGAACTTATTGATGTTTTTATTATATGTTTGTGGGTTTTTGCAGGAAACAGAACCAAGATGTATCTTCAGTTTTACATAAACGAAAATGGTGATAAGGTTTACACCACCAAGGTTAGTTTTTTAAGGTGTTTTTGTATATAAAATGTTGGTAATTAACTGATTGCATGTAATAGTTTGTTCTATGTGTTGCATTCTTATGCTCCTCATTTAAAGTTGTTATTTTTTGGCTAGAGTTTGGTGGTTATTATAGGATCTTGTTTTATTATTTGGTGACCCTTATGATTATGCATTCAAACATTGTCTTTCTGTTGATCTGAATCAGTATATGCATCCTTAAACCATACTTGATGATTCAGACCTCTTAACGGGGCTCTTAATGGTTCAGGCCTCTTACTGGTTCAACACTTAATGGTTCAGACTGTTTGTTTTGTGAGCAGATGTCTGAATGGTCCAGACATTTGCCTCTGAATGGTTAAGACCTCTAATCTGAATTGGTCAGACATTTGCCTCTGAACGGTTAAGCATTATATTGGCTCTTAATGGTTCAGACCTTTTACTGGTTCAGTACTTAATGGTTCAGACCTCTTACTAGTTCAGCCCCTTAGTTTAAAAAAGAGTGCCTGAGGCGCTCAAAAAAATGGAAAAAAGCCAGGTTTCATGTTATTTTGGGTCAAATAAGCCAATGTAGGGTTTGTAGGAGATTTTATGTGAAAACAACCAAATGGAAGAAACCATTATGAAAGTTTTACTTGATAAATAGGTCGATATGTAAAACAGACGAGAAACATTTGATTGTTTTTAAAGCTTGTTTGGTTGTAAATAAATAGACGTGTGAGACGCACACCTTGCGCCTTAGATTTTGGAACCATAACGCCTTGGAGTGCCTTACAGTTTATTAAACCATAGTCTTCTTGTTTGTACTTTTAACTAGCAACACAGTAGTTTCTGCTTTTCATCAACCTATGATTCTGGATGTGTGTTCTCTCATCATTCTCGTTGTTACAAAACACATCTGTATGACTGTATTTATATGTTATGTATAGTAAAGCCTTGTCACTTTTACAGACAGCTGTTATTGATCCATGTTTATTCATAACAGTGATCTAAGCAGTTAATCGATAATATTGTTTACTTTTATTGGTGTGCAGAAAGAATCACCACTTGGATTGGCCACACAGTCTGCTCATCCTGGTATGTGTGCATTAAAATACACGTACAACTTTAGATTCGTTTGACACGTTTTCCTTTTAGCTTTTTTTTATTTTTTATTGACGTGTTTTATTTTAGAATACAAGTTAAAAATACAAAATCGTCAAATGTTAACGCACACCATTATTATTTTGCAGCTCGTTTTTCACCGGATGATAAGTTCTCGAGGCAAAGAGTTTTGTTGAAGAAGCGTTTCGGCTTACTGCCAACCCAAAAACCGGGTCCTAAATACTGAATTGCTTCTCTTTTGCCTAGTTTGTGTCAGTATGGGTGGTTGATATTAAATGGTTAGCTGTGTACTAAGCATTGTGAACTTAGTTTAAATGAGAATGGTTTGTTATCTATCTTTTTCTATTTTATGAACAGTCATTTGTGTTTGTGCCTAATAATGAATTAATTAGGAAAAACGATAATTTATTTTTATTAATACATTGATGAATCAATGAGCTCTTACAATGCAATATTCAAACTAAAAGTTTAGGCAAAATATAATATAGATAAACAAACCAAGTGTCTGATTCGGTATGGATTTAATTTTTTTTATTAGATGACAACGCTTACTCCTACTTTGTTACACTAATAGTTTTATATTATTGAGATATTTGAAGGTTTATGTTTTATATTCTTCTAAAATTTTGATTCAACCACCGGTCGCTAGTCTAACATCTTGGTGTCATATCCGGCCAACTTAAACGCCGGTCTAGTTTACTAATTCAATAAGTTATGTAATCAATTGTGTGGATGATATCTAGTTATGAGAAAAGTAGTCACTTGTATAAAGTTTTATATTGATCAATAAAGTTTGTTCGTTTAGCTTGCATTAAAGATTATTTTAACAATTAATATTTCTAATATATTCTTATATATCATAATGTTGAGTTTTTTCCCAACGTGGTGTAATTTGAAAACTTATTTATCAAAATGGGTATTTTCAAAAGTATTTACAGTAGTTTCTAACTTTATAGTTTCTCACTCCTAAACTCATTAGATAATATCACCTAATAATTCATTAAATCATTTTTAAGATATTATATATGTTTAATTTAATATTATTCTTTAAAACTAATGTTTTTAATGTAACGTTTTTACAATTCATATATGATAAAAAACAAACGAAATGAACAGTGAATGATAAAAAAACAAAAAACAAACTAAATGAACAGTTAATTTAGGGTGTATTAGAATATGAGGTATGGGGCGGGGGTTGTGGCGTGGGTTGGGTACAAACGCCCAAGTCACCACCCCGGGTGGGCTTGGGTTTCGGCGTGGCCCCTTGGGCCTTGGGTGGGGGTTGTGGCGTGGGTTGGGTACAAACGCCCAAGTCACCACCCCGGGTGGGCTTGGGTTTCGGCGTGGCCCCTTGGGCGGGGGTTTCAGCCCGAGCGTTGGACGGGGCTATCAAGATGACATGGCATGATCTCATTGGCCAAGACAAGTAGCCGTTTGGGCTAGCCGTTGGCCAACGGCTATGTGTTTAAAAAAAAATTATTCACTATAAATACTCACACTTCTATTCATTTTTTTACCACAACTACTCCACATCTTCTATAATCATCTCTATCTTATTTTAAAATTAGAATATGGGGTATGGGGCAGGGGTTGTGGCGTGGGTTGGGTACAAACGCCCAAGTCACCACCCCGGGTGGGCTTGGGTTTCGGCGTGGCCCCTTGGGCGGGGGTTTCAGCCTGGGGGCGGGGGTTGTGGCGTGGGTTGGGCGGGGGTTTCAGCCCGGGCGTTGGACGGGGCTATCAAGATGACATGGCAGGATCTTATTGGCCAAGACAAGTAGCCGTTGGCCAACGGCTATGTGTTTAAAAAAAATTATTCACTATAAATACTCACACTTCTATTCATTTTTTTTACCACAACTACTCCACCTCTTCTATAATCATCTCTATCTTATTTAAAAAAAAAAATTCTCATCCAACCACAATACGAAAAATGAATCCTCATAATCGTGGTTTTGACCCGAACAATCCGTGGGCATTCCAAGAAACACCTAGCCCAACATCCAATCGTCCAATTGCTCCCTTTTTAATACACTCCACGATGCCGGATATGGCTGGTTACGCATCGTTTATCTCGAATCATTTGAAGAATGATGTCGGTCGAAAACACCAATGCCTTTCGCGCAACGCGCGTCATTGAAAAACCCTAGTATATAATAATTTTCCTTTTGCTTTTACAGAGAGTTAGTCATGTCATATATATTATTATGTATTACGAATAAATAATATTTTCTTAGGATTCAATAATGTATATCATTAACCTATTTAATTTTTAAATAATTTTATTTTTATAATAGTTTTTGTTCATTAGTTAAAAAAAACATAAACATGCAGGTGCGTTTATTTTTTAACACAACATTCTGATATAAGTTTTCTCAACATTCGTACCGGTATCGATATTCGTTTTAGATACCTGTATCGTAATAAACCAAACCTTTACCAACCGAATAATATCGGTACCGGTACCGATTTTATCTTGACCACTATCAGTATTCGTTTATATGGTTTTCGATGGACGTAAAACATGTATCGATATCCGTTAATATATGTATATACGTGTGTGTGTAAATCACAAAAAAAAAATTGTTTAAATATTCGGTTCTGTAGTAATTCATACAAATACATCAAATAAAATTTGTATGTTCATGACCTTAGCAAAACTAAACTAAAAATAGTATAATTTAATTAACCATAAAACTTTTTGTTTAGACAACTGGTTATATACGATATTTTTTATATTCAAAGCGTTTATATTTTAATCTTGTTTTTGTTTTTTGGTAGTAAATTAGAAATGTAAAAACGAACAATCATTCTTTAAAAAATCGTTTTCTTGAAAATTGTTTCTTCTAAAATAAAACCTAAATAAAAATAATAGAAACCAAAAATTTAAGTATACTAAAAAAAGTTTTGCTTATTTTGAAAGAAAAGTAACAGGTAATGAAGGTAAATTGAACAAAAAAATATGATTAAAACAGTGGTGAAGAAAAATAAGAATTTATTTATGTATTATGGATTGTTTTTTTTTCAAATAAGTTCATTTTTTAAGTAAAGAATATAAAACACAAAACTAATAATATTCATGCTAAAAAATGATTAATTGAATAATTAGTTGATGAATTGATATTATCCAATGAGATTAGAAGTGAGAAACTACAAAGTTAGAAACCACCTATTTTGGTAAATACTTTTGAAATTACCCATTTTGATAAAGAAATTTTCAAACTACACCACTTTGGAAAAAAAAAATCTCATAATGTTACTTTTTCTTTTCTCTAAATACTATGTTCGAATACACAATTATTTTTATAACATATGTTTCCCTATTTTTATATAAATATATTCTACAACACGAGACTTTTACTAATATAAAAAGATGGGTTAACTGCTCAATTTCAGCTATTGTTATACTATCATCCTTCTCACTCTTGTTTCACATACTTGTCATGATCCGACAACGCAACATTACCTTATTCCGTTCCGTAAACCCTAGCCCTACAAACGTGTGCTTTGTATACCTTTAAGTTTCGTAACATACGCTAAAACATTTGGGTTCTAATAATTTTCCTATTAAAAAAAAAAACATTTGGGTTCTAATAATTTTCCTATGTAGCAAATTCCAAATTAGCCAATGTAACATTTTAGACAAATCCCAGATTTATTAGGTTTCCTCCTGAATAAGTGTATAGACATTATTGCCTAGTGAAGATCGATATGATCAGATTGTATACTACATAACCTCACATACATACAAACCTACACTAAATACTAGTGTACTGCTTCAAGTAGGGCTGTAAACGAACCGAACGAACACGAACAAGGACTTGTTCGTTAAGGAAATAAATGTGTTCACAAACGGTTCATGAACACTTATTGAACGAGATTTTATGTTCATGTTCGTTCATGTTCGTTCATTAAGGAATTAAGCATGTTCACGAACACAAAGGAACACAAGTAAATTTGGCGAACGCGACATATGCTAAAGGTGGATGGCCCACAGAGTAGCACTAGAACTTGAAGCCCTAATTGTGAAACAGAGGCCGATCGTATTTGTCGACGTAATAATGAAAAAGGAAAGGAGGATAGTGCATAAACGAGGTGGAAATAGGGTTTCCTAGTTTAACAGTTAGGGTAATAAAATTAATAAAAAAATATAAAAAGTATAGATAAAATATATGAAAGTACAAAAATCTTTAATTAAAACACAAACAAACGAACATAAACAAACGCAAATGAACGAATGTTCACCGAACACTTTACCGAACGTTCACGAACACAATTGAACGAACAAGACCTCTGTTCGTATTCATTCATTTAACTAATTGAACGAAATTTCTTGTTAATGTTCGTTAACATAAACGAACTTCCCGCCAAACGTTAATCGTTCAGTTCTTTCAAAACCCTAACTTCACTTCAAGGCATTAGCAAATTGAACTCACTCAATTCAAAAATCTCAACTACATAACCTAACATACGTACGAACCGAAAAACCCAAAGCAACAATACCTTCAATCTATGATTCACATCCAAGATTACATGGGATCAGATGTTAATGGGTCTTGATCGATCTTGTAGCATATTTATTATTATTACATGGGATCATATTTGGTACATACAACATCCAAGATTGCAGCACTTGCAAAATCAGGGAGAGTTACACATGCCCGGAAACTGTTCGATGAAATGCCCCACAGAGACACAGTTGTTTGGAACACAATGCTCACTTGTTATACCCATCTAGATCTTTACCAAGATGCCCTGTTACTGTTTCACGAAATGACAGGAGTTAGCAACACCAAACCTGATCATTACTCATTTACAGCAACTTTGAGTGCGTGTGCAGGCTCGTGTAAGCTCCGCTATGGACAAAGTATCCATGCTTTAGTTGTTTCTGCGGGTTACTGCTCTTCAGTTCCGGTGAATAATGCACTGATTGATATGTATGCCAAGTGTTTCAGCCCTTGTAGTGCTCATAAAGTGTTTGAAGAGATTGAGTTCAGAAACCACGTCTCGTGGTGTTCGTTGTTGTTTGCGTATGTTCACACTAATCAGTTTCAGGTTGCCCAAGCTGTTTTTGATTCCATGCCAAATAAGGTGAACATTGCGTGGAATACTATGATTGCCGGTCATGCTCGACATGGCAACGTTGATACTTGTGTAGATTTGTTCAAGAAGATGATGGCAGAATCGTGTGACCAAGATCAGTGGACGTACAGTGCTCTCATGAACGCGTCTGCTGAATCACAACAATATTGTGTCGGTTGCATGGTTCACGCTTGCATTGTTAAGAAAGGCTGGAGTTCTGCAGTTGAGGCTAGCAACTCGATTCTAAGCTTCTATGCACTAATCGGTAGTCCTGCTGATGTGGTGAAGATGTTTGAGTCGATGAAGACTCTAACCCAAGTTTCTTGGAATGCGATAATCGATGCTCAAATGAAAATCGGAGATACCCACAAAGCAGTTATCGCGTTTCAGCAAGCCCCTGAAAAGAATGTTATTTCATGGACTTCAATGATGACAGGCTATGTTAGAAATGGAAATGCTGAGGAAGCAGTAGGTTATTTTGTAAATATGTCAAAAGGCAGCCTCCGGCCGGATGATTTTTCACTTGGAACAGTTTTACATGCATGTTCGGTCATGGCAACACTAGGGCATGGTAAGATGATCCACAGTCTTGCAATAGTCCACGGTTTTCATGGTTATGCTTATGTAGGAAACGGGTTGGTTAACATGTACGCAAAATGTGGAGACATTGGCGGTTCAAAGCAAGCGTTCGATGACATTAGGGAGAAAGATTTGGTTTCATGGAACACGATGTTGATTGCCTACGGTCTTCATGGTTGGGGCGAAAAAGCCCTAAAGATTTATGAAGAAATGTTAGCATCAGGTTTGAAAGCGGATAAAGTGACCTTTATAAGCCTGCTAATGACTTGTAGCCATTTGGGGCTTATCGACAAAGGCTGGGCGCTTTTCGAATCAATGAGTCGGGTTCACGGGATTGTTCCAGAAACAGACCATGTGGCATGCGTGGTGGATATGCTTGCTCGAGGAGGGTACTTGAAAGAAGCACGGGAGATGGCCAATAGATATAGGACACATGGCATGATTGGGCGGTCGAGTGAAGCTGTTTTTGGAGCGTGTTATGCACATGGTGACGTATTGATGGGGACCGAGTTGGTGGGTGAGTTGAGTATGTTGGAACCTGAATGTGAAATGAGTTATGTGGTTCTTTCAAATTTGTATTGTGCGAGTGAAAAGTGGAAAGAAGCCGAGTTGGTTAGAAAACAGATGGCTGATTATGGGGTGAAGAAGACGCCTGGTTGTAGCTGGATCGAAGTTAAAAACAAGGTGTCGGCTTTTGTTGCTGGTAGTAGTCTATGTGAATACAAGGAAGAAATCTCTTCTATTATATACTTGCTTGAATACCAATTGAAGAATCCATGATCATGGAATTAATTAAAAGGTGATATATACTTTCATTCTTTTTTGTTTAGCGCACAGCGCTACAGACTTTTAAGTCCCAAAAGCGAGCTGCGTCTCTACATATCAACCTTTTTATCAAGTAAACCGTTTGTAATTTCTCCATCCCTTTTGGTAGTTTTTACATATGGACCTCCTACAGTCTCTAATTTTTGACCGAGAAGTACATGAGCCGCCTAAAGCCCTGAGGTGTTTTCCAGCTCGCCTCACATACCTTTTAAGACCAAGTTGACAATTACATGTTTCCTGTGTATTAATGTTGACCCGTTTTCCGAGTTCAGAAATATAAAATACTCCCTTTAAGCAACAATCAAGCCATTGAACCATCATCCGCCAGCCCAACAGATGTTCTTAATAGATTAAGAGCTGTAAACGTTGAAATAGATGCTGTTGCATCTACAATCGAAGAAGACGTGAAAAACATTTCAAGAAACGAAGAACGAGCACACGATAACAATGATGAAAGTGAACCGTCAGATGGAAAAGAAAGCATTCTGCAGGCTTCTAATGACCTAACTCTTCAACATGCTCTAGCAACCGACCGATTGGAAAGCCTAAAGAGGACAAAGGCTCAACTCGAGAAACAAGTTGCAAGTCACGGAAATGGATCGAAAGTTGGTAAACAGGAAAGCATCTTGAAGTATCTTGTTAAAGAAGAACCAAATCACAAGCGGAAGCAGAAAGAAGTTCCAAAAACAGGTAAGAAATTGAAGCGACACAAAACAGTAGCCTTTAGTGACGATGGTGATTTCGATGCTGTTTTAAATGCAGCCTCTGCTGGATTCGTTGAAACAGTGAGTCCTCTATAGTGGTATTATATTTACTTACAAAACATGAAAATTAGTTTATTTCTAAAACAATTTTGTTTCAGGAAAGAGATGAGTTGGTTAGGAAAGGTATTCTAACTCCGTTTCATAACCTAAAAGGATATGAACGTCGCATTGAGGAAGCGGGCCCATCTAGGGGTGAGCAAAAGGAAAAACCCGACCCGACCCGACCATTACCCGACCCGACCCGAGAACCGATCAAACATAAAATACAGAACCGATTCACTACCCTAAATATAGGGTCGGTTCCGGTCCATATGTCCAAGTCGGGTTTCACCATGAAAAGAACCGAGAACCGACCCGACCCGACCCTATTTTATATGAAAAATTGGAACCGATCTAAATACCTAGGTACTTGGGTTCGGGTCGGGTTGGGTATATTTTCGGTTCGGTTCTCGGTTATTTTCGGTCCGGACCTAAACTTGCTCACCCCTAGGCCCATCTAATGCAACTGAAGAAGTCAATAAAGTCAATGATTTTTCTTCTGCCAGCATATCAAGAACTGCTAAGTTAATATCGGAGGCTGCAAAAGCTCGTCCTACAACAAAGCTGTTAGATCCAGATTCCTTACCAAGACTTGAAGCACCAACGCGTCCTTTATAAAGACTTAGAACCCACCGCAGTCTCAGAAAACGACGACGGAGAAAAATCTAAAGATTCAAATAGGAAAAAAAGATGACCTTTTCCTGAGAAGAGATGGATGAAACAAGCATCTCGTGAGCAGAATCTTTCTGAAGAAACTGGTATGTCATTATGGGTCAGTTGAATATAGAGGTCCCGATATCGATTCATTTACTTATAAATGGGTCGATCCGGGTTACTTACGATTTATCTCTAACGGGTCAAACGTGCAAAATTTTAAAAAAGTAGCCTTTGTTTTCTGCATAAAATGTCCTAAATCAGTTTATTAAAAATGTTTAGAGTAAATGCCATTTTTCGTCCCTGAGGTTTGGTCAGCTTTGAGACTTTTGTCTAAAGGTTTGTTTTTCCGCATCTGAATCCAAAAGGTTTGAAATCTTGCCATTTTCATCTGGCTCGTTAACTCCATCCATTTTTCTCCGTTAAGTCGGGTATTTCCGTCTTTTTGTTAACTTAAAGGGCAATTCGGTCTTTTTCACTTTATGTACAAGTATCATAACGTACAAGTATTCAAAAGATCGAATTACCCTTTAAGTTAACAAAAAAAGACAGAACTACCCCTGACTTAACGGAGATTGTTTCTTATGTTTTTTTTCCAGATTTTATGAACTCGGCTCGTTTTTTTCAATAACAATATCTTAGTATGCTTGATTTGAAGTTTTGAACCAAAAAGCACAATGCATATCTTCTTATTACGTCATTTGTTTTACTTTAAGTTTGTTTTTATAAGTTTTTATGTACAATTAATTTTTTAATATTTTTTATAAAGCGCGCATCGCGCATCAGATTTTTGGACCAAACCATTAGAGCGCATCACGCAATTTAAAACCAAGACAGTAACTGCTTAGTCCCATTTGGACTTACACTTCATGTAGCGTTTTCTAATTACTGTTTTAACCCAAATTGCAAAGATTGTCAATGGGTCAAATTTGTGTTATTGGTAACCGTTTAACATGCAACACCCATAATCACTTGTGCAGTTTTCTTTTATTTCTTAATGACTACAAAAATACTTTTTTTATACTTGCTATTTATTAGTCATTTGGATATATCGAATTTGGTAAGTTGTATCTGTTTAACCCATTTTTCTTTCAGCCTTTTTCTGATGTTTACTTGTTTTACTTCTAAATACAACCTATAAAAGAATACTAAATCTATCAAATGTCAACACGACATTATTTGTTTTTCAGCACGTTTTTCGCCGGATGATAAGTTCTCCAAGGCAAAGAGTTTTGTTGAAGAAGCGTTTCGGCTTACTACCAACCCAAAAACTGGCTCCTAAATACTGAACCGTTTGCCTGTTGCCTAGTTTGTGTGTTTTGGTATGGGTGGTTGATACCAAATGGTTAGTTGGCTGAGAAAAAAAGTACCCTTAAATGAGAATAGAAAGATATAGTTTTAAATATTTTTGAAGTTCTGGTTCAACCATCGGTTACTAGTGTAACATGTTGGGGTCATATCCCGCCAACTTAAACGAATAGTTCCAACCACTGGTCTCGTCAAGTTATGTGATCGATTGTGTAAGAGATATCTAGTCCGTCCTCTAGTTATGAGAAAAGTGGTTACAAGTCATCGCTTGTATAGAATTATGTATTGAACTAGTTGGATGCCCCGCCCGCGTTGCGGGGCGCTAAGCCGAATATTTCTTAGTTTCATAACATGTATGCATGTATTTTAGTTACTTGTATATACTACTTATAACACGATCTCAACAAAAAAATACATCGAGTAAGCCAATTAAACCAAAACACTACTAAAAAAAACTTAATGATTGCAAACCTGCAATTTTTGAGCTGGGGGCAAAAAACTAAATTGAGTGAATTAAGTAAAATAAAAACTACTGTAGTTTTGCAAAAAAAAAGAAAAAATAAAAAAAAACCTAAAACGATGGCAAGACTACAAATTTTAAGTGGAGTAATTTTTTAAATGAGGGTAAACTCATAATTTTAAACTGAGTGTAAATTCGTAATTTTAAGCTGGGGGGCAAAATCATAAATTTTATTTTAAACTGGGGCAAAATCATAGCTTTGAACTAAAGGAAAAATTGTAATTTTTGAAAATTGGGCAAAATCATATTTTTGAGTTGAGGGCAAAATCATAATTTTGAGCTAGAAAAAAAAAGAAAACTAAAACGATGGCAAGACTACAAATTTGAACTTGGGCAAAATCGTAATTTTTAAATGAGGGCAAACTCATAATTTTAAACTGAGGGTAAATTCGTAATTTTGTGTGTGTGTGTGTGTGTGGGGGGGGGGGGGGGACCATAAATTTTATTTTGAACTGGGACAAAATCATTGTTTTGAACTAAGGGCAAAATCGTAATTTTGAGCGGGGGGCAAAAACATAATTTTATTATGAAATCATATTTTTAAACTCATGGCGAAATCGTAATTTTTGAAAAGGGGCAAAATCATATTTTTAACTGAGGACCAAATCGTAATTTTGAGCTAGAGGCAAAAGCATAATTTTATTTTTAACTGGGGGCTGGACCGTAATTTTAAACTGGGGATAAAATCGTATATTGGTTGAACCAATAAGGTTGTCTATTGAATTTGTTTGATCAGATACATACATCAAAACCATTCAACCACATGTACAATGGGCAGCGACACTTGATACGTACATCAAAACCATTCAACCACGTGTACAAGGAGCAGCCGCACTTTTCCACCAATAAGATGTGGAACTATTGCCACCCATCCTTCATAAGGGTGGAGGGTATAGTCACCGATTTTTGGGTGTTTGAGTGAAATCCTAGCCAATAATATTATGCCATGTCAACTCCTCATTCTACACTCAATCACTAGGTATAGTCAAACACCCCTCAATTAAAAAAAAAAAACTTGATTGGTTGAGATATCCTCTCTCCTCTCAATCACTCTCACCCATTTTCGGCAGGGCCGGTTATAAGCAAGTTCAAAGTGTGCTTGAGAACAGGGCCCAAATGATTAAAGGGCCCAAAATTTTTTATGTTTTCTTTATATATATAGCCCATATTTTGTACAGGCCCCAAAGTTTGGTAACAAACCCAATCACTTAACTGATTATAGGCCCAAACCTTTGACTCAAAATACAATCGGTCGCAGGAAATCAAAAGTCGCGTACTCGCGTGGTTCTTTGCTTTGCACCAGGCTACCAGGGATCTGATCAAAGTCATCAAATCAAACGCTGCAGGATTTCTAATCAAACTCATCAAACGCTGCACCAGGCCACCGGACATCCGCAATTCCGCATTCCGCAGATTCGCGAATCGCGATTCAGGAGAGGTATTGTTCAATTGTTTGTTGTCTTTTGATTTTTGTTTGTTGATTGATGTTACTGTTGTTCCGAGTTACATATTGATTTCGAAAAACATTCATATTACATCTATCACAAACATTGCTTCCAAAACATTCATATTTACTAAGATTATAATTACAAAATATAAACCTGCACCATTACTACCCTAATTGAACGTGAGAATAAAGCATTGTTAAATAATCTGTGAATTTGGAATATCTTACAAGGTTAATTAAAGTGCGAGAGGTAAAATATGCAGATGAAGATTTATGTTACTACATACTGTATTATATCATCAAGTGGAAATTTACATGTAAAGTTGGATTATTTTACAATAAGTGATCACTTCATTTTCCACCAACGGTCTACAATCATAATTCTTTTTGCTTGGGGTATGCTTTATATTTATACATTTATGCTACTGATTGAACTGGAACTATAATTGTTATCGAGTTTACGAGTCGCTAAGTGTTTTCATATCCTGATTTCGATAATTAGATTGATATTTGATTAAACTGTTATTTAGATAATTAGATTGATTAAACTGTTATGAATGCTTGAATGATTTCTAGTTTATTTAGATAATTGTGATTGAATGGCTTTTATTCGTTAATATGTAGAAATTATGCCTCCCGTTCCTAAATACAAACACCTATCCGGCCATCAAAAACGTAAGAGGAAGAAGCTAGAGGAAGAGAAAAGAAAGGCGGACGAAGTAAAACAAAACCGAATACACAAGTTTTTTTCAAAAGAAACTCAAAGTTCTAGTTCTAACTTGGGTGATGATAATGTGGGTGAAGACAATGTGAAAGACGATGAAGAAGCTAATGTGGGCGAAGACAATATGAACGTAGATGTAGACAACGTGAACGCAGGTGAAGATAATGTTAATGCTACCGTAGATGAAGAAGCTACTATGTGTGAAGATGATGTTAATCCCGTTCCGGATATTGATATTTTTGATCCAATCTACCACTGGCATGTATCCAATCGTTATAACCTTCATCATCCAACCCACCTTTCGGATGCCCCCTTCTAAAAACTTTACAACAAAAACAATAGAGTTGGATGATGAAGGTTATAATGATGGGTTGGCAACAATATCTATTGAAAGTGAAATATTAGATACTATGGATTACAAGGAGTTGATCGAGAGCTTTGCTTCAAAAAACGCTAGGAGAACCACACTGTTTGCTTAGCAAGTAAGTTCGATACTTTGATCATTTTTGCTATACTATTTTTGTTAATTTGTTTTATCTATTTCATAACAATTATCGTAGTATTATGAATTTTTAGTTATATAATTGAATGATTGATGAGTTTATGTTATATAAAGATTTGCGAATAGGGCCCAAATTTTTTATCTCGAACAGGGCCAATTTTTTTTTTGGGATTTTCGGAGACGGCCCTGATTTTCGGTAACCACTCACCGAATACAACACCCTCTCTCCAACTCAAACACCCAACTCAATCAAGGGGGGTGGTCACCGATCGGTGACTCCCACTCAAACACCCAACTCAAACACCCTTATACCCTCCACCCTAAAGTTTGTTTGTTTAGATTTTATCAAAGCTTATTTTAAATTCTAATATATCCGTATATATCTTAATAATATTGTACCATTTCTGTTCTCTAAATAGTATGTTCGAATACGTAATTTTTTAATAACAGACATAGAATATGTTTCCATCCTTATATTCTACAACACGAGGCTTTCACAATATAAAAAGATGGGTTAACTGCTCTATTTTCAGCTATTGTTATATTATAATATATATTATTTTCAACTGAGGGCAAAATCGTAATTTTGAGCTAGAGGCAAAAGCATAATTTTATTTTCAACTGGGGGCAAGACCGTAATTTTAAACTGAGTATAAAATCGTAAATTGATTGGACAAATGAGGTTGTCTATTGAACTTGTTTGGTCGTATACATACATCAAAACCATTCAACCACGTGTACAAGAGACAGCCGCCCTTTTCCACCAATAAGATAGTGGAACTATTGCCGCCCATCCTTTGTATATGTAGGTAAACTAGTAGATGCCCCGCCCGCGTTGCGGGGCGATGGCCGAATAATTTTCAACCAATTAAAAAAAGACCACTATAATTTTGCTAGGGAAAAAAAAAAAAAAACGATGATAAGACCGTAATTTTGAGCTCAGGGCAAAACTGTAATTTTTCAGGACTAATGAGCCAGTGTTAGGCAACTCCTTGACACGAAAAAAAAAATAAAATCGAGTAAACCAATTAAAACAAAAAACCTTTATAGTTTTGGTAAAAAAACTAAAACGATGGGAAAAACGTAATTTTTAACTGAGGGCTAAATCATAATTTTAATTCAGGGATAAATCGTAAATTAAATGGACCAACGGGCGAGTGCCAGGAAGTTGCCGGCACGACTGTGATTTTGCACTGGGGGCAAACTTGTAATGTCACCAGGAAGGCAAAATGTTAATTTAAGTTGAGGGCAAAATCGTAACCTGGCTGTGAGAAAAAAAAACTAATGGCGAAAGTATAAATTTATACGGGGCAAAATCGTAAATTTGAGCCGAGGGCAAAATTAGAATTTTTAGCCGAAAGGAAAAGCGTAAATTTATTTTTTAGCGTGGGCAAAAACATAACTTTGACCTGATGGCAAAATCGTAATTTTAAGGGGAAAAAACTAATGGCAAAACTGTAAATTGAAACGGGTCAAAATCGTAATTTTTAACCGGGTGCAAAATCGAAATATTTAGCTGAGAGTAAAAGCGCAAATTTATTTTTAAGTGGGGGCGAAAACATAAATTTGAACTGATGGCAAAAGCGTAAATTTAAAGCAGAACAAAATCGTAATTTTGTTAGGCCAATAGGGGTGCCTGACACTGTTGAGCCTGCTGCCCTTTTTGGCCAATTGAAGAGGTCAACTATTACTTGCTGATGTCAGCAACTTCTCTTTGTAGTAGTTTAAATTATTAATCAATAAAGTTTGTTTGTTTAGATTTTATCAAAGCTTATTTTAAATTCTAATATATTCGTATATATCTTAATAATATTGTACCATTTCTATTCTCTAAATAGTATGTTCGAATACGCATTTTTTTAATAACAGACATAGAATATGTTTCCATCTTTATATTCTACAACACGAGGCTTTCACAATATAAAAAGATGGGTTAACTGCTCCATTTTCAGCTATTGTTATATTATAATATATATTATGCAAAATTTATCAAAACCATAAAAGAGTTATGAGTTAACTTCAATCACAGATAAAACTAGCTGTGATATGCATGGTAACAAAACAAAAAATAAAACTGGTTTGGAGTTAACTTCAATATTCCTTATAGAATAAGTTTTTAAAAAATGGGCTTAAGAGATAAACATGGCCTTGGGCTTTTGATGGTTTGCACAACACAAAAAAGAATAGGGTCAAGTGCGTTGAGTTAATGGGTTCGTGTAGTTATAGACTTTATGTTACTTCAGGCCCAAGTGCTTGCTAAAAACATTCTCATTCTCTCTGATTTCTGCAACTTGGTTTATACCTTTAAGTTGTTGGGTATGTTATCAATATTCTTTAACTATTACTCTTTTGATCTTTTATTTGGGATTTAATAGTTTTCCTATTGCGATTTCCAAGTACAATGTAACACCTAGACAAATCCTATATTGATCATAGACAAGATCAGAGCCGTTCCAACGTTTTTTGAGTCCCTAAGCGAACTACAAAGTCGGGGCCCTATTGAATTGGTATAAAGAAAATCACCAACTCAGATTGAGATTTGAGACAATGAATAACCATAGCGATGATTTTTCCTAATTTCGCGCAATCCGCAATCAGTTTCACATTGGTTATTTAAAAGGCGTCGCAAGTAAGAGGTTTGGTGTGTTGTGGTGCTGCTTTTGGATTCTCGAATGAAGCGTGCGATGACAGTGTGGATAAATTAAAATATATGTAAATAAAATAAAATTTGGAGGCCCTTGTTTTGGGTGGCCCTAGGCCTTAGCTTAGATTGATAAGCCTAACGGGCTGGCCCTAGACAAGATAGACGTTTAAGAAATGTCACGTCTCCAAAACCACCAACGTATTTTGGGTACATTGTCTGTGGATGAGGGATAATTCCACAGATAAGCATTCTCGGATGGGCATAATCCGAGGATGGGTGCCCTCTTGGTAAGTCTCCAACCGAGTAACAAAAAAAAAAAAAAAAAAAAAAAACAAAGCCGTAAGCTTCTAGTGGTCAAAACAGACAATATTGGTTGGTATAAGAGGCCGGATGTTACATCCAACATGTTCGACCTGCAATGTATTGTACTATAACCTCAGTTTGGGTATATTCATCTTCAAGTTTGGTTGTTTTCTTTTCTGATGGTTACATTTCCAGATTGGCCAACCTATTTTTATGTACTGGTTTCAGTTTCAGATACTTGCATAATGTACAAAAGCCACATGCACATGCATATATCATGGCTTTCAGTCTTACTCTTTGAATTGATAACAAGTAGCTGCACATGCATGACATCATAACTTTATACAATGGACTCTTGTGATCATCTTTTACTTGAATAAATTTTCTACTTTTAACTGTCTAAGTTTGTATTTTAGCAACTTATTCTTATGTTTCTATTGCCTTGAATTGTACATTTATCTATGTTTGTATGCATTATTTGTGCAGTGGCATGTGCTGTCAGTAATATACTAATCTTATGCATCATTTCAGGAGTTAGTTCAATTTGGGTAATTGGTCATCTTTTGAGGGAGGATAGAGGCTCTTGTCTATATTAAACTTTAAAAAAATACGACTAGATCAAGCGGGCCCCACTCGTGAAGAAACGTCTACTTCTATTGCCCTCGAATGCGAGATTTCATCACCATGATCTATGTCCACACGCTATGTGGCATTAGTCGATCGAGCTACAACTCTATTCTTTATCTATATACGCAATGTATATAGCGTGTCGTTTTAACTAAGGCTTTGTAACAAACGTACACGGTTTTGATGATACATTTTGCTATAATTCGTAATTTTCCTGTTTAGATTAATTTGTTACAATTATAGTTTCATGAGTAAAATGCCAAAATGGTCCCTGAGTTTAGGCAACTTTTGCTACTTCAGTCTAAAAATGAAACGTTTTGCATCTAGGTCTCTGAGGTTTCTTTTTTGTTGCCATTTTAATCCAATTTACAAATTGGGTTAGAATTTTCCGTTAACTACTCCCATTTTTTTCGGTTTCCTCATTTAATGAATGGTATAATCATCATTTTATGCCATAATATATTTTAATTAAATAAGAAAAACGATAAAAAATGGAAGAAGTTAATAGAAAATTCTAATTCAGTTTGCCAATTGGATGAAAATGACAAGAAAAATGAAACCTCATGGGAACCAGATACAAAAAGTTAAATTTTTGGACTGAAGTGGCAAAAATGGCCTAAACTCAAGGATCATTTTGGCATTGAATAAACTATCAAAATGATCCCTAAGGTTTGGTCACTTTTGTCACTTTAGTCCAAAACTCAAACCTTTTGAATCTGGGTCCCTTGGTTTCAATTTTGTTGCCATTTTCATCCAAAATCAAAATTTAGTAGATTTTTTAGTTAACATCAAGCTTTATTGTCTTTTTCTCCTTTTAATGAAGGGAAAAAATAGTATTTCAACGTTTTATTATAACAAATTAAAAAAATCTGATAATTTTACCTTTCATTAAAATTGAGGAAAAAGACAAAAAAACTGGATGCTAACTGAAAAATCTGGCTAGATTTTGATTTTGGATGGAAATGACAACAAAATTGAAACCACAGGGACCCAAATTTAAAAGGTTTGAGTTTTGGACTAAAGTGACAAAAGTGACCAAACCTTAGGGACCATTTTGGCAATTTACGCTGTTGGCATTTTCCTCTAGTTTCATTATTGACGGCATTTAACTGTTGGGTAGGCGTGGGAGGCTATTTGAGTATTCTTGAAGGATTTAATTTGTCAATCATGGAATCCTAACAATTAGATGTCTAAACTTATATTCAGTATTTTCACCATCCATATAGCTTTCAATTAACACTTTCACTTGTTATCTTCTAACTTCTTTATCTCATCTTTATCATGTTTTTAGTAGACCTTTTACATTTATATAAACTCAATATAAGTATTTAACTCATGTGTGAGTGACAAATATGAAACACAAAAAATGGGACGACATATCAAAACTCTAGTATCGATTAAAGATGCATGAGAAAATAATAAATCGCATGAGTCTTTTTTATAAGCTAGGCCGACTTTGGGCAAGCTCAGGAGGTGCGACCACACACGACCCATTAGGGGCGGAGACAGCATAGAACCAGCCGTAGCACGGGCTACGGCTCAAAGTCGTGTTCGCAGTGTTTCGCAATGTTAATTTTTTGTTTTTTTTCGATTTTATATAAAGGATACCCCTAAAAAAATACGAGGATACCCCTATAAAGGATTTTATATGAATACACCGTAATTTTTTTTTTGGGATACCCCTGGTGTTAAAGTCTAGCTCCGCCACTGCGACCCATTACCACAGGGATGGGTAGGGAATTTTTAACTTTTTTATATATTTTATTTATATAATTATTTTAAAATAAAACCTATAAAATTTATAACACAACTATATTCTACAACCCAATAACTCTTTTAAACTTAATATATATATATTTTTTTTAAAAAGCCAACCAAATTAAACAAACCTAATGAAGGTTTTAATTTTAGGGACCTTTTTAGTCGTATAGAACATTTGAATTCTCGGGACGAACGGGCGATTCTGTTTATTAACTTAAAAGTAAAATGTCAAAATCGCTGAGATTTTGGCACTTTTGGCTGTTACATCCAAACTACGATTTTTTTTTTTTGTAACTTGACCCCTAACGTTTCATTTTTGTTGCTTTTTTCATCCAAATAACTAACTCAGAAAACATGTATCGTGAACTCAGGGACGATCCTGGCAATTTCATTAACTCAAAGACGATTTTGACAATTTACCCATTTATTTATCAGTTTTTTATTTTTTTATTTATCCTTTTTATCTTTAATGAAAAACAATAAAAACAATTATAAATATAATATATATATATATATATACACATACACACACTTTTCTTTTTTACCTTTTATTTAAAATAATTAATTAATTATAATACTTATACATAGACACACTAATTTATAATTTTATATATATAAACTCCCCATACACACTCTCTGAAACACACATAGAAGAGAGGGGGTCTCTCTCTTCTAGGGGTGCTCAGAAATAGTTTCGAATTCAATATTCGATTATCAAGAATTCGAATTCGAAATTCAAATTCGATTCAAGTCCAGTAAATCGAATACTAATTCATAATTTATAATTTTAATTTCGATTCGAAATTCGAATTAAAGTTATACATATTTATTTATTATTTTTATATATAATACATATATAATTTTTATTAGGCTATAGTATAAATTAATATAAACTTATTCTTAATATTAAAATAGCCCATTACCAATCCCTTAACTTAAATGAATTTATTACATATTTTAACTGAATTTAAATAAAAAAGAATTTATTCGAATTTATCCGAAGTTGATTCGAATTCGAATACGGATTCGAACCGAATTGGTTGGTTGTTAATCGAATTTGAATTCAATCAAAAAAAATTATTCAAAAAAACCGATTCGAACAATTCGGAAATTCGATATTCGATTCGATGAACACCCGTACTTTCTTTTCTCATTCTCTCTTCTCCACCTCCACCACAACCACCTTGTCTATCTCGACACTCGTACCTTATCTCCCCTCGTCGACCCGTCGTACTAAATATAAGTGCCACACGTCTCTCCTGTCGTACCAAACATCATTAATTTATTATTATAGTTTAATTTAAAGTAAAAAAATGAAAATTAAAAAGTAAGTGTGTATATATAAATGTTTCTATATAAATGTGTTTTTGTATATCTGGATGTGTGTATATATGTATATATGTATATATATATTATATAATTTTTTCATTGTTTTTTTGTTTTAAGATAAAAAATAAAATCTAAAATAAATTGAAAACAAAAGAAATAATGGGTAAATTTCCAAAATTGTCACTGAGTTAACGATACATTTTAACCGAGTTAGTGATATGAATGAAAATGTCAACAAAAATAAAACGTTAGAGCTCTAGTTACAAAAAATCTTCTTTGGATATAACAAGTAAAAATGCCCCTCACGAACAAATTTGGCATTTTACTCAAAACTTAACTTGAGTACATATAAATGATTAGAAGGAATTAATGATGTTATAATTTATTTTTGTGGTTTGTAAAATATTTTAGTTTTCTCATTAGATAGTGAAGAAACACTAGATAATTGACCGGAATCGAATTATCTAGGGGGTTTGGATCTGCATAAAAGGGGGGTGTTCTCTCTCGTTTGATTCGATTGCAACTGGTCTTCTTCTCCGACGGACTCTGCAAAACAAAGCACCGTTAGCCTCGTCAAGGGGAGAAAGGAGTTCTCTCCTTGACCCGACTCCGGTGTGAGAATAAGTATGTGTTTATGAAGAAGAAGATGTATTGACGAAGTGTGTGTAACTTGAATTTCATACCTGAATTGTTCTTGTATTTATAGCCGAGAGTTTTGGGCGGGAAACTCGTTGGTGAAATGTTGACGGAAGATGCTAACCCCGTAAGCGGTTACATTTCCTTCCGTTAAGCTTCTCGATCCGACGTGAGTGCACACGGATCGCTGTTTAGATCCACGGCTGGGGGTTTGCCACGTGGAAAGTGATTAAGTGGAGGTTTCTCTCCAATTACATGCTATCATTGTGATCTCAAGGATGCCTGAGGTGATGACACGTGTCCAGACGGTTATAACCGTCCTAGTGATGCACGATTGTATTCTTCTAGAAGATTACTGCTGTAATCTGGTGTGACTCTTTATCGTGTGGTATCAGTTAAGTAAATAATATCCAAGTCTGGATACTATTAAGCGGAAGTGCTTGGCTTAGGATTTTCATCCTTTGTTTATGGAGAAGAGCGCAAGGATTTATGATTTCCTTTTGGCGCGCAAGTGTTGTCTGCTATCTGTTTCTTAAGCCTTCTTTGTAGGACCAGTGTGCGGCCGCGCAAGGTCAGAAGGGCTGATCGACCAGGTTGTGGTATGGTCCTAAGTACTTGTTGCAAGGTTTTTAGGACCTTACCCCTTCAAGTCCCCCCAGTCTAGTGTTGCTCTTATGCAAATGAGTGGAGCACTGGACTTATGAGAGATAAATGTTTTTTTTGGCGCGAAAGTAGGGAATCTTCTATGAGAAGATTTACTTTGCTTTTAAGGATTTTTGAAAATCTTTGACTTTGGATGAGGCTGGTACAGTAAGGACTGAGTGACAGGCTGTCACTGTCAGTTGTCCCTTACTGTCCGTGTTTTGCACGCGCGCGTGAACTCGCGTTTGTGTTGATTCTCACTCGCTCTGTTGCTTGGATAACTGTGATATCCGAAAAAGGTGCCATGGCAGTTACCGATGCTATTTATTGCGGTGAGTATATAAGTTTGCTTGAGTTGCCCCTTTCTGTTAATCATTGCTTTTTTGAAAACTTTTCCCTTTCCTTTCTTCGTTATCCGTTTAAGAAAAGATTCGTCATTTCTGCCTCTTATGTCAACCGGAGAACACCAATAAGACTTATCCGAAGAAATGTCTGCTGAACTTCCACCGTTAAAGTGCACTAGAGCAACTTTCGATGGTTTGGTTCGGAATCTTAGATTCCCGGAGAACTGGGGTGCTCTGTATCCTGAGGAGACAGCGGCAGATGCTCTGGCTGGGTATATCACCCTTTTTTGGGATTTTTTCTGTGAAGGCAACTTTCGTTTGCCTGCAACAAAATTTTTCCTTGAAATCCTTGAGTATTATAAGTTGCATATCTCCCAACTGCACCCTATTGGCATGGTTAGGGTTCGACATTTTGAGTTTGTGTGTCGGGCGATGCATATTGAGCCGACAGTCCCTCGATTTAGGGTTTTTCACCAAATGCATTGTCCCCAAGGGTTTTACTCGTTTGTCCAAAGAGCGTATGCAAAGAAGATTTTGCAGCATCCTCCGAAATCTTTCCATGATTGGAAACAAAAAATTTTCTTTATCAAGGCAGGGGTGATTCCGATGAGGATGGTTCTAAGGGGAAAAGAAGACGTCCCTATTGAAACGATTCGGACCCCTGTTGACGAGAATTGGTATCAAGATCTGAAGGAAGTTCCTAACCTTACCTTGCCGGAGAAAGCCCTTGTTGGGGCTAGTATGAGTTTGAATTGGAAAATGGACCGGGAAGACAAACCGGTGTACACGGAGGAAGGTCATGGTAAGATTGGGGTTTTTCCCCTTTTTGCCTTTCTCCCACTTTCTTCTTCTTTTTTTACATGCTTTTCTTCTTCTGCAGTTGTTTCATTGTATGTTGTAGCATACAAGAGAGAAGGCGGAAAAATAGGTACTATTAAGAAGAAGCCTGATGAAGAGCTTTGGTACCATCGAATTGTGAGGAATTTTGTGCTTCCTCAAGAGGCTGATTTATCCGCCCAACCTGTCGCTGGCGTTGGTGAGCTTGCGCACTTTGTTTGTTGTTCGCTTTCTGTAATGCATCTGAACTTTATCCTGCGCTTTCATAGGTCCATTGTCAAATTTGGGCATAGGCCCTGAGAAGAAGAAGCGCGCGACAACCGGTAATGTTGCGCCTAAAAAGGGTGATGCAGAGAACACTCATTCCTCCAAAGTAAAAAATGTTGGAGGAGAGAAGAAAGGTATGCGCCATTCTTCTGACTCCTGGTGTGATTATGTGGTGGTTTCTGACTCTTTGGAGGGTCTTGCGCCTGCAGTTACTGTTAGGAGGCCGAAACCTGAACCGAGAAACACTGATGATATCCCTCCATCCAATCCAGATGATCCCATTGACTTGGAGTCTAGTCCTGAACACTTGGTGCGGACGAAGGCGGGTAAAAGGAAGCAGACTGATGCTGAAGTTGAGGGTAAACCCTCAAAGAAGATCCAGAGGAAGAAAATTACCAGGAAAGGCAATCTGGATGCTTTTATTTCTGAGTCTGTTCCTGGTAAGTGTTACCTTTGCTTGTTTTCCCTTATGTGCATTAGACATTTACAGACTTTGTTGTTTTTTCAGAAGTCTCTGTTTCTCCTGTTCCCACAGAACCGCAACCTGTGTTTAATGAAGAACTCCCACCTTCTCCTCCGCGTGCTTCCGCTGCTGTTCATTTAAAAACTACGGAGGTTCCTGATGGTGGTGTGGAGAAGACTGTTGAGGCTGACAAGCCTGTTGAAGTTGTTGCGGAGGTTGAAAATGTTGTGAGCCCGGTGGTGGTGGATGATGCTGGTAACCCCTCAACTCCTGAACCTGTTGCCCATGATAAGGAGAAAAATGCGGAAGAAATTCCTGTTATATCTTCTCCTTCCAAGGTTTCTGGTTCTATGCCTGAGAAAGTTTCTGCTGAAGATCAGGGTTCATTTTCCGATGCAGGCAAAAGTTCTCCAATCCGCCCAGAGGAAACCCTGGGGGATTATTATTACAGAGCTTATTCGGAGAAAGATGCTTCCGAGCTTCATGCCCCTATTTGGAATTTGAAGAAAGGTGATACTTTCTCGGATTGGCGCGTGTGCCGAGATTGGTTGCAGGGGACATTCCCGCCTGGGGAGATCAAGTTTCAAGAAAGTCGACATCATGAACAAACTTATCATGCTTACCTTGAGGAGACTGCTTCTCATGTTTCTACCACTCATCGCATAGTGCGCGAGTGGCATAGTATGCATAAGGATTGGGAGGCTTTCAAGGTGTCACAAAAGAAGCTTGTTAATGATGAAAAGCGTTTGGCTCAGTTAAAAGCTAAATTGGAAGCTGATCAAGCCAAGTTTGAGGCTGATCGTAAAACTGAGAAGTGGTCTGTTGCGGGCTGGAAGAGGAAAGCGGAAGCCGAAGCTGCCCTTCTTTCCGAAGAACGCAAAAACTGGAAGAAAATTTGCGAGAAAGATAATGCTGAGAAGGTAAATCTCCGCAATGTTATCAATAATCTCAAGGCTGAGATTGAAAAACTGAAGAAACAGGATGCGGAGATAGAAAAGTTGAAGAAGGAGAAGGCTGATGCAGAAGCTGCGCTAGAAGAAGCGCGTTCTCATAGGGAGCGCAGTGAGCAACGAGAGGTACATGCTTGCGCCACTCTTGCTCTTAGAGACAAAGAGTTAGAAGAACTTACTGCTTTGCTTTCTGACCAGGAACAGCTTAAAAAGGACCTGGAACTTGCGCATTCCGAAAGGGCTGAAACTTCTCGCCGTTTGACTGAAACCGAAGAAAAATTGGAAAATTCTGAAACGGCGCGGGCCACAGCGGAAAGCGAGCTTGAACCTTTAAAGAGTGATATGGCGTGGCTGAAAGATCGTGGAATTGCCTGTGTAAGTTGCTTCTTATTTTTCGTTGCGGAAATGTTTGTGTGCCTTTATTTACCCTCTTGTTTTCATAGGTTTCCGAATCAGTGTTGAATTCTGAGGAGTTGGATAAAACCGTTGCGCGTTTAGTTGTTGCTGCGCGAAAAGATGGGTATGCCCAAGGATATGCTGAATGTTCTCATCATGTGAATATCGCTTTGAAGGTTGATTGGGATACCAGCAAATCCGCAACTTATGGCGTTGACACTGGTGCTGCGCTTACTGCTTTGAAGGCAGAATTTAACAACTTGCAGCTTCCCGTTATGGATCTTATAAATGTTGCGCTGCAATCTGACGATCACGTAGCACAGCTAAAAGAAATCTTTCCGGATGAAGGTGAAGATTTAGCGTAGATTTCTTGTGACATTGTATTGAACAATTTTTGTAATATTAGGGATGTATATCCCTTTATTTGTTGGTGCGCTGTTGCGCAAGTAACTAAAACACTGCCGTGTTTGATAGTTTTTAAGGCGTATTTGTACGCCGAGAATAGTATGTCGTGTTTTTTAGTTTACAATATTTTGCATGAATACAATTACTTTTATTGAGTAAGGCGAATGAAGTTGGTATAAAGCTCATGTGTGAACTTATGGTCGTTTGTGACGTAATCACTGACCGTTCATGAGGCTTGTTTTGTAATTACCATAATGTTTTTGCGCTTACTAAAAGAAATTGCATGCACTTTGTAAGAAAAACACAAGAATAATAGAAAATTTGCTGTTTATTTCTGGATAGGGCACAGGGGCCATTACAAAGTTTTCTAATAAATATATGAGACTTAACCTACTCTATTCTTCCGCTTTGTCTTAATAGATCTTGTCTTTCTGCGCGGAGACCATAGAGTTTCCTCTTATTTTTTCGCCCTTTTGCTCGGGCCTTCTTTGCCTCGAGTTATCTGCTTTATTTCTTTGCGCACGTTTTGCAGCAGATGTGTGAGTTCGCCGCTTTTAAGGGCTTTTTCAATCTCAGTGCGCAAAGAAATGCAGTTGTTAGTGGTATGACCACTGTCCTTGTGATATTCGCAATATTGGGCTGGGTCTTGTCCACGCTTGTTTTTCATGGGGATTGGAGGCTTGAACTGATAATCTTCAGTGCTCAAAACTTCCGCCGGGGTCTTAGTTAAGGGAGTCCATTGTCTCTCCCTATTCTCCTGTTTGGTTTCCCTCTGCGCGGTAAGCTTGTTGATTGTTGCTCGAGCATCTTCAGATGAATGGTTGCTTGAGCCAGAATCACGCCATGTTTTCTTGAACTTCCTCCCGCCAGTTGAGCTTAAGTCGGAGGGTCTGTTGTGTGGTGGCGACGCCTATTAGTGGTAAGGTTCTTTTCTGTTTGTGCATAAACCTTAGCTGCTGCCATCACTTTCTCCCAACTCTTCGGGGGACCTTCCGTGTCACACCCCCAAAATCCACACGCGGAGTATCACCGCTTGGAGGCGTGACTGATCAGGATCAAACCACTAATCATATTGAACAAGTAAATAATTAAATGTAAAAGTCCAACCAGCACGCTTAGTGTCCAAAACAAACATAGTTAAGTTATGAGCGGAAGCAAAATGTTCAAAACCAATTCAAAAGTTTAATTATCAAATGTTTAACATGGCACACAGCTGTCCATGTCCCACAACGACTCTTCCTTGTGCAAGCTCCAGCTAAGTACCTATAGACCTGCAAAGCATGTAGTAACGAGTCAACAACAAGTTGAGTGAGTTCACGTTTGGTTGTCCAGTTTATAGTTGTTCCGAAAACACAGTTTTCTCTTAACCAGCTATCCAGCCGTGGGGGTTACCCCATAGTTCGAAAAACATTTATTAGTTACCCGTTCTTACGTTGGCTATTCCAGCCCGGCACTATGGTCGTGGGGGCTACCCCATGTTTAATTCACCAGACTCGTTACCATATCGACTACTAACGTTCGTCATGTTTAAGTGCCCTAACGTCTGTGTCTATCATCACTGACGTGCCATAGTCCATTAGTCCACGCCCGTCCTCTGCGGCACGGTGTGAGGTTTGTTAAACCTAATAGCGCTATTTAACTAATGACCCGTTCGCCATTGGCCTCGGCGATTAAGTCGATATAAAAGGAGGGACTTCGTTGATAGAGTTCTAGTCTAGTATAGTTAAATCCGTCTCATACTGGACGAGGAATCTATGTTCCTGATTACGTCTCAACAGGACGAGGAATCTATGTTCCTGATTACGTCTCAACAGGACGAGGAATCTATGTTCCTGATTACGTCTCAACAGGACGAGGAATCTATGTTCCTGATTACGTCTCAACAGGACGAGGAATCCCTATTCCTTAACCCATTCCCAACCCCTGGGAATCCCATGCTTTGTAACGAAGTGTGAACTCACCTTGGTTTGCTCGGCAGATACACAGAAAGGTCAAGTCTAGCAGCTAGTGGTCAACCACGTCCTAACATGGTTATCATACAAGTCAGGTTTAGGTTCAAATAAAGTACGTATGATTACACATAGTCTAACAGCTTCTCAACACACATTAATCACGGCAAACACGTATAACACATTAACAGTAGCAGTTAAGTACTCATCATGTCCAATTTGTGCGACCCGAAAGATAAAGCCCAATAACCAACGGCCCAACCTATTGTGCGATCAGCATACTTGTGCGATCCACAATGGGCTGTGCGATCCAGTCATGCCCGGCCCAAATGACATAACAGTCTAACACATAAGCGGCCCAAACAATTAAGCAAACAGTTTAACTTGTGCGATCCAATTACTCTTGTGCGACTGGATCAGTCCTTGTGCGATTTAAGATTGGGCTTTGAGGCCCAACAGTGTAACAGTTCCGATGGTTTGTGTGTGGCCCAAGGAGGTGATTTAGTCCAACACATATTGCGGCCCTAATTGGTGACTGTGGCCCAACTAAAATGGCCCAGAATAGATGTGAATTAATTTGTGATGTGCAACCCTAATACATCAGATCCAAACATTTATACACATCAACGAATTGTGCATTACAATATCATTAAAATTCATAATATATTATACAACTTAACCGACAATTCACACCAATCAATAAATCGTTTCTTTCATGCATCATCACATTAAATTAACAATGATTTTTATTCCAATAAGCATCTCATGTATAAATCATGAATATCCTCTACTAACACACAACCGTAGGGTCCCTAGCATGTGCAAAATCATCAACAAAGTGACATCAAACGACACATACATCAGAGGATAACATCATATTTGGCGGCAATGCACAAAGTCAACATTGGTTTTTGAAGAAACCTAATCATCACGTGTCCACCATATTTATCATTATTATACTATTTAAATTATCAACAAGCACACATATAAACAATTTCATCTCCCCTGACAGTTCACATGCAATCACATAATATGGCACATGCAATTCTATTTATTAAACAAAACATAAGTGGCTGCCATTCACTATCACACATGGCCGAGAATGGCCAGATCATGATTCGGATAACCCACTGTCCTATGCAAACCCTAGTTTCTAAAACATAAAGACATCCTATGATTCTGAGCATACATCACATAGGTTCGCATATAGACAAAAGAATTCAAATAAAGCTAAAACAAGTAAGATCATACTAACCACACGATTGTAGAGAGTGCATTATAGCGAACAGGGGAAATTCTTCGAATGATCTAATTGCCGTCGCCAAGAAAGAGGCTCTAGGGTTTATTTGTTGAGCTTTTTGTGTTGTAAAACATTGATCATGTTACACGTGCACAATATTAATAACAATAGGTTTGGGGTCGGTTACCCTATTAAGCCGAAGTGGGCTCAAGCCCAAGTACCCATTTAAAATCTAATATGTATTTAATTTGTAAAAGTCTAGTGAGTTGGTCATGATTTAATTTGCAATGGTCTAGTAGGCCGAACAATACTCACAAATATAATAAATATTTTGCACCCCAAATATATGAAACACACTTTGCAAATAAGTACTAGGTTAAATTGAATAGAGGCCTTGAAACTCGGGTTGTCACATTCCGTCCCAGACAGGACCTTGATCATATCATCGCATCTGACCGCGTATTTGAACTGTGCGCGGATCAGTTGCTCGTGGACTCCCCCGATCTCCAGCACTTCTTTATTGTGTCGGGTGATAAACTCCTCCAGACTTTCGTCGTCATGACGCCAAATATTCATCACATCTGATGTGTCCCGGATAGATCGTCGCTGTTGACTGAAATGAGTCAGAAATTTCTTGCGCAGATCTTTCCATGATGTGATGTTCCCGATGGGTAAGTTATTGAACCAAATTCTTGCAGCGCCAGTAAGGATCTGTACGAAAAGATGACACCATAATGGTAGAGTCCAGCCACCTACTAGCCCTGCGCTTTTAAAAACCCTCAAATGGTCATCGGGGTCTGTCAGCCCATTAAATTTACCACGTTGGACGATAACTTAGCTTTCTCAAGTGGAGCCAAATCTATTTCCATGATGAACTTTGAATTTTCCGCTGCTTCCGCAGAGCGGTAAATCAAATCATAGTTGTGTTCAGCCTCAGGGTTATAAACCGCATGAGGTCTGCACTTGTTGTAATTGGGCTGCAATCGGTTAAATACGCTAGTACTTTCACCCACACGGTAAGTTGTATCAGATTCATCGGTGTGGGTGTTCTGTTGAGGACCCAACCTAGTGTGAATTGATTGTCTTCGGTGAGGGTGTGATTCATCTCGATACTCTCGTTGATGACTCCCAGATTGGGTATACTCATGTCTCGACGGAGATCTGGAATATACCTCTGTGTCCTCGATGTGAGATGGGCCCTCACGTTGAGAAGCATGAGCACGAGATCCTGGCCTTCTCGGCTGAGTTTGAGGTACAGTTTGTGCACACAGCTGTGTGTATACTGCATTCAGAGCCCCTTGAGACCTGACATACCAGGAGATTGGAGTTTCTCCTGGGGGCAGAATTGAGTGAACAGGGTTTTCTGGTAGCACCCCTGGAGTGACAGGTTCATTTACTCAATTGGATTGAACCTCGTTGTCATCCGAGGCATCCTCTGGAATTCCTTCGACCTGAAAGTTGTTTCCGACGTTCGGCCGAGGGCCGGTTTGCCGATGAGACGACGTTTCTTCCATATGCAGATGGAGTCAACAGGGTAGATAAAAAACGAGAGAAAATTGGATGAAATAGAGAAATCGGTGGGCGCCAATGAAGAAACACTAGATAATTGACCGGAATCGAATTATCAAGGGGGTTTGGATCTGCATAAAAGGGGGGTGTTCTCTCTCGTTTGATTCGATTGCAACTGGTCTTCTTCTTCGACGGACTCTGCAAAACAAAGCACCGTTAGCCTCGTCAAGGGGAGAAAGGAGTTCTCTCCTTGACCCGACTCCGGTGTGAGAATAAGTATGTGTTTATGAAGAAGAAGAGGTATTGACGAAGTGTGTGTAACTTGAATTTCATACCTGAATTGTTCTTGTATTTATAGCCGAGAGTTTTGGGCGGGAAAACTCGTTGGTGAAATGTTGACGGAAGATGCTAACCCCGTAAGCGGTTACATTTCCTTCCGTTAAGCTTCTCGATCCGACGTGAGTGCACACGGATCGCTGTTTAGATCCACGGCTGGAGGTTTGCCACATGGAAAGTGATTAAGTGGAGGTTTCTCTCCAATTACATGCTATCATTGTGATCTCAGGGATGCCTGAGGTGATGACACGTGTCCAAACGGTTATAACCGTCCTAGTGGTGCACGATTGTATTCTTCTAGAAGATTACTGCTGTAATCTGGTGTAACTCTTTATCGTGTGGTATCAGTTAAGTAAATAATATCCAAGTCTGGATACTATTAAGCGGAAGTGCTTGGCTTAGGATTTTCATCCTTTGTTTATGGAGAAGAGCGCAAGGATTTATGATTTCCTTTTGGTGCGCAAGTGTTGTCTGCTATCTGTTTCTTAAGCCTTCTTTGTAGGACCAGTGTGCGGCCGCGCAAGGTCAGAAGGGCTGATCGACCAGGTTGTGGTATGGTCCTAAGTACTTGTTGCAAGGTTTTTAGGACCTTACCCCTTCAGATAGATAGGGAGCGGATCATAAGAAAACTAAAAAACTACAATTGTTTTTAAAATAAATCACTATTTACTATGTATAATAAACAATTTTTTTCAAAAAAAATAGTATTGCACATGTCATTATATGTATATGTTGTATATGCAATTTACCCTTAGAGTTTAGGTTTTGGGTTTAGATTACAGAGCTAGTTTTTTGGGGGGTTTTGGTTTAGGGTTAGGTTTTTCGGGGGGGGGGGGGGGGGGGGTTAGGATTTTTTTCGTATTAATGCACATATGCAGTACTTATTTTTATTTAATATTTTTAAATTTTTTATAAGTTAATAATAGCGAATTTAGAGAATAATTTGAAAAAAATAGTTTTTTGGTGTGTTTTTTATGCTTTTTAGGTAGCTTTTTGGTTTTCTCATTTAAACTAGTTTTCTTATGATTTATCCCATATATATATATATATATATATATATATATATATATATAGTGGAGGGTTCAAATGTGAAGAAATTTTTTGTAAGAATAAAAAAGAACAATCTTCAACCAATAAGAATGATTCTTTTTACTTCATTTAATTTTTGTCTTTAATATAGGTGTAAGGGTATATTGGTAAAACTAGACAGATCATTAATTGTTTGTCTTCCTTTTTAATAGCTAACTAAATTAAAATTGTAACTTATTTTCAAAAAAAAATATATTTTTTCAAAGAAGAAAAACATTATTTTAAAGTGTATGATAATGTATGAGGTGTGTAGGATGAATTACGAGTTGTGTAGGATAAATTTTAGTATGTGTATGATAAATTTCAAAAACGTGTAGGATAAATTTTGATGTATCTAGGCAAAAATTTTAGTGTGTAGGATGATAGTCTTTATGACTAATTAATTAGTCAAAATTAATAATAAATGAGATGAGAGAAAAACTATTTAATATTTTACAATTGTACCCTTTGTTCTTTTTCTTCTCAATTTGAATTTCTTTTCAAATGAAACTCCCCTATATATATATATATATATATATATATATATATATATATATATATATGGGGCCGCTAAAATGAAAACCACCCCATTTGTAAGAACCGAGAGAACCGCTTTTCAACTATTAGATCTTCAAGATGGATGGATGAGATTAAAAATAATTAAAACTAATATTAAATACTTTTTGTCTTATTATTTTTTAATATTTTAATACAAAAGGCTAGTTTAGTAAATTTACACTTTTTTGTCTTTTTATCTTTATTGTTTTTTTATTAACTTTTTTTATTATTATATTACTTGTTTTTTTAAAACAGAATTTTTTATTAAAAACCATTTTAGATCCATATTTTTAAACAAAAACAATTTTTTCACGCCGTTTTTTAGCCCGACTTTTTCACACGCCGTTTTTTACGCCATGTTTTGCGCGTCGTTTTTTTAACGCGTCGTTTTTACGCCGCGCTTTTACGCGCCGTTTTATACGCCCCGCTTTTACGCACTTTTTTTACGCGCCGTTTTTTATCCCGGTTTTACGCGCCGTTTTTCACGTCCCATTTTTCGCGCCGTTTTTACGCCCCGTATTAACGCCCCTTATTTACCGGTCGTTTTATCACCCAATTTTTTTACAAGCCATTTTTTATGCGCCGTTGTTATGCGCTGATTTTTTTTACAAAAAACAATTTTTGTCAGGATTTTTTTACAAAAAACGTTTTTACGAGCCTGATTTTCACCCGCGCCGTTTTTACGCCCCCGTATTTACGTGTCGTTTTCTGACCCGGTTTTTTTACGAGCCGTTTTTTACGACCCGTTTTTACGCACCGTTTTTTACACCCCGTTTTTTACGTGCTTTTTTTACGCGCCCATTTTTTACGCCACGTTTCTTTTCCCCGTATTTACTCACCGTTTTTTTACACACACATTTTTAATTTTTTTTTACGGTTTTAAACTTTTTTTACGAAAACTTTTTTTACGGTTTTAAACTTTCTTTTTACAAAAAAACTTTTTTACAATTTTTTTTTTACAAAAAACTTTTTAACAAGGAACAAAATTTTATACGATTTTTTTATGGTATTAAACTTTTTTTTTACACACACGTTTTTTAAACTTTTTTTACGTTTTTTTACGAAAACGTTTTTTACGTTACAAAAACTTTTTTACCAAAATTTTTTTACAAATTTATTTTTTTATAAAAACTTTTTTTACAAAAGACAAAAATTTATACGAAGACTTTTTTCCGGTTTTAACCTTTTTTACAAATATTTTTTTTACCAACACATTTTTAAACTTTTTTACATTTTTTACGAAAACTTTTTTTACGGTTTTAATTTTTTTTTAACAAAAATTTTTAAATTTTTTTTTTATAAAGTAACAAAAAGAGTAGAGAGAAATGTGAAGAGAGAGAAACTGAAGAGAGAAATTGAAAAGATTCTAAAAATAGACTTTAATGAGGAGAGAGAGATGATTTGATGATTTTGTTTAAATGACTATATTACCCTTTTGGTTGTCGTTATCAGATAGGTGGAGAGTCGTTCTCGAGGTTCTTACAACTGGGGGTAGTTTTTATTTTAGCGGCCCCCTATATATATATATATATATAAGATCAAGATTAAAGGGAAACCATTCCGAGTTGGGAGAACTTAGAGAACTCAACCTTCCCGTGCAAGTTTTGCCCCTATTTTTTCACACCCTTATATTAAAATGTTAGAAAATACTACAGTAAAAAAATTAATTTTTTTTCGAAGTGATGTTTTTCGGCCTCTTACAGCAGCTGTAAAAAAACTGATGACATCACTTTTTACCGAACTTACGGCTGCCGTAAAAAAAACTAGTTTTTTATTTTTTTGGAAAAGTTGATTTTTTAAGGATTTTTGGTAATTTTTTTTTTTGAAAAAACCTTTCGTAAGACGGAGTTCTCTAAGTTCTCACAACTCGTGTAAGGTTTCATTTTACCCTAAGCCTATATATATATATATATATATATATATATATATATATATATATATATATAGGCTGAGGTTATAAAGTGAATACTAGTGTATTTGTAAACTAAGTGAACAAATCCTGACAATTGATTTACACACGTGTATGGCTAGGATTTCATCAATAAATCGTAAAATACACTAGTATATTTCATTATCAAATTTTGACCATTGATTTACACACGTGTATGAACATGATTAATTCGCTCAGTTTGCAAATACACTAGTGTTCACTCTTGAAACTAATCATATATATATATATATATAGGAGAATGATCCATTAGGAACTACCCTTTATTGCGAGAACCGCGAGAACCAGTGTGAACACAAACAGTAATTCCTAAAAAAATCTAAAAAACACCCATTTTTTTATTTTTTTACTATTTTTTTTTGAAAAATCGCTATATTTTGTTAATAAAAAAATATAAAAAAAATTCGAGTAACAGTTATCCATGCACATTTGCATATGTATAATTTCTTTGTCAAATTCCGTAGTTCATTACAAATATTAGTCAATTGCACTTTCATTTACACTACCACGTGTAATACAATACTTTTTACGTTAACAATATTAGAAATGCACATGTGCATCTATATGTATCAGCATGAAATAAGGTGTTTTGGTACACTACTTTGAATACACTTTCTCTTTCATCTATCATTCCATCCATAATACACAAAGAACATGTGCTTTTGTATCATTTCTTTGACAAATTTCGTAACTCATTACAAATATTAGACAATTGCACTTTCATTTACACTACCATATGAACTACACTACTTTCTACATTACCAATATTAGAAATGCATATGTGCATCTATATGTATCAACATGAAATAAGGTGTTTTGGTACACTACTTTGAATACACTTTCCCTTTCATATATCATACCATCCATAATATACTACCATTACCTCCTACCATCCATAATACAATACCATTACCAATATTTTGACTTTATTACATGTATATATCAACACCATTTATACCATCCAATCATCATATTACATCATAAAGTAACAACTATAGCCAAACAATAAACCACTAGATATAACTAACCAAAAAACATGTATATGGGCCTACTTCTCCATTCAAAATCACAAACTTTTTGTAACAAAACATGTTATATCATGGTTATACCTAATGATGCACATGTGCATTTTGAATATTGGTAATGTAAAAAGTAGTGTATTACAGATGGTATTGTAAATTAAAGTGCAATTGTCTATTACTGATAACGTATTACGGAATTTGTTGAAGTAATGATACATATGCACATGTGCATGGACAACTGTTACTCGAAAAAAAAAGTTTTTTTTTTTGGTAACTAAATATAGCGATTTTTGTTAAAAAATATAAAAAAAAAATTTGAGTGCTTTTTTGATTTTTTTTAGATTTTATTTTGTGTTTACATTGGTTCTCGCGGTTCTCGCAATAAGGGTGGTTCTCAAATGAACCTTACCCTATATATATATATATATATGTATATATATATATATATATATATGTATATATACGTTGAACGGCAATATAGTATAGTAAACTTATATATGAAGATACATAATGAAGATGAGAATGAAACATGATTGAAAGATAAAAAGTGGAAAAAGAATCTTGGATGGCGTACGCATGTATAAGAAATTCAACAAAAGAATTTGCGAATATGCCTTCTCGGACCCGCCAACTTATAAACCATTTTATATGATATTACATGCAAATTGTTTTTGGGAAATATTATACATCTTAAGGACTCATATACGTAACTAGTAAAATTCCTTGGCACGTAATGGTAGGAGGTTAGTCTATATCGATTCTGTTTATTACAATATCAATATGGTATCAACATTCGAAATAACAATCGAAAGAGAAAATCATAAAAATAAACTATGATATGCCTAAAAGAATGTCAACACGTGTTTATATCGATCAAAAATTGCAAAACAAATATCGGTAACCGATTGCAACAGTATCAATGTTTTTGGAACAGTATCAGCCCGGTGCGTCACGGTACTGTATCGTATCGGCTATCGCTTTAGCTTACGATACAAAAAGTTACTCTATTGCCAATACAACTCCGTTTTATATTGATAAAAAATATACACATCGCAAGGATATTTATGATTTTAGAAAGCATTAACAAAAATGGTAAGCTACAAATTAAAAAAGATAACACCTAAATGTGAGGTTTTTAAATAACAATAAGCACATCAAAACGATATATTTAGAAGTTTAGAAAGCATTACATTATATTATACTATTATAATAACGAAAAGGAAAATGACGCAAATTTAAAATAAGAATTCACCTAAATGTGAGGTAACTATGCTAACATGTATGTTTATGTTTCGATTACTTATACAATACCACCCACAACCGGTTTCGAAAGAAATTATATCGAGACGTAGATAAAAATAGTCACGTCGCAACAACATACACAAGGGTAAACTAAGTAAATTTAAAAAAGAGCTCTATTAAATGTGAGGTAGCTTTGCAAACGTGTATATTTGTGTTTCGATTAGTTGTACATTACCACTAACAACTCGGTTTCAAAAACAATTTATATCAAAACGCAGATAAAAACAGACACGTTGCAATCATATACGCAAAATTTTATATAACATTGTATCTTAAAAATTATAATCAAAAGATAAAATATACTCAAAGATAACTATATTAATAATAAATGAAAAAGAACAATATATGAAAATATTAATTCACTATTCATCCTCCTTTAATTTTTATGGATAAATATTATTAAAAATTAAAATAAATACTTTATAAATAGATTTCTACTCATGAGTAATGACGATTCACAAGTTATATCTATATCTATATTGCATAATTATAAATAGATTTCTACTCATGAGTAATGACGATTCACAAGTTATATCTATATCTATACTGCATAATAAAAGAAATCAACGTGTTACTTAATAAATAGATCTATTTTTTATTTTTTCCCGTCTCGTTTTTTTACTTATCTTCTATTAATTAAATAAATAATAAATTAATATTAAATTTATCCTAATTTGATTTTCGAATAGCTATACTCCTTCTATTTTCTCTAATAAAATATTATCTTTAAACTTAAATTATTAATTTAAGATATTTTTTAATAAAACAAATTATTTATCACGAAAACCAAACTTTGTTTATTTATTTTTATTTTCATTACTAAAAAAATTATTATATCGATATTATTACATAATTTATAAATCAAATTTTCAGAATTGGAACTAACATTTTATCACTCAGATGACTGTTGATTTGCTTCTTAAATAACGTAGAATAACATAGTTTCACAATCACCTTATCCATCACGTATCAAGTATATCGGTTAGTATTTTTAAACATATAATTTTTTATTATTATTTGTTATGTAAAATTTATTTATTCAGCCTGTGTAATACACTTGGTTTTTTTAAGATATAACCTTTTTATTATTTACTATAAGAAATTACATTTATTCAACTCGTGTAATACACAGAGTTTTTAAAATTATAATTTTTTATTATTATTTGGCATATAAAATTATATTTATTCAATCCGTACAAAATACAGGGTTATTTAAAGATATAACTTTTGTATTATTTAGTATACAAAATTACATTTACTCAACTCGTGTAATACATAAGTTTTTTAAAAATATATTTTTATTGTTATTTGGTATATAAAATTATATTTGTTCAACCCGTACAATAAACGAGGGTTATAAAGATATATTTTTTTGTTATTTAATTTATAAAATTATATTTATTCAACCCGTGTAATAAACGAGATATTTAAAAATATATTGTTTTGTTATTTAGTATATAAAATTACATTTATTCAAACTGTATAATACACGAGGTTCTAACATAGTATAATATATATATAATAAACACTTAACTAATAAAAAACATAATATCAAAGATATATTAAAATTATTTTTACTTAACATTTATTTATTTTATTAAATATAATTTATACTACGGTTATTACACATACCTTTTTCTTCTCTTTCTTTTTCATGCAAAACAAAAAATATTTCAAATTCGATATATGGAACCAAAAACACTAACCTCTAATTAGGTCATAAGTCGTTAGAATCTGAAAAAGATGGGATCCAATAACAACTCTTTATTTGAGGAGAGAAGAACAAAAAAGTATAAATCTCATGAATTATTAAATGAGTATATTTTATATTATGTTTTTTTTATAAATATAACTTAATGTAAATTTTAAGAGAATATAAGAAATCATTTGTATTTTTAGTTCTTATTATTTTGATATATACACATAGTTATATAATAATCATTTTATATAATAGAAAAATGAAAGTATAATAATGTGTAAAAAATTACAAATAAATAGTATGTATGATAGAAATTATAAATATGTGATGTTGATAATGTTTTGGCTTGTTTAAGGATTAATAGCTAACCGAAAACATATGAAAAGAGCTGGATTTTAAATCCCAAAAATCTAGAAAATTTGTTGTTATAATAAAAAAAAATCATATCAACTATCTATATTAAATTGTAATCAATTTAATTCAAAAATTTCATGTAAGGAAGTTTGTTATTTTATAAAAGAAAACTTAAAAAAAAAAGAATTGTATATAAATAATTCTATGTATAAATTATATTAATAAAATAAGATTTAACATAAATCAATTTGATTTCAAAGTTCGAACTTAAATTATATATTTGTATTTTAATTGTATATATACATAATTGAGGGAGTAAGAGAAGTTGTCAAATGACATTTAGTGAAATTATTTATTAGAAGTATGATTTTTTTTATGTTACACCCTCTTTTACCTAATTATACATATAATGTCTCATGTTAAAAAAAAATTATACATCTCAAAACAAAATTACTTTATTTATCCAATCCCAAAGAAGGATTTCCAAAAAATGGAAATCATATTATTATGATTGATTATATTGCAATCAAAGAATTCTATTAAAAAAATCCAAGTTTGGTATTTTTTGTAGCTAAGGTGTATGAATCCATTACTTTAATATATAAATCATTTTTTTTCCTACTTAAATATCCAATTGATAGTCATGTTGGTGTTTTTTTTTGTTGCTAAGGAGCATGAATCCATTACTTTAATATTTAAAGCATTTTTTCCTACTTAAATATCCAACTGATATTCTTTTCAAATAATAAAAAGTTAGTTTTTTTTTAAATATTATTATTGAAGACGCATGAACACTTAGAAAATAAATATCCAGATGATATTCTTTTACAAAAATTAATTAGTTAGTTCTTTAAAATTTTATTGAAGACGCATATATGAACACTAAGAAAATGAAAATATTATATGTCTCAAAAGTTTGAACCATGAAAACCTCACCATCTCATGTTTAAACCACCTTAAATCTATTATTAAGTTAATGGAGTGACCAACTCAAATGACGCTTCATTGTTGCTAAAAAAATTAAGAAAAGTGTTTCTGAAATATATTATCTCTGAACACTAATTCTGCTAAACCCTAATGTCAAATACTGATCTTACAAATATACTCTTTAGGATTTAGATAAAAATACAGGAGCAATTTTTCAAAGAGCAGCCGAGATTCTCATAAAGGACAATTATACCTTTACAGGTTTAGCTAGGTTTTCAAAACTAAAACGTTAAAATCTTATAATATTGTATGGATTAAGTAGACAAACGACAATAGTTTAATAAAAGGCGAATTGGAAATAAACAATCTCACCTAACTCAATTTGGCCGATAATAATCCCAAGTTAGTTATTGGCCGATAATAATCCCAAGTTAGTTATTGGCCGATAATAATCCGAACTGGTCAATTTTTTTTTGTAAAATAGTCTGCCGTTAAAATAGCTTAACGGAGTTAAGTTTTTTTCCGAATTACAAACCGATGTTTTAGGGCTTTTGACCAGAACGAAGATACAAGTCGATTGATGTAAAACTTACATCGAAATTGTGCTCGAAATGGCTTGATTTTTGTTAATTGGAAGTTTAAACACCCGAATTGAAGCACCGTTTTCGTGGGTTGGCCGGGGCAGTATTTCGAGATAAGTTTTACATCAATTGACTCGTATCCTCGTTCTGATCAAAAGCCTTAAAACATCGGTTTGTAATTCGGAAAAAACTTAACTCCGTTAAGCTATTTTAACGGCGGACTATTTTACCAAAAAAAAATTGACCAGTTCGGATTATTATCGATCAATAACTGATCTGAGATTATTATCGGCCAAATTGAGTTAGCTGGGATTATTTATTTCCAATTTGCCTTAATAAAATAACAGATGTTTTAAATAATTACTTGATTATAAAGATTGGCTCACCTCATTTTGATTATGAATTAACATATAAAATCATTATTATCAGTCTATTTTAAAGCATATATATATATATATATATATAGAGAGAGAGAGAGAGAGAGAGCGGTTAACATACATTACCAATAATCCTACATTGCGTACGTGACAATTCTGACCGTCCGATGAGAGTGATTAAAGCGTCATTAATTCTAATCGATTAGTAAGGGCAAAGTTGTAATTGCTCTTCCAAAAGGTTAAAAGCGTAATTTACATTCATTATATAACCGGCATCATCGTCTTCTCAAAATCAAAATACAAGTTTAAAACCCAAAAATCTCGCTCCGAATCGAAGGAAAATTGGAAAAGAGACCAATGACGATTACGGCATTTGAAGGTAAACGATTAGATTTGCTAAAATTTTTCATCCTTTTACATCTATTTTTAAGACATTTGATCTACAAGTGACGATACTGAGTGTGTGTTTCATGGTGAAAATAACTTAGCTACAAGGGAGAAGAGGAGCAAGAAACGAAACGATCAGGAGTTGATGGCGAAAAACATACCAGGTTTTCACCAAATCCCCATTTTTAGGGCTTGAATTTTTGGCATTCGGTTTAGAACTTTTCAACTTGCGTTTAGTGAAATTGAGTTTGGAAACATTCGTTTTTGTAATTTGATTAGGGCCAACAATCGTTTTTTTCAGATTGATCCGAACCAACAAGCGTCATTATAATTTGGGGATTTTTAACAAGCGTCATTATAAATTGGGGGTTTTTAACAAGCGTCATTATAAATTGGGGGTTTTTCAGTTTTAGAGAAACTGGTGCGGTATTATTTGAGAACATGCGTTATTTGTCAATGTATTTAGATTTATGTTTCATTTATTCATAGACTTATGATTTATATAATTTATGTTTCTTTTCAACTTATATTGAGTGGGTTACTGGAATCTGGGTTTTTTGCTATGAATAGATAACTTTATGCAGCATAGGGCATAAAGATCAACTTGAAGTATTGATAAAAGATTTGAATTTTTTTTATATGTCTGAGTTTAGTGAGAGAGCCGTGAGTGAGGATGATTTTGTTGTTTGTTTAAAATGATAAAAGGGGTGTGGGGAAAAAAATGATCAACATCTTTAGTTGGTAGTTTCAACTTAGATTGAGTGGGTTGTTGATTGTTTAAAATGATAAATCTGATGATCCTACGTGCTGTATTATTTGAGAACATGCGTTATTTGTCAATGGGTGCATTCAAACACATGTTCATCATGTTTATCCAATTGAAAATTGATATCATCTGATGATTAACCTACGGCAGTGCCTGTATTGTATGTGTTTATTATCAGAATTCTTACTGATTTGCGTGATTTTTATTTGATTTGATTCCTATGTATGCAGAGGTTGCTGACGATGATGATGTTTTGGAACCCCCAATTGAGCAGACAAAAAGACACATGCCTCCAAAGTTAACTAAAGCATCAAAGAAAGTAACTAATGTAGATGATGATGATTTTGAACCACCTATAGAAGATTTTAGAAAAAAAAGGGACAAAAGACAAAAAAGAGGCCAAATAATAGAACTGCTGAAGATGATGATGATGATTTTCTGGAGCCTATAAATATAAAGAAGATGAGAGTGGGGAAACAAGATAAGGTTCGTGACACTACAAAGCCTACAAAGACAATTAAGGTACCAGAACCAATCAGGGTGGAACGGAGACCATTCTATGCTTATCATCACGAAGCATTAAGTCTAAGGTGTAGCCATTCTTCTTTCTTGGAAACAATAAGAAAGTTTACTCAAGCACAAATAGCCGATGTTAAAAGCATAGGATTTGGACCAGTTCTTGATATAAATGTTAATTAGATATGTACCCATTTGGGATATTGGCTCGTACGAAACTATGACGAGCAAGACAGCACGCTAGACATCGGAAATCATAGGATAAGAATAACACATGATTCGGTACATGATGTGTTTGGTATTCCGAAGGGGCCAAATCCGGTTATCAAAAAAATAAGCCTCGGAATGGTGCAATAGTACAAAAAAATACTGCTACTAATGGGGTAGAAACAACCATAGATGAGTTCAAAAACCAGTGGCCCGATAAGATCAGGATCACTCATGGATTGGTTGCAGACGCAATGCATCTACAACCAAATGGTGGAAGGTTATTCAAGTTAAATTTTTTAGCGTACTGGAACACCTTATTTGTGGAGATTACAAAGTCAACCACAGTGAAACAAAGTTTTTTGCTTGCAATTGACAAAGAGGAAGATATATCAAAACTGGACTGGTGCTCGTTTGTTCTAGAATCTCTTAAAAGAACTAGACAAGGATGGAAAAATTTTGATTCACAATATAACGGACCTGTTGCTTTTCTGACGGTAAGTTTTTCATAACATCTTGATAAATATCAAGTAGAAAAGTCGATTGTTACTAACATTTCAAACTTTTGATTTTCATGTCTATGCAGCTCCTATATGCGCACGAATACAACAAAAGGCACCATTTTTTCAAGGAAGTTATCGAAATGCCTGTCATAAAGTATATGACAGGGATTATGGTTGACGACTTAGAAGAGCATATATATAACAACGGGCCACTAACAGATGTTGAAGATAATTTTGAAAATGCTGAACAAAGGGATCAGAATGAAACCCAAACGCATGGGGATGACCAGGCCCAACAACTTCAACAGCAAGATCAACATCCGCCACAGGTTCAAGAGCATCCGGTAGCCGCAGAAAACAACGACCATGAGCAACAAGGGGCTACGAAAACGTCAATAGAAGTCCTAAATAAGTATGCTCAACAGCCTTCGACATTATTGGAAGACCTTTTCCAAGACAACATCCCAGTACACGAGGCTGCAGCAGTAGAAGGAAACACCGTTGGATTAGAAAAGATGGGTGACCCTATAACAGATGAGTTCACATTACCACCTGTTGATAGCACAAAGGTCTACAAAAGGAGAAACGAGCGTGAAAAAGATCCAAACGACGAATGTTACATACCATCAACATCTGATTTTTTTGATGACTGGTATGAAGTTCGTGATATTTCAGGGTTGAACCTAGTTATGGGCATCGGGACCTAAATGCAAAAACTTATCGACTACTGCAGCACACCGATTCAGCTGACAGGGGTACCTTGTGACGAAGGAGCGCGTGAAGCCTCGAAGAAAAATAAGAAGGTTCACTATTTTGAAATAATCATGCACGATGCATAATGATATCTGACATAATGACGCTTGATATATGTATAATAACTATTGTTTTAAAAATTGATAAAATAATGACGCTACTTTAGTTTAAGGAAAAGCTAATGTGAATAGTGACATTTAAATCCTGTAGGTATTGTTGAAAAACATGGACCGTAACATAAATAAATACATTTCTCTCGTTACGCAAATGAACGAAATCGTTACTGACGCCAAGCAAAACTATTTCTGGGATCCAGAAATAATGAGAATGTGTAAACGGTGGGATGATACAGTGAAGGATACCGTCTCAACAGCTGATCATAAAACTTGTGGTAGTGATGAAGTTCCTTTAAACAAAGATGTAGAGGATGCAACTAATATTCAACAGTTCGTAGGCGATGAAGATGCAACAGTACAAAAGGAAAACACCGAAAAGACAAAGACAACAGGTAGACAACTTTTTGTTTATTTTTTTTCTAATATTATCAGCAATTTAAGTTAAATTATGATAAAACGTTTATGTTTTATAAAGGTTGTGAGAATGATGAGATTGTGAATGAAGAAGATGGGGGTATTTCAGACACATGTCTGGCACAATTATAAACTATAGAACCAGGTGTATACAGACACCCTGACCAGACGAGAGAAGGTAACAAATTTAATCATTACTACAGTAGTTACTGTCTTGTTACTGATGAACTTTATCATACAAACAGTGATTGACGCCGCGACAGCTATGGAACAAGATATAGAACAAGAGGTAAATATAGCAGAGTCTAGTCAACAAAAAACACCAACGCAAAATACGGTAACCACCTCGATGTTGAATGAACTAGAAAACATAAACCCTGAAGTGTATGGTAAAAAAACACATCCAACACATCCGCTGAAGAAACAAATGATAAATGCAGTCGGTGGAGACGCTTTTAAAATTGGCTCCCATCCTACAAACAACTTCACCGGGGAGTAGTGTAAACAAAAAAATATTGAATGAAAAAGAAAAGGATGAAATAGTGAGGGCGCATATTAAAAAGATTAAGGCTATGAATGAAAAACGAATGACAGAATTAGGTGATGCATACCGATCACCTTACTGCAACAGGATAGAAAGCTTATACGAGCCACTCTTGGATCGTGACAAAACGATCATCTCATACCTCTTATCTCCGATCGGTGATATTGGGTAAGTTCTACATTTTGTTTCTTTAAAACACCTAAAAAATATACACTAATTGACTTGTTGGTTATATGAAACAGGTCAGTGATGTACAAGTCAGAAAGTGGGTTGGAAACCTTCAAAATAATTTTTGAAAGCTTCTACCCATCACAATCCGTAGCTTCTAATGGAGTGGACGCTTTTGTAGATGTGTTAAACAATGAAGAAAAAAAAAGGGACAAAAAATCATCACCGTACAGGTTGTTCTTGCAAATTTCAATGATTGTAAGTTAATAACGCAAGTCATTTATTTGAAACAATTAATAACGCAGGTTCAACTTCCTTTAATCACGCATGTTATCAAATAATTACGCTTGTTTAAAAATATTCACGGAGTATGTGTGGAAATAACGCACGTATTATCATTATGTATTAATCACGCATGTTATAATTGAATTAATCACGCATGTTATAATTGAATTACGCTTGTTTATAAATATGTAGATACTATACTTACCGGATACATACTCATTTTTGCAGCCTGAACCAATTTATGGGCCCGAGTACAATGACAAAGCACGATTGAATGTATTTGCATTGAACCTTGAAGATACACTGGTTAAATATGGGGTGAAGAATCTTGAAACAGTGGATCTTATCTTCATTCCAGTACTGTTATCTCAACATTTCTTCTGTATATGCTTTCACTTAAAGAAGGGCGATATTGAGTTAATTGATAACTCTAGGATCAAACAAGCGTTTGGTAAACGTTACTGTGGGCGTCCCAAAATACTGGTGAAACTGCATATTTCATCTTTATATACTATAATACGTAGGTACTAATATGATTTTTTATCCGATTATAGCGTAAAGCTCTCATTCAGTACCTAAAAAACAAGATACGACAACAAGAGTGGATAAAAAAATTGGAAAAAGCAACAATAATAAGGAAAGAAATGGATTGGAGGACTCTTGAAAATGGAGTTGATTGTGGTGTCTTCACTATGAGGCATATGGAGACATACAAGGGCAAAAGACCATGGAATCCGGGGTTTGTCAACAAAGATAGAAAAGCCGTTCAAGATTCACAGCTACGGTTCTTGAGGTATCGCTACCTTAGTAAGATTGTATTATCGGAGTACAATCTTAATAGAAAACAAGTCTTTGAAGCCGCTAAGGAATTTGAGAAGAACTCGGCCAAAGTAGATATGTTGAAAGATCTAGATAAAAAAATCAGTCAACGATTAGATGAGTTATTTAATTTAAAAAAAAAGTAACCAAAAATGTTATGTATTTAAACTGTTTTTGGTACAGTGATATGTGAACAATAATTTTTTTTTATTATTGCTGTGTTTGTAATTATTTTTTATTCAGATTTTTCTTGTTTTGATGTTTATGTATACTTATACTAATAGATGACATTAATAACAAAACACAACGCCTAAGTTTCGTTATACAAAAACAGGTACAATACATAGAAAACCACTTAGATAAACAAAAAAAAAACATGGTTAAACTACTCGAAAACATACACCAAACACACATACTTAGACAACTTCAAAAGAAGGACTGTAAAAACTTGATCTTGGTGTCCATAGAGCATCTTAAAACGGCTATTGCATTCGAAAGCTCCTTTAGCTGTTTCTCATCGCGCTCTCCTAAATCAACCATGAACATCATAGCTACCTCTCAGACACTGGATTCTTTCATTCTGGATAGCAAATTGAATATTTCTTCTCTCCTCTTCATGTTCTCTCTTACCCTAGATGTCACGACCCCCGACCCACCCTGGACGGAATCGGGTGCCGTGAACAGTCCAGCGGTACCGGTGATTATTTTGAAAACGTTGCAGCGGAAATTTTATCAGGACCGTGAGTTAGGAAAAATATCAGAGTTTAGAAAACACCGGATTTTATTTAATAAATGGGATAAACCCATGTTTTATAATGGTAGCTTTAATAAAGATAAATTTTATTACATAAAAAAATATTTCTTATTTTGATTTAATTAATAAATAAGCCACTTCTTGATGCCTTTCAGTGCCGTATCCATCTATTACTCCAATCTACTGTAATTACCTGAAAAGTGTTTTAAAAAGGTTTTGTCAGCGGGAAATACTGAGTGAATCATTCTATTTTGCATAATGATGCATAGTTAATAATTACAGCATAAGAGCGATTACAATGGCTTCTATCTTATTTTTATCTGGCATCCTGTCACAATGGTGACATGTCACAATGGTGACGATGGTCATACCACTATTAGATCAATGAACCTAAATAGTGATGATTATCCCTGTAGGTCAATGAACCTAACAGTGATTATCCCGAGTAGGTCAATGAACCTAACTGGGAGAAATTTAGTAATGTGCACAATACCCCACTAGCCAGTGATTCAAGATATCCATGACTTAGTCCCTGTAATTATAACTTTTGAAAATAATTTGAGGTATTGTAAAATAGTTGATAAAAAGAGAATGACTCACATTGTAAGCATGCAGATTCATACAGCCAAAGTTACAGATAAGCCTCGATATATTGCAGATTTATACAGGCAGAACTTAGCCTATTGATTAGCCTTGTAACCTATTGCACACGAACTAGGTAAATAACTAATACAGCATTTACGATAACTCACGAGATTAAAACCCTCACAACGAATGACAAAGTGCGATACTTAAACATCCATCGGATTCACAACGAATGACAAAGTGTAATCACTTAAACATCCATCGGAATCACGACTAATGACAAAGCATAAACCCTAATGTGGGCAGCACTTAAACATCCATTGGATAGTTCCAATCGATCGGACATTGAATCGTAGCAGCGATTGAGTTAATACCCGGCATCGTAGCAGCACCCCCCTCCACTAATTAGTGATTTTGTGACTGTTTCGACTTATAACTCGACATACAGATCGAATTTGAACGTCGTAATGAAACCAGAAATCAAGTGCCAAACGCTGCTATTTATACACAAATTTGGGCTAGCTTACGGACCGTAAGCATTAACCCTTACGGTCCGTAAGGGACACATAATGGCCATAGGTTTGCCACGCGTGGGACTAGGCCTGGTGACTTGACAGAATTTGAATTTTAAATATTGACAGCGTTTTATTTAGATAATCGTTGAGTAGGAAACACCCTCCCTGAGTTTTAGGGGCCCTGATCCTGATTCTGATTGTTCTGATAATTTTAGGGTTTGTGTAGAATTACTTGGGTGTCTCAATTAGGGTTTCCTTTTGGTTAAATTAAAATAAGAAATAGTATTTTTTAATGAGAGTTGTTATATCAGGGGTCCGGGTTTATACTTATGGAACGTTTTTAGGACGTTTTTGTGTGAGTCGTTACACTAGAAACGTTAGTCTCCAACAAGTCTTTACAAGGCATGTCTTCAGCAATTTGTTCCTGGATCCTCTCTTTGAGGTAAAGACTCATACCAGATGATGATGAAGAAGATCCAGTAGATGAATTGAGAGAAACTGACATCTTTGAAGGTAATATTGAAATGTTGTTTCAATGAAATTTAAAATGAAAAACCCAACAAGATGACATCTATTATTATAAAGCATACCAATTATTGGATTAGAATACACTGTTGGTGTTTTTTGGAATTTTGTTGGTCCAGTACATATATTTATAAAAACTACACATGTTAGAATATTATTGGAGCTCAATAATAACGCACGTATGTATGTGCCTAAGCATAAAAAAATTACGCATGATGTAGTACTTCAAATTGACTGATCAAAGAAATTGTGGCTGGTAAAAAATTACGCATTTTGAAAAAATCACGCATGGTTTTAAAAAATGCAAAATGCATATTCTGCCTAAAAAATGAAACTTGTACATTGAATGAGTGAAATTAAGTAGGTTGGATATCTTATTAATATTAAGCAACTTGCAAGTTGATTTTAAATAAAAAAATGTTAATAATCATGATATCTACAAATAGCCTTCCAATAGATAAGACTGGTAATTAAGTAGCATATTCAATTTTACTTACCAAATCTTCCCCAACTACTCTATTAAATCAAAGTTTTCATACATATTATATAACCACCATTCCATTTTTGGCAAACATGAGAACCCTAACTAAGTAAAAGCAATGTCGAGTGACCAAGCAAACACAACAATCAAGGAGCTCCTCTCAAGCCGCAGTTTGACAGAGCTTGCATCTAATTTAAACTCCAATAACAATATTTTTTATGTGCAGAGGAAGGTCCTAGAACAACAGAAGATGAACCAACAAATCTGGGGAAAGCTACTACAAGAGCCAAAATCTCGGTTGAGGGACGAAGGCATAAACCTCATGATGGATCAGTCATCTGCTGATTACTTGGTTTACTCGTACCTGAAAGATGTAGTGGAGACGGTGCAAGAGAAGGTGGAAACAATGAGAAGGAGCTTGAGAAGATATTCAAATCGAAGTAGCTATGCAGGGGTATGTCGGTTTTTGGAATGTCTGTTTTTCGAAACTAGCGTCGTTGATGATTTTTGGGATGTTATAATGATGGTATTTGGAAAACTTACATTTTGTGGTAGTATTTGGCAATCGGAAATGATATGTGGATAAGTTTAGGAATATCGTTAATTATTACATGTTTGATACGTTTGGCTGGATGTTTCAACAGATAACTAAAAGAAAAAGGGAAGGTGAAAAAATTACGCATGTTAATATCTCATTTTAACGCTAGTTGAAATACATCAGCTTGCAAAAATCACGCATGTAAACTTTAATAACGCTAGTTAGGAGAAAAAAATTGACTTCTGAATCTTACTTATTTGGTATAAAAGGCATAAAAAATGAAAAAATGAATGCAATCACTCATCATTATCGTCTTTAAGCTCTTCCCACTCATCATCATAAAAATGAATGAAAGAAATTCAAAACGATCAGGCTGGGGAAAAAAGCGTTAGCTGATATAAATTCTACAGAATGTTATATATAATGACGCATGCTATGAGAAATAACATAAATCACGCAAGTTTGGTGTTAAAAATAACGCAAGTTATGTGTCAAGATCACAAAACACAGAATGTTATTTAGTAAAAAAGGCATAAAAACGATGTTCAAATGTATGCAATTGTAGTTCAAAAATCACTCATCATCATCGTTAACCTCTTCCCATTCAGAATCACTATCGTCGGCTTCGTCTACATCATCATACTCTTCCTCTCCCTCACCAGTTTCTGCCTCATCGTCATCTTCGTCTAATAAACCAGGATCAGTATCTAACTGAACTGCTCTTCTTTTCTTCCCCTTCTTGTCGGCAGCACTAGCTTTACCCTTTAAAACTTCACAAGTTCGGATATCATGACCTTTGGTATTGCAAACACTGCATGTACGACTTCTCTTGCCTTTTAGACTAATTATCTGTTCTTTTTTTTATTTGATCCGCTTATGTGAACCACGTCCTTTGTTTCTAATACCGGTTGGCACACGGACTGTAGGTGGAGCATCAGTGTCCGGTTTCTCGTAACCGATTAACCTTGAATATCTATCAAACTTAGGGTCGATAGGCTTGGTTATGCGAAGTTCATCAACCATTTCTTTCATCTCCCTCATCCGATCCCTGACGATAACTAAATGATCAAAATCTGTCATCAAATGACCAATAAGATACTCTCCGGTCCACATTATCTCATACGCAACCTCCTTGGCCTTTTTATTCCCATCATTATCATCAACTTTTAAATCAAATGTGTTATTTAGATCATTCGGTACCACGTCTTTGGTCCATCTCCTCATAACATACTTGTTGGGAATTTCCTTCACTTTGAACATCTTGAACCAAAGTATATATGTTTGCACAACAATCCATATTGTTCAAACCTGCGAAAACTGCATGATGCAATTACATCCTCCCTCTTCTTGAAGCAAACCTAAATAAAAAAATTGAAAATTAAAAATCAAGGAAAAAGCGTAAGATCTTATGTAATAACGCATGTTAGCTGGTCTAGATACTGTTACCTCTAATAAACCGTCACCGTGCGCTTTCCAATCCTTCATACTTATCTTCAAGAACGGTTCCTCGATTTTAGTCTCCATAGGAAGGCACTCAGACAATGTTCCATATAACTCTGCCTGTTGATCAGCAAAGATGGACCTAGTGTAAATTTTCATAGCATCATCCTCTAAGGTAGCTTCAGTTATGTTATCTGGGGTTGTGTTTCTAGAAATATGGTCATTTTTCTGATGGTTGAATTTTTGAACGTCCATTGCACCATCAAAATGGTTAAAAAACTCAACAAGGGTAAGTTGAGAATTCGCCACCTGACAGAAAAAATGTTTTTCGCTCTCTGATCTGGAGGTGGTCCGCATGAGCCCAGACATAGGCTCATGACGATAGAAAGCTGGAATCCATGAAGATCTCATGCCAAACATATCGTCAATCCGTTTATTCTCGGTTAGACCGAATTCAATCATTATCAATTTCCATTCTCTCTCAAACATTTCTGGAGCAATCGAATCAGTCCACACTATATCACACATACATCTTTTGAAGTCTTCATTGTTACACAACTCGTATCCAACCTATTAAAAAAAAGGATTTGGGATGAACAAAAATAAGAAATCTCTATAATTATTCACGGTTTTTGTAAAAAAAAAAACTGATTGTATGAAATAATAACGCATGATGAACATTTTGTAAAAGTGCATATAAATATCAGAAATCTTCATACTTATTACGCAAGTTGTAACAATAATAACGCATATTGAAGTTGAGTATAACCTTATCGGCAACTTTTTTCATTATGTGCCACATACATTGTTAGTGCATACTTAAGTGTTTTGAAATAATAATGGAAAAATAGTTTGTTGTAAGGGGGAGTTCTGATTGTTTATGCCAAGTGGATGACGAATTGAAGTAATTCACAACAGTTGTCACTTTACCTTGTACAGTTTGTTTTCAAAATTTCCTTTAAATGATTTTGAATTTTAGGGGGAGTAAGAAATTTCAGAAAATCCAAAAACATTAGAAAATTTGAAAAAGACAAAAACATGATAAAATTAAAAATGAGTTTTGTTGTAGAAAAGAGGAAATGATAGTACATCAGTGGACTATCACAACATGCTAAAGAATTGGAAAGTCAAAAAGTGATAAACGGTCTCACTGATGATGTGCCAGTAGGTTTTTGCACATTTAGTAGATTGTGACGAGATATAAACCTAAATTTCAAACTTACTTATATCGTGGGGAACATCTCTCGGATATATGGGTAACCCCCGAAATCTTGTTTGAAAGGTCCCTTTTTCTGAGATACTAGGTCTTTATACTCAGTGATATCTGGGGTATTATCCCGGGACTTCTGATTTTGCGGAAGAAATTGCCTAGTCCCCGTATAATACTTTCTGCATGCTTGAAATATAGCGTCGCCCTCAGTACAAAAAATGATGAAACATTGCAAAATGCTAATCATGTGCTGTTGAAGAAAAGATTCTCTAAAGGGAACACACCTAAAAGTCGAAGCCGTCATCTCTCTGATTTTGCGGAAGCAATAGCCTGAGCTCTCACGGCCCTCGCATTTAACCCTTTACAGATATCATCTAGGTATACTCACCTGTAAGACTGAATATTGGGATCTGGATACGGGAGTATATTCAATAGATGGGACACGCGAATAAGTTTAAGTCTCTAAAACACTAATCTTGTATCTCGAAACAGTTGAAATTTGTGTGAGAATTTAAGTGGATCAGTATACTGACAATCTAAGTGAATCGTTTAGAACTTAAAATGTTTAAAGCTTAACGGTGTTGGTGATTTGTCTCAAAAACTGATATGATCCTCTTACACAAACTCACAAAAATATTGTCTGTAAATATTTCTTTACTGCATTTTCTTTATATTTCAAAAATCCAAAAAGATTTTCAGTGTGTTTTAGTATAAAATTTTTGAAAATACAAAAAGATTTTTGACAATTGATGCTGAAAAGCTGATTTTCAAAATTCCAAGTGCTAAACATGATGGATAATCAGTGAAGGGGAGTTTATTTGAAGTAAGAAATGGATTTAAAAAGAAAAAAAATGATATTTCTACAAGTGGTTCATCAGAGATTAACATTGTAAAAATCATTTGATGATTTTTTAGTATCTGCAAGTGGTATATAAATTTGTCAAATTGTAAATTTGTGAAATTTATTGTGTGGTAGAGATTGTGCAGGTTTGCCAGGTTACAGATCCTTCAGAGAGCCAAGTTTTGATTCTAGAACTTGTGAAAGATAGCAAATCTTAAGGGGGAGTCTGTTGAAATAGAAGAGAGAAAGATTGAGAATGTTTTACATTGTCAGATACTTCAGAAAGAGCGAGAAGACTGATAAAGACTGAAGATGTTGAAGATATGTATTGAAGACTCGTCGACATCCGAGGGGGAGTCTGTTAGTGCATACGTCTGTCGACTTCGTCTTGTATCGAGTCTTGTATTGTTTTAGATAGATCAAGGCACGTAGTACGAGAAAGATGTCAAAAATAGGTTAACAGGTAATTTCGCACGAAATTACAATATGTAATTTCGCTTGGTAATTTCGCACGAAATTACTATTTCGTGTGAAATGTGATTTCGCTTGAACATGTTCATGCGAAATTACCTTGCCTATATATAGGTGCCTGGTTTTTGTCATTTAGAACGAAAATTACTTTCCGGTTTGAGAGCCGAAGTGCTGCCGAAGTGTCTACTCGCTGTAAAACTTTGTCAAATCAATCAAAAGACAGTTTAAAGTGTGTATCTAGCTGAATTGAACTTGATACGTCTGTTTCCGCCTTTCGTATTGAGTAAAAACTCTTCTGAACGACTCGTTTGGTCGGTAAAATGATCCTACATACATAATATGTGCCCGCTCTTATCGAACACTGCCTCGATAGCTTGTTTCATCGCCGAGTCCTGATCAGTGACAACCACCTTCGGCTGCTTACCAAATGAGTCCAAAAATGATTGTAACAGTCATTTGTATGATTCAATGCTTTCAGATGCTAGCAACCCGGCTCCAAGCGTCACATTCCGACAGTGGTTATCAATACCAGTAAAGGGTACAAAAACCATATTATACCTTCAAAATGATGAAATAACTTGAATAAAAAAACAAAAAAATTATACAAGAAAAAAATAGAAGTTAAAAAACTATAATTAACACTAACTTGTTGGTTTTGAACGTAGCATCAAACGATATGACATATCCAAACTCAGCATAGTTACGTATGCACAAACCATCAGCCCAAAACAAACCAGACAATCGCTTGTTTTCATCAACTGAATGTACAAACGAATAATCAACCATAAACTGCTTTTTATCGGTGAGCCTATTGATAACCATATCGGCATCATACTCTCCTATATAGCTATGTATCCTAGCTCTAAGATTCTTGCAGTCGTCTTTAGTTGCGCCAACATTTTCAAAACCTCCGTATCTTTGTCTCATAATATTGAAGGCTTTCACTGGCCCAAGGTTTAATGTACCAAGCTCCCATATCATCTCTTCTTGTGTTTCAGAAAGATGCCTATAAGCCGGTAATAAATGGATATCTTTAGGGCAGACAAATGAATGATTATGCGCTTGAACAAACTTATCAACCTTATACAACACCCCATCCGTCGAATAAAGCTTAATTTGCGCTTTACACCCAGTTTGAATAGTCGGTATGTTCCTACTTTTATATGGCTTAGACAACTTTGAATAAGGATCATCAAAAGCCTGTGGTTTGTGCCCCTCCTTTGAACACACAAAGTATTTAGTCTTTATAATACCACCACTATGATGTTCACCTCCTTTTCGCGCAGAGAACCCTGCCTTCTTGGCATATGTCTGATAAAAAACATATGCTTGCTCTATGGAACTGAATTCCATTCCTATAACCGGAACACATGACGAAGCTACCTCAGGAATATACAATCTTTCATCTGCAAATATTGAAATAACAAAAAAAAAAACATTGAGCTCTAAAACAAGACACACAATCACTCATCTATGAAATAAAAAAATAAATCACGCTAAGAAAAAAATCACGCATGTTAAGCTCATAAAATCACGCAAGTAAAAAAAACCAGACAAAACTGTATACTTTAAAATAATAACGCAAGTTTTGGTGGGATTACACAAAACATGCGTGATTTATGACGGATTCATTTAAAAAAAAAATATATCAAATAATGATGAACGATCAAACACAAAACATCTGCCACCTATACTTTCGATGATTTCTGGAAATTAAAACGAATTAACTGACAACTTACAGGTCTGATCGTCTAATATAACGGGGTTGTCTGATGTCGGATTCATCAAATGCTCAGCAGCATCATGAACGGCATGGACTTCAGCATCTTCAATTTCAATATCATCTGTATTTCGTGCGTTACTGCTCTGTGGATCCATTTCAAACAATAAGTGATCGTAACCCTAATTGAACACATATAACCGCTAATTTTTTTTTGGGTAAATGAGCTTTCGCCCGGCAAACTTTTATAAAATGAAAAACCTTTTACATGTATTTTTGGAGGGGCATACCCCCCCGAGAAACTAACCACTTGGACACCCAAAACATACTTTGGGTACCACCAAAACCGAAAACTATACTATGCCTACTAAAATATAAAATCCTAGTAGGAATAGTATCCCTTTCTAGAAAACGAAAAAACAACACCCAATTAAGGAAGTTAAAAACTAAAACACTAGAGCCCAAATCAATAGGCCTACAATCTTTACCCACATACGCCCCTGGGTTGGGAATGCAGCAGAACTGGAAACGAAACTGGGCCTTTTTATGGCCAGAAAAAGCCGGACAAAACCCGGGACTGGGCCGACCACTAACAAAACCAACAAGCTCAAACCTGGGCCACACGTTCCAAACCACACCAGCCCAGCGAGAACGACACAACCCCGGAAGCCAAACACAAATCTGAGACACATTCGGAGCTGATCTGGGATCGATAAACCTGCTGCTGGGACTGATATTCATAAAGGACCCGGAAAACCAAGTCACAAATCCCGGAGTGCTTAATCCGAACCCCTGAATAAATAACAAGCCCAAACAAGACAGCAACAGAAAAATAAACCCGGACCAGTAACCCCGGAGACAAAATACTTTGAAAAATGGAAAATATTTGAAACTGATTCAACTCATAATTACCGGGATGCAGGAGATAACGAACTCGCATTATTCTCTTGATGTTAGTAAATGTCTGAATTACCCTGCCTCAAGAACGTAAAATGTCTAATTTGCCCTTAATGAGAAATCTTAATCAGTGCCACGCGTTCAAATCTCCCTGTCGCGTACGTGAAGTATGATTAGGGTTTTTGTACATTATACTTTCTCTCTCTCTCTATATATATATATAGTGGAGGGTTCAAATGAGAAGAAATTTTTTGTAAGAATAAAAAAGAAGAAGTTTCAACCAATAAAAATGTTTCATTTTACTTTATTTAATATTTGTATTTAATTTTAATATAAGGGTATATTGGTAAACTTACATAAATCATTAATTTGTATTCTTCCCCTTTAATAACTAGCTAAATTAAATTTGTAACTCCTTTTCAAAATATATACTTTTTCCCCAGGAAGGTTCATTTGTAACTCGTAATTTATCCTACACAACTACAAATTTATTCTACACTATAAATTAAGTTGTTTTTTTAATTTGGAAAAAGTATATATTTTGAAAATGAGTTACAAATTTAATTTAGTTAGTTATTAAAGGAGAAGACTACAAATTAATGATTTATATAAGTTTACCAATATACCCTTATATTAAAATTAAATGCAAATATTAAATGAAGTAAAATGAAGCATTCTTATTGGTTGAAACTTCTTCTTTTTTCTTCTTACAAAAAACTTCTTCTCATTTGAACCTTCCACTATATATATATATATATATAGGACAAAGATCCGTTAGGAACCACCCCTTATTGCGAGAACCGCGAGAACCAATGTGAACACAACAAAAAATACCTAAAAATAGCTAAAAAACACAAATTTTTTTTTTTAATTTTTTTTATAAAAAAATCGCTACTTTTAGTAGCCAAAAAAAAAATTTTTTTTTTTAAATTTTTTTTTAAAATTTTTTTTTTTTGCTTCTAAAAGTAGCGATTTTAACTTAAAAAATAGTAAAAAAAAAAAAAAAAATTTTTTTAGATTTTTTAAAGATTTTTTTAGGTTTTTTGAGGGTTTAGTTTTTAGCTTTTTAGCTGGGGGGGGGGGGGGGGGTGGGGGTTTAGGTTTTTGGGGGGTGGGGGAGGGGGGTTTAGGTTTTTGGGGTGGGGTTGGGGGGGGGGGTTAGGTTTTTTTAGGTTTTTTTTAGGTTTTTTAGCTATTTTAGGTTGTGTTCACATTGGTTCTCGCGGTTCTCGCAATAAAGGTGGTTCTCGCATGAACCTTACCCTATATATATATATATATATATATATATATATATATATATATATATATATATATACTATAAAATGCATTTGTGATGATCTAAACATTTTGATTGCGACTGTATGGGTGTTAATATGCTAAGCCGCCGAGTAGCACCAACTTGAATTGTTTATAATCTACTTGACTTGAGCTTAAACTAAATTAAATATTTTTTGAGATCCGGTTAATCATTTTACCACTGTTCAAGCACACGATGCTTGTTAATTAAGTTATTTAATAATAATAATACTTATAATACACTAATATTGAGCTCAAGGTGGTCCTTTATGAGGTTGGCCCAACGAATTGGCTTATTTATTGAAGCCTGTTGCACTAATTTGGGTTAGTCTCCAAAGCAAAGCAAAAAGAGGAAACTATTTCAAGGAGATAAAAATTGGAAAACAGAAGATAATTGTTTAAAGTCAGAATGTTTTATTCATAATTAGTTTAAATTATTTGGTTTAGCTATTAGTTTTTTATTCCTTTATTTAAATAAGTTTGTATTGTCGTCGGATAGTACATGATTAGTATAAATATAGGGTTAATGTATACGTTTATTTTTGTCGAGTTATTATTTTAATAAAAGAGAGTCACGAGACAGGTTAGTCTAAACTCGGTTTTGTTTTGTTTTGTTCTTCAGTGACCTGTACCAATAGAGCCAAATATATTGATTTAAACTAGAAATTTGTGTGATTTAATTACTATGATTAATTTAATTTAAATTAAAACCTAATTTGCCGTATGTTAACACATTGATACTTGAACTCTTGAAGTATATTTTCTTATAATCTTTGGACCTTTATTTTTGATAGTGTAATTCATAATATTTCCGCTTTGTTCTTTGATTCACACTTCCAATCGGCATGGGACGTCGTTATTTACTTTTGGATTATTTTTGTACATACAACTATATGAAGGCATCGATGGAAAAAAAATATACAGATAAATACAGCTTCATATATACTTTGAAATGTTACAAATCATATATTTTAGCAAGATACTTAATATGCTAATATTTATTTTATAGTTATGCCAAGTGATTTTACTAAATTCAATTAGCTTAAGATAAAGATTTTATAATTTGATTATGAATTCTAAAAAACACATGACACTTCAAAAGGAATTATAGTATACACAAAAGAACCACTAATATTTTTGCAAATTTTTTAAATATTTATTTATTAAGTATTTTCATTAAAAGCGTGCGTCTTAATTTTTATTACAGATGATTTGTTTGTACATTAACATCTAAAAAAAACCACGCACCAATGTATATGGAAAATGATACAGATGAAAATATTATTTACTAGCTTATGAGGTTTTTTATATTAAGTTAGGGGCTGTTTTTTTAGCTCTTAATAAGACTCTTAATGGTTCAGACATCTTACTGGTTTAACATTTAATGGTTTAGACTATTTGTTTCGCAACAGATGTTTGAATGGTTCAGACATTTGCCTCTGAATGAATAAACATTATACTGAGTCTGAATGGTTAAGACTTCTAATCTGAATTGGTCAGACATTTGCCTTTGAATGGTTTAGACTTCTTACTGGTTAACACTTAATGGTTTAGACCTCTTACTGGTTCAACACTTAACCATTCAGAAGTTGCCAAACAGCCTCTTAGTAGTAGTTTTTGTTCAAGATTGAAAGCAGAGATAAAGAAATATCCGCTTGGTACCCGAGCATAACGACTAAAACTCGAATAGGTTGACTCGTATAGACCTATCTAATCCTATCAACAAGTCAAATTGTCATCATATCTAACATGTATTTTTTGGGTCTTGGAATCTTGATACCTATTAACCCCTTTTGTCTTCGTTTTTAAACTCGTAGTGTTCGTTTCATGAATTGTAATGGAATGGGAATTCGTGCAGAAATTGAAATATAATTTGTAATTTAGGTGTTTTTGTTTTGCAAAATTGAATGAAATTTGGATGGAATTAAAATGTAGATTCCCTTCCTTATGTTGTTATTCAATTCCAATTCATTTTCTTGTTGAAACCAACAAAATAAGAAGTGTAATCAACATTCCAATTTTATCAAGATTTTATTTCATTCTGTGAAAAGAACACTACCTTTGGGGAACAAGCATTCGTTTGTTCTCATAGGAAATCAAAAGGGGGATGAATCTTGTATATATTTTGCGTGCATATTTTAAATATGCACTACATTAAGAACATGTCAATGAATCAGCAAGAAATTGACCTCATGTAAAATTAATATAAATTGTACGTTAATACAAATAAGATGATCATGTGTTGCAATTAAAAAGATCATAGATCTGATTCTATTTCAGGTATTTTTTATTTTTTTTTTATTTTGTATAGATAGTTGAAAACGAAAACCGTGTAGGGTCGACCCATGTTGCATGGTTTTTTCTTATAAAAGTTTAATTACAGTGTATCTTGTTTTCGTGTTCGTTTTCTTTAGTCCGTGTTTAAATTATACATGCTTCGTAATCATTTTTATTATAACCGTGTATTTTATAACAAGTTCGGAAACTTTTGCAAATATTAAAAAAATGTTTGTAATTAATAAATTTCATAATTTTATTCAACCATTGATTAAATATCCTGTACATTAATTCAAAAGTGTGAGAAATATTATGGAGATAACATGTGTCCTTCATCTAAATTAATTCAAAATGGTAAACAAATAATTTTCTCATTGATTCAAGAGTTAATTACACAGATGGACCATGTTGTTTATAGCCAGTTTCACCTTTGGGTACTAACTTTTTTTTAACAGGTTTAGGTATGCTTTCAATTTTATAACACCTTTGGATGCTAACACCAAAATTATCAATATAATAACTAAAATACCCTTCCTTTTTTTTAATTTTATCAATGTAACACCTTTGGGTACTAACACCTATTTTTATTTAAGTTTAAATCAATTTTACAAAATCAATTTTTTTTATTTTCATCTTTTTACTATATCTCTTAATTAACATAAAATCTAGTTATTTTTTTTATTTTTTATAAGTAAATATTTCTTTATAATTTTTTAAGAAATGATAAATAATTTAGCATGATAGAAGTTGCTCAAAATCTTAAATAATTAAAAATTCAATAGGTATAATAATAGTTGATAATGTGCAAATAAATTACTATTAAGATATTAGGTTAAAACTCCGTGTATTACACGTGTTTAATGTATAAAACTTAGTTTTAATTTTTGTAATTTTAAATATATGTGATTAAATAATATAAAACCAATAACAATAATAATAAAAGACTGTATCTCATGTGATTAGTTGTAGTTATTTTTAAACAATTTTTCTCGATTATGCTACATATCTTGATTTATTAATTTAACTAATTTTCAGATATTATATTCGTGTGTGTCCAAGATTGCTATGGATTTTAATAGATACTTATTATATCATTGTTTCATTATTTAATTTATATTTTAAAGAGTTTTTATATATTCATAATATTAGTAAGATATTTATCTAGTATTATTTAGTAATATTACTAATAAATAAAAAACAGAGCGGACGTTTTCTGACTTTTTTAATTTATATTTATAAATAAAAAATAAAAAAAATAAATATATTTTATGTTAATTAAGAGATATACTAAAAAGATGAAAATAAAAAAAATAGATTTTGTAAAATTGATTTAAACTTAAATAAAATTAGGTGTTAGTCCTCAAAGGTGTTACATTAATAAAATTAAAAAAGAATGGAAGGGGATTTTAGTCATTATATTGATAATTTTGGTGTTAGTACCTAAATGTGTTACAAAATTGAAACCATAAAACCTAAACCTGTTAAAAAAAAGTTAGTACCCAAATGTGAAACTAGCTATAAACCACAGGGTTCATCTGTGTAATTAACTCTTGATTCAATTAATTAATAACCTTCCATAACCGCCACCCTTTATTATAGGAATATGAATTAATCTACGAATTTTTATTTTTTTTAATCATTCAACAATTATAACTTTCTAAAGATCGCAGAATGAAGGTTTTATAGAGTGTTATATAGTGATGGATGCGGAACGAAGGTTTTATACAGTGTTATAGTGTTATATCGTGTTATAGTGTTATATTTTCTGGTAGTAGTCTATGATGGATGTATAGTGTTATATAGTGTTATATGTTATATTTTTCTGGTAGCAGGTCTATGATGGATGTATAGTATTATATAGTTTTACAGTGTTATATTTTTTTGGTAGCAGGTCTATGATGGATATATAGTGTTATATAGTGTTACATTGCATTATATGGTGTTATATAATGTTATATATTTTTTATAGCAGTTACATGTTTCCAGATTTTTAGATTGTCCGGATTTTTAGTGTTAGTTTAAAAATGCATCGCGGGAATTTAGGAGAGTTACCTTATTTGAAACATATAAAAGGACACTATTACCCCTACAATTTACAATTTGGTTCCTATTGATCTCAACCATTAGATCAAAGATGCAATGGTTTAAAACACTTCTCACACTTTAGATCCTTTTTACACTATCCTTACCCTCAACCGGTAAATTGATAAACCGTGGATTTTTTTAATGATGTTGAATTATCATAGAAAAAATACGTACACATATATATTAGGGCCAGTTCGTGTACGAAATGTTTTTTTTTCTAAGAAGCTTAGGAAACAATGAGGAAACGACATTATGTCCGTTAAAAAACACATACAGTAAAACCTCTATAAATTAATAATGTTGGGACCGAGATATTTTATTAATTTAGCGAGATATTATTATATTGATAAATTAATAAATTATTAACTTAAAGAGTTGGCTTACATTCGTGAGGAACTCTCAAATTAATGCATCGACCTTCAAAATTTCCATATCAGTTCACTTTACCTATTTGAATAAAACAGAAACAATGACCTTCAAAATTTTCATGTACATTCACACATTAATGAACATGTCAAGTTCAATGTACATAGATCTAGATTTATCACTATAAAATGTCTAATGGTAAATTTTAAAATCACATCAATTATGACTTCTAAACTAAAATTTTAAAATTTTACTAGACAATCCTAGAATTTTGGAATATTTTAGTAATTATAGTTTCGGTTGGACCGATATATTTACATTGGGATTTCAAAAAAAATAATATTATTTTATTATTTTATCGATTGGGTTCCAATTTTGTACTGGTCCCAAGTTAGGACTAAACGAATTATTAATTTTATCTAGGTTATTAATTTATAGAGGTTTTACTGTATGTTTTTTACACCCATATCAATACCATGTAAAATGAAATATCAAACTACTTTTTGTAATAAAAAAATTAATCTAAACCTGGTCACACTACAAGAAAACTCGTCTGCTACGACGACTTTTACCAACGACATGTCGTTAAAAGGAAGCGGGTGATGTGCCAGTTGATGAAGAAGAGTGTTTACTACGTGCTCTCGGTACTAGGCGTGGTTAAAGTCGGGATATTGGGGGAAAAGTGCAAAGTGTAGCCCCCGGTGTGTCTAAGTGTCTTTAACTCACTCTTCCAATCAGAATATGATGAAACGAGAGAAACTATGCGATTAATGAATGAGAACGTGCAACGGATGCAAGGTTAGATAAACAATCCAAAATGCAAAAATGACCGGCTGTTGATGCAAGATGAAAATGAAGACTAAGATGAAAACGATTGTTATACTTTGATAGTTTATATTTGATGATTTGTTCTAGAACTAGTTAAATTATGTAACTTGTCATTTTTAGTATACTTAGTTGTAACTTTCCGGTTTTCAATTTATAGGTTTGTAAATAATAGAAAAATCTGGTAAAAAGTAATAAAAATATAAAAAGGATTAAGATCTCTTTTAGCGAAGACATATTGATAAACCGGTTCTTTTTTATATTTTCAATAAAAAAATAGTTTATAACCCTTCTCGATGGCGTCTTTATTGACGACAAAAAAGGCTTAAACGTTAAAGTTGCCATCGGTAAAGGTAGTCATACCGGCCAGACGGGTTTTGTTATAGCGAGGGTTGTGTCCAACCATCATCATCCTAGACTAAAGATTGTTCGATTATCAAATACAAATCTACTATTTCATGCCTTGCTTCAGCTAATTATCAAAAACTAGTATTAAGTCCCTCGCGTTGCGGTGGGGGCGTAAAACCGTGACAAATAGCACCAATGTCACACTACCGTCAACAACCACCAACACTTAAGTTGTGGTGTGTTAATACGGATAAATCAGACCAAAATGTAAAAGATAGAAAATAATAACTAAGTCGATTTAGGACATGCGTGTTACGACGAACCTATCAAACATGAAAAAATAGGCAACATAAAAACGTTGAACCACACACGCACATTACGTTAGTAGACTTGCAAATATTAGAACAAAGCGTAAAACAAAACCTAAAATTGATGAACCACACACGAACATTACGCCGCGTTAACTCGCAAAATTTAGAACAAAACGTAAACGAAAATTATGCGAGATATGAAACGCATAGGGGCCAAAGTTGAAAGTGAAAAAGTTGTGAAGTTAAATTGGAAAAATAAATTTTTTTTTACTTAAAAGTAAAAAATCAAAGTAGTGTTGGACTAAAAGTGTAACATCCATATTTTTTTTTAAACCTCCCTAAACATATTGTACAACTTCTTTACGCAACAAAGTGTTACTAATTTATAATAGGTAAATTAGTGATTAAGCCTGACTAAGAAATGTCAACAGTTTGTCGTGTTCTGTCTTCTTGTATATTTTTTAAAGAGTAAACTGCCATTTTGGTCCCTGTGGTTTGGTCAGTTTTGTCATTTTAGTCCAAATCTCAAACTTTTTACATCTGGGTCCCTGTGGTTTGCATTTTGTTGCCATTTTAGTCCAAAATCCAAAAACCCCATTTTTAACTGTTGCAACCTCCTATTTTGTCTTTTAGTTCAGAGGCATTTTGTCACACCACGACCACGTAGAACATACAAACGTGGCGGAAATGTCGGGGAGTGTTGTAACAGAATTAATTGTTTCAAATCCATGGCAATTGAAGTTTCGTTTTATTGATTAAAAGTGTTACAATGTCTTAACAAACAAGAAAATACAACATAATTAACTAGTCTTGCATCTTTTATTGTCACTAAAGCCCAAGTCTGCCTATGTGTATCTTGATCATCTTATGCAACAGTTCCTGAAAAACACATGTGAAAATAGGTACGTCAGCATAAAAATGCCTGTGAGATACATAGGTTTTGTGAAAATAGGTTTCATGACTTATGTTTGAGAAAATGTTTAGTCATGAACCCTTTAGTTTGCTTTGCTTTGTAAATCATTTGAAAAACAATGAGTTCAGATGATAAGTATAAATAAATGTAAGGTTAAATGAATAACCAAGTAAAATATGTTTGCATAAGATAAGATGTTTATAAATCAATGTCTTGTGAAAAGTATGTTATTTGTATAAAATGTTCTATGTCTCAAACTGAAATGATTCAAATAACGCTATGATATGTAATACCATACAAACACTTATATATAGGAAGTACCAGCGGCGTATCCACCATGCTTGTATCATATTACACACGCATCGTTACTTAATCACTTAATCAAACCAAACCAATCAATGTAAGAAGTCTATGTTTAAATCAATTGTCAAATGTATTGGGTAATATGTCAAAGTGTTCATGTCAAGATGTAAATCATATCAAAATGTCTATGTCAAATATCCATGTCAAATGTCTATGTCAAGATGTCATGTATGGCAAGTGAAATGTCTCAACTAAACCATATGCACAGAAACAAAGTATTGAAGTAAAACTTGTTTTAAATCAAAGTTATGTTTTGTGGGAAATGCATGATCAAATGTCAATCATGTTAAAATGTCTATGCCGAAATGTCTATGTCAAATGTCTATGTCAAAATGTCATGTAAAACGATGTACTAAGTAATGCACACAGTTGGGCACACCTAGCATGAAATGTCATAAAATCATGTACTGTACTAACGAACATAGCAGGTATATGATGTGAAAACGGGAAAGCATGAATGTAACAAGTAGGCACATGTGTTCCACCCCAAAACAGTTTGGAAAACAGTAAAAGAGGGGTCTATGTACTCACTTGAGATTGCTCAGAAGTCCTTGAGTAACAACCAAACAATGCTAGAGATCGCGGATATCAAACGGCACCTTATATAGATAACTATGTTAATTAACCGGACCTAGATCGGAAGATCGGGTAGCATTAGGGTTTGTAAACCAAACGAGTGTAGAGACTCGTGTCATTTGGTTTAACAAAGCCTACATACTAAATGAAACCTAACATAATTGTTTACGACCCATTACGACCCGTTTAGGTAGCTTATGCTACTTTAACGCGTCGTTCGCGTGAAACGCGTTCGGACCGCCTAACTAGTCCTATGACAAGTGTTATATGCCTAAACATGTTACATAATCAGTTATGTGACAAAGGTTTAGGTTACATATGCTTAATTACCAATTATACATGAAAAGGGTATTCTGGTAATTTACCTAAGGCATATAAACTTCCTATCATACAACTACTTAAACGATGTGACCATAGGGTATAACCTCGGAAGGTTATGCCCTATATTAGGGTCACCTAATGTATTTGGTCGGATCCTAATGATCGACCAAACTGGGTCGGGTTCGAAGGTATAGGCGATTTATTAGATCGCCTACCCTACGACCCTAGACAACGTGGTAATCAGTGGGCATAGTCCCAAGGGACTATGACCAACGTGATTACACTCACGTTGCGAAGTTCAAACGAACTTCGCATTGACCATTACTGGTCAACGCTGAAAGTCAAACAAAGTTTGACTTTCTGACTCGAAAAGCAATAAAATAAGGAAAAGAACGAAAGAATACTTACGAAGGGTCCCCGAATGCTAATCCCGATTCAAGAATCTCAGGTATGAAACAATGGTTTCAACTTAGAGGTTCTCAAATCAGAATTCTAGTGATTTTAGCAATGGGGGGTATGGGGTATTTATAGGAATACCCGAACCGTTAAGATCGTTTCATGGAAAACGTGCCTTAATCCCATCCGTACATGTGTTGCAAAGTTATGGTGTTTAGGTGTTTAAATTCCATCCATACATGTGTTGCAAAGTTATGGTGTTTAGGTGTTTAAATTCCATCCATACATGTGTTGCAAAGTTATGGTGCCAAAATTCCATCCTTATCCGCTGACTAAGCAAGTTAGAATGTGTGGTTGTGAATTAAACAACGGCTAATACATCGAATCTGGTCCCGAAAACGCAAAACTGAGTTTTCTGCATGTTTTCTGTCCAGCATAGGCAGTCGCGTAGCGCGACTGGTAAAGCCTATAGGGCTCGCGCTACGCTAGCATGTACCAGCTTCAGAAAAGTTTCAAAATTTACAGTTTTGGTCCCTGTGGTGTTTTAAGGCCTTTTTCGATGCGTTTGAACCCCGTTAACCTCATTTCAAGGCTCTAAAATGAAGTTAAAGTATAGGGAACTCAAAACATGCTCAAAAATATCTCGGATGATGGTTCGTTTGGTCGTACGAACGCGATGTTCGCTTAATTATGACGGAATGCGCACAAGCGCGAAAAACGATCCAAATGACGAAACGAATGGATTTTTCTTATGGCGAACACTAAAATATAATATAGTCATGCTTACATAAATTTTTGGATGTCCGGATGTATTCAGAACGTAAGTTATGCGCGAAAATGCAAACTTGTGCACTTTTTGACACTTTTAGTCCCTGAATGTCCCAAAAGTTTATTTTAGCACACCGAACCCCTCAAAGCCTATTTCTAAGCTATGTAAAGGATATTTATGGTATGTTTAACTTATGGCCATGTTCCGGAATGTCTATTACAGTTCAAATTGGCATACTTTCGCAGTTTGTCAACTTTAGTCCCTGTAAGCGATTTAACTTGATTTTGCCATACCAAAGCCTTCAAAACTTATTTCTAAGTTATGTAAAGGATATTTATGGTATGTTTAACTTATGGCCATGTTCCGGAATGTCTATTACAGTTCAAATTGGCATAATTTCGCAGTTTGTCAACTTTAGTCCCTGTAAGCGATTTAACTTGATTTTGCCATACCAAAGCCTTCAAAACTTATTTCTAAGTTATGTAAAGGTTATTTAAGGTATGTTAAGCCTATGTCACTATTCCGGAGTGTTTGTTGCATTAAACTGGTTATATTTACGCATCGGTGCGCGTATAACCTTCCAGAAAGCGATTTAGAGTTTGAAATTGAACAAGAATTGATATGTGCAAATGATACACATATTTTTACAAATCCCAAGTATGAAATATAATATTTCATTGGTTTGGTATTTGTTTGATGGCCGTGGAGGCACAGGTGTTACACATTTTGGTCATTTTGCTTTTCATTTAACATTTTCTTAATTAACATTTTGGTCATCTTCCCCAAATAAATCATCATCATCCCCAAATAAAACCCTAGCTGACTCTCTCTCTTCTCTCTCTATAAACAACATAAAACCCCAAATAAATCAGCAGCAGACTGTGACCACCATCGCCGCAACCCAACTTCATCTCTCTCTCTCTATGTAACAAACACTACCACAACCATGGCTACCACCGCTGTCACGGCCCCCGACCCGGTTTGACCCGTTTCAGGAGCCGCGGGACAGAAAATCCCGTGGTATTTATTTAAACAGCGGAAGATTTTACCAGGATCTTTTTAAAACTGCAATTTTCTGATTATTTTATTTCACAATTTGGGATAAAACCCCGTAATTTACAATCATATTATTTCACTGAGAAATCTTTATTTTACAAAACATGTTTCTTTATTTTATATTGAGCCACTTCCTTAAGCTTGTAGTGCTTCACGGCACTTTTCCTGAATCACAACAGATCACCTGAAACATGTTTGAAAAAGGTTTTGTCAGCGGGAAATACTGGTGAATCATTCTATTTATTAAAATGACACGTTTGTTATAATTTACAGTATTAAGAGCGATTACAATGTTTCCAGATATCAACCAACTACCCACGGTATTTGTCACTCGACTCGTTTCTGTGACTATGGTCATATCACCCATTGGCTACCCCGTTGTCCAATGGTGAAGATTATCAAGTAATGTATACAAAACCCCACATACCGGTTGTAATTTGGTGATTACAAAGACTTAATCCCTGTAATTATAACTTTGAAAATAAACATGCTTTTGTAAACAAATTTGATAAAAAGAGAATGACTCACATTGCAGATTTATATGAGCAGAGCTTAGCCTACTGATTAGTCTTTTAACCTAAATTAATAACATGCACACGAACTAGGTCAGTAACTAATACAACATTTACGATAACTCACGAGATTAAAACCTTCACAACGAATGACAAAGTGCGATACTTAAACATCCATCGAATTAATGACGAATGACAAAGCATAAACCCTAATGTGGGCAGCACTTAAACATCCATTGGATAGTTTAATCGATCGGACATTGAATCGTAGCAGCGATCGAGTTATTACCCTGTTTTGCGGTAGTAATTCGTGATCGTGTGTGTTTTAGGACTGTTTCTGCTATATCTCAGTGTATATAACGAATTTCTTCGTCGTTCAAGTGTCAAAATTCAAGTCCCAAACCCATCTATTTATAGTTAAAATTTGACCCCCTCGCGTGACGCGATGGGTACCCCCTTGGGCGTCGCGTGGCGCGAGGGGTCACTACCTACCATAGGGTAGCCCCGTGTGTTTGTAGCTCAGGTGAGTCAGCGGATTTTTAAAATTCGATATTGACAACGAGTTATGTGGATAATCGTAAATAGGGAATACCCCCCCTGAGTTTTAGGGGCCCTGATCCTGATTCTGTTTGTTCTGAAAATTTCAGGGTTTGTGCAGAATCACTTGGGTGTCTTAATTAGGGTTTCCTATTGGATAAAATAATATAATAAATAGGACTTTTGATGAGAGTTGTTACATCCTCCCCACCTTAATAAAAATCTCGTCCTCGAGATTTACTGGAATAATTGAGGATACTTTCTCTTCATCTCTGATTCCAGTTCCCAAGTGTATTCGGGTCCTCGTTTCGAATCCCACTTGACTTTGACCAGCACTAGTCGTTTGTGTTTGAGAAACTTGATCTTTCGGTCTTCTATTTGTAGTGGCTTCTCAACAAATTTTAGCTTTTCATTTATCTCTATGTCTTGAAGAGGTACTACCAGGGATTCGTCAGATAGACATTTCTTTAGATTGGATACATGAAATACATCATGTACTCCAGCTAGTTCGTCTGGTAGTTGTAAGCGATAAGCAACTGGTCCTATACGTTGGACTACTGGAAATGGTCCTACGTACCTTGGACTCAGCTTTCCTTTCTTACCGAATCGAACTACTCCTTTCCAAGGTGAAACTTTTAATAGTACTTTGTCTCCTACTTGGAATTCCAACGGCTTTCGTCTATTATCTGCATAACTCTTCTGACGATCTCGAGCCGTCTTTAGTCTTTCCTTGATTTGAGAAATTTTGTCGGTCGTCTCTTGCACTATTTCAGGACCTGACAATTGACTTTCTCCTATTTCTGCCCAACAAACTGGAGTTCTGCACTTTCGTCCACACAGTGCTTCGAATGGGGCAGTTTCGATGCTTGAATGATAACTAAAGGTAAGTGATCGTCCCAATTTCCACCAAAATCTATCACACATGCTCTGAGCATGTCTTCCAGAGTTTGGATTGTCCTTTCACTTTGTCCGTCTGTCTGAGGATGATATGCAGTGCTTAAATTTAGTCGAGTTCCCATCGCTTCTTGGAAACTAGTCCAAAAATGGGAAGTGAAACGACTCTCTCTATCCGAAACAATGGAGAGTGGAACTCCATGTAAGGATACTACTTCATCTACATACAACTTTGCCAACTTTTCCATGCTAAAGGTTTCTTTCAAAGGTAGAAAATGAGCTGATTTGGTTAATCGATCCACAATTACCCAAATCGCATTATTACCTTTTCTGGTTTTGGGTAACTTAGTAACAAAATCCATTGTTATGAGTTCCCATTTCCATACAGGCATTTCTAATTGTTGTAGTAGACCTGAAGGTTTCTGATGTTCGGCCTTTACTTGTGAACAAGTAAGACACTTAGAAACATATTGAGCTATATCCTTTTTCATTCCTATCCACCAAAAGTTATTTCTTAAATCTTGGTACATTTTATTGTTTCCAGGGTGCATGGTATACCTAGATTTATGGGCTTCTTCTAAAATTTTATTTCTTAATTCTCCCTGCTTAGGTACCCAGATTCTGCTTTTGTGGAATCTCCAAATTCCATCAGCTCCTTGCTCTAATTCTTTTATTCGTCCTTTCATTCCTTCAGCATCATCCTTGATTGCCGTAGCTTGAACATTCTTTAATTGTTTCATTAAATCTAATTGTAGATTTAATCTGAGAGCACGAACTCGCTTTTGCTTTTCATGATATTTACGAATTAAGGCATCTGCAACTACATTTGCCTTTCCTTTGTGATATTGAATATCACAGTCCTAGTCACTTAGGATTTCCATCCATCTCCTTTGCCTCATGTTTAACTCTTTTTGCCCAAATATATATCTTAAACTTTTGTGATCCGTATAGACAGTAAATTTACTTCCGTACAGATAATGTCTCCAAATCTTAAGGGCAAAAATTACGGCTCCTAATTCTAAATCATGAGTCGTATAATTCTCCTCGTGCTTTTTCAATTGCCTTGATGCATACACAATTACCTTCTTGCGTTGCATAAGCACACATCCTAATCCTAGCTTTGAAGCATCACAGTAAACTTCAAAATCTTCTGTTCCTTCTGGTAAGGCTAGGATTGGAGCATTTGTTAATTTCTGTTTCAAGATCCTAAAGGCTTCTTCTTGTTTAGGTCCCCATTCAAACTTAACTGCTTTACAGGTTAGCTTAGTTAATGGTACAGCTATCTTGGAAAAATCCTTAATAAACCGTCTATAGTATCCGGCTAAGCCTATAAAACTTCTAATTTCCATTGCGGATTGCGGAACCTTCCAATTGGTAATTGCCCTCAGGGTTCACCATGTGTCCTAAAAATTGCACTTCTTGTAGCCAGAATTCACACTTCGAGAATTTGGCGTAAAGCTTTTCTTTTTTTAACAAAATTAAGAGTGCATGCAGGTGCTCAAAATGCTCTTCCTGGCTTTTGGAATAAATAAGTATATCGTCGATGAAGACAATTACGAATTTATCCAAATATGGTTTACAGATCCTATTCATCATGTCCATAAATGCTGCTGGAGCATTTGTTAACCCAAAGGGCATGACTGTAAACTCGTAATGACCATACCTAGTTCTGAAAGCAGTTTTAGGTATGTCTTCTTCTTGTACCTTCAATTGATGATATCCGGAGCTTAAGTAGATCTTAGAAAAATATCTAGCTCCTTGAATTTGATCGAAAAGATCATCAATCCTAGGTAATGGGTATCGATTCTTAATTGTAACCTTATTCAATTCTCTATAATCAATACACATTCTCATCGAACCATCCTTCTTCTTTACAAACAACACTGGTGCTCCCCAAGGGGATGAACTAGGTTGTATGAAACCTTTACTTAGTAATTCATCTAATTGCTTTTTCAGTTCTAACATTTCTGTGGGTGCTAACCGATAAGGTGCCTTAGCTATCGGTATAGTTCCGGGAATTAGATGAATCCTAAATTCTATTTCCCTATCTGGTGGTAATCCTGGTAACTCTTCTGGGAATACATCTGGGTATTCTGAGACTACAGGAATCTCCTTAAGTTCTTTACCCTTAGTACTAATGATTACTGAAATCATATATACTATTCCTTGCTTTCGTTCATAACTAGCAACTTTCATTACTGATATGAACTTCATGGTTTTACGTGGTTTATCTCCTGTAATCATAAGTACTTCTCCGGTGGGTGCACGAATTTCTATAGAATTCTTATCACAAAGGATTCGAGCATGGTTGGCTACTAACCAATCCATTCCTAATACAACATCGAACCCAGCTAAATTTATTGGTAATAGGTTTGCATGAAATTTATGGCCTGAAAGTTCTATATTTTCTTTTTGCAAAACCTTATCTATATTAATAGAATTTCCATCTGCTGTTTCGACTGTAAAAATTTTCCTAAGGTTGGTTAAAGGTAAGTTAAGAGCTTGGCAGAATGAAGTATTGATAAAACTTTGGTTTGCACCAGAGTCAAATAATACTTTTGCATACACGTTGTGAACTAAGAACGTACCAGCTATCACATCTGGAATGAGTTCTGCTTCTTGAGTGGTCAGCTGGAATGCTCTAACATTCTTTTTAGTAGCTCCGTCGGCCGTCTTGGCTTTGTTATCTCCTGGTTTGAGCAATTTAGGACATTCTGTTTTAAAATGCCCCGCTTCTCCACAGTTAAAGCAGATTATGGTTTTCTGTCTGCAGTTTTCTTCACGATGTCCTACAGCTTTGCAAAAGTTGCAGGTTATATTGCATTTTCCATAATGTTTCTTTCTGCAATTCCTGCAGAACGGTGGAGTTGAAGATTGCCATGTTCCTCTTTTCTTGAAGTTGCTACTATTACCCATACGAACTCCTTAGGTAATTTTCTGAGCCAGTTCCTTTTTCCTATTTTCATCTCTTGTGCGTACAAGCTCGTCAGTGAGGGTGTTAGCTAATTCTACCGCATCGTCAATAGTATGCGGTCTCGCAGCTTTAACGATATTGCGGATTTCGCTAATTAATCCCCAAATATAGCGAGAAATGAGTACCGGTTCTGGCGAAGCCAGTGTTGGTACCACTCTAGCATATTCAAAGAATGTCGAAGTATACCCTCGACAGTCTACACCCATCATTCGATGATTTAAGAACTTATTTGCCATTTGATCTTTTTCATATTCGGGACAGAATTTTCTTTCTACAAGACTCTTAAATTCTTCCCAGTTCATGGCATAGGCCATATTTCTTCCTTTGGCTTGAAGTACTGTATTCCACCATTCTAGCGCCCCTTCTTTAAAAAGATTTGACGCGTATATGACTTGGTCGTCCTTGGCACATTTACTTATTGTAATCATTGCCTTGGTTTTCTCTAACCAACGCAGTGGTGCAGTCGCTCCTTCATTGCCTGCAAATTCAGCGGGTTTACAAGCAAGAAATTCTTTGTAAGTGCAACCAGGCGTTGCAGCTTTCATTTTCTTAAGGAGCGGAGATTGCAGTGGATCATCATCGTGATGATTACCGCCTCCGTTTATGCTATTACTGAAGTTATCTTCAGAAATACGTTTGCTAGGAATGATTTGTTGAGGTTCAACAGGTTTCTGGGCAGCAGCAAGTATTGCTGGAATAGCATTGGCTATTCCTTGAGCAACAATATTTTCTATATCCTGCCTAGTCATAAATTGATCCTCCGGATGTTGCTCAGATTGATTAACCTCGTTAACTGGTTCATTATTAGCGTTTTCCATCTGATAATTAATATATATAATTTATTAGTATCAAATAAATAACAATTATACACAAAACAATCATAAAATTTTCAAATACACATATAACCAAAACTATCGATTTCTCGATTCCCATTTTTATATTTTATAATATGCGTCAATACATATCATTATCTTACAAAGTTTTATTTTAGGTTATTTCACAAGATTATATTTTTCTATTTATTATACAACCATAGTTTCACAAACTCACTATCCCTTATCATTGGTATTTTAGTAACGACGTTCCCTCTCGTCGTATTTCCAGGAGATCTGTTCTCCTACTTCCCTGATCCTATTTCCTGCATCCACCAGCTCCTCGCCAAAGTGGCGGAGTTCAGCTAAATTTTCATTGCTCATTGGTGGGTTTGGTATAGGTTCCGGGTCGAACTGAGGGAGAAAGGAATAAGGACTGTTGAGAAGGTTTTGGAACTGCCAATCATTGGTCCACCACTCGTCCATTCCTAGAGGTTGGGTGTGGATTATAGGTTCTGGAATTGCTGGTTCCAAATTCATTGGAAGTTGAGTTTCAATAGGATGAGTAAAAACATTTTCATTGACAGGCTTAATAGTATCACAGCTTGCCAATATAAAATCTAGCTCCTCCTGCAATGTCATTTCCTGGGTTTGCTTTGAGCTTTCTCCAATTTCCATCTTGGTTTGTCTAGAACCTTCCCCAAACTCCATTTCCATCTGCCTAGAATATTCCCCAAACTGCATTTCCATTTGCCTAGAACCTTCCCCGACTTCAATCCCCTTCCCTTTGTCTAAGGGATTTTCTATTTTGGGAATCTTCCTAGTGGCGGGTTTCCTCCTGCGCACACGTCTCCATCCCACAAATCTTCTCCTTTTCTTAGGCTTGGGTTTCTCCGGAGGTGGATCGTTGAATTCCATAGGTTCTTCTATATTAGGTATATATCTATTAAAATCTCTGGAAACCTCTATTTTCACCGGATAGAGATTTAAATTCTGAAGGGCTTCAGACAAGTCATTCATGCTGTTTAGCATATATGCAAAACACACAAAAAAATTACTAAGTTAAAATTTTATAACAAATTTCATAATTAACCTTTAAATATTATTGTATACCATCTGACTAATTTAATACAAAGACAACTGAAAATTAAAACACACCAGGGTTTACTGTAAACTTATTTATTTTACTGGATAAGGTTTCTGGCTTGTAGGTGATAAGGTGCTAAAACTTGAGTCAGAGTATTTAAAGATTTGCATTTACTGCTACAGTGGCTAGCATAAAAAGATCCGCCCACTTTTCATCTAACTTGTCTTCCCATGGTGGGTTATTGCCTAGTTCTTGGGTTTTCGGATTATCTCTCATTTCTTTGGATTTCTTTAGTTTTTTTTTGACTTTTCCTAATAATCAAACTTCTTTTATTAGGAGAAAGTGGTTCCTCATAATGGGCTTTACGGACAAATATTCCTTCTTCAGGATTTGCATAATGTTTTGAGGAATTTGTTTGGGATGAACTTCCCTTCTCGTTTGATGACCTATCTAATTTAAGATAGATGTTTGAAAGCTTTTGCTTATCCATACTGTACACAAATATTCAAATAATAAAACACATAAACACAAAATGGCAATTAGTAAAATTAAGTATTTTCTAAATACTTAATTGGCTTAAATCAGTGGCTCTGATACCACCTTTTTCTGTCACGGCCCCCGACCCGGTTTGACCCGTTTCAGGAGCCGCGGGACAGAAAATCACGTGGTATTTATTTAACAGCGGAAGATTTTACCAGGATCTTTTTAAAACTGCAATTTCCCGATTATTTTATTTCACAATTTGGGATAAAACCCCGTAATTTACAATCATATTATTTCACTGAGAAATCTTTATTTTACAAAACATGTTTCTTTATTTTATATTGAGCCATTTCCTTAAGCTTGTAGTGCTTCACGACACTTTTCCTGAATCACAACAGATCACCTGAAACATGTTTGAAAAAGGTTTTGTCAGCGGGAAATACTGGTGAATCATTCTATTTATTAAAATGAAACGTTTGTTATAATTTACAGTATTAAGAGCGATTACAATGTTTCCAGATATCAACCAACTACCCATGGTATTTGTCACTCGACTCGTTTCTGTGACTTTGGTCATATCACCCATTGGCTACCCCGTTGTCCAATGGTGAAGATTATCAAGTAATGTATACAAAACCCCACATACCGGCTGTAATTTGGTGATTACAAAGACTTAATCCCTGTAATTATAACTTTGAAAATAAACATGCTTTTGTAAACAAATTTGATAAAAAAAGAATGACTCACATTGCAGATTTATATGAGCAGAGCTTAGCCTACTGATTAGTCTTTTAACCTAAATTAATAACATGCACACGAACTAGGTCAGTAACTAATACAGCATTTACGATAACTCACGAGATTAAAACCTTCACAACGAATGACAAAGTGCGATACTTAAACATCCATCGAATTAATGACGAATGACAAAGCATAAACCCTAATGTGGGCAGCACTTAAACATCCATTGGATAGTTTAATCGATCGGACATTGAATCATAGCAGCGATCGAGTTATTACCCTGTTTTGCGGTAGCAATTCGTGATCGTGTGTGTTTTAGGACTGTTTCTGCTATATCTCAGTGTATATAACGAATTTCTTCGTCGTTCAAGTGTCAAAATTCAAGTCCCAAACCCATCTATTTATAGTTAAAATTTGACCCCCTCGCGTGACGCGAGGGGTACCCCCTTGGGCGTCGCGTGGCACGAGGGGTCACTACCTACCATAGGGTAGCCCCGTGTGTTTGTAGCTCAGGTGAGTCAGCGGATTTTTAAAATTCGATAATGACAACGAGTTATGTGGATAATCGTAAATTGGGAATACCCCCCCTGAGTTTTAGGGGCCCTGATCCTGATTCTGTTTGTTCTGAAAATTTCAGGGTTTGTGCAGAATCACTTGGGTGTCTTAATTAGGGTTTCCTATTGGATAAAATAATATAATAAATAGGAATTTTGATGAGAGTTGTTACAACCGCCATCATCTCTCGCCGCCGAATAACCACCAAATCCGAACCCACCTTCATCTCCTCTCTCTAGCTACCACTCCCACCCTCTTCCACCACCAAACCCCCACTTTCTCTCTCTACATTCACCCCATCCTTCACCACCACCAAAACTCTCACCCACAACTGAAACGACGATGGATACTGCTCTTAATCCTGTTGACTTTAAGCGACGGCTTGGGAAGTTTCAGGTGACTGATTCTGCTCTTCCGGTAATGTTTGTGGTTAATATGATGTGTTTTGATTGATTTTTTGTTGGATAAAATAGGAATTAGACTCCATACCTGTTGAATTCGGTGTATACAAGTCAATTTAGGGATGTAAACGAGCTGAGTTAGGCTCTGGCAGTTTGTGGTGGTGGTGGTGGTGGCGGTGGTGGAGTTCACGGTGGTGGTGGTGGTGGTGGTGTTCGACAGAGAGGAGAGAGAGAGAAGAGAGAGATGGGTGTTTGGAGAGAGAAAGAGAGAGAGTGTATGTGTGTGCAGGTTTTAGAGAGAGAGAGAGTTCACGGGGATGGTGGTGTTGGCGACAGTGGGATGGTGGTGGTGGGGTTGATGCGGTGGTGGGGGTGGTGGTGGTGTGGTGGTAGTTCAGAGAAGAGAGAGAGAGAGAGAGCAGCGATTTTAGTTCAGAGATGCGGTGGTGGATGATGATGAATCGCTGAAGTTTCGATGATGAAGATGAACATCTGGTTTTTGATCTGCTGGTTGCACAAAAGGAATTGTATTTAAAAATGACCAAAATGTCCCTGCACTAAAGGACAAAATAATCAGTTTTCAACAGTCAAAATAGAGGGTTTTTGGATTTTGGACTAAAATGGCAACAAAATGCAAACCACAGGGACCCAGATGTAAAAAGTTTGAGATTTAGACTAAAATGTCAAAACTGGCCAAACCACAGAAACCAAAATGGCAGTTTACTCTTTTTTTAAACATGCATAGATTTATATTATGATAATATATAGTTTTATATAATTATATATATATATATATATATATATATATATATATATATATATATATATATATATAGGGAGCGCTAAAATGAAAACCACCTCCACTTGTAAGAACCGCGTGAACCACTTTCTAGCCAATAGATCATGAAGATGGATGGATGAGATTAAAAGTATTTAAAAATAATATTAAGTATTTTTTGTCTTATTATGTCTTTAATATTTTAATCCAAAAGGGTATTTTAGTAAAATTACTCTATTTTGTCTTTTTGTCTTTATTGTTTTTTTATTACTTTTTGGTATTATTATATTAGTTTTTTATTTTTTAAACATAGTTTTTTTATTAAGCATTTTCAAATTCAGATTTATTTACAGATTTTTACGTTTAACGTTTTACGTTTTACGTTTTTACGCCTAGCTTTTTCACGCCTCGTTTTTTGACTAGCCGTTTTTACGCCCGGCATTTTCACGCGTCGTTTTTTCAACGCGCCTTTTTTACATTAACGTTATTTACGTTTTACGCGCCGGTTTTTTACGTTTTACGCGCCAGTTTTTTACGTTAACGTTTTTTTACGTTTTACGCGCCGGTTTTTTACGTTAACGTTTTTTACGTTTTTACGTTTTACGCGCCGGTTTTTTACGTTAACGTTTTTTACGTTTTAGTAAAAAAAATTACGTTTTTACGTTTTACCTTAAACTTTTTACGTTTTACGTAAAACTTTTTACGTTTTACGTAAAACTTTTTACGTTTTACGTTTTTACGTTTTACATTTTACGTTAAAAAGTTTACGGTTTACGTCAAAAAGTTTACGGTTTAATTTTTTCTTTACAAAAACTTTTTTACGCAAAAACGAACGCACCCAGAAATCGCAAACTCGGTGAAGCGTCTCAGATATATTGTTATCATCCTCGACCAGAGGGAAAAAATAAAAAACCAACAACATCAAAACAAAGTGTATCTCGAAAAAAAAAAACGGGGTTTGGCTCAGATTATCCGATAATCAAAAGGTTGCAAAAGTGGGGTTGCAGGTTTAAAAAAACCTACCCTCCGCCGTCCTTGCCGCGCCATCGTCATCAAAATCTAAGTTTTTTTTGTTTGCATCATCGCCGCCCCAAATCGACCATATCAAAATAGATCAAACCCACATATCAAAAATTTCCACAAAACAGATCAAACCCACATATCAAAAATCAAAGTTCATCAAAAATCAAACTTCAAATCAAAGTTCATCAAAAAATCACTAGAAAAAGCAAAATCACCACAAAGTTCATCAAACCCACATATCAAAAATCAAAGTTCATCAAAAAAGCACCAGATTCAAACCACAAGATTCAAACCCAACAAAAACCCAGATTCAAACCTAACAACATATTCAAACAGATTCAAACCCAACAAAAACACTTACCAACAAACCATCAAGAAAATCAAAACCGCAAGATTCAAACCAAGATTCAACGGAATCAACAGAATAAAAAAGCACCAGATTCACCCACCCCCTTCACCCCATCATTCGCCGCCACCACCGCCGTCGGCACACCGCCACCACCGCCGTCGACACATCAACCGGGGTTGCTGCTGCTGTTCTTCGTTGCTGCTGTATTTTCCGGCGACAGCACCGCCGTGTACGGCGGCGGAGGTGGTGCTCTCCTACGAATCAATTACGAAGATGACGGTGGTGTAATGTTAACGGCAGCAGCCGTCGGCTTCAGGCCCGCCAACGGCTGGGTTGATGATTACTGTTTTTGTCGGTTCCACTTCTCTCTCATATGGAATTGGAAACAAATGAGGAAGAAGCTTCTTAAATAAAATAATCAGATGGGATTGAGAGGAGAGAGGAGATGAATTTTTGAAAAAGGTGGAGAGAGACAAAGAAACTGACAATTATAAATGAGGAGAGAGGTAGGGGAAATGACATTTGGGGTAAAAGACCAAAATACCCCTTTTGTTGGCATAATCTGATTGGTTGAGAGTGGTTCTCGCGGTTCTTAAAACTGGAGGTGGTTTTCATTTTAGCGGCTCCATATATATATATATATATATATATATATATATATATATATAAAATAAGGATTGTAAAAGAGTAACCCGAGCGGGTCGATACTTCTACGGTGATGAACGGCCACACCTCGTCTTCTACACTTCATCCTAGACCTGTAAACAAGAAAAAAGAAAGGTGGGCAATGTAGAGACGACCGGTAGAGGAAGAATCCCCTATTTACAGCTACAAAAGTGTGCTCCCCTATATCTCATGCCCTAGTAAGGAGGTGGAGACCTCCTTATATTGGAGATATGGGAAAACCCTAACCTCAATGGGCCAGGCCCAGTTAAGGGTTGTTTCTACGAGCCCACAGCCCAGTGTAGTATAAACTACAACGCGCTGGGCTTCGCGGGTTAGTACGCAATAATAATATATAATTACCATAAAAGTAATAAATAGCAGGAAAGTCCGACCGCTCGGGTCGGGTCCAGTACCATACCTCGTCATGTTCCCAGTCTACTGTTGCTCCCGCGTGCAAGCGTGGGAGGAGAACTTAGACTTATTAGGAGCTCAGGAGTGAAGATCACTAATTTTAGGCTTACATGCCGTCCGGGTGCAAGAAAGTCGCCGGCCACGTTTGTTGTGGTTGTCGTTGGCTGTGAGTAGAGATGATGGAGCAATGAATAGTACATGATTGCTCATCGTGGAAATTGGTTGGGCAAACATGGCACACGCTGATTGGTTGTAGGCAGTTGCCATTTGTACTGGCGCATTACCATGAGCTTGTTAAGGTTGCGCGTATGCGGTTAGGTCTCATGTATGAGTCTTGGAACAGGCTGAGTTTTGGCGGTTAAGTGCCTCGCCTTTGGATGATTTTTGCAGGTGTGGCCCTGCTTTAGCGGTGCGCCCATAGTCATGTGGGCTACTGTAAAATATTCACCCTTTGGTGTGACTTTTGTCGGTTAGCATATGGTGCGCTAATGGCGTTCAACCCATTGAAAGATTTGATGTTGATGTGACGACGATCCCTACCACGCGTCCGTGTCACCGGGATCCCCGTTGTCATAATATGCAGCCATTAGTGGTCATAGACACATATATGGATGTTATGCCGCCTTAGGCGAATGTGAAACCACTGGTGGTTGTACCAGTCGTTGTTATTGATGATCCGGTTATAGCAATTATCGTTTCCGTCGGAAAGAATGATATACGATGCACCCCTGCAGAAGTGCTTGCTATGCTCAGTTGTAACACCTCGTAAAATCACGACCAATATTATAAAGACACGTGTCATGGACTTTAAACGTGTAAGGAATTATTTCTGAAGGACTGAAGTTGTCAAACAATGTAAATATGTGAATAAAGGGATCCAAAGTGTCAACATGCCATTCTTGTGCCTCTGATTGACCTCACACGACGTTCGTCTTCTTTAACGAATAATTTATCGAACTTGAAAAGTAGTTTGTGCTCAAAATAAGGATCTTATGAAACATAAGGGTTAAAAGTGTCAATATGTTGAAAGTAACCTCTGAGTGACCTTTTAACGATCCCAAGAACATTGTAATACTTGTACTTTTCGCTTCCAAGAATGTTGAATATTAATTTTGTGGAGTTTTGAAGTAAACAAGACTTTTCAGGTGATCGTACGACTAACCGGGAGCTTAACGGAGTTAGTTTATGACCCAAGGTCCTTAAAAGTTAACTATGGGGGTCCTAAGTGCAATAAATGAAAGTAAAACAAAGTTAAAATGGACCAGGGGCTGAAAGTGAAAAGTTTAAAACTTTTTTTCCGGTTCTGAAGGTTGACGCGGGCAGCGTAAGACTTCTCTATGTCTTACGCGGGCCGCGTAGATGTGCCAGTAACAGCCAAGTGTGGACAGGTGCGGGTTTGGCCTGTTCCACCGCCTTAGAAAGCTGGTTTTTGAATTCAGGGACTGAACCAATGGTATTTCATGCATAGGGGACACCTGGGATGATCAGGAAACATTTGTAGACTTGTGTGGAGTGATCTTGTGAATTGTTTTTGGCTATATAAGCACTTCTTGTTTGCTTGTTCATGTGCTCATTCACAAAAATCATTCAAACTCACTCTCTAAAGCTCTCTGGACTTCAAACAAGTTTCCCTCAGCTCCTAATTCATGCTAAGAGCCTTTCTAAGCATTCTTAGCCTTCCTAGTGCATGTTTTATTAGTCTAATGACCAAATGTCAAAGCCGTCGTAATTAAGCTTTGACTTAGTGATTAATCACTAATGGTCCAGCCATTATTCGAATTGAAAGTGGCTATGAGTTGGTAATTATGTGGGTAATAAGTCCTTAAAAGGGCACCCCCTGATTATCACTCTAACTTGGTCAATTGTCGGGTCAAACTTTATACTAAAAAGTCAACAGAAAGCTATTTTGCAAATAAACTCATAACTGATAATGTAGAGGTTATGGAATGTGTTTTAACATTAAAATAACTTGGTAAATAATGTAAGAACGTGTCTAAGCATGTTCAACCCAACAATTCTAAATTTAGGCCCGGTTCGCAACCGAAAGTCGCAAAAGAAGACTTTTGCTTTGACTTTCAGTTCTGACCCGATTTAGCTTGTTTTAGATATGCCTTAAGGTTCCTTTAGGACCATATTATAAGTTAGTAAAACCCTCTGAGGTTATACTACATGGTTCCTTATTTATCCGATTCATTTGCATGTTTCCGTTAATCGCTTAAATGTTAACCATTATGCCCTTTTGTTATTAAAACGAGATTTTTAAAAATGTGAGAGGACAAAAACTTTTATTACTGATTTATAAACATGTCCTAAAAATTTGACATCAGTTTGAGGTCTAAATTAGGAGTTATGCTCAATATCGTAATTTGAAAGCTTTTTATTAATTAAACGACATTATTAGCATAAAGCCTATTTAAACACAAATTTCGACACCAAACTCTTTACCCACTGATGTAATATAATATTTTGGGATTTTTGAAGATTTTTATAAATTTTTAAACTGATCATAATGTAGGGTTTTTGCTTTGATTCGGTAATTGACGGTTATACCCTTTTCTTGAATAAAATGAGTTTTACATAACATTTTGATACCAAATCTTTTGCTACTGATTTTATATGATAAATAAAATATTTTGAACTTTATAAACTGATCAAAAACTCAGATTTCCTTATATAACCTGCAAATCGCCTAAAACCGACTTTTTACGCGTTTTAAACGCATAGTATGGATTAAAACTATTTTTGACACATAAGACTTAATACCTACTGATGTTTAAGTAAATTTATATAATTTAACAGTAAGTAAAAGTTTTGAACGCAGATTTCCAAATTTGACCTTTAAAGCTTATGTGAAATGACCAAAATGCCCTACGGCACATAGTTTTGTTATAAATGATAAATTCACATATATGCAATACCCTACTGACATGAACTGCAAAAATAAATATTTTTACTGATCGTTTTAGACCAGAACCTCAGATTAATATTTCACCTCTTTTATAACCTTTAAAATGACCAAAATACCCCTACGGGGCTTAATTTGATTTTAAATTCGTTTTGGGAATAATGGAAGGTATCCTACTGATATCATAACACATTTTAAGCATATTAACTTAGGGAACCTGTACATGACTCATTTGGTTACCCGTTATGCAATTATCGCGTTCGGTACGGTTTATGTGACTAGTTTGCATAAATTGATCGAAACGGGTCAAACCTTATCATTTTTGCTTCAAAATCCAGAATGTGTTTAGTTTACCCATATTATACAAGTCTTCATACTTGTCGGGTCTAAATCACGTTCTAATCCGGTCTTCGCTTAATCTTGCGTTGTGAACCGTATATATTTCCTTAAAACTAACCGGTCTAAGTTTAAACTTAAGTAAGACCCGTTAGGAATCTAATAGACTATTAAAACCATCGTTCCAGATTTAGGAGCCCAGTAAAAGATATTTGCACTTGCTGATTGTATACGGCTGGGATAAATTTGTATAATTTGCTCAGGTAAATACTTTTAACTTATTTTCCCTTATACGGGCTTGGGATACGGTATATAAAATACCGCTTGGTCGGGTATTGAATCTTTAATCGTATGAAGGTTAATTCATTGAGATAACCCATTTAATCTGTTTTGTTTGTTAAAACCTTTGGGGGGTTAATGACCATGTCCTGGATATCCTCGGCTCATTCATTGAAATGGCCACGACTTAAGCATGGGGTGTAGGCATACACCTGCCGGATGCGTATGTAAAATGATATACCTGCCTGTTCGAGAATAACTCGCCGTAGGTTATATTATGTGGTGTGTCTATTAATCTTTAACCCGGTATTCAACCCGGGCTACTGAACGTATAATAAACATCGAATTCTTTTACAAGATTATTTTTAAATAATTATCCCAAGTTATAAAAGAATATTTGTACCTTGTGCACTTAAATCAATTTTAAATAAACATTTTCAAAAGTGTCGGTTAATTGTATTTACCAGTGTAAACTGACGTATTTTCCAAAGGGTTAAGTGCAGGTACTATGCGAAATAGGCTGGCTACTCCTGAGTGAATAAATAAAGAAGTATTGCAAGCTTTGTCACTTAAAAATTTGCTGAACAATATTTCCTATGTTTTGATCCGCCTGTGGATCCTTTTACATTCCGTTTGTAATACTCATGATACTTTCATTCGGTTTGTAATATTATTACTTTTAGACTTCCGCTGTGCATTGAACTGTGATTATTGACTATGATGATATCAACTACGTCACGATACTCCCCACCGGGCCCACCGGTAATACGTGGAAATATCGGGGTGTGACAGGTTGGTATCAGAGCCAACATTGAGTGAATTAAACACTAGCCTTTTTGTGTTTAATCTCAATGACACAGTTGCACATTCCTCGACTTCCGAGTGTAGGCAAAGGACTTAGGACTAAATCCTAATCTTTTATTTTGTCCTTTATTGTTTTCTTTTGTTGTTTCCTTTGTTTGTTTGACAGGATCAAGAAGAATGCCGCCAAGATTCAGGAGAGGAGGACGAGGCAAGGCAAGGCGCCATTCACCGCTCCTAACGATCATGAGGCCGGGCCTTCCCACTGGCTAACTCCGTCAGTTACTATGAGCACTAGTCCTCAAGAAGATTGGAGGACATACTTAGAGCCTGCGAGGCGTTCTGTCTCGCTTAGCTCCTCGCCTTCTTACCACGATTCTTTCGGACTCCACCAGGGCAACGAGTCCGACCATTCACGCCATTCCTACTTACCGTTGCAGCGGTCGGGTTCTCATCGGGCCTTCAAGGACCCGACCCTGTATTTTCAGAGCCGGTTCAACCCGATAAATCTGATTGAAGAACCAATGGTCCATAACCCATTGGGCCCTGAAGACCATTTCCCTGAAGCTCAGGGTATGGATATGGAGGATGATCCCGATCCTGCCGAGTCGCCATCTAGGACGCCCACACACCCCATCGAGATTTCAGATGGGTCATCTTTTCATGGATCACCTTATCGGGGTCCAGACAGCTATGAGGCAAGGTTTGCCTCATACCCTTGGGAGTTTACTCCCTCTTTCAACCCGTCTCAGCAGCAGCAGCAACAGGATCCCTCTGAGGATACACGTTTTGTGGCGGTCACGCCACCGCCACCACCACCGCTTGAACATCAACTGCCTCCGGAACCACCGAGGCGAAGAAGAACAGGTGCACGGATGTCCGTGCGAGGAGGGGATTTCCATTTCAGCACCCCTCAACCCTTCAGTGGCAGCCACTACCCGCCACTATATGAAGACCCGCAGATGGGTGGGCCTTCAAAGCCCGTTTCTGAGGTGGACTCTGTGCCAGTCGCACCACCACCACATGTGGGTTTTGATAACCCAATACCTTCTTACGCCGGTGCAGCGGCGTATAACCCTTTTGAGCTGCCAGACTACCCGGGGTATAACTACTACAATGCCCCTGATGTTGACCCGTATCTTGTGGCAGCAAACTACAATGCTCTTCACCCTGAAGGGCCCTATGCAGCTTCGTACCAATCTGGGTACCAAGCATATGGGTACCAATACCCGCCACCTGCTCAACCTCCGCAGCAACAACCGCCATCGCCGCCGCTGATCCCGCCGCCGCAACAACAGGAGATTCTTCAAAGGTTGAGCCAGGTGGAACGCGAGGTTCAAGAGGAGCGTAGGAGCCACCAGAGATTTCTTAAGGGTTTGGCGAATCTGATCAAGGGGAAGAAGAGGGATTTTTGAAGATTCCTTATTTATTTGTATTGTAATTTCTTTATTTCAATCAAGTCCCTGCGTGGACATATTTATTTATGTACTTAGTCCCTGCGTGGACCTGTCTTTCTATCTTTGGTCCCTGCGTGGACCTGTCTTTCTTGTTTAGCCCTTGCATGGGCAAGTTATTTATGTAAAAGTCCCGTTTAGGGCAACCTATGTACTTCTTTTAAAATTAGTGGAATGCTTTATTTAAATTTCATTGTCATCTTATGTATGAATATAATATATGAAATAAATCAAATCATTCCTTTTTAAATAATTTGCCTTTAAGTATTAAATAAGAATCTTAAAATGTATAACCTAGCCTGTATGTCATTATAGACCTGGCCATGATGGTAAAACCTGTTTAAAAAGATTCAAATCTCCTTGTTAACATTTGAAAACATGTTAACACTCCTGGCAAATGTGATTCGATAAAATCACATAAGTCATCCTTATATTGGATTCTTCCAATTTCTTTCTTTATTATTTAAACATCCATCTGAGATGTAGGGCCTACGGGCCATATTCATTTTCATATAAGACAAAAGACAGTTGTAGTCCATGACTCTTTGTCAAGAAAAGGTGATGAACTATGATTCAATGCCTTAATGCCTCGATCTTATAAGATCATGGCTTATAATTTAAATTGTCCCTGTGACTTGGCCTTTTGTGCCATTATAATATATTAATAAATCATGACAGAGGATAATTATAATGAAAAATCCTGAATGAAAATACTTAATAAATTAACCAATATGGTTTATTAATACCATGGTTAATAAAATTATCAAGATGACAATTCTGTTATAGACTTCTAAATGAATCATTATCATTATTTTATGTAGCAATCAAGCTACATGGCAGAATCTGAAGAAATCAACAGTCACCCTATAGAGAATCATGATACTACCAGAATCAACGTAACTGGTGCGGAACTTCAAGCATTGATTGACAATGCTGTTTCTAAAGCCATGGACAGGCAATTTAGAAAGTCTAGTGGTACACACTCTAAGACTCACTCTGTGGCTCACAGTAAGCCACCTTCTAAATCTCATGAGTCAAAGAAGGATGATGCCCAACACTCATCAAATCAGCACAGTATCCCGTCTAAGAAGATTGTATTCGATCAAGAGCCACATATAAAGACCTGTTCATATAAGTATTTCGTCTCCTGCAAGCCCAGGAATTTCGCTAGGGAAAAAGGAGCCATTGATTGCATGACGTGGCTAGATGAGATGGATACGGTGGTTGATATTAGTGGATGTGCCGAGAAAGATATTGTGAAGTATGTTTCATAGTCATTCAAGGGAGAATCCCTAGCTTGGTGGAGGTCCTTAATCCAAGCTACTGGAAAGATTTCGTTATACAACTTAACGTGGGCTCAGTTTGTTGCTTTGATCAAAGAGAATTTCTGTCCTCAACATGAAGTTGAGAAGATCGAGACTGACTTTCTGACATTGGTTATGAAGAACTTAGATTGTCAGGCATATCTCACGAGTTTTAACACCATGTCTCGATTGGTTCCTTACTTGGTGACACCGGAACCAAAACGTATAGCCCGTTTCATTGGGGGTTTAGCCCCGGAGATTAAGGCTAGTGTGAAAGGATTAAGGCCTACTACCTTTAGGTCGGTAGCTGATTTGTCATTATCTCTTACCCTTGATGCAGTCAGGCAGAGATCGCTTAGGAATTCTGATGCAGGGAAGAGGAAACGTGAGGATGATAACTCATACCGTTCAGATAAGAAGCATAAGGGGAACTCTGACCACAAGAAGAGTTCAGGGTTCAAGAAGGATGACCAACAGTCGGGTGAGAAGCCCAAATGCAAAACCTGCAAGAAGCGCCATCTGGGAAAGTGCATGTATGAATCAAAATCCCAATCGCAGCCTAGGGCTTGTGGGATCTGTAAATCTAGTGAGCATAAGACGTTGGATTGTAAGAAGATAAAGGATGCGACTTGTTACAACTGTAACGAGAAGGGACATATCAAGTATAACTGCCCAAAGTATGCCAAGAAACCTGAAGAAGGTAAGAAGACCAATGCTAGGGTCTTTCAAATGAATGCTCAGGAAGCAATCCAGAATGACAACGTGATAACAGGTACCTTTCTTATCAATGATGTTTATGCAAGGGTATTGTTTGATTCGGGTGCAGATAAGTCATTTGTGGATGATAAATTTTGTAAGTTATTAAATCTGCCTGTTAAAACCCTAAGCATAAAATATGAAGTAGAATTGGCCGATGGTACCATAGAAACTACTTCAACTGTGTTAGATGGATGTTTTATATCCATTAGGAACCACTCCTTTCCGTTATCTTTACTTCCATTGAAACTAGCTGGTTTCGACATAGTGATAGGCATGGATTGGTTATCTCATAACCAAGCCCAGATTGTTTGTGACAAGAAAGAAGTGGTTATCAAGACTCCGTATGGTGAGCCACTTACCATACAAGGAGATACCTAGTATGGGTTGCCTAAGCAAGTGTCTATGCTTAAGGCGTCAAGGTGTTTAAAGAAGGGTTGTGTCATTTACATGGCACAAGTAACTATTGATGAACCAAAGCCCAAGGTTGAAGGCATCCCTGTTATCTCTGAATATCCAGACGTATTCCCTAAAGAACTACCTGGTTTACCACCAGATAGGCAAGTGGAGTTCAGAATTGACATTATTCTTGGAGCAGCACCTGTTGCAAGAGCATCTTATAGGTTAGCACTGACTGAGATGAAAGAATTGAGAACTCAACTGGATGATTTGTTGGCCAAAGGTTTTATTTGACCTAGCTCGTCTCCTTAGGGAGCATCGATTCTGTTTGTGAAAAAGAAAGATGGATCGATGCATCTATGCATCGATCATCGTGAGCTAAACAAGGTCACAATCAAGAACAAATATCCATTGCCCAGGATCGACGATCTGTTCGATCAGCTTCAAGGAGCAAGCTACTTCTCCAAGATTGATTTGAGGTCAGGCTACCATCAAGTGAAGGTTAGAGATGAAGATGTGCATAAGACTGCATTCAGAACTCGATATGGTCATTACGAGTTCTTGGTGAAGCCGTTCGGGCTCACTAATGCACCAGCAGCATTCATGGACCTCATGAATCGCGTTTGCAAACCCTACTTGGACAAGTTTTTCATTGTCTTCATTGATGACATTCTTATTTATTTGAAGGATCATGCTGATCATGAGAAACATCTTCGTTGTATTCTTAAACTTCTTCAGCAAGAGAAGCTCTACGCCAAGTTTTCAAAATGTGAGTTTTGGCTTCGTGAAGTCCAATTTCTTGGACATATGGTTAGCGAGCGTGGTATCCAGGTGGATCCCGCTAAGATTGAAGCCATCATGAATTGGCAAGAACCGAAGACGCCCACAGAGATTCGAAGCTTCTTGGGTCTGGCAGGATACTATAAGCGTTTTATTGAAAATTTCTCTAGGATTGCTGCACCCCTAACTTCATTGACCCGAAAGAATATAAAGTTTGATTGAGGTCCTAAGCAACAAGAATCCTTTGAGATTCTTAAGCAAAAATTAAGCAATGCTCCGGTGTTGACGTTGCCTGAAGGGATTGGAAAATTTATGGTTTACTATGACGCATCACACATTGGTATGGGATGTGTGCTAATGCAGAAGGGAAAAGTTATTGCCCATGCTTCCCGACAATTAAAGGTGCACGAAAAGAATTACACCACTCACGACTTGGAATTGGGTGCCGTTGTGTTTGCACTAAAACTGTGGAGGCATTATTTATATGGTACCAAGTGTGTGATCTATTCTGATCATAAGAGCCTTCAGCATCTGTTTAACCAGAAGGATCTGAACATGAGACAACGTCGATGGATGGAGACACTGAATGATTATGATTGTGAAATCCGATATCATCCAGGAAAGGCTAATGTAGTCGCCGATGCGTTGAGCAGAAAGGAAAGGGTTAAGCCCATTAGGATCAATGCCAAGAGCATTGAATTGAAGAACAGCTTAAATGAAAGATTATCAGCTGCTCAGAAAGAAGCTGTATTAGAAGCTAACTATCCAAATGAAAAGTTGGGAGTCACTGCTGAACAGTTATTGTTATGGCTCATTTTCTAAGCATACATATCTTGAACTATATCCTGCTTTTAATTGTTTATCTGTGATCAGGATACTGGACGGGGATATTGCTAACATCCTGGGTGATATCCTGAGCTATATCGAATTAATCACGTGCAGGTTAAAGACTGGGACTTGCCAACGGTCAAATGGACTTCATCTCCTCAAGACTTGGGCGTGTTTGTTAAAGGAGAGACGTTGAACCCGAAAGACCAGGTCTACAACGTTCGACTAAGGAATATTCGTTGGATCCCGGTTATGTAGGATAGTTAGTTACCTTTGTTTTACTATAAATAGATGGGGGCAGATTAGATTAAGGCACTCAACTTACACATTTTCAAACACTTTCTCTCTAGCTCATCGCAAACACTACACACAACACTTGTATTCGAATTACATTGTAACACATAGTCGATCCGCACCACATCCTGCACTGTATCCTGATAATTGAAGCAATAGAAGAACAAGGCACCTGCGATTGTCAGCTCCCGAGGTTTTATGCCGGCGATCTAGATTGATCAAGGGCTTTCCTCGTACATCACGTGTCAACCTTTACTTTTTTGCTCATTGTTTGATCATAGATACAGCTCTATATCCTGAGCCGTATCCTGAAACTGTTTTCATATCTAATTTGGTTAACACATTTTTCACACATAATTCTAGCACACTACCTCACTTAACTAATTTGATCACTTAATTGCTTAGGTAATTTTTGACCAAAACAATTTGGCGCCCACCGTGGGGCAAGTGGTGCTACTTTTACTAAAAATCTTTGTAAAATCGTTAATCGGTTTTCTATTTTCAAAACTTTTTGCCACATTGTTTACAATGGCCTCAAGATCAAACATGAGCTCCTCCACTATGTCTGCTGCAACCTCTGCTACTACCGGTTCGGTGCTTGCACCACCTCCTCCAAGGATGCCATTTTCTTCACAATCTCAAGATGTTATCCCTACTCGGAGTGTTCAGGGATCTGCTCCCGTTTTAGCCTCTAATGATGAAATTCTAACTTTATTTGGAAGTGTGCAGGAACAAATGAGGCAGCAACAAGAAACTAATCAAATGCTGTTAAGAGAAATACAACTCTTAAAAGCTAGCTCGAGTAGACCCGCTGAAGAAACTGTCACTCCTATACAGCCCAGGGCTTTGAATTTCAGTTCCGCAGTTTACACTGAGGATAACAGGGGGAATATCGTCCCAAGCCATTCTCAGAATCATACTCCTGAGATACCCTCCTCGGCCAGGATGTCGACTGTGAGGAGTTCAGGATATGCTTCAGGATATGGCCAAAATCCTCAGACCGGTAATGTGTCAAATAATAATATTCTTGCTACTAACAACAATGGCTCTTTGCAGGATGCAGGTGTGACGTCAACATTTACCAGGGAGCTCCAGAAACTGAAGGACGTGATATCCAGTGTACCTGGAGTGGTCCAGCCTATTCCGGAAGTATCCCAAGACAGCCACAGGATATCCCGCTTTGCGTATCCTATCTGTGATGCTGAAATCCCAAAAAGATTCCAGACTCCCAACATGAAACTGTATGATGGAACTACGGATCCTGAGGAGCATATTGCCCAGTATAGGGAACGGATGGAAATCAATCCTATCCCTCCAGATCTCAAGGAAGCATGCTTATGCAAGGGATTCGGTTCTACCCTGACAGGATCAGCCTTAAAATGGCTGTTAAACGTCCCTCCTCACTCAATTACTTCGTTTGCTCATTTGGTTAATTTATTTAACAGTCAATTTTCTTGTAGTCGGAGTTTTGAGAAACTAACCAGTGATCTTTACAGGATAACTCAAGGGCCTCAGGAATCCTTGAGGGATTATGTGAACAAATTCAGTCGAGAATCCTTGGATATCCCTCATCTTGATGTTGCAACAGCTGTGCAAGCTTTTAAGATGGGGTTACAAAAGGATTCTCAGTTTTATCAGGATCTTGTAATGAATCCCTGCAGGAATCTCGACGAAGCTCGTAACAGGGCTTTGAGATATATCCGTTTGGAAGATGACAAGAAGATGCAGGAGAGGATGAATTCTACCTCAACCTATGAATCAACTAACAGGAAATCAGAATCCTCATATAAGCCATATCGCTCCAAGCCATGTGGCAGAAATGATAACAAGAAAGTGAATGCTGTTGAAGACGAGGATCCTGAAGAATGTCCTGACTTATCTAAATACTGCTTTTCTGTTAATATACCTGAGTTAATGTATGCTATGCAGGGTTTAGGGGACAAAGCTAGGTGGCCTCGAAAGAACCAGGAGAAAGCTGATTGGAAGGATAAATCCAAATGGTGTGCCTTCCATGAAGACTTCGGACATATGACCGAGGATTGCATTGCCTTAAGGAAAGAAATAAGTTACATGTTAAGCAAAGGGTATCTGAAGGACTTGCTGGGATGAAAGAAGATTAAAGGTCAGGATCCCGAGAAGGACCCTGAACGAGCAGCATCACCCCCAGCAGATGCCAAGATAATTAACTTTATTTCAGGAGGATCCGACATTTGTGGGACTTCGTATTCGGCGGCTAAGAGACATGCGAAGGAAGCTAAGAGTGAAAGGAGAGACAAACCAGTCAGGATGACTACCCTCACAACTGATAAAGTGATCACTTTCGATAGTGATGACAAGGATACTGTTCAGGATCCCCACCATGATGCTTTGGTAATAACATTATATGTGGCTAACCATTTTGTACGCAGGATACTGGTAGACAACGGTAGTTCTGTCAATATAATTCAGCTGGAAACATTGAAGAGGATGAATGTATCTCCGATGGACATTACTTCGAAGTCTACTGTGCTCGTTGGTTTCAGTGGAGAAGCTAGAAATACTGTAGGAGAGATAAGGTTACCAGTATACGTTGAAGGGGTCAACTCGATACAACGCTTCTGTGTGGTGGACTCCTTATCCTGCTATAACATCATACTGGGAAGACCATGGATTCACGATATGAAGGCTGTGCCATCAACATATCACCAATGCATCAAGATCCCTACCCCTTGGGGAGTTGTCAAGGTTGAAAGTGATCAGCAGGAGGCGAAGGAATGCTACACATCCTCAATGAAATCCCCAACTAAGCCTAGTACAGCATAGCAATTAAAGATGCGGGCCCAGGATATCGTGGAGGATTCGGAGCAGGATGTGAAGAAAATTATCCTGGATCAGGATAATCCTGATATTTCGGTGCTCGTAGGAACCAATATCCCTCAGGATATTGAAGAGCAGTTAACTAACTTTTTGAAATGCAGGATGTCAACGTTTGCATGGAAGCATGAGGATATGACAGGCATATCCAAAGACATTATCACTCACAAGCTTGGAATTGACAGATCATTCAAGCCTGTTCAGCAAAAAAGAAGAAAATTTGCTCCTGAGCGGAATACGATTATCCAAGAAGAAGTTGAAAGATTGTTGAAGTCCAGGATGATCAGAGAAGTCAAGTTTCCAAGATGGCTAGCAAACGTAGTTGTGGTACAGAAGAAAAACGGGAAATGGAGAGTCTGTGTAGACTACACGGACTTGAACAAGGCTTGTCCTAAAGACCTGTTTTGGTAAAAAATTACCTAAGCAATTAAGTGATCAAATTAGTTAAGTGAGGTAGTGTGCTAGAATTATGTGTGAAAAATGTGTTAACCAAATTAGATATGAAAGCAGTTTCAGGATACGGCTCAGGATATAGAGCTGTATCTATGATCAAACAATGAGCAAAAAAGTATAGGTTGACACGTGATGTACGAGGAAAGCCCTTGATCAATCTAGATCGCCGGCATAAAACCTCGGGAGCTGAAAATCGCAGCTGCCATGTTCTTCTATTGCTTCAATTATCAGGATACAGTGCAGGATGTGGTGCGGATCGACTATGTGTTACAATGTAATTCGAATACAAGTGTTGTGTGTAGTGTTTGCGATGAGCTAGAGAGAAAGTGTTTGAAAATGTGTAAGTTGAGTGCCTTAATCTGATCCGCCCCCATCTATTTATAGTAAAACAAAGGTAACTAACTATCCTACATAACCAGGATCCAACGAATATTCCTTAGTCGAACGTTGTAGACCTGGTCTTTCGGGTTCAACGTCTCTCCTTTAACAAACACGCCCGAGTCTTGAGGAGATGAAGTCCATTTGACCGTTGGCAAGTCCCGGTCTTTAACCTGCACGTGATTAATTCGATATACCTCCGGATATCTCCCAGGATGTTAGCAATATCTCCGTCCAGTATCCTGATCACAGATAAACAATTAAAAGCAGGATATAGTTCAAGATATGTATGCTTAGAAAATGAGCCATAACAATTGTCCCCAAATATATCGGTTGGTATACCAATCCAACGGATATATTTTAAAAGTCTTATCCCATAATTCAAGACATTTAAAACGAAGCGACGGTCAAGATCACATCATAACTTCCAACGCGCTTTTTGCTCAATGGAGATCCACAATGCCCCTATATCTTCTCTCTTCTTGTTTGAAAAGCAGATATCTCCAACAGAGCCTCCAGGTAATTCCCCATTTCTCATTTACTTTCTGTCAATTTTTCTTATTCGTAATGGCTGCCGAGACCTTCACCCAGCAGAATCTCCTCAAAAATCCCGAAAAGGAGGTCTGTGCTTTTGACAACGCAGACATTGCGGCTTTGAGAGCTTCTGGTGCTTTCCCTGATAACACGGTCTTTAGACCTTTCGATCGGATGTTTCTTCCGCTGATTGGGTTTGCTTCCCAGCATACCCTTTCTCGCTAGGTCTTCGATACCCTTTTCCCGAATTCATGTTGCAATTCTTCCAAACCACCGGCATCTCTTTTGCTCAAACCATGCCCATGGTTTGGAGAGTATTAATCGTACTTAACCAAATCAAAAACCTTCATTGCCCCGACCTCTGCATCGAGGATCTGCCTATTGCTTATCGCCTCCGATCCCACGGCTCTAGCCGGTTCTTGCTTTTCTCGACCTCTAGCAAACCCCTTATTCTTAAAGCCACCAAAAACGAAGACGGATGGCAACGCAAATTTTTCTTTGTCAAACGAGACTCCATTGCTGAGGGTGCCAGCCTTCCGGTGGAGTGGTTAACCACCGATAGGGTCATAAATATTCTCATGGACCGTTAGGTTTTTATCTCCTACTAATATCCTTCTTTTTGATCCTTATGCAGTGAATTTCAAGGAAGTAGCTCCCCCTACCGCTGAATCAGAGGAAAGAATCAACACTGTTTACCAATTACCTGCAATAGACAGGAGTTTCACCAAACACGTCCCGAGTTCCAGTTAATACTCGTCATCTGAAATGTCTGGTAATGATTACTTTTAAAATAATTAGTCAACACAGTATAATAATAAAATAAAGAGTAATAATGATGTAAAACTTTTCCCTTTATGCAGCACCGGCCAAGATCCCTGAAGTCTTTGACCTCGACGAGTTGGACAGTTTTTCTGATCAGGTTCAAATCAAGAAGGAACCTAGTCCCAAGGCCACAGCCTCATCCAAACCCAGCAGTTCCAAAGCCATCATCATTCCCAAACCTTCACCGGCTACCAAGCCCCGGAGTTCAAGTTCCCGTAAAAGGAAAGAGCCTGATTCCCCTGTCATTTCTGACACATTTCCTTATGAGAAGCACGGGTTCATTGAAGCTAGCGGGTTTATGACTTCCTTTCTTAACCAGGTTAGTATTCTCAAATTACATCCTGCTGCTTACATTATTTACAAAGATTTATCAATATTAATACCTGTCCTCTTACTTTCGCAGGGTCTTGAGCGTCTGGTTCACCTATATCAAGAATCTTGCGGGCTTAACAAGACGCTTGAATCCAAGCTAAAGGAAGCAAAAGTCACAATCTCTGATCAAGGCATGATTGCAGCCGCCAAATCTCGTCATTACGAGGAGAAGTTCAAAGCTATGATTCAAGAACACCAGACTGCTCTCAACAAAGCTACTCTTCAAGCCCAAGCCGATCTTGAAGCTGCCCATGTGAAACATGAACGGGATATGGTCAGCTACCGGGAAAGCCTTAAGAGTTCCGTCGTCATTTCTCTCCTCCAAGCCAGGTTGAAGATGGCCCATGAAGCCAAAACATTAGGTTTTGAATGCCCTTCTTGGGACGTTGGTGCCTGGGAAACCAAGCTAAAGAACCTCTGCGGCACTTCTTCCAAACCAGCTGTCGAAGAATCTTCCAAAGCAGTTGAAAAAGCAACCGATGCTGAGAAGGATGCTGAGGCGGATCCCAAGACGGATGCTGCTGAAATCATTATGGACGAAGAAGGCACTGCCCCCTAAAGCTTATTTCCTTTAAATTGTTTGAACAATTTTATGTCCTATGAACAATTTTTATTTCTGCATCAAAACAATTTGATAGCCGAAGGTGGATGGGTCCTGGGTTTCAGGATGAAACCTTCGGTTATCAACCAGTACTGATTGTTTCAAAAATAATTTCATCTTTCATTTTTCTTGCTATTATCTTCCGTCTTTTTTAGTATAGATCTTAGCTTTGCAAAATTTCGTACAACTATCTTTCAAAAATATCCTGATCAATATGCTCAGCGATATATTATAAAAACTTTTATTAGATAGGACTTCCAAACATTCGTTCAACTTTGTAGAAAGCTTTTTAAAGAGTGAAAAACAATCCTCTTTTCCAAAACCTGTTTTGATAATACTTAAATGATCAAAGTTTCAAACTAGTATTAGTTTCAAATATCTTAATCAAATATCCTGAAAAGTATTTTGAAAATATATTTTGAGAATATATCAGGATATTTAACCTTTTACCAAACACAGTATTATCAAAAACTTAAACAACGTTTACAAAGTAAAGATCATACCAGGAATAGGGTGCAATCCTATTATCAAACCTCAACCCCTTTGCAACTTTTCTAATGAAGATGTCCCCTGACTGGGACACTTAGTGCATTATTTCCGAGCCTCATCCTTTGAGCTTTACACCATTGCTTTAGTAGGAATGTCCCGTGTGTACAATGTCTTCAAATACTTAGAATTCTTCTGGATATCAGTTCCCATTGTATAGACAATTTTTCATGTTACAGGGGTAAAACCCAAGAATGTACTGGAGATAAATTCTTTGTATCCTGGGGAAAATCCCAAATTTTCGTGCGCTACAGGCGGGAGTGTATAAACTCCAAGACTTAGAAAGGTGAAAACCTTTAAACCTTAGAGAGCATGAAAATACCCTTTCGTGAGAGAGGGTGATCAATCCTCATATACCTTTAGGATTCAGGATATAGCCAACAGTAACGAAATTGTCAGCCACTTTTACATGGACTGGTCCCGCCACCTTGAACTATCCCTGAATAACTTGCGCTCCAGGCGGAGTGTTTAAACCCAATTCGGAAGAAAGGTGAATACCTTTAAACCTGCGAAGGGATCGGGATCCCTTATACGTGAGAGAGGGGGCCAATCCTCTAATCTTCCGAAGTATCTTGAGTGAGCATCCTGGAGCTATATCCTGGAGCATATACTGCAAAACATCCTTAAACTAAGGTGGGTGTTAGCTTGGCTAACACCCCTCCGATGCTTAAGTTAGTATTGGGTTTCAAAGAATAAATTAAGCCAAACATATTTAAAAAAGATAGAATTCATACCATCCTGAGTTAGAAATTAAATTCTAAACTCACTTGAAATAAAGCTTAAGGTATATAGCATTCCAAGATCTCGGTAGCATATCCCCTTCCATATTCTTGAGTCTATATGCTCCTTTCCCTGCTTTTGATTCAACTTCATATGGTCCTTCCCATTTTGGAGCTAGCTTGCCATCGGCAGGATTAGTAGTATTCTGAAAAGCCTTTCTTAACACCCAATCTCCAACCTTAAATCTTCTGGTCCTAATATTCTTGTTATATGCTCTGGATATTCTTTGTTGATATGCTGCCATCCTTAGCCTTGCTGCATCCCTTTTTTCATCTATAGTATCAAAATCCTGACACAAGGCTTCAGGATTCTGTTCAGGATCCCGTAGGGTAGATCTTGCAGTAGGTATTGCCATTTCCGTTGGAATCATTGCTTCTGCTCCAAATACCAAGGAAAATGGGGTTTGGCCTGTTGCATTCTTTACCGTTGTCCTATCAGCCCACAAAACAAAGGGTAATTCTTCTGCCCATCTTCTTTTTTTGGCTCCAAGTCTCTTCTTTAAGTTATTGACAATTATCTTGTTTGAGGATTCTGCTTGTCCATTCGCTTGAGGATGTATCGGAGTAGATGTTATCATTTTGATTCCCCAACTCTTGCAAAAGTCAGTAGTTCTCTTGCTTATAAACTGAGAACCATTGTCACAGATTATCTCGGCTGGTACTCCAAATCTGGTCAGGATATTTCTCTTTATGAAGGATACTACTTCTTGATCTCTAACTTGAACAAATGCTTCTGCTTCAACCCACTTGGAGAAATAATCCGTAATTGCCAACATGAAAACCTTTCCTCCTGGAGCCTTTGGAAGCTTTCCCACTATATCCATACCCCACTTCATAAACGGCCAAGGGGAAACAATAGGATACAGCGGTTCAGCAGGCTGATGTAATATGTTACTATGTCTTTGACATGCGTCACATCTTCGAGCATATTCTGCGGCATCTTTTCTCATTGTCGGCCAATAATATCCTGTCCTTAATACTTTTGAGAATAATGACCTGCCCCCAGTATGGTTACCACAATCCCCTTCATGTATATCCTGAAGTACTTCTTTGGCTTCAGGATCCTCCAAGCACCTCAAATACGGTCCTGCAAGAGATTTCTTGTATAAAACATTATTTATAATAGTGAATCGTGATACCTTCATCCTAAATGCCTTTGGATTTTCATTTTCGGGGATGTGTCCTTCCTTGAGATATCTCATGATTGGAGCCGTCCAAGATTTAGGATCCTCTTCAGGATACTCTGCTCCAAGATCCTGAATACCCGCTACTTCTTTATCCTGAGGATTCGTTGCAGGATACAAGACATGTAATATCGGTATTTGGGTTCCTTCTGGTATCCTGATCGATGATCCCAGATTTGCTAAGGCATCTGCTTCAGCATTATCCTCTCTTGGTACGTGTTCAAGTGTAAAAACATCAAAATATCCTGCTAATTTTTTGAGAATATCGAGGTATTCGATTAATTTCTCACTCTTAACTGCATAGGATCCATTAAAATGGTTAGTAATTAACAAGGAGTCAACATATACTTGCAAATTCTTGATACTCATATTCTTAGCCAATTCTAATCCTGCAATTAAAGCTTCATATTCTGCTTCATTATTAGTAGCAGGAAATTCACACCTAATAGCCTGGGGTAATATGTCCCCCTGTGGCGATTTTAGTAGTATACCTAAACCTACACCTCTTATATTGGATGCACCATCAGTATATAACGTCCAGGATCTTGAAGATTCTCCTAACTGTTGAACTTCTAGATCTACCTCGTCCCGAATGTCACTACTGAAATCAGCCACAAAGTCAGCTAAAGCCTGAGACTTTATGGCATTTCTAGGTTCATATACTAAATCATAAGCACTTAACTTTACTGACCACTTGGCCATCCTGCCTGACATCTCTGGTTTCCTAAGCACATTTTTGACAGGATAATTCGTTTTAACATGGATCCTATGTGTCTTAAAATAATGTCTAAGCTTTGTCGATGCCATGACTAGAGCTAATATCAATTTTTCTAAATGAGAATACCTAGTTTCAGCATCTAACAAACTTTTACTAACATAATAAACAGGATATTGCTGACCTTCATGGTCTTTTATAAGAACGACACTTACAGCATTCCCTGATACAGCGAGGTATAGGGATAGTGGTTCACCATTTTCAGGCTTCATCAATAGAGGTGCAGTTGAGAGATATCGCTTCAAATGCTGCAAGGCTGCTTCATGCTTTGCTCCCCATTCAAATTTCTTATTCTTCTTGAGGATATCATAGAATTCCTTGCATTTTTCCGAGGATCTTGAAATAAATCTATTCAAAGCTGCTACTCGGCCTGTTAACCGTTGTACGTCCTTCATATTCGAGGGTGATTTTATATCCAGGATAACTTTAATCTGCTCCGGGCTTGCCTCTATCCCCCTTTTCGTCACCATATATCCAAGAAACTTTCCTGCCCCCACTCCGAAATGGCACTTAGCAGGATTCAGCTTCATGTTATACTGATCCAGGATATCAAATGCTCCCTTGATATCCTGGAGGTGATCCTCAGCCTTTTTAGATTTCACCACCATATCGTCAATATATACCTCCATGGTGTCCCCCAGCTTATCCTTGAACATCATGTTCACTAATCTCTGGTATGTTGCACCTGCGTTTTTCAAACCGAAAGGCATGGCAGTATAGCAATATATACCTGTTGGTGTCATGAAAGCAGTATCCTCCTGGTCCGAATGCTCCATTTGAATCTGCTGAAATCCTGAGGATGCGTCCAGCAGTAGCATCTACCATTGCATCGATGTGAGGGAGAGGAAATGGGTCTTTAGGACAAGCCTTGTTCAAGTCCGTGTAGTCTACACAGACTCTCCATTTCCCGTTTTTTCTTCTGCACCACAACTACGTTTGCTAGCCATCTTGGAAACTTGACTTCTCTGATCATCCTGGACTTCAACAATCTTTCAACTTCTTCTTGGATAATCGTATTCCGCTCAGGAGCAAATTTTCTTCTTTTTTTGCTGAACAAGCTTGAATGATCTGTCAATTCCAAGCTTGTGAGTGATAATGTCTTTGGATATGCCTGTCATATCCTCATGCTTCCATGCAAACGTTGACATCCTGCATTTCAAAAAGTTAGTTAACTGCTCTTCAATATCCTGAGGGATATTGGTTCCTACGAGCACCGAAATATCAGGATTATCCTGATCCAGGATAATTTTCTTCACATCCTGCTCCGAATCCTCCACGATATCCTGGGCCCGCATCTTTAATTGCTATGCTGTACTAGGCTTAGTTGAGGATTTCATTGAGGATGTGTAGCAGTCCTTCGCCTCCTGCTGATCACTATCGACTTTGACGACCCCCCAAGGAGTTGGAATCTTGATGCATTGGTGATAAGTCGAAGGCACAGCCTTCATATCATGGATCCACAGTCTGCCTAGTATGATGTTATAGCAGGATAGGGAGTCCATTACACAGAAACGTTGTATCGAGTTGACCCCTTCAACATATACTGGTAACTTTATCTCCCCTACGGTATTCCTAGCTTCTCCACTAAAACCAACGAGCACAGTGGACTTCGAAGTAATGTCCATCGGAGATACATTCATCCTCTTCAATGTTTCCAGCTGAATTATATTGACAGAACTACCGTTGTCTACCAGTATCCTGCGTACAAAATGGTTAGCCACATATAATGTTATTACCAAAGCATCATGGTGGGGATCCTGAACATTATCCCTTTCATCACTATCGAAAGTGATCACTTTATCAGTTGTGAGGGTAGTCATCCTGAGTGGTTTGTCTCTCCTTTCACTCTTAGCTTCCTTCGCATGTCTCTTAGCCGCCGAATACGAAGTCCCACAAATGTCGGATCCTCCTGAAATAAAGTTAATTATCTTGGCATCTGCTGGGGGTGATGCTGCTCGTTCAGGATCCTTCTCGAGATCCTGACCTTTATTCTTCTTTCGTCCCAGCAAGTCCTTCAGATACCCTTTGCGTAACAGGTAACTTATTTCTTTCCTTAAGGCAATGCAATCCTTGGTCATATGTCCGAAGTCTTCATGGAAGGCACACCATTTGGATTTATCCTTCCAATCAGCTTTCTGCTGGTTCTTTCGAGGCCACCTAGCTTTGCCCCCTAAACCCTGCATAGCATACATTAACTCAGGTATATTAACAGAAAAGCAGTATTCAGATAAGTCAGGATATTCTTCAGGATCCTCGTCTTCAACAACATTCACTTTCTTGTTATCATTTCTGCCATATGGCTTGGAGCGATATGGCTTATATGAGGATTCTGATTTCCTGTTAGTTGATTCATAGGTTGAGGTAGAATTCATCCTCTCCTGCATCTTCTTGTCATCTTACAAACGGATATATCTCAAAGCCCTGTTACGAGCTTCGTCGAGATTCCTGTAGGGATTCATTACAAGATCCTGATAAAACTGAGAATCCTTTTGTAACCCCATCTTAAAAGCTTGCACAGCTGTTGCAACATCAAGATGAGGGATATCCAAGGATTCTCGACTGAATTTGTTCACATAATCCCTCAAGGATTCCTGAGGCCCTTGAGTTATCCTGTAAAGATCACTGGTTAGTTTCTCAAAACTCCGACTACAAGAAAATTGACTGTTAAATAAATTAACCAAATGAGCAAACGAAGTAATTAAGTGAGGAGGGACGGTTAACAGCCATTTTAAGGCTGATCCTGTCAGGGTAGAACCGAATCCCTTGCATAAGCATGCTTCCTTGAGATCTGGAGGGATAGGATTGATTTCCATCCGTTCCCTATACTGGGCAATATGCTCCTCAGGATCCGTAGTTCCGTCATACAGTTTCATGTTGGGAGTCTGGAATCTTTTTGGGATTTCAGCATCACAGATAGGATACGCAAAGCGGGATATCCTGTGGCTGTCTTGGGATACTTCCGGAATAGGCTGGACCACTCCAGGTACACTGGATATCATGTCCTTCAATTTTTGGAGCTCCCTGGTAAATGTTGACGTCACACCTGCATCCTGCAAAGAGCCATTGTTGTTAGTAGCAAGAATATTATTATTTGACACATTACCGGTCTGAGGATTTTGGCCATATCCTGAAGCATATCCTGAACTCCTCACAGTCGACATCCTGACCGAGGAGGGTATCTCAGGAGTATGATTCTGAGAATGGCTTGGGACGATATTCCCCCTGTTATCCTCAGTGTAAAATGCGGAACTGAAATTCAAAGCCCTGGGCTGTATAGGAGTGACAGTTTCTTCAGCGGGTCTACTCTAGCTAGCTTTTAAGAGTTGTATTTCTCTTAACAGCATTTGATTAGTTTCCTGTTGCTGCCTCATTTGTTCCTGCACACTTCCAAATAAAGTTAGAATTTCATCATTAGAGGCTAAAACGGGAGCAGATCCCTGAACACTCCGAGTAGGGATAACATCTTGAAATTGTGAAGAAAATGGCATCCTTGGAGGAGGTGGTGGAAGCACCGAACCGGTAGTAGCAGAGGTTGCAGCAGACATAGTGGAGGAGCTCATGTTTGATCTTGAGGCCATTGTAAACAATGTGGCAAAAAGTTTTGAAAATAGAAAACCGATTAACGATTTTACAAAGATTTTTAGTAAAAGTAGCACCACTTGCCCCACGGTGGGCGCCAAATTGTTTTGGTCAAAAATTACCTAAGCAATTAAGTGATCAAATTAGTTAAGTGAGGTAGTGTGCTAGAATTATGTGTGAAAAATGTGTTAACCAAATTAGATATGAAAGCAGTTTCAGGATACGGCTCAGGATATACAGTTGTATCTATGATCAAACAATGAGCAAAAAAGTATAGGTTGACACGTAATGTATGAGGAAAGCCCTTGATCAATATAGATCGCCGGCATAAAACCTCGGGAGCTGACAATCGCAGCTGCCTTGTTCTTCTATTGCTTCAATTATCAGGATACAGTGCAGGATGTGGTGCGGATCGACTATGTGTTACAATGTAATTCGAATACAAGTGTTGTGTGTAGTGTTTGCGATGAGCTAGAGATAAAGTGTTTGAAAATGTGTAAGTTGAGTGCCTTAATCTGATCCGCCCCCATCTATTTATAGTAAAACAAAGGTAACTAACTATCCTACATAACCGGGATCCAACGAATATTCCTTAGTCGAACGTTGTAGACCTGGTCTTTCGGGTTCAACGTCTCTCCTTTAACAAACACGCCCGAGTCTTGAGGAGATGAAGTCCATTTGACCGTTGGCAAGTCCCAGTCTTTAACCTGCACGTGATTAATTCGATATACCTCAGGATATCTCCCAGGATGTTAGCAATATCTCCGTCCAGTATCCTGATCACAGATAAACAATTAAAAGCAGGATATAGTTCAAGATATGTATGCTTAGAAAATGAGCCATAACAAGACCCATTTCCACTCCCTCATATCGATGCAATGGTAGATGCTACTGCTGGACATGAAATGTTAACATTCATGGACACATCCTCAGGATTTCAGCAGATTCAAATGGAGCATTCGGACCAGGAGGATACTGCTTTCATGACACCAACAGGTATATATTGCTATACTGCCATGCCTTTCGGTTTGAAAAATGCAGGTGCAACATACCAGAGATTAGTGAACATGATGTTCAAGGATAAGCTGGGGGACACCATGGAGGTATATATTGACGATATGGTGGTGAAATCTAAAAAGGCTGAGGATCACCTCCAGGATATCAAGGGAGCATTTGATATCCTGGATCAGTATAACATGAAGCTGAATCCTGCTAAGTGCCATTTCGGAGTGGGGGCAGGAAAGTTTCTTGGATATATGGTGACGAAAAGGGGGATAGAGGCAAGCCCGGAGCAGATTAAAGCTATCCTGGATATAAAATCACCCTCGAATATGAAGGACGTACAACGGTTAACAGGCCGAGTAGCAGCTTTGAATAGATTTATTTCAAGATCCTCGGAAAAATGCAAGGAATTCTATGATATCCTCAAGAAGAATAAGAAATTTGAATGGGGAGCAAAGCATGAAGCAGCCTTGCAGGATTTGAAGCGATATCTCTCAACTGCACCTCTATTGATGAAGCCTGAAAATGGTGAACCACTATCCCTATACCTCGCTGTATCAGGGAATGCTGTAAGTGCCGTTCTTATAAAAGACCATGAAGGTCAGCAATATCCTGTTTATTATGTTAGTAAAAGTTTGTTAGATGCTGAAACTAGGTATTCTCATTTAGAAAAATTGATATTAGCTCTAGTCATGGCATCGACAAAGCTTAGACATTATTTTGAGACACATAGGATCCATGTTAAAACGAATTATCCTGTCAAAAATGTGCTTAGGAAACCAGAGATATCAGGCAGGATGGCCAAGTGGTCAGTAAAGTTAAGTGCTTATGATTTAGTATATGAACCTAGAAATGCCATAAAGTATCAGGCTTTAGCTGACTTTGTGGCTGATTTCAGTAGTGACATTCAGGACGAGGTAGACCTAGAAGTTCAACAGTTAGGAGAATCTTCAGGATCCTGGACGTTATATACTGATGGTGCATCCAATATAAGAGGTGTAGGTTTAGGTATACTACTAAAATCGCCACAGGGGGACATATTACCCCAGACTATTAGGTGTGAATTTCCTGCTACTAATAATGAAGCAGAATATGAAGCTTTAATTGCAGGATTAGAATTGGCTAAGAATATGAGTATCAAGAATTTGCAAGTATATGTTGACTCCTTGTTAATTACTAACCATTTTAATGGATCCTATGCTGTTAAGGGTGAGAAATTAATCGAATACCTCGATATTCTCAAAAAATTAGCAGGATATTTCGATGTTTTTACACTTGAACATGTACCAAGAGAGGATAATGCTGAAGCAGATGCCTTAGCAAATCTGGGATCATCGATCAGGATACCAGAAGGAACCCAAATACCGATATTACATGTCTTGTATCCTGCAATGAATCCTCGGGATAAAGAAGTAGCGGGTATTCAGGATCCTGGAGCAGAGTATCCTGAAGAGGATCCTAAATCCTGGACGGCTCCAATCATGAGATATCTCAAGGAAGGACACATCCCCGAAAATGAAAATCCTAAGGCATTTAGGATGAAGGTATCACGATTCACTATTATAAATAATGTTTTATACAAGAAATCTCTTGCAGGACCGTATTTGAGGTGCTTGGAGGATCCTGAAGCCAAAGAAGTACTTCAGGATATACATGAAGGGGATTGTGGTAACCATACTGGGGGCAGGTCATTATTCTCAAAAGTATTAAGGACAGGATATTATTGGCCGACAATGAGAAAAGATGCCGCAGAATATGCTCGAAGATGTGACGCATGTCAAAGACATAGTAACATATTACATCAGCCTGCTGAACCGCTGTATCCTATTGTTTCCCCTTGGCCGTTTATGAAGTGGGGTATGGATATAGTGGGAAAGCTTCCAAAGGCTCCAGGAGGAAAGGTTTTCATGTTGGCAATGACGGATTATTTCTCCAAGTGGGTTGAAGCAGAAGCATTTGTTCAAGTTAGAGATCAAGAAGTAGTATCCTTCATAAAGAGAAATATCCTGACCAGATTTGGAGTACCAGCCGAGATAATCTGTGACAATGGTTCTCAGTTTATAAGCAAGAGAACTACTGACTTTTGCAAGAGTTGGGGAATCAAAATGATAACATCTACTCCGGTACATCCTCAAGCGAATGGACAAGCAGAATCCTCAAACAAGATAATTGTCAATAACTTAAAGAAGAGGCTTGGAGCCAAAAAAGGAAGATGGGCAGAAGAATTACCCTTTGTTTTGTGGGCTGATAGGACAACGGTAAAGAATTCAACAGGCCAAACCCCATTTTCCTTGGTATTTGGAGCAGAAGCAATGAGTCCAACGGAAATGGCAATACCTACTGCAAGATCTACCCTACGGGATCCTGAACAGAATCCTGAAGCCTTGTGTCAGGATTTGGATACTATAGATGAAAAAAGGGATGCAGCAAGGCTAAGGATGGCAGCATATCAACAAAGAATATCCAGAGCATATAACAAGAATATTAGGACCAGAAGATTTAAGGTTGGAGATTGGTTGTTAAGAAAGTCTTTTCAGAATACTACTAATCCTGCCGATGGCAAGCTAGCTCCAAAATGGGAAGGACCATATGAAGTTGAACCAGAAGCAGGGAAAGGAGCATATAGACTCAAGAATATGGAAGGGGATATGCTACCGAGATCTTGGAATGCTATACACCTTAAGCTTTATTTGAAGTGAGTTTAGAATTTAATTTCTAACTCAGGATGGTATGAATTCTATCTTTTTTAAATATGTTTGGTTTAATTTATTCTTTGAAACCCAATACTAACTTAAGCATCGGAGGGGTGTTAGCCAAGCTAACACCCACCTTAGTTTAAGGATGTTTTGCAGTATATGCTCCAGGATATAGCTCCAGGATGCTCACTCAAGATACTTCGGAAGATTAGAGGATTGGCCCCCTCTCTCACGTATAAGGGATCTCGATCCCTTCACAGGTTTAAAGGTATTCACCTTTCTTCCGAATTGGGTTTAAACACTCCGCCTGGAGCGCAAGTTATTCAGGGATAGTTCAAGGTGGCGGGACCAGTCCATGTAAAAGTGGCTGACAATTTCGTTACTGTTGGCTATATCCTGAATCCTAAAGGTATATGAGGATTGATCACCCTCTCTCACGAAAGGGTATTTTCATACTCTCTAAGGTTTAAAGGTTTTCACCTTTCTAAGTCTTGGAGTTTATACACTCCCGCCTGTAGCGCACGAAAATTTGGGATTTCCCCCAGAACTCAAGGGATTTATTTCCAGAACATTCTTGGGTTTTACCTCTGAAAAATTGTCTATACAATGGGAACTGATATCCAGAAGATTTCTAAGTATGTGAAGACATTGTACACAGGGGACACTCCTATTAAGGCAATGGTATAAAGCTCAAAGGATAAGGTTCAGAACAAATGCACTAAGTGTCTCAGACAGGGGACATCTTCATTGCAAAAGTTGCAAAGGGATTGAAGTTTGATAATAGGATTGCACCCTATTCCTGGTATGATCTTTTCTTTGTAAACGTTGTTTAAGTTTTTGATAATACTGTGTTTGGTAAAAGGTTAAATATCCTGATATATTCTCAAAATATATTTTCAAAATACTTTTCAGGATATTTGATTAAGATATTTGAAACTAATACTAGTTTGAAACTTTGATCATTTAAGTATTATCAAAACAGGTTTTGGAAAAGAGGATTGTTTTTCACTCTTTAAAAAGCTTTCTACAAAGTTGAACGAATGTTTGGAAGTCCTATCTAATAAAAGTTTTTATAATATATCGCTGAGCATATTGATCAAGATATTTTTGAAAGATAGTTGTACGAAATTTTGCAAAGCTAAGATCTATACTAAGAAAGACGGAAGATAATAGCAAGAAAAATGAAAGATGAAATTATTTTTGAAACAATCAGTACTGGTTGATAACCGAAGGTTTCATCCTGAAACCCAGGACCCATCCACCTTCGGCTATCAAATTGTTTTGATGCAGAAATAAAAATTGTTCATAGGACATAAAATTGTTCAAACAATTTAAAGGAAATAAGCTTTAGGGGGCAGTGCCTTCTTCGTCCATAATGATTTCAGCAGCATCCGTCTTGGGATCCGCCTCAGCATCCTTCTCAGCATCGGTTGCTTTTTCAACTGGTTTGGAAGATTCTTCGACAGCTGGTTTGGAAGAAGTGCCGCCGAGGTTCTTTAGCTTGGTTTCCCAGGCACCAACGTCCCAAGAAGGGCATTCAAAACCTAATGTTTTGGCTTCATGGGCCATCTTCAACCTGGCTTGGAGGAGAGAAATGACGACGGAACTCTTAAGGCTTTCCCGGTAGCTGACCATATCCTGTTCATGTTGCACATGGGCAGCTTCAAGATCGGCTTGGGCTTGAAGAGTAGCTTTGTTGAGAGCAGTCTGGTGTTCTTGAATCATAGCTTTGAACTTCTCCTCGTAATGACGAGATTTGGCGGCTGCAATCATGCCTTGATCGGAGATTGTGACTTCTTCTTCCTTTAGCTTGGATTCAAGCGTCTTGTTAAGCCTGCAAGATTCTTGATATAGGTGAACCAGATGCTCAAGACCCTGCGAAAGTAAGAGGACAGGTATTAATATTGATAAATCTTTGTAAATGATGTAAGCTGCAGGATGTAATTTGAGAATACTAACCTGGTTAAGAAAGGAAGTCATAAACCCGCTAGCTTCAATGAACCCGTGCTTCTCATAAGGAAATGTGTCAGAAATGACAGGGGAATCAGGCTCTTTCCTTTTACGGGAACTTGAACTCTGGGGCTTGGTAGCCGGTGAAGGTTTGGGAATGATGATGGCTTTGGAACTGCTGGGTTTGGATGAGGCTGTGGCCTTGGGACTCGGTTCCTTCTTGATTTGAACCTGATCAGAATAACTGTCCAACTCATCGAGGTCAAAGACTTCAGGGATCTTGGCCGGTGCTGCATAAAGGGAAAAGTTTTACATCATTATTACTCTTTATTTTATTATTATACTGTGTTGACTAATTATTTTAAAAGTAATCCTTACCAGACATTTCAGATGACGAGTATTGACTGGAACTCGGGACGTGTGTGGTGAAACTCCTGTCTATTGCAGGTAATTGGTAAACAGTGTTGATTCTTTCCTCTGATTCAGCGGTAGGGGGAGCTACTTCCTTGAAATTCACTGCATAAAGATCAAAAAGAAGGATATTAGTAGGAGATAAAAACCTAACGGTCCATGAGAATATTTATGACCCTACCGGTGGTTAACCACTCCACCGGAAGGCTGGCACCCTCAGCAATGGAGTCTCGTTTGACAAAGAAAAATTTGCGTTGCCATCCGTCTTCGTTTTTGGTGGCTTTAAGAATAAGGGGTTTGCTAGAGGTCGAGAAAAGCAAGAACCGGCTAGAGCCGTGGGATCGGAGGCGATAAGCAATAGGCAGATCCTCGATGCAGAGGTCGGGGCAATGAAGGTTTTTGATTTGGTTAAGTACGATTAATACTCTCCAAATCATGGGCATGGTTTGAGCAAAAGAGATGCCGGTGGTTCGGAAGAATTGCATCATGAATTCGGGAAAAGGGTATCGAAGACCTAGCGAGAAAGGGTATGCTGGGAAGCAAACCCAATCAGCGGAAGAAACATCCGATCGAATTGACCGATCGAACGGTCTAAAGACCGTGTTATCAGGGAAAGCACCGGAAGCTCTCAAAGCCGCAATGTCTGCGTTGTCAAAAGCACAGACCTCCTTTTCGGGATTTTTGAGGAGATTCTGCTGGGTGAAGGTCTCGGCAGCCATTACGAATAAGAAAAATTGACGGAAAGTAAATGAGAAATGGGGAATTACCTGGAGGCTCTGTTGGAGATATCTGCTTTTCAAACAAGAAGAGAGAAGATATAGGGGCATTGTGGATCTCCATTGAGCAAAAAGCGCGTTGGAGGTTATGATGTAATCTTGACCGTCGCTTCGTTTTAAATGTCTTGAATTATGGGATAAGACTTTTAAAATATATCCGTTGGATTGGTATACCAACCGATATATTTGGGGACAATTGTTATGGCTCATTTTCTAAGCATACATATCTTGAACTATATCCTGCTTTTAATTGTTTATCTGTGATCAGGATACTGGACGGGGATATTGCTAACATCCTGGGTGATATCCTGAGCTATATCGAATTAATCACGTGCAGGTTAAAGACTGGGACTTGCCAACGGTCAAATGGACTTCATCTCCTCAAGACTCGGGCGTGTTTGTTAAAGGAGAGACGTTGAACCCGAAAGACCAGGTCTACAACGTTCGACTAAGGAATATTCGTTGGATCCCGGTTATGTAGGATAGTTAGTTACCTTTGTTTTACTATAAATAGATGGGGGCAGATCAGATTAAGGCACTCAACTTACACATTTTCAAACACTTTCTCTCTAGCTCATCGCAAACACTACACACAACACTTGTATTCTAATTACATTGTAACACATAGTCGATCCGCACCACATCCTGCACTGTATCCTGATAATTGAAGCAATAGAAGAACAAGGCAGCTGCGATTGTCAGCTCCCGAGGTTTTATGCCGGCGATCTAGATTGATCAAGGGCTTTCCTCGTACATCACGTGTCAACCTTTACTTTTTTGCTCATTGTTTGATCATAGATACAGCTCTATATCCTGAGCCGTATCCTGAAACTGTTTTCATATCTAATTTGGTTAACACATTTTTCACACATAATTCTAGCACACTACCTCACTTAACTAATTTGATCACTTAATTGCTTAGGTACTTTTTGACCAAAACAGTTATCATATGGCAAGGATGGAATCCTAAGATTGAATGGACGAATATGGGTTCCAACCTATGGAGGACTTCGGGATGTGATCCTTCAAGAAGCCCATAGTTCCAAGTATTCTGTTCATCCTGGCAGTGATAAGATGTACCAGGATTTAAAGGCAAATTATTGGTGGATAGGTTTGAAGAAATCTGTAGCCACTTATGTGGCTAAATGTCTGACGTGTGCTCAAGTTAAGGCAGAACACCAGAAGCCGTTAGGTTTGCTACAACAGCCTGAACTTCCTACCTGGAAGTGGGAAATTGTAACTATGGATTTTTTCACTAAGTTACCAAAAACAAAGCGAGGAAACGATACTATTTGGGTTATAGTAGATAGAATGACCAAGTCAGCCCACTTCTTACCTATTAAGGAAACACACAACTCAGATAAGTTAGCTCAGCTATACGTGGATGAGATTGTATCTCTTCATGGAGTGCCAGTGTCTATCATCTCTGATAGGGATACGAGATATACATCACATTTTTGGAAAAGCTTTCAGTAATCCCTAGGCACTCGATTAAACTTCAGCACTGCATATCATCCCCAGACGGATGGTCAAAGCGAGCGTACAATTCAAACGCTGGAATATATGCTACGAGCTTGTGTTATTGATTTAGGAGGAAGTTGGGATGATCATCTTCCGTTGATCGAATTTTCATATCATAATAGCTATCATTCGAGCTTCCAAGCTGCACCTTTTGAGGCATTGTACGGAAGGAAATGCAGAACGCCAGTTTGTTGGGCGGAAGTTGGAGATGTCCAACTAACAGGACCTGATATAGTACTGGAGACGACAAATAAAATTGTGCAGATACGTGATCGTCTCAAAGCTGCCAGGGATAGGCAGAAAAGCTACGCAGATAAAAGGCGTAAACCTCTGAAGTTCGAGGTAGGTGACAAAGTGTTACTTAAGGTATCACCCAGGAAAGAGGTAATGCGTTTTGGCAAGAAGGTCAAGTTGAGCCCGAGATACATAGGACTATTCGAAATCATCGAATGTGTCGGAACTGTAGCTTACAAGCTAAATCTGCCAGAAGAGCTCAGTGGAATCCATAATGTATTTCACATCTGCAATTTAAAGGAATGCCTAGCCGATGAATCGCTAGCCATATCACATAAGGATGTGCATATAGATGAGAGCTTAAAATTTGTTGAAAAACCTTTGTCAATCGAGGATTCTCAGGTTAAGAGACTTCGAAAGAAGCATGTACTGATTGTGAAGGTTAAATGGGATGCCCGTAGAGGTCCCGAATACACGTGGGAGGTTGAATCCACAATGAAACAGAAATACCCTCATTTATTTCAGTAAATCTCAAGGTCAAGATTTATTTTAAGGGGGTGAGGATGTAACACCTCGTAAAATCACGACCAATATTATAAAGACACGTGTCATGGACTTTAAACGTGTAAGGAATTATTTCTGAAGGACTGAAGTTGTCAAACAATGTAAATATGTGAATAAAGGGATCCAACGTGTCAACATGCCATTCTTGTGCCTCTGATTAACCTCACACGATGTTTGTATTCTTTAACGAATAATTTATCGAACTTGAAAAGTCGTTTGTGCTCAAAATAAGGATCTTATGAAACATAAGGGTTAAAAGTGTCAACATGTTGAAAGTAACCTCTGAGTGACCTTTTAACGATCCCAAGAACATTGTAATAATTGTACTTTTCGCTTCCAAAAATGTTGAATATTAATTTTGTGGAGTTTTGAAGTAAACAAGACTTTTCAGGTGATCGTACGACTAACCGGGAGCTTAACGGAGTTAGTTTAAGACCCAAGGTCCTTAAAAGTTAACTATGGGGGGTCCTAAGTGCAACAAATGAAAGTAAAACAGAGTTAAAATGGACCAGGGGCTGAAAGTGCAAAGTTTAAAGCTTTTTTTCCGGTTTTGAAGGTTGACGCGGGCCGCGTAAGACTTCTCTATGTCTTACGCTGGCCGCGTAGATGTGCCAGTAACAGCTAAGTGTGGACAGGTGCGGGTTTGGCCTGTTCCACCGCCTTAGAAAGCTGGTTTTCGAATTCAGGGACTAAACCAATGGTATTTCATGCATAGGGGACACCTGGGATGATCAGGAAACATTTGTAGACTTGTGTGGAGTGATCTTGTGAATTGTTTTTGGCTATATAAGCACTTCTTGTTTGCTTGTTCATGTGCTCATTCACAAAAATCATTCAAACTCACTCTCTGGAGCTCTCTGGACTTCAAGAAAGTTTCCCTCAGCTCCTAATTCGTGCTAAGAGCCTTTGTAAGCATTCTTAGCCTTCCTAGTGCATTTTTTATTAGTTTAATGACCAAAAGTCAAAGCCGTCGTAATTAAGCTTTGACTTAGTGATTAATCACTAATGGTCCAACCATTATTCGAATTGAAAGTGGCTATGAGTTGGTAATTATGTGGGTAATAAGTCCTTAAAAGGGCACCCCCTGATTATCACTCTAACTTGGTCAATTGTCGGGTCAAACTTTATACTAAAAAATCAACAGAAAGCTATTTTGCAAATAAACTCATAACTGATAATGTAGAGGTTATGGAACGTGTTTTAACATTAAAATAACTTGGTAAATAATGTAAGAACGTGTCTAAGCATGTTCAACCCGACAATTCTAAATTTAGGCTCGGTTCGCAACCGAAAGTCGCAAAAGAAGACTTTTGCTTTGACTTTCAGTTCTGACCCGATTTAGCTTGTGTTAGATATGCCTTAAGGTTCCTTTAGGACCATATTATAAGTTAGTAAAACCCTCTTAGGTTATACTACATGGTTCCTTATTTATCCGATTCATTTGCATGTTTCCTTTAATTGCTTAAATGTTGACCATTATGCCCTTTTGTTATTAAAACGAGATTTTTAAAAATGTTAGAGGAAAAAAACTTTTATTACTGATTTTTAAACCTGTCCTAAAAATTTGACATCAATTTGAGGTCTAAATTAGGAGTTATGCTCAATATCGTAATTTGAAAGCTTTTTATTAATTAAACGACATTATTAGCATAAAGCCTATTTAAACCCAAATTCCGACACCAAACTTTTTACCCACTGATGTAATATAATATTTTGGGATTTTTGAAGATTTTTATAAATTTTTAAACTAATCATAATGTAGGGTTCTTGCTTTGATTCCGTAATTGACGGTTATACCCTTTTCTTGAATAAAATGAGTTTTACATAACATTTTGATACCAAATATTTTGCTACTGATTTTGTATGAGAAATAAAATATTTTGAACTTTATAAACTGATCAACAACTTAGATTTCCTTATATAACCTGAAAATCACCTAAAACCGACTTTTTACGTGTTTTAAACGCATAGTATGGATTAAAACTATTTTTGACACATAAGACTTAATACCTACTGATGTTTTAAGTAAATTTATATACTTTAATAGTAAGTAAAAGTTTTGAACTCAAATTTCCAAATTTGACCTTTAAAGCTTATGCGAAATGACCAAAATGCCCCTGCGGCACATAGTTTGGTTATAAATGATAAATTCACATATATGCAATACCCTACTGATATGACCTGAAAAAATAAATATTTTTACTGACCATTTTAGATCAGAACCTCAGATTAATATTTCACCTCTTTTATAACCTTTAAAATGACCAAAATACCCCTACGGGGCTTAATTTGATTTTAAATTCGTTTTAGGCACAATGGAAGGTATCCTACTGATATCATAACACATTTTAAGCATATTAACTTAGGGAACCTGTACATGACTCATTTGGTTACCCGTTATGCAATTATCGCGTTTGGTACGGTTTATGTGACTAGTTTGCATAAATTGACCGAAACGGGTCAAACCTTGTCATTTTTGTTTCAAAATCCAGAATGTGTTTAGTTTACCCATATTATACAAGTCTTCATACTTGTCGGGTCTAAATCACGTTCTAATCCGGTCTTCGCTTAATCTTGCGTTGTGAACCGTATATATTTCCTTAAAACTAACCGGTCTAAGTTTAAACTTAAGTAAGACCCGTTAGGAATCTAATAGACTATTAAAACCTTCGTTCCAGATTTAGGAGCCCAGTAAAAGATATTTGCACTTGCTGATTGTATATGGCTGGGATAAATTTGTATAATTTGCTCAGGTAAATACTTTTAACTTATTTTCCCTTATACGGGCTTGGGATACGGTATATAAAATACCGCTTGGTCGGGTATTGAATCTTTAATCGTATGAAGGTTAATTCATTGAGATAACCCGTTTAATCTGTTTTGTTTGTTAAAACCTTTGGGGGGTTAATGACCATGTCCTGGATATCCTCGGCTCATTCATTGAAATGGCCACGACTTAAGCACGGGGTGTAGGCATACACCTGCCGGATCCGTATGTAAAATGATATACCTGCCTTTTCGAGAATAACTCGCCGTAGGTTATATACCTGCCTAATCTGGACATTTTTGACTTGCTGAATTTCTTAATGTTTTCTGAACATAATTGATTTTGGTCCTTTTGAAGGATTCTCAACCTGTTTTTCAATACATAAGATCTGATAGCTAAAGTTTTGATTTCCCTCTTTTAGTATTAACAAAACACCAATGTTTTATCTGATCATAGCCCTTTGTTAATCATGAGGTAAACACTTTAGCAACAGTTATGATGATAGCTAAAGTTTTGATTTCCCTCTTATCTTAGCTTGCCTTGCTTTGAACTTGAGATATTCATCCATATTTTCTGAAGCCTATGAGAGAATTTTTTTTTTAAAAACCGTGTAGAATTGTCTCATCTCATTTTTTACAGCTTCCAGTTCCAGTGGATATTTTGCAGCAATAGGATCATATTTGTCTTCATCTGCCTGAGTTGTTTTTCTTTTTCTGGTGTAAGTTTTCTCTAGTGAAAGAGTGCTTTTAGATGATTTGTTGATTTGAGTGAAGATGACTTGAAGTGAAGTGAGGGTGCTTGGACTGACAGGTGTTGAGACAACCAGTGTTTCATCCACTGTTGTCATTACAACAGATGTTGTAACATCTGATGTCTTCTGCTTTTTGGCAGGAGGTGAGATGGTTTTTGGAGATAATGGTGTTTCTGGTGGGGCAGTGGTTTGAATGGTTTGAGTGAGAGCAGTTGTTGTAACTGAGGTGGTGGTTGTTGGTTTAACAACTGCTGAAACCACTAAAGTATCAACTGTTGTTGAGACAGCAGGTGTTGCAACAGCTGTTTGGGTGGAAGATTGATGTGTGGAGCTTTTAGGAAGTTTGGGAGTGTGTTTTCTGGATCTGGATGGTATGGATTTGGGTTGCCTCACTTGTCTAGTGGGCTTCTTCTTTTCATCCTTGGGATTTTCATCATCCTTTGGCTTAGAAGTACCCTGCACATTCAGTTCCATGAAAGCTTTCTTCTCCTGTTCAAACTTTGCTTTTTTCCTTTGCTTCCAAATCACTTTTTACCTTTGCTTTTTCATCAACAAGGATCTCAGTGGTTTCATCAATCTTTTTAGAGCCATCTGGTTCCACTTTCTCCCCCTTTTTGGCATCATCTGGTTTTGGATTATCTATAATTATGATAGAGGGAGGAACAGTGCCAAAGGTGCTCAATATGTGGGCCTTAATTGCCTTGATATCAGCTTGAGTGTCTTTAAACCTTGCGTCTACAACATTCCTGATCTTTTGAACCTGAATCTCATGTTGCTGATCAGCTAGTTGTTTTTTATGGTTGAGCAATGGTTGAAATAAATTCCACAACTCACTTGCAGTGAGAGTGTATGTTGACTCAGCTATTGAAGTTGATGCAGCAGTGGATGGTACTTTTTGATCTTTCAACACCTGTTGCAGCATGCCTTTGATTTCTGCAACAGATGTGTCTAGTTTGTCAACTCTGGCCGTCAATTCTTGGTACAATAAATCATCACCCAACTTAGTGGGATCATCTAATTTCCCACTAACAGTGGTTGTAACAGTGGTTGATTGAGGAATTGTATTCCAAAAATCATCCACTGCTGCCCCTTTTTCTTGGTACTGGGGACTTCTTCCCTCAACACTTGATAACCTTTTGATGGTACCAGTGGATAAAACATACTCACTAGTGGTTATCAGAGGTTCTATGGAAGGAATTGCCTCCAAGGAAGTCTTATGGATGTAACCATTGTCCAAATGCAAACCAGTGGGTTCAGCACCTGTAGTGGCTGCTTCACTTGGATTACCACCAAGAGTTACTTGTAACTCAAGGGGTGTAACCTCCTCAGGTCTTGTTGGTGGGTTAGCTATGATTGATACATCAGACCCAATCATTTGTTGAAGTATATTCTCATTGATAGGTGAGTGAGAAGGACTGGTTTATGCCTGGTTCAAATCAATAGCATCCAACAATAATTTTGTTGGTGGGGGAATTGTGGAGGTGAGGTTGGGTGTAGAAAGAGAATTGGCCCCGGGCATTGGGCTGTGGATGATGGAAGCAACTGATTCCAGAGCATCATATTGTGGTGTCCCTATATGTACAACCTGTTCTTTTTGAGAAGAAACAGGAGGAGTTTCCGTCATAGGTTGAGATATTTCTACCAACTGCTGTGAGGAAGTAGCAGCAGTGGTTTCTTGTGACTTTTGTGCTGTCACTGGCATTAGCTCTGGTATCTCATCCTCCAGAGTTGCCTTTTTGGTAGGTTTTGGGGGTTTTTGATTTTTCTTTTGTTTTGGCTTTTTGGTAATTTTAGGTGTGGGTTTCAAAGCAGTTGTTTTGCTACTTTGATCACCTTGAGCAGTGGGCTCAGCAGCAGATACCTGAGGAGCAGTGGAAGCTGCTAAATTCTGCTCAGGCACCTCTGCTTGTGTTTTGCAAGGTGTTGACATTCTTGTGAAAGTTTCAGCAGTTAAGCTGTGTATTTGAAAAGATTCACCTTGTTTTATTGCAGAAACATCATTCTTACCAAGTTTCTTTTCAAAATAATAACTTAGAAATCTTGGAAATAGTAAGAATGCCTTTGTTTCAACATTTTTAACCAGATCATTAAAGATTTCCTGAGAATAATTAAAATTTTCTTCTTGAAGAATAGCATATCCCAGGTTTTGAATCTTTAATGGTATTTCATTAAAAGCAGTGGTTTTGTTTGAAACACACATTAAGAGGGTATGAAATAAAAACCTTGTTGCAGGAGGGAAGAAACCTTTTTGTAAGGTATCCCTCTTCATCATTGTGTCTGCATACCCTCTTTCAATAAAGTCAGTTTTTAACTCGTTTTTAGGAAATGAAGTTTTACCTTGCTGATCATCGAGTTGAAAGACTTCTGAGATGGATTGTGGTGTAATCTTGACAGCTTTACCCTTTAGAGAAGAGTTAATGGCTATGACAGTCTCACCTTGTTTGTCAAGGGTTACATTTTTCCAGAACTCTCTTTGGGTCGCCAAGTAAATTGGTGCATGTTGGTGCTGCTTTTACTTCTTTCTCAGCTCTGATCTCTTCTTTAACAATAACTGATTTTTGATTCTTTCTTTTTTCATCTTGTTTTTCTTTCAATTTTTCAATTTTATCGGCATAAAATAACTTTCCACTACGTTGATCAGATGGAAGTTGTTGTTTAAGATTTTCAAGTCTTTGGATTTCTTCTTCATACTTGTCACCCTCTTCATCAGACGAATGATAAAAAACCGGAACTTTTTCAACAACTTCTTTTGCTGAGACTGTTTTTCCTTCTTACTTTATCGGAATATACTGCTGAGATTCATAATTCATATATGCCAATAATTCTTCAAAATCCATGTTTCGATGTCAAATGTTCACTTTAAATGTTGATTGGGCCGAGAATGTGTATGAATCACGTGATAACTTGGGCTGCTCAAACTATATCAAACTATGATTGGGCCTCCTTTATCACTCACTTGATTGGACCAAGGGTTAAAGTAAATGCCTTTACTGACTTTGATTCCCTTTGTATATGCCCCACGTGAACTCTTATAACACCTTTTGGTATATGTAATTGAAAGTGGCCGACAACAAAGATAATGCAAAAACTACACAAGAGCCGATGACATGTATTGACTTGTCCAATAAATTTGTCTGATACTTCACATGCAAACTGACAATCTTCTATAACGTTTCACACAAACCGAAGATAAAAGACAATACCACTTCGGGAATGATTATCACGTGAATGGACCGATAAGTCTTGAAATAACAACAGTCACATGCAATCTGATTTAACCGACAACTAAATAAATGTTCAGCACAAATCGATGCACTTTATCACCCGAAATACAATTCAAATGGTCATCATATTCAAGCGGTCAACATTTTTAAGCGATCAGACGTTTTTCAAGCGAGCTGCCAGTTTCAAGCGGACAAGATTGATTTTTTCAAGCGACCAGTCAATTTCAAGCGACCACGGTGAATTTTCAAGCTAGATACCAGTTTCAAGCTGACACACGACGTTATGTTAGCTTGAACAGTTGATGATGTCAGCAATCTACGAACCAATTTCAAGCGAACTAGAGATTTTAACCGGTTTTAAGTCGATTTTAATGCTGAAACTTTCCAGGATTTGTTAAAACATGATTACGCACAATATGTGAAAGTTTGAGCCGTTTTTAAACGTGAAAAATTTTCAAATTTGAAAAAGAATGGTGTAGAAATCAGAAAAAGTGACAAAAACAAGCTGTTTTGGCAAGATCTCTTCCTCCTGAGCTCTGATACCACTTGTAGGATCGGTTTGTGACCCAAACGAGTCGTTCAGAAGAGATTTTATCAGTTTCAGATGCGGAAACTAAGAAACTGACTTTGAAACAGGTTGAATATCACTTTAAATCTCTTGTATATTGATTTAACAACGATTACAGTCACGTGATATACCGGCAGCACCTCGGTATCGATTCTAGACTTTCTACCTGGTAGCTTCAAATGAAACATGACATGCCTATTTATACTAAATGCTAGACAGCTTGAAATGACACATACACGGTTCAAGCTATCAGACATCTAAAGCTATCAGACATCTCAAGCTAACAAACATCTCAAGCTATCAGACATCTCAAGCTAACAAACATCTCAAGCTAACATACATCTCAAGCTATCACACATGTTCAAGCTATCACACATGTTCAAGCTATTTCAAGACTCGACATAAGACGAAGACGACAGATGAATGCACCAACAGTGCATCTGCTATTAATAAAGTTTTATACTTTGATGCGGACATGATATTAACAATGGAGTCGAAAGCATCAGTGGTGCCGGGTTTTGTGAGAAGACCCAGAAGGTTGTGAGAAGGTTTGTGTGGGATTTCGATGGGTTTAGCCTTTTGAGGGGCCTCTTTGGAAGATGATTTTGAAGTGGATTTTGCGGAGGACTTCGATGTAGTCATTTTGGAGAAGACGATCGAAGAAATTTGTGAAGGAATTTGTTGGAATGAGATGAAAAACTGCTTTGAGAAAGGAATTTTTATGAATTCAATTCGACAGTAAAACCCTGTTTGGGGTTTTGAAAGGGGTTTTATGGAGAAAAAGTGAATGCTGACGTGGTAGCGGTTACAAAAGGTCTGACCACTATGTACTGTCCACGTACCAACCCTTGATAAAATGAAGGACAATATTTTTATGAAAACTACTGATGAAAGGCAGCGGTTACAATGGTAACAAATGGAAGCAGTGGGTGATTTTTACTATTAGTGGATAGCATATCAGTGGATAAGACACTGATTTTGAGCATCCGTGCTTGCCAAGAAAATGAAAGGTCAGTGGTTGACTTTCAGCAGTGGACAGTGTTTAGGAAGCAGATGTTTTAACAAAACAGTGGTTAGGGTAAGGTAATGATAAGGCTTTGAAAGGCTAGTATGTCATCACTGTTAGTGCATCAGTGGATAACCTTTTGTCAAGTATTTTGAGCATCTACTGTTCTGATGAAAGAAATGATTTTATCTTGTGAAATCGCAATATCATCTCTAACATATGTTGATTTTGATTCTGAAATGTCTGCAAGATTGCTATCCTCAACAAAATACATTTTAGATGCAAATTGTCAAGTTCAACATGTTAGCAGCGTTTATGAGAATTTGCATTCAAGGTTTTGCCACATGTCAATAACACATTTTGAAACTTTTATAGATTCCTGACATTGGTTTAGTATCCCAAATGATTAAAACCATTTTACTAAGGCTACTCATTTTGTGTCATATTATTTTAATTAGAACATGAGTATCCAAGTATTTTAGGGTCTGTTGGCAATCAATCTTTTAATCAGTGTTAAAACAAACTTGAGTTTGACATGACCTTGACACTTGTACCATTTCCTTTTGATCTGTTTTAAGGATAATATCACCAACAAAAATAAAGGTTTTATATCCTGTCAGGAGATTGAAACTTTTACTATAAAAAACAAGTAAATGTACAAATTATATCATTCTAAAGAAAAATAAAGAATAATATATCCTGTTTTATTTGAGAAACACCTTTTCAAGAAAAAAAACAATTAAAGGTTATTCTGAAAACAACATAAAAAAGGATCTGGTATATATTTCAATTAAAACTCATAGTCACATCATTCTCAAGTTTTAGGAATATGGTCAATGATTTGAAATACATTGTAATAACCACTGCTTGGGACCATTTCCTTGTCAATTTGATTGCAAAAATGAGGAGACATGTACACATAGATGTTGAAAAACTTGTTTAGTCCTTTTTTAAGTTTAATCACTGGTGATACAATTTTTACCTGAATTTTCCTGTACCAATGAGTACACACAGTTGCTTGATGACCATTGTCCACCCTATTTTTGTACTCTTAAGTGTTTTGTATTTATACTCTTTACTTCAAAAGTTTTGAGATAAACACACTTTTGAGTTTTTGTAACTTTCTTCTTCCCTTTTTACCCTTCCCATTCATAAGTACTTAAATACTCACTGGGAGGTAATTATTGAAGGAATACTTATTCCAGAATCTTTCTGCATCAATGTTTTGAAAGATTTGGTCATTTCTGCACATGCTTATGCCAAATTTCACATTACCCATGATCTGGACATTTTTGACTTGCTGAATTTCTTAATGTATTCTGAACATAATTGATTTTGGTCCTTTTGAAGGATTCTCAACCTGTTTTTCAATACATAAGATCTGATAGCTAAAGTTTTGATTTCCCTCTTTTAGTATTAACAAAACACCAATGTTTTATCTGATCATAGCCCTTTGTTAATCATGAGGTAAACACTTTAGCAACAGTTATGATGAGAACATCACAAACTTCATAATAACTTTTGAAATCAATTTTGTAATATGAATAATCCAACCAAAGTTACCAGATGAATTTTTCAGATCTGGAACTATTGGTGATTTATGCATGATTTTTCCATTATGTGAATTTTGTGTGTTATATGACATCCTGGTTGTTTTACAGAGTTTTTGAATAGCCACTTTGAACGTGATCACTCGTTACTCTGTTTTTCAACTAAATACGATCATCCTTAGCATCAATGAATTTTGAGCTGAACTGTTATGTCAAATTGATTGTTAGATCGAATTTGACTGTCCAGGCTCTGATACCAATTGTTAGGATCGGAGGGTCTCATGATAGTGTTTGTTTGTTATAATTTGAACAAATGAATGGATATTGATCAATGTAAGGTGCAGCGGAAATAATCAACAAACTTTGTAAACACAATCAAAAGGAAAATAGTTTTAGTAAACACATGCTTTTCATTGAGCTGAATGATTTAAAGTACACGAATAATTACAGCATTGCTTACATACTAAAATCCCCCTCAGCAAGATGCCCCAAGGTTGATTGCACAGGATGAAAGGATTGGAGGAGATGGAATCTCCCAGACAATCAAATGAAACAGTATAGGGTACTATTCCATTTATAGGCGTAGTTAAACCACTGAAGCATCTTAGCTGACGTCACCTTGAAAGTGACATCTAACAAACTAACAAACTCTAACTACTGATCTAATACAGACACTGCTATACTAACCACTTATTACAAATAAAATACACAACAAAGGTAAACCACTGTTCCAGCTTTCAACTGTTATAGTCTAAGCACTGATGTTGAGCATCAGTGCTTTCTTCAAAGGTGATCAGTCTTTGGATAGTCAGTACTTGAGTCTTCAACAGTGCTTACAGAACAGCAGTAGATAGAGCAACAGTGTTTAGCAGTCTTTAAATCTTCATCAGTTGTTATAGGACAACAGTTGTTAGAGCTGATCAGTGCTTGGAGTACATCAGCTGTTATGAATCACTTTCAAGGGGAAAGTCTAGTGCAGACTACTGTTTATTATGAAACCACTGGTGTGAACCGGTTTTGGCTTTACATCATCTGTTCCTCTGGTAGGGTTCAATCCCAACAATCTCCCCCTGGAACAAATGATGCCAAGACCCTTCATTATTCTGGATCTTTATTTCATCAGAAGTTCCTTAGCTTGTCTTTTAAATTCCACTTCAAAGTCCTTGGAACTTGAGTCATCCTCATCCCTGCACAGTGTAAGTTCAAGGAGATCTTGTAGATCTTCGACACCAAGGCCTAGTGCTTGTTTCCTTGATATGTACTTCACTTCACCATTGGATCTGATCATAGTCAATACATGGGTCTTTTGATCAGACGTCCATTTTAGTATTTTTGAACCCAATGGGTTTCTTGGGAGAGGTTTATTTACTGATGAGTCTGGTGATTGTGGCCTTGTGAAGATTTGTTGAGCAGTATCCTGAGCTTTTATCTGTTCAGGATTTTCAGCTACCATTTGTTTGAAAGCCTTGTTGATGATCTCATTTACTGCAGCTATATCTTCTGCTGTCTCTTTATCAATTAGTTCTTGGCTCTTTCTTTGATCTAACTCAATGTCTGAGATGTCTGTTGATGTGAGCAGTGGTTCAGAAGTTTTGATCTGCTATTCTGGCTTTAAGTGATCATGCTTCTTTGGTGTGTTTGAATCTGTCATCCTTCTTTTCTTAAGCCTTTCATAAGCCTCATCTGTATATTGCTTTGTCCATTTTGCTATGGCTTTAACCTTTGCATCCACCAGCTCTTGTTTCTTCCTTTTGTACTCTGAAGTAAGATCAGCAATGAACTTTTTGTATTTGCTCCAGTTTGGAGCTGTCCTCTTCTTGCTTGGATCATTTTATTTCTTTCAATTCTGTTTGCCTCATGCTTTAATGCAACTATTGGCCATTCTTCGAATTGTTTTTCTTCAGCTGGATAGAATTTTTCTTTCATGATGTATGCAAGATATTCTTTTCTCATTTCTTTTCGAAGATCTGCTTTGGGTGGTAAATTTGACATTTCTTTGCTCAGATCTCTTGCATAGTCTTCCATCTGTTTGACTTTTGTGAGCAAGAATTCCATTTTTTCAGAAATGGCTTTGTCACCTTGATCTTCACATTCAATTTTGGCTCTTATCTTAGCCTGCCTTGCTTTGAACTTGAGATATTCATCCATATTTTCTGGGTTTCTGAAGCCTATGAGAGAAGGAAATCTTCTTTTTGAAGGATGAAAGGATTGGAGGAGATGGAATCTCCCGGACAATCTAATGAAACAGTACAGGTTACTGTTCCATTTATAGGCACAGTCAAACCACTGAAGCATCTTAGCTGACGTCACCATGAAAGTGACATCTAACAAACTAACAAACTCTAACTACTGATCTAATACAGACACTGCTATACTAACCACTGATTACAAATAAAATACACAACAAAGGTAAACCACTCTTCCAGCTTTCAACTGTTATAGTCTAAGCACTGTTGTTGAGCATCAGTGCTTTCTTCATGTGACAACCCTCACTAAACCAGGTATCCGTACAACTTAATTAATGATTAATTACTGCTTAATTACTGTGCTTGTTTGAACTAGCTGATGAACTGCTACTTGAATACTGATACATGAACTTACTTGCATCATACTTGCTTGCTGTCACTACAATATTTATATGCTGAACCTTAGTGACAAACATGATGCACAAAAAGCACAGTAGCACAATACACGGATAACCTATTGAACATGCTGATAAAGCCAGCATCAGGCAAACACTGCCTCCAAGGCCTATAAGAGCCTGAGATATCTGACTACACTGGTAGTGAGTGTAGGGTTATAAGGGTTGTGGAACTGCGTCTCTAGGAATAAGTCACAGTGAACGGATGTGCCTAAAACGTACTTTAAAGTACAAAACACAGCACTTTAATAATTAACCCAGCTTCTAGCTGACTAGTAAAGTGCCAAAACATGGGGAAAATATTACTAGACACTTTCCAAAGTGTCGGATATAAATTGTGTCACTAAAAATAATATTAACGACACTCGAAATATTTATTTAGCACTATAACGGATTGATATCCAACCGATCAACCGGAATTAACCCGGGACACAAAAATGTTGTCGTTTATATTGTTATTATTTTTTTTCTGAGCCAGTTAGGGTCCCTGAATACCCTAACACCCGTCCTAATATTTAACACACAAGTAACATATAATAATTCCTAACCTACTAAACTAGTTACTAACTAACAATTCAAAACAAACTAGTGATCTCAACTACATCCGATCGTTTCCCCCCAATAAAGAAACACACCACAAATTCTTTTGATTATATTAATCCCAATGTTGGATATCAAGTCTACACTTTATTTGGTGGGTAATAGCATTACATGGGTTATGAGTTTATTTATAAAACTAATAAACTTCTATCTTTTTCAACAAACAAAAATTGTGATTCCTCTCCCCCTCTCGATATTGCTCTCGGCCGAACCCCACAAATCCCATCTCACCCTTATCAAATTTAGATCTTGCCATTTCTTATACACTCATGTGTAAAGGGTCACGTATTAGGAGTCTTGGAGCTAACGGAATACGAAGGACCATCGTCTCTAGCTTTTAACCACCTATTTTTCGACGAGTTTCTTCCCTAGCCCCGAGCTAGTAGTAAGTGACTCTAAACGCCTTTTTGGTCGATTCAAAAATGGTTAATAAGAAACTTGTCGGTTGAAAACCATGAACATGTAGAACAAAAATTAAAAAGTCTACTAAAGTTTACTAAAATAATGAGCTTGGTGGTTAATAGGTGAATATTGGGGTAAAACTTATAAAAATTGTTTTGTTATAATTATTTAGTGTTGTCTTGTGCCAGTAATAGTTCGGATCGTCATCTAACCCGACTAAGTCATGTTTATGGAACATGACCTAGTGTATGTTTAAATGTGAAAGTGGTTAGATGAAAGACACCACTACTTATTTACATGAACTTATGTAAAAGTATTTTATTTGTGTAAAAGTAATTTAACTTGTACAATGGAGTTTAAAACTAGCGGATCTACGTATCTGCAAGTGGTATTTTTGAAGGACCACACATTTAAGAAACCATGCATTTTAAAGAAAGGATCTTACACTAACAAACATGATTTTATAAACCACAAGTGTGTAAACACTTGTGAAACAAAAGATCCGACAAAGAAGTAGATTTGTCACTTGTTACTAGAAGTTGTAAAGACGGATTTCTCTAAACACGAGGTTTTTATGAGATTAAAGTTACTTTATATAAAGATCTACATATATAAAGGGGATTTACACTATAGATTCGGAAAAAAAAAAAACTGCAAGTTCATGTGATTATGCGATTTACATACTTATCGACTAGTTTGATGTGTCGGAAATTATTTGATTGAATAAAGAAGTTGTTGATTGATTTGTTAAAAGAAAATGATACGCTTGAAAGCGTGGCCACCTCCAGTTACAGAGGAAACTCTGGCGAAATTTTCTAAAAACCTAACACTTAGAATTATTTACACAACAAGTGTTAGAACTATTTTTGACATATTTTCGAAACATAAATTTCGCCAGAACTATATTTTACTAAATATTCGGAGGTGGGATTTTCACTAAGTTAACGTGATAAATATGTTTTGTCACAACACTGTTTATGATTATTTTGTGAAATTACATAAATATTATTTTAGAGTAAAAATAATATTTACAAGCGTTATTGATCCCAAAACTTTGCGAACGCTTTCACCATGAATATATAAGTTACACCGGTAATTACATTACCACAAGATTGATAAAACGTAACTTACGCACATGTATTGTATCCCCCATCCTTGGGAAGGAGTTTAACTACCAAGTATATACAAAAAGTAAACACGAAATAGTTGTCTAACTATTTCCCAAAAACATAAACTATAAAGCTAAGGCACGGCCGTCCGTCTAATAGAATTAGCACTTGTAGGTCGTCGCACAGCTTTCAGATTTGGAGACACTTGGTAGAGACGCACCGACTGTGAGTTCATGTCCCCCTTTTCTCTAACTGTTTTCAGTTTTCTTAACTGCGGGGGTGAAATACATGTTACTTTGTTTACAAGTACTTTATACATGGTATGATTAACGTAAGGAGGTTTTAGATCATGTGAATGGGTAGTTAGAACACCGAGGGACTTAAGCGGTAGATCTATCTGGGTGTAGCGAGCCCAACCCCTGAGTCCGCATAATGGACCAGGTGGTGACTTTGTGCCCCAACGCCAAATACGCTAGGTTTGTATCTTCCTACTTGCATTTCACAACATGCTAATGGCCTTGCAAACCATTGGTGATCACAAGTCCTCTTACACTGCTACATACCAGGAAACGTTTATACTTACAAGTGTTATTACTTACTCACTTGCACATGAACTCGCTCAACATTATTGTTGATTTTTCAACTTACATGTATTTCAGGAAATTAACGAGATCTGGCACGGTATGGCATGTTTTCCGCTGCACTAGTTTCCGAGGTCATCCGGGGTTTAGGGGATGTGTCTCTTTCCTGGACAAGACACAGTCCTTAAACCATGTTTATGTTATGTTTAAGTTTGCAATGTCTGTTGGACAAGGTTATGAGTGTTGGTTAAAACAATGGTACTGTATGTTGCTTTCAAAACTTAATGGATGATCTTGCATGTTTTTAATTCATATAGCTTGTTATGGTTAAGCTATGGTATTAAGAAGTCACACCAAAATTAACCACGCTTCCGCAAAGCCAGGGTGTGACACTTCAAAGGTGATCAGTGTTTGGATAGTCAGTACTTGAGTCTTCAACAGTGCTTACAGAACAACAGTAGATAGAGCAACAGTGTTTAGCAGTCTTTAAATCTTCATCAGTTGTTATAGGACAGCAGTTGTTAGAACTGATCAGTGCTTAGAGTACATCAGCTGTTATGAATCACTTTCATGGGGAAAGTCTAGTGCAGACTACTGTTTATTATGAAACCACTGTTGTGAACCGGTTTTGGCTTTACATCATTTGTTCCTCTGGTAGGGTTCAATCCCAACATGCAGGTACTATGCGAAATAGGCTAGCTACTCCTGAGTGAATAAATAAAGAAGTCTTGCAAGCTTTGTCACTTAAAAATCTGTTGAACGATATTTCCTATGTTTTGATCCGCTTGTGGATCCTTTTACATTCCGTTTGTAATACTCATGATACTTTCATTCGGTTTGTAATATTATTACTTTTAGATTTCCGCTGTGCATTGAACTGTGATTATTGACTTTGATGATATCAACTACGTCACGATACTCCCCACCGGGCCCACCGGTAATACGTGGAAATATCGGGGTGTGACATCAGTGACCTCGGAAGGGTACTTAGAGCGTTATTTATGTTCCCCACAATGTTTTTATAATTGCGGAACAAGTACTTGGTTTTTCATCAGTGGCTGTGCATCTATTACCAAGATACCCACTGGAATAGTAGTGGTTGGATACATCTATTACCAAGATGCCCACTCTTAGCGCTGTATAATTTGATCATCTGACTTTGTTATTATGAAAAATATTTCGTGTCAGAGTTGTTTTTTACCGTGATATGCAGTTCAAATGCGGTGGTAATATTTTGTACCGTAATATGCAGTTTAAATGCGGTGGTATGTTGTGTTTACAAATGTTCATATGAACACTTGTAGATATCAAAAAGTGCTTTATAATGCGTGCGGCGTTAATGAACAGTTGAACAACAAAGTGCTTTCTACGCGCTTGGCGTGTGTGAACACTCATTGAGATAATAAAATGCTTTATACGCGTTAGGCGTGAATGAGCACTTTATGTAAGCTACTACGTGCTTTTCTTGGACGCGCACTGGCGTGTGGAATGCTTATAGTAGGTGGCATGTCTGTTTACCTTGCCGACTGTGGCGTGAGGGTTTTCTTTTATCCATGTCGTAGACTAGTGTGGAGAATACATATCCGAATTAGTATTTTTCCTGTCGCATAGCGTGTGGAATACTTATTCGAATAATCAAGTATACTAGTTTTGTCGTGCGTTTGTCTTGACTACCAAATTGCAAATGCGTGTCAAGTGGTATAGTCGTAGGCCAAATGATGTGAGAAGTATAAATATCGTCTGGCGTATTGAAAAATCCACATTATATAAGAACCGATGCAGGATGATGAGCAGTGGATATCATCTTAATATGCAGCCTGAGAGAAAATGATCACTTTTAAGGCGTAGTGGTGCTATACCCTGCTAGTCCCCCAGTTCAGTGCTGCTAAGTAATGTTGGTAGCATTGAACTTAATTTGTGAATGCTAATAAGGGACCAGGTGTATGCATATGAAAGTAGAACGCCTGCGACCTTTCCGTTAACGACTTTCTTTTCATTGTGTACGGACCCGAAACGAGTCTATCAGAGGCGTTCTACACAACATGAAAGGCGGAAACAGACATATTGTGTGCAATTCAGCAAGATATACACTTATAACTGTCTTTTTGATTGATATCTGAGCAAATACAGATCTGTAGACACTTCGACAGAGCTTCGCCGTAGGAAAACCTCTTTCTAATTCCGTTTGAAATGAAACGAACTGACTCCTATATATCGACATCCTAATTCCGTTTGAACAGGCTCAAACGGAATCACAGTTCAAATGAAATTGCAAACTCAAACGGAATTACATTGTAATTTCATGCGGAATTACTCGTTAACCTCTTCAAGCGGAATTACTAGCTCAAGCGGAATTAGCCTCCTTCATGCGAAATTAACTTTTTGTCTTGATTTCTCGATCTTCGTGCCCAGAACAATGCAAGACTCGATACAAGATGAAGTCGACAGACGCATGCACCAACAGACTCCCCCTCGAATGTTGACGTGTCTTAAGTGTCGAGTCTTCAACGTCTTCAGTCTTTATCAGTCTGATCGCTCTCTGAAGTATCTGACAGTGTAGGCATCCTCAAACTTTATCTCTTCCTCCCAGAATCTCAATCTGACTCTATCTTCTTTTTATCAGCACCAACATACTCCCCTCGAACAAATAATCTTTCCTCGGATGTTGATCGTAATCTGTCTTTCACATGATCAGGATCGTGTCCTGGCTCTATATTCAGATTCAGAATCCAGACTATCCTTCACACATCCTCTACCCAAAAGTAAATTTCACAAACTTAACATTTGACAAATTTATATACTACTTGCAGATATCAATCCAGAATGATTTAACACTTTAAAAAATTATGTTGACCACTTGTAGGCACAAATTCAAAATCTTTTCTCATATAAACACACACTCCCCTTCACGAAATGCTCATCATGTTTAGCACTTAGAATTTTGAAAATCAGCTCTCCAACATCAGTTGTCAAAAATCTTTTTGAATTTTTCAAAATTTTATGCTAAAACACACTGAAAATCTTTTTGTATTTTTGAATTTTAACGAAATGCAGTAAAGAAATATTTACATACAATATTTTTGTGAGTTTGTGTAAGAGGATCATATCAGTTTTTGACAAGTCACAAGTACCGTTGAGCTTAGTTACACATTAAGAATTAAACAATTCACTTAGATTGCCGATATACTGATCCACTTAAATTTTCACACAAATTTCAACTGATTCAGGATATGAATTAGGTGTATTAAGGACTTAAACTCATTCATGTGTCCCACCTCTTGAATATACTCCCGTATCCAGATCCCAATATTCAGTCTTACAGGTGAGTATACCACAGATGATATATGTAAGGGGTTAAATGCGAAGAACCGTGAGAGCTCAGGTCAGAACTTCCGTTCAGCAGAGAGATGACGGCTTCGACTTTTGGTGGGTCCCCTTTAGAGGATCTTTTTTACAACAGCACATGATTTGCATTTTTTCAATGTTTCATCATTTTTTATGCTGAGGGCAGGCTTTTATTTCAAGCAAGCGTAAAGTATTCTCCGGGGACTAGGCCATTGCTTCCGCAAAATCAGAAGTCCCGGGATAATACCCCAGATATCACTGAGCATAAAGACCTAGTATCTCAGAAAGAGGGATCCTTCAAACGAAATTTCAGGGGTTACCTATATATCCAAGTAGTGTTCCCCACGAAATAAGCAAGTTTGAATTTAAGTTTATATCCCGAAAAAACTTACTAAATGTGTAAAAACCTATCGACATATCATCAGTGAGACCGTTTAACGCTATTTAAACATTACATTTCTTTAGCATACTGTAGCTGTCTACTGATGTACTATCATTTCCTCTTTTCGACACCAAAACTCATTTTGTATTTTATCATGTTTTTGTCTTTTTCAAATTTTCTAATGTTTTTGGATTTTCAGAAAAAATTCTTACTCCCCCTAAAATGCAAAATCATTTAAGGAAATTTGAAAAACAAACTGTACAAGTAAAGTGACAACTGATATCGAATCACTTCAATTCGCCATTCACTTGGCATAAACAATCAGAACTCCCCCTTTCAACAAACTATTTTCACATTATGATTTCAAAACACTTAAGTTTGTTTTAACCAAAATGATTTTTCCGGAAAATAAGTTTTGTTGATTTTACCACTTGTAGATTAGGGGTTCATCATATTGTTTTTCTCAAAATCACTTTAAAAATTTAACAATTTTAGATTTTATCAACAATATCACTTGTAGAAAATCAAGTACAACTTAATGTCCCTGATTTACCACTTGTAAGACGAAATATCACCGAAGTGAATTTCTCAAGAAAGATGCCGATTCCTACTCCACGATTACCAACCTGGGAGCTCCGGCAAGTCATACTTATCACATATGAAAAACAGACATCCAAGCTTCACCAAACTTGGATGTTTCCTCCTCAACTTCACTTAGGTTATAAGTAGCCTTCTTTGTTTCATAAAATTCCTTTACCCCTTTGGCCTTTCCCTCGACCATTTTTTCAAAAATCTTTTTAACATTTCCATTAAACACTTTCTCAACATCAAATTCTTTCTTCTCATAATAGAATTGATTCGAGATCTCAACCTTTCCAACTTTTGATTTAAAATTCTCAGCTCTCAATGGTTGAAAATGAACATCATCCATTGGAGGCACTGAGTTTTCTTCTTTTACCTCAACCTGTGGCTCCTCTGACTTTATGGAATCAGATTCATTGCCAGATTTCTCATCAAACTTATTAACAGGTTCATAAAACTTTTTAACAACCCACATTTGGTTGTCATGCTCAGCTCTCTTTTTATAAAAATTTGTCTTTGAACACTCACCAACTTCATATGTTGAATTTTCAAAAATTTTAAATTTTTCAGTTGGTGTTTCATTTTTCTCAATCATTTTTTCTTTCAGTTTGTAAGAGACTCCCTGTTTAGTCTTTGTTACTTTTTGAGAATTCCATGCAATGTGATCCATTTCATTGCATCTGTAACAGATTCTTGTCTCTTTTTTCTGATTAGCTTCACTCTTCATAACCTCTTGCTTCTTGGCAAGGAATTCTCTGTTTGATTGCTTCTAGAATGAGCTTTTTGATTCCTCTTCACAGCTTGTCCCTGAAACAAATTTTGTATTTGTTTTAGAAGTTTTTTCATGTTTATAATTTTCAGGTGGAATAAAACCCAACCCTTTCTTTTTGAAATTACCGTTATGGTTAGGTTTCTTTTGAAAACCAAAACCAGAACTGTAACCTTTTTTCTTGTTTAACCGTCGTTGAACTCTTGAAGTGTATTTTTTAGGTTTTTCAGTAAGATTTACATCTTTTATTTCAGAAATATTGATTTCTGTTAGTTTGAAAACCTTTTTAATCTTTTCATCTTGAACACTTCTTATTGGAAATTCTTTATCAGAATATAATTTGTCAGAATCATTCAAAGTGTATGCAACTTCGAATATTTCATCCTTCAAATTAGATTTTGATAACAGAAATTCTTTATTGTAAACCCGTTTAACCGACGACTTTGGACTGTCAACTGATGATGATCTCGGACTTTCAGACTCAGACTTTGACTCCGACTCCTCATCTGTTTCCAACACCTGATCGACCACCTTTTTTATTAACTCAGACTCATGATCAGTGTCAGATGAAGTAAATGTGACGTCAATGTTTTCTGGTAATTCATCAGTTGTTTCGGATTTAAACTTTATATTGACAGCCTTTTCAACTTGCTCCTCATTCGGTTTTCTAGGAGAATAACCTTCCCAGATCGGAGGCGGACACTTGTTTTAACTAACACTCTGTTTCTTACCAGTATCCTTCTTCTTTGACTTCTCATCATCTTGAAATGCTTCAAAACCAGCAACAGTTGGATAAATTCGATCAATGAGATAATCAGAACTAGAATAACTCTGTAATAAACGTCCGATTCTCTCATTCTCAATCTTTTCTGTCTCCAACTCTTGCTTCCATTTCGCACTTTCTTCAATGTAAAAATTAATGGCTTTCTACTTCGACATCAGTACAACATTCAACATTGTCAGTGCATATTCTCTTTCAGAATTAGTCTTTTGCAGACCAGTTACCGTTCTATTCAACACATCGTAAGATTCTTTCACATAGTTGAGATCAAACAGTAACTTTTCTTTCATCTTTTCAAACTCAATCAACTTCACATCTTTTTCTTCACATTTCTCACAAGATTCCAAGCATTTTTCACATGGCTTGATAATCTCAACAATCTTTTCAACTTCGATTATTTTCTCCATTTCAACAACTTTCTCAATCTCAATCACCTTCTCATCTTCCTTACTTTGTTCATTCTTCATTGTCCCAGCAACACCTTCAACCTTCACCTTTTTCAACTCTTTTGCTGCTTGTTTCTTCTTCAACTTCTCCAAGCGATCTGCAAAATAAAATTGAAAACTTTCAGGAGATAAAGAATTTTTTGCAATATTAATATGCCTTTCTTCTTCATCATCACTACTATCATCAGTTGGTGATTGATCAAAATCTATCGTCTTTTCAGAACTATCATCTGAAGAACTAGAATCAGATGGTGTTTGATCAAAAACAGTTGCTTCTTCTGAACTTTTATCGGATGAAATAGATTCTTCTTCTTGATTCTTCTCAGGAACACCAATCACTTTCATCCATTCTATAAACAAATCAGGCTTTTGAACTATTTGAGCAATGAAAGCTTTAAACTCCCTATTCTCATCCACAAACCTATCCCAGCTAAATCCTGGAGCCATTTTCTCATCATCTTGATCAATGATACCATAATAAGCTTTCTTATTTGCATCTTCAATCATCCTAGCATGTGTAGTTTGTGGTTCTTTTTGTTGATGTGGTTGATGAGCAACCTGTTGATATATGGCTTTTCGATAGTAATCATCTTTTCCAAAAGGATTCTTTGCTCCACTCGCTTCCTGATTTTTGCATTCTCTTTTGAAATAACCTTTCTCCCTGCATCGAAAACAAGTAACTTTAGATTTATCAAAACCCAAAGTAGAAACATGTGCATCCAAAAAATCATTTCTTCCTGTAATCATTTTGAACTTTTCAGCTCTTCTCAAGACACTAGCTAAACACCATTTGATGTCCATGAGCTCCATCTCTTCAGCATCTATCTAATCGTAATCCTCTTTCGTCAGCATAGGATTTCTGATTCTCCCTGCAACCAAACCTTCATAGGATTGTAACACAGTTGCAAGTAACTCCATGTGATCTTTTGCAATTTCTTCAGAAAAACTTTGACCATCTGGAAGATTCAATGCAACGTTGCACTATATCACACAACCATTTCCACTTTTTGAACTTTGAGAATGAAAACTTGAAGTTGAACTCTTTGGATTAACACTCGGATATGAAGAAACTCCACTGCTGCTGTTTGGACTTTGATCAACAGTTCCTGATGAGTTTCCAGCACTAAAAGCAGTTTGAATTTTCGGACTCATTTCAACCTCTTGAACACTGCCTTTGTAATACATTTTGACATCTTGTTGACCACTCGGATTACTCATCCTCGCAATCTTTTGTTGTTCAAGATCCTGACCCTCAATCTTCTCGATGAACTGAGAAATCATCAAACCATCATATTCTCCGGTGTTCTTTAATATCATCAAAAATGTACCCCACTCTTTCTGAGGTAAAGCATCAGCTAATTTGTCGACCCATTCCTCTTGTTCTTTGGTTATGCTTAGCAACGGCATAGAACGCACTAAGTAGCAATATCTTTCAATCAATTTCTTTGTATCTTCCCCTGGCAAACTTGTGAAAAGATCAAATTCTTTCTTAAGCAGTGCCTTTTTACTCTTAATCATCTTCTCACTTCCCTCAAATTTGATTTTAAGAGCATCCCAAATTGATTTTGAAGTTTTGTCATGTTGAAGTAATACAAAGATATATTCTTTAATAGCTTGCTGAAGTAGACTAATCATCATCTTTTCAGCTTTGTACATGCTCATTCTTTATCATTGAATTCAGAGATTGTTTTTTCAACTCGCAATTCAGTACGTGGTAGTACATACTTTTTCAAAATACACTCCCAAGATCTCAAATGATTAGCTTGAACCCAGTTTTCAAACCGATCTTTCCAACCGTAATATTCCTCAATGCTCATTAGCTTCGGGGGTTTTTGCATAGTTCCTGTCTCATTTTCCAAGTTCATGTTTTGAGCAATGGCAGCTGGAGTAGTCGGGGATGTAGCAAATGCGTTATAGAATTCCTCTTCCATGATTCGGTAAACTTTTTTCACAAACTTTCAAACGAAATTATATCTTTCAAACGAAATCACCTGCATACAAACTTCAAACGGAATTAAGATTCAAGCGGGATAAGAATTTCAAACGAAATTACCTATATCAAACGGAATCACTGATTTCGTTTGAAATTTCAAACGGAATTACAATTTGAAACGGAATCACTAATTTCGTTTCAAACTTTCAAACGGAATATCAACTTTCAAGCGGAATAAGGTGCAAATTCAAACGGAATTACGCTGATGTCATCATTTCGCTCCAACTTTTCAAACGGAATTACAATTTTTATCAGTTTTAGATCGAATTAAAGTCCAATTTTCTCAAGGATTTGTTAATATACTATTTCGCTTATGATGTGAGAAATTCAGATCGTTTTGACCGTGAAAAGTTGTTCAATTTAGTAAAGAAGGTGTAGAAGTAAGAAAATGAGCTGAAATCAAGCTGAAAACGGCAGAACTCCTCATCCTGAGCTCTGATACCACATGTAAGATCGTGTACGGACCCGAAACGAGTCTATCAGAGGCGTTCTACATAATATGAAAGGCGGAAACAGACATATTGTGTGCAATTCAGCAAGATATACACTTATAACTGTCTTTTTGATTGATATCTGAGCAAATACAGATCTGTAGACACTTCGACAGAGCTTCGCCGTCGGAAAACCTCTTTCTAATTCCGTTTGAAATGAAACGAACTGACTCCTATATATAGACATCCTAATTCCGTTTGAACAGGCTCAAACGGAATCACAGTTCAAACGAAATTGCAAACTCAAACGGAATTACATTGTAATTTCATGCGGAATTACTCGTTAACCTCTTCAAGCGGAATTGCTAGCTCAAGCGGAATTAGCCTCCTTCATGCGAAATTAACTTTTTGTCTTGATTTCTCGATCTTCGTGCCCAGAACAATGCAAGACTCGATACAAGATGAAGTCGACAGACGCATGCACCAACAGCATGTAAGTTATATGAGGGTGTGTGGACAAATTGTTGTAAAATGTTAAATAGATAAAGCAATAAATGCAAAATTTGTACCTAAAATTGCGTACCTGAATACGTTGTCTGGCACAATGTTACTTAGGCTTATATTCGTAGTTACCAAAACGTTTCCTGGTGAAGGTGCAGCACCATCGAGTATGTAGCATGCTGGTGAACGACTGAACGTCAAGCAAAAAATAAGAAAATCCAAAAAGAAGTTTTCCGATCAAAACCACGCTCTTGGATACAAATCATTAGGTGTGTAAACCGGAATGTCCGAACTGAATCTCTAGACTTCAGTGACCACGTTCTGTAGTGTTTGTAGTGTTACACTATCCCAGTCCCTTATTTCAATGTTGCTAGATAATGTTAGCAGGAGAATCATGTGCTCGATGTGTCATGTTGGAGACGGCGAGAACATTATCAGGAAGACTGTCTAGCTTGAGGATGTTAGTGACCGAACACATTTCCCATCGCGCAATTGCGTGGAATGTTTGCTTAAATTTTAACAAGTGATCCTCGATGTCACGCTATGGCGTATGAGACACTTGCCCAAAATGATTAAGTGTTTTATGCGTCTCAGCGTGAATGAAAATTTGTTCGAGTTGTCACATACTTTTCCACCCGCGCATTGGCGTTTAGAATACTCGTTTGAGTGACCAATATAGGGCCTATCAGCGTGGACAATATATATCTGAATAAGTGTTTCTCCTGTCGCATATCGTGTGGAATACTTAGTCGAATTTATTAATTATGTTAGATTTGCTTTGCCGTGCATTTGTTTCAACCACGAAATAGTGTATGGTGTACCAAACGCTATAGTTGTAGATCAAGTGATATGGGGAGTACACATATTCTATCAGCACAGTTCATAGTCAGCAGAAAATGTGATGGTGGCCCTATAGGATGTGGAGTACCTAACACGTTGCCAATAAATATGTGGCGCACGACCAAGTACTAATGTGTTGCGTTGCCGAATGACAATATGGTGCGTAGTTGTATAGATAGCCAGCCCATAGAGGTTACAACATGTAGCATCTGGTTAAACAGGTATGTAGCGCAAGGCTGAATGATGTGGCACCTCGCCTAATAATAGTGTAAAACGTAAGACACGTGCTTTTCAGGTTGCACTTACTTGTATAAAGTGTACATTTGTCTTCAAATAATTCAATCATTTATGTAACACCATGTTAGTCCTCCGGTTCATTGGTACTAAACTGTATTAGTTGCCTTAAACCTAAATGGTAAGTGCGAAAAAGCAATAGTACTTATAAAAGTAGGTCACATGTGTGACAATGAATTTAGTGTGCCAATATATAGAAGCATGATATTTGAGCATTCTTGTCAAGTAGGGGGCATATGCTTTAAGAAATATATTGTACTTCAAGCAATATTTTAGCAAGATGGTTCAACTGTAATATATGCCCTTTTGGATAATGTGGTAAGAGTCGTACCAAAATTTATGCCCTTCAACTGGGATATGCAATGTTAGGACTGAAACGGCCGATTCTGATGACCACGTCCAGTAATGGTAGTCCATGAGGTCAAGACTGCTTGCTCATAGGTCATCTGAGGAGCATGCCATATAACAAGGCCATGTTTAAAAGTAGTGCAACAACGGTTGTATGATCTCGTGCTATTAAGCCTCGGCACATGTAACATGTATTGTAGTATAAAGGGGAAAGTATTGAACCATTATAAGTGACCTGGTTCCATTAAAAGCTCCAGTACACGAATTAAAGCTACATGCCGGTGTATGTGCGACATGCACGGGTGGATGAGCGGCGACGTAGGCGCTACGGCGGTGGCGTGACTAAATGCGCCACAACCCCATTTATAATAATAGGCAAGAAGGTTGGAAAGTATATCTTTCTACATGACAGCTGAGAATTTCCAACAGGTACTCTCGTGTTTTGTTGTATAGTAAAATAAATTTATAAGCGTGACCAGCGGCGTGGCTTAGGACGGTGCTCACCGGAGATGGCGCGAGCAAGAAAGATATCCGCCAGAGACGGCAGGAGTGAACGAAAAAATCCGACGGAGAGGGGGGTAGAATGAAAACTCCCGACGGAGGCGTGGGTGGACGAAAAGCGACTGCCTGAGTTGTGGGTTAGATGAAAGTAATCATCGGGGGCAACGTGGTGAACTAAAGCGTCCGCCATAGGTGACGGAGTGATTAAGTAATCAGTCGGAAGCGGCGCAGGTAGATAAAAACGTCTGTTGGAAACGTTCCGGGGTGAATAAATGCTTCCGCCGTTGGTGGCAGGCTGAATAAAAGCTTCCGCCGGTAGCTGCACGGGAAAGAACGACCATGCAACCCAACCGGTAAGGTATCCAAGAGTGTGTTGGTTAAACAACGAATCATGCTAGAGAGTGCCATATAGTAAGGCGTTTTGAGTTTCAACCAATGTTTGAGAGGGGAATATCAGGCCCAAAATGGAAAACGAAGCGCGCGCCGGTAATGGTGCGGCAAAAAAAGTTATCGCCGGAGTTGGCGTAATCCTGAAAACTATCCGCTGGAGACGGCAGGACAGATACGATTACATTATATACATGAAATAAGCGTATATGATATGTGTATATGTCAAAACCCCCGACCCCATCCTGGGAGCGGGAGCAGCGAACCAGTCAGATGGTATCGGTGTTTATCTATTTGGCAGCGGAAATTTTTATCAGGACCGTAGTTAGGAAATATTTATCAGAGTTTAAAACACCATAGTTTTATAATAAACAAATGGGATAAAACCCATGTTTTATTTACAATACAATTTATAGGAATGAACCCCAATTATTGAAAATAAAGTCTCCTTTTTATTTTGGTAACTTTTATAGCCACTTTTCTAAGCCTTCGGTGCTCTCCAACTGGCTTCTAATTGGCTTTCACATTTTGTTACCTGAAACGCGTTTAAAAACATTTTGTCAGTGGGAAATACTAGTGAGTGGATCCCAGTTTAATCAAGAAGAATTTAACCTTTAACAGTATTGAGAGCGATTACAATGTTTACATCTACACAATTACTCATTCAGTATTGTCAATCCTGACTGGTGGGTCATATTACCCATTGGCTAACTCTTCGTCCAATGGTAACGTGTTCCACATTTTGTATACAAAACCCCAACATACCAGCAGTAATTGAAGAATTACAAAGACTCAATCACTACTTAATCACATTGTAAAATATTTAAGGTTTTGTAAAAACAGTTTACAAAAAAGGAGATTACTCACATTGCTACTTTAGGTATTTCCTTGGTGGCTTCCTGGTTATAATCTAGTTAAATAAACAATGCACATGCATTAGTATAATAACCCATATTTACATTAGATATATTCTCCCCGAGACAGAACTCCAACGACTACGTCGGGCAGAGCCTCGACAGCCGTTACGGAGCACTAGATCAATCGGGCAGCGTACCTAATACGTAACCGGGGGTTATAATACTTACAACGAGGCAGAACTTCGCTATTTAGGGGGGTATAATACCCGGTATAATAATTTCTATTTAGAAATTGAGAGAGATGTGTGAGATTTGAACGAAAACAACCGAAGCTCATCGATCCTATTTATAGTGACTAACTGACACTTTTTCGCGGCCCGCGACGGAAAGAGGGGAAGGCTTCGCGGCCCACCAGAGACCTAGAGGCGGCAATGGGTTGATGAGTCATCGACACGTGTCAGCCTAAGGTTACGCCGGGTGTTTGAGCTGTCGCGCCCCGCGGAGATCTTAGTGATCTCGTTCGCGGCCCGCGAGCGACTTGTGGATTTTGTTTTTATTTTGTTTTTATAAAATTAAAGGTATTCGGGACCGTTTTTCGTATACGGGGTATATTTTAGGACGTGTAGGTGTGTCAGGGGTGTTTTAGGGGGGTGGTTATATTATTTAATAAAAATATATAATGCACTAGCGTTAAGTGTAGTAACATAATTCAACATTATCCCTACGTCACGAGACAAAACCCCAACGTACTTAGTCGGGCAAAGCCTTGACATGCGTTGGTGGGTCCTAAATCAATCAGACAGGGTATCAGTGATAAAGGGTTAAAACACTTAAAACGGGGCAGGGATTTGGAATATTATTGGTGAAATACTAAAGCAAGATAATAGAGTTATAGAAGTGACAAAGGGTGATGGCGAGAGAAAAATGGACAGAAGATAATGAAGAGGTTGGCATGCTATTTATACTTTAATTCGAGCTTACATCTTACGCTATATACTCCACGTATGTGGGAACATGCATGCTACAAACTCCACGTATATGGTTACATGCATTTTGAATTCAAATTGTTAGTGTTATTTTATTATTTTATTTATTATAATTAATTCAACTGCTTCACTCATTTAACGCTTATAACTTCTAAAATATGACGTTTTATAAAATGGTGAATATGTCATTAGAACGAGAATGTTCTTATCTACATTTTGACATAAGTTTCATTAAAAATGGAGTAAGGTCAAATTAAATGTACTTTTATAATTAATTTTTTAAACGGTTCCTACGTTCGCCAAAATACCTCATATTTCTACCGGTCAACTTACCTATGATCTATCCGTTTAATGACAATTGTATAAATAAAAATTTTGGGAATGTTACAGTATATACATGTGTTGCAGCCGTGCACCACATGGTTGTACGATGTGCCCTATTACTTATACACTAGCATTTGTTACCCTTTCACCAATTTATCATCCCTATATTAATATTGTATGAAGTCAAGTCATACATATATCTTTAGCATAAACTCTTCTTATGCAAGTAAGAATCACAGAGGTTCGAGAGAATCTTAGATATATTTAAAACATTTGAAAACGGTAAAAGAGGGGAACTATGTACTCGCTTGAGATTGTAAGTATCCTTGATTAAGTGTCCTAACAAAGCTTGGAAATCAAGGAATCAAGTGGTAGAAAAGGTCCAAGCAATGAAGAATTTGATCTAAAACACTCAGGTATGAAGCTAAGGCTTCAACTTAGAGCAGATTTAGAGCAAATGTGTGGCATATATGTGTTTACTAAGTGCTTTTATGTGTATTATTCTGATTCATGATAATACTTTTGATATCCTTCTAAGAATCTAACATATAAAGATATGGGAGATTCTACAAGGATTTGGATAATCGAATACTGAATCAATTGAACACAAAATCCTAAAGTGATTCGGATAACGCTACAAGAGTAATAAAATAAGAACACTTATATATAGGAAGTACCAGCGGCGTATCCACCATGTTCTTATTTTATTATTGCTCGTTTCGTTATCTAAATCACAACTATCACATAAACACATAAATTGTTAATCTGTCAATCAACTTGTAAACACGCATTAAAGCACACAATGAATCCAATCATGGACTCCAATATTAGTACTCTAAACATCCTACAAGAATCAATCTATGAAGATAGATAGACGCTATAAGGATTTTGGGTTCTGTTATATTGTCTACTCACATATGCATTAAAGAACACAATGAATCCAATCAAGGACTCCAATATTAGTACTCTAAACATCCTAGAAAAATCAATCTATGAAGATAGATAGATGCTATAAGGATTCTGGGTTCTGTTACATTGAATCAAAACAATCCTAAATCCTAATGGTGATTCAGGATAACGCCACGAATGGTAATACAATAAACACACTTATATATAGGAAGTACCAGCGGCGTATCCACCATGTGCTTATTGTATTATCTAGTTTCGTTATCTAAATCACTAACAATCTACACATAAACCATAACTGTAGTCCTGTAAAGTATTTCTTAAAAATCTCACTATGAAGATAGGAAGATCTAAGACTGTACTTCAAACATCCTATAAGAATCAATCTATGAAGATAGATAGATCTTTTAAGGATTTAGATAAACACTGTATTTGCATAATCAGAATAATACACAATAAAGCACTTAGTAAACACATATATGCCATACATTTGGAAAATAAATCGATTACACATATGAATCACCCCAAAACATTTGAAAACGGTAAAAGAGGGGAACTATGTACTCGCCTGGGATTGCGTGTAGGTCTTGTTCAAATGATATAACAAAGCTCAAAGGATCAAATGTTCAAGTGTCGAAGTGGTTCAAGAGGTCCAAGCCTTGAAGATAGAACAAGAAAACTTGAAGATTGGGACCTTCAACCAGAAGGGATAATCCCAATAGAGCAGAAATGAGAGCAAATTCAGATTGTGCAAGTGAAAGTGATGAAAATGGTGGGTATTTATAGATTTTCGACAACCGTTAGGATCGTTTCTCGAAATTTGAGCTTCAATCTGAACCATCCACGTGTTACCCACTGATTTACAATACTAGGGGTGTCCAAAACCAGCTCAAGGTTTGATTAAACCATGTACAAAAACCCAGAAACCAGCTGATGTTGCTGAAAAACTGTTTTACAGAACTGGGGGTTTCTCGCGGGCTGCGAAGGTAGAGGGACTGGGCTTCGCGCCCCTCCTAGACCTTCAGATCAGCAACTTTTAATTTTGGCAGAACAGGCCCCCGATGTTTAAAACTTGATTTTTGACACGTTTAAGCCCCGTTAACCCATTTTCAAGGCTCAATAATGAAGTTAAAGTATAGGGGACATGAAATATGCTTGAAAACATCTCGGATGTCGGTTCGTTTGGTCGCACGGTTGCGTCGTTCGGTTAATTACGACGAAAACTCGAACGGATGCGAAAACGATCCAAATTACGTGACGAGTGGTATTTTTGCATTCCAATCACTAAAATAAAATATTTTAATGATTACAAAAATTTTTGGATGTCCGGATATGTTCAGAACGTAAGATATGCGCGCAAATGCAAACTTATCCACTTTTTGAAGCTTTTAGTCCCTGATTGACCAATAAGTTTATTTTCGCATACCGAACCCCTCAAAGCCTATTTCTAAGCTATGTAAAGGATATTTAGGGTATGTTTAGCTTATGATCAAGTTCCGGAATGTTCGTTATAATACGAATCAGAAGACTTTCGCAGTTTGATAGTGCTTATCATTAAATTATGTCAATAGCCAAAAGTCGTATGACTAGAAAATACCCAGTGGCATAAGCATATGTGCAAGGAGGTGAATCATTAATATTTAGAATGAAAGTCATCTGCGGTGGCGGCGGCGTGGCCCGCTGCGCACGGTGACGGGGGTATGTGTGTTGGCGCGTCGTATGCGAAGTGTGAAGGAGGCCTGGCACGCTGTGCAAGTGGCGGGGTCTGCTCTACGTTGTGTGTTTAGGATGCGGTAATGGCGTGAATAAAACAGTCACCTGCCGGAGATAGGCGAAGCGTTATGGCATCCCGCCGGGGTGGCGGGTAGAATGAAAATTGTCCGCTTGGGGTGGCGCGACGAATAAAGGTGTCAGCCGGAGATGGTGTGACCAAAAACACTATCCTTTTGAGGAAAGAAAAAATAGTCTGCTCTAAATAGACGGCATAATAGAAGGTGAGTGGCACAAAGACCGGTTGCACGGATGCAGATGCTTTCAAGGAGCGGGAAGGGGCGGCGGACCCCTGAACTTTTCGCTCAATAGTGGAGAGTATGTAGTTTTCGCATATGTTTTCGACCCCCTATTGACTTCAAGCTTCGCCATCAAATTTAAAGTGCTCCTTGTACCGATGTGGACAATCCAAAATGCTTGCTTGAATGTACACGGCAGAAGGGATTCCTCTTCAGCGCCTTGTGTGACCGGCACGCCAATGACATATACGTGGTGTCGCCTAAGCGCGGGTCTCCGGTGAGTGTGATCTCTGGCCCACGTGACACCTACAAACGCAGATTTTGCTTGTAGGGAGGAAGTTGTCCGCACATAGGGAGCTTACTCATACGACGCGCAACGAAGTTTATCCGCGGAGCTTTTCTGCCAAGGGCAAAGTGTATACGCGGGTGACAGAGCTTGTCCGGCGGGTGGAATGTATTTGCGTGGCGGCGGAGTGCGTCAGATAAGGGTGAAGTGTACACGCGCGCTAGATTCCACCCGTGGTAACGGAGCTTGTTCGGTAGGCAAGGTGTGCTCGCACGGAGCGTACTTGCACGGTGACGGAGCGTGTTCGATAGGCAAGGTGTGCTCGCGCGGAGCGTACTTGAACGGCGACGGAGTGTGTCCGCACTACCCGGTTTACACGCGGTAATGAAATATGCTCGTTTGAACAATATGTTAAAACAATTTTGACCATTGGAATGGTACGAAACCATGCCAGTCCCCCGGTTTGTTGCTGATAAACAATGTTAATAGCAATGCACTAAAATAATATTTGCAAATTAATGGCAAACGTGATAAATCATATAAAGTATATGAATTAACAGCGCGTGTACACTGGAAACTCTTAAGGCGATAAGTTTTTAATTGACATGTTATTTAATCACCATGGGATTAAATGATTAATAGTCACATAAGGGGTTATGATTGACTTTCCATTTAAATGCAGCCACTTAAAATTTGTCCTCTTCGTTTGAAGATGAGGTACAACTGACATGGTGATGATTTTTAGTGCTATGCATGCCAACCTGTGACTTCGTTAATCGTTTGCATATTTATCAGTGTCTCTATGCATTTCTTTCATACTCGAGCCAACCATTTAAAGGAGCACGATTTCGAATGACCTCATATAATAAAGCTTCAAAACTGCAATTAAAATAGTTGGTCATAGAACTCACCTCTGTTGCTTTGGGAAGCTCATACAAATATCTCAAAAGCCACCAGATTTGAGTTTTGGAGACCCCGAGGGAACGACGTTGTACCGGTATGGGGTTTTGTGTTCAATAACCTCCTTCCGAAATCGCTTATTGCTGGATCTAGAAACCTTCACCCAGAGATATAGATCTGGATACTGAGCGAAGAAGAACGAAGGTGCGGTTTGTCAGTGGTCCCACGGATGGCGCCAATGTAAAAGAGTAACCCGAGCGGGTCGATACTTCTTCGGTGATGAACGGCCACACCTCGCCTTCTACACTTCATCCTAGACCTGTAAACAAGAAAAGAGAAACGTGGGCAATGTAGAGACGGCCGGTCGAGGAAGAATCCCCTATTTTCAGCTACAAAAGTGTGCTGCCCTATATCTCATGCCCTAGTAAGGAGGTGGAGACCTCCTTATATAGGAGATATGGGAAAACCCTAACCTCAATGGGCCAGGCCCAGTTAGGGGTTGTCTCTACGAGCCCACAGCCCAGTGCAGTATAAACTACAACGCGCCGGGCTTCGCGGGTTAGTACGCAATAATAATATATAATTACCATAAAAGTGATAAATAGCAAGAAAGTCCGACCGCTCGGGTCGGGTCCAGTACCATACCTCGTCAAGGATCATTACAGAACGCTAATTATTGTGAGAACAAAAGAACAACTTTAAATCACTAAATTTTGGAATTTAAGGTTCATATTTTGTAAATTTTATATTTCTTGCATTCATATGTGTGTTTATACATACATAAAAAAATCATATATTTTACCTACACATAACCTACATACATGTAGGTAATTTAATCTATAGATAGCCTACATATGTGTAAGTTGAAAAAATTTACACACACCTTGTCTTTAATTACACCCCAAATTTCATGAGGGGCACATGGGTGCATTTAACTGGGTAGGAAGAGTATTGACAATTTTGCCCCTCACGTGAGGGGTACATGGGTGCATTTAACTGGGTAGGTGGATAAGGTTTAGAGCAAATGACAGGGTGTGTGTAAATTTGTTAATTAAAGAACATGGAATGCATAAATTAAAGGCAAGGGGCAGGGACTGAAATTTGAGGTGTAATTAAAAGACAATCTATGTAATTTACTCTAAATTTTTTTCATATTTTGTTTTGAGTGTGAGAAACAATAAATCTTACATTTGTAACATTTTCATTTACTTTTAGGTTTTTAGAATTGAAAAAATGGGTGATTCATTTTGTTCTGCGTGTTCTCGCAATATTTAGTGTTCCGCATAGAACCTTGATATGCATATATATAGTGAAAGTGTAATGTACAATGCACCTTATCGTACGAGCGTACGCTATGTGAAGTCCGCATGTTATAACCACCAAACGAAACCCCACATGTTGTAAAATACCAAAGTCCGCATGTTGAAAAAAAAACCGCATGTTGAAAAAAAAATTCGCATGCTGTAAATTAAAAAAACCGCATGTTATAAACAAAAATTTGCATGTTGTAACTGCATATCGTACATGTCGTACGTTAAGACAAATTGCGTGTGTGTGTGTGTATATATATGACCAAACGAAAACCCACTTGAGTTGAGAAAAATCAAAAAACCTTTGTAAAAACCACATGCAACATTTTTTTTCTAAAACAAAATAGGAACTGTAATATACATATATTTGAACGAACATTTTTTTATAAAAGAAAAATAAAAAAGCGCCGAGTAGTATATTTTAAAAAAATGTAAAAAATTTCACTTACATAATATATATGTCCAAAAAATGCAACATACAAATTTTGAACATTTAAAAAAAACTAGTAGACGCTTTTTACATTTTTTTTATAAAAATGTTCAAGTATATTGATGTTATATTCCCTGTTTTTTTAGAAAATAAATAAATATGTTACATAGGGTTTTCTTAAATTTTCTCAACTTAAGTTTTTGAGTAAACTGCCATTTTGGTCCCTGTGGTTTGGGCACTTTTGCCATTTTAGTCCAAATCTCGAACTTTTTTACATCTGGGTCCCTGTGGTTTGCATTTTGTTGCCATTTTAGTCCAAAATCCAAAAAAGCCTATTTTTTTACAGTTGCAACCTCCTATTTTGTCTTTTAGTTCAGGGGCATTTTGGTCATTTTGCTTTTCATTTAACATTTTCTTAAGTAAAAAATTAATATATATATATATATATATATTAATATACACACATACATACACACAAATAAACAACATAATCGATCATCATCATCCCCAAATAACTGAGACCTTCTCTCTCTCTTCTCTCTCTAAATCGATTAGTTAACTGAGACCTAAATCGATCATCATCCTCCTACTAAACCTCCGATTCCACCTGATTTAGCCCCTAATCTTGATCCTCTACCCGTGTTACTTCCCCATTTGGACGATTCTGGACTTAACTCTGAGGAGTTCATATGCGCCGTCGCTCAAAAAACCACACAGACAAATCAGAAAGTGGGCGACAAAGTGGATTCTCGGTCATCATCAACACCGATTAAGGACTCAAGCAGCCTCCACCGTCCTCCTAAAGCTCCTACTCGTAAACTCAGGTCTTCAAGAAGCTCAGGAGATGAAGAATTGGACAGAATTAGGGCAGAAAAGGTAGCCCAAGATCATGCTACGATGAGAGAAGCGGGCCTGCCCCCAGGAAGCCCCAAATCGTCAAACCCTAAAAAAGGTGTGATTAAAATCAAGGGCTTCAGAAACGGTAATCGTTCTAAACCTGTTGTTAAACATAGCCCAGCCCTCTCTGACCTTCGAATTAAAGGTTTCGTTGAGGAAACCCAGCGTATTACTGCTAAAGCCAAAAAGGGTCTAGTGAGGTGGGCTGATGTTATTGAAGTTGAGACAAATATGCAGATGGGGGATGGTCATAGTGATGATTTGGATGTTGAGGAGAGGCCACTTGAAACAGAGGAGACATACATGGATGATGCGGCGGTGGGTGGTGGCATCATCTTTCTGCACCTGAATCGGAGCTTCTGTGATTTTGGCATGATTTGAATCGGCATGATTTGAATCTGCACCTGAATCGGAGCTTCTGTGATTTTGGCATAATTTTGGCCGATCTGTAAACAGTATCCTTCATCGAGGCCGATCTGAATCGGCGGTTGTGGAAGGAGGTTATGGCGGCGGTGGTGGTGCTATAGAGAGAGAGAAAAGAGAGAGAGGGAGGAGGTGGCGGTGGTGGTGGTACTATAGAGAGAGAGAGAAGAGAGAGAGAGAGAGCTGATTATTTTTGGGGATGATGATGATCAGTTTATAATAAAACATAAATGACCAAAATACCCCTACACTAAAGGACAAAATAAGCAGCTTTCAACAGTCAAAATAGGGGGTTTTTGAAATTTGGACTAAAATGGCAACAAAATGCAAACCACAGGGACCCAGATGTAAAAAGTTTGAGATTTGGACTAAAATGGCAAAAGTGTCCAAACCACAGGGACCAAAATGGCAGTTTACTCTAAGTTTTTTTGTTTTATCTTTCACACACACACACACACACACACACACACACACACATATATATATATATAGGAGAGTTCAAGCGAAAACTCTTTTTATTGTGAAAACTTGAAAAGTACCTAAAAAGCCTAAAAAACATACCATTTTTTTACAATTTTTTAATAATTTTTCGCTACTTTTTATATATATAAAAGTCTGCACATGTGCAATAATACGGAAAAGCATCAACCACCTAACCCACCCCCCACTCACACCCCTTCCAAAAACCTAAACCCCCCCACACCACCCTCAAAAACCTAAATTCACCCTCACACCAAAAGCCTAACCCCCCACCCACACCCCCCCCCCCCCCCGAAAACCTAAACCCCTCTCCCCCTCCCCACGCCCAAAAACCTAATCCTAATCCTAAACCTACAAAAAACCTAACCCTAAAAGCTAAACTAAACCCAAAAGCTAACTTTAAGCATATAATGCACATGTGCAGTACAAGTTTTTTTCTTTTGAAAAATGTTTTTTTATATATAAAAAGTAGCGAAAATTTAAAAAAAAAATAATATGTTTTTTAGGATTTTTTTAGTTAGTTTTCAAGTTTTCACTTTAATTAACGGGTTTTTAATTGAACCCTCTGCTATATATATATATATATATATATATGAGAGATGATTGGTGAACACTAAAAAAGGGGAGAACCGAGGAACACTTTTAAAAATCCAATTTAACATGTTAAAAGTCAACTTTTTGTAAAAAAAATTCGGCGTTTTTTTTTATAAATACATGTAGAAATTTTTTTAATAAAAAACTAAAAAATATAAAAAATGTTTAAAAAATATATCTTATAAAATTAACTTAACATGTTAAAAATCAATTTTTTTTAAAAAAATTTCAGCGCTTTTCTTTATAAAAATGGGTAGAAACTATTTTAATAAAAAAAACATTTTTGTAAAAAAACATTAAGCCTTTTTTAACTGTTTTTTTTTATTTTTAATTTTTTTATTAAAAATGCTTCTAAAAGTATATATAAAGAAAAGTGCCGAAAAAAATTTAAAAAAAATTGATTTTTAACATGTTAAGTTAAATTGTTAACAGTGTTTCCAGGTTTCTCGTTTTTTTAGTGTTTACCAATGAAACTCACTATATATATATATATATATATATATATATATATATATGTGTGTGTGTGTGTATATATATATGTTTATATGTATATGTTTATATGTATGAGGGGGTTCATTTGGGAACACAAAAAAGTGGGGAACCGACTCAGACGAACTCCGATTGTACTCATTGTAACGGCGTTGAAACCGACTTGTCGAACTTTAATTAGAATCTCTTAACCGTAAACCTTAAATTCAAGGTACTTTACATTTCGACTCCGCAACAACGCACGTGGCAATTTACCAGTATTATTATAAACAATACCTCCACCAAACCTGTCTACCCTCCCCGGGACCCCCTCCCCCATCACATCTCCTACAACCGCAACACCCCACCGCCACGTACTCTCCCTCCCCCACACACTTTGTAGTTAGATCTAGATGTGCCTTCAATTTGATTCCTACTTCACACAGATCGACGGTGTGTGTTGTTATAAATCAGGGTTTCATATGCTAATTATTGCTTTTTCATGAGAACCTGTTGTGTCGAATACCCAAATCCCTGATGACGTTCAAAGGGTCTTCGCTGACGTCGTGATGTTCTAGCCCTTGCTTGTTACAAAAAAGGAAATCGTTAGCCTCGTCACGGAGGGCCCCCAGGGGGGGATCCGTGACCAAGCTCCGGTGTGAGAATAAGTAAACTTGCCGGAGGGTAAGAGAGTGATTTATTCCGATGAGTGTGATCACCGGAATAATCTCTATGGTGTGAATCTGGAATAAATGTGCGTGTGTATTTAATGTAACGGAATTATGGTCGGAATAAATGTGAGAGCATTAAGTGAGATACCTTGGACTTGTCCCTTTGAGCCTTCTCTTACCTTCCTTATATAACCGAGAGCCCTTATCTCTCCTATGGATGGAATCGAGATGATCTAACGGATTCTGATCACCTTTGGGGGACTCAGACACGTGTCTGAGCCCCAACGGTAGGATTACGCCTTCATTTAATGATATCGGCTCGGACGTACAGTGCCAGCCGGAGATCCTCTTCTTGTCATTCATTTAATGCTTCCAGTTCACTGCAAATATCTCTCTTTTTCCCGCTCATTTCATGAGAAAGTCCCTTAATGGGCAAGTATCAGTATTTGGGCCTTATTTGCTGGGCCCTCATGATGGTAGCCCAAGACGGGTAAATAAGGCGACCTATGGGCCCGTCGTCAAGTCATCTTTAGTCCCTGGTTCTGAGATCCAAATCTCATGATCCGGGGCTAGGTCATAACTGTTCTAAGGGGGTAGTTTCCTTGGGCTAAGAATGTGGGCCCACCCCTAGATAATCATCACGCGCCCCTTCTTTTTTCGAGATTCATTTATCGCCGGATATCAACGGTGGGGTTTAATCCCCAAATACACGTGCCGAGCAGTTTTTAAATTTGAAAAGATGTGGATGTGACAGTTTTTCGCTTTCACATCAGTTGCCTTCTTTAAAACCCTTACCGCCCCTTGAATTTCTCTTAACTTCCACCATTCGTCTTCTATACTTTCCCCCTTTTCTTTCATTATAATTTTCCGATCATCGTTTCTCTTACCATGAGCCTTACCGGCCACTCCATGATCCGCTCTGTTTTGACGGCAAAGGATTTGGAATCCTTCGTTGAAACTTACAAGATACCGGAGCATTTCTCCCCTACTTTACCCGGTCCTGATGACTCGGCTGAGTGCACACCTGACCGGATCGTTCTTTACACTCTGTCGTTTTCCTCTTGTGGTGTCCGTTATCCACTTTCATCTTTCAAGATAAACTTGTTACGTCATTTTAAAGTTCACTTCTCCCAATTTCACCCTCTAGGGTTCATGAGGGTTATACATTTTGAGTTGTCATGTGTGGCGGTTTCTGGTGAGCCGTCGATTCCCCTATTTTGCATGTTCTATAAGTTCATCTCGGATGGGGACTGGTTTACCTTCGCCAAACGGAAGAGTAGCGTCTCTCAGCCTTGCTACTCCTTTATGCCACCCTCTACCTATCCTAAGGAATGGAAAAGCCGATTCATTTTTGTTTCTGCCGCCATGATACCAGAATCACCACCGCCGAGGGATGCTAAGGCTGCTATTGATGATAGTGTTCCAATTTTGTCTGCTGATGAGATTGTCCAGTGGAAGCGTATGTACGAGAATCCCACGAAAGCTTTCACTTTCTCTGAAGGGATCCTGGCTATGGGAGGACAAAGCCCCTTCTACTCGGTTCGGCCAAAGGCTTTCTTTGGCAAGAAAGGTATTCTCTTGTTCTTGACTTGTTATGCTTATCTTTATTCTGAAAACTTCATAGGGATTTGTGTAGTCATCTTTAGTGTTTCTTTTGTGTAGAGATGACCCTATGGGGCTTTCTTCAGGGGGATTCCAGGGATGTTAAATTTGTGGTTGATGATAAAGTTGAACCGGGTTTGAACCAGGGTGTCGAGATGAGGGTTACTGAGGGACCAGTTCAGGCAGGGGATTCTGCTGCCGGGGAGAAAGATGAGGGGGCTTCTTCTGGTGAGAAGGAGGATTCCCCCGGTTCCCTCCGAGTGAAGAGTTCTAGTGATGGTGACTAGGAAGATCTGGAGAGCCGCTTGGCTCGCAAACGGAAAGCTGTCAGTCCTAAGCAAGTTCCTACCCCACGTGGTATCCGGCTGAGACTCCGGAGTGCCAGTGGTCAAAAAGCCTTCCCTGCCACAAAAGCTGCTTCCGAACTCCCCCCTACTGGGGTTAAAGGTTCCTTGTCTAAGCATTTGCGATCTTCCAGTCTTGCGAGTGAGCCTTTGTTGGTAAGTCCTCCACTTATCTTCTGCTTTGATGCTGCGGGTTCTTAGTCCCTTTTGCTCTTTGGATTAACTTTGTTCTAATGTTTCCCCCCTCTCTTTTTTGTGTTTGGAGCAGGGAAGCTCTCATGCTCCGATCGAGATCCCTACTGCCCCTTCATCTTCCCATGTCCGGGACAAGACTCCTGAAGTTAGTGCTACCCGCATTGTCCCAGCTTTTGAGATTTCTCCTCACCATGCCACTGGGACTAGCAAACCTTCTCACTTCGAGGGTTTTACCTCCCGATCCCCTCTGGCTCCTTTGTTTGCTGACGCCCTTCCAGTTCCATACATACCTTGGTGGAAGATTACTCAGTCTTCAGTAGTGGGGACTCCTGAGACTGCCCGGGACTTTCTAGCTCATGTTGTTCCTGCTTCCTATAGATTTATGAATTCTGCTCTGATGGATGATCTTTTTGATGATCAATACAGTATGTCCCTTTGTGAAGGTCTTTTCCGGGGTGTTGGCATGTTACAACGAGTGGATGAACTGAGGAGGGAGAATGAGGAGCTCAAGAGTGATCTCAAAACTTCTCAAACCATTGCTGCTGAGCCATGTTGGAGCGGAAGGAACGTGCTTGGGAGAAGGAGATGGCAGCTCTGCTTGAGGTGAAGGAGGAGTTGGCAGCCGAGTTAAAGCATCAGAAGGAGTTGGATTCCGTGTCCCAGAAGGAGTTAGATGCTATGTATGCTGAGTGGGGAATAACTTCAGATGACAACCAGAAGTTAGCCAAGGAGAAGTATTGGTTGATCACTGAAGGTTTCAGCTCCTTCCTTAGGCTCCTTCCTTACTGCTGTCTCTCAATGTCACGGCCCCCGACCCGGTTTGACCGGTTTCAGGAGCCGCGGGACAGAAAATCCTGTGGTATTTATTTAATAGCGGAAGTTTTCATCAGGATCTTTTTAAAACTGCAATTTCCCGATTATTTTTATTTCACAACTCGGGATAAACCCCGGTAATTTACAATTATAAGATTTCACGGAGAAATCTTTATTTTTACAAAACATGTTTCCTTATTTTATATTGAGCCACTTCCTTAAGCTTGTAGTGCTTCTCGGCACTTTTCTTGGATTACAACAGATCACCTGAAACATGTTTGAAAAAGGTTTTGTCAGCGGAAAATACTGGTGAATCATTCATTTTGCTAAAACGACTCGTTTGTTATAATTTACAGTATTAAGAGCGATTACAATGTTTTTATATCAACCAACTACCCTCGGTATTTGTCACTCGACTCGTTTCTGTGACTATGGTCATATCACCCATTGGCTAACTCGTTGTCCAATGGTGAAGATTATCAAGTAATGTATACAAAACCCCACATACCGGCTGTAATATGGAGATTACATAGACTTAATCCCTGTAATTATAACCTTGAAAATAAACATGATTTTGAAAGTAATTTGATAAAAAGAGAATAACTCACATTGCAGATTTAATTGAGCAGAGCCTAGCCTACTGATTAGACTTTTAACCTAAATTAATAACATGCACACAACTCGGTTAGTAACTTAATACAGCATTTACGATAACTCACGAGATTAAAACCTTCACAACGAATGACAAAGTGCGATACTTAAACATCCATTGAATTAACAACGAATGACAAAGCATATACCCTAATGTGGGCAGCACTTAAACATCCATTGGATAGTTTAATCGATCGGACATTGAATCGTATCAGCGATCGAGTTATTACCCTGATTGCGGCAGCACTTCGTGATTCGTGTGTGTTTTTGTAGTATTCAGACAATATCTCAACGTACAATTTGAGTTTGAACGTTGAACTAACGCACAATTGCATGAAACAGACTGTTTTATTTATACATGAAAAACCGCCCCCTCGCGCCACGCGAAAGGTCTCCTTGTTCGCGTCGCGTGGCGCGAGAGACCCTAATCTACTATAGGGTTGCTTCGTGTCTGCATAGGCTTGCTGAGTTGGTTTCGCATGCAGATTCAATTCACACGTAATACTGTTTGATATTACCGACTAGGTTTTAACCCCCCTGAGTTTTAGGGGCCCTGATCCTGATTCCGATTGTTCTGAAAATTTTAGGGTTTATTCAGAATCACTTGGGTTTCTCAATTAGGGTTTCCTATTGGATAATTAAAGTTAATAAATAGGACTTTTTAATGAGAGTTGTTACATCCTCCCCACCTTAATAAAAATCTCGTCCTCGATATTTACTAGAATAAGTAGGGATACTTTCTGTTCATTTCAGATTCCAGCTCCCAAGTGTATTCAGCTCCTCTTTTTGAATCCCACTTTACTTTAACTAACACTAGTCGTTTGTGTTTGTGAAACTTCACTTTTCTGTCTTCTATCTGAAGAGGTTTCTCAACAAATTTTAATTTTTCATTTACCTCTATGTCTTGAAGAGGTACTACTAAAGATTCGTCTGATAGACACTTCTTGAGATTGGATATATGAAATACATCATGTACTCCAGCTAACTCTTCTGGTAGTTGTAAACGATAAGCAACTGGTCCTATACGTTGGATCACTAGGAATGGTCCTACGTATCTTGGACTTAGTTTTCCTTTCTTACCGAATCTGACTACTCCTTTCCAAGGTGAAACTTTCAATAGTACTTTGTCTCCTACTTGGAATTCCAGTGGCTTACGTCTATTATCTGCATAGCTCTTTTGACGATCTCGAGCAGTCTTCAGTCTTTCCTTGATTTGTGTAATCTTGTCGGTTGTTTCTTGCCCTATTTCAGCACCTGACAATTGACTTTCTCCTATCTCTGCCCAACAAACTGGAGTTCGGCACTTTCTTCCATACAGTGCCTCGAATGGGGCAGTTTCAATACTTGAATGATAACTATTATTATAGGAGAATTTGATCAGAGGTAAATGATCGTCCCAATTTCCACCAAAATCTATTACACATGCTCGGAGCATGTCTTCTAGAGTTTGGATCGTCCTTTCACTTTGTCCGTCTGTTTGAGGATGATATGCAGTGCTTAAGTTTAGTCGAGTTCCCATGGCTTCTTGGAAACTAGTCCAGAAATGAGAAGTAAAACGACTATCCCTATCCGAAACAATGGAGAGTGGGACTCCATGTAAGGATACAACTTCATCTACATACAACTTTACCAATCTTTCCATGCTAAAGGTTTCTTTCATAGGTAGAAAGTGAGCTGATTTGGTTAATCGATCCACAATTACCCAAATCGCATCATTACCTTTTCTGGTCTTGGGTAACTTAGTAACAAAATCCATTGTTATGAGTTCCCATTTCCACACAGGCATTTCTAACTGTTGTAGTAGACCTGAAGGTTTCTGATGTTCTGCCTTAACTTGTGAACAAGTAAGACCATTTAGAAACATATTTAGCTATATCCTTCTTCATGCCTATCCACCAGAAATTATTTCTTAAATCTTGGTACATTTTATTGTTTCCAGGGTGCATGGTATACCTAGATTTATGGGCTTCTTCTAAAATCTTATTTCTTAATTCTCCCTGCTTAGGTACCCAAATTATGCTTTTGTGGAATCTCCAAATTCCATCAACTCCTTGTTCTAATTCTTTTATTTGTCCCTTCATTCCTTCAGCATCATCCTTGATTGCTGTTTCTTGAACATTCTTTATTTGTTCCATTAAATCTAACTGTAGATTTAATCTGAGAGCACGAACTCTTCGTTGTTTCTCATGGTACTTACGACTTAAGGCATCTGCAACTACATTTGCTTTTCCTTCATGATATTGAATATTACAGTCGTAATCACTTAGGATATCCATCCATCTTCTTTGTCTCATGTTTAACTCTTTTTGCCCAAATATATATCTTAAACTCTTATGATCTGTATAGATAGTAAATTTACTTCCATACAGATAATGTCTCCAAATCTTAAGGGCAAAAATTACAGCTCCTAATTCTAAATCATGAGTTGTATAATTTTCTTTGTGCCTTTTCAATTGCCTTGATGCATACGCAATTACCTTCTTGCGTTGCATCAGTACACATCCAAATCCTAATTTTGAAGCATCGCAACATACTTCAAAATCTTCAGTTCCTTTTGGTAAGGCTAAGATTGGAGCATTAGTTAATTTCTGTTTCAAGATTCTAAAGGCTTCTTCTTGTTTTGGTCCCCATTCAAACTTAACTGCTTTACAGGTTAGCTTAGTTAATGGTACAGCTATCTTGGAAAAATCCTTAATAAACCGTCTATAGTATCCAGCTAAGCCTATAAAACTTCTAATTTCCATTGCGGATTGTGGAACCTTCCATTTGGTAATTGCCTCTATCTTAGCAGGATCTACATGAATGCCTTCGTGATTCACCAAGTGTCCTAAGAATTGCACTTCTTGCAACCAAAATTCACACTTCGAGAATTTGGCGTACAGTTTTTCTTTTCTTAACAAAGTTAAGAGTGCATGCAAATGTTGGCAATGCTCGTCCTGATTTTTGGAATAAATAAGTATATCATCGATAAAGACAATTACAAATTTATCCAAGTACGGTTTACAAATCCTATTCATCATGTCCATGAATGCTGCAGGTGCATTCGTTAACCCGAAGGGCATGACTGTAAACTCGTAATGACCATACCTAGTTCTGAAAGCAGTTTTAGGTATGTCTTCTTCTTGTACCTTCAATTGATGATATCCGGAGCGTAAATCTATCTTAGAAAAATATCTAGACCCCTGAAGTTGATCGAAAAGATCATCAATCCTAGGTAATGGGTATCGATTCTTAATTGTAACCTTATTCAATTCTCTATAATCAATACACATTCTCATTGAACCATCCTTCTTCTTTACAAACAACACTGGTGCTCCCCACGGGGATGAACTGGGTTGTATAAATCCTTTATTTAGTAATTCATCTAATTGCTTTTTCAGTTCTAACATTTCTGTTGGTGCTAACCGATAAGGTGCCTTGGCTATCGGTGTAGTTCCTGGAATTAGATGAATTCTAAATTCTACCTCCCTATCTGGTGGTAATCCTGGTAATTCTTCTGGGAATACATCTGGGTATTCCGATACTACAGGAATTTCCTTAAGTTCTTTTCCCTTAGTACTAATGATTACCGAAATCATATATACTATTCCTTGCTTTCGTTCATAACTAGCAACTTTCATTACTGATATGAACTTCATGGGCTTACGTGGTTTGTCTCCTGTAATTATGATTACTTCTCCAGTAGGTGTTTGAATTTCTTTGGAATTCTGATCACAAAGAATTCGAGCATGGTTGGCTACTAACCAATCCATTCCTAATACAACATCGAATTCAGCTAATTTCATAGGTAATAGGTTTGCAATGAATTTATGACCTGAGAGTTCTATATTTTCCTTTTGCAAAACTTTATCTATGCTAACAGAATTTCCGTCTGCCGTTTCGACTGTAAAAATCTGCCTAAGGTTGGTTAAAGGTAAGTTAAGAGCTTGGCAGAATGAAGTATTTATAAAACTTTGGTTTGCACCTGAGTCAAATAATACTTTTGCGTAAATGTTGTGAACTAAGAACGTACCAGCTATCACGTCAGGAATCATCTCGGCTTCCTGAGTAGTTAACTGAAAGGCTCGAACATTCTTCTTGGTAGTTCCGTCGGCTGTCTTGGCTTTGTTATCTGCTGGTTTAACCAATTTAGGACATTCTGGTTTAAAATGTCCCTTTTCTCCACAGTTATAGCAGATCGTGGTTTTCTTTCTGCAGTCTTCTTCACGATTTCCTACCATTTTACAAAAATTGCAGGTTATACTACATCTTCCATAATGTTCTTTTTGCAATTCTTGCAGAATGGCAGAGTTGAAGATTGCCCTGTTCCTCTTCTCTTGAAGCTGTTATTATTACCCGTACGAAATCCTTGGGTAATTTTCTGAGCCAGTTCCTTTTTCCTATTATCATCTCTTGTGCGTACCAATTCGTCAGTTAGGGTGTTGGCTAATTCCACTGCATCGTCAATAGTGCGAGGTCTCGCAGCTTTAACGATATTGCGGATTTCACCAATCAATCCCCAAATATAACGAGAAATGAGTACCGGTTCTGGCGAAGCCAGCGTTGGTACCACTCTAGCGTATTCAAAGAATGTCGAAGTATAACCGCGACAATCTACACCCATCATTCGATGGTTTAAAAACTTATTTGCCATTTGATCTCTTTCATATTCGGGACAGAATTTTCTTTCTACAAGACTCTTAAATTCTTCCCAGTTTATTGCATACGCCATCATCCTTCCTTTTGCTTGTAACACCGTGTTCCACCATTCTAGTGCCACTTCTTTAAAAAGATTTGACGCATACATGACCTGATCATTCTTGTCACATTTGCTTATTGTAATCACTACCTCGGTTTTCTCTAACCAACGCAATGTCGCAGTCGCTCCTTCATTGCCTACAAACTCAGTGGGTTTACAAGCAAGAAATTCTTTATAAGTGCAACCAGGCGTTGCAGCTTTCATTTTCTTAGGGAGCGGAGCTTGCCGTGGTTCATTAATATGATTACTGCCTCCATTTACGCTATTACTGAAGTTATCTTCAGAAATATGTTTGCTAGGAACGATTTGTTGAGGTTCAGCAGGTTTCTGGACAGCAGCGACTATTGCAGGAATATCATTGGCTATCCCTTGAGCAACGATATTTTCTATATCTTGCCTAGTCATATATTGATCCCCCGGGTGTTGTTCAGATTGATTAACCTCATTTACTGGTTCATTATTAGTGTTTTCCATCTGATACATGATTTTTATTAGTATTAATTAAATAACAATTATACACAAAACAATCATATACAAAACACATATAGCCAAAACTATCGATTTCTCGATTCCCATTTTATATATTTTATAGTATGCATCATTACACACTATTTACAGAGTTTTATTTTAAGTCATTTCACAAGATTATATTATTATTGCTATTATACAACCACAGTCTCATAAATCCCCTTCTCCCTCATCAGCTGTTATTTTAATAACGGCGTTTCCTCTCATCGTACTTCCAGGAGATCTGCTCTCCTACTTCCCTGATCCTATTTCCGGCATCCACCAGTTCTTCGCCAAAGTGGCTGAGTTCAGCTAAATTCTCATTGCTCATAGGTGGGTTAGGTATAGGTTCTGGATCAAATTGTAACACCCGTTCTTATTATTCAAGGTTTAACGTATATTTTACGAAAAACAATCATGTAATTAAGATTACATAAACATTGGAAATACGGGTCTATTAAAACTTTTTCAATCATAAGTCATTCAACATAACGAGAGCGAATTCGTCGTTTAAAAATTTACAACGTGACCAAGTGCGGAAGCATGAATCTATATCGTGTTCGGTTCTTCGATGAGCTTGGTCGTCTTCCGGCATTCTAAATGTACCTACATTTCATAAACATGAAATGCTTTAGTCATACGGGGATTAAAATGTGTCTAAACAAATCCGGTAATGATAATGGAAGGAAAAAGAATCCCAACGTTAAACTCTTGATCTAAAAACAAAGATTTCCAACTGGCCTCCACCGTAACTTACGGTGGCACCGTAAGTTACGGTGGCCCCTGGTTTGACATGCCCCTACCGTAAACCAGAAGGGGGCTACCGTAAAGCTTTTCAGCTCCACCGTAACTTACGGTGGCACCGTAAGTTACGGTGGCCTCTGCATTCCAGCTTTCCATTTTGCCGTTTATTGACACGAAAACTTTCGTATCTTTCAATCCGCTTATCCGTTTGACCCACCGTTTCTTCCTACATGATTGTAATTTGACCCTTCATCATATGGAGGCAAAATCCAACATCCGGATTAACAAAATTTAAGACTTTTAAGTCTTCGGCTTATTACCATTTTTACCAAATTTTTGACCCGTTCTCGATTTTATCAAACAAACATGTTTATTTGATCCTTATTCTCATGATATTCATAACTTCAATAATTCCTATCATATTAGGTTCAAGTCACGGGTCTCTTACGTATCATAAACCCGTTTATGCTCATTTGCGTAGTTTGACCCGTTAAGGGTATTTAGACATATTTTGAGCATGAAACGCTTTCATTCGTTTCTAGCGTTATTATACAACATTTCTTATCAAGTAATCTTCCACCACAACTATATTTGTGGTGGACTTAATGAGGTGATCTATATAATCCGAGTTTTTCTCGTCGGATTGCTAATTTACGACAAAGATTCATATAGAGTCATTTGACCGAAGATTTACATCTTTCGCTTCTTACACTTATTCCAATTATTTATTTGATCATAAAACTCGTTTCAAAACTACCTTTAAAGGTCGTTTGTCGAAATTAGCTTATAAGGGCGTTTTAGTCCATTTAGCCAATCATTTACGATGAAGGACTTTTGAAAGTGTATTTGACCCATAAACCCTCTTTTAACTTATGATTTTGTTTGAAAAGTCATTAAGCTTTCCAAACGCAATGTTCATTATTTAAAACATTCGGTTTACTTATCAAGTAACCAAATGTCCATTTTGACTACTTTTAACACTCCTTGAACCACATGTTCTAAATGAGTGTTACCCTATTTCACGTACCTGGCGCGGACCAATATATTGACCCGTTTTTAATACCTTGCTTTTATAATTGCAAATTCTTAGCGTTGCGAATACCCATTTGACATTTACTCCTGAAATAATATAACTCGACAATAATCATTAGTCGTTATTGTCAAAAGGTGATACCTTCACCTTTTGACCCATTTGGTCTAAGTGACCGATTTTGTTGGCGAGATGATATTTATTACCATCTCATCTACATGACTCGCTCTGGTTTACACCGTGCGGTCATTTCACTTATTAATCGTTTCTTAACGATTTTTAGTCTATCATGGCTTACGTCCTACCGTGTCCTTCAAAACCAATAGTTATGGTCAACGCATGACCAATTTACCGTTTTACCCTTATTGTTTGTTTTGGTTTACCCTATAAGGTAACCATTCAAAAGTTCATTTTTCCATTTGTCATAAAATGATCGAATTACCGATTTAACTCCTTTTAAACCATTAACATGGTTTCTTATTATGCTCGACTATCTTGTTCCGTACGTCTACACGCCGGAACATCATACCTCGATTTTGTATTTATCTTATTCGTAACTAATACGATAAGAGAATATTCTGAAATATAAGACTAGTGTAAGCTATACTTACCTTGCATCCGAATTATGCTTTTACGTCATTCTTGCTTCGTTTGACCCGCTTCCTTCCCCAAGCCTTCACCTAGCTTTCCAAGCGTCAAACTATCATTGTAATTGTAAGATGGTTAGGTTAGTCATAATCATTTACGACTATTCCATCCTACTCTTCTTATATCGAATTTACCATCCGATCATGCACTTGGTCGATTTGACTTTTTAAAGTCAATCGACTTATCAACTTATTCATTGCACAATTTCATTCTAATTTCAACACTTTAGTTTTCATTTAGGCATTTTAACAAACACCTAATGTGCATACATTGTTTTTACACATTTTACAACTAGTTCATAGCTAGTTATTTCTACTAAACATAAACATAAACATAATTTCAATTCTATTATGTCTAGCATGCATACCATTCTTAGATTCATCTCATGGAAATCAATTAACACCATTTTAATAGTCATAATTCTAGGGTTCATCTTACTTCTACAAAACCCATTTAGCACATAAATGGAATATCATGAAATTCACAATTGTGAACCTCAATTCAACAAGTAAATGTCTAGGGTTTACTCCTAGACATAAAATCATTCCTAATTTCATCATTGGATCATAATCCATCAATTTATTTGCAAGTAACCTACTTGTCTCGAATTTCAACTTCAACCAATCTAGGTTTTGTAACATACCTTGTGATCCCCATGACTTGGTGATCGTTTCTATGCGTTCATGCATCGATTTGGGTCTTGGATTGACCTTCAATTTGGTAGATTTGTTGAAGGTTAGGGTTTGGCTCCATGGGGAGCTTTCCCCTGGTCGTACGCACACACACACACACTCTTAGTGTGTGTGTTGTGTTTTATTATTTGTTTTAATTAACTAAACTTTTCCAAATATCTAACTTTGGTCCCTCTTGTTTCGTTAATTATTAAGTAGGTTATAACCTACTTATTTACAATCCATATTCCCTCTTATTAACCGGGTCAAACATTCCTAGTTAGCTTATCGGGTTCGGGAATATTTATGACTAAGTTTATTTTAGGTCCCGTCAACTCGGGCCTTTTAAACACTTTATTTATCCATAAGCCTTTGTATAACTTTTATTTAATATTAGGATAATTTATTTAAAAACCAAATATTTACCGGGTTAATTTTTACCACTAACGGTATTTTGCCCGTCGTCACTATTAACGTGGCTTGATTACCAAACCCGTTTTTGGGGTATTACAAGTATACCCCCCCTTAAAGAGGTTTCGTCCTCGAAACCTTTCTTACATAGCTCATTGAGTTTTAAACTCTATGCATTTGACATGAGTAATCTTTTAAGCATTACTCCTACTTTAACTGATTGTTAGTATTACCAGAAAAATATGGTAACATCTTTCTGGTTACTAATTGTGTACGTATCTCATACATCATAGTGCAACTCGAAACAACGTACTCTCGTTATTTCCACTAGTTTAGTTAAATTAGCGATTCCCATCGCTTTCATATATTCTCGAATTCTTTATGAATCCGTTACTTTGGCCCGTTTAAAGGTCTTTAATGAAATCTGTCACTTTTCGCAACGATTTCTTTTGTTTTCAATTTTATTTATTTGGTTCATTTATACTGAATCCACCGCTTACAAGTAAACCAAATTTATTTAAATGACCTTAACCGGTCTCACTAATTAGACTTATTAGTCCAGTTACTTTTTACCGCTTGCTTGGTTATAATGTGATTCTACTTCACATTGCATTTCTTGTCCGTGATTGTGTCACATCATGTTTAATTTATATCAAAATTTCATTTTCGAAAACATCACTTTTCAAATATAACGTCTTGCACCTATCAGTGTCAAGTTTTGAACCTTTCATGCTAAATATTCAATTTCCTATCAGGATTCATATTTGTAAAAACGTTATTTCTTACTAAAACCAAAGTTTTAGTTTAGGATCTTCTCTTTAACTTTTGTCAATTATTCGTACCAGGACATTGACAGTCTGTAATTTATTCATTTACAGTCTTAGTTTTATGTGGGAATTCTCTATTGGTTCCCTCACTCATCTAAGTAGCCCGTAGATTCTTTCACTTAGCCTCGTAGGCTATTTCTTTAGGCTTTCACCTCTTTAGGGCGTTGCCTTTATGATTCTTTTCCTTTTTATTCATGACCCATGGGTCAGTTTAGTCCCGTAGACCATTACACTGATCGTATTCCCGTCGGTTACGATGATCCCGCAGATTCATCTTTTTTTTTTTTTTTTTTTTTTTTACATTCAAATGTATATATGCATATATAGCTTCAAAGCATGTCTTGTTATGTTTGGAATCGTAAAACTTTCGCTTTTGAACTTTAGTTGACCTTGACCGTAGTCTAAGGCTTTATTTGTTTATTTCCGGGTGAAATTTTCTGACTTTATGACTTCTCACGTCATTTATGCGTCGGTTTATCTTATACTTACCATTATCCAGTTTACATACATTCGTATTTGATTATGTCACATTACCGGGCTCATTATTCTTTTGCTTTTAACGCTACTATTATCCCGTTTGTGTTTACTCATGCCGTCCGGCATGACATTATTTTTGACCCGTTCAACTTTAAAATAGTTGAACGTAATTTATTCACAATCTCTATTTACATTATCTTGTCGTCTTTTAGTTATGACTCAAAACCCGAGTCTTTTAACTTTCCATCCGAGCTCCCGTTTCTCGGTTTACGCATGTGTTTAATTCTTACCCATCAACCGGGTGTTTTACCGAAGTCGTTATTATTGCAACCCTCCCGGTATGCATTAAGACCTCGCTTCATTTTTATATTCCGACTTTGTCCTTAAGTTTGACGTTTTACAAAAACGACCCGTTAAGTGTCATATTCGCATTTTCCGGGTTCGAGTGTAAGTACACTCCCTCCCAATGCATATCTTGATCATTCTACATGTTCATATTCTTCGGGTTCGAGTGCAAGTACACCCCCTCCCAATACATGTCTACTTCATTTTACATGTTTGCATTTTCCGGGTTCGAGTGTAAGTACACCCCCTCCCAATGCATACCTTAATCGTTTTACATCAATCTTTGTCCCTTCATTCGGGCTCATCATCCTAATGTAATACGCTTCCGTCACCCGGCTGTGCGTTTACATTATCATCAATTACTTTGCTCATTTGATTCATTTGGGTACTTTTTAAGTTAGTCCCGTTCGCCCCGCCCTTACTACATCGGACGTAAATGTGTCCGCTATAAGAAACTCATGGTATCATATGTCACTACTTACTTGGCCAGAGTAAGCGGTTAACACATGACATGCACGACCTTTTTATAGTTTTCACATCACGCCCTATGTAAGTAACGCCTCTATTTGGTTTCTCTTGGAAACAATATCCCGGATAGATTTTCTATTCGGGCTTTTCCAAGTTTTTAATCTACATATGCAACTTTCAACCTCTACGTATTTGTTGCATATTACTATTCACGTAATAATTTAAAATGCGCACCTGTAAGTGCTTGCCCTAACGGGCTTTTTATGTCGTTAACCTTGTTCGCGATCGTCACGCGATTTAGGTCCTTGATGAGTATGCTCCTCTTGTCATACTTCGGACCGCTCCTCTATCATCTCCTTAATTTGTTCAACTCTTGTCATCTTTGAATGCAAGTGTCCTTCAATCAAGACATTCACAAAAGTTAGTAATGTCAACTTTTATTAAATGTCCGTATCATAATACAAGGCTTTTCTACTATAGATGCCAACGCACGAAATTTGTTAGCTATATCTATCATTTAATTGGGGTAACGTGTATTACACGATAACCCTATGTGTTGTTTACAACACTTTAGCATGCTAAACTATTAACATACATGTATTTACCGGATTTGCGATCAAGCCTCGAACCGAACACTAATCTTTATCAAGAGCGTAAGGTTTAAGTCCAAGCATAGTTTTCCCACCATACTTGAATCTCTTAAACCAGGGCTCTGATACCAACTTGTAACACCCGTTCTTATTATTCAAGGTTTAACGTATATTTTACGAAAAACAATCATGTAATTAAGATTACATAAACATTGGAAATACGGGTTTATTAAAACTTTTTCAATCATAAGTCATTCAACATAACGAGAGCGAATTCGTCGTTTAAAAATTTACAACGTGACCAAGTGCGGAAGCATGAATCTATATCGTGTTCGGTTCTTCGATGAGCTTGGTCGTCTTCCGGCATTCTAAATGTACCTACATTTCATAAACATGAAATGCTTTAGTCATACGGGGATTAAAATGTGTCTAAACAAATCCGGTAATGATAATGGAAGGAAAAAGAATCCCAACGTTAAACTCTTGATCTAAAAACAAAGATTTCCAACTGGCCTCCACCGTAACTTACGGTGGCACCGTAAGTTACGGTGGCCCCTGGTTTGACATGCCCCTACCGTAAACCAGTAGGGGGCTACCGTAAAGCTTTTCAGCTCCACCGTAACTTATGGTGGCACCGTAAGTTACGGTGGCCTCTGCATTCCAGCTTTCCATTTTGCCGTTTATTGACACGAAAACTTTCGTATCTTTCAATCCGCTTATCCGTTTGACCTACCGTTTCTTCCTACATGATTGTAATTTGACCCTTCATCATATGGAGTCAAAATCCAACATCCGGATTAACAAAATTTAAGACTTTTAAGTCTTCGGCTTATTACCATTTTTACCAAATTTTTGACCCGTTCGCGATTTTATCAAACAAACATGTTTATTTGATCCTTATTCTCATGATATTCATAACTTCAATAATTCCTATCATATTAGGTTCAAGTCACGGGTCTCTTACGTATCATAAACCCGTTTATGCTCATTTGCGTATTTTGACCCGTTAAGGGTATTTAGACATATTTTGAGCATGAAACGCTTTCATTCGTTTCTAGCGTTATTATACAACATTTCTTATCAAGTAATATTCCACCACAACTATATTTGTGGTGGACTTAATGAGGTGATCTATATAATCCGAGTTTTTCTCGTCGGATTGCTAATTTACGACAAAGATTCATATAGAGTCATTTGACCGAAGATTTACATCTTTCGCTTCTTACACTTATTCCAATTATTTATTTGATCATAAAACTCGTTTCAAAACTACCTTTAAAGGTCGTTTGTCGAAATTAGCTTATAAGGGCGTTTTAGTCCATTTAGCCAATCATTTACGATGAAGGACTTTTGAAAGTATATTTGACCCATAAACCCTCTTTTAACTTATGATTTTGTTTGAAAAGTCATTAAGCTTTCCAAACGCAATGTTCATTATTTAAAACATTCGGTTTACTTATCAAGTAACCAAATGTCCATTTTGACTACTTTTAACACTCCTTGAACCACATGTTCTAAATGAGTGTTACCCTATTTCACGTACCTGGCGCGGACCAATATATTGATCCGTTTTTAATACCTTGCTTTTATAATTGCAAATTCTTAGCATTGCGAATACCCATTTGACATTTACTCCTGAAATAATATAACTCGACAATAATCATTAGTCGTTATTGTCAAAAGGTGATACCTTCACCTTTTGACCCATTTGGTCTAAGTGACCGATTTTGTTGGCGAGATGATATTTATTACCATCTCATCTACATGACTCGCTCTGGTTTACACCGTGCGGTCATTTCACTTATTAATCGTTTCTTAACGATTTTTAGTCTATCATGGCTTACGTCCTACCGTGTCCTTCAAAACCAATAGTTATGGTCAACGCATGACCAATTTACCGTTTTACCCTTATTGTTTGTTTTGGTTTACCCTATAAGGTAACCATTCAAAAGTTCATTTTTCCATTTGTCATAAAATGATCGAATTACCGATTTAACTCCTTTTAAACCATTAACATGGTTTCTTATTATGCTCGACTATCTTGTTCCGTACGTCTACACGCCGGAACATCATACCTCGATTTTGTATTGATGTATTGCAAAATACATACTTATATCGTGTATAGTTTGTACGTTTTATCGTTATTTTTAGCTTAGTTTAGTTTAGAATTGCGTGCTATTGATCTACATTGCGTTTTCCAGGTCTTGATACATAAAAATGCTGAAATTGGAGCAAAACCGAGCTAAAGTGTCAAATGTCAAGTCTTGGAATCACTTATAAAAGTGTTAGAATAATTTTGAAGATTTTTGGAAGTTGGAGCTGAGTTTAAAAGACAACATTCTGGAAAAAAATGGTCACTCGCGTAGCGCTAGGATGGAAGACAAGTCAGTCGCGCTACGCGACTGAGGTAGCTGTTGACTTATTGACTTTTGTAGCACTCGCGTAGCGCGAGGCCATGAGGAAGACCAGTCGCGCTACGCGACTGGTATGAATGACGCGCCTGATTTGTGGGTGACTAGGGTTTCATATAAAAACTAAGAGACTTAATTAAAAACCCTAGTTACGAATTGGGAGACTTTGAGAGCAAGTTTGGAGCATTCTTTTGGAGCAATCGGAGATCTTGAAGCACGGGAATCATCGGTACGAGTTGAGAGTGAAGAATCGAAGATCAATCGGGTTTTCCAATCCCTTGTTTGTCGATTACTTGTTTGATACTTGTTATGATGAATTCTTTATTCAATTACTTTGATTTGAGTTCACAATTTAAGATGCTTGGCTAAACTGTTATAACTACCTAGACAAGATGAATGTTTGATTAAAGTTTGGATTTTTAATGGTTTATTATTGTTCGCTTATGGATTGATTTCTGAAAGTAAATTGTTCTAGATTTTCTGATTTGGTGCTTATGCATACTTGACAATTGTTTTATAACTGCTTGTTACTTCATATGATCCTTGGTGACGGTCTTTATCACGTAATAGGGTTATATTAGGGTTCTTGATTTAGGTGAGTGTCTATATCACGTTATAGATCATTAATCCTTTAGGGTGAAAACGCGTAAGTAACCTTAGAAGTAATACTTAGTAATTTAATAAAATCAAGTGTTCTGCTTAACTTGTCGCTGAGAGGCTCGAGTTAGTTATTAGGTCGCAGTGCAATATATATCTAAGATAGGTTTTGAGAGAAGTCGATCTTATTTCCCTAATTGCATTTGTGTCTAGTAAACCAAGTTAGAACCTAGAATTGCCTTAGATTATCGCGCTGAGAGGTAGATAGTCATATTAGGGCACTTTTAGAATCGTTAGAGGACTGAGAGGAAATCTAACAGTCGGTAATCACAACAGCCTTGTAGGGTTTCCTAGGTTTCTTCCTGAGAAGGGTCGGGAGGTCTTAGCATTGAAATACCTTAAGGTTTAGTATCTTACGATCCCGGCTCCATACAACTTTAATACCATTAGAAGTCCATTCCTATTCAAACTGGATTCGAGTCTAGGTAGTCTTTAATCTCATCTGAATACAAAACTTCGTTCTTCGTTCGTGTCTTAGTTCTAATTTTATTAGTTTTAGTAGTTAACATAGATTTCCTTAGTTTTCAGTAACCCCCCCCCCCCAAAACAAATAAACAAGTTTAAGTCGCGTCAGTCAGTGTCTATTAGAGTCTAGTTTACGTAATACATAGAGTCTTTGGGTTCGATACTCGGACTTGCTTAGGCTATACTACATTGATCGGTACACTTGCCGATTGTGTGGTTTAGGTTTAGAGGTCTTAGTTATAAATTTAAAGCTTTCGTGTCTACTTTAGAGAGTCTAATTCAGTTGATATTTTATAGTTCGTTTTGCACACATCAAGTTTTTGGCGCCGTTGCCGGGGACTCTTGGCAATTGCGTTTATTAGCTTTGATAGACCTAATTGACAAATACGTGCTACGTGTTTTCTTTGTTTTGTTGTGTCTTTGTCTTTTCTTGTGTCTCGGTAACTAGTGTTTGCTTTTCTTGTGTTCAGGTTTTTGCTAGTAGTGGATGCCACATCTGCGCTCGCACGGACCGCCACCACCAGTCAAGCAATCGTCATCTCAATTGGGCGAAGGCCCACAGGTTACTTCTACTTCTTCATCTCGTCTTCCCCATTTCGATTCCACCCCGTTAACCACCCCTCCGCCCATACCACCACCTTCGCCTAACCATTCACCTAAGGTTACCCCACCCAATAGTCCTACTTCTAGTACCTCTAGTAATCTTGAAACTTTAGAAAATATGGCAAACCCTAGGCAAACTGTCCATCAGCAGGCCACTCAGAATTTCACCGGCCTAGCTTCACCCATCACTGTCCCACCCATAGTTAATGACAATTCATGGCAGATCCCATCTTATGCCATGCAGGCCATCACTAATAGTATCCAATTCCATGGCCGAGACGATGAGGACGCCCCGGCCCACATTAACCGTTTCTCTAGGATGTTAGCTACTTTTAGCCTTAGCGGTGCACCCAACGATGCTACATACCTACAGCTTTTCCCATTTTCTTTAGCCGGCCGTGCGGCTACTTGGTTGGACTCACAACCGACCGGTACTTTTACCACCTGGGCGGGGCTTCGTCAAGCCTTTCTGAACAAGTATTTCCCGCCCGCCAAGGCTTCACGGCTTAGAGACGAGATTCACTCCTTCCGCATGGGGCCCGACGAGCCTTACTACCTTGCTTGGGAAAGGTTCCAAAACCTTTGTGCTCGTTGCTCCCAACACGGTCTTTCCGATTGGGCCTTATGTGAGAAGTTCTACAATGGACTCACCCAAGAAACTAGGGATAGGTTTGATACGAATGCGGGGGGGCATATGATGGGTATACTTACAGTTCCTGAGTGTCTAGAGCGTTTTGAGGCATTTGCTCAGTCTCAATCCCAATCAAGATCCGAACAGAGGTATCAAAGTGGTAATTCTAATATCACTACTAGTGCACCCGCCCATGGGGTGAACCATGTCACTATGGACCCTAGTTTGGCCTCTGTTTTGGAAAATATGGATAGGCAACTTAAGGAGATTAGAGCTAAGATTGATTAGTGTGAGTTGTGTCGAGGTGGTCATGACACGAGTGCGTGCCCTTTACTAGTTGGTGAGGAGAAGTGTGATTACTTAGGAGGAGGGTTCGGTAGAGGTCAACCTAGCAGTTTTGGGGGTAATAATAATGTAGGTTCGGGTTGGCGGTCTAATAATAATAATAATAATTTTAATAATAATAGCAATTTTCGCTCAAGTGGACCTCCTAGTTTGCAAATAGCTCAAAATCCAAATAGGGGTCTAGGTTCACTTTTTAATGGAAGTTCGAATGGGCAGGTTCAGAATGGGGGGTCGAGTAGCCAAGGTCAAATAGGTCAGGGTTCGAGTTTCGATTTAGGGGGTAGCATGGAGAGAATGGAGGCTATGATGAGCCAGCTAGTTGTTAGAGATCAAAGCACCCAAAAGAAACTTAGTGAACATGATCTCATGCTTAGGAATCACCAAGCTGCGGTCCAGGACCTTGCTAGGGTTGTAGGTGATATTGCTAAGAAGTTAGAGGAGAGATTACCCGGTAAATTTGCGGGTAACACCCAACAAAACCCTAATGCCCAAGTAAATGCCATTACTACTCGTAGTGGTAAGACCGTAGGAGACCCGAGAGTTGTAGAGGAAAGAGAGGTTGATGAGGATGGTGATGTGATAGATGAAGTGATAGAGATGGAGGCTCCTGGAAAAGTGCAAAAGAGGCTAGGCCCAGCAAGTACCGCACAGCCAGGTGAGTCTCAAGTTGAGAAGAAAGCTGAGAAACCTCCCGTAGTTGTTAGGCCGTCACCCTATGTGAACCATGCGTATGCTCCGTTTCCTTCACGTCTTAAGAATCAAAAATATTCAAAGGAATACGGACAATTTTTAGATATCTTCAAGCAATTGAAGATTAATCTTCCGTTTGTAGAGGCACTCCAGTCCATGCCAAAATATGCAAAATTCTTGAAGGACCTTCTTAGGAATAAGGAGAAATTAGGTGAGTTGTCGAACGTTCCATTGCATGGAGGGTGTTCGGCCGTTGTTTCAAATAAGCTTCCTGAAAAGCTTACCGATCCGGGTATTTTCACTATTCCGTGTCTATTCGGTAGTAATACCAACACTCGAGCGTTAGCCGACTTAGGAGCTAGTATCAATTTGATGCCCTTTTCTCTTTATGAGAAGCTAGACCTAGGAGAGCTTGCACCTACCCGAATGACACTATCTTTAGCCGATCGGTCTGTTAAGTACCCTAGGGGTATAGTTGAAAATTTGTTAGTTAAAGTAGACAAGTTTGTTTTTCCGGTAGACTTTGTCGTACTCGACATGGAAGCCGACGAGAAGGTACCGTTAATTCTAGGATGCCCATTCTTAAACACCGCTAAAGCCCTAATAGATGTCTCTTTAGGCACTATCACACTTAGAGCGGGTGAGGAAGCGGTAGTGTTTAATGTTATGGATTCGAGAGGGCCTAGAGATAGAGTGCATTCGGTTTCGTTAGTGGGAGAGTGTGAGAAGGAAGAGAAAGATGAGGAGAAGGATGGGAGTGATACGAGTCTAGAGAAGGTGCTAGGACTCAAGTGTGGGGACCCACCAGATAGGAAATTGGAAGAATTAGAGGAGAGAGTGGAGCGTTTAGAATCTAAGATTGAGACACTGAGCAAACCTCAGTGTGGGGATAGATTTCGTTATGGAGAATTTAGATTCAAAACGCTAGATGAGGAGTTGAGAGATTGTGAGAAAGATAAGAGTGCTTGGGGGGATTTGGGCAATAATAGGTATAATGGTGCTGCGGCCCGTGAGTTTGTTTTTGGAGGTGAGCTGCATTTCCATGATCCTCCGTAAGTTTGTGAAAAGTTGATATTCGTTTGTAGAGTTTGTATTTTGAGTTTCCTTTATTTTGTACCATGAGTCTAAATTAGTAGTTTTTGAGTCGTTTTTAGAGTCGATACTGCGTTGGGTTCTGCTTTGCTTTGATTGTGCAGGTTTTGGATTGTACCACCCGTACCCAATTGCCATTCGGGTGATTCTGAGCTTGCCATTTTGATAAACCCAAGCAGATTAGGCAGCGATCGCGAATGGAATGCTATACGATCGTTCGGGGGATTCAAGATTCGTACGGCTGGCACTGACTTTTGTCCTAACCAGCTAAGTCGTTTCCCTTTTTGTTGTTATATTTTTATTTATTTTCGTTCGCCGTTTCTTTTCGTAGGTAGTTGTTGAGTCGTATTTTCGTTCTTGCATTAGGGACAATGCAATCTCTAAGTGTGGGGATGGGATACATGTAAATAATCGAGTCTTATATTGAAAAATACAAAAAAATTAAAAAATTTTGAAAAATCCAAAAAAAAAAAATTAAAAAATCAGAAAATGTCTTTCGATATGAGAAGTTTGCAAATTAAAACGGAAAATGATAGAAAAGGTGATTTGTTGCTTGGGTTGAATAATAATAATATGAGAATATAATAAATCGAGCTTGCGTCTAGTTAGGGATATGTGGATAGGCCCGGGTTTAGTTTTAAGTCCCTTTGATCTAATATACCTTAAATTGTCGGTCTGCTAGTGGGTTTTCGCCTGGGAAATACGGGAAATTAAAACTGCCGATAATAGTATAAGGGGCACCGTTATAAGTTAAAACTGTTAGAGTTTGTGATCATGCGAAAAAAAAAATTAGAATAAAAGTGAGCTAGAAACTAAATGAAAGTAACACAGGCCTATGTATTCCGAGTTGGGGATAGCGACTCTACAGCCGGTTTGCCTCTGGGATGTGTGAAATCGATTTGCCGAATAAAAGTACCGAAACCTATGTAATCTATGATTGGGGATAGCGACTCTACAGTCGGAATACCGCTGGGTTAAGGGAAAGCATCGTCTAGTCTCACGAATGAATGCGAAAGAAAAAAAAAAAAACAAGCAACAAAAAAAAAAAAAAAAATGATTGTTTACTCTCGTGGTTTTGATATAAAACGGTTAGGAATTGGTCAATTGATCGTTCTTTTAGTCCTATAAGCTTGAGGTGGGAGTAGATGGATCGTAGATTCTAGTGTGAGGCCCTAGGTGGATTGACCGCACTTAAATTAAATTCACATGATAAGGGCTTAGGATTAGATTCGGGTTTAAAAAGGATCAGTATATTCGCAATCGCAGCTAACGCAAGTCTTGATTTTAATAAGATATAAATAATTTTTGATCCAAGTAATGATTTGTCTCTGATTCCGTTGCATAATTCTTTTTCGGGGACGAAAAAAGAGTAAGTGTGGGGATATTTGATGTATTGCAAAATACATACTTATATCGTGTATAGTTTGTACGTTTTATCGTTATTTTTAGCTTAGTTTAGTTTAGAATTGCGTGCTATTGATCTACATTGCGTTTTCCAGGTCTTGATACATAAAAATGCTGAAATTGGAGCAAAACCGAGCTAAAGTGTCAAATGTCAAGTCTTGGAATCACTTATAAAAGTGTTAGAATAATTTTGAAGATTTTTGGAAGTTGGAGCTGAGTTTAAAAGACAACATTCTGGAAAAAAATGGTCACTCGCGTAGCGCTAGGATGGAAGACAAGTCAGTCGCGCTACGCGACTGAGGTAGCTGTTGACTTATTGACTTTTGTAGCACTCGCGTAGCGCGAGGCCATGAGGAAGACCAGTCGCGCTACGCGACTGGTATGAATGACGCGCCTGATTTGTGGGTGACTAGGGTTTCATATAAAAACTAAGAGACTTAATTAAAAACCCTAGTTACGAATTGGGAGACTTTGAGAGCAAGTTTGGAGCATTCTTTTGGAGCAATCGGAGATCTTGAAGCACGGGAATCATCGGTACGAGTTGAGAGTGAAGAATCGAAGATCAATCGGGTTTTCCAATCCCTTGTTTGTCGATTACTTGTTTGATACTTGTTATGATGAATTCTTTATTCAATTACTTTGATTTGAGTTCACAATTTAAGATGCTTGGCTAAACTGTTATAACTACCTAGACAAGATGAATGTTTGATTAAAGTTTGGATTTTTAATGGTTTATTATTGTTCGCTTATGGATTGATTTCTGAAAGTAAATTGTTCTAGATTTTCTGATTTGGTGCTTATGCATACTTGACAATTGTTTTATAACTGCTTGTTACTTCATATGATCCTTGGTGACGGTCTTTATCACGTAATAGGGTTATATTAGGGTTCTTGATTTAGGTGAGTGTCTATATCACGTTATAGATCATTAATCCTTTAGGGTGAAAACGCGTAAGTAACCTTAGAAGTAATACTTAGTAATTTAATAAAATCAAGTGTTCTGCTTAACTTGTCGCTGAGAGGCTCGAGTTAGTTATTAGGTCGCAGTGCAATATATATCTAAGATAGGTTTTGAGAGAAGTCGATCTTATTTCCCTAATTGCATTTGTGTCTAGTAAACCAAGTTAGAACCTAGAATTGCCTTAGATTATCGCGCTGAGAGGTAGATAGTCATATTAGGGCACTTTTAGAATCGTTAGAGGACTGAGAGGAAATCTAACAGTCGGTAATCACAACAGCCTTGTAGGGTTTCCTAGGTTTCTTCCTGAGAAGGGTCGGGAGGTCTTAGCATTGAAATACCTTAAGGTTTAGTATCTTACGATCCCGGCTCCATACAACTTTAATACCATTAGAAGTCCATTCCTATTCAAACTGGATTCGAGTCTAGGTAGTCTTTAATCTCATCTGAATACAAAACTTCGTTCTTCGTTCGTGTCTTAGTTCTAATTTTATTAGTTTTAGTAGTTAACATAGATTTCCTTAGTTTTCAGTAACCCCCCCCCCCCCAAAACAAATAAACAAGTTTAAGTCGCGTCAGTCAGTGTCTATTAGAGTCTAGTTTACGTAATACATAGAGTCTTTGGGTTCGATACTCGGACTTGCTTAGGCTATACTACATTGATCGGTACACTTGCCGATTGTGTGGTTTAGGTTTAGAGGTCTTAGTTATAAATTTAAAGCTTTCGTGTCTACTTTAGAGAGTCTAATTCAGTTGATATTTTATAGTTCGTTTTGCACACATCATGTATTTATCTTATTCGTAACTAATACGATAAGAGAATATTCTGAAATATAAGACTAGTGTAAGCTATACTTACCTTGCATCCGAATTATGCTTTTACGTCATTCTTGCTTCGTTTGACCCGCTTCCTTCCCCAAGCCTTCACCTAGCTTTCCAAGCGTCAAACTATCATTGTAATTGTAAGATGGTTAGGTTAGTCATAATCATTTACGACTATTCCATCCTACTCTTCTTATATCGAATTTACCATCCGATCATGCACTTGGTCGATTTGACTTTTTAAAGTCAATCGACTTATCAACTTATTCATTGCACAATTTCATTCTAATTTCAACACTTTAGTTTTCATTTAGGCATTTTAACAAACACCTAATGTGCATACATTGTTTTTACACATTTTACAACTAGTTCATAGCTAGTTATTTCTACTAAACATAAACATAAACATAATTTCAATTCTATTATGTCTAGCATGCATACCATTCTTAGATTCATCTCATGGAAATCAATTAACACCATTTTAATAGTCATAATTCTAGGGTTCATCTTACTTCTACAAAACCCATTTAGCACATAAATGGAATATCATGAAATTCACAATTGTGAACCTCAATTCAACAAGTAAATGTCTAGGGTTTACTCCTAGACATAAAATCATTCCTAATTTCATCATTGGATCATAATCCATCAATTTATTTGCAAGTAACCTACTTGTCTCGAATTTCAACTTCAACCAATCTAGGTTTTGTAACATACCTTGTGATCCCCATGACTTGGTGATCGTTTCTATGCGTTCATGCATCGATTTGGGTCTTGGATTGACCTTCAATTTGGTAGATTTGTTGAAGGTTAGGGTTTGGCTCCATGGGGAGCTTTCCCCTGGTCATACGCACACACACACACACACTCTTAGTGTGTGTGTTGTGTTTTATTATTTGTTTTAATTAACTAAACTTTTCCAAATATCTAACTTTGGTCCCTCTTGTTTCGTTAATTATTAAGTAGGTTATAACCTACTTATTTACAATCCATATTCCCTCTTATTAACCGGGTCAAACATTCCTAGTTAGCTTAGCGGGTTCGGGAATATTTATGACTAAGTTTATTTTAGGTCCCGTCAACTCGGGCCTTTTAAACACTTTATTTATCCATAAGCCTTTGTATAACTTTTATTTAATATTAGGATAATTTATTTAAAAACCTAATATTTACCGGGTTAATTTTTACCACTAACGGTATTTTACCCGTCGTCACTATTAACGTGGCTTGATTACCAAACCCGTTTTTGGGGTGTTACAAAATTGAGGAAGGAAGGAATAAGGACTGTTGAGCAGGTTTTGGAATTGCCAGTCATTCGTCCACCACTCGTCCATTCCTAGAGGTTGGGTATGGATTATAGGTTATGGGATTGCTGGTTCTAAGTTTATAGGGAGTTGAGATTCAATAGGACGAGTAAAAACATTTGTATTGACAGGTTGAATAGTATCACAGTTTGCCAATATAAAATCTAGCTCTTCCTGCAATGTCATTTCCTGAGTTTGTTTAGAACTTTCTCCAACTTCTACCTGAGAACCTCCTCCAATCTCCATTTCTATTTGCTTAGAATATTCATCAAACTGTAATCCCATCTGCCTAGACTCTTCCCCGACTTCAATTCCCTTCCCTTTATCTAAAGGATTTTCTATTTTAGGCATCTTTCTAGTGACGGGCTTCCTCCTACGCACACGCCTCCATCCTACAAATCTCCTTCTTTTCTTGGGCTTGGGTTTCTCTGGAGGTGGAGCATTGAATTCAATAGGTTCTTCTATGTCAGGTATATACCTATTGAAATCTCTGGAAACCTCTATTTTTACCGGATAGAGATTTAAATTCTGAAGGGCGTCAGACAAGTCATTCATGTCGTTATGCAAAATACACACAATTACTAATTAATAACAAAATTTCATAGAAAACCTTTAAATATTATTTCAGACTGGGTAACTACAAAACAAATGAAAATTAAAACACACTAGGTTTTATTGTAATTTTATTTATTTACTGAAATAAGATTTCTAGACTGTAGTTGATAAAGGTGCTAAGACTTGGTTAAAATTATTTAAAGATTTGCATTAACTGCTATAGTAGCTAGCATATATAGATCTGCCCATTTCTCATCTAACTTGTCCTCCCAAGGTGTTTTACTTGTTAATTCCTGGGTTTCCTGTTTAATCTTCTTTTCTCGGAATTTCTTTATTTTCTCTTTACTTTTCCTAATAATCAGACTTCTTTTACTAGGAGAAAGTGGTTCCTCATATTGTGCTTTTCGCACAAATATTCCTTCTTCAGGAATTACAAACTGATTTGAGGATTTGGTTTGGGATGAACTTCCCTTCTCTTTGGATGACCTATCTAATTTAAGATAGATGTTTGACAGCTTTTGCTTACCCATACTGTACACAAATATTTAATTAATAAAACACATAATCACATAATTGGCAATCAGTAAAAATTAAGTATTTCTAAATACTTAATTGGCTTAAATCAGTGGCTCAGATACCACCTTTTTCTGTCACGGCCCCCGACCCGGTTTGACCAGTTTCAGGAGCCGCGGGACAGAAAATCCCGTGGTATTTATTTAACAGCGGAAGTTTTCATTAGGATCTTTTTAAAACTGCAATTTCTCGATTATTTTTATTTCACAACTCGGGATAAAACCCCGGTAATTTACAATTATAAGATTTCACGGAGAAATCTTTATTTTTACAAAACATGTTTCCTTATTTTATATTGAGCCATTTCCTTAAGCTTGTAGTGCTTCTCGCCACTTTTCTTGGATTACAACAGATCACCTGAAACATGTTTGAAAAAGGTTTTGTCAGCGGGAAATACTGGTGAATCATTCATTTTGCTAAAACGACTCGTTTGTTATAATTTACAGTATTAAGAGTGATTACAATGTTTTTATATCAACCAACTACCCTCGGTATTTGTCACTCGACTCGTTTCTGTGACTATGGTCATATCACCCATTGGCTAACTCGTTGTCCAATGGTGAAGATTATCAAGTAATGTATACAAAACCCCACATACCGGCTGTAATATGGAGATTACATAGACTTAATCCCTGTAATTATAACCTTGAAAATAAACATGATTTTGAAAGTAATTTGATAAAAAGAGAATGACTCACATTGCAGATTTAATTGAGCAGAGCCTAGCCTACTGATTAGCCTTTTAACCTAAATTAATAACATGCACACAACTCGGTTAGTAACTTAATACAGCATTTACGATAACTCACGAGATTAAAACCTTCACAACGAATGACAAAGTGCGATACTTAAACATCCATTGAATTAACAACGAATGACAAAGCATATACCCTAATGTGGGCAGCACTTAAACATCCATTGGATAGTTTAATTGATCGGACATTGAATCGTATCAGCGATCGAGTTATTACCCTGATTGCGGCAGCACTTCGTGATTCGTGTGTGTTTTTGTAGTATTCAGACAATATCTCAACGTACAATTTGAGTTTGAACGTCGAACTAACGCACAATTGCATGAAACAGACTGTTCTATTTATACATGAAAAACCACCCCCTCGCGCCACGCGAAAGGTCTCCTTGTTCGCGTCGCATGGCGCGAGAGACCCTAATCTACTATAGGGTTGCTTCGTGTCTGCATAGGCTTGCTGAGTTGGTTTCGCATGCAGATTCAATTCACACGTAAAACTGTTTGGATATTACCGACTAGGTTTTACCCCCCCTGAGTTTTAGGGGCCCTGATCCTGATTCCGATTGTTTTGAAAATTTTAGGGTTTATTCAGAATCACTTGGGTTTCTCAATTAGGGTTTCCTATTGGACAATTAAAGTTAATAAATAGGACTTTTTAAAGAGAGTTGTTACACTCAATCTGAAGAATTCAAAAGCAGTCTTGAACAGATCTACAGGGCTTACCGGGACGTGGGATATCAAGCAGGCTTAAAGGACGGGTATGCTTATTCCGCTCAAGGTTTGGGCAGGAAGGAAACCCCTCTTTACAATTCCAAGGCCAAGAAGCAGCTTTCTAAACTGGATAAAGAGTTCGGGAGTAAGACTCCTGCCCTTCTTGAAAAGATCCTTGAGCGCCCCTTGATGTCCGTTGATGAGTTGAAAGCCCTGCTGACTCCCGCTGGTCCCTCTTCTCCGAAGTCTCTGTCTGGGGATGATTCCCAGTAGTTTCAAAACATTAACTATTTCAATATGGTTGTAACTAAACAATTATGCACCTTAGAACACTGTTAACTTTTTGATGTATGGGGGAGGGCCTTTGTGTCAGGGCTCTCCCGGTATCTAACGTATGGCCTGCTAGTCATCTTTTGACAGTATATTGTCGACTTGCTTTTGTTGTTTTTGGTGTGTTGCTCTTTTTTGCAGGTGTTCTTACCAGGAGCCAGCCCAGTATCTTCCTGGAGACTTTTGGTTATTTGTAGCATGTTTGCAAAAATTTTGTTAGTCTGTTTACTAGGTTTTCTAGTTTGTTGTTTGTATACTCGCTTTTCTTTCAGGGTTAGCAAGATTCCCTGTTGTATTTATGTATGTTCACTTTGTAGTTTATACACAAAAAGTTTCTTTTTTAGTGTGTATGTGTTAGTTCTTTTTGTAGTTTGCTTACAAAAGTGTGTTGTTTTCTTTTTATGGTTTGCTTTGTAAACCAAGATTGTCTGTTCGAGGACAATTCCTTGGACAAGTCTGTAGTGTCATATGTTTTTTAACTTGTTTGTCCGTTCTCTTTAGGCTAGCTAAGCCCTGTTTTGCCCCACAGCCGGGCGTTTGGTATGTTGAGTATACCTTTTACACGTGTGTTGTTTGTTATTAGGTTTGTAGTTTTTGGGCACGTCTGCCCTGATACAATACCTGCACTTTTATCAAAAGGAACAAGTGGATTGTTCATTACCATACATTCCTTGGGGACTCTGTCCTCTAGTACAAGATTTTACAAAATGTTTTCCTTGAGGTAATCCCCTAACTAGCGGTTTAATTTTTTACAAAAGTGGCTCCCTGGCCGTTTTCCCTTAAAGGCATCTTCATCTTTCACATGTGGTATTTTCTGAGTTGCATAAGGTTCCATGTCCTTGGGACTTCCTTGCCTTGGGGTGTTTCCAGTTTGCAACTTCCCTTGCCATTTGCCCAAGTAACCCGGTAGGGCCCTTCCCAGTTAGGCCCTAGTTTCCCGGTGCTCTCTTGCAAGCTAGCTTCATTTGCTCTCAGGACCAAGTCTCCAGGGACGAGATTAAGCTTTTTCATCTTGGCATTATAGTAGCTTTCAAGCTGCTTTTTATACTTGGCCTCCCTGACTGCTGCTATTTCCCTTCTTTCTTCAAGCAAGTTTAGGTTCATTCGGAGATCTTGTTCATTCTCGGCCTCTCTGAGCTTCATCCTTGTAGTTGGGGATCCTATCTCAGCTGGAATAACAGCCTCCGTCCCATAGGTTAAGCTGAAAGGGGTTTCTCCATTGCAGTCCTTGGGAGTGGTCCTATATGGCCATAGAACAAAAGGCAGTTCCTCCAACCACCCCTTCTGCTTCCGCCCGAGCCTCCCCTTCATTCCTTTAATAACGCTTTGATTTGCTCTTTGTACTAACCCATTGCTCTAAGCATGGGTGACGGAGGTGAATACCTGGTGTATGTGCATCTGTTCGTGTCACGGTCCCCGACCCCACCCTGGACGGAATCGGGAGCCGCGAACCAGTTCAGTGGTACCGGTGGTTATTTAGAAAAGTAGTGCTGCGGAAATTTCATCAGGACCGTGAGTTAGGAAAAATATCAGAGTTTAGAAAACACCGGATTTTATTTATTAAATAGATGGGATAAAACCATGTTTTGTATGGTAGCTTTAATATGGGATAAACCTGAATACATAAAACAACTTTTCTTAATTTAATTTAATTGATAAATTAAGCCACTTCTGTAAGCCTTTTTGATGCCGTATCCAACTCTTATTCCGATCTACTGTAATTACCTGAAACGCGTTTTAAAAACATTTGGTCAGCAGGAAATACTGGTGAGTTCATTCAGGTTTTATAAAATGACACCTTAGTTATGAATTACAGCATAAGAGCGATTACAATGGCTTCTATCTTATTTTTATCTGGCGCCGTGTCACCTCCTAGTGACGATGGTCATACCACTATTGGGTCCTTTCATCCAAGTAGTGATGATTATCACTGTTAGGATTTATTAGCCTAACCGTGAGAAATTAGTAATGTGCACAATACCCCAATAGCCAGTGATTCAAGATAACCACGACTTAATCCCTGTAATTATAACCTTTGAAAATAATTGGAGTATTGTAAAACACTTTTGATAAAAGAGAATGACTCACATTGCAGATTTAAACGGGCAGCGCTTAGCCTAATGATTAGCCTTGTATCCTAATTTAAGTAACAATGCACACGAAAACTAGGTTAGTAACTTTAATCCAACTTTTACGACAACTCACGAGATCAAAACCTTCACAATGAATGACAAAGTGCGATACTTAAACATCCATCGAATTTACGACGAATGACAAAGCATAACCCGAGTTTGGGCAGCACTTAAACATCCATCGGATTGGTTTCTATCGATCGGACATTAAATCGTAGCAGTGATCCAGTTATTACCCTGTTATCGCGGCAGAATTTCGTGATTGTGTGTGTTTTTATAGTAATCAGACGATATCTCGGTGTACGAATCGAATTTTAACGTCGAACCAACGCCCAAATTCAAGTGCCAAACTCCTCTATTTATACTGGAAAAACGGCGCTGTCGCGTGTCACGAGAGGCTCTCGTGTGGCACGAGAGGTCACTTTTAGCATAGGGTAGCCACGTGTCTCAGTAGCTTGGGTGAGTCGACCGTTCGTTAAAATTCAAATTCTATCGAAAACTGTTTAGATAATATCAACTAGGAAATACCCCCCCCCCTGAGTTTTAGGGGCCCTGATCCTGATTCCAACTGTTCTGAAATTTTAGGGTTTGTGTAGGATTACTTGGGGGTCTCAATTAGGGTTTCCTATTGGGCAAATTAAAATAAGAAATAGTATTTTTAATGAGGGTTGTTACATCCTCCCCACCTTGTTTTAAATCTCGTCCTTGGGATTTGGGCTACGATATCTCTTTTTAGAGTTATGTCATGTTTTAGTCAATAAGAACAGTTCTTAGATGAATACGTGTTTTACAATAATTAGGGCTCAATGGTTCAACCGAATTAGTTCAAGAAGTTGATGTCAAATGAATGAGATGAAATGATATAGTTTCTAAACTGATTAGGTTTAAGTCAAAAAGATATATGATCAATAGATGTGAATGTTTACAAGTTGTGAATGATTTTTTTAGAAACAATAGAATTCACTGTCAACAGAAAACTTACTTTGATTGTCAACTGAGGAAGTCTCAGAATCAACAAGCTCGAATAAAATAGAAGTACGAAAATGGTTTGTCAACTATTGAATTATGGTATGAGAAAAATCAATGGGTTGATATTTATCGAATTAGAAGGATACACCGATATACAACAGAGTTTAGTGTATCATTGTCTTAACACATAGTTGTATTAAGACCACATTTCAAGGATGAGTTAATCAAAAGATATATATAGATTAGCTCAAGCTACAAGTCTATACCGACGCCACAAGGTGTCGTAGTGATCGAAATAATAATAGCGGTGACTGAATGAGTTCACCATGCTTGAAACCAAATGAAAGTTCAACGAAGTAAATCCGAATGTTTGTTTCAAACAATCTAGTAGGATTTTTAATTGAAAATGAAACAATTGAATAATGTTTTTCGATCGAAAAGATCAAGAAATGCTCGATCGATGTTGTAGGAACTGTTAAGAGATACACTGAATCATGACATGAGTTTGTGTATCATTATCTTAACACATGATTGTGTTAAGATTGCTTGAATATGATAAACCAATAAAGCGGATTCAATATAAATAAATAAATAAATAATTAAATCCGTATATGATGTATGCAACGAGATTAGCGCAAGCTTCAAATTTGTGAAAACGTCACCACAAGGTGATCGTGATTAAAGAAACGATTCAATGAAGTCGAAGACCAAACAAGCATGTTATGGTTCAAGAGAATTGAAGTGCTTGTTGGGATAATTTCGAAGATGATGGCTTCAATTCATCATACAGAACCTTGAATTGAATACGTATTGCGAGTAAGTTCAAACAATTGAATTTGGTTAAAACAAAACGAGTTCATGTATCAATAAGAAAGTTCTGACATGGTCACAACAAAAACCATGTATACCATTCAAAAGAAAAACGAGTTTTTTCAAGAAATTCATCGATTCGATATCAAAGAGTCATTGTTTTTCAATAATGCGGTTTACAATGCAAAGATCAAGTATAGCGGAACGATATTTGAGTTTTAATAAAACAACAAATTAGAATGAAGCCCTCCTATGGTCTTCATAATTCAAACTAACCACATGCGCAACAAACAGTGCATGTGTAACGTGTGGATTTACCAAGAAATGAAACAACCAAATAAATATTCGTGATTATGAAAGAAATCCTCACGATGACCATTAGGAAAGTAGAAATGCAAAAGTCTATTTACTATGTGCAGAGGTCTGAATTTTAACAAAAGAAATTTAAGAATTTTATCTGGAATTTTGTGTGATAACCGTTGTTAAGTGACATTACCAGGGAATGTCGAATAAAATGAAATAGGGGGATTGTAAAGGTATGTGACATCTTTTGCAGCGTCAAGAATTGGATTAGACTATGCACCGATTGTTGTGAAATCTTGTTCTATCGTACCTCAGTGAGATTCATGTCGTTTGTAGGATCATGTGGCAAAGTGCTGCTTTTTGATCAGTAGTTCTCCCACTGCCGAGATTAGCATTGTTGTTGTCGTGCCTAATCATGTTTTCAAAAGGCCTTGCCTTGAAAGTCGGGTGATATACTTCGACGTCTGCTTGCGTATTGTTTAAGTTTCATGTGTATTTTTGTGCACTAGCACAACTTTACTTGTGTTGAAAATTCTTATAATTTTGATGGTGTACCAACTTAAAGGGTTCCCGTCGTTTATTTTGTCGCATGAGTTACGACACATATGATCAAACGAAATAATGTTTGATATCGGAATTATAGATATATGCGAGAGATTCTGGATAAAGAAATCTAGATTTAGTATTGACACATATGCTTGTGCTTTATTCCAAATTGTCAATCCTTATGGTTTTTGGATTTCCTTATAGATATACATATCTATATAATCATATATTTCACATGCTGTAATATACATACCCTTCATAAGGTCAATGTATTTAACAGATTCATATTTCCAAAAACAAGTCAGATATCAGGTCATGATACTATTTAGGGAAATCTTGTTACTTGTTTGACATATTATATACCCCGTCTTATCCGCTTCTCGCCGGAGAGGTAACCCCATTATATCCGGACAAGCTGGAAAGTCTGCTACACCATACCCAGTCTTGCCGGAGAAGAAATTTATATTTCCCATAAATAGATCTTTAAAAAATGATTTGTAAAGTGCATTATGACTTTCAACAAAGACTAAGCAAATTAGTATTCACATGATGGATCATATTCTAGAACAAAGTAGTATCAATAAATAAGAAATAACAGTGGTCAAGTGTTATTGCTTATTTTTTTTATACTTGCGATGTTCTAGTTATCATCCTCACGGCATACCAAAACCCATCACACTTTATTTACACAAGTATTTAGCTTATCTCGAAGCTTATACTAAGGCATTTTTTCTTAAGTTCAAGTCTAAATGCTATCATGTGTGCTACCAGTTAATAGCAATTTCCTAACTCTTTTATTTAGGCTTAGGTATTATTATCACAACACCTATTGGCTTAAATCAGTGGCTCTGATACCACCTCCTGTCACGGCCCCGACCCCACCCTGGACGGAATCAGGAGCCGCGAACCAGTTCAGTGGTACCGGTGGTTATTTAGAAAAGTAGCGCAACGGAAATTTTATCAGGACCGTGAGTTAGGAAAAATATCAGAGTTTAGAAAACACCGGATTTTAATTATTAAATAGATGGGATAAAACCATGTTTTGTAAGGTAGCTTTAATATGGAATAAACCCGAATACATAAAACAACTTTTCTTAATTTAATTTAATTGATAAATTAAGCCACTTCCGTAAGCCTTTTTGATGCCGTATCCAACTCTTATTCCGATCTACTGTAATTACCTGAAACGCGTTTTAAAAACATTTGGTCAGCAGGAAATACTGGTGAGTTCATTCAGGTTTTATAAAATGACACCTTAGTTATGAATTACAGCATAAGAGCGATTACAATGGCTTCTATCTTATTTTTATCTGGCGGCGTGTCACCTCCTGGTGACGATGGTCATACCACTATTGGGTCCTTTCACCCAAGTAGTGATGATTATCTTTGTTAGGATTTATTAGCCTAACCGTGAGAAATTAGTAATGTGCACAATACCCCACTAGCCAGTGATTCAAGAAAAACCACGACTTAATCCCTGTAATTATAACATTTGAAAATAATTGGAGTATTGTAAAACACTTTTGATAAAAGAGAATGACTCACATTGCAGATTTAAACGGGCAGCGCTTAGCCTAATGATTAGCCTTGTAACCTAATTTAAGTAACAATGCACACGAAAACTAGGTTAGTAACTTTAATCCAACTTTTACGACAACTCACGAGATCAAAACCTTCACAATGAATGACAAAGTGCGATACTTAAACATCCATCGAATTTACGACGAATGACAAAGCATAACCCGAGTTTGGGCAGCACTTAAACATCCATCGGATTGGTTTCTATCGATCGGACATTAAATCGTAGCAGTGATCGAGTTATTACCCTGTTATCGCGGCATAATTTCGTGATTGTGTGTGTTTTTATAGTAATCAGACGATATCTCGGTGTACGAATCGAATTTTAACGTCGAACCAACGCCCAAATTCAAGTGCCAAACTCCTCTATTTATACTGGAAAAACGGCGCTGTCGTGTGTCACGAGAGGCTCTCGCGTGGCGCGAGAGGTCACTTTTAGTATAGGGTAGCCACGTGTCTCAGTAGCTTGGGTGAGTCGACCGTTCGTTAAAATTCGAATTCTATCGAAAACTGTTTAGATAGTATCAACTAGGAAATACCCCCCCTAAGTTTTAGGGGCCCTGATCCTGATTCCAACTGTTCTGAAATTTTTAGGGTTTGTGCAGGATTACTTAGGGGTCTCAATTAGGGTTTCCTATTGGGCAAATTAAAATAAGAAATATTATTTTTTATGAGGGTTGTTACAATTCGCACCATAGCCTGAAGGGTTTTTCAGCAAATTGGACGCCGTTGCACTCACTAACTCCTTTGGGACCCCGTATCTGCATATGATGCGGTCCAGCACAAACCGCCTCATTTGTTCCTCGGTTATCTTCGCCAGAGGCCTTGCCTCTACCCATTTGGTAAAGTAGTCGATAGCGACCACTACATACTTAACCCCTCCCGGGCCCTCTGGAAATGGCCCGATAATGTCAATGGCCCAGTTCTGGAAGGGCCAAGATGTCAACACAGGTGTCCTTGGGTGCTAGTGGCGGTGTGTCATGGGTGCATGGACCTGGTAGTTGTCACACTTCTTGATCTCCTCTGATGCTGTCTCATACATTCTAGGCCAATAAAATCCTGCATTCATTGCCTTTGCCACCACTGTCCTTGGCCCAGAATGCATGCCGCAAATACCTTTGTGTATTTATCTAATCACATATTTAGCTTCTTCACTATCGACGCATGTCAATGATGGGCCCATGTATGACCTTCGGTAAAGTTCCACGTCAATTAACTCGTATTGCAAAGCTTTGACTCTTATCTTCCTGGCCGCCCAGTCGCCCTCAGGTAGTACTCCATCTTTGAGGAATCTTACAATCGGTGTCATCCACGTCTCCTGGGCATTTTCGATCGCAGTTACTTCTTCCGTGCCGAGGGAGGGGGAAGTTAGGACCTCCACCTTGACTTCTCTTGCTAGGTGGTCGAAGGCCATGGAAGCCAGCTTGCTAAGAGCATCGGATTTCCTGTTTCTCCCAAGGGGGATGTATTCCAGCTTGAAGGTCTTGAAGGCCTTGCTGTTTCTTTTACTTTGGCCACATATTGAGCCATCATGCTGTCCTTAGCCTCGTATTCACCGTGGTACTGCTTGACCACTAGCTGTGAGTCAGTACTGGCTTCCACATGCCATGCTTTCATCTTTTTGGCCAGCCTCAACCCTGCCAAAAAGGCTTCGTATTCTGCTGTGTTGTTGGTATTCTTGAAGTCCAGTCTGATGGCATAGGTTAGCTCAACTCATTTAGGACTGATCAACGTAATGCCCGCTCCACTTCCCTCTTTGCTTGAGGCCCCATCTGTGAGTAGTTTCCATATTGCCTCATCCTCCTTCTCTTTTTCTTCATTCTCCAGGGCTTTCCACTTTAAGAGCTCTTTCTCTTCATCCTCCAGGACCTCAGCCAAGAAGTCAGACAGTATTTGTCCCTTCATGGCAGTTCTGGCTTTGTATTCCAAGGAGTGTTCTCCCAATTTGACCGCCCATTTAGCCAATCGGCCTGATAATTCAGGTCTCCTGAGCACCTTTTGAAGTGGTTGATCCGTCATTAGCGTGACCTTGTGTGCTTGGAAATATCTCCGGAGTCTTCGGGATGCAAAGACGAGAGCCAGAGCGAGCTTCTCCAGAGGCATGTAGCGTTCCTCAGGACCCTTGAGAGTCCTGCTAATGAAGTATATGGGGATCTGCTTTCCCTCCCTTTCCACCATCATTACTACACTTATGGTTGTTTTCGAGGCAGACAAATACAGACGTAAGTCCTCCCCGGGAACCGGAGTGGCTAAGGTTGGGAGCTTACAGATGTAATCTTTCATTTCTCGGAAAGCAGTCTCAGCTTCTGGGGTCCATCTGAACTTGTCTGTCTGGACACAGTCCTTCAGCACTTTCATGAAGGGAAGGGTCCTGTCAGCTACCTTTGAGAGAAAACGGTTCAGGGAAATTAACCTCCCGTTCAGTTGTTGAATATCCTTTAGAGACCGGGGGGATCGAATTTCGGCTACAGCTTGGGTTTTCTCCGGATTGGCCTTGATCCCTCCCTTGGTGACCACTACTCCCAAGAATTTTCCTTCCTCTACCCCAAAGCAACACTTTCCAGGGTTCAACTTCTTATTTACGTCTTGCATTGTTCGGATGGTTTCATCTATGTCTTCTATCATGACCATCTCCGTTAGGCTTTTTATGACAATGTCATCGACGTACACTTCCAAGTTCCGTCCCCGCTGCTCTCTGAAGAGGGTGTTCATAAACCTTTGGTAAGTTTCCCCAACATTTTTTAGCCCGAAGGGCATTTTGGTATAGTAAAAGGTTCCCTCGTCTGTGATGAATGCGGTCTTCTCCTCGTCTTCCATTGACATTTGTATTTGATGGTATCCTTTGTAAGCGTCCAGGAAGCACTTCAGGGGGTATTGGGATAGGGAGTCCACTTGGACGTCTATCTCTGGGAGGGGATAGCAGTCCTTGGGGCATGCTTTATTCAGGTCCTGAAAGTCAATGCAGATCCTCCATCCCCCATCTTTTTTCTTGACCATGACCGGGTTAGCAATCCATGATGGATATTTTACTTCCCTCACTATTCCTGCTCTGAGCAACTTCCTGGTTTCTTCACATGCTGCCCTTCTCTTGCTGGGATCCATGCTTCGTTTCTTTTGCTTTACCGGCCTTGCCCAGGTGTATGTATTAAGTCGATGCTCGGTCAGACTTCTTGGGATTCCCGTCATGTCTCCATGTTGAAACGCAAACATGTCTATGTTGAAAAGAAGCAGTTCTTTAAGAGCACTTTTGCATTTCTCACTCAGGTGGCTTCCCACCTTAACCGTCTGCTCCGGGAACCTGTCACAAAGGACCCATTCTTCTACTCCTTCTTTTTGAGGTTTCTCGGACACTTCCCCCTCAGAAACAGAAGATACTACCTCGTATGAAGATTTTACCCAGGTCAAGCCTTTTGGCGTTTGGAACACTAGAGCTCCGTGTGGGGTTGAGGCTTGGGCTTGCAAATCGCCAATCCCGGGTCTTCCTAGGATTGCATTGTATTTAGAGGGTGCCCGGACCAGCGTGAAAGTAAGAGTTATGGTTCGGACACGGTCCCCTACCCTTACAGTGAATGGGAGCCTGATTTTTCCCAGGGGGTGAGATACACTATTGTTGAAACCAACAAGGGGAATCGAGTCTTCCTCAAGCCTGTCCCTCACATCCCTGTCAAACCTTAGGAAACAGTGTTCATATATTACTTCTACTCCACTTCCCCCATCTACGTGTATCCTGGCTACCTTGTGTCCGGCTATTATGGCCGAAATGTTGAGGGGAAGCCTCTGCACCTCGTTTTCCTCCAGGTGTGGCATTAGGATGAGAGCTCTCATGCGGTCTGGGGAACCCAAGACTCTAGCTTTTACACTCCTGGTGGTGTCAAATTCATCCCTTCGCCTGATCATGTCTACATCTGCCCTTTCAGGCTCTCTCACATCTTTTCCCTTACGATCCCCTCCTCCCTCTTTGATTTCTTTAACCAAGTGAGCCAATTTACCCGTCTTTACCGTGGCTTCTATTTCCCTCTTTAGGTACATACAATCATCGGTTTTATGGCCGAAACCACTGTGGAAGTCACAGTATTCGTTCGGCTGTGCCTTAGGTCCTGGTTTTATGGGTGGTGGCCTTGGAAAAGAATTCTTCACCCTCTCAGTAGCCAGTATTTCACTTGGGGTTTTAGTGAGAGGAGTGAAGTTATCAGAGTAAGGGAGCGACCCCCTACCCCGGGGTCTGTACGGGGAGTACGTGGGTATCGTCCTGTCATGCAACATTTTGTCAAAAGACGGTTTTCGTGAGTAGGACGAACCTTTTTCTGGAAGTTTAGGAGCTGGGTTGTTTCTTCGGGTCGGGTTGTCCGTCTCCTTAGTCTTGCTAACTGTGTCTTTGCCCCTGACGAAGGCCCTGACCCTATCCATGAGATTGTCGAATGAGTGTGGGAACTCCTCCTCTAGTTTTTCGCATAGTTGTGCATGCTTCAGTCCATTGATGAAACTGCTGATTTTCATGACCTCCGAGACGTCTTTGATATTCATACTTTCCTTGACAAACCTTTCCATGAACTGATATATCCGTTCATTATCCCTTTGCCTTATATGCATGATTTCGTTTGGGTTTTTGATTACCTTTCTTTGTTAACCAAAATTCCTGAGGAATTTCTCACTTAGCTCCTCGTAGCTGTCGAACCAGAGCCTGGCTCCCTCCGTTAGGGTTCGTACGAACATATGACACCAAACAGGCATGGGCCATCGCCCCAGTTGTCCTGCACCCTTGAAAGCATGGAGGTGATCCTCCGGGTCTCTCGTCCCGTCGTACATATCGAAGTTCGGAGACAGTTTGATCTTGGGGGGGGGGGCATGGGTGCCTCAGCGATTCTTTTGGTAAACTTAAAGATCTCGGCTAAATCTCGAGGTAGGTAGGGTTGATCCAGACTGTCGTCCTTCTGACTCTCCTTTTCCTTTTCTTTTCCTTTTTGCTTCTTCCCTGCGATAAGGTCCTCTCTCTCTTCCGAGGACATCTGCCTGAGGGCAGTCATGAAGGTTTCTAGAGGGTCGGTGCCATCGTTCTTGTTTTGTTGATCTACTCCTTCCTGGTTGGGTGGTGTGTCAAAGGACAGTCTAGCCCTGAGGCTATCGAGTCTCTCCTGTCTTTCTAGGTCTTCGAGATGCTTTTTCAGCTTCTCCCCATGCATGACAACGAAATCTAGGGTGATGGCTTCTTCCTTTTCCAGGGTTTTTACCTGGTTCTCATTTTCTTCTTCACGAGTGATATCTTCTATTGTGACTCTGTCATGGTCATCTTGTACTGTCTGAATGGTTCGTGAACTTGGTGGTGTTGCCATGTCTTTCTCTCACAGATTGGGTTACCACGAAGCCGGTGATTTTGAGTGGAAAAAATCAGCCGGACTGAGATGTCCCACGGATGGCGCCAATGTCGAATACCCAAATCCCTGATGACGTTCAAAGGGTCTTCGCTGACGTCGTGATGTTCCAGCCCTTGCTTGCTACAAAAAAGGAAACCGTTAGCCTCGTCACGGAGGGCCCGGGGGGGGGATCCGTGACCAAGCTCTGGCGTGAGAATAAGTAAACTTGCAGGAGAGTAAGAGAGTGATTTATTCCGATGAGTGTGATCACCGGAATAATCTCTATGGTGTGAATCTGGAATAAATGTGTGTGTGTATTTAATGTAACGGAATTATGGTCGGAATAAATGTGAGAGCATTAAGTGAGATACCTTGGACTTGTCCCTTTGAGCCTTCTCTTACCTTCCTTATATAACGAGGGCCCTTATCTCTCCTATGGATGGAATCGAGACGATCTAACGGATTCTGATCACCTTTAGGGGACTCTGACACGTGTCTGAGCCCCAACGGTAGGATTACGCCTTCATTTAATGATACCGGCTCGGACGTACTGTGCCACCCGGAGATCCTCTTCTTGTCATTCATTTAATGCTTCCAGTTCACTGCAAATATCTCTCTTTTTCCCGCTCATTTCATGAGAAAGTCCCTTAATGGGCAAGTATCAGTATTTGGGCCTTATTTGTTGGGCCCTCATGATGGTAGCCCAAGACGGGTAAATAGAGCGACATATGGGCCCGTCGTCACCCTAATTAATATGTTTTGTTGTTTTTGGTTATATCTATATATTTAGGGTTAAGGTTTTTTTTTTTTTTTTTTTTTTTTTGTGTTTGGGGTGGTTTACCCTAACTGACATATATACTTATAGCCAATATGGTTGTTGATGTTAATGCGTTTCGGACACCCGGTGTGCTCGATCTTAGTTTAAGTGATTTGTTGCATGGTTATTTCGAGTTTCATTTGCTAATGGTTGGATGTTCATTTTGTTATGTTGTCGGCAAAAAAGTTATGATAAATTCTTGATTTAATTTACAAGTAATTAAATAAAATAAATATGCAAAAGCTTTGAGTTCTTGATGATGATGATGGTGGTGGTGGTGGCCGGGGTAGCTTGGTGGCGACTGGCGAGGATGATGATGGCGGTGGTGGAGATCGGTACGAAGCGATGGTTGCTGGTTATGAACCTTAAAAAGGATGATGATTTTGGTGTAAAAGATTTATTCAAAGTAAAAACTTGTAATACAAAATGTGGTATAATTGTTTTTATACAATAAGTTGTAACTAGTAATAAGACCCGCGCGCGTTGCGGCGCGGGTACTTTGCAAATATCGAATGGATTACTCCAAGTGTTATGTGATGTGTTAACCATATGAAAACGCACATTTTGACATATCCAATTGAAGTCAATGTATCATATAGTTGCATTGCGCTTGGATTAAAGCGTAACGTAAATCGAATTTATATCGTACAATCATAACGTATTATACACGACCCGACTAACTCGAATTTATATCGTCAAGCCAAAAACTCTCGAGGGGTCAAAGTGCCATTTACAAAGTTAATAAAAAGTTAAGTGGTTAAAAATTGCATTTCCTAAACTTAAGGGCTAAGAAAGAGTAAAGATAAAATTTGATAAAGTTTTGGGGTAGGAAGGAAATTATAACAAAGTTGGAGCTGAAAAGGAAACTACCACAAAGTTGGGGTGTCAAAAGCAAACTATTTATAAAATGGAGTAGTAGTTTAGGGAATAAATTTGTCATTTTATGAAACTTTGAAGATACCAAAGTCAAGGGGCTAAAATTGCAACATCGTGAAAGTATGGGGGATGGGGAGGCAAAGCGGGTGGGGGTTCCACAGACTTTGTCTTTTGACGGCTGGAAACATATAGTAAAACAAAACACGATTCGTAAAACGCAGTGCGTAAAAGACAATTACAAAAAAAATGTAAAACACAAAGGTAGACACAAAGTGTAAAACACAATGACTAAGATATTTCGTAAAACACAATGCATTGGTGTTTGCAAAAGTAGGAGTTGTAGTCAAGGGGTTACAATTGCAATTTTTTTAAAGTTGGGCGGGTGTAAAAATTGAGTAATAGTACAAGGGGTAAAAAAACAAATTCTAAAAAAGACAAAGTTTAAAAGTATATGGGTGGTGTCGGAAATGTGTAAAAGATGAGGGGGTGTTGGTGGAAATGTAAAAGAAGAGGGTTGGTGCGTAACTATGTAAGAGCTAAGGGGGTGATGGTGGAAAACTAAATTAGAGAGTTGGTGCTGGCAAAGTTTGAAAGATGAGGTTGTGGTTTTAAAAATTAAAAGTAGAAGGTTTTGAGACTAAATTTGTTATTTTATGAAACTTTAAAGGTTATAAAGTTAAGGGACTAAAATTACAATATTATGAAAATAGGGGGGCAAGGAGGCAAAGCCGGTGGGAAACCCACCGACTTTGTCCTTTAAGAGTGTATAGAATAGAATTACTTTAAGTGGTAAAAATATGTACAGGATTTGTAATTTTTCTTTATAAAAGTTTAAAGTGTAAATAACTAGTATTAAACCATCCGTGTTGCGGCGGCGCGTAAAATCGTGATAAATAGCACTAATGCCATACTACAGCCAACGACCACCAACATTGAAGTTGCGGCGTCTTAATGTTGAAAAATTAGATCGACATATAAAACAGAGAAAATAATAACTAACTCGATTTAGGACTTGCGCGTTGTGACGAACTTGTTAAACCGGAAACAAATAGACGACGTAAATACACTGAACCACACACGTATGTTGCGTCATGTTAACTCGCAAAATTTAGAACAAAGCGTATAACAAAATGAAAAATCGTTGAACCACACACACATTATGTTGTGTTAACTCGTAAAATTTTGAACTAAACGTAAAACGAAAAATTTTGCAAAATATGAAAAAATGTAGGGAATCAAAGTTGAAAGTAAAAAAGTTATTAGCTTAAATTGAAAAAACTAAAAACTTTTGGGGTTAAAGTAGTTTGGGTTTAAAATGAAATATCAAAAAAAAAATTTTGAAAAACCCTCCAAACATAGGGTACAACACCTCAAAGCACCATCTTGTTGCTAATTTATATTATGTAAATAAGTTAACTTTTTAGTTTTTTTATTACCACATCAATAAATGGTGTTACTATGACGTTATATCAACTCAAAAAAAAAAAAAAAAAGATGCCACAGAAACAAGATACATTTTGACAAAAGTTGGAAAACTCGCTAGTCGCTAGTCGGTCGGTGAGGTGGTGACTAGCGACTACTCCGGATTACTTGAGATTAATCGGATCAGGTTTTTTATATGTAATTTTCAGATTTATGTATATACACATTTTTATAGGTAAATATTTTAAGTAGCTAGGTTTAACTCTTACTCAAATCATTTTTTTAAGTATACATGATTAATTGTTGCAATTCATATGGTTTAGTTGGAAACAAGCCGGAATTTAGAGGTTTTGGCTGGAATATACATGTTTTTTTCCGTCGGAATCGCCATTTTTTGGCTGGCCGACTAGGTCCGACTAGGCCCGACTAGCAAGTAATGGACTGATTAATGAAAAATTACTTAGTTACTGGCCAACTAACGATTGCTCGCCGACTAGTCGTCGCCTAGTCACGATTTTTACAACACTGATTTTGACACATAGTTATGGTTAATGCTAATACATAAGCATATAGAGTGTATGGTATGTTCAGATTTAAGTAAATAAAATGTTACATATGTTCATAAAAAAGGAAAAGTATAATTATATGATAGTAACCCTTCTTTAACTTCCCTCAACTATCTTAAAGGATAGAATTCAGATTTTTAGATGACAGGTTATTAGTTTGTTGAAAAGATACATTTGAAAGGTTCTAATAGAAGTGTTGTGTTAGAAAAGGAAATTATATAATCTCACTTTTCTAGATAGTTAAGATTGAACGTTGTGTAGCCGCTAGCGGGTGGCGTTAGCCACATCGATGCGTAGCTGGCTCGCGAACACCACAACGGTGTGCCGCTAGCGTGGGCGCGAGCGATGGCTTTTGAGCATGGTAGCGAGAGATATATGACTGTTGGGGCATGAGGAAGGCCAAACTAGCCGTTGGGGGGTTCTATCCGGTGCGAGCGATGACTCACCTGAACCACAATAGGGTTAGGTGGCAAGGGGTTTTATCCAGTGCCCAGTCAGCGCTAGGTGAACCGACATTACAGGATGAATTCGGGTGCTCACCTGGATAGTATAAGAGAAGAGATAATTGAGAGAGAATGGATTTGAATCACAAGTGATGAAAGCTTGACACTCTTGAATTAGTTGTGATTCTTGGAGGCGTCAATATATGACAATGTGTTTTGAAGTGCTTTACATGTCAACGATTCTTATTGAAGATGTCCGAGTTTGATATCTCTCTTTTGCTTCTTTAGATTTCAACTAACAGTTTAACCTAAACTCAAATAATCAAACACGTGGATTTCACGTGACATGTCTTATTTAAAAAAAAAACACAATTAAATCCTTGTAAATTGTCGTGTTATGAATTTACATCGAGATAGATGGCAAACGGACAACAAGCTGCGCCGCTACCCCTTTTGGAATAGTAAAACTAAGTCTTTTAAAAACTAATTCCATAGATCTCGGGATCATAACATTGCTATACATGACCCTTTGAACTGATCAACTAAGAAGGTCCACAACATCTGGTGTCAGGAAAACACGTGCCGGTTGTTAAGGCATGTTTTCTTGTGTTTGGTCACTTTATCCGAAACAGCCTTTAAATTGACCCACGGTGAAAGCACTACCCCCTAAGCCCATAAGCGGGGAAACCCATGTTAGATCCACACATGCATGTTTTCTTCCTACCCATCCAAAGACCAGAATGTCGGCTGGTCGAAGGGTAGATCTCTCTTACAACGGGTCAGTTAAGAAATTAACGGGTGGCTCTTTCTTAGCAGAAATACCAGCGCGATTGAATATGTAAAAAAGAACATCCCTAAGCAAATTATGCCGGTATTTAAACCCCGAGAACTCTCTACAATGAACTGCGTACTCCCCAAAGGAATGGAAGCATGTCTTATGTCTTATTGTATTTTTGTTTACACCCCTACCAAATATACTCGCTACGAATTAAAAAGCTTTTTCTTGTTTACCTGTTTTCAACGTAAGTCTAAATGAAATAAGGGAATAATTAATAACGTTTAAGAAACGGGTTCAATAAAGATTCCATATTGAAAACAACTTTCAAAGTCGTCAAAAGCTATCTTGATAGGGTGAAACATCTAGTAATGATTGAAATTTACCAGTAATATACATATCTATACTTTTTTTTTGAAAGGCAAACGAAAATTTTATTAAATAAGAGAGCACATCGGTCAACATCTCGTTAAACCGATATGGTCATCCACCAGTACACTATACTATATAATAATAATAATAAAATATAATAAAAGAAACCACATTTGAGACACTTGTCATTATTCTAGACCATCTATCCTTATAATTATTATTTAATTTAAATTATTAAATTTAATATATGTTTCAAACATTTTTACGGATAAAGTTCCATAAAATATCTTATTATTTATTTATATTACTTAATTGGTTCTTTATAATACTTATCTTTAAAGATAGTAATTTTTATTTAAAATTAATACTTATGGGTATTCAACATAATATATATCCAACATCGGAACACTATAAATTTCTTTTAATAAATAAGAATGAAAAATATATTAGAATATTTTTAAATAAGTAAGTTTTGAGATCACAAATATCTTTATACGAAGCAACATAGTATATATCCAACATAGGAACATTATACGTTTATTTAAACAAATAAGAATATTTTATTTTATTTTTTCTCTTATCTCTTATTAATTTAATATTTCTTTATTTAAACTATTTCTTTTGTTTTTCTGCTTATTTATAACTATTTATATTTCATTGATTCGGCCAAGTGTAATAAACAAATTTCTAACCTATTAATAAATAAAAAAACAAAGTAAATGTTATAACTTATGTCATACACAAGTTTCTAACCTAATAATAATAAATAAAAAACAAAGTTAAATGTTATAAAAAGTATATAATACATCAAAGTTCATTTTTTTTTTCAAAAACATATATTAACGAGTGTTTGTATTAACAAATTATATTTTATGTATTCAAGTCGTATAATACACGTGTTTATCCAATCCGTGCAATGCACAAGTTTTAAAGATATAACTTTTTTATTATTTAGTATATAAAATTATATATATTCAACGCGTGTAATACACGGGGTTCTAACCTAGTAAATATATATATATATATATATATATATATATATATATATGGTAGCGATCCTAAGAGAAGTCCACCCTATTTGAGAAACTTGAGAAGCAATCTGGACCGCACATTTTCCCTAAGCAAAAAATGCAAATAAAAAAGGTGAAAAAAATGCAATTATTTTTTTTGGAAAAATCGCAGCTTTTTCTTTAAGAATTAATTTTTTTTTTGGATTTTACACATGTGTATATTGTTAATCTTTTAACTATACATATATGTATATTGTCAATTATACATATATGTATATACATTTTTAAAATTGAAAAAATATGTCTTTTAAATCCTAAACCTTAAACCATAAACACTAAAGCTAAACCTTAGTGCTAAACCATAAACTCTAAACCCTAATGCTAAACCCTAATGCTAAACCCTAATTCTAAACCCTAATTCTAAACCCTAAAGCTAAACCCTAATGCTAAACCCTAAAGCTAAAACTAAACCCTAAAGCTAAACCCTTAATGCTAAACCCTAATGCAAACCCTAAAGATAAAGCTAAACCCAAAAGTTAAAGCAAAACCCTAATGCTAAACCCAAAAGCTAAACCCTAATGCTAAACCCAAAAGCTAAACGCTAATGCTAAACCCTAAATATAATTGCTAAACCCTAATGCTAAACACTAAACCATAAAGCTAAACCCTAAACCCTAATGCTAAACCCTAAATACTAATACTAAACCCTAAATAACACTTATTTTTCAATTTTAAACATGTATATACATATATGTATAATTGACAATAGGTAGAGGATCCTGTAAAAAGTGCTCAAAGTGTGAGAAGTGTATTATAACACTATATATAATACTCTATAACACCATATAAACACCGTATAACAATATGTAACACCATATAATACCATATAACACTATGTAACACTATATATCATTATATAACAAATATAACACTATAGGTTGTCTGATAGCATGTCTATGATATATGTATAGTGTTATATTTGTTATATAATGTTATATAGTGTTACATAGTGTTATATGGTATTATATGGTGTTACATATTGTTATACGGTGTTTATATGGTGTTATATAGTATTATATATAGTGTTATAATACACTTCTCACACTTTAGGCCCTTTTTACACTATCCTTGCCCATTGACAATATACATATATGTATAGTTAAAAGATTAACAATATACACATGTGTATAAATCCAAAAAAAAAATTAAAAAAAAAATTAAATACTTAAAGAAAAAGCTGCGATTTTTACAAAAAAAAAAAGAAATTTGCATTTTTTTTACCTTTTTTTTTTTTGCATTTTTTTGCTTAGGGAAAATGTGTGGTCCAGAATGCTTCTCAAGTTTCTCAATTAGCTTACTACTTCTCACATTATCCTTTTCCTATATATATATATATATATATATATATATATATAATTACGTTTCACATTTAAAAATATAAAGTAAAACTAATAATTGATTGAATAATTATGTTTTGCGTTGAAGAATAAGTTGTAAAAACTATTTGCCTCCACAAGCACCAATAAACAATTAGTTCAACATACTTCCACTGTCTTTTTAGTTAAGGGCAAAACATCAAAAACTGAAATAGACTAATTCAACAAAACTATGAAAGACGTGAAAATATAAAAAAATGCGATGGCATTATCGTAATTATTTACTCATACAATAATTATTAAAATTACCCTACAAATGATTTTGTATTGTAATTTTGTAAAAGAGTAAATTGTCATTTTAGTCTCAAAGTTTTTGTCCAAAATACTATTTTAGTCCAAATAGTTTTTTTTTCTTCTCTGTGTTCTTGACTTTTCCATTTTGATCACATTGCCTAACTAAGTCTAAAAATCTAGTTATCATCAGGGATATTTTTGGCATAACTGTTGTGTAGTGATAACCAGGGGTAGTTTACAACATAATTTATAAACCTCATAATAATTTAATGGCAAAAATACCCCTGATTATAACCTGGTTTTTAGACTAAGTTAGGCAATGTGATCAAAACGACAAGAAAAAGGAAAAGTCAGGACCCAGAGAAAAAAAAACTAGTACAAAAATAGTTTTTTGGTGCTAGGATTTATGCCTTTTTGAGAGCTTTTTGGGAAAGCACCAACAAATATACCACCAAATAATAGGATTTGTTGGTGCTACTCAATAAGAGCACCATTAAATCTCTAAACATACCACCAAAAAATCAATAATAGAAACCAAATCAGTCCACCATTAAATCTCTAAACACCATCAAAAAATCAATGATAGAAACCAAATTAGTCCATCATTAAATCTCTAAACACACCACCAAAAAATCAATGATAGAAACCATAAGTCTCTAACACGTATCAATATGCATTTACCACAGTTTGAACAAATGTTTTTTAGTTTTATTTTATTTTCAAAACATCCAAGATCTAATACAAAGGCAAATAAAACAAAAAACTATACAAACAAAAAATGTATAAAAACATAATGAAATAAAATTATATGTTCATAGGAATCTACAAAGAATGAGATACAAATATGATTTCTATAAAGCCATTTCCTAAAATTACAATTTAAACACATACAATCAAACCAAATCAACATAGTGTATAATTGTACATACTTGTCACTTTAAAGCATAAATGACGTCTATCGTCGTAATAGTTTTCCGGCGAATATCTTCGGTGTATTTGATGGCATCACGCATAAAATCATAAAGAAAGATCTTCAAAAATCTCGTGTCTCTTCGTAGATAAGGCCATTGATAAGCTTTACAACACATCGTCGGTTTCTTGATACTGTGGAAGTCGTTCCGGAAAACTTTTCGGTGATGCTTTGCTTCTCCTTAACATTTTTCTTTATCTAAAAAAGATTTTGATTTGAACATTTTGTACGTATATATGTGGGTATAAAGGTTGCGTTTTTAGGGGCTTAATTTGATCCGTTGATTGAATAGGATGAGAGCAATTAAAAACCATAGGTTTATGTTCCATGTGATGCCTAAAAAATGTTTTGATTGGTTTACTTTGTTTGTGCTATTAACAACTTCACCTTCAAAAAATCAATTGAATTGTGCTATTAACAACTTCACCCTCAAAAAAAATCAATTTAATAGAGCTGTATAACGTCTCGTGCTTTGTAATCTATTTTTTTGGTGGTGTGTTTATTTGTTAGTGTGTTATACTTTGTGCTTTGATTCTAAAACACCACCAAAAATTGAATTTGACACCACCAAAAAAATGGTTTTGTAGTAGTGAAACTATTTGGACTAAAATGACAATTTGGACAAAAACTTAGGGACTAAAATGGCAATTTACTCTTTGTAAAATGATTTTGTAGGGTAATTTTATTTACAAATGATCTTGTAATTGTAAGGTAATTTTGATTTTATAGGATACTTTTATTGAGTATCATAATTACTCTACAAATAATGTTGTAGGGTAATTTTGATTCTGTAGGGTAATTACGAGTAAAATAATTACGAAAATTTCATCGCGTTTCTTTTACCTTTTCATGCATTTCGTACGTCTTATACGATAAAGCCATTTGTACAGGATCTTTCCCCTTTAGTTAAAGTCTGTGGTGGTTTAATTAATTGATAATAAGATGTTTTCTAACTTTAAACATTTGCGAAGCAGGAAATATAACTGTAAAATAAATCATATATAGAACTCAAGAGCTATAACAAAACAAATCTTGCTCTACTAACTACAAAGATAAATGAACAAAATTAACGAGTGAGTAGGTTCGTTATTTACAAATTACAAAAATGTTAAATATACATCAACCGAGAAATCGGTTTGTTAGAATCCTATTCGAACACAAATAATGAGCAGAATAAACCCTAAACCCTAAAGCTAAACCCTAATGCTAAACCCTAAAGCTAAACCCTAATTCTAAACCCTAAAGCTAAACCCTAGTGCTAAACCCTAATGCTAAACCCTAAAGCTAAAACTAAACCCTAAAGCTAAACCCTTAATGCTAAACCCTAATGCAAACCCTAAAGATAAAGCTAAACCCAAAAGTTAAAGCTAAACCCTAATGCTAAACCCAAAAGCTAAACCCTAATGCTAAACCCTAAATATTATTGCTAAACCCTAATGCTAAACCCTAAACCATAAAGCTAAACCCTAAACCCTAATGCTAAACCCTAAATACTAATGCTAAACCCTAAATAACACTTATTTTTCAATTTTAAACATGTATATACATATATGTATAATTGACAATATGTAGAGGATCCTGTAAAAAGTGCTCAAAGTGTGAGAAGTGTATTATAACACTATATATAATATTATATAACACCATATAAACACCGTATAACAATATGTAACACCATATAATACCATATAACACTATGTAACACTATATATCATTATATAACAAATATAACACTATAGGTTGTATGATAGCATGTCTATGATAGATGTATAGTGTTATATTTGTTATATAATGTTATATAGTGTTACATAGTGTTATATGGTATTATATGGTGCTACATATTGTTATACGGTGTTTATATGGTGTTATATAGTATTATATATAGTGTTATAATACACTTCTCACACTTTAGGCCCTTTTTACACTATCCTTACCCATTGACAATATACATATATGTATAGTTAAAAGATTAACAATATACACATGTGTATAAATCCCAAAAAAAAAATTTAAAATAAAAATAAAAAATTAAATACTTAAAGAAAAAGCTGCGATTTTTACAAAAAAAAAATTGCATTTTTTTTACCCTTTTTTTTGTATTTTTTTGCTTAGGGAAAATGTGTGGTCCAGAATGCTTCTCAAGTTTCTCAATTAGCCTACTACTTCTTACATGATCCTTATCCTCTATATATATATATATATATATATAAGAGGTGATTTAATAATTACGTTTCACATTTAAAAATATAAAGGAAAACTAATAATTGATTGAATAATTATGTTTTGCGTTGAAGAATAAGTTGTAAAAACTATTTGCCTCCACAAGCACCAATAAACAATTAGTTCAACATACTTCCACTGTCTTTTTAGTTAAGGGCAAAATATCAAAAACAGAAATAGACTAATTCAACAAAACTATGAAAGACGTGAAAATATAAAAAAATACGATGGCATTATCGTAATTATTTACTCATACAATAATTATTAAAATTACCCTACAAATGATTTTGTATTGTAATTTTGTAAAAGAGTAAATTGTCATTTTAGTCTCTAAGTTTTTGTCCAAAATGCTATTTTAGTCCAAATAGTTTTTTTTTCTTCTCTTTGTTCTTGACTTTTCCATTTTGATCACATTGCCTAACTAAGTCTAAAAATCTGGTTATCATCAGGGATATTTTTGGCATAACTGTTGTGAAGTGATAACCAGGGGTAGTTTACAACATAATTTATAAACCTCATAATAATTTAATGGCAAAAATACCCCTAATTATAACCTGGTTTTTAGACTAAGTTAGGCAATGTGATCAAAACGACAAGAAAAAGGAAAGGTCAGGGACCCAGAGAAAAAAAAACACTAGTACAAAAACGGTTTTTGGTGCTAGGATTTATGCCTTTTTGAGAGCTTTTTGGGAGAGCACCAACAAATATACCACAAAATTATAGGATTTGTTGGTGCTACTCAATAAGAGCACCATTAAATCTCTAAACATACCACCAAAAAATCAATAATAGAAACCAAATCAGTCCACCATTAAATCTCTAAACACCATCAAAAAATCAATGATAGAAACCAAATTAGTCCATCATTAAATCTCTAAACACACCACCAAAAAATCAATGATAGAAACCATAAGTCTCTAACACGTATCAATATGCATTTACCACAATTTGAACAAATGTTTTTTAGTTTTATTTTATTTTCAAAACATCCAAGATCTAATACAAAGGCAAATAAAACAAAAAACTATACAAACAAAAAATGTATAAAAACATAATGAAATAAAATTACATGTTCATAGGAAGCTACAAAGAATGAGATACAAATATGATTTCTATCAAGCCATTTCCTAAAATTACAATTTAAACACATACAATCAAACCAAATCAACATAGTGTGACAACTGTGTTCTGTAATCGATGTACGATGTAAAACAATGATGATTATTAATAAAACAATGTGCTTTGGTGTTATTATATGTGTTTTGGTGTTATTATATGTGTAATTGTGTTTAGTGATTTTACAATTTGATTCGATTCTAATTTCAAGCTCTAAATCGCTTTCTGGAAGGTTATACGCAAACTGGTGCTTAAACGCAGTCAGTATAACGCGAAAAACACTCCGGAATAGTGACATAGGCTTAACATACCTTAAATAACCTCCACATAACTTAGAAATAAGTTTTGAATGGTTTGGTGTGTCGAAATCAACTTTGTTCGATCGCAGGGACTATTTGTGTCAAACTGCGAAACTATGCCGATTTGTATAGTAACGAACATTCCGGAACTTGATCATAAGTTAAACATACCCTAAATAACCTTTACATAGCTTAGAAATAGGCTTTTGAGGGGTTCGGTATGCTAAAATAAACTTTATGCTCATTCAGGGACTAAAAGCGTCAAAAAGTGCATAAGTTTGCATTTTCGCGCATAACTTACGTTCTGAATACATCCGGACATCCAAAAATTTATGTAAGCATTAAAATATTTTATTTTAGTGTTTGGCATGATAAAATTCCATTCTTCGCTTAATTTGGATCGTTTTTGCGTTCGTTACGACTTCCGTCGTAATTAAGCGAATAACGCAACCGTACGACCAAACGAACCGACATCCAAGATGTTTTTGAGCATATTTTCAGTTCCCTATACTCTAACTTTATTTTAGAGCCTTGAAATGGGGTTAACGAGGCTTAAAAGTGCCAAAAAATCAAGTTTTACAAGTGCAGGGACCATTTTTGAAATTTCTGGCAGATTCAATGAACCTAGTCCATTTTGAAGTGTTGATGGTTTTAACCCATGGTTTTGCAAAACCATGGGCTGGTATTCAATGAACATAGTCCATATTAGGGGCTCCCATGGTTTTAGAAAACCATGGGCACACATGTAAGGTCTAGATCAAAGCTCAGTTTTCGAGGAACGATCTTAACGGTTCTAGAAATCCTATATATACCCCATCCATTTCACTTCAAAACCCACAATTTGAAATCTGATTTATGCTCTCTAAGTGGAAGTATATGCTTCCTACCTGAGAGAAAAATCGGAATCAAATCTTGCGGGGACCTTCTGTAAGTGTTCTTTCGTTCTTTTCATTCGTTTTAGCGTTAAAGTCAAACTGCGTTTGACTTTCTGCATTGACCAGTTTATGGTCAATGTGAAGTTCGTTTGAACTTCATAACGTGAGTGTAATCACGTGAAGGTATGCTAAGCCTATGTCACTATTCCGGAGTGTTTGTCGCGTTATACTGACTGCGTTTAAGCACCAGTTTGCGTATAACATTCCAGAAAGCGATTTAGAGCTTGAAATTAGAATCGAATCAAATTGTAAAATCACTAAACACAATTACACATATAACAACACCAAAACGCATATAATAACACCAAAGCACATTGTTTTATTAATAATCATCATTGTTTTACATCGTACATCGGTTACAGAACACAGTTGTCATAGTCTCATCTAACTGATTATACAACATGATTAAACTTGTAGAGACATATAATACTTGTCATCGGACTAGTTAGACGTCTCGAACACGCGTTTGCGCGCACAACGCGTTAAAGTAGCATAAGCTACCTTAATGGGTCGCGATGGGTCGAAAGCACTTAGGTTAGGTTCCGATTTAGGATGTAGGCTTTGTTAAACCATATCACATGAGTTCCAACACTCATTTGGGTTGCAAGACCTCATTCTGTCCGATCTCCCGATTTAGGCGTCTATTGTTTGACTAGTGGTTCGATTACTAGGTGCTGCTTGATTTCTCTGGTTTACTCGAGTTTGTTGAAGTACTATTGATTGAGGATACCTTGCACTACATGTGAGTACATAATTCCCCTATTTTACTGTTTTCAATTGTTTTGGGGTGATTCATATGTACAAAATGTTTTCAAGGTTTAAACGATGATTTCAAAAACGAATAAAACGATTTATACTAAACTATTAACGATTTCGATAATGTGAACGAACTTGTTGGTTGTAGTTACATAACGAACGACATTCATTAGCATTGATCAAGCCGACCAGTATTAGGTTATGGTACCATAGGATATGACAAATCCCGTTATTGCACTATACCCATGGTTATGTGTGGGTGTTGTGGGTAACGACTGAATCTAATGATTGTTAACTTACCCTTTGGTGGTTTGTTAATGCAAGAACGAGTTGAACGATGAACGAGTCACAAAGGTTTGAATGTTATTAACGAGACGACCATATATAAGTTTTCACAATTAAAACGAGGACGATTTAAACGATCTAAACGAGTAAACGATTTGGGAACGATTTGTAAACGATTTGGAAACGATTTGGGAACGATTTGGAAACGATGTTAAACGATCTGGATAAACGATTGGTTTTTGGCTAGTGTTTGGATAACGGGACGGGTGTAATGTGGTGAAAACATGGTAGATACGCCGCTGGTACTTCTTATATATAAGTGTTTTCAACATATTACATACCGTGGCGTTATTTAGTTCACTTGGGTAAACGATATTGAAACGATGTCACCCAACGATGTTTTCGAAATAATATACGAGTATTATTAACGAGTTTTTACGAGATGTTTTACAAAATGGTTTTTCTAAAACAAAAGTGTTTTTGGGTTAAGAATCATGGCTACGAGATTTTATAAACGATAACCCATTTGGTTTGAGTTGGTTAATTATGTTGCAATACGCTTTTCAAAACGAGGTTTGTATTTTGACTCTTGAAGTCTAATAAAGTACTGCAACATGTAAACGAAGCCACGATTCCGATACTCTTATAAAACCTATGTACTCGCCAGCATTTCTTTGCTGACTTTGTTTTTACATATGTTTCAGGTGTTGTTGCTTGATTGACGTTCTAGGATGCATGCGTCACATAGGATCTGGAAGAGGCCTTAGTGACATAAAACGATGATAGTTGATATAAAACTTGTTTGTTATGTGTTAAAACAATGTTAATGCTTAATATTATCAATAAAACGAAACACTTTTTGTATCCATGGTTATGAAACGATAATTCTGTTACAACACTCCCCGACGTTTCCGCCACGCTTTGTTGTTTTACGTGGTCGGGGTGTGACACATAGTGTATAATTGTACATCCTTGTCACTTTAAAGCATAAATGACGTCTATCGTCGTAATAGTTTTCCGGCGAATATCTTCGGTGTATTTGATGGCATCACGCATAAAATCATAAAGAAAGATCTTCAAAAATCTCGTGTCTCTTCGTAGATAAGGCCATTGATACGCTTTACAACACATCGTCGGTTTCTTGATACAGTGGAAGTCGTTCCGGAAAACTTTTCGGTGATGCTTTGCTTCTCCTTAACATTTTTCTTTATCTAAAAAAGATTTTGATTTGAACATTTTGTATGTATATATGTGGGTATAAAGGTTGTGTTTTTAGGGGCTTAATTTGATCCATTGATTGAATAGGATGAGAGCAATTAAAAACCATACGATTATGATCCATGTGATGCCTAACAAAATGTTTTGATTGGTTTACTTTGTTGGTGCTATTAACAACTTCACCTTCAAAAAATCAATTTAATGGTGTTATTAACAACTTCACCCTCAAAAAATCAATTTAATAGAGCTGTATAACGTCTCGTGCTTTGTAATCTATTTTTTTGGTGGTGTGTTTATTTGTTAGTGTGTTATACTTTGTGCTTTGATTCTAAAACACCACAAAAAATTGAATTTGACACCACCAAAAAAATGGTTTTGTAGTAGTGAAACTATTTGGACTAAAATGACAATTTGGACAAAAACTTAGGGACTAAAATGGCAATTTACTCTTTGTAAAATGATTTTGTAGGGTAATTTTATTTACAAATGATCTTGTAATTGTAAGGTAATTTTGATTTTATAGGATAGTTTTATTGAGTATCATAATTACTCTACAAATAATGTTGTAGGGTAATTTTGATTCTGTAGGGTGATTACAAGTAAAATAATTACGAAAATTTCATCGCGTTTCTTTTACCTTTTCATGCATTTCGTACGTCTTATACGATAAAACCATTTGTACATGATCTTTCCCCTTTAGTTAAAGTCTGTGGTGGTTTAATTAATTGTTAATAAGATATTTTCTAACTTTAAACATTTGCGAAGCAGGAAATATAACTGTAAAATAAATCATATATAGAACTCAAGAGCTATAACAAAACAAATCTTGCTCTACTAACTACAAAGATAAATGAACAAAATTAACGAGTGAGTAGGTTCGTTATTTACAAATTACAAAAATGTTAAATATACATCAACCGAGAAATCGGTTTGTTAGAATCCTATTCGGCTCCTTGGCGCCAGAGGCAGTTCGGTTCTTGTCTAGAGTTCAGTGTGTGGTCCAGAGCAACTTTTCGACCCCTCAGGGGCGAGGCTTTGTTTTTAGTAGATTAGGGTTTTCTTATGTAAATTGCCCAAATTATTGGAATGAAAAAAAATATATATATATAATCAAAAAAAAAAAATCGTAAAAACATTTTTGGTGTAACAAACGACAACATGAATAAATATTAATTAACACTGTTTATATACAATCATCAATATTGAAAAACGAAACTGTTGGTTGTCAAAAGAAATGGTATTATTGGTCTCTCAAGGATAATGAACAGTTAGGTGATAGAAGTGTTAGATACATACTGTATATTACATTATTAATTACGTGTATACGTATAGATGGTAATGTAGAGACACATCTCAGTTTCAACATTTTAATGATAGAAGTGCATATGTGGCATGTTCAAACCCATGTACACAAAACTAAACCATTGTTTTCCTTAATAGACTCAAGTACCCAACATCATTTGTGTGCCAATTTCTTAATCGACAGCTAAAATCATAACTCAATATATTTATGTATATTGTATATATACTTAGTGTGAGGTTCATTAGGGAACACTAAAAAAGTGAGTAACAGCGGGGAACCGACTCAAACGAACTCCGATTGGACTCATTCCAGCGACGTTGGAACCGTCTCGTCGAACCCTAACTAGGATCTCTTAACCCTAAACCCTAAATCATAACCCCTAAACCCTAAATATATTAGGGTTCGATGAGCTGGTTCCAACGCCGCTGGAATGAGTCTAATCGGAGTTCGTTTGAGCCTGTTCCCCGCTGTTTTAGTGTTCCACAATGAACCTTCCCCTATATACTTAAATGTTTAAATAAAAGATAATCAAGGACATGCTTAAATGATTATAAGTTATACAAACATTATTGTAAATTACTATTTTCCAAGTTGTATGATCATCCAAGTGCCAAACACGAACAATACAAGATTTAAGTCTTGAAGTGGGAATTTCACACAGTAGTATTCAATTTAGTTTGTTGGTATCATACTTTTACTTTATTCTTCATTTGTCCAATTGTCCTATCTAGTGGCCGCTATGATGATGTGTGAGGAGGACCTCCGCACAAGGCCCGTAATTTCGAGTGGCACGTGCCACGCGGTTTAAAAAAATCCACTATATATATGTTATTTTTTTTAATAGTAACACATATCAATTCCGATATACGCCTATTTACAAATCATTTTTATGGTTTAGAATTTAGCCCACTTGGCATTAGGTTTATTGGACCCAATACTAATTTGATTTTTATTAAATATTAATAAAACATTATTGAAGGACACATTTTTTCGAGTTCGAACAGGGTACGTGAATTTTCATGGACGCCTCTGGTCCTATCTTTATTGCTACATTAATATTTTTTTTTAAATAATTATTCACTTTTACAAAAGAAAATATATGATACACTAGTTTTCTTGTTTTATCCCTAAATTATTATTGTAATCGTTGGAATGACCCACTTGATAGAGGCACATGCCTCTTAAAGGAAAAATCTCATATTCAAACCTGAGCAAAAGAGAATAATTTAAAATTATTGGTACAAAGAAGTAACATTTGCCGTTTCAAAAAACATTATTATTGTAATCATAAGCTTTAATATTTTTGGTGTAACAAATCAGTATCAAAGAGTGTAGTAAGGTGTTGTCCCTTCAAGTGGTGCGGGTTTTAATGCCGTAAAAGGCATTTGTATATAAATTTTAGGAGAAGATTTAGTGGTTTGTGTAAGTTTGACTTTAAAAAAAATTATAAACTTTAATGCAAAGGTAATATTGACATTTGTTAACTTAATTTGGGTACAAATTACAGATATCTTAGACTGTTTTTCTTTCAACTTTTGAGCAATAAAAATGGAGGTACAGAGTAATAATGAGTTAAATTGTTCAAAACGAGCTTAATTTTTAGTAGTTATGATTAGGATAAAGGTTATATAAATTCAATTTTTGTCTCGTTTTAACAATGGTATCAAGGTGTTCATTATTTGAGCAATAAAAATGGAGGTAGAGAGTAATAATGAGTTAATTGTTCAAAACGAGCTTAATTTTTAGTAGTTATTATTAGGATAAAGGTTATATAAATTCAATTTTTGTCTCGTTTTAACAATGGTATCAAGGTGTTCATTAAGGTGTAGTCCCTCTTAAGTGGTAAGGTTCAAACCTCATTGTGAGCAAAATTAAGTATTTAAAGGCATGTTAGTTTGGCGTAAAAAAAATATGATTATGTAATTATAGGATTGCGTGGTATTTTCCAGTTTCATCATACTGATTAATGATTAATTGGTTCCTTGGATATAATTAAGTTTGGACTAGAGTTTTGATATCATATCTAATATTAGAGTTTCGATTGGGGTTTACACACAATTTTATGATTTTGGGTTTGAGATTATAATACACACAAACATACACAAGGAATTCCAAATATACAAAGGTGTAACACAAGTTGACTCGCTCTATCCTTTTAATTTATTATCACTATCAAGGATATATATAAAGTATCCCAAAAATGCTTGTGAGATGGGTATTTACAGGGGATCAAAACATAAAATGGACCAACACTATCCCAATTAGCAACTCTACTGACTAAAGGTATCTTGTGAAAACAAACACCTTAAAACAAATGAGGTGTATAATCAACTCTAGTGACTAAAATAGGTTTAACTCTACGAGTTAACCAAAGCTATAATGAATGTTGTTTCAATCATCAATGATCCCCTTAAACAGGGTCAATGAATATGATGAGTTTGTCAGATCTATAGCGCTATAATTTATTATAGTTGTCTTGATCAAAATTAATGATAGTATTGTATCTCACGTTAGTTCACAAGGTAATGTTTAAGACAAGAAGTATAAAGATAATATGTTATGGCATTATTGCAAATGTTTAAGTATACATGTATTAACCAAACGTTTAAAAGCAAAAAAAAACGAGTTAAATGCCATTTTAGTCCCTGTAGTTTGGGCCATTTTGTCAGTTTAGTCCAAATGTTTCATTTTTCGTCTGTGGGTCCAAAAAGATTTCACTATTGCCATTTTAGTCAACTGTGTTAACTTCATCCATTATTTCTGTTAACAAGAAGGACAATTTGATAATTTTATAAGGCCGAATTGACCTTCTAGAATCCATTTAATACCAGGAACCGCACCGATTGCCAAAGCACCTTACCATTTGGCACCTGCAGAACTGCAAGAATTGAAGAAACAATTAGACGAATTGCTAGAAAAATGATTTATACAGCCAAGTTCGTCACCATGGTGAGCGCCGATACTGTTCGTTAAAAAGAAGGACGGATCAATGCGTATGTGCATTGACTACCGTGAATTAAACAAAGTCACGATTAAGAACCGATACCCATTACCAAGAATCGATGATCTGTTTGATCAACTACAAGGAGCTCGATTTTTCTCTAAAATCGATTTAAGGTCAGGATATCATCAATTAAAGGTACAGGAAGAGGACATTCCTAAGACCGCTTTTAGAACGATGTATGGCCATTATGAATTTACTGTCATGCCATTTGGTTTAACCAATGCCCCAGCTGCATTTATGGACATGATGAACCGAATATGTAAGCCATATTTGGATAAATTTATAATTGTCTTTATAGATGATATTCTAATTTACTCTAAGAGTAAAGAGGAACATGCAAAGCATTTGCACGCACTTTTAAGTTTACTAAGAAAGGAAAAGCTTTATGCTAAATTTTCATAGTGCGAGTTTTGGTTAGAACAGGTAGAGTTTCTCGGACACCTAGTCAATCATGAAGGAATTCATGTGGATCCAACAAAAATCGAGGCGATTACTAAATGGAAAACCCCTGAATCACCAACCGAGGTTAGAAGTTTCTTAGGATTGGCTGGTTATTATAGAAGATTTATTCGAGATTTTTCTAGAATAGCCATTCCCTTAACTAAGCTAACCTGTAAATCTGTTAAGTTTGAATGGGGATTAAAACAAGAAGAAACATTTAGAATTCTTAAGCATAAATTAACCCATACACCCATATTAGCGTTACCAGAAGGAACTGAAGACTTTGTAGTCTATTGTGACACTTCTAAATTAGGTTATGGATGTGTATTGATGCAACGTCAAAAGGTTATAGCTTACGCCTCTAGACAACTTAAGAATCATGAAGAGAATTATTCAACACATGATCTAGAATTAGGAGCTATAAATTTTGCTCTTAAGATTTGGAGACATTACCTTTACCGTAGTAAGTTTTCCATATTTACTGATCATAAGAGTTTAAGGTATGTTTTCGAACAGAAAGAGTTGAATATGAGACAAAGACGCTGGATGGAGATGCTTAGTGATTATGATTGTAATATCCAGTATCATGAAGGAAAGGCAATTGTAGTTGCTGATGCTTTAAGCCGAAAGTATCATGAAAAGCCAAAAAGGGTACGTTCTCTTAAATTAAATCTTCAAGTAGATTTAAATGATCAGATAAGAGAAGCACAAGAATCAGTAATCAAGGATGATACTGAAAAATTAAAAGGTGTGCTAAAGGAATTAGAACAAGGAACAGATGGAATTTGGAGATTCCATGAAAATAGAATGTGGATACCTAAATTAGGAAACCTACGTCATCATATATTAGAAGAAGCCCATAAATCTAAATATACGATGCATCCAAGAAATGATAAAATGTACCAGGATTTAAGGAAGAATTTCTGGTGGATAGGAATGAAAAAGGACATAGCAGCCTATGTTTCTAAATGTTTAACTTGTTCACAAGTCAAAGCTGAACACCAGAAACCCTCAGGATTTCTACAACAATTAGAAATACCAATATGGAAATGGGAATTAATAACAATGGATTTTGTTACTAAATTACCCAAAACAAAGAAAGGTAATGATACAATCTGGGTGATTGTAGATAGGCTAACCAAGTCAGCTCATTTCCTACCAATGAAGGAAACTTTCAGTATGGAACATGTCACACCCCAACCAATGGCGGAAACATCGGGATGAGACGAAGTGTGAAGATTGCTCGAGACATCATAACACTATTTGCGACAATATTTAAATAATTCCAATTTCATTCCATAACTTCAAATTGTCAACAATTCATAATTTCAAATAGCAACAAGTTCCAAAAGAAGTACATAACGACATAATCAAAATTGATACATCATATTAAACCTAAACGTCTAAATGTGTATCTAGGCATCATCACTACTTCATTTCGTAGCATCGTCATCATCAACCTGTAACATGTTTAAAATACAATTCAATGCAAAAGCAAAGGCGAGTATACAAGTTTAAGTATATGTATAAGCGTAAAAATGTTTAAAACGAATCCACATGGCAACTTTGTTAATACAAGATCTAACATGGCATGCAATATTTCTAGCCAAACCAATGTTTACGCAAGATGTTTAATACATTCAACATGACCCGAGTATAAAGGGGGCGGTGCGTTACTCCTATAGCGCTATACATGTCAAATGGAGGCTTGTGAAGCTAATGACTAAAACATATTACATAAGTATCACCCATGTAAGCATCAAGTATTATAGCATAGTATTCATGTATAAGGATTGTTTTGTGTATTGCAAAAGTATAAGTGTAAGTGTGTTTGAATAAGGTAACATGTTACACCCCAAAAGTGATAAAAGAAAAAGGGGGAAAATACGAGTATACTCACAAAGTTTGCATATGCTTTCCAATTATCCAATTATTGACGAGTTGATGAGGTTAAAAGATTGAATGCGTAAGGGTTAAGGTTCAAGTAGGTTTAGGGTCGAGATTCGGTATTTAAAACATCATAAAAATAAGATATGAGTCCAACATGTGAAAATAATTATCTTCAACACTTAACACTTGTATGACACTTGGTAACCACAAGGGTTATGATAATGTTTTCATGAGTTGAACACCCATAAGAATCACAACAAGGTTTTGGTTTTAGATGGTGTTCTACTACTTTAACATATAAACACAAGTTCAACATCAAAGGTTCGAATGAGTATATATACATATTTAGGTTAAGTGTTACATATTCTTTAGTCCAATAATTCAAGTAGGAGGTAGGAGATTAAATCTCCATTTAGGCACCTCGAGTAGTCATGGATGTCAAGTACGGGGTAGGAAGAACTAGCTTCCGTTTAGGGACCCCTTGAATGTTCACCACTACACTTGATGTAAAAACAACCAAGGAGGGTCATGAACTAAGGTAAACACAATAATATAACAAGCTATACTAAGAGAAATCATCAAACCATGTGAGGATTTTATGTTGGAACAACCCAAGTTGTTCCATAATCACTCTTCATCAAAGCATAAGTTTGAACATGATTTGTGGGTCAAAAATACCCTAACAAAACAGAAAGTATTTGAGGTTTTAACCTCTGATTTATAGTGTCTCAACCATGTTTTTAAGCTTAACCAACCATAAGAGAGGTTGTAAGCATTAGGACATTGGTGTGAGATGTGTTAGACACAAGTTGGATGAAGTTTAAACAAGTTTGTAAGAACATAAATCAAAACAGAAAGTTTTGGATCATTTCAGGGGATTTCCAGATCTGATTTCTCCAAGGAGAAGTCAAGGAATCATACCCTATGATTATCCAAGCAATTAGGAAGAAGAATCAAGTGATTTCATTAAGAAATGAGCAAGTTATGCTCACTTTTGTGCAAGGTTATGAATCTGCCCGAAAATGCAACTTTGCTACTGATTTGAGAGAGTATTTGGAGTGATTTGAGAGTGTTGAAAGTGTAGAAAGGTGAGGAGAAGGGTTGTATTTATAGTGGAAGAGGTTGGTGGTGATTGGAGGTGCTTAGAGGTGGATTAGAGGTGATTGGGTGAGTTTAAGTGTTGGGATTTTGTGCCAATTCGCGTAGATAATCATCTGCTGTGTTTTTTTTTTTTGCGAAACTGAAGGCCATGCGGCCCGCATGAGGTTTCATGCAAGTCAAAGCGGGCCGCCCGGGGTTGGGTTATTGGTTATAAGTTTCAAAAATTACACTTTAGCCCCCAGACTTGTTTATTTTGATGTTTTTGGGACTTTAAGGACCATTCTTGCCATAAAAGCATGTTTTAAGGTAAGTTCAAGTACGAGAAGTATAAACCAAGTATAATTGAGTGTAAAGTATCATAATCAAGCGTCGTTTACGTTCAAAACATGTTTAGGGCGTAAGTTTCATGTATTTACAAGTTTAGCACATTGTTTCCAAAAATTACGATTAAGTACCAATTGTTCCACGAAATTGAATGTATGAGACTATATAAAGTATGTGTATCATGTAATTAACAAAATACGAGTTTAAATCATAATCCAAGTCTCGGATTTTACATCGTTTTTAAATAAAAGGACGATTACAAGACTTACGAAGTTTCCAAAAATAGTTTTACAAACGATGGTTACTTAATTATAGAAAGTATGAAAACGCGGGGCGTTACAGTCTCCCCTCCTTTAGGAAATTTCGTCCCGAAATTTATTCAAGAGGTAGACTCGAAGAGTTTTAGCAAAATGTGAGACTTGAAATTTTGAAACGTTTTTGAAAGGCACAAAACTTAGGAGGATGACAAGGTAAATTTGTGAGTGAGTTCATTGTTTAAAAAGAGTTGAGGTATCTAACATAGTTGAAAACATGTAGGTGCGTATATAGGTGCAGTGAGTCTAAGCAAGTTTGAGTAACTTGAATTGGCGACGTATATAAAAAAGTGACGTATTAAGAAAGAAGATGTTTGACAAACGGTTTGTGTTTTGATGGGACGTGGTAACGAAATCACATTTGTAGAAGATTGTTTATTGAGTGAAACGAGAAGGTCTGGCACTTTAAATAAAGCTTTAAAGGTATACTAAGTATAGTCACACGAGAATCCAGAATAGGGAGGCTATTTTATAGGTAACGTGGCAAGTTAGGACTCGAATGTTTAGACAAGTTTCATGGCGGAAGAGGTTTGTATGAACTAAAAGGATAAGGAGAATGATACGAGTGTAGAATGAACGAATGACTCTTAAAGAGTGCGGGTATAAGAATAGCATAAGTGTTGGATAGATGAACGTAGTGTGTTAAGGATGAAGTCTCGTCATGGATAATCGGATACAATGCGTTTGTGAGTTGTGTGAATTTTATTAGGTCCAAAAGGTCTGCAAAACATTGAATTTCTCATGGCACGTTTTACGAAATTTGGTAATAGAGTGAAAACACTTATATATAGGAAGTACCAGCGGCGTATCCACCATGTTTCGACCATGTTACGTCCGTTTCGTATCCGGTGTCATGTTACGTTCTGTGTCTTACCATACACGGTAGTACACTCTATGGTTCTCATACGCCTATCACTATAATCCCGTGTGCACCCGTGATTATATTGATCGTCGCCTGATCCGCATAGCTTGTACTAGTCGTGTATGAATTAGGGTATCCATAATTTGAAAATTAAGAATGTGCACGTGCAAGAATGTAGCGTGTAAGCAAGTCTATGTTTAAGTATATATAGGACCCACGCAAGCGAATCCCTCGGATTACGCTCGCGTATAGGTACGAATGTATGGATCATGAGTATGAATGAAAGTGTGAGCATAAGTATAAGTTTAGGTATGAATAAGCACGCAAGTATGTGTATCGACATAGCACGTACTAGTAGTATGTGTATATGTATAAGCACACAACGTATGAATATAAGTGAAAACATGAAATATATGAGTATAGGTAAAATCATGAAGCGTATGAATATAAGTAAAACATGAAACGTATGAGCATACGTATGAATACGATTAATAGTATAGGCATAGAACGTATGAATGTAAGTGTAGGTACGAATATTTAAATTTACGTATATAGTGTATGTTGGAACATCACGGATTTAGGTGTACAAAATCGTCCAAAAGGTTAAGTATGTAAATACGAATGATTATAAGTGAATTGTTGCGTTAAAACGACTAAAACGTGTAGGACGATACGTGGGTATAGTTGTTAAATGAAACGTTGAGTTTATCGTATCAAAATTTGATTGAGCTTGGTTTGAAAGGTAGGATATAGTTGCATATGTAAAAGGATATAAGGTACTCATTGGTTAAGCCCAATGCATTTTGTAATAAATGGAAATGCTGCTTTTGTTTTAAAAGAGTTTACGAGATCCAAGGATGGTCGGTCTCCAAGAAGTCTTCTTGCCCACGTGTTTTGTAAATTGGTGTAAGAAAGTTTTCAATCAAAAGTAATTTCATTTCATTAGACAAGAAGTTGTGAATTTAGGAGGTTCTTGTGAAAACGAGGATCCTTTAGAAAAGAGTTTTAGCAAAAGGACTTTGTGATTGTTAAAAGTTCTAACAAATGATTTGTTGATGTGAAAAGAATCTTTGGTAAAACGATCTTATAACATCCATAAGATCTTATAGGTGTAAAAGAAAGGTTGGTTTGATCCTCCGATTGAGAATGAAAATCTTTAGTTTGGTGATATATATCATGAGTGCGTTTTAGTGATTAAGTCGAATATGAAGTTCATGGGCAAGAGATTTGTTTGACCAATTAAAGTGATGGGTAGCATTTCGTAAGGTTTGGAAATTTGTGTAGTAAAACGTTTAAGATAAGTTAAGAATCCGTGTATGTGAGTTAGGTAAAAATAGGTCGTAGGATAGAAAGTATGCTTGACAAAACAATGTATTTTGAAATCGTACACGTATGTATTTTGAATAATGATCAATAATTTAGATATAAACATGATCGAGTTTGCATAATAAGATATTTTGAAGAGGCGTTTTGGTAACGATCACCTAGGTAAGGGAATCACCCCTAACTCGTTGGTGAGGTCGTTTTAAGAAAAGGGGAGTGGAGTTAATCATCAAGGTAAGGAAATCACTCCTATCTCGAGGATATGTCTCCACTTGTCGTTACAAGGAATATGAATTTAAACTACATGAAATCTTGCATATGTATAAATGTATGGAAAAGGTTCAATATGTTGTGTGTGTGAGAAGAAAATATCGAAAGTAAATTCGAATTTGAAAGATTGCATCGCGCAAAATAAATAGTAAAACACGTTTGATTAAAATTCGGATGGTTCCAAAACGGAACCTTTGACTAACCAAAGTAGTCGAAAAGTCTTTCGAACTTGAGGAGCATGCTTTGGCCTAATAGGTGAAATACTCTCGCCGACAAGTCGGTTGACGGTATTTACCCTTCCAGTTACTACATGTCCCCAATTCAATTGAAATTTCGAGACTTGGCGGGATTAATGAAAATCAAGGAGTGGAACTAGTCGACAAGGTGCGGGTTTCACCCCTAACTTGGCGATTTAGTATCCTAGGTGTGGTTGGTACTCGTCGGGTCAAAATTTGATTTCAACACTTTGACGAGGGTCCACTAGAATTTCAAATTTGAATTTCTCCATCAAGGTGAGGATTTCACTCCTAACTTGGTGGTGAATTTCGTGTAAGAAAAGAAAAGTAGAAGGATCGAGAGTCATTCACCAAATTGTGGGTTTCACGCCTATTTTGGTGAATTCGTCTCGCTTGTGTATTACGAGTGTTTGTGAATTTAGAATAGTCGAGTAAAATGTATGTGGAAAAGCGTATATTGAAGATTAAACAAACAAGTATAAACATGTCAAGAATGGCACATAAAGAATGACATATTAAAACAAATATTAACACACAACAAAACATGTATTAACACATAGGAATAGCATATGAAGTATGATACATAAGGATAAAATGACATATATGTTTATAAGGCTCAAAGAGAATAAATAAGAAACACATAAAGTGGCATGCATGAAGTTTCAAGTAAAACATACGAATAAAGCTCTAGAACTATAGACTAGGTTAAAGCATTCCTACTTTTCCTAATTCCCTATAGTTATGGCTCTGATACCAATCTGTCACACCCCAACCAATGGCGGAAACATCGAGATGAGACGAAGTGTGAAGATTGCTCGAGACATCATAACACTATTTGCGACAATATTTAAATAATTCCAATTTCATTCCATAACTTCAAATTGTCAACAATTCATAATTTCAAATAGCAACAAGTTCCAAAAGAAGTACATAACGACATAATCAAAATTGATACATCATATTAAACCTAAACGTCTAAATGTGTATCTAGGCATCATCACTACTTCATTTCGTAGCATCGTCATCATCAACCTGTAACATGTTTAAAATACAATTCAATGCAAAAGCAAAGGCGAGTATACAAGTTTAAGTATATGTATAAGCGTAAAAATGTTTAAAACAAATCCACATGGCAACTTTGTTAATACAAGATCTAACATGGCATGCAATATTTCTAGCCAAACCAATGTTTACGCAAGATGTTTAATACATTCAACATGACCCGAGTATAAAGGGGGCGGTGCGTTACTCCTATAGCGCTATACATGTCAAATGGAGGCTTGTGAAGCTAATGACTAAAACATATTACATAAGTATCACCCATGTAAGCATCAAGTATTATAGCATAGTATTCATGTATAAGGATTGTTTTGTGTATTGCAAAAGTATAAGTGTAAGTGTGTTTGAATAAGGTAACATGTTACACCCCAAAAGTGATAAAAGAAAAAGGGGGAAAATACGAGTATACTCACAAAGTTTGCATATGCTTTCCAATTATCCAATTATTGACGAGTTGATGAGGTTAAAAGATTGAATGCGTAAGGGTTAAGGTTCAAGTAGGTTTAGGGTCGAGATTCGGTATTTAAAACATCATAAAAATAAGATATGAGTCCAACATGTGAAAATAATTATCTTCAACACTTAACACTTGTATGACACTTGGTAACCACAAGGGTTATGATAATGTTTTCATGAGTTGAACACCCATAAGAATCACAACAAGGTTTTGGTTTTAGATGGTGTTCTACTACTTTAACATATAAACACAAGTTCAACATCAAAGGTTCGAATGAGTATATATACATATTTAGGTTAAGTGTTACATATTCTTTAGTCCAATAATTCAAGTAGGAGGTAGGAGATTAAATCTCCATTTAGGCACCTCGAGTAGTCATGGATGTCAAGTACGGGGTAGGAAGAACTAGCTTCCGTTTAGGGACCCCTTGAATGTTCACCACTACACTTGATGTAAAAACAACCAAGGAGGGTCATGAACTAAGGTAAACACAATAATATAACAAGCTATACTAAGAGAAATCATCAAACCATGTGAGGATTTTATGTTGGAACAACCCAAGTTGTTCCATAATCACTCTTCATCAAAGCATAAGTTTGAACATGATTTGTGGGTCAAAAATACCCTAACAAAACAGAAAGTATTTGAGGTTTTAACCTCTGATTTATAGTGTCTCAACCATGTTTTTAAGCTTAACCAACCATAAGAGAGGTTGTAAGCATTAGGACATTGGTGTGAGATGTGTTAGACACAAGTTGGATGAAGTTTAAACAAGTTTGTAAGAACATAAATCAAAACAGAAAGTTTTGGATCATTTCAGGGGATTTCCAGATCTGATTTCTCCAAGGAGAAGTCAAGGAATCATACCCTATGATTATCCAAGCAATTAGGAAGAAGAATCAAGTGATTTCATTAAGAAATGAGCAAGTTATGCTCACTTTTGTGCAAGGTTATGAATCTGCCCGAAAATGCAACTTTGCTACTGATTTGAGAGAGTATTTGGAGTGATTTGAGAGTGTTGAAAGTGTAGAAAGGTGAGGAGAAGGGTTGTATTTATAGTGGAAGAGGTTGGTGGTGATTGGAGGTGCTTAGAGGTGGATTAGAGGTGATTGGGTGAGTTTAAGTGTTGGGATTTTGTGCCAATTCGCGTAGATAATCAGCTGCTGTGTTTTTTTTTGCGAAACTGAAGGCCATGCGGCCCGCATGAGGTTTCATGCAAGTCAAAGCGGGCCGCCCGGGGTTGGGTTATTGGTTATAAGTTTCAAAAATTACACTTTAGCCCCCAGACTTGTTTATTTTGATGTTTTTGGGACTTTAAGGACCATTCTTGCCATAAAAGCATGTTTTAAGGTAAGTTCAAGTACGAGAAGTATAAACCAAGTATAATTGAGTGTAAAGTATCATAATCAAGCGTCGTTTACGTTCAAAACATGTTTAGGGCGTAAGTTTCATGTATTTACAAGTTTAGCACATTGTTTCCAAAAATTACGATTAAGTACCAATTGTTCCACGAAATTGAATGTATGAGACTATATAAAGTATGTGTATCATGTAATTAACAAAATACGAGTTTAAATCATAATCCAAGTCTCGGATTTTACATCGTTTTTAAATAAAAGGACGATTACAAGACTTACGAAGTTTCCAAAAATAGTTTTACAAACGATGGTTACTTAATTATAGAAAGTATGAAAACGCGGGGCGTTACAGAACAGTTAGCTAAATTATATGTAAATGAAATTGTTTCTTTACATGGAATACCTTTATCAATTGTTTCTGATAGAGATAGCCGTTTTACTTCTCATTTTTGGTCTAGTTTCCAAAAAGCAATGGGAACCAAATTGAATCTAAGCACAGCTTATCATCCTTAAATGGATGGATAAAGTGAAAGGACAATTCAGATAATGGAAGACATGCTTAGAGCTTGTGTAATTGATTTCGGAGGTAATTGGGACGATCACTTACCTTTAATAGAATTTTCTTATAATAATAGTTATCACACAAGTATCAATGCTGCACCATTTGAAGCACTTTATGGACAAAAGTGCCGAACCCCAGTCTGTTGGGCAGAAATTGGGGAAAAGCAACTATCTGGACCTGAGATAGTGCAGGAAACAACTGACAAGATTATTCAAGTCAAGGAACGACTGAAAGCAGCACGTGATCGACAAAAGAGCTATGCTGATAACCGACGCAAACCCTTGGAATTTCATGTAGGAGATAAAGTATTGTTAAAAGTCTCTCCTTGGAAAGGAGTGGTAAGATTCATAAAAAGGGGAAAGCTAAGTCCCAGGTATATTGGACCTTTTGAAATTATTAGAAGAATAGGACCTGTAGCCTATCAGCTACAATTGCCAGAGGAAATGGCAGGAATACATGATGTATTTCATGTATCTAATCTCAAGAAATGCTTAGCTGATGAATCACTAATAGTACCTCTTAAGGATATAGAGGTAAATGAACAACTTAAATTTGTAGAAAGGCCTCTACAGATGGAAGACAGGAAAGTCAAAAATCTCAAGCATAAGAGACTAGTTTTGGTCAAAGTAAAGTGGGACTCCAAAAGAGGACCCGAGTACACATGGGAGCTTGAATCAGAAATGCAAAAGAAATATCCACAATTATTCCAGTAGATCTCGAGGACGAGCTCTAAAACAAGGTGGGGAGGATGTAACAACCCTCAAAGAAACCGACACCTCAATTTTTTTTCCGACACCCTAATATATTTTAAAATATCCCAATATGTCAAAAAATACACCCCATACGTGAAAACGGGTCTCGAATACATTAAATAGTATTAAAAATAATTAAAAACTAAAATTTTAAAGTTGAGGCGGGCCGTGTAAAGGACCTCTAACCCTTACGCGGGCCGCGACAACTTAAAGGTCCAGCGATCTCCGGTATTGACACGTGTCACGCAACGTGTTGAACCTAGTCATGACCCGGATCAGCTACTCCTAGACCCCTACGCCACGCGGGCCGCGTAAGCCTTTGCTTACCTTTACGAGGGCCGCGAGAAGAACAGATTTCAGCACTATAAATAGAACGCATCGGATTTCATTTCAATTCGTTCACTTTCTTTCTGTATCTCGACTTTCTGAAGATATAGCCATAATATTCAAGTAGTATACTCTCTAATTAGCGAGGTTCTGCTCCGTTGTAAGTATTATAACCCCAGTTTCGTATTAGATACGCTACCCGATTGATTTAGGGTTCCGTAACAACTGTCGTGGTTCTGCCCGACGTAGTTGTTGGAATACCGTCTCGGGGAGGGTATCATTAATATATTCAAAGGGTTATTATACTAACCTATGTACATTTGTGAAAATTATAGATTATTCCCAGGAAACCCTTACGCGAAGTCTAAGATAGCAATGTGAGTTTATCCAATTTTTGTTAAACTTTTTGTAATATTTTACAAAACCTTAATGCTTTACAATATGATTAAGCGGTGAATGAGTCTTTGAAGTTCTTCAATTACTGCCGGTATGTTGGGGTATTGTATACAAAATGTGGAACACGTTACCATTGGACAACGAGTTAGCCAATGTGTAATATGACCCACCAGTTAGGATTGACAGTACTGAATGAGTAATTGTGTAGAAATAAACAATGTGATCGCTCTCAATACTGTGTTAATTGATAAAATGTTTCTTGATTAAACTGGGATTCACTCACTAGTATTTTCCACTGACAAATGTTTTTAAAACGCGTTTCAGGTAACACAATGTGACAACCAATTAGTAAAAAGCCAGCTGGAGAGCACTGAAGGCTTGGAAAAAATGTGGCTATAAAAGTTACCTAAAAGACGATGTTTTAAATTCAATAAAATAGGGTTCATCCCTATAAACATGTTGTAATAAGAAACTTGAGTTTTACCCATGTGGTTATTAATATCAAATAAGGTGGTTTTACTCTGATAAACATTTCCTAACTACGGTCCTGATGTAATTTCCGCTGCCAAATTAACCAACGGATACCACCGAAATTTTGAGTTCGCGTCCGCCCGTTCCCGGGACAGATAAAGGATCGGGGGTTGCGACACAGTAACCCTTCTTTAACTTCCCTCAACTATCTTATAGGATAGAATTCAGATTTTTAGATGACATGTTATTAGTTTGTTGAAAAGATACATTTGAAAGGTTCTAATAGAAGTGTTGTGTTAAAAAAGGAAATAATATAATCTCACTTTTCTAGATAGTTAAGATTGAACGTTGTGGAGCTGCTAGCGGGTGGTGTTAGCCACGTCGATGCGTAGCTGGCTCGCGAACACCGCAACGGTGTGCCGCTAGCGGGGGCGCGAGCGATGGCTCTTGAGCATGGTAGCGAGAGATATATGACTTTTGGGGCACGGGGAAGGCCAAACTAGCCGTTGGGGGGGGGGGGGGGGTTATCCGTTGCGAGTGATGGCTCACCTGGACCACAATAGGGTTAGGTGGCCAGGGGTTTTATCCAGTACCCAGTCAGCGCTAGATGAAGCGATATTACATGATGAATTCGGGTGCTCACCTGAACCACAACGAGTAGTCTAAGGGGGTGTTTGTTTTTTGTGAAAAGCACTTCTGAACCTCTTATCTCTGCCCCATGCAGACGAAGCGCAGACGTTTGAGTCTGCAGAGTGTTTGTTTTTTAGAAGTGATTTCATTAAAAAAGTTCTTCTAGACCTCTTCTTCAAACAGACCTGGACTCCTCTCTTCAAAGCTCTTCTCCTCATCTGCTCTTTCAAAACACAATAAACCCTAGCTCCTCCCAGCCGACACCACATCTCCCCTCCGCAACACCACATCTCCGTTACCCCCCACCTCCGGTTGACCCGACGTCACCTCCCCCACCTCCGATTAATAAAACTACCAAAACTCGCATGTTTTATCTCTGGGAATCGGAGTTTTGAATGGCCAAATCTGGAAAGATTAGTGATAGAGGACTGCTCAACCATGAAAATGTTCTCTTTGGTAGGCCAGATTGTTCCTAAGCTAAACACGATTGAGGTAGATATTTCGAATTTTATTCAATTAGATTTTTTACTCTTGTTTTTTTCATGGTTTGATGATTCTACATTGATTTCAAATCAAGAAAAATGACTTGTTTGATTACATAAAGTCAACTCAGAGGAGTATTACTTTAATGGTTTATCACTTTAAATAATTGATTTCAGTTTTAATTTGATCAAATTTTCCTTTGCAACCATATGGATTTATGTGGATGTAGATTATTGTTATTTATTTGGTTTAACTTGTTGAAATGATTCAATAATTAGGGCTTTGTTATTGGATGAAAATTAGGGTTTATGCCATGGTTTTATTTTTAATTGCATTTTTTTCATAGTTTTTAAAATTGTTTTTTGATGGGTTTATAGGCATAATGCATATTTTTTTGGTGGCTAGAAATGATCTAAAAAATGAAAGCCAAGGACCTCCACCTCGTAAGCATGGAGATAACAAACCAACTGTAGATTTTTTTTGGGTTCAGAAAAGAAGTGATTTAAACAGATTTGTTACCCAAAAAGGGACATAAATGCATACAAAACTTTCTATCAGATACCAGGTTAGTTCTTAAATGCTTTGTTTAGTTATAGTTTTATAAATGAGGGAACGAATTTTTGTGCCAATTTGATTGTTATCGGTTTTGTTTATGGTGATGTTTGTTATGAAACACTTCTGAGAAAACAAACAGTCTTCTTCTTACAGACTGCAGAGGTTTGGTCCACCTCTTCTGCTATAGAGGTCTGCAGATGTGGTCCGCAGACTGCATACGCTTTACCTCTGAAAAAACAAATAGCACCTAAGAGAAGAGATAATTGAGAGAAAGATAATGGATTTGAATCACAAGTGATGAAAGCTTGACACTCTTGAATTAGCTGTGATTCTTGGAGGCGTCAATATATGACAATGTGTTTTTGAGTGCTTTACATGTCAACGATTCTCATTGAAGATGTCCGAGTTTGATATCTTTCTTTTGCTTCTTTAGATTTCAACTAAAAGTTTAACCTAAACTCAAACAATCAAACACGTGGATTTCACGTGATATGTCTTTTTTTTAAACACAATTAAATCTTTGTAAATTATCGTGTTATAAATTTACATCGAGATGGATGGTAAACGAGCAATAAGCTGCGACACTACCCCATTTTTGAATAGCAAAGTTAAGTCTTTTAAAAACTACTTCCATAAATCTCGGGGTTATAACATTACTATATATGACCCTTTGAACTCGACTAAGAAAGTCCACAACCTCTGGCGCCAGGAAACCAAATGTATCAAAAGCAAATGGGATAAACACGTGCTGGTTGTTAAGGCATGTTTTCTTGTGTTTAGTCACTTTACCCGAAGCAGCCTTTAAAACAGCTTGACCCACCGTGAAAGCACTACCCCCTAAGCCCATAAGCGGGGAAACCCCTGTTAGATCCACACATGCATGTTTTCCTCCTACCCATCCAAAGACCAGAGTGTCTGCTGGTCGAATGGTAGATCTCTCTTACAACGGATCAGTTAAGAAATTAACGGGTGCATCTTTCTTAGCAGACTTACTAGCGGGCCTGAATATGTCAAAAAAATATCCCTAACCAAATCATGCCGATATTTGAACTCCGAAAACTCTCTATAATAAATTGCGTGCTCCCCAAAAGAATGCAATCGGTCTTATTGTATTTTTGTTTACACCCCTACAAAATATACTCGCTACGAATTAAAAAGCTTTTTCTTGTTTACCTTTTTTCAACGTAAGTCTAACTGAAATAAGGGAATAATCCAATAACGTTTAAGAAACGGGTTCAATAAAGATTCCATATTGAAAACAACTTTCAAAGTCGTCAAAAGCTATCTTGATAGGGTGAAACATCTAGTAATGATTGAAATTTACTAGTAAAAAAAATATATATATAAGGTGATTTAATAATTACGTTTCACATTTAAAAATATAAAGTAAAACTAATAATTGATTGAATAATTATGTTGTGGAGAGTTCAAATGAAAAAAAAAAAAAATTATAAGAAGAAAAAAGAATAAGTTTCAACCAATAAGAATGCTTCATTTTACTTCATTTAATATTTACATTTAATTTTAATATAAGAATATATTTGTAAACTTACATAGATCATTAATTTATAGTCTTCCTCTTTAATAGCTAATTACATTAAATTTGTAACTTATTTTCAAAATATATATATTTAAAAAAAATGAATTTAGAGTGTAGGACAAATTACTAGGTGTGTAAGATAAATTACGAATTGTGTAGGATAAATTTAAATATATGTAGAATAAATTTCGAAATGCGTAGAGTAACTTTTTATGTGTAGGAAAAAAAATTAGTGTAGATAATAATAGTCTTTATGAGTAATTAATTTCTTAAAGATAGTAATAAATGAGATGAAATAAAACTACTAAATATTTTACAATTGTACTCTTTATTCTTTTTCTTTTCAATTAATTTTTTTTCTCAAATGAATCTCCTCTAATTATATTTGCTTTAAAGAATAAGTTGTAAAAACTATTTGCGCCTCCACAAGCTCCAATAAATAATTAGTTCAACATACTTCCACTGTCTTTTTAGTTAAGAGCAAAACATCAAATAGATACTTCCACTGTCTTTTTAGTTAAGGGCAAAACATCAAATAGAAATAGACTAACAATAGAAAACGTATGAAAGACGTGAAAATATAAAAAATACGGTGGTATTATCGTAATCATTTACTCGTAGGGTAATTATTAAAATTACCATACAAATGATCTTGTATGGTAATTTTATAAAATGATCTTGTACGGTATCAATAATTACTTTACAAATGATTTTATAGGGTAATTTTATTGAGTTTTTTTTCTTTTTCAAATGGGTGTAGTTGAAAAAGTTATTTACCAAAATAGGTACTTTAAAAACTATTTACCAAAATAGGTGTTTAAAAAAAAAAAACTTGTTTCTCTCCCTAAATCTAATTGGATAAATCTAATTCAATAATGCCTAAATAAAAGTTCATACTATATTTTAATAATAGTTATTATTAGTCTTAGGTTTTATTTTTATTCTTTTGTATAACGTTTTTATGCTTTTTTTAACTTTTGCATCTGTGTTTTCTTTTTAATGAAAACACATTAAGCAGAATAGTACAATATGATGTATTAAATTACTATGAATATTTCTGAATATTACATAACTATTGGATGCCTAATTTTGAGTTGATAAAATAATATTCGTAAATTAACCTATATGAATTAAAGTTTAACTTACTTTCATATATACAAAATTATTAATAAAATCTTGTATAGAGTGTGATATCGAACTACCATTTAATTTACTACTCTGTCGGCATTGGTTCGATGCATAAAGGCACCAAACAAAACTGAGCTTCCGATAAGAGAAAACACTCTATTCTAAATGCAACTCCGCTTTCAAAAATATAAATACCAGAATGTCGAGAAAATAACATGTTCATACAGTTAATATTTAGAGTAGAGGGTTAATTAGTTTTTTAATGTTACTAAAATAAAAGGCAAATTAAATAAATCAGATTTTATTTTTTTAACTTAATGTATACTCATCACAATAGAAAGAAAAAAAAAAAAAAAACATATGTGAGCATAAAACATCACTGAAAAAAAAGAAACTAACAACAATTATTATTTTATAATTAATCTCTGAAAAGAGAAAAAAAAACTAAGAACAACTATTATTTTATAATTAATTATTGAATTAGTTTTGGAGAGAGAAACAAGTTTTTCAAAAAAAAAAAAAAAAAAAAAAACCACCAATTTTGGTAAATAGTTTTTAAAGTACCCATTTTGGTAAATAATTTTTCCAACTACATTAAGGAAAAAACTCTAATTTTATTTACAAATGGTCTTGTAAGTTAATTTTGATCTTGTAGGATAATTTTATTGAGTATCATAATTACTCTACAAATAATGTTGTAGGGTAATTTTGATATTGTAGGGTAATTTTGATACTGTGTGGTAGTTACGAGTAAAATAATTACGAAAATGCCACCGTGTTTCTTTTACCTTTTCATGCATTTCGTACGTTTTATACAATAAGGCCATTTGTACAAGATCTGTGTTGGTTTAATTAATTGATAATAAGATATTTTCTAACTTTAAACATTTGCGAAGCAGTAAATATAACTGTAAAATAAATCATATATAGAACTCAAGAGCTATAACAAAACAAATCTTGCTCTACTAACTACAAAGATAAATGAACAAAATTAACGAGTGAGTAGGTTCGTTATTTACAAATTACAAAAATGTTAAATATACATCAACCGAGAAATCGGTTTGTTAGAATCCTATTTTAAATCATAGAAACATCTTTGGTGTAACAAACGACAACACGAATAAATAATAGTTAACACGGTTTATACACAATGAATATTGAAAAACGAAACTTTTGGTTGTCAAAAGAAATGGTATTATTGGTCTCTCAAGGATAATGAACAGTTAGGTGATAGAAGTGTTAGATACAAACTGAATATATTACATTATTACGTATACGTATAGATGGTAATGTAGAGGCACATCTCAGTTTCAACATTTTAATGATAGAAGTGCATATGTGGCAAGTTCAAACCCATGTACACAAAACCAAACCATTGTTTTCCATAATAGACTCAAGTACCCAACATCATTTGTGTGCCAATTTCTTAATCGACTGCTAAATCATAACGCAATATATTATATGTATATATACTTAAATGTTTAAATAAAAGAGACATGCTTAAATGATTATAAGTTATACAAACATTATTGTATATTACTGTTTTTCTAGCTGTATGATCATCCAAGTGCCAAACAAGAACAATACAAGATTTAAGTCTTGAAGTGGGAATTTCACATAGTAGTATTCAATTTAGTTTGTTGGTATCATACTTTAACTTTGTTCTTCATTTGTCCAATTGTCCTATCTTTATTACTACATTAATATTTTCTAAAATAGTTATTCACTTTTACAAAAGAAAATATATGATACACTAGTTTTCTTGTTTTATCCCTAAATTACTATTTTAATCGTCAATGTGGGGTGACCCATTTGGTAGAGACACATGCCTTTTAAAGGGGGATCTCAGATTTAAACCTGAAGAAGAGAGAATAATTTAGAATTATTGGTGGAAAGAAGTAGCATTTGCCGATCAAAACACATTATTATTGTAATCAAATGCTTTAATATTTTTGGTGTAACAAATTAGTATCAAAGAGTGCAATAAGCTGTTGTGCCTTTAACATACTGATTAATTGGTTCCTACTTCCTAGGATATAATTAAGTTTGGACTCGAGTTTTGACATCATATCTAATATTAGAGTTTCCATTGGGGTTTACACACAATTTTATGATTTTTTTTTTGGTTTCAGATTATAATACACACAAACATACACAAGGAATTCCAAATATACAAAGGTGTAACACAAGTTGACTCGCTCTATCCTTTTCAATTTATTATCACTATCAAGAAAATATATAAAGTATCCCAAAAATGCTTGTGAGATGGGTATTTACAGGGGATCAAAACATAAAATGATGGGCTGTTACATAAGGGTTGATAAGTAATAGTTGAGGGGTAGAAAATGTAATACTCTGTAATAGAGGGACTATAGTTGTAATATTGTTGTAAACGGTAGTTAGTGGTAATTATAATGATAACAACCCCAAGTTATCAGTTAAGCTTGTTTTGGGTATTTTCCCTCTCTTCTCTGTGTTCCCTCAATTCAAGCTATCAGTTGGTATCAGAGCCAACCGATTCTCATCGGAGCTCAAAGATTCCGGCATTCACCATTGTTTCCGACCAGTTGTTCAATTCATTTCCGTTCTGTTGTTAATTCAGTTCGTTCCATTCTCCAAATTCTGTGGATTGATCAATTAGTGATCATTCCATTCCATAATAATCCATCAAATTTTCGATTCTTGATCTTTCCTGCTCATTCCACTCTCTGGATTGATCAATTTGTGATCATTTCAGTCCTTTACAATCAATTGATTGTTTACTCCGTATTCAATCCATTCATTTCTATTCAAATTCTTTTACAATGACAACACGGAACCAAGAAGTTGATCGTATTGCCAGAGATGTTAGTCGGCTAGATGAATTTACAACACAAACTCAGGAAGGGTTAATGAGTCTGAAATCGACCTTCGACTAGTTACAAGCCGCATTTTCAAGAATATAACAACAAGGAACTATGATGCCAAGAGTTGATAACGATAGAATATGCAATAATCGGCTAACCAAAGTGGAATTTCCAAAGTTTAATGGTGATGATGTGGAAGGTTGGCTGTACAAGTGTGAACACTTCTTTTCAATTGATGAAACCCCAGAAAGATATAAGGTTAGATATGCAGCAGTGTATCTTGAAGGAAGAGCTTTACAGTGGCATCAAGGATTTATGAAATCAAGTGGAAAGAAAATGGCCAATGTAACTTGGGATGAGTATACAAGATCAGCATCCACAAGATTTGCTGCAACTTTGATTAAGGATGCTATGGGGGCACTCAAGGCTTTAACACAAACAGGGGAGTTAGATGATTACTGTGATAAATTTGATTTACTCTTAAACAAGATAACTTTACCTGATGAATATACAATCAATTTGTTCATTGAAGGGTTGAGGCCGGAGATTAAATGCCATGTTAAAATGTTTAAACCAAAAACCTTGAGAGAAACCTATTCTTTGGCTAGATTACAATAACAAACAAATAAGACATTGTGTTTCAAAGTGTGAATAACAGCAGTTCTAGTGGGTACAAATATAACTCTACAAGAACTAATAATTTAACTAGTCTTGCTAAGCAGCCTGTGCTAGCAACACCTGTCAATTCAGTGCCATCAAATGCAATAGTACCTAAAAAGGTCACAAAAAAGGTACATGGATGATAAAAGGGCAAAAGGGGAATGTTTTTACTGCAGTGAGAAGTATGTAGCTGGTCATAGCAGAGTTTGTAAGGGAAACAAACAGTTGTTTTTGGTAGAAGTGGATGAATATCCTGAATATGAGGAATTGGAAGGGTTAGAGGAAGAATCCTCGGTGCAAGGAGATCCACAGATTTCATTAAATGCCCTTATGGGTATTCCTTCCTACTCTACTATGCAAGTCATATGAACAATTGGCACTAAATACTTATACATTCTGTTGGACAGTGGATCTACCTATAATTTTATGAGCAAAACATTGGCTCAAAAATTAAAGTGTCCAGTCAAACAGATCAACAATGTACAAGTCAGAGTGGCTGATGGTAATAAAGTGGAGTGTGTGAATGTTTGCAAAGACTTCCAATGGGTCATGCAAGGTAATTGGTTTACTGCTGATATGTTAGTTATTGATCTTAATAGGTCCCCGTCGCGTGCCGCGACAACCTGTTTTCGACAGAATGTTCACTTGGCTGATGCTGCACATGCCCAACTCAATTTTTCAAACTTAACATATACAAAAACGTGCATAACTTTTGTTCTAGATGTCCGTTTTGCGTGATTCTTTTTCCTATGCGTCCGTAACTAAAATACGGATTCGTTTACCATATTTGTTTGCATCGAAATCTGGTTTATAAACAAATGGCTTATAAATCCCATTTTACACTTATTCAACCCGTTTAGTTTTAAGTTACATTGCATGAATGTTATCAAGAATCGTTTCTAAACATTCCTACCCATCCCGGGCTTACCAAGCATTAGCGTTTTCGCTCGCATTACGGGGTTCGTGTACGCATTTACATTCACCGATTATTTATATCTTTCTAAACACTTAATCCACATTTAACTTCTTAATTTATTTTGACCCGTTTAGGGGACTTTTAAGCATTTAAGCATCAAACTCGCTCTTTTCTTTGCGCCCTTCGCATTTCCCATATTAATTAACTACTTATATTCCACCACAACTATTTTTATGGTGGATTTAACATAAGGAACCCAAAATCCCAAATTTTACCCTTCGGTTAGTCATTTTACGCAAATGACCCATTTTTAGGCATTCGACCCACGAATGTTTATGCCTATAACTTTTATACGCATCTAAGGACTTCATAAACAATATACAAGTTCCTAAACAACCCATGAGGGTCGTTTGCCCGATTTACCCATCAAGGGTGCTTTAGTCAACTTAGTCCCTCATTTTACGGCGAAGGACTTTCGGTACTTATTTGACCAAAATTGTACGTTTAACTATAATCATAGTTATATGTACCTGGCTCGGGTCAACATTTTGACCCGTTTTAATACCTTGTCTCCATAATATGCTAATTCATAGCATCGCTAATTCATAAACCATTTCATCCTGTGAGCATAAGACTTGACAAGCACTCATTAGTCATCGTTTGTCAAATGATATCAACATTACCATTTGACCCATTCGGTCTAAACGACCAAACATTTTGCGCTTAAATTGAATGGTATTTATCCACCACTTCATTAAGTAACTCTCTTAGGATTTCTAACCATTTAGTTATGTCGTCATAACCCATTTCTTACGCGTTTAACCCAACATAGTTTATGCCTCTTGGCGTCATTTAAAGCTTCGACTTTTATCCATTTATACGTGACAAAAATCACCGTTTTACGCTCTTTACTCGTTTAGGCTTACTTATAAAGTAGCCATTCAAAAACTCGTTTTACTTATGTCATTTCATGATTAAATTACCATTTCTCCATTTTTACCATTATACCTGGTTTTTCATCATTTTGATATGTTCCGACCCGTACCATTTCACGTCGGAAACCATACCTTGAATATTAGCTTTATCGTATATGTAACTTTAGAACAAGCACGTAATCTACAAAAAGGTGTAAGTTTCATTTACCTTTCATCCTTGAATATTAGCTTTATCATATATGTAACTTTAGAACAAGCACGTAATCTACAAAAAGGTGTAAGTTTCACTTACCTTCCATCCGGTTATGCTCTTTCTTCGCGTACTCGATCCGTTTGACCCGCTTCTTTCCCAAGCCTCCACCTAGCTCGTTAAGCGTCAAACTATTATCATCATTCACAAGGTGGTTAGATTAGTCATTAACAATCACGACTATTCAACCTTACGTATTTTCTATATCGAAACTACTATTCGACTTCGTCATTGGTTAGTTTAACTTTCCAAAAGTTAACTACCTTTAATCATATGATACGTGCAATTAATTTAAATCAATATCACGATTAGAATCGTATTATCACATATCACCCGTAATTAATCGAATTAGGCAATTACGCGTTTCATTCATAATTTCGACATATGAACATTCGTTTAGGCATTTTAACAAACACCTTGCGGGCATGATTTGTATACTTCTTTTATCAAGTTTATGGTTATCGTTTTAACCAAATTTTAACATCAAATTCAAGCCTCTATGTCTAGGGTACATGAACAACACCTAGAACCTATATCACAACATCAATGTTCACCCATTTAACACTCAAATTCCAAGTGTTCATCCTATTGTCAAGAAACCCACTTAGCTAGGTGTGGTAATCCACTTAAACACCTAACCATGGAAAATTTTTACTTTAAATTTCTACTTAGGGTTTGTTCCTAAGCAATCATACTTCACTAATTCGGCCATAGCCTCTACGATTCATGCCTAAATCGCATTATCGCAATCCCCGATCCATTGTCCCTGGAGCAGTGTCGCGAGATCCAAATTTAGTGATATCGGTGTTTATTAATTTGGCAGCGGAAATTACATCAGGACCGTAGTTAGGAAATAGTTTATCCAAGTAAAACACCACATTTTTATAAATAATAAATACATGGGAAAAACCCAAGTTTCCATTTATAATGTGTTTATAGGGATAAACCATATTTTATTGAAATAAAACTTCTTTCTTGTTTAGGTAACTTTTATAGCCACTTTCCAAGCCTTCAGTGCTCTCCAGCTGGCTTCTATTTGGCTTTCACATTTTGTTACCTGAAACACGTTTTAAAGAGTTTTATCAGCAAGAAATACTGGCGAGTGCATCCCAATTTAATCAAAATAAGTTTTTATATCTTTACAGTATTGAGAGCGATTACAATGTTTCTATCTACCAAATTACCACCCACGGTACTGTCAATCCTGACTTGTGGTCATGTTACTATTCACAGTATTAGTAACAAGTAATGTATACAAAACCCTATCATACCGATAGTAATTGTAGAATACATAGACTCAATCACTGTTATCATAATTTAAAACAATTCAGGTTTTATTTAAAACAGTTTGTTATAAAAAGAGAATGGCTCACATTGCTATTTTAGATAACCCTACTGCTTTCTGGTAACTTCCTGGTTATAATCTATTAAATTAAACAATGCACACATGTTAGTAAGATAACCCAATTTACATTAGATATACCCCCGAGACAAAACTCCAACGATATTGTCAGGCATATCCTTAACATGCGTTACAGAGCTCTAGATCAATCGGGCAGAGTAACTAATAGGTAACCGGGGGTTATAATACTTAGAACGAGGTAGAGCTTTGCTTTTTAGTGGGTATTATACCCGAGAATTATTGCTGTTATATTTGAGAGAGAAAGAGAATTTTTTTGAACGGTTTGAAATGAGCTCGAACACTCAATTTATAGGCTGGAACAATGGCGGCTCGCGGCCTGCGAGAGCCTGTTCTAACCTTTATGCGGCCTGCGAGAGACATAGGGTAGGCTTTAGCCTTGATGAATCAACGGTGTAGGTTTGACACGACTGGGACACGTGGCAGACCAGGATGTCGCCTTGTGTCAAGCTGTCGTGGCCCGTGACAGTCTTGCCTTAACTTTTTCGCGCCGCACGAGAACGCACTAAAATTTATTTTATTTGATTTTTATTAAATATAAAGGTATTTAGGGTTATTTTTCGTATACGGGGTGTATTTTAGGACGTATGTGGGTGTTTTAAGGGTTTTGGGAGTGTTGTTATATCCTCCCCACCTTGTTTTAGATCTCGTCCTCGAGGTCTACTGGAACAGGTGTGTATACTTCCTTTGCATCTCGGCTTCAAGCTCCCACGTGTATTCTGGTCCTCTCTTGGAATCCCATTTCACTTTGACCAGAACTAATCTCTTGTGTTTGAGATTCTTGATCTTTCTATCTTCAATCTGTAGCGGTCTCTCTACAAATTTAAGTTTCTCATTTACCTCTATGTCCTTAAGAGGTACCACTAATGTTTCGTCTGCTAAACACTTCTTGAGATTACGTACATGAAATACATCATGTATTCCTGCCATTTCCTCTGGCAGTTGTAGCTGGTAAACTACTGGTCCTATTCTTTTAATAACCTCAAAAGGTCCAACATACCTGGGGCTTAGCTTTCCCCTTTTGATGAATCTGACCACTCCTTTCCACGGAGAAACTTTTAATAATACCTTATCTCCTACCTGAAATTCCAAAGGTTTTCGTCTATTATCAGCATAACCCTTTTGACAATCGCGTGCTGTTTTTAGTCTTTCCTCGACTTGAATAATCTTGTCCGTCGTTTCTTGTACTATCTCTGGTCCAGACAGTTATTTTTCTCCAATTTCTGCCCAACAGACAGGAGTTCAGCACTTTCCTCCATAGAGTGCTTCAAATGGTGCAGCATTGATACTGGAATGATAGCTGTTATTGTAGGAAACTTCTATTAATGGTAAATGATCGTCCCAATTTCCTCTGAAATCAATTACACAAGCTCTAAGCATATCCTCCATTGTTTGGATTGTCCTTTCGCTTTGTCCGTCCCTTTGAGGATGATAAGCTGTGCTTAGTTTTAACTTAGTTCCCATTGCTTTCTGGAAACTAGTCCAAAAATGAGAAGTAAAACGGCTATCTCTATCCGAAACAATAGACAAAGGAATTCCATGTAATGAAACTATTTCATTTACATATAACTTAGCTAATTGTTCAATACTGAAAGTTTCCTTCATAGGTAAAAAATGAGCTGATTTGGTTAATCTGTCTACAATCACCCAGATTGCATTATTACCTTTTCGTGTCTTGGGTAATTTAGTAACAAAGTCCATTGTTATCAATTCCCATTTCCATATAGGCATTTCTAATTGCGGCAATAAACCTGAGGGTTTCTGATGTTCAGCTTTAACCTGTGAACAGGTTAGACATTTAGCAACATAGGCTGCTATATCCTTTTTCATTCCTATCCACCAGAAATTCTTTCTTAAGTCTTGATACTTTTTATCATTACCAGGATGTATCGTATATTTAGACTTATGGGCTTCTTCTAAAATTCGGTGGCATAGGTTTCCTTGTTTGGGTATCCAGATTCTTTTCTTATGGAATCTCCAAATTCCATCTGTTCCTTATTCTAATTCCTTAATCATTCCTTTGAATTGTTCAGTATCGTCCTTGATTACTGTTTCTTGTATTTCTCTATTTTGCTCATTTAAATCTATCTGCAGATTTAACTTAAGAGAACATACCCGTCTTGGTTTTTCATGATACTTTCGACTTAAAGCATCAGCTATTACATTAGCCTTTCCTGCATGATACTGGATATTACAATCATAATCACTAAGAATCTCCATCCAGCGTCTTTGTCTCATATTTAATTCCTTTTGCCCACAAACATATCTTAGACTCTTATGATTGGTGAAAACAGTAAACTTACTACCATAAAGATAGTGTCTCCAAATAAACTTACTACCTTTTGACGTTGCATCAACACACATCCATAACCAAACTTAGAAGCATCCCAATAGACTACCAAGTCTTCAGTTCCTTCTGGTAACGCTAGTATGGGTGCGTTGGTTAACCTTTGCTTTAGAATCTTAAAAGATTCTTCCTGTTTTGGTCCTCATTCAAACTTAATTGATTTGCAGGTCATTTTTGTTAAGGGAATGGCTATTCTAGAAAAATCTTGAATAAAACGTCTGTAATAACCTGCAAGTCCAAGAAAACTTCTCACCTCCGTCGGTGATTCAGGGACTTTCCACTTAGTAATCGCCTCGATTTTGGTGGGATCTACATGAATTCCTTCATGATTAACCAAGTGTCCAAGGAATTGCACTTCCTTTAACCAAAATTCGCATTTTGAAAATTTAGCGTAAAGCTTTTCTTTTCTTAGCAAATTTAAAAGTATAAACAAATGCTCTGCATGATCCTCTTTACTCTTAGAGTAAATGAGAATATCATCTATAAAGACAATTATGAATTTGTCCAGATATAGTTTACATATTCTGTTCATCATGTCCATAAATGCGGCTGGGGTATTGGTTAAACCAAATGGCATGACTATAAATTCATAATAACCGTACCTTGTCCTAAAAGCAGTTTTAGGAATGTCCTCTTCCTGTACTTTCAGTTGATGATATCCTGAGCATAAATGGATCTTAGAAAAGATGTAACACCTCGTAAAATCACGACAAATGTAATAAAGACACGTGTCATGGACTTTAAACGTGTAAGGAATTGTTTCCGAGGGACTAAAGTTGTCAAACAATGTAATATGTTAGTAAAAGGATCCAAAGTGTCAACATGCCATTCTTGTGCCTTCGATTGACCTCACACGATGTTCGTATTCTTTAACGAATAATTTATCGAACTTAAAAAGTCGTTTGTGCTTAAAATAAGGATCTTCTGAAGCATAAGGGTTAAAAGTATCAACATGTTGAAAATTACCTCTGAGTGACCTTTAACGAACCCAAAAACATTGTAAATAACTTAATATTTCGCTCACAAGAATATTAGATATTAATTTTGAGGAGTTACGAAGAAAGCAAGACTTTTCGGGTGATCGTACGACTAACCGGGAGCTTAACGGAGTTAGTTTATGACCCAAGGTCCTTAAAAGTTAACTATGGGGGTCCTAAATGCAATAAATGGAAGTAAAATAAAGTTTATTTGGACCAGGGACTGAAACTGCCAATCTTGAAAGTTGTTTTCCGGTAACAGAAGCTCCACACGGCCTGCATAGACTTCTGCTAAGTCTTACGCGGCCCGCGTCCGACTGTCACATGCAGAATTCTCTGCACAGCTGCAGGTCAGCCTGTTGCACCGCCTTTGCATGCCTTGTTTTCGATTCCAGGGACTGAGCCAACAGTATTTCATGCATAGGGACACCTGGAATCATCAGAAATCAGTTGTAGACTTGTGTGGAGTGCTCTTGTGAAGTATATTTGGCTATATAAGCACTTCTTGTTTGCTAGTTCATTTGCTCATTCACAAAAATTATTCTCAACTCATCTTTGGAGCTTCCTGGAGCTCAAGCAAGTTTTTCTCAGCTCCTAATTCATGCTAAGAGTCCTTGTAAGCATTCTTAGCTTCTCTAGTTCAAGTTTTCTAAGTCTAATGACCAAAAGTCAAAGCCGTCGTAATTAATGTTGGTGCACGAAATGTCTGTTGACTACGTTTAGTGAAGTTTTAGGTCAAGATATGTCGAAATTAGGGTTTAGAATGTTAATTTCGCTCATGATGACATGTGTGTCATCATAAGCCAAAACTGTTAGATAGGTATTTCGCTCATATGTACATAGTTAAGAGTGATTTCGCTTATTAGGACATTGAGGTTTCGCTTATTAGGTCATCAGGTAGGTTTCGCTTATGTGTCAACATGGGGTTTCGCTTATATGGACTACCATATAAGCGAAATCAGATGGACTATATATACCTGATGTGTGTAGTTAGTCAGTAACCTTTGGAGCGAAACCTACACATGCTTGTGGTGTCGAAACTCTGTCAAATTGTAATCAGAAAGCTTCAATAGAGAAGAATTTGAAAGAGAAAAGCTGTTGTTACTTTGTATACACTGATTCCGCCTTTGTACACAAAGATGAACTTCCTTGACTGACTTTTCAGGGTCGCAAACCGGTCCAACAAGTGGTATCAGAGCTTCAGGACGAGGAGTTCATACTACTACAGTTGATTCGACAAAATTCTCTCATTTCTACTCACTTTCTCTTATACTTTTCTGATTTGAACTGGTTCCTACGGTTGAAATGGACTGATTTTTTAGTATAACGTGTGAAACACACAATTAGCAAATCCTAGAAAGATTCAGGTTAAAACACGGCTTAAAATTGGTAAAAATCAGTTAAAATAGGGTTTCGCTTATTCGGACATCGAAATTACTATTCCGCTCATACGGACATTACTATTTCGCTCTTACGGACTTGGTATTTTGCTCATAGTGACATTTTGCTGGTTTTGCTCATACGAACAACCTAGTTTCGCTTATACAGACATAACTAGGGTTTCGCTTTTAGGAACATATTGATTTCGCTTATCTGTCACAATCTACTGATTTTGCTTATCAGTCATTGACTGATTTCACTTATTGTGACATATACTGCTATTTCGTTCATACGGACATCATACAACTTGATTTCGCCCGAGTGTCATATTTCGCTCGAAAGTGAACATTTTTCGTGTCAAGATCATTTCACGACAATCGAGTGTCAGTATATTTCAGATTATTTGATATTGTTTTAATTGATTGAATTTGGTTGTTCTCAGGTGATTGAAGATGTCAAGCAGTGAGGTTGATCCTGATAAATGGTGGAAAATAGATTACACAAGGTGGGAAATCGGAAAATTAAGTGAACCATTCAAAGAAGCTCAGAGAGCAAAAAGATGGAATGAAGAGTTGGAATGTTACATGGATCCACGGGGTAATCCAGTTGCTGACCCATCAAAAGTGGATTTCAAAGCTGTAACAAATTTGCTTCCAAGGCAAGCTACTTTCAACACACGAAGGTTATCTGATAAAGCATATTTGCCTGATTTGGAGAAGAAGATAAGAGAGGTTTGTGAAGCAAGTTTACCAAAGGTGGTAGAAATGAAGAAAAGAAAAGAAGAAGAGGTGAAAAAGATAGTTGAAGATTTGAAGAAGAAGGCTTTAGAGGAAGTCAAAGTGGAAGCAGTAAAAACTGAGAAAGGGAAATAAGCTGTTACTGAAAAACAACAGGTTTTTGAAGAAGTAATTACAAAGAAAGAAGTTGATGTTGAAAAGATGATTGAAAAATGCTCAAAATGTGATAAACTTGAAGCAGACAATGCTAAATTCTTGTGTGATACGGAGAATTTGACATTGGAAAACAAATCTTTGAAAGATGGGAAGAAAGCTGATGATGAACAGATTCTGGAGTTGCAATTGAACTACAAGAAATTGAGATCTGAAAATGACAAACTTTTGAAGAATGTTGAGAGTTTGTCATCAGAAAACAAAAATTTTAAAAAATTAGAAAATGATTTCAAAAGTCAGTTAAAGATTTTAGAAGATGAGAGAGATGTTTTTGGTAAAAATAATCTCGAAAAACAATGTGCAATAAATTCTCATCTTGATAAAATCATTCAACTTGAGCATGAAGCCGAAGGTAATAGAAAGAAAATTGCTGATTTAGAAAACAAGTTGAAAAGTTTTGTGACTTCTGCACCATATGTGTGTCCAAAACCAATCAACGTTGTACCAATAAGTGACAATGTCACAAATTTTGACAAAGTCAAAATTGAAGATTGTGATGACAAAGCTGATGATGAAAAAGAAAAAGAAAAGAAAAGAAAAATATTTTTAGATTTACAAGAAAAATTTAAAAATACTGTTTTGCAATCTACTGAAACAGGTGAATGTTCTAAACAAAAACCTGTTAAGAAGAGTGTAGAACAGAAACAAAAAATTAAAAATTTGAAAAATTTTAAAAATGAAAATAAAAGCTCATCAGATAAGTCATCCAATCATTATCAAAAATCACAAAAATCTAAAAATGAAATCTCACAAAATGTTGGTAATAAGTGGTGCAGGTTTGACCACAGTGCTCAAAAGCTAAATCCAGCATTGAAAAGGAGAAATGACTATAACCAAGCCAAACAATGTTATGATCTGAAGGTTTGGACTGATAGAAGTGGATGGTACGATAACAGAGTGTGCTACACCTGTGGTGTGAGAGGACACATTGCTGTTAACTGCCAGAATTGGAGTTATGAGACAAGAAGATGCTATAATTGTCAAATCAGAGGTCATATTGCCAGAGATTGCCCAAGGAGATCAAATGAAAGATTGAGGGTTAATTCTCAAGAATTGACAAAGAAGCCAGTCAACGTCAAGCCCCATGAACAGAAGGTTCTAAAACCTAAAGTTCAAGATTAGACAATTCAAGAAAAGAAAGTTAAACTTTCACAAGGGCAGAAAGACAGACTGCGAAAGAAAAGGAAGAAGGCGAGAGAGTATCTGGAGAAGATTTTGTCTTCGGGTTCACCGGACAGATTGAATAAAAGTTCTGATGAATCAACTCACTCGACTGCAAAGCCAAGTAAATTGAATTCTTCAGATGCAAATCTGAGGACAAAAGAGAAAAAGGAGAAAAAGAAAGTTGTCGGCGATGAATCTGACGTCTCAAAGTCAGACAAGCCACATTCAGGCAATGATTCTGGTTCGTCAAAGCCAGAAGAGCCCGTTGTTGAGGTAAAATCTGAGAATTCAGGTTTAACAATGGATGATGCAAATTTTCCATCATTGTTGAACAAGAATTCAAAATCACCCAAGGCTGGTCAGGTTTGGGTGAATCTTTTCAAATAGAAAAACCTGACTTGCCGGAGTTCCCAGGTTGGTAAGCGTGGAACATGAATCGGCACATTTCTTGAGAAATTTCACTCTGGTGATTTTTCGCCTTACATGTGGTAAATCAGGGACATTAAGTTGTACTTGATTTTCTACAAGTGTTTGTGTTGATAGAATCTTGAACTGTTAAATGTTTCAAAATGGTTAAAGGAGAACAAAGTGATGATGTAATCCCCTAACCAACAAGTGGTTTGTTAATTCAACAAAACTAATTTTCCGAAAGAAACATTTGATTAAAACAAACTTAAGTGTTTTGAAATCACAATGGGAAAATAGTTTGTTGACAGGGGGAGTTCTGATTGTTTACGTCACAAGGATGGCGAATTGAAGTGATTCAATATCAGTTTGTCACTTTATTTGTACAGTTTGTTTTCAAAATTTCCTTGAAAATCAAAATTGAAACATATTTTGATTTTAGGGGGAGAAAATTTAAAAAAGAAAATTTGAAAATGCCAAAAACATTGAAAATGCAAAAATGAGTTTTGTTGTGAAAAAGAGGAAATGATAGTAAATCAGTGAACTATCATAGCATGCTAAAGATTTGAAATGTCAAATGTGATAAACGGTCTCACTAATGATATGCCAGTAGGTTTTTACACATTCAGTAGATTGTGACGAGATATAAACCTAAATTCAAACTTGCTTATATCGTGGGTAACATCTCTCGGATATATGGGTAACCCCCGAAATCTCGTTTGAAAGATTCCTTTTTCTGATATACTAGGTCTTTATACTCAGTGATATCTGGGGTATTATTCCGGGACTTCTGCTGAACGGTAGTTCTGACCTAGTCCTCGAATAATACTTTCTGCAAATGCTTGAAACATAGCATCACCCTCAGCATAAATGATAAGACAATAAAATTGCTTAGCAATGCTGTTGTAAAAAAGATCCTTTAAAGGGGACACACTCAAAAGTTGAGTCATGATCTCTCTGCTGAACGGTAGTTTTGACCTGAGCTCTCATGATTCTTCATAAATTATTAACTCCTTACAGATATCAGTGGTGTTATATTTGCCTGTAAGACTGAATATTGGGATCTGGATACGGGAGTATATTCTGAGGTGGGATACGCGATTAAGTTTAAGTTTCTAAGACATTAAACTCGTATCTCGAAGCAATTGAACTTTGTGTGAAAATTTAAGTGGACCAGTATACTGACAATCAAGGTGAATCATTTAGAACTTAAAATGATTAAAGCTTAATGGTGCTAGTAATTTGTATCATAAACTGATATGATCCTCTTACACAAACTCACAAAAATATTGTTTGTATATATTTGTTTACTGCATTTCATTCAAAAACAAAGATCCAAAAAGATTTTCGGAGTGTTTTAGCCTAAAATTTTGAAAAATTCAAAAATATTTTTGACAACTGATGTTAAAGAGCTGATATTCAAAATTTGAGTGCTAAATATGATGAACTACAGTGGGTTGGGAGAATATGTTGAAAACTTTGAATGTCATATACAAATGTTTTTGAAAGATTGCGTGCTTAGTTAATCAAGGTCATTCATTTGAACTTGATGTAACTAGTATGTTTGTTGAATAAATGATGTCTACCAGTAAGTTTATTAAATTCAATTGTTATAAATCTGTGAAACTTATATTGAGGTAGAGGATGTGCAGGGTAACAGGTTTTGGACTTCATCATTCCCACGGAAGCTAATTGTCAAAGCTTGAACCAGATCAAGACCTCAGATTCTAGCATATTGAGAGGGGGAGTCTGTGAAAGGGGGAGTCTGGATCAACTGTCAAAGGGAAGTCTGAAGATGAAGACAGGACAAGATTGTGAACTTGTGAAGATAGAATGCTTAAGATGAAAAGACAGAGATGGAGAAAAGACCAAGACTGAAGACTCAGAGCTGAAAACTTCGTCAACATCCAAGGGGGAGTCTGTTGGTGCACGAAATGTCTGTTGACTACGTTTAGTGAAGTTTTAGGTCAAGATATGTTGAAATTAGGGTTTAGAATGTTAATTTCGCTCATGATGACATGTGTGTCATCATAAGCGAAATCTGTTAGATAGGTATTTCGCTCATATGTACATAGTTAAGAGTGATTTCGCTTATTAGGACATTGAGGTTTCGCTTATTAGGTCATCAGGTAGGTTTCGCTTATGTGTCAACATGGGGTTTCGCTTATATGGACTGCCATATAAGCGAAATCAGATGGACTATATATACCTGATGTATGTAGTTAGTCAGTAACCTTTGGAGCGAAACCTATACATGCTTGTGGTGTCGAAACTCTGTCAAATTGTAATCAGAAAGCATCAATAGAGAAGAATTTGAAAGAGAAAAGCTGTTGTTACTTTGTATACACTGATTCCGCCTTTGTACATAAAGATGAACTTCCTTGACTGACTTTTCAGGGTCGCAAACCGGTCCAACAATTAAGCTTTGACTTAGTGATTAATCACTAATGGTCCAGCCATTATTCGAATTGAAAGTGGCTATGAGTTGGTAATTATGTAGGTAATAAACCCTTAAAAGGGCACCTACTGATTTACACTCTAACTTGGTCAATTGTCGGGTCAAACTTAATATTAAAAAGTCAACAGAAGCTATTTTTGCAAATAAATTCATAACTGATAATGTAGAAGTTATGAAACATGTTTTAACACAAAAATAACTTGGTAAATAATGTAAGAACATGTCTAAGCATGTTCAACCCGACAATTCTGAGTTTAGGCTCGGTTCGGAACCGAACGTCGCAAAAGTAGACTTTTGCTTTGACTTTCAGTTCTGACCCGATTTAGCTTGTTTTAGATATGCCTTAAGGTTCCATTAGGACCATATTACATGTTAGTATAACCCTCTGAGATTATACAATATGGTTCCTCGTTAATCCGATTTATTTGCATGTTTCCGTTATTTGCTTAAATGTTGACCATAATGCCCTTTTGATATTAAAACGAGATTTTTGAAAATGTGAGAGGAAAAAAAACCTTTATTACTGATTTATAAACATGTCCAAAAAAATTGACATCAGTTTGAGGTCTAAATTAGGAGTTATGCACGATATCGTACATTGAACCCTTTTTATTAATTAAACGACACTTTTGGCATAAAACCTACTTAAACCCAAATTTTGACACCAAAACTTTTACCCACTGATGTAATATAATATTTTGGGATTTTTGGAGTTTTTATTATTTTTTAAACTGATCATAACTTGGGGTTCTTGCTTTGATTCGGTAATTGACGGTTATACCCTTTTTACTAATAAAATGAGTTTTACATAACATTTTGATACCAAATCTTTTTCTACTGATTTCATATGTTAAATAAAATATTTTCAGCCTTTTGGACTGATAAAAATCTCAGCTTTCCTTATATAACCTGAAAATCGCCTAAAACCGACTTTTTACGCGTTTTAAGCACATAGTATGGGTTAAAACTATGTTTAACATTTAAGACCCATTACCTACTGATATTATAAGTAAGTTTTTATAATTTAACAGTAAGTAAAAGTTTTGAAATCAGATTTCCAAATTTAACCCTTAAAGCTTATGTGAAATGACCAAAATGCCCCTACGGTGCATAGTTTGGCCATAAATGATATATTTCACATATCTACATTATCTTACTGATATAACCTACTAAAATAAATATTTTTACTGATCAGTTTAGACCAGAACTTCAGATTATTATTTAACCTCTTTTATAATCTTAAAAGTGACCAAAATACCCCCACGGGGCTTAAATTGATTTTAAATTCGTTTTGGGCATAATGGAAGGTATCCTACTGATATCATAACACATTTTAAGCATATTAACTTAGGAAACCTATTCATGACTCATTTGGTTACCCGTTATGCATTTTACGCATTCGGTGCAATTTATGTGACTAGTATGCATAAATTGACCGAAACGGGTCAAACCTTATCATTTTTACCTCAAAATCCAGAATGTGTTTAGTTTACCCACATTATACAAGTCTTCATACTTGTCGGGTCTAAACCACATTCCAATCCGGTCTTCGCTTAATCTTGCGTTTTGAACCGTATACCTCTCTTTAAAACTAACCGGTCTAAGTTAAGACTTAAATAAGACCCGTTAGGATTCTAATGGGTTATTAAAAACCTTCGTTCCAGATTAGGAGCCCTGTAAAAGCTATCTGTACTTGCTTGATTGATTTACGGCTGGGAATAAATTTATATTTTTGCTCAGGTAAATACTTTTAACTTATTTTCCCTTATACGGGCTTGGGGTACGGTATATAAAATACCGCTTGCTCGGGTATTGAATCTTTAATCGTATGAAGGTTAAATCATTGAGATAACCCGTTTAATCTGTTTTGTTTGTTTTAAGCCTTTGGAGGGTTAATGACCATGTCCTAGATATCCTCGGCTCATTCATTGAAATGGCCACAACTTAAGCACGGGGTGTAGGCATACACCTGCCGGTGCGTATGTAAAATGATATACCTGCTTGTTCGAGAATAACTCGCCGTGGGTTATATTATGTGTTGTGTCTATTAATCTTTAACCCGGTATTCAACCCGGGCTACTGAACGAATAACAAGCATATAATTCTTTTACAAGATTATTTTTAAATAATTATCCCAAGTTATAAAAGAATATTTGAGCCTTGTTGTCACACCCCGATATTTCCACGTATTACCGGTGGGCCCGGTGGGGAGTATCGTGACGTAGTTGATATCATCATAGTCAAACAACACAATATATAAATGCACAGCGGAAGCAAAAGATAGATTTATTTCAACCGAATAAAATTGTAATATTAAGTATCACAAAACAGTTGAAACAGATCCACATGCGGATCAAATAAAAAGGAAAACTGTTCAGCAGACTTTGACATCTAGAGCTTGCGAGACTTGATTATTGATGCCTAGAGTAGCCAGCCTATTACGTATAGTACCTGCACTTAGCCTTTTTGAAAATACGTCAGTTTACACTGGTAAATACAACTTAACTGACTCATTTTGAAAAGAGTTTGAAAATTGATTTGAATGCACTTCGGCAAAAATATCTTTGTAACTTGGGACAATTATTTAAAAATAATCTTGTATACAATTTTACTTATTTGTCGTCCATTAGGGCCGGTTTGTAGGGCCGGTCTAGATTAATTGACACGCCACAGGTATAATGCCCACAAGGATTATTTCCTTTAAGTGGATTACCAGTTTTTACATAATGCATCTGTCAGGTGTACGCCTACACCCCGTGCTTAGGTCGTGGCCATTTCTTTGAATGATGCCAAGGATATCCAGGACATGGTCATTTAACCCCCAAGGGCCATACACCAAATAATACAGAATAAAAAGAGTTATGTAATTACATTAATCACAATCCGATTTAAATGACTACATACCCGACCAAGCGGTATTATTATAATACCGTATCCCAAGCCCGTATAGGGAAAATAAGTTAAGAGTATTTACCTGAGCAAAGTATAAATCAAATAAAGCAAGTGCCCGTAGCTTTTACTGGGCTCCTAATCTGGAACGAAGGTTTTAATAACCTATTAGAATCCTAACGGGTCTTTAATTAAGCTTAGACTTAGACCGGTTAGTTTTCAAAAGGAATACACGGTTCAAACGCATGATAAAGCGAAGACTGGTTTAGAATGTGGTTCTGACCCGACAAGCTTGTATGCTTGTTTAATATGGGTAACTTAAACACATTCTGGATTTTGAGATGAAAACGATATGGTTTGACCCATTTCGGCTAAATTATGCAAACTAGTTACATAAGCCGATCCGAACGCGACAAGTGCGTAACGGGTAGCCATATGATGTCATATACAAGTTTCTTAAGTTAATATGCCTTAAATATGTTGTGACATCAGTAAGATATCTTCTATTATGCCCCATATGAATTCAAACTCAAATTATGCCCCGTAAGGGCATTTTGGTCATTTAAAAGGTTATAAAAGAGTTTAAATAAAATTCTGAGTTTCGGGTCTGATGTAATCAGTAAAAACACTTAATTTACTAAGTGATATCAGTAGGGTAAAACCTATATGTGAAATTTATCATTTATAATCAAACTATGCGCCTTAGGGGCATTTTGGTAATTTCACATAGGCTTAAAAGGTCAAAACTGGAACCCTGAGTTTAAAACTTTTGCTCACTGTTATAATATAATAATTTACTTAAAATATCAGTAGGCATCCAACCTTATATGTTCAAAGTAGTTTTAAGAGTTAAATGCTTGGTTGGTCCCTGTGGTTTTCAAAAATTGCAGACTTGGTCCCAATGGTTTACTAATTACACGCGTGGTCCCTGTGGTTTTCAAAAATGCACTCGGTTGGTCCCTAGCCCTAACATCAGTTAAATTTCTCAGTTAAGTCCATGTTAAATGACCCAAATACCCTTGCTTATTAACAAAACCCACCAGATCTTCTTCAACCTCCATACCCTATTCTTCCCCCTCTCTTTAAAACCCACCAGCCACCTCCATCGACACCTTCAACCCACCGCCTCCATCTCCACCATAAACCCACCACCACCGCCGTCACCTTCAACCCACCACCTCCGCCTCACCTTCAACCCACCGAGGAAGCTTCTTCAACAGCTGTATTCTCTCCAACTTAGGGTTAGGGTTTCCATGAATCTCCGTCGATCGGTGCTTCTGCTTACCTAAGCAACTGGTGGTCACTCAAGCAACTGGTGGTCAAATGGGCTGACTTTTGTTGACCAAATGGAGGGAAAATAGGTTTAGCAAAGGTAGTGCAATGAGTGCACAATCTGTTAGGGATAAAGGTGGATAATGGTGGAAGCACCCACCCAACATAAATCACTGAACCAGTCATTAATTACACACCAAGCAACTGCATTCAAGTGAAATTAAAAACCATATTGTGGTTAGTTTCATATAATTCATACAATTGTGTTGGATTTGTTGAATGATTTGAGAAAATAATAAATCTTCAGGATTTCAATCACTACTTAATTACCTTGAAAGTTGAAACCAATCAAATAGTTGGATGAATAAAAGCAGACTGAAACAGGGGAAGCTTCAAGTTGCAGGTTTCTTGAAGTTTTGTGGCGGTTTCATGAAAGCAGTGCTGGGGTTTTGGTTGCAGGTTAATCGTCGGTGAGTGGATAGCCGGAGAAGAAATCAGTGATGGGGTGGCGAGGGTGGGGGCGGGGGTTGGGTATTAAAGCAGACTGAAACAGGGTGCGGGGGTTGAAGGTGAGGCGGAGGTGGTGGGTTGAAGGTGACGGCGGTGGTGGTGGGTTTATGGTGGAGATGGAGGCGGTGGGTTGAAGGTGTCGATGGAGGTGGCTGGTGGGTTTTAAAGAGAGGGGGAAGAATAGGGTATGGAGGTTGAAGAAGATCTGGTGGGTTTTGTTAATAAGCAAGGGTATTTGGGTCATTTAACATGGACTTAACTGAGAAATTTAACTGATGTTAGGGCTAGGGACCAACCGAGTGCATTTTTGAAAACCACAGGGACCACGCGTGTAATTAGTAAACCATTGGGACCAAGTCTGCAATTTTTGAAAACCACAGGGACCAACCAAGCATTTAACTCTAGTTTTAATACATACTATGCGTTAAAAACGCTTAAAAAGGCGATTTGGAGCCATTTCTGGGTTCTATATAGAAAGCTGATATTCTGATTATTCCAGAACGTTTAAAATAATTTATTTATCATATAAAATCAGTAGCAAAAGGTTTGGAATCAAAATGACTTGTAAAACTCATTTTATAGCCCAAAAGGGCAAAACCGGCAATTTCCGAATTAAGCTTAGAACTCTATGTTATGCCCAGCCTAAAATTAAATAAAAATCTTCAAAAATCCCAAAATATTATTTTATATATCAGTAGGTAAAAATTTTGATATCAAAAAGTGGGTTAAACTAGGCTATATGCTAATTACGTCGTTTAATTAATAAAAGCCTTCTAAGTACGCTATTGAGCATAACTCTTAATCTAGACCTCAAACTGATGTCAAATTTTAGGGATAAGTCTAATAATCAGTAACTAAGGTTTCTACTCTTTTACAATTTCAAAATTCATGTTCTAAGGTCATATGGGCATAATAGTCAACATTTAAGCATTTAACGGAAACGTGCATATGAAAAGGATAACTATTGAACCAAGGTGTATAATCATAGAGGGTTATACTAACATGAAACCTGGTCCAAATAAGGCTCTAAGTCATTTCTAAAACATGCTACAAAGGGTCAGAATGAAAGTCAAAGCAAAAGTCAAATTATGCGACTTTCGGTTCCAAACCGGGCATAAACTGAAAATTGTCGGGTTGAACATGTTTAGACATGCTCTTACATTAATTACCAAGTTATATTAGTGATAAAACATGTTGTATGGCTTCTATATTGCTAATTATGCATTAATTTGAATTTAAGCATTCTGTTGACTTTTTATGATTTAGTTTGACCCGATAATTTACCTAGTTAGAGTGGGAATCAGAGAGTACCCTTTTGAGGGTTTATTACCCACATAATTACCTACTTATAGGTACTTTTAATTCGAGATTTGACTGGATAATTATTGATTAATCTCGAAGTCAAACCTTAATTACGACGGTTTGACTTTTAGCTAATTAACTAAGCTAAACTGAATTAAAAAGGATTAAGGACACTTACAAAGGTCCTAAGCACTATTAGGTAGCCTAAGGAAACTTGTTGCTGATCAGAGGAGCTCCAGAGAAGTCCTTGAAGTGAGTTGCAAATGAGTGACAAAAATGTTGCAACTTGTTCTCCTTATATAGCAACTTTGATGCATCAAGATCACTCCAAATTAGTCTACAATTGTTGTAAGATGTTCCCAGGTGTCCCTATGATGCTAAAAACCAGTTATAAGGCCCCTGATTTTCGAATACCACTCTTATAAGGCGGTGTAACTTGTTTAACAGGCATCTGTACAAAATTCTGCCCAGATACGCGTCTTACGGACCGTAAGCCTTAGGCTTTACGGTCCGTAACCGTCTTTCAAAAACATCACCCAGGTCCGCTACCTTACGGACCGTAAGGGTCTATCCTTGCGGTCCGTAAGCCTTCATCAGAAGCCAAATTTTGTAAATTTTGAAGTTTTGACCATGCAACTTTGAAATTCCGAATCTCATGCCTTCCTTTTCAGTAGAGGGACCAAGTGCTCAGACTTTGCATGCTTTGTATGCACTTACACATTTTGGATCTTGTGGAAGAGTCTTGCCATGCGTTTTAAATTTGAATCCTTCTTAATCAAGAATTTTGTACGAACTTTATTGTAACATTATTTATTATAGGAATAACCGGTTTAGTACATCAGATGTTTATTATAATTTATGGTCTTGGGATTTATAATTTGGTCGCTCAGAGGTGTTTAATAACATGTCGCCCTTTTTAAATCCTACCATACATCTTTTAATTTGACCCGGGTTCCTGACACGTTCATCTTACATGCCACGTGTCTTTATTCCATTGGGTATGATTTTTACGAGGTGTTACACTTGTGCATTTAAATCAATTTTATAAACACTTTTCTATCCAACGTAGAGCTGCAATGGCTCCTTCATTGCCAGAGAATTCTATTGGTTTGCAAGACCAGAATTCTTTGTAAGAACAACCATATGACATGGTTCTTCTTCTTTTTGGAATTGGTAATTGGAGTAGCGGTCCATTATTCACGCTGTGACTAGGTTCACTAGGTGGTCGTTTACTTCCACTTTTATTATTTTCTGCTTCCTTAACAGACTTAATAATATATGGCATAGTATCTATAATACCTTTTGCTACTATGTGTTGAATAGCATTGTTATCTATTTGATTTCCATTATTATCATTATTCTGGTTTTCCTGATTTTCTTCGTTGTCCATCTGGATTTACAAACATTTATCAGGTATTAATATCACAGAATAAGATTTAATGCAAACAATCAAACAAACAGAATGATCAAAAACGTCAAACATTGCGACTTTTACTCCTTTCATATATCTATTACAATCCTACAACTGGAATTTAAAACACACTACTAGTTATGCATCTATCAGGTTATTTATTTTAGTTGATTTGGTTTTTTTCTCAAACTACACGCATTTATATATATATTTATATATATATAGGGGAAGGTTCAAATGAAAACCACTAGTTATTGTGAAAACTCGAAAACTAATTAAAAAAAGCCAAAAAAACATACAAATTTTTTTTTGCAAACCAATTTTCGCAGGTTTTATTATATAAAAAAAATTTCAAAAATTTTTTTTTTCTGTAGTGCACATGTGTAATACTACACATGTGCACTACACAATTTTTTTTTTTTTTTTTTGAAAAAAAGTTTTTTTTTATACATAAAAAGCAGCGATTTTTATAAAAAAAATTTGAAAAAAAAAATATTTGGGTGTTTTTTAGGCTTTTTTTAGTTAGTTTTCGAGTTTTCACAATAAAAGTGGTTTTCATTTGAACCATCCCCTATATATATACATCTATATATATATATATTAATATTATTTTTATTAGGGGTCAAATTGCATCTCTCGCTCGTCGTATTTCCACACGAGCTTTTCTCCTATCTGTCTCATCCTCTCTCCTACTTCTATCAATTCCTCACTATATGTGCGGAATTCCTGCAGATTCTCGTCACTCATGGGTGGTCGTGGTGCGGTTACTGGGTCAGGGTACAAAGGTAACGGTTCTCCATATGGGTACGGGTTGTTTAATATTTCCTGAACATATTGATCGTTATCCCAATATGGATCTAAAGGATTAAGGTTGGTATATTGTGCTATGGGGTTTGGTATTGGTTCCTCCTATGGATAAAGTTCCCTATAAGCCCTATGGTCATCTCTCCACGGATCATATGCTAAAGGATTAGGTGCTGGGATTCTAGGTATCTCGTCAGGGTCAAAGGCTGGTATGGGAAATTGGTTTTCTGGGTTGGGTTCTATTTCCATTGGTTAGGTTGGAAATAGTGGCAATGGTTATGGTGCAATGATTTGATCAAGGTTTGGATCTGCTCAGTGGTAGCTAATATATGAAAGTTTGCCAAACGTCTATTAACAATGTCTTGTGTCTGGGCATTGACTTCCCTATTGGCTGCTGCTAAAGCTCTTTGATGGTGTAATTTTCTCATTCGCTTTCTCCTCTCGTGTGCTCCCCTACTAAACCATCCTCTTTTTTTCGAAGGGAATGGTTCCTCGGATTGCACCTTAAATATGAAAACCCCCTCTTCTGTATCAACAGAATACCCTGAAGGAGTAGGCTGTGACGAGGTTCCTTCACTTTTGGGAGAACTATCTACATGACGGTAGGCATCAGACGTACCTTGCTCACTCATACTGTAAACTAACGTACCTTTATGTAGCTTATTAATTTAGACAAAACCAACTTAGTTTCATTTTTATGACATTCATTCTTTCGGTGTTTTTTAGATGTAAGTCCTCATGGACTGTTGCTTTCACCTTGTATTTCTTATCCATGTCGTCTATTTGACCGAGTTGTCATTTGATCACCCGGCAAGTGAGTCTGTCAACATGTTTACTTCATGCTAATCCTATATTGACAAGCGTGTTACATAGGTCATAACATTACCTTAACCTTGATTGGTTTTACCGGCTAGACTAACTAGTCACCGTTACTTCTTACTCCGCCATCCGGGTGTACCACATTGCCATCCCCGACCATATGCGTGTTTACTATTTCCTAAACTACTTCATACTAATGTTTGTTAGAACGTTGCTTCTGACTAAAAACTTAATTTTTAGTTTGACGTTTTCTCTTTGTCTTACGTCATTTACTTGTATCAAGGAATTTTACGTCCGAGGATTTATTCTTTTCCATTATTATTTAATGCGGGGAATTATATCTAGTTCCCACGCTTAACCTAAACAACCCGTAGGTTCTTTCACTTAGCCTCGTAGGCTATTTCTTTAGACTTTCATCTTTTTAAGGTGAGACCCCAACAGTTCGTTTCTTTCTATTTATGACCGAAGGGTCTTTTTGGTCCCGTAGACCTTAACACTACTTATAATCCCGTAGGTTATGATGATCTCGTAGATCATCTTTTATTCGCGTCTTTATTTAAATGTATATATACATATATATATATATATATATGACGTCAAGGTACCCCTTTTATGTTTAGAATCATTTATTTTCTCTTTTTGTAATTCCTTTGACCTTGACCGTAGTCCAAGGCTACATTCATTTTCTTTCGGATTATCTTTCCGACTCTATGACTTCTTACGTCATTTCCGCGTCGGTTGGTTCTTTGCTTACCGTTATCCGGTTCATACTTATATTTCTTTACAACCCGTTACCCGGGTTCTTTTATCTTAATGTTTTTTCTAACGCTCCCGTTGCTTGGTTTGCGTTTTCCCCTTTTTTATTATCAAACGTTATTCTTTATTCTACTTGTTTAACCTCGAAATAGTTAAACATAATGTTGGTGCATGTTTTGTGACAACAGCTTAATAGTTTGATTATTTAGTCTTTGGATATTTTGTATTGGGCTTAGCATTATTGGTTAGGGAGTTATTTAGTGTTATGGGCTTGGAGAATGGCTTGGCCCAAACCAAAGCCCATGTGCAAACCTTGTCCTATATAAACAAGGCTTGGCATAAGGGTTTTGGTTGGACATTCTAGAGTTTGAGAGAGAGTTAGAGAAATCTATAGAGAGTGGCTAGGAGATTTCTTGTGAAGGTCTTGAATTGATTGTAAACTTTGTGTTGGATAATCAATAGAAGACCGGATTGAAAGTGTATCGTGTTCTTGATTCTTGTTCTACTCATATTCTGTGAAATCTGATCTAGGGGATTCCGCACTCTAGATTAGATCGACGATTCTGTTACGATCCATACGGCTCACGGGACCTACAATTGGTATCAGAGCTTTAGGCTCTCGATTGGCTTGGTTCAGAATTGTTTCTGCAGAAAATCGGAGTTTTTGGACGCGTTTTTGAGGCTGTTCTTGAGTTCTGCTGTTGATTTCAGATAGAAATCACTGATTCGGATAAAATTCATGCATTTCAGATCATTACTGATCAAAAGACTTGAATTTCGGACCTGAAATCCATCATTTCGGATCTTCAGATAAGCATTTCGGATTGGACTGATCCATTTCGGATCAAAACAACCCATTTCGAATCAGAAATCAACCATTTCGGATCAATCTGTGGCATTTCGGACCAATAACAAGCATTTCGGATCTAGAGGGTGCTGATTTCGGATCAGCAGGAGCTGATTTCGGATTAGAATAGTCCATTTCGGACAGAGTTCAAGCATTTCGGATCAGTTCGGTTTCAGAGGTGGTCATTTCGGATTATTAAGTCACATTTCGGATCAGAGTTGCTCATTTCGGACCTTTAAGGCTCATTTCGGATCCTGAAGTCTCATTTCGGATTAGAGTATTCCATTTCGGACCAAACGTGTTTATTACGGACCTTTTCTGATCATTTCAGAAGTGGTGGATTTTTTCTTGGCTTGCGTAAGAAAAGTTTAACAGTTTCGCGATTAGAAAATTATCCATAACTCAACTCAGGAAACCGTTTGCACCGTTAGAATCCTTGGATTTTTAGGGTAAAAAAAAAAAACAGTTTTATATATCATTGGAATCGTATTTCTGGAAAATCCGGAAATAGGTTTTTGACATTATATATCATTGGAATCGTAATTTCGAGACGAATCTAACGATATAATTTGATAAAAACAGTTTTCGGATAATATTTGTACGGTTTCATCAGCTCGATTACGGTAAAAGCTCGACAAGGACCAGTAGAGAAGTTAGATTTGTATTTTGACACAGGTTACCAAAATTCATTTAAACTTTTACGCTGCGTGATGGCTAAGATGAACAATGGAATGGAGATTGTTAAAAACTGGCCAAAGCTTACAAATGTTAAAGAATATGCTGACTGGAAAGAGAAGTTTGAGTTGTTTATGAAGAGTGAGGATTTCAGAATGTGGTGTTGTATGATTGATGGATATGTTGCTCCTACACGTCGTGTTGAAGGAAGAGATAAGGTGATTTCTTATGAGAAGATGGATGAATCTGAGAGACAGGTGGTTGATGCTGAGAAGAGAGCTTTAGCAGTGATCAAGAAATCCTTACCTGAGGGCATTAAGCATACCTTCAAGAACTATGGGAATTCTAGAGATCTGTGGGAAGCTTTAGAAAAACGTTATCAGAGTTCATCAAGTCAGAGTGTAGGAGATTGTGCTGTAGGTAAAGAAGCAGATGCTGTGAAAGAAGAGAAGAAGGAGAATGATGAGATGCAACATGCAGAGGTATCAAAGAGCTTGAAGGATGTGAATGGACTTACATCAGAGGTGAAGGGATCATCAGAATCTGTAAGTCATACATGTCTTAATTGCACTGAACTACAGGTTAAAGTTGACAGACTATCGGAGCAAAACAAAATTCTGTTAGCCGATTTGGAAAACCGAAAAGAGTTAAATGTTCTTTTGATTAAAAGAGAGTCAAATTCTTTAGAAAAACTCAAATCAAATGAACAAGAAATTAGCAGTTTAACAAGCAAAGTCAATGAACTGTTACAGGTCATTGATTTGGCTCGTGAAACTGTGAAAGAAAAGACTAACGAGCTTTCAGAAAAGTGCACAGAATTGGCTGATGCACAAGCCAAAATTGTTGAACTTCAGGGGAAGTTAAACAATTTTGGGAATTCTTCGTTAGTCAGGACTAAAATTCAAAGAGGTTTAAAAGGGAGTAATGATAAAACAGGGGTGGGGTTTACTAAAGCTTCATCTTCTGGAAATCAAGACTACTCTTTTCTACCAAAAGAAAAAGAGCTAATAGATTTTGTAACTACTGCATAAGAGGTAGTGGATCCGATAGCTGTGGACTTACCAAATAGTCCAGTTTCTTTGAAAGAATCTGTTGGGTCTAACAGTACACCTCATAAAGTGGATGAGGATACTGAAGACAAAAAGACCAACACATTTAAAAAGGGATCAAACAAAAAGAAAACTTATAAGAAAAGATCCTGTTTTAAATGTCACAACAAAGGGCATGTGGCAATTTGTTGTCCTTTGAAGAAAGGTAAACAACAAGTTGATGAGGTTAAAGACGGGAATCAGGTTGGGTCAAGCAATAATGTAAAAACAAGTTGTCAGACAAAGAAACCTGAATCTCAATCAAAACCCTCAACTTCGAAACGTTTTGATAGACCAAGAAGTATTTCTCCACAATTTAGTCATTATAATTGTAAATCAAATCAATTTCAAAGTCAAAATAGAAATTTTGGATATCAAACTCGATACCAAACTGCTGGTAATCGAAATTTTCAACAAAGAAATGGACATAGGGGTTTTAGTAACTCAAATGTTCAACAACATCCAAAATTTTTCCAAAATGGATATTGGATGGATGTTCCTGTAATGGATGAATTTGGAAAACCCAAGACTATCAGGGCTTGGGTTCTAAAGTCTAACTGAGTTGTTGAGTGTGTGCAGGATGACCAAGAAGGACTGTTGATGTGTTCGACAGTGGTTATTCCTGTAAAGCATCTGAGGTGAATAGTAGGTTAACATGGGTAACGAACTATTTACTTCTGTGATCATTTTGATTGTTTTTAAACTTAAAACGTGAAAAACTGTAGTCAGGTTAAGGTGGGAGTTTGTTTGTGTTTTTAAATTTATGTTTTTAAAACTTACTCCATGAAAAAAAAAATTTAGGGGGAGAAATTCCTCTAAGCCAAAAAGAGTTTAGATAGTGCGTGTGTTTAGGGGGAGTAACTTATAAATTTTTAAAAATAAAAAACATAAAAAAATAGAAAATCAAAAATGTGTTTTCACTGTGTGGAAAAGAAGAAATGATCGTACATCAGCAAGTTAGACTGTCACACTCAAACTGAATTAAATTACTTAAGTGTGATAGCAGCTTCATCATATGATGTACCAGTAGGCAAAAGCATGAAATAATCAACTTACCAATGTGATATAAACCTAAATACACTGAGTATGAGTGGGGAACACATCAGTGGTGTATGGTTTAATGACCTTAAATCTTGCATTGATAGATTGCCAAACTCTGAAGTCTTGGGTCTTTATACTGTTATTTCATCCGGGGATATCAGGGGTGTCCTTCTGCTGCATCCAGATACATGCTGACCTAGACACACCCAGGATATCTTAAAAGAGCTACAAATGCCAAAACCCTGAAAATGAAAAAGCTCTCATAGAGAGTTATTCAAAATGTGCAAAATGCACAAATCGTACCAAAAATGGTATTTGTCATAGCCCTCGTTAGATATTTTGGTCTCTCTGCTGTACGGAAGTACTGACCTGTTCACCAATTATCTAAACGTTGAAAAACAAAATGGATGAATTCAGTATACTCACCTACTACGATGAATTTTTGTGCATACCTTGATCGCGGGGGTATATCCTGAAGTGGGACACACTAGTACATCAGAATCAATATTACCTTAACGTATCATACGGTAATGGTACTTGAAATTTTCATGCATTTTGTTTAGGTGGACAAACATACTGGTAATCGTCTTGGACTGCTTTTCACGGAAAATTAAATAAAGAATTATCTAATAGTGTGAAACAGTTTGATTTTGTTGATATGATCTTCTTGCACATGATTCTCACAAAAAGAAGTATTGTAAATACTTTTGGTTTTAGATTAGTTTGTTTAGTTGTTGAAAAATATCAGAAATACCAAAAAGATTTCTTTTTATAAGATCTCCCATTTTGAACTGACAGGTAGTTGTTTTTGCAAACTAAGATAAAATATTGGTTTATCTTTAAATGTGAAAAAGGCTAATGGTTTTTCGAGATACTTTCTTGTGTTGCTAAACAGATTGATGCAGTTATCAAAATGAAGTGCAGAATACGAGTAAAGTGCAGATTGAGAGTGAAGTGAAGAACTTGTGAATATGCATGGTAGGATCCTTCTACTACATTGCAGAAAGAGAGAGATATGGAAGTTTTGAAGATACTTGCTTAACCAAAGATTGCTAGTTCGCTGATCTACAATGAATGAAAGTTTTGGAGATTGGAAGTGTTAGGGGTCATTTTCTTAACATACGTATCCTGACCAATATCCTGCCTTTGTTTGTTTATTTGTGACTAGGATGCTGGAAGAGGATATTGCTAATATCTTGGGCGATATCCTGAGGTTTATTGAATTAATCACGTGCAGGTTAAAGGCTGAGACTTGCTAACGGTCAAGAGGACTTCTTCTCCTCAAGACTCGGACGAGTTTGTTGAAGGAGAGACGTTGAGCCCGAAAGACCAGGTCTACAACGTTCGATGAAGGAATATTCGGTGGATCCCGGAAGTTTAGGATAGTTTGTTATTTTATCTTTACTATAAATAGATGGGGGCGGATCAGTTTAAGGCACACAATTCTCACTAACACTCTCGAACACTTTCACTCTCTAGCTCATTGCAAACACCACACTTGTATTCAAATTTCGTTGTAACACTTAGTCGATCCGTACCACATCCTGCACTGTATCCTGATATTTGAAGCAATAGAAGAACAAGGCAGCTGCGATTGTCAGCTCCCGAGGTTTTATGCCGGCGATCTAGATTGATCAAGGGCTTTCCTCGTACATCTCGTGTCATTTACTTTTCTTTTGCTCATAGTTTGATCATAGATACAGCTCAATATCCTGAGCCGTATCCTGAATACTGATTTTCTAAATAACTTAACAAGTATATTTTCAACACACTTTCTAGCACACTACCTCACTTTACTAATTTGATCACTAAGTTACTTCGGTAATTTTTGACCAAAACAATTTGGCGCCCACCGTGGGGCAAGTGGTGCTCTCTTTACTAAATTTTTTTTGTGAAATCGCTAATCGGCTTTCTATTTTCAAAACTTTTTGCCACATTGTCCATAATGGCCTCAAGATCAAACATGAGTTCCTCTACTGTGTCTGCTATGACTTCTGCTACTACTGGTTCGGTGCTTCCACCACCTCCTCCAAGGATGCCAGCCTCTTCACGACCTCAGGACATTATCCCTACTCGCAGTGTTCAGGAATCTGCTCCTGTTCTAGCTTCTAATGATGAAATTCTTACTTTATTTGGAAGTGTGCAGGAACAAATGAGGCAGCAACAGGAAACAAACCAAATGCTTTTAAGGGAAATACAACTCCTGAAGTCTGGCTCGAGCAGATCTGCTGAGGATAATGTCACTCCATTACACCCCAGAGCGTTGAACTTTAGTTCAGCTGTGTATACTGAGGATAACAGGGGGAATATTGTGCCCAGTCTTCCTCAGAATCATACTCCTGAAATACCCTCCTCAGTCAGGATGTCAACCATGAGGAGCTCAGGATATGCTTCAGGATATGGGCAAAATCCTCCAACGGGTAACGTGTCAAATAATAATAATACTCATGCTACTAACAATAGTGGATCTTTGCAGGATGCAGGTGTGACATCAGCACTTACTAGGGAACTTCAAAAGTTGAAGGACATGATATCCAGTGTACCTGGGGTGGTCCAGCCGATCCCGGAAGTGTCCCAAGACAACCATAAGATATCTCGTTTTGCACATCCTATCTGTGATGCTGAGATCCCAAAGAGATTTCAAACCCCCAACATGAAGCTTTACGACGGAACTACGGATCCTGAGGAGCATATTGCTCAGTATAGGGAAAGAATGGAGATTAACCCTATCCCTCCGGAGCTCAAGGAAGCGTGCTTGTGCAAGGGATTTGGTTCTACCTTAACACGATCAGCCTTGAAATGGCTGTTAAACGTTCCTCCTCACTCAATTACTTCGTTTGCTCATTTGGTTAATTTATTTAACAGTCAATTTTCTTGTAGTCGGAGTTTTGAGAAACTAACCAGTGATCTTTACAGGATAACTCAAGGGCCTCAGGAATCCTTGAGGGATTATGTGAACAAATTCAGTCGAGAATCCTTGGATATCCCACATCTTGATGTTGCAACAGCTGTGCAAGCTTTTAAGATGGGATTACAAAAGGATTCTCAGTTTTATCAGGATCTTGTAATGAATCCCTGCAGGAATCTCGACGAAGCTCGTAACAGGGCTTTGAGATATATCCGTCTGGAAGATGACAGGAAAATGCAAGAAAGGATGAACTCATCTAACACTTATGAGTCAACTAACAGGAAGTCAGAATCCTCATTCAAGTTATATCGGCCTAAGCCATATGGTAGAAATGAAAACAAGAGAGTGAATGCTGTCGAAGATGAGGATCCTGAAGAGTATCCTGAGTTGTCTGAATATTGCTTTTCTGTTAACATTCCTGAATTGATGTATGCCATGCAGGGTCTAGGAGACAAGGCTAGGTGGCCTCGAAAGAATCAACAAAAGAATGACTGGAAAGATAAGTCAAAATGGTGTGCTTTCCACGAAGATTTCGGACATGTAACTGAGGATTGCATTGCTCTAAGGAAAGAAATAAGCTATCTTCTAAGCAAGGGATATCTGAAAGATCTCTTAGGAAGAAAGAAGAATAAGGGTCAGGATACTGAGAAGGATCCTGAGCGAGCAGCATCACCTCCCGCGGATGCCAAGATAATCAACTTCATTTCGGGAGGATCCGACATTTGTGGAACTTCGTATTCGGCAGCAAAAAGACATGCAAAGGAAGCTAAGGCCGAAAGGGGAGACAAACCTGTCAGAATGACTACCCTCACAACTGACAAAGTGATCACTTTTGATGCTGATGACAGGGATACTGTCCAGGATCCTCACCATGATGCTCTGGTAATAACGTTATATGTGGCTAACCATTTTGTACGCAGGATACTGGTTGATAATGGCAGCTCCGTCAACATAATCCAACTAGAAACTCTGAAGAGAATGAATGTATCTCCAATGGATATCACTTCAAAGTCTACCGTCCTTGTTGGGTTCAGTGGAGAGGCTAGAAACACAGTGGGAGAGATAAAGTTGCCAGTATACGTTGAAGGAGTCAACTCGATACAACGTTTCTGTGTGATGGATTCTCTATCCTGCTATGACATCATACTGGGAAGACCGTGGATTCACGATATGAAGGCCATGCCATCAACATATCACCAATGCATCAAGATACCTACCCCTTGGGGAGTGGTCAAAGTTGATAGTGATCAGCAGGAGGCGAAAGAATGCTACTCATCCTCGATGAAATCCTCAACCAAACCTAGTGCAGCATAGCAATTAAAGACGCGGGCCTAGGATATCGTGGAGGATCCGGAGCAGGATGTGAAGAAAATTATCCTGGACCAGGATAATCCCGATATTTCAGTGCTCGTAGGGATCAATATCCCTCAGGATATTGAAGAACAATTAATTAACTTTTTGAAATGCAGGATGTCAACGTTTGCATGGAAGCATGAGGATATGACAGGCATATCCAAAGATATTATCACTCACAAGCTTGGAATTGATAAATCATTCAAGCCTGTGCAACAAAAAAGAAGGAAGTTTGCTCCTGAGCGGAACACTATTATCCAGGAGGAAGTTGAAAGACTATTAAGGTCCAGAATGATCAGAGAGGTTAAGTTCCCAAGATGGCTAGAAAACGTGGTTGTAGTACAAAAGAAAAATGGGAAATGGAGAGTTTGTGTAGATTACACAGACTTGAACAAAGCCTGTCCTAAAGACCCATTTCCTCTTCCCCACATTGATGCAATGGTAGATGCCACTGCCGGGCATGAAATGCTGACCTTCATGGACGCATCTTCAGGATTTCAACAGATCCAAATGGAGCCTTCTGACCAGGAGGATACTGCCTTCATGACACCAACAGGTATTTATTGTTATACAGCTATGCCTTTTGGTTTGAAAAATGCAGGTGCAACATACCAAAGATTGGTAAACATGATGTTCAAAGACAAACTGGGGGACACCATGGAGGTATATATCGATGATATGGTGGTGAAATCTAAAAAGGCTGAGGATCACCTCCAGGATATCAAGGGAGCATTTGATATCCTGGATCAATACAACATGAAGCTGAATCCTGCTAAATGCCATTTCGGAGTGGGGGCAGGAAAGTTTCTTGGATATATTGTTAGGGGTCATTTTCTTAACATATGTATCCTGACCAATATCCTGCCTTTGTTTGTTTATTTGTGATCAGGATGCTGGAAGAGGATATTGCTGACATCTTGGGCGATATCCTGAGGCTTATTGAATTAACCACGTGCAGGTTAAGGGCAGAGGCTTGCTAACGGTCAAGAGGACTTCTTCTCCTCAAGACTCGGACGAATTTGTTGAGAAAGAGACGTTGAGCCCGAAAGACCAGCTCTACAACGTTCCAAGAAGGAATATTCGGTGGATCCCGCAAGTTTAGGGTAGTTAGTTATTTTATCTTTACTATAAATAGATGAGGTCGGATCAGCTTAGAACACATCGTTTTACACTTACACTCTCGAACACAATCACACTCTAGCTAATTGCAAACACCACACTTGTATTTCATTTTCGTTGTAACACTTAGTCGATCCGTACCACATCCTGCACTGTATCCTGATTTTGGAAGCAATTGAAGAACAAGGCAGCTACGTTTGTCAGCTCCCGAGGTTTTATGCCGGCGATCTAGATTGATCAAGGGCTTTCCTCGTACATCTCGTGTCACTTCCTTTACTTTTTGCTCATTATTTGCTCATTGTTTGATCGTCGATACAGCTCAATATCCCGAGCCGTATCCTGAAACTGCTTTTACAAATAATTTAATTAATACATTTTTGACACTTACTTCTAGCACACTACCTCACTAAACTAATTTGATCACTTAATTACTTCGGTAATTTTTGACCAAAACATATATGGTGACAAAAAGGGGGATAGAAGCAAGCCCAGAGCAGATCAAAGCTATCCTGGATATAAAAGCACCCTCAAATATGAAGGACGTACAAAGATTGACAGGGCGAGTAGCAGCTTTAAACAGGTTTATCTCGAGATCCTCAGAGAAGTGCAAAGATTTTTATGATATCCTGAAGAAGAATAAAAGATTCGAATGGGGGGAGAAGCATGAAGCAGCCTTGCAGGATTTGAAACGATATCTCTCAACCGCACCTCTATTGATGAAGCCTGAAAATGGTGAACCACTATCCCTGTACCTTGCTGTATCAGGGAATGCTGTAAGTGCCGTTCTCATAAAGGATCATGAAGGTCAGCAATATCCTGTTTATTATGTTAGTAAAAGTTTGCTAGATGCTGAAACTAGGTATTCTCATTTAGAAAAATTGATACTAGCATTAGTTATGGCATCAACGAAACTTAGGCATTATTTCGAGACACATAGGATACATGTTAAAACAAATTATCCTGTCAAAAATGTGCTTAGGAAACCAGAGATGTCAGGCAGGATGGCCAAGTGGTCAGTAAAGTTAAGTGCTTATGATTTAGTATATGAACCTAGAAATGCCATAAAATCTCAGGCTTTAGCTGACTTTGTGGCTGACTTTAGTAGTGACATTCAGAACGAGGTAGACCTAGAAGTTCAACAGTTAGGAGAATCCTCAGGATCCTGGACATTATATACTGACGGTGCATCTAATGTAAGAGGAGTAGGATTAGGAATACTACTAAAATCGCCACAGGGGGACATATTACCCCAGGCTATTAGGTGTGAATTTCCCGCTACTAATAATGAGGCAGAATATGAAGCTTTAATTGCAGGATTAGATGTTATCCCGACTCGGAGTGTCCAGGGATCTGCTCCCGTTTTAGCTTCTAATGATGAAATTCTAACCTTATTTGGAAGTGTGCAGGAACAAATGAGGCAACAACAGGAAACAAACCAAATGCTTTTGAGGGAGATACAACTCCTGAAGGCTGGCTCGAGCAGATCTGCGGAGGACAATGTCACTCCGTTACACCCCAGAGCATTGAACTTTAGCTCGGCTGTGTATACCGAGGATAATAGGGGGAATATCGTGCCCAGTCTTCCTCAGAATCTTACTCCTGAAATACCCTCCTTGGTCCGGATGTCAACCATAAGGAGCTCAGGATATGCTTCAGGATATGGGCAGAATCCTCCAACTGGTAACATGTCTAATAATAATAATACTCATGCTACTAACAGTGGTGGATCTTTGCAGGATACAGGTGTAACATCAGCACTTACCAGGGAACTTCAGAAGTTGAAAGACATGATATCTAGTGTACCTGGGGTGGTCCAGCCGATCCCGGAAGTATCTCAAGATAGTCACAAGATATCTCGTTTTGCATACCCTATATGTGATGCTGAGATCCCAAAGAGATTCCAAACTCCCAACATGAAGCTTTATGATGGGACTACGGATCCTGAGGAGCATATTGCCCAGTATAGGGAAAGAATGGAGATTAACCCTATCCCTCCGGAGCTCAAGGAAGCGTGCTTGTGCAAGGGATTTGGTTCTACTCTGACAGGATCAGCCTTAAAATGGCTGTTAAACGTTCCTCCTCACTCAATTACTTCATTTGCTCATTTGGTTAATTTATTTAACAGTCAATTTTCTTGTAGTCGGAGTTTTGAGAGACTAACCAGTGATCTTTACAGGATAACTCAAGGGCCTCAGGAATCCTTGAGGGATTATGTGAACAAATTCAGTCGAGAATCCTTGGATATCCCACATCTTGATGTTGCAACAGCTGTGCAAGCTTTTAAGATGGGATTACAAAAGGATTCTCAGTTTTATCAGGATCTTGTAATGAATCCCTGCAGGAATCTCGACGAAGCTCGTAACAGGGCCTTGAGATATATCCGTCTGGAAGATGACAAGAAGATGCAAGAAAGGATGAACTCATCCAACACTTATGAATCAACTAATAGGAAGTCAGAATCCTCATTTAGGTCATATCGGCCTAAGCCATTTGGTAGAAATGAAAACAAGAAAGTGAATGCTTTCGAAGACGAGGATCCTGAAGAGTATCCTGAGTTGTCTGAATATTGCTTTTCTGTTAATATTCCTGAATTGATGTATGCTATGCAGGGTCTAGGAGACAAGGCTAGATGGCCTCGAAAGAATCAACAAAAGGCTGACTGGAAGGATAAGTCAAAATGGTGTGCTTTCCACGAAGATTTCGGACATATGACTGAGGATTGCATTGCTTTAAGGAAAGAAATAAGCTATCTTCTAAGCAAGGGATATCTGAAAGATCTCTTAGGAAAAAAGAAGAATAAGGGTCAGGATACTGACAAGGATCCTGAACGAGCAGCATCACCTCCCTCGGATGCCAAGATAATCAACTTCATTTCGGGGGGATCCGACATTTGTGGAACTTCGTATTCGGCAGCAAAGAGACACGCAAAGGAAGCCAAAGCCGAAAGGGGAGACAAACCTGTCAGGATGACTACACTCACAACTGACAAAGTGATCACATTTGATGCTGATGACAGGGATACTGTCCTGGATCCTCACCATGATGCTCTGGTAATAACGTTATATGTGGCTAACCATTTTGTACGCAGGATATTGGTTGATAATGGCAGCTCCGTCAACATAATCCAGCTAGAGACACTTAAAAGAATGAATGTATCTCCAATGGATATAACTTCGAAGTCCACCGTGCTTGTTGGGTTCAGCGGAGAGGCCAGAAACACAGTGGGAGAGATAAAGTTGCCGGTATACGTTGAAGGAGTCAACTCGATACAACGTTTCTGTGTGATGGACTCTCTATCCTGCTATAACATTATACTGGGAAGACCATGGATTCACGATATGAAGGCCGTGCCATCAACATATCACCAATGCATCAAGATACCTACCCCTTGGGGAGTTGTTAAAGTTGATAGTGATCAGCAGGAGGCGAAAGAATGCTACTCCTCCTCGATGAAATCCTCAGCCAAAACTAGTGCAGCATAGCAATTAAAGACGCGGGCCCAGGATATTGTGGAGGATCCGGAGCAGGATGTGAAGAAAGTTATCCTGGACCAGGATAACCCCGATATTTCGGTGCTCGTAGGGACCAATATCCCTCAGGATATTGAGGAACAATTAATTAACTTTTTGAAATGCAGGATGTCTACGTTTGCATGGAAGCATGAGGATATGACAGGCATATCCAAAGATATTATCACTCACAAGCTTGGAATTGATAAATCATTCAAGCATGTGCAACAAAAAAGAAGGAAGTTTGCTCCTGAGCGGAACACGATTATCCAGGAGGAAGTTGAAAGATTATTAAAGTCAAGAATGATCAGAGAGGTTAAGTTCCCAAGGTGGTTAGCAAACGTGGTTGTAGTACCGAAGAAGAATGGGAAATGGAGAGTTTGTGTAGACTACACAGACTTGAACAAAGCTTGTCCTAAAGACCCATTTCCTCTTCCCCATATTGATGCAATGGTAGATGCCACTGCCGGGCATGAAATGCTGACCTTCATGGACGCATCCTCAGGATTTCAACAGATCCAAATGGAGCCTTCTGAACAGGAGGATACCGCCTTCATGACGCCAACAGGTATTTATTGTTATACAGCTATGCCTTTTGGTTTGAAAAATGCAGGTGCAACATACCAAAGATTGGTAAACATGATGTTTAAAGACAAACTGGGGGGACACCATGGAGGTGTACATTGACGATATGGTGGTAAAATCAAAGAAAGCTCAGGATCACCTCCAGGATATTAAAGGAGCATTTGATATCCTGGATCAATACAACATGAAGCTGAATCCTGCTAAATGCTATTTCGGAGTGGGGGCAGGAAAGTTTCTTGGGTATATGGTGACGAAAAGGGGGATAAAGGCAAGCCCGGAGCAGATTAAAGCTATCCTGGATATAAAATCACCCTCGAATATGAAGGATGTACAAAGATTAACAGGCCGAGTAGCAGCTCTAAACAGATTTATCTCAAGATCCTCAGAGAAATGCAAAGACTTCTATGATATCCTAAAGAAGAACAAAAGATTCGAATGGGGGGAAAAGCATGAAGCAGCTCTACAGGATTTGAAACGGTATCTCTCAACTGCACCTCTATTGATGAAGCCGGAAAATGGTGAACCACTATCCCTGTACCTTGCTGTATCAGGGAATGCTGTAAGTGCCGTTCTTATAAAAGACCATGAAGGTCAGCAGTATCCTGTTTATTATGTTAGTAAAAGTTTGTTAGATGCTGAAACTAGGTATTCTCATTTAGAAAAATTGATACTAGCATTAATTATGGCATCAACGAAACTTAGGCATTATTTCGAGACACATAGGATACATGTTAAAACAAACTATCTTATTAAAAATGTGCTTAGGAAACCAGAAATGTCAGGCAGGATGGCCAAGTGGTCAGTAAAGTTAAGTGCTTATGATTTAGTATATGAACCTAGGAATGCCATAAAGTCTCAGGCTTTAGCTGACTTTGTGGCTGACTTTAGTAGTGACATTCAGGATGAGGTAGATCTAGAAGTTCAACAGCTAGGAGAATCCTCAGGATCCTGGACATTATATACTGATGGTGCATCTAATGTAAGAGGAGTGGGATTAGGAATACTACTAAAATCGCCACAGGGGGACATATTACCCCAGGCTATTAGGTGTGAATTTCCTGCTACTAATAATGAAGCAGAGTATGAGGCTTTAATTGCAGGATTAGAGATGGCTAAGAGCATGAGTATCAAAAATTTGCAAGTATATGTTGACTCTCTGTTAATTACTAACCATTTTAATGGATCCTATGCAGTTAAGGGAGAGAAATTAATCGAATATCTCGATATTCTCAAAAAATTAGCAGGATATTTCGATGTTTTTATACTTGAACAGGTACCAAGGGAAGATAATGCTGAAGCAGATGCCTTAGCAAATCTGGGATCATCGATCAGGATACCTGAAGGGACACAAATACCAATAGTACATGTCTTATATCCTGCAACGAATCTTCAGGATAAAGAAGTAGCTGGTATTCAGGATCATGGGGCAGAATATCCTGAAGAGAATCCTAAAACATGGACGGCTCCAATCATGAAATATCTCAAAGAAGGACATATTCCTGGAGATGAAAATCCTAAGGCATTTAGGATGAAGGTATCACGATTCACTATTATAGATAATATTTTATACAAGAAATCTCTTGCAGGACCGTATTTGAGATGCTTGGAGGATCTTGAAGCCAAAGAAGTCCTTCAGGATATACATGAAAGGGATTGTGGTAACCATGCTGGGGGCAGATCGTTATTCTCAAAAATATTAAGAACAGGATATTATTGGCCAACAATGAGAAAAGATGCCGCAGAATATGCTCGAAGATGTGACTCATGTCAAAGACATAGTAACATACTGCATCAACCTGCTGAACCATTATATCATATTGTTTCCCCTTGGCCATTTATGAAGTGGGGTATGGATATAGTGGGAAAGCTACCAAAAGCTCCGGGAGGAAAAGTCTTTATGCTAGCAATGACGGATTATTTCTCTAAGTGGGTTGAAGCTGAAGCATTTGTTCAAGTTAGAGACCAAGAAGTAGTATCCTTCATAAAGAGGAATATCCTGACCAGATTTGGAGTACCAGCTGAGATAATCTGTGACAATGGTTCTCAGTTCATAAGTAAGAGGACTACAGACTTTTGCAAGAATTGGGGAATCAAAATGATCACATCTACTCCGGTACATCCTCAAGCAAATGGACAAGCAGAATCCTCTAACAAGATAATTGTCAACAACTTAAAGAAAAGGCTTGGAGCCAAAAAAGGAAGATGGGCAGAAGAATTACCCTTTGTTTTATGGGCTGATAGGACAACGGTAAAGAATGCAACAGGTCAAACCCCATTTTCGTTGGTGTTTGGAGCGGAAGCAGTGATTCCAACGGAGATGACAATACCTACTGCAAGATCTATCTTAAGTGATCCTGAGAAGAATCCTGAAGCCTTGAGTCAGGATTTAGACACTATAGATGAAAAGAGAGATGCGGCAAGGCTAAGGATGGCAGCATATCAACAGAGAATATCCAGGGCATATAACAAGAATATTAGAACCAGAAGATTTAAGGTTGGAGATTGGGTATTAAGAAAGGCTTTCCAAAATACTACTAATCCTGCCGATGGCAAATTAGCTCCAAAATGGGAAGGACCATATGAAGTTGAATCAGAAGCAGGGAAAGGAGCATATAGACTCAAGAATATGGAGGGAGATATGCTACCGAGATCTTGGAATGCTATACACCTTAAGCTCTATTTCAAGTGAGTCTAGAATTTAATTTCTAACTCAAGATGGTATGAATTCTTACTTCTTTTAAATGTGTTTGGTGTAATTTGTTCTTGATAACCTGATACTGACTTAAGCATCGGAGGGGTGTTAGCCAAGCTAACACCCACCTTAGTTTACATTTGTTTTGCAAGATATGTTTCAGGATATAGCTCCAGAATATGCACTCGGGATAACTCAGAAGATTAGAGGATTGGCCCCCTCTCTCACGTTTAAGGGATACTGATCCCTTCACAGGTTTAAAGGTATTCACCTTTCTTCCGAATTGGGTTTAAACACCCCGCCTGGAGCGCAAGTTATTCAGGGATAGTTCAAGGTGGCGGGACCAGTCCATGTAAAAGTGGCTGACAATTTCGTTACCATTGGCTATATCCTGAATCCTAACGGTATATGAGGATTGATCACCCTCTCTCACAAAAGGGTATTTTCATACTCTCTAAGGTTTAAAGGTTTTCACCTTTCTAAGTCTTGGAGTTTATACACTCCCGCCTGTAGCGCATGAAAAATTGGGATTTTCCCCAGGATACAAAGGATTTATCTCCAGTACATCCTTGGGTTATACCCTCGGGACGTGAAAAATTGCTTATGCCATGGAAACCGACATTAAGTAGATTTCTAAGATACTTGAAGACATTGTACACAGGGGACATCCCTGCCAAGATGGTGGTGTAAAGCTAAAAGAAAGAAGTTTGCGACTAATGCATTAAGTACCTTGCACTGGGGACATCTTCATTGGAAGAGTTGCAAAGGGATTGAAGTTCAGTAATAGGTTTATATCCTATGTCTGGTATGATCTTTCCTTTGTAAGCCTCATTTAAATTTTTAGTAACATCATGATAAGTATCTTGACATATATCCTCAAAGTCCTTTTAAGGATATTTGAAACTGGTATTGGCTTGGAACTTTGATCATCATCAAAACTTGGTTTTGAGGAGATAAACTATTTCTTACTTTCTAAAGAAATTTTCATAAAATTGAAAGAACGTCTGGAAGATCCATTTAAAAGGCTTCTGCAGTATGTTTCTAAGCATACTGACCATGATATTTTGTAAAACAACAGTATGAAATTTTTACAAAGCTAAGACTTACACTAAACAATGCAGAGTAACAAAAAATAAGTCAAAAGATAGTTATATTATTAACAAGTCAAAAGTTGTGCTTTTGGTAAGGCCCATCCGCCAAAAGCACAATTAGTTGTTACCATAATTTTGTAACGGTTGCAGGATCTGTCTCAAAACAGGACCCGTTCACCTACAACCGTTACTATGTTCAAAACAAATTATACTAATTGATGACCAAGGGCTTCATCCTAAAACCTAGGACCCATCCACCTTTGGTCATCACATTGTTCTAGTGCAGGAAAAGTAAATTGTTCAAGGACAGGAAAAGTAAATTGTTTATGCAACCACAACCATGAAATTAAAAAGTGGGCTCCGGCCTTGGCACGTATATCCATCATCGCCCACTCTGCTGCCTAAGGGGCAGCACCTTCTTGAACAGCAACCTCCTTGCCTGCATCCGCCCCGGCATCACCCTCAGGATTCTTCTCAGCACCGTCATCAGCATTGGCCACCTCCTCTGCCGCCTTAGAAGGCTCTTCACCAGTATGTTTTGTGGGATGAGCAACGGGATGACCTCTGAGGCCCTGTAGTTTCTCCTCCCAAGCCTTTACATTCCAGGAAGGGCATTCAAAACCCAGATCCATGGCTTCATAAGCCATCCTTATCCTGGCTTGGAGAAGAGAGACAACCACCGAAGCTTTTAGGCTATCCCGGTATGAGCTCATATTCTGCTGATATTGGAGAAGAGCGGCATCCAGCTTGGCTTGAGCATCCTCATTAGCTTTGTGAAGGGCGGCTTGATGTTCCTGAGTCATTGCCTTGTATTTGTCCTCATAGTGCTGGGATTTGGCAGCTGCAATGGTTCCTTGATCAGCTATGGTGGCTTGAGCTTTCTCCAGCTGAATCTGCAACATCTTGTTAAGACCGCTAGCATCTTCGTATAAATGCATGAGGCGATCCAGACCCTATAGATAAAAACACAGGTATTAATGTGAAAAATAAGCAGGATAAAGACTAACATACTTGTACAGGATATCGGAAAGAAAATTCTACCTGTTTGAGAAATGAGGTGGCTTCGTTAAACCCATGATTCTCAAGAGAGAACGTTTCAGAAACAGCTGGGGAATCAGTCTCCTTTCTCTTCCGAGAACTGGATGCCCTGGTCCTGGATGCCGGAGGAACTTTGGGGGCTGAAACAGTCTTTGAGGAGGTAGGCTTTGGTGTAGCAGATGGCTTTGTCTTGGATTCTTGTTTGGTGGGTTCAAGGCTGGAATAGCAATCCAGCTCATCGAGTTCGAAAGCTTCAAGGTTGACGACTGGTACTACATAAGGGAAGGTATTCTTAAAACTCATCATATTTTTGACAAATAATTAACATATGAAGATATGCTTACCAGACATTTCTGAGCTTGATTTTTGATGAGGATCTGTGAGAGACAGGGAAAAAGTTCTTTCACTGGCAGGAAGACGGTAGATTTCCTTGATCTTGGATTCGGATTCTGCGCTAGGAGGCACTAAATCTCTGAAATTCGCTGCATAAAAACATCAGAATATAAGTCCAGGATACAGTTTGAAGATATGATTGGGGATATTCCTAAAACCCTAAATCCTACCCTTGGTTAACCATTTAACCGGTAGATCGAAACCCTTATCAATGGAGTCTCTTTTGACGAAAAAGAATTTTCGTCGCCATCGATCCTCATTCTTGGTGGCTTTTAGGACCAAAGGGCTCTTGATGGAGAACAGAAGATAACGGTGATTGCCGTGAGATCTTAACCGGTATGCTACGGGAAGGTCCTCGACGAGTAGGTTAGGATAATGACGAGATTTTATTTGATCCAACACTATCAAGATTCGCCAGACCATTGGCATGACTTGGGCATAACTAAGGCCGGTAAGGTCGAAAAAACTGGAGATAAAGGGTGGAAATGGATACCGGAGTCCAAGAGAGAAAGGATAAGCGAAAAAACAAACCCACTCGTCGGATGATGCATCCGATCGGGCTTCCTTGTCAAAGGGGCGAAAGACCGTTCCGGTGGGAAAGGCACCGGAGTCTTTGAGAGCAGCAATATCAGCATTATTGAAACAGCAAATCTCCTTTGCTGGATCGGTGATAAAGTTTTGACTTATGAGGGTTGAGGCTGACCGGTCTGAGCGGGATTTCGTTCGTGGTGCCATTGAGCAAATTATGAAAAATTAAAGAGAGGAGATTAGAAGAGAAGATACCTGATGCTTGCTCGAAGATAAGGATAACCGAGACAAGGAGTCCCTCGGTTAATATAGGATGAATATAGGGGGGTAAAAAGTAAATAATGCCTTGGAAGTTGCACCGCTGTCATTTCAAGAGTCTAGTCATATTAATTGCCTTAAGTTATGAAGTAAAGTTTTGAAATATATCCGTTGGATTGGTATCCCAACTGATATATTTGGGGACAATTGTTAGGGGTCATTTTCTTAACATATGTATCCTGACCAATATCCTGCCTTTGTTTGTTTATTTGTGATCAGGATGCTGGAAGAGGATATTGCTGACATCTTGGGCGATATCCTGAGGCTTATTGAATTAACCACGTGCAGGTTAAGGGCAGAGGCTTGCTAACGGTCAAGAGGACTTCTTCTCCTCAAGACTCGGACGAATTTGTTGAGAAAGAGACGTTGAGCCCGAAAGACCAGCTCTACAACGTTCCAAGAAGGAATATTCGGTGGATCCCGCAAGTTTAGGGTAGTTAGTTATTTTATCTTTACTATAAATAGATGAGGTCGGATCAGCTTAGAACACATCGTTTTACACTTACACTCTCGAACACAATCACACTCTAGCTAATTGCAAACACCACACTTGTATTTCATTTTCGTTGTAACACTTAGTCGATCCGTACCACATCCTGCACTGTATCCTGATTTTGGAAGCAATTGAAGAACAAGGCAGCTACGTTTGTCAGCTCCCGAGGTTTTATGCCGGCGATCTAGATTGATCAAGGACTTTCCTCGTACATCTCGTGTCACTTCCTTTACTTTTTGCTCATTATTTGCTCATTGTTTGATCGTCGATACAGCTCAATATCCCGAGCCGTATCCTGAAACTGCTTTTATAAATAATTTAATTAATACATTTTTGACACTTACTTCTAGCACACTACCTCACTAAACTAATTTGATCACTTAATTACTTCGGTAATTTTTGACCAAAACATATATGGTGACAAAAAGGGGGATAGAAGCAAGCCCAGAGCAGATCAAAGCTATCCTGGATATAAAAGCACCCTCAAATATGAAGGACGTACAAAGATTGACAGGGCGAGTAGCAGCTTTAAACAGGTTTATCTCGAGATCCTCAGAGAAGTGCAAAGATTTTTATGATATCCTGAAGAAGAATAAAAGATTCGAATGGGGGGAGAAGCATGAAGCAGCCTTGCAGGATTTGAAACGATATCTCTCAACCGCACCTCTATTGATGAAGCCTGAAAATGGTGAACCACTATCCCTGTACCTTGCTGTATCAGGGAATGCTGTAAGTGCCGTTCTCATAAAGGATCATGAAGGTCAGCAATATCCTGTTTATTATGTTAGTAAAAGTTTGCTAGATGCTGAAACTAGGTATTCTCATTTAGAAAAATTGATACTAGCATTAGTTATGGCATCAACGAAACTTAGGCATTATTTCGAGACACATAGGATACATGTTAAAACAAATTATCCTGTCAAAAATGTGCTTAGGAAACCAGAGATGTCAGGCAGGATGGCCAAGTGGTCAGTAAAGTTAAGTGCTTATGATTTAGTATATGAACCTAGAAATGCCATAAAATCTCAGGCTTTAGCTGACTTTGTGGCTGACTTTAGTAGTGACATTCAGAACGAGGTAGACCTAGAAGTTCAACAGTTAGGAGAATCCTCAGGATCCTGGACATTATATACTGACGGTGCATCTAATGTAAGAGGAGTAGGATTAGGAATACTACTAAAATCGCCACAGGGGGACATATTACCCCAGGCTATTAGGTGTGAATTTCCCGCTACTAATAATGAGGCAGAATATGAAGCTTTAATTGCAGGATTAGAATTGGCTAAGAGTATGAGTATCAAAAATCTGCAAGTATATGTTGACTCTTTGTTAATTACTAACCATTTTAATGGATCATATGCAATTAAGGGAGAGAAATTAATCGAATATCTCGATATTCTCAAAAAATTAGCAGGATATTTCGATGTTTTTATACTTGAACAGGTACCAAGGGAAGATAATGCTGAAGCAGATGCCTTAGCAAATTTGGGATCTTCGATCAGGATACCTGAAGGGACGCAAATACCAATATTACATGTCTTATATCCTGCAACGAATCCTCAGGATAAAGAAGTAGCTGGTATTCAGGATCATGGGGCAGAACATCCTGAAGAGGATCCTAAATCCTGGACGGCTCCAATCATGAGATATCTCAAAGAAGGACGCATCCCTGGAAATGAGAATCCTAAGGCATTTAGGATGAAGGTATCACGATTCACTATTATAAATAATGTTTTATACAAGAAATCTCTTGCAGGACCGTATTTGAGATGCTTGGAGGATCCTGAAGCCAAAGAAGTACTTCAGGATATACATGAAGGGGATTGTGGTAACCATGCTGGGGGCAGGTCGTTATTCTCAAAAGTGTTAAGGACAGGATATTATTGGCCAACAATGAGAAAGGATGCAGCAGAGTATGCTCGAAGATGTGACGCATGTCAAAGACATAGTAACATACTGCATCAACCTGCTGAACCATTATATCCTATTGTTTCCCCTTGGCCGTTTATGAAGTGGGGTATGGATATAGTGGGAAAGCTACCAAAAGCTCCGGGAGGAAAAGTCTTTATGCTAGCAATGACGGATTATTTCTCTAAGTGGGTTGAAGCAGAAGCATTTGTTCAAGTAAGAGATCAAGAAGTAGTATCCTTCATAAAGAGGAATATCTTAACCAGATTCGGAGTACCAGCCGAGATAATCTGTGACAATGGTTCTCAATTTATAAGCAAGAGAACAACTGACTTTTGCAAAAGTTGGGGAATCAAAATGATTACATCTACTCCGGTACATCCTCAAGCAAATGGACAAGCAGAATCCTCAAACAAGATAATTGTCAATAACTTAAAGAAGAGACTTGGAGCCAAAAAAGGAAGATGGGCAGAAGAATTACCCTTTGTTTTATGGGCTGATAGGACAATGGTAAAGAATGCAACAGGCCAAACCCCATTTTCCTTGGTGTTTGGAGCAGAAGCAATGATTCCAACGGAAATGACAATACCTACTGCAAGATCTACCTTAAGTGATCCTGAGCAGAATCCTGAAGCCTTGAGCCAGGATTTAGACACTATAGATGAGAAGCGAGATGCGGCAAGGCTAAGGATGGCAGCATATCAACAGAGAATATCCAGGGCATATAACAAGAATATTAGGACCAGAAGATTTAAGATTGGAGATTGGGTGTTAAGAAAGGCTTTTCAGAATACTACTAATCCTGCCGATGGCAAGTTAGCTCCAAAATGGGAAGGACCATATGAAGTTGAATCAGAAGCAGGGAAAGGAGCATACAAACTCAAGAATATGGAGTGGGATATGCTACCGAGGTCTTGGAATGCTATACACCTTAAGCTCTATTTCAAGTGAGTTTAGAATTTAATTTCTAACTCAGGATGGTATGAATTCTACCCTTTTTAAATATGTTTGGTTTAATTTGTTCTTTGTAACCCAATACTGACTTAAGCATCGGAGGGGTGTTAGTCAAGCTAACACCCACCTTAGTTTACAATTGTTTTGCAAGATATGTTTCAGGATATAGCTCCAGGATATGTACTCAGGATAACTCGAAAGATTAGAGGATTGGCTCCCTCTCTCACGTTTAAGGGATACTGATCCCTTCACAGGTTTAAAGGTATTCACCTTTCTTCCGAATTGGGTTTAAACACCCCGCCTGGAGCGCAAGTTATTCAGGGATAGTTCAAGGTGGCGGGACCAGTCCATGTAAAAGTGGCTGACAATTTCGTTACTGTTGGCTATATCCTGAATCCTAAAGGTATATGAGGATTGATCACCCTCTCTCACGAAAGGGTATTTTCATACTCTCTAAGGTTTAAAGGTTTTCACCTTTCTAAGTCTTGGAGTTTATACACTCCCGCCTGTAGCACATGAAAATTTGGGATTTTCCCCAGGATACAAGGGATTTATCTCCAGTACATCCTTGGGTTTTACCCTGGGGACGTAAAAAATTGCCTATGCAATGGAAACTGACATTCAGTAGATTACTAAAGTATTTGAAGACATTGTACACAGGGGACATCCCTGCCAAGATGGTGATGTAAAGCTAAAAGGATGAGGCTCAGAACTAATGCACTGAGTACCTTGCACAGGGGACACCTTCATTGGAAGAGTTGCAAAGGGATTGAAGTTTGGTAATAGGTTTATACCCTATTTCTGGTATGATCTTTCCTTTGTAAACATCGTCTAAGTTTTTAGTAACATCATTTTAAGTATCCTGATATATTCTCAAAGTCCTTTTCAGGATATTTGATTAGGGTGTTTGAAACTAGTATTAGTTTGGAACTTTGATCATTTAAATATTATCAAAACTTGGTTTTGAAAAGATAGACTATTTTTCACTTTCTAAAGAAATTTTTACAAAGTTGAAGGAACGTTTGGAAGTTCTATTTAATAAAAGGTTTTTACAGTATATCGCTGAGCATACTGATCAGGATATTTTATAAGATAACAGTATGAAATTTTTAGCAAAGCTAAGATTTATACTTAGAAAAGTAAAAAGATGAAATTATTCTTGAAGCAATCAATACTGGTTGATAACCGAGGGTTTCATCCTGAAACCCAGGACCCATCCACCTTCGGCTATCAAATTGTTTCAACACAGAAATAAATTGTTCATAAAAACATAAAATTGTTCGAATGATTTAAAGGAAATAAGCTCTAGGGGGTAGTGCCTTCTTGGTCTATAGTGGTTTCAGTAACATCCGTCTTGGGATCCGCCTCAGCATCCTTCTCAGCATCGGCTGCTTTTTCAACTGCTTTGGAAGGTTCTTCGACAGTTGATTTGGAAGAGGTGCCGCCGAGGTTCTTCAGCTTGGTCTCCCAAGCACCAACATCCCAAGAAGGGCATTCGAAACCTAATGTTTTGGCTTCATGAGCCATCTTCAACCTGGCTTGAAGGAGAGAAATGACGACGGAACTTTTGAGGCTTTCCCGGTAGCTGACCATATCCTGTTCGTACTGCACATGGGCGGCTTCCAGATCGGCCTGGGCTTGAAGAGTAGCTTTGTTGAGAGCGGCTTGGTGTTCTTGAGTCATGGCTTTAAATTTCTGCTCATAGTGACGAGATTTGGCGGCTGCAATCTTGCCTTGATCGGAGATTGTGATTTCAGCTTCCTTTAGCTTGGTTTCAAGCGTCTTGTTGAGCTTGCAGGATTCTTGATATAAGTTAACCAAACGCTCAAGACCCTACAAAGGTAAGACGACAGGTATTAATATTGATAAATCTTTGATACTAATGTAAATTGTAGGATATGATATGAGAATATTAACCTGGTTGAGAAAAGAAGTCATAAACCCGCTAGCTTCAATGAACCCGTGCTTCTCATAAGGAAATGTGTCAGAGGAATCAGGTTCTTTCCTTTTGCGGGAACTTGAACTCCGGGGCTTGGTAGCCGGTGAAGGTTTAGGAATGATGATGGCTTTGGAGCTGCTGGGTTTGGATGTAGCTGTGGTTTTGGGGCTAGGTTCTTTCTTGACCTGGATCTGGTCAGAGTAGCTGTCCAATTCGTCAAGGTCAAAGACTTCAGGGATCTTAGCTGGTGCTGCATAAAGGGAAAAGTTTTACTCTTTATCTTATCATTATACTGTTGTGACTAATTATTTTGTGTAAAACCCGTGAGGATCTCTCAATGATATCAAACAACCTATTGATTGTGCGGAATCCAATCAATAGGTGATTCAAGAATATGTATAATATCTAAGATGAAAATAATAAACAAAACACAAACCGATATCTTGCATTCAATGGCTTAGCAAAGACTGATACAAGACTCGAATAGGAACTCGGTTCCTTCTCCTTTGTGTCGCCCCCACTGTTCACCAAAACAACAACCTCAAACAATGAGGTAATGGTGTGCTTAAATACAAAACCAACTGGGCCACTAACCTAAGCCCATGCGACACATAAAGGACTAGCCCAAACCACATTTATCAACCCAAAACATAAGAAATAAACAAGTACATAATTAACCCTTAAACTATGCTAACCTACATGAATAAACCTTCGGGTTCCAACAATCTCCCCCTAGGTTTATGCATGAAGGTTCTTCTGACTTTAATTGCCTTGATCACCACCACTTATACGATCTTTATATCCACCATCTCTTACGATCATGGTCATATCCCCAGCTAACTACACCAGAACGATTTCCAACTATATCATAAATAGTTTCACCAACATCCATTAAATGATGGGTTGCATGAGCATCTTCATCATCTGGATTCACATTCTTGTTCTTCAAGATCACTAACTCTCTTTTCTTTTTCATCCTCTCTGCCTTCTCTCTGTCTGCAACTGGATCTGTAACTCTTGTGAAATATTTTTCCATTGCAGCACTTCTTTCAGCATCATCTTTAGCAATAGCTTTTCTTCTGTTTTCAACATCAGTTGGATCAGAAAATTCTTGTCCAAACTTCTTTTCCAACTTTCCTCGTAAATCATAAACAATGTTGAACAACAAGCTAACGTCTCCTTGAAGTTGTTCAATCTGTTGATCTTTCTTTACAATAGTGTCTTCAAGTTGAATAATCTTTGCATCTTTATGAATCGAATCTTGCTCAAGCACAACCATTCGTTTCTTGTTCATATCAATGACGTAAGCATTACCTTTCCTTTCAGCTGTCATCAAGAACCAGTCTTCTGGAATAACAATCCCAGGCTTAAGAACATGACATCCCTTCTTCGTGAAATGAACTGAATTCCCTCGATCACAGATCTGCGAAATACTTAACAGATTGTGTTTCAGTTCTGGAACATAATTAACATTTTCAAAACTTAAGACGCCGTTTCGAACAGTTCCTTTTAACGTGATTCTGCCTGACTCTCCTCCCGCAAATGAGACATATCCACCATTAAACTCTTTGACATTTACCAGTTGGGATAAGTCTCCTGTCATGTGCCTGGAACAGCCACTATCCATGTACCAGAGGCGCACGGTAGTCCTCCACAGCTGTTCCTGCACGATTAGCGGGATTAGTTAGATTTAGGAACCCAGCCCATAGTGGATCTGGGTTTTCCTTGTGCATCAATATACGTCACTCTCTGCCACACTAAATTATCTTTATTCAGAAATTTTGAAACATCCCTTTTGGCGACATTTTGATGACATGATTTCATTGAATTGGATTGCATGCCATTAGCTTTAGGTTTCCAAAACTGTCTTGACCAGTTAGAATTGAAACTTTCATAAGCGTTACCAAAAGAATTACTTCGATTACGCTGAAAATTTGTTTGTCTATTCTGATATTGATTATAGCGTTTGGCTGCATTCCAATCCTGATCAGAAGGTCTAGTCTTGTGATAGTTGTTCTTCATTGTCTTAGTCTTTGCAGACATCATGGACTCCGAACAGTGATATCGATTAGACGTGACCTTCTGATTTCGCTCTGATGTTTTCTTGTTCGGTGTCCTTGGGAGTTTGCCACAATTTCTGGCAATGTGACCAGCAATGCCACAGTTAAAACATGTTTGACGTTTCACATTTTGAATATTCTTGACATTTTGACTCTGTTTGCTTGATTTCGTGTGATTTGATGTTTTAGTTTTCTGAACATGTTTGACTTGTGGTTTTTCTTTAGACAACTTTTCTTCTAATGATCTCTCTCTTAGATCAGCATCCCTTTCATTGTTACTTAATCTTGATTCCGAATTTGAACATGTACGAGTTTCATCCAAATGCGTTTTATCAAGGCGTTTATCATCTGAAACCGATTCAGGTTCACTTCCCGAACAAGAAGAAGTCTCAACAATATGCTCTTCCTCAATGCATTTGTCATGTGAAACTGATTCAGGTTCTTTTTCTGAGCCTAAAGAAGTTTCATCAATATGCATTTTCTCAGAGCATTTATCATGTGACACAGATTCAGGTTCATTGTTTAACACAGTTTCCAATGGGGTCCCACTAGATTCAACATTAGGGACACCCACTGAGACAGATTCAGAAGAAGAATCAGGATACTCTTGATTTTCTTGAGAAGTCGTTTCAGTGGTTTCACTGAATGCATCCTGAGGGACCTCACCTGTAACATTTTCACAAGCTGAAACATTAGAGATGTTAGGATCACAAACATTAGTTGAAAAACAACCATCACCACACTTATTGTTCAAATCATCCACACAAACATTATCAGTTTTGCCCAAAACAACAGGCTCACAAGACGAAACATAAGCTGAAAACGACGCAAACAAAGAACTAGTAAAAGCAATATCCGACTCAGTTGGTTCAGAATAATGTTCAAAATATGGTTCAGAAACATTTGAAATAATAACCGGTTCACTCCCATGAACATCATCACACTTTACTTCAGAGCTATCATCTGCACACGAAGATGAAACATTAGGAACAATTGTGCCTTTGTGAACAAAATTCAATGGAGTAGACTTTTGTGGCTCAACATGTCTGTCATGAACAGACGATTTGTGGTTTTTCGAACCATACGTCATTTTACTCTCATTTATCATCTCCTCCTCGGTCATTGGTAGATAAGTATAATTATCATTGTACGGAGGAGGAGTCTGAGTGTAACCCAAGCCACGCCCTTTCTTTTCTTTAAAAGCGATTTGTTGATCACAAAGATTTTTAACCAATTTACTGGAAGAATCAAACTTCTTGATATTTAGTTCATTAATTTGATATCTGTTTTGAATATCTTCCAGTTCCTTAGTTAAAATGCATACCTTTTCTTGAGCTTCTAGGAAATGGGCTGTTTTTACACTCACATCATCCTTTAGCTTGATGATGTCTTTTCGCTGAGCTTCAATCTTTTCTTTATAAAGCTTCTCATTTTTAGACAAAGTAAAATTTTTATTTTTTATGTCATTATAATCTTGAATGAGCTCAGCGTTGTGTATTCTGTAAGCCTCAACCCTTTCCCTACACTCAGGAGTACAGAAAACAGAAATTACCTCTTCTTTGGTGAGACCTTTAACAGGAGCTAAAAGAATTTGAGTCATGAATGCAAAATCATCAGCTACAGTCTCTTCCTCTGGCTTTGGGCTATGTTCGCTTGAAGTCATGAAAGCAATGTTGGATGTAGCAGTTTGATTCTCTGGAGCTGATATGTTCAGACGCTCAATTTCTGAAGTCCAATCAAAGTTGAGGTTGGGCTGAACCACCAGTGATTGTGCTAATCCTTGCGGCTGTGGACTTCCAGAAGCAGCAGCATCTGCTATACTTGTAGTGGTCACAAGAGCTCTTTCTCGATTAGGAGTTGCAGGTTGGGCAGGAGTTGCAGGAGTTTGATCTCTGTTTATAAGAGGCTTCGGGCAGTTTCGAGCATAGTGTCCTTCCTCATGATAGTTGAAGCAACGAAGGTTAAAGGGCACTTTAGTAGCTCCATTCCATGCATTTCCCCACCTGTTTTTACCTGTTCTTTTCACAAACTTTTGGGCTCTGAAAGCTGCCATTGCCATCTGCCAGGTGATGTCCATTTCTTCAACATCATCTGGATGAATCTGTGTCAGATCATCAGGACTCCACTTTGGTGGATCAAGTTTTCCTGCAATAAAAGCATTCAAACAGTTGATCACTGAAGCTGCGATATCCAAGTTTTCCTTTGATTGTTTAGCAAAGAAGGCTATCATTTCGTTGTTAGCAGCGGAAGCAGAAGCAGCAGTAGAGATATTTCCAGAATTTGGAATTGAAGCAGGAGAAGCTGGAGAGACGACTTGATTAGAGGATCCAGATGAGTGCACCTTTGCTGAAGTTGGAGTAGCGGATGAAGTATTGCGAAACATCTGAAAACCACCTTGAGACAATAATGCTGTGTTGCTGTTGTTAGAGGAAGCGGGAGCAATGGAGAAACCAGCAGCTAGCATACTGTTCTTGTAATTTGTTTCTCTTTGCTTATCATCCAGTTCACATGCCTTAATGTGAGAGATCATCTCTGACAGAGTGCATCTAGCGAGATCTTTAGTCTTCTTGATCATAGCAACATGATGATCCCAACTCTTTGGTAGTGCATTAAGAAGTTGTCGGTTTGTGGATGCATTTGTTGTATGAATTTCTTCCATTTGCATTTGGGTGATCAGCTTCACAAACCTCTGAATCTGATTGTCTACCGTTTCACCATAAATATGGTTGAAGTTGTTGAAGTTTTGTTGCAACAGATTTCTTCGGCTCTCTTTCATATCTTCGTTTCCTTCATATACTTCGATCAGAGAATCCCACAATTCTTTGGCAGATTTGCAGGTGCGAAAACCAATAGCAATATCAGGACCCAAACCCATGGTTAAGTAGGAAAGAGCTCGATCATCTTCTTCAACAATGAGCAAATCATCTTCAGTGTACTGATCCCTAGGTTTCTTTACCTTAAGACCTGGTTCAGTTGAGCTTTCCATCATGATTTCCCTAGGACCTCGCAAAATTCTTCGCCACAGCTTATAATCCTTAACCTTCAGATGCTGTTCAAAGCGCCACTTCCACTCGGGAAAATCATTAGCATCAGTTAACCTAGGAATGCGTGTTGTGGTACCAAGCTTTGAATCCAATTCTTGTTGTTGGTTAAGGGCAGTCAATTCACTGTTGTTTGACGACATGTTTAATTAATTAGTTAATTAATTAATTGATTTTTATTTTAAGTCCAAAAGTCAACAGTTCAAATGTCCGTAAATCAGTGTCGTTGCGAGTCGTAACAGCTGGGTCGAAACAGCTGGGTCGAAACTGCTGTGGTTGCGAGTCGTAACTGCTGTGGTTGCGAGTCATAACTAAAACAGAATGAGCCGAAACCAAGGTTGCGAGTCGTAACAGCTTTGGTTGCGAGTGGAGACTGACTACTGGTTGCGAGTCGCAACTGAAACAGGATGAACCGAAACCGTGGTGAATGCGAGTCGAAACCAAAACGTGATGAACCGCAACAATGATGGTTGCGAGTCGTAACCAGAACGTGATGAACCGCAACAGAGATGGTTGCGAGTCGAAACCTGCAAAAGAATAAACGATAAGATCTGTTTACTCGCAATCCCGATTTTTCAGCACTTCCAAAATTCAAAGATATCGTAATCTTTGAATCTGTTGACCACCAACTTCCCGTAAAATCAGCAAACACCTTTTTCAGAAATCAACAAACCAAAATCAGTATAATTTTGATGAATCGGTCAGGAACAGTTTAAGTATTTCACTGCAAAACATGCAACAAAATAGATCAGTAGCACAAACGATTCTTGAATCCGAATGATATCAAAACCGAGCCCTTGAATGGCTTCAATGGCTCTGATACCAATTGTAAAACCCGTGAGGATCTCTCAATGATATCAAACAACCTATTGATTGTGCGGAATCCAATCAATAGGTGATTCAAGAATATGTATAATATCTATGATGAAAATAATAAACAAAACACAAACCGATATCTTGCATTCAATGGCTTAGCAAAGACTGATACAAGACTCGAATAGGAACTCGGTTCCTTCTCCTTTGTGTCGCCCCCACTGTTCACCAAAACAACAACCTCAAACATTGAGGTAATGGTGTGCTTAAATACAAAACCAACTGGGCCACTAACCTAAGCCCATGCGACACATAAAGGACTAGCCCAAACCACATTTATCAACCCAAAACATAAGAAATAAACAAGTACATAATTAACCCTTAAACTATGCTAACCTACATGAATAAACCTTCGGGTTCCAACATTTTGAAAGAAATTCTTACCAGACATCTCGGATGATGAGTATTGACTGGAACTCGGGACGTGTGTGGTGAAAGTCCTGTCTATTGCAGGTAACCGGTAAACAGTATTGATTCTCTCTTCTGACTCAGCGGAAGGGGGAGCAACTTCCTTGAAGTTCACTGCATAAAGATCGAAAAGAAGAGTATTAATAGAAGATAACAATCAAATGGTCTATGAGGATATTTATGATCCTACCGGTGGTTAACCACTCCACCGGAAGGCTGGCACCCTCAGCAATGGAGTCTCGTTTGACAAAGAAAAATTTGCGTTGCCATCCGTCTTCGTTTTTGGTGGCCTTGAGAATCAGGGGTTTGCTGGAGGTCGAGAAGAGCAAGAACCGGCTAGAGCCGTGGGATCGGAGGCGATAAGCGATAGGCAAATCCTCGATGCGAAGGTCGGAACAATGGAGATTTTTGATTTGGTTAAGTACAATTAGTACTCTCCAAACCATGGGCATGGTTTGTGCGAAAGAGATGCCGGTAATTCGAAAGAATTGCATCATGAATTCAGGAAAAGGGTATCGAAGACCTAGTGAAAAAGGATATTCTGGAAAACAAACCCATTCAGTGGAAGAAACATCCGATCGGATTGACCGATCGAATGGTCTGAAGACCGTGTTATCGGGGAAAGCGCCGGAAGCTCTTAAAGCTGCAATGTCTGCGTTGTCAAAAGCACAGATCTCCTTTTCGGGATTTTTAAGGAGATTCTGCTGGGTGAAGGTTTCGGCGTCCATTGCGAGTAAGATGATGTAAATTGATAAAAAGTAAATCGGAAATGGAGGATTACCTGAAGGTTCTGTTGAAGATATCTGCTTTTCAAACAAGAAAAGAGAAGATATAGGGGCGTTGTGGATTTCCATTGAGTAAAAAACGCGTTGGAGGTTACGATGTGATCTTGACCGTCGCTTTGTTTTAAATGTCTTGAGTTATGGGATAAGATTTTTGAAATATATCCGTTGGATTGGTATACCAACCGATATATTTGGGGACAATTGTTAGGGGTCATTTTCTTAACATACGTATCCTGACCAATATCCTGCCTTTGTTTGTTTATTTGTGACCAGGATGCTGGAAGAGGATATTGCTAATATCTTGGGCGATATCCTGAGGTTTGTTGAATTAACCACGTGCAGGTTAAAGGCTGAGACTTGCTAACGGTCAAGAGGACTTCTTCTCCTCAAGACTCGGACGAGTTTGTTGAAGGAGAGACGTTGAGCCCGAAAGACCAGGTCTACAACGTTCGATGAAGGAATATTCGGTGGATCCCGGAAGTTTAGGATAGTTTGTTATTTTATCTTTACTATAAATAGATGGGGGCGGATCAGTTTAAGGCACACAATTCTCACTAACACTCTCGAACACTTTCACTCTCTAGCTCATTGCAAACACCACACTTGTATTCAAATTTCGTTGTAACACTTAGTCGATCCGTACCACATCCTGCACTGTATCCTGATATTTGAAGTAATAGAAGAACAAGGCAGCTGCGATTGTCAGCTCCCGAGGTTTTATGCCGGCGATCTAGATTGATCAAGGGCTTTCCTCGTACATCTCGTGTCATTTACTTTACTTTTGCTCATAGTTTGATCATAGATACAGCTCAATATCCTGAGCCGTATCCTGAACACTGATTTTCTAAATAACTTAACAAGTATATTTTCAACACACTTTCTAGCACACTACCTCACTTTACTAATTTGATCACTAAGTTACTTCGGTAATTTTTGACCAAAACAGGAAGCATCAGCTAAGGGGGAGTTTGTTGATGTCAGAAACTGTGTAGCTGACGCTATCCAAAGACCAAAAGACCACAAGATGTTTGAAGACAAAGTTACACTATGAAGCTATTGTCAAGGGGGAGTTTGTCGGTGCATGTTTTGTGACAACAGCTTAATAGTTTGATTATTTAGTCTTTGGATATTTTGTATTGGGCTTAGCATTATTGGTTAGGGAGTTATTTAGTGTTATGGGCTTGGAGAATGGCCTGGCCCAAACCAAAGCCCATGTGCAAACCTTGTCCTATATGAACAAGGCTTGGCATAAGGGTTTTGGTTGGACATTCTAGAGTTTGAGAGAGAGTTAGAGAAATCTATAGAGAGTGGCTAGGAGATTTCTTGTGAAGGTCTTGAATTGATTGTAAACTTCGTGTTGGATAATCAATAGAAGACCGGATTTAAAGTGTATCGTGTTCTTGATTCTTGTTCTACTCATATTCTGTGAAATCTGATCTAGGGGATTCCGCACTCTAGATTAGATCGACGATTCTGTTACGATCCATACGGCTCACGGGACCTACACATAATTATCAAAATTTCTGTTTGCAAAATTTTTATCATCTCTTAGTCATAACTTATGACCCGAGTCTTTTAACTTTCTAATCTGCGTTCCCGTATCTTGGTTTACGCATATACTCAACATCCTACTCATCTATCGGGTATCTTTACCGAAGTCATCTTCAAAGTAACCATTCTGATATGGTTTTAGAATTCGTTTTAACTTATTTGGCCATCTTAGCGAAATCCATCGCTTTTATTCAACCAAGTCCTTATTCTTTATTTATTCCGTTTGATTTGTTCGTGTGAATTTCATCACTTATGACAGTCAAACTTTATTCCTATGCCTTAACATTCTCATTAACCGGTTTGTATTTTCATTTACTTTGATCCTTGTCCCTCCTCTCGAGCTCGTTATTCTAATGTAATACGCTTCCGTTATCCGGCTTGCGTTTCCGTTTATTATTAAACATCTTGCTTATTTGATTCATTTGGGTACCTTTTTAGTTCATCCCATTCCCCCCGTCCTTACTACATCGGATGTAAATGTGTCCATCATAAGAAGTTCATGGTATCATGTGTTTACTACTTACTTGTCCAGAGTAAGCGATCAACACATGACACACATGACCTTTTTATAACTTTCACATCACGCCCTATGTAACTAACACCTCTATTTATTTCTATATCTACGATTTCATTCAGTAAAACTTTATTTAATTGCTAAACCATAATCATTAGTTTTACTCGTTTTTCACTTGAACATATAAATTGTTTTCTTTTTATCAAACTATTATGTAATCACATTCGTTAATGTAATCGCTACTTTTCTCTATAATATTTTATTGAGAATTATTCACTTGGATAATTACTCCCTTCCAAGTTTCCACATAACTACTTCTATTATTGTTTTGTTATTCACAATCGTGAATAACACATGTTTCTATTTGATTTCTCTTGGAAACATTATCCTGAATAGATATCCTATTCAGGTTTTCCAAGTTTTATCCTACATATGCAATTGTCATTCTCTACGGGTTTGTTGCATATTACTATTTGTGCAATTAAATTTAAAATATGCACCTGGTAATGCTTGCCCCAGCGGGCTTTCCTTGTCGTTACTCTTATTCGCGATTGTTACTCGATTTAGGTCCTTGATGAGCATACTCTACTTGTCATTCTTCGGACTGTTCCTCTGTCACTTGTTACACTCTCGCCATCTTCCGATGCGAGTATCCTTCACCTAATCATTTACAAAAGTTAGTAATATCGACATTAATGAACGCCCGTATTATAATACTAGGCTTTTCTACTATACGTGTCAACACACGTAATTTCATTAACTATATCGATCCTTTATCGATTTGATTGGTGTAACGTGTATTACACGATAACCCCATGTGTTGTTTATAACACTTTAACATGCTAAACTATTAATATACATATAACTTACCAGATTTTGTGACCAAGTCTCGAACCAAACACCCTTTACTCTTTAACCATGAGCTCTGATAACCAACATGTAAGATCCTTAGTATTATTTAACAGTTTTTGTTTAGTTTACGAACATAAATATATAATTAGGGTTACACATACATCGAAAATACGGAATTATTAAAAAATTTTCAGATTTTCAAGTTTACTACATAATAAATGAGAATTCGTCGTTTAAACATAACGAAAAAACAACATGCGGAAGCTTGTATCTTGGTCGTGTTCGGTTCTTCAATGGGCTTGATCATCATCCGGCATCCGAGATATACCTACATTTCATAAACATGAAATGATTTTAGTTATTTTACGTTTATATCATATATAAACTTGTCCGAATATCAAAACGAACCAAAAATCAACAAATTTCAGCTTTTGCGTCCCTCGCGGGGCGCGACAGACTTAAGAAAGTCCTTCGCGGGGCGCGATAGACCTCGCACTGCGCAACTATATTACCAGGTCCCCGTCGCATGCCGTGACAACCTGTTTTTGACAGAATGTTCACTTGGCTGATGCTGCACATGCCCAGCTCCATTTTTCAAACTTAACATATATAAAAACGTGCATAACTTTTGATCTAGATGTCCATTTTGCGTTATTCTTTTTCCTATGCGTCCGTAACTAAAATACGGATTCGTTTGCCATCTTTTTTTGCAACGAAATCTGGTTTATAAACAAATGGCTTATAACTCCCATTTTACACTTATTCGACCCGTTTAGTTTTAAGTTACATTGCATGAATGTTATTTAGAATCGTTTCTAAACATTCCTACCCATCCCGGGCTTACCAAGCATTAGCATTTTCGCTCCCATTATGGGGTTCGCGTACGCATTTACATTCACCGATTATTTGTATCTTTCTAAACACTTAATCCACATTTAACTTCTTAATTTATTTTGACCCGTTTAGGGGACTTTTAAGCATTCAAGCATCAAACTCGCTCTTTGCTTTGTGCCCTTCGCATTTCCCATATTAATTAACTACTTATATTCCACCACAACTATTTTTGTGGTGGATTTAACATAAGGAACCCAAAATCCCAAATTTTACCCTTCGGTTAGCCATTTTACGCAAATGGCCCATTTTTATTCATTCGACCCATGAATGTTTATGCCTATAACTTTTATACGCATCTAAGGACTTTATAAACAATATACAAGTTCCTAAACAACCCATGAGGGTCGTTTGCCTGATTTACCCATCAAGTGTGCTTTAGTCAACTTAGTCCCTTATTTTACGGCGAAGGAGTTTTGCTACTTATTTGACCAAAATTGTATGTTTAACTATAATCATATTTACACGTACCTGGCTTGGGTCAACATTTTGACACATTTTAATACCTTGTCTCCATAATATGCTAATTCATAGCATCGCTAATTCATAAACCATTTTATCCTGTGAGCATAAGACTTGACAAGCACTCATTAGTCATCGTTTGTCAAATGGTATCAACATTACCATTTGACCCGTTTGGTCTAAACGACCAAACATTTTTCGCTTAAATTGAATGGTATTTATCTACCACTTCATTAAGTAACTCTTTTCGGATTTCTAACCATTTAGTTATGTCGTCATAACCAATTTCTTACGCGTTTAACCCAACATAGTTTATGCCTCTTGGCGTCATTTAAAGCTTCGAATTTTATCCATTTATACGTGACTAAAATCACCGTTTTACCCTCTTTACTCATTTAGGCTTACTTATAAAGTAGCAATTCAAAAACTCGTTTTACATATGTCATTTCATAACTAAATTACCATTTCTCCATTTTTACCATTATACATGGTTTTTCATCATTTTGATATGTTCTGACCCGTACCATTTCGCATCGGAAACCATACCTTGAATATTAGCTTTATCGTATATGTAATTTAGAACAAGCACGTAATCTACAAAAAGGTGTAAGTTTCACTTACCTTCCATCCGTTTATGCTCTTTCTCCGCGTACTCGATCCGTTTGACCCGCTTCTTTCCCAAGCCTCCACCTTGCTCGTTAAGCGTCAAACTATTATCATCATTCACAAGGTGGTTAGATTAGTCATTAACAATCACAACTATTCCACCTTACGTATTTTCTATGTTGAAACTACTATTCGACTTCGTCATTGGTTAGTTTAACTTTCCAAAAGTTAACAACCTTTAATCATATGATACGTGCAATTAATTTAAATTAATATCACGATTAGAATCGTATTATCACATATCACCCGTAATTAATTGAATTAGGCAATTACGCGTTTCATTCATAATTTCGACAAATGAACATTCGTTTAGGCATTTTAACAAACACCTTGCAGGGATGATTTGTATATTTCTTTTATCAAGTTTATGGTTATCGTTTTAACCAAGTTTTAACATCAATTTCAAGCCTCTATGTCTAGGGTACATGAACAACACCTAGAACCTATATCACAACATCATTGTTCACCCATTTAACACTCAAATTCCAAGTGTTCATCCTATTGTCATTAAACCCACTTAGCTAGGTGTGGTAATCCAGTTAAACACCTAACCATGGCAAATTTTTACTTTAAATTTCTACTTAGGGTTTGTTCCTAAGCAATTATACTTCACTAATTCGGCCATAGCCTCTATGATTCATGCCTAAATCGCATCTTGTAATGTTAATCAAAATTTCACAACTTCACGCATGTCAAAATTTTGACATACCTTACGATCCTCTTGACTTGGTGATCGTTTTTATATATTCACATCCGAATTTAGCCTTCGGTTGATCCTTCAATTTGAAGATTTGGTTGAGCTAGGGTTTTGAAGAGCACCCTCTTGTGCTCCTGATGTTGTTCGACCAAAAACACACACATAGTGTGTGTTTTGGTTTTTATCTCATTTTAATTGTTTTAATTATAACACCTTTCATGTTTTACCCCTTTTACTCCCTCAAGGTTTCAAGTTTATAAAAGGTTTAACTATTTCAAGTTTCCTTTATTATTCTAAAAAAACACATAACTAACTAGGTTAATATTCCTAGTCACTTAGTGGGTTCGGGGTAGTCATAACCCGTTTCATTTTAAGTCCTGTTAACTCGGGCCTCTTATGAACTTTGTTTCTTCAAAAGCCTTTATTATCTTTTATCTAATATTAGGTTTATTTATTTAAATCCTAATATTTACCGGGTTAATTTTTACCACTAAAAGTATTTTACCCGTTCAGTAATATTAACGTGGTTTGACTATCAAATCCGTTTTCGGGGTGTTACAGTTACTTGATAAAGTGCACTATTGGACGAAAGTTAGCCAATGATTGACATGACCACCGTCTGATCGGAACTGTCACCATGTGACAAATACTTATTGAGTTTTTGGGTAAATATAACCAAATGTAAAAACCCTTGATGCGATAAAGTATAACACTATATTTTTATAAAAATGGAATGAACTCGCCAGTATTTATTACTGATAAAATTTTTTCAAAACGTGTTTCAGGTAATTTGTTGTAAAGATAATAGAAGCCAGCTATGGAGCACTGAAGGCTTAAATAAAGTGGCTATAAATACCTGAATAAAAGAAGAAATTTATGTTTTATTTATTTGGATTTATCCCTATAAAAACATTTGAATGGAATATGGGTTTTAGCCCATTTGTTTAATATTAAAAGTTGGTGTTTTTTACAAACTCTGAAATTATTTCCAAACTACGATCCTGATGAAAAAATGTTCCGCTCTGTATTTAATAAACACCGGTACCACTTGACTGGTTCATGGCTCCTGCTCCTACGGTGGGGTCGGCGGTTGTGACAGAAGGTGGTATCAGAGCCACTGGTTTAAGCTATTAAGGTGTTCTTTTAATAACTAAACTTAAACAATAAAGTTAGGAAATTAATACAAAGTAACATATGTGTTATTTTTGTAGATTTATATATATATATATATATATAGGTTTTGGTAAAAAATTACCGAAGCAATTTAGTGATCAAATTAGTTAAGTGAGGTAGTGTGCTAACAAAGCGTGTTGAAAATATTCTGAGTATGTTGTTTACGAAAACAGTTTTCAGGATATAGCTAAGGATATTGAGCTATACTAACAATCAAACAATGTGCTAAAAAATAAAGGGTGACACGAGATATACGAGGAAAGCCCTTGATCAATCTAGATCACCGGCACAAAACCTCGGGAGCTGACAATCGCAACTGCCTAGTTCTTCTTATTACTTCAAACTTCAGGATACAGTGCAAGATATGATGTAGATCAACTAAGTGTTACAATGAGATTCAAGTACAAGTGTAAGTGTAAGTGTTTACGAGTGATTGTAGCTAGTAGAGAAAGCAGAAGTGTGCGTGAAAAAGTTGTGTGTTCCTATGATCCGTACATTCCTTTATATAGTAAAAGGAAATAACAAACTATCCTAAGAACGGGGGATGCCCCAAATATCCCCTTTAGAACGTTGGAGACCCCTTCTTTACGGCTTCAACGTTCCCTTCTCAACCATCTAGTCCGAGTCTTTAGGAGAAGTAGTCCTCTTAAGCGTTATAAGCAAGTCTTACTAATCTGCACGTGAAACAATTAGCTATTATCAGGATACTGCATCAGGATGTTATCAATATCCAGATCCGGTATCCTGATCGTAATCAAAAGTAATACAGTCAGAATATAATACAGGATATATGAGCAGAAAACCACCCATAACAATTATCCCCAAAATATATCTGTTCGGATACTAAATTCCAACAGATATATTTTAAAGCTTATCACCCTTTTCAAGGCAATTAAAAAGAATAGACGCTTAAAGTGACAGCGTGCAACTTCCAACGCACATTATACTCGATGGCTATCTATTTCGCTCCTATATCTTCTCTCTTTCTTGTTGATAATCATCCATTCTTCCCAGAAATCCAAGGTACTTTCTCTCTTCTTCCTTCTCGAAATTCTTGCTGCTTATCTTCTTTAATGGCCACCAGAACTCGATCACATTCCGGCGACTCAGCCTCGCCGTTCGTTAACCAAAACTTGATCACTCACCCCAGGAGGGAGGTATGCTCCTTCGATAACGCCGATATCGCTGCATTAAGAAACTCCGACGCTTTTTCCGACAAGGCAGTCATCCGTCCTTTTGACCGAAGCATCTGATCAGATGTATCATCTGATGAATGGATTTGCTTCTTAGCATACCCTTTCTCTCTTGGCCTTCGATATCCCTTTCCAGAATTCATCATGTAATTTTTTTCGAACCACCGGTCTCTGTTTCACCCAAACAATGCCCATGGTCTGGAGAGTACTCATTACACTTAAATAGATCAAAACCCTTCATGTCCCTGACCTTTGTATTGAAGACATTTCGATTGCTTACCGTCTCCGATCACACGGCAACAACCGTTTCTTGCTTTTTTCAACCTCCAGCAACCCCCTTATCCTCAAAGCCACAAGAAATGAGGATGGGTGGCCACATAAATTTTTATTTGTTAAATGGGACTCCATTACCGAAGGCAATAGCCTTCTGGTGAAATGGTTGACTTCCGGTAGGGTTTAGGGTTTTAAAATATCCCCAAACATATCCTGATGATGTATTCTGCACTAACATCCTTATGTTTTTATGCAGCAAACTTCAAAGAGTTGGCTCCACCCACTGAAAAATCCCAAGAGAGAATCAACAGGGTCTATCAGTTGCCTGATAGTGATAGATCTTTTTCATTGCATCTTCCAAGTTCAAGTCAATATTCCTCATCTGACATGTCTGGTAAGGATCATAATTTTCCATATAAACATATTTAATTAGTAAAATAAAATATGAGTAGAGATTTAGATTTTCCCTGTTATGCAGCACCAGTCAAGATTCCAGAGACCTTCGAGCTCGAAGAGTTGGACAGCTATTCTGGCCCTGTCCAAGTGAAGAAGAGCCTAGCAAACCTTCTACTGCTTCCAAACCAGTAACCAGCTCTAAAACAGCAGCCGTGCCTAAGCCTTCTCCTGTCGCGAAGCCGCGTGCCTCGAGCTCCCGCAAAAGGAAGGAGCCAGATTCCCCAGTTGCCTCCGATGTCTTTCCATTTGAGAATCATGGGTTCTCAGAATCCAGCTAGTTTATGACCGGCTTTCTTAACCAGGTAGGTATCCTCATCTTATATCCTGCATATATATGCTGATTATATATTCTAAATACATATACTGATACCTGTTCATATGATTGCAGGGTCTTGAGCGGCTAGTATTCCTTTATGAGGATTCATGCGGTCTAAACAAGATGTTGCAGGCTAAACTGAAGAAGGCAGAGACCACCGTCGCAGACCAAGCAGCAATTGCCGCCGCCAAGTCGCAACATTACGAGGAAAAATATAAGGCGATGATCCAGGAACATCAGGCTGCCCTCAAGAAGGTTACCCAAGAAGCCTAGGCCAAATATGATGCAGCTCAGGTTCAGCATGAACAGGACATGGCTTCTTACTGGGAAGGCCTTAAGGGCTCCGTTGTCATCTCTCTCCTCCAAGCTAGGTTGAAAATGGCCTATGAGGCCCGGGCCATGGGCCTTGAATGCCCTTCATGGAATGTTGAAGCTTGGGAGGCAAAGTTGAGGGATCTCGGTGGCAATCCCGTGGAGCATCCTGTGAAGCCTGTTACTGAGGAGCCTGCTAAGGTGACTGAGAAAGAGGTTGATGCTGACGCGGATGCTGGGAATGATGCTGGAGCGGATGCTGATGAAGCGATGATTGAAGAGGGTGCTGCCCCTTAAAAGCAGCGAAGTGGGCAATGATGGATGTTGATGCTGAGGCCGGAGCCCACTTTTTAATTTTGATGGTAGTGGTTGTTATCGAACAATTTACTTTCCTGTCTGTTAAACAATTTACTTTCCTGCACTTAGACAACATGATGGCCAAAGGTGGAGGGATCCTGAGTTTCAGGACGAAGCCCTTGGTCATCAATTATTAGTATGCTTTATTTTGAACAATATAACAGTTGGAGGCGGATGGGTCTTGGGTTTCAAGACGAAACCTTCAACTATTAAGTAGATATGGTTAAAAACTAATTGTGCTTTTGGTGGATGGGTCTCGGTTTGAGATGAAACCAAAAGCACAACCTTTTGCAATGTTAATAATAAACTAACCTTTTTTGGCCTTATTCATTGTTGTTCATTCTTATTTTGCAAAGCTTGTTATATGTTGTTTGATTTGAATGCAGTTTCTATTTTTAGTCTTAGTAAAATATTCCAAATATTCTGACCAAGTATCTTGAGAGTATATCTTGGTCAGGATACTCATAAATATTCCGTCAAGACGGTTTCAAAAACTTAGATAATTTGAATAAGGCTTTTTAAAGAACAAAAAGGAGAGACCATACCAGAAATATATCTTAACCCTTAAAATTCAATCCTTTAGCAACCTTTTCATCGAAGACGTCCCCAGTCTGGGAGACCAAGTCCAAACTTGATCCTTTAAGCCTTTCACAATGCCTTGAGAGGAATGTCCCCTGTGCATGTTGTATTTAAATACTTAGGAATTTTTGTGCATCAATTTGATCACAACCGATGTACATAATTTTAATATTACAAGGGATAAACCCTAATTCTGGAGATAGATCCCAAATTTTCGTGCGCTACAGGCGGGAGTGTATAAACTCCAAGACTTAGAAAGGTGAAAACCTTTAAACCTTAGAGAGTATGAAAATACCCTTTCGTGAGAGAGGGTGATCAATCCTCATATACCTTTAGGATCCATGATATAGCCAATAATAATGAAATTGTCAGCCACTTTTACATGGACAGGTCCCGCTATCTTGAACTATTCCCATATAACTTGCGCTCCAGGCGGGGTGTTTAAACCCAATTCAAGAGAAATGTGAATACCTTTAAACCTTTGAAGGGATCATGATCCTTTAAACTTGAGAGAGGGGGCCAATCCTCTAATCTTTCGTTCCTGAGTATATATCCTGGAGCTATATCCCAAAGCATATTCTGCAAATCACCTTCAAACTAAGGTGGGTGTTAGCTTGGCTAACACCCCTCTGATGCTTAAGTCAGTATTGAGTTCAAAAGAGTAAATAAAATCAAATAAATTTAAAAGAGATAGAATTCATATCACCCTGAGTTAGAAATTAGATTATAAACTCACTTGAAATAGATTTTAAGGTTTATAGCATTCCAGGATCTTGGCAATATATCCCCCTCCATATTCTTAAGCCTGTATGCTCCTTTTCCAGATTCCGATTCAATCTTATATGGTCCTTCCCATTTCGGAGCTAACTTTCCATCAGCAGGGTTAGTAGTATTCTGAAAAGCTTTCCTTAATACCCAATCTCCAATTTGAAACCTTCTAGTCCTTAGGTTTTTATTATATGCTCTGGATATCCTCTGTTGGTATGCTGCCATTCTTAACCTTGCCGCATCCCTTGTCTCATCAACAGTATCCAATTCTTGACATAGGGTTTAAGGATTCTTCTTAGGATCCCGGAAGGTGGATCTTGCTGTAGGTATCAACATCTCTGTTGGGATCACTGCTTCTGCTCCAAATACTAAGGAAAATGGGGTTTGCTTTGTTGCACTTTTTACCGTTGTCATATCAGCACATAAAACAAAGGGTAATTCTTCTGCCCATCTTCCTTTCTTAGCTCCTAATCTTTTCTTCAAATTGTTGACTATTATCTTGTTTGAGGATTATGCTTGTCCATTTGCTTGAGGATGTACCAGAGTGGACATAATCATCTTGATTCCCCAACTTTTTAAAAAATCGGTAGTCCTTTTACTGATAAACTGAGAGCCATTGTCACAGATTATCTCAGCTGGTATCCCAAACCTAGTCAGGATACTCCTCTTTATGAAGGATACTATTCTTGGTCTCTAACTTGAACAAATGCCTTAGCTTCAACCCACTTGGAGAAATAATATGTCATTGCCAGCATAAAAACCTTTCCTCCTGGAGCTTTTGGCAACTTTCCCACTATGTCCATACCCCATTTCATGAATGGCCAAGGGGAAGCAATAGGATATAGTGGTTCAACAGGTTGATGCAGTATATTGCTGTACCTTTGACACGCATCACATCTTCGAGCATATTCTGCAGTATCTTTCCTCATCGTCGGCCAATAATATCCTGTCCTTAGAACCTTTGAGAATAACGATCTGCCCCAGTATGGTTGCCACAATCCCCTTCGTGTATATCCTGAAGCACTTCCTTAGTTTCTGGATCCTCCAAGTGTTTTGGTCAAAAATTACCGAAGCAATTAAGTGATCAAATTAGTAAAGTGAGGTAGTGTGCTAAAAAGTGTATTGAAAATATGCTTGTTAACTTATTTAGAAAAATCAGTATACAGGATACGGCTCAGGATATTGAGCTGTATCTATGATCAAACTATGAGCAAAAGTAAAGCAAACGACACGAGATGTACGAGGAAAGCCCTTGATCAATCTAGATCGCCGGCATAAAACCTCGGGAGCTGACAATCGCAGCTGCCTTGTTCTTCTTATTACTTCAAACGTCAGGATACAGTGCAGGATGTGGTGCGGATCGACTATGTGTTACAATGAAATCTGAATACAAGTGTGGTGTTTGCAATGAGCTAGAGAGTGAAAGTGTTCGAGAGTGTAAGTGTCAATTGTGTGCCTTAAACTGATCCGCCCCCATCTATTTATAGTAAAGATAATATAACAAACTATCCTAAACTTCCGGGATCCACCGAATATTCCTTAATCGAACGTTGTAGACCTGGTCTTTCGGGTTTAACATCTCTCCTTCAACAAACACGTCCGAGTCTTGAGGAGAAGAAGTCCACTTGACCGTTAGCAAGTCTCAGCCTTTAACCTGCACGTGGTTAATTCGATAAACCTCAGGATATCGCCCAAGATGTTAGCAATATCCTCTTCCAGCATCCTGGTCACAAATAAACAAATAAAGGCAGGATATTGGTCAGGATATGTATGCTTAGAAAATGAGCCATAACAATTGTCCCCAAATATATCAGTTGGGATACCAATCCAACGGATATATTTCAAAAGTCTCACCTCATAACTTAAGGCAATTAATACGACTAGACCCTTGAAATGACAGCGGTGCAACTTCCAAAGCATTTTTTACTCTTTACCCCCTATATTCATCCTATATTAACCGAGGGACTCCTTATTACAGTTATCCTTATCTTCAATCGGACATCAGGTATTTTCCTTTCTATCCTTCTTTCTTGAATCTCTTTTAATTTGCTCAATACTTTTCATGGCACCACGAACGAAATCCCGATCTGACCGACCGGCCTCAGCCCTCGTAAGTCAAAATTTCATTGTTGATCCAGCAAAGGAGATCTGCTGCTTCAACAATGCCGACATCGCTGCTCTTAAAGATTCCGGCGCCTTCCCCACCGGAACAGTCTTTTGCCCTTTTGATCGGGAAGCCCGATCAGACGCGATATCCGATGAATGGGTTTGTTTCTTCGCCTACCCCTTCTCTCTTGGACTCCGGTACCCGTTTCCACCCTTTATCTCTAGCTTTTTCGACCTCACCGGCCTTAGTTACGCCCAGGTTATGCCAATGGTCTGGCGAGTCTTGATGGTGCTGGATCAAATCAAGTTTCATCATTTTCCCAACCTGTTTATTGAAGACCTCCCTATAGCATACCGGTTGAGATCCCACGGCAATCACCGTTTTATTTTGTTTTCTACCTCCAAGAACCCTCTGGTTCTTAAAGCCACCAAGAACGAGGATCGATGGCGACGAAAATTCTTTTTCGTAAAAAGAGACTCTATTGATAAGGGTTTCGATCTACCGGTTAAATGGTTAACCAAGGGTAGGATTTAGGGTTTTAGGAATATCCCCAATTATATCTTCAAACTGTATCCCGGACTTATATCCTGATGTTTTTATGCAGCGAATTTCAGAGATTTAGTGCCTCCCAGTGCAGAGTCCGAATCCAAGATCAAGGAAATCTACCGTCTTCCTGCCAGTGAAAGAACTTTCTCCCTGTCTCTTACAGATTCAAGCCAGAAATCAAGCTCAGAAATGTCTGGTAAGCACATTCTCAGCATATATTAATTACTTTTCAAAAGTATGATGAGTTTAAGAATATCTTCCCTTGTGTGGTACCAGTCGTCAACCTTGAAGGTTTCGAACTTGACGAGTTGGATTGCTACTCCAGCCTCGAACCCATCAAACAAGAATCCAAGCCAAAGCCATCTGCTACACCAAAGCCTACCTCCTCGAAGACTGTTTCTGCTCCTAAAGGCCCTCCGGCATCCAGGACCCGATAATACAGCTCTCGGAAGAGAAAGGAGACGGACTCCCCAGCTGTTTCTGAAACATTCTCTCTCGAGAATCATGGGTTCAACGAAGCCACCTCATTCCTCAAACAGGCAGAATTTTCTTTTCAATATCCTGCACAAGTATGTTAGTCCTTATCCTGCTTATTTTTTACATCAATACCTGTGTCTTTATCGATAGGGTCTGGATCGTCTTATGCACTTGTATGAAGATGCTTGCGGGCTTAACAAGATGTTGGAGATCAAGCTGGAGAAAGCTGAGGCCACCATAGCTGACCAAGGAACCATTGCAGCTGCTAAATCCCAGCATTATGAAGACAAATACAAGGCAATGATCCGGGATCACCAGGCTACTCTCCACAAAGCCAACGAGGATGCTCAAGCCAAAGTAGATGCCGCCCTTCTCCAATATCAGCAGAATATGAGTTCATATCGGGATAGCCTCAAAGCATCCGTGGTCGTCTCTCTTCTCCAAGCCAGGATAAGGATGGCTTATGAGGCCATGGATTTGGGTTTTGAATGCCCCTCCTGGAATGTAAAGGCTTGGGAGGAGAAACTACAGGGCCTCGGAGGTCATCCCGTTGCTCATTCTGCAAAACATACTGGTGAAGAGCCTTCTAAGGGGGCAGAGGAAGCGGCCAATCCTGGTGATGATGCCGAGAAGAATCCTGAGGCTGATGCTGGTGCAAACGCTGGGAAGGAGGTTGCTGTTCAAGAGGGTGCTGCCCCTTAGGCAGCGGAGTGGGCGATGATGGATATACGTGCCAAGGCCGGAGCCCACTTTTAAATTTCATGGTTGTGGTTGCATAAACAATTTACTTTTCCTGTCTTCGAACAATTTACATTTCCTGCACTAGAACAATGTGATGACCAGAGGTGGATGGGTCCTAGGTTTTAGGACGAAGCCCTTGGTCATCAATTAGTATAACTCGTTTTGAACGTGATAACGGTTGTAGGTGGACAGGTCCTGTTTTGAGATATATCCTGCAACCGTTACACAAGTATGGTAAAAACTAATTGTGCTTTTGGCGGATGGGCCTCGGTTTGAGGTGAAACCAAAAGCACAACTTTTGACTTGTTAATAATATAACTATCTTTTGACTTATTTGTTATTGCCTTGTTGCTTAGTGTAACTCTTAGCTTTGTAAAAATGTTGTATTATTATCCTATGAAGATATCCTGATCAGTATACTCAGTAATATATTACAAATTTTTTTTTTATTAGATAGGACTCCCAGAAAATTTTTTAAAAACAATTTATTTTTCCAAAACCAGTTTATGATAATACTTAAACGATCAAAGTTCCAAACTAATACTAGTTTCAAACACCTTAATCCAATATCCTAAAAAGGACTTTGAGAATACACAAGGATACTTGACCTTTTATAAAACATAGTGTTACTAAAAACTTAGACGATGTTTGTTTTGGTCAAAAATTACCGAAGCAATTTAGTGATCAAATTAGTAATGTGAGGTAGTGTGCTAGAAAGTGTATAGAAAATATGCTTGTTGAGTTATTTAGAAAATCAGTATTCAGGATACGGCTCAGGATATTGAGTTGTATCTGCGATCAAACAATAAGTAAACAATGAGCAAAAAGTAAAGGAAATGACATGAGATGTACGATGAAAGCCCTTGATCAATCTAGATCGCCGGCATAAAACCTCGGGAGCTGACAATCGCAGCTGCCTTGTTCTTCTTATTGCTTTAAACTTCAGGATACAGTGCAGGATATAGACCAGATCGCTAAGTGTTACAATGCCTTTGTATGAAAGTAAGAATTGCTCGAGAGCAAGTGTTAGAGTGTAGCGAGTGTGATTGTGATGTCCTATTTGATCTGGTATACCCACCTATTTATAGTAATGAATTACAAACAATAATCCCTACAAATATGGGGTACTCCGAATATTCCATTATGAACGTTATTGACCGAGTAATACGGCTTCAACGTCTTCATTTGAACGACTTGGACCGAGTCTTCCGCGGAATGAGTCTTATGAACGTTTCCAGCTTCCAACCCACGTACCTGCACATAATCCATTAGTAATCCTGAGGATACCATTCAGGATATTACCAATATCCCGAACCAGCATCCCGGATGTAAACAGATACTACATAACCAAGATATAAACCAAGATATTTTCCAGGATATAGGGGTTCAGAATTTCACCCATAACAATTGTCCCCAAAAATGTTACCGTTTGATATACTGCACTAACGGTTACATTTTTCACGGTGGCCGAGGTAATTAAGAGATAAGACCATTGATGTGACAGCTTTCAACCACCCGGCCTATATTCACTCATCATGCCCTATATCTTCTCATCCTCATCTTCTTTTTTAACCACAATCGACAAGAAAAAGGTAATATTCTCTCCCTCATCTTCATATTCATCTTTTATCTTTCTCCGGCGAGAATTTAGGCGACCAAATGCCTAGGCAAACGAGGTCCAGTTCAGGCGACTCGGCTCCCACATTCATCCAACAGAATCTTCTCCAAGAACCGGAGAATGAAACATGCACCTTTGACAGTGCTCATCTGTCGGCCTTGAAATCCTCCGGTATCTTTCCGGAAGGAACTATATTCCGACCCTTTGATAGAGAAATCCGGTCAGATATGGTTTCCAACGAGTGGATTTGTTTCAATGCTTTCCCCTTTACCTTAGGGTTACGATTCCCCTTTCCAGACTTCATCACCGAGTTTTTTAATATCACCAAAATTTCTTTCAGCCAAACCATGCCAATGCTCTGGCGTGTTTTGTCTGTTCTTGACCAAATCAAGAGAAACCACATACCTGACCTTTCTGTCCATGATCTCCCTTTAGCCTACAAGCTTAGATGCCATGGCTCATCTAGATTCCTATTTTATTCTACTTCCGGTGATCCATTGATACTTCATGCCACCATGAACGAGGATGGTTGGCAATCCAAGTTTTTCTTCGTAAAAAGGGATTCAATCCCTGGTGGAACGGATTATCCGATGAGATGGTTAAGAAAGGGTAGGACTTAGGGTTTAAGAATGATCCTGTCTCTTATCCTGTCTCATATCCTCAGCTAATGAATTTTATTTCTTCTGTTTTTGTATGCAGCTGATTTCAGAAAGATCGCACCTCCCCTTGCTGACTCTCAAAAAAGGATAGACGCCATCAGACTGCTTTCAGAAACAGAGAGAAGTTTTAATCCGTCTCCACCAACTCCAAGCCCTCTTTCAAGCGCAAACATGTCTGGTAAGAACCCTGCAAGATATCCTGCACACATATGTTTTTTTTATTTGCTATTCTTAGGAGAGATTTAGAAATTTACTCCCTGTGTGCAGATTCCAGCAAAGTCCCAGTCTATCTAGACCTTGATGAACTTGACAGCTATCCAACTCCAGCCACAGTCAAGAAGGAGACTCCTGCTGCTACTAGCTCCAAACCACTCCCGGCTCCCAAGTCCAATCCAAGAACCCGTGCTTCCACAGCGAAAAAGAGGAAGGGTCTTGAAGTCAGTGCTCCAGGCTCAGAAGGGTTCTCCTATGACGAACTCAGCTTCTCCGATTCCTTAGAGCCAATGACATCCTTCCTTAACAAGGTAATATCCTGATGCATATCCTTCATGTATATCCTGCACATATATCCTGCACATATATCCTGCACGTATATCCTAACAGGATATCCTGGTAGGATATCTTGGTCAACATATATTCTAATTTTATACCTGTAATTGACGTGCAGGGCCTCCAGCATTTGCTCCACTTGTACAATGACGCTTGCGGTACCGTGGCACTCCATGAACCCAGGATCAAACAGCTCGAAAGCACCGTTGTTGACCAAGGTGCCATTGCTGAAGCAAAGACTCGGCACTACGAAAGCCTGCTGAAGAAGGTCACCCAAGACGCTGAGGTTAAGCTTGCCACCGTTCAAATGGATCATGATCAGGCTTCGATCAATTTCCGGGAGGGAATCAAGGCTTCTGCTATCGTCTCCCTGTTACAAGCACGCATCAAGATGGCCTACGAGGCCAAGGAGACGGGCCTTGTTTGTCCATCTTGGCCAGTTGAATCCTGGGTGGCCAAGTTAAAGGAGCTCGGAGGCAAAGCTGTGCCGTTTCCTGCTGAAGCCGGTGAGTCTTCTAATTCAGCAGAGGTGGTGGTCCAGGCTGGAGATAAGATGGATGCTGGAGCTGATGCTGGGATGGACATTTGTCAGGATGCTGCGCAGGATGCTGGTCAGGATGCTGGAGCGGAGAAGTCTGAGAAGGTTGGAGGAGATGCCGCTGTGTGAGGGCATTCAGGTGGGCGATGACGGATATAAGTGCCAAGGCCAGAGCCCACCTTTTTGAATTTGAATGTTGGTTTGTAGTCCCATAAACAATTTACTTTTCTGCACTTTACTTTCCCGCACCTGAACAATTTACATTTCCTGCATGCTTTTTGAACAATACAACAGTTGAAGGTGGATGGGTCTCGGTTTGAGATGAAGCCTTCAACTGTTGGGTAAATATGGTAATGAACTATTAGTGCTCTTAGTGGATGGGCCTTGTTTTGAGGTGAAACTAAGAGCACATCTTTTGGTATGTTAATAATATAACTTCTCTTTTGACCTTATTACTATTGTCATTGCTATGAAAATCGTAGTTGTAAAAACTGTTTGGTTTGTACACTTTTAGGAATATATATTATAGATGCATCCTGAAAGGTATCCTGAAAGATATCTTGATAAGGATATTAAAATATAACCTATAAATTGTCCAAATAAAAAGGAGAGATCATACCAGAGATTCTTACAGAACCAATTTTAATCCTCCATTATAAGTTTTGTCCCCAGTGCATACTTGTGAACTTGGATCCATTCTTTGAACAGTATAATGTATGTCCCCTGTGTTTGACACAGAAACACAAATGCATTTATATCTTGCCTTAAGTAAATTCCGCATACCCTGGGGCAAAACCCCTGATATCCTGAAATGAATCTTTAGCATACTTGGGATAGACCCTTAATACCCTGGGGATAAACCCTAAATTTCATGCGCTACAGGCGAGAGTGTACAAACTCCAATTCTTAGAAAGGTGAAAACCTTTAAACCTTTGAGAGTATGAAAATACTCTTTCGTGAGAGAGGGTGATCAATCCTCATATACCTTTAGGATCCAGGATATAGCCAACAGTAACGAAATTGTCAGCCACTTTTACATGAACTGGTCCCGCTACCTTGAACTATACCTAGATAACTTGCGCTCCAGGCGAGGTGTTTAAACCCAATTCGAAAGATAGGTGAATACCTTTAAACCTTTGAAGGGACCAGGATCCCTTAAACGTGAGAGAGGGGGCCAATCCTCTAATCTTTCGACTTATCTTGAGCATATATCCTAGAGCTATATCCTGAAACATATCCTGCAAAACAATTGTAAACTAAGGTGGGTGTTAGCTTGGCTAACACCCCTCCGATGCTTAAGTCAGTATTGGGTTCAAGACAATAAACAAATATATTTAAAGACAGAATACATACCATTCCGAGATAGAAAATAAATTCTACTCTTACTTGAAATAGAGCTTCAAATGTATTGCATTCCAGGATCTTGGTAGCATATCCCCTTCCAGATTCCTGAGTCGATATGCTCCCTTCCCTGCTTCTGACTCGACTTCATAAGGTCCTTCCCATTTCGGAGATAGCTTGCCATCGGCAGGATTAGTGGTATTTTGACAAGCCTTTCTTAGCACTCAATCACCAACTCGAAATCTTCTAGTCCTTATGTTCTTATTATATGCTCTGGATATTCTTTGCTGATATGCTGCTATCCTTAGCCTTGCTGCATCTCTTTTTTCGTCTATAGTATCCAAATCCTGACATAAGACTTCAGGATTCTGTTCAGGATTCTGCAGCATAGATCTTGCAGTAGGTATCGTCATTTCTGTTGGAATCATCGCCTCCGCTCCAAATACCAAGGAAAACGGGGTTTGGCCGGTTGCATTCTTTACCGTTGTCCTAACAGCCCACAAAACAAAGGGTAACTCTTCCGCCCATCTTCCTTTTTTAGCCCCAAGTCTCTTCTTTAAGTTATTGACTATTATCTTGTTTGAAGATTCAGCCTGTCCATTCGCTTGAGGATGTACTGGAGTAGATGTGATCATTTTAATTCCCCAACTTTTGCAAAAGTCAGTAGTCCTTTTGCTTATAAACTGGGACCCATTATCACAAATGATCTCAGCCGGTACTCCAAACCTAGTCAGGATATTCCTCTTTATGAAGGATACTACTTCTTGGTCTCTAACTTGGACAAATGCTTCAGCCTCAACCCACTTGGAGAAATAATCTGTCATAGCTAACATAAAGACTTTTCCTCCCGGAGCTTTTGGTAACTTCCCTACTATATCCATCCCCCACTTCATGAATGGCCAAGGGGAAACTACAGGATATAATGGTTCAGCTGGTTGATGTAGTATGTTACTATGTCTTTGACATGCATCACATCTTCGAGCATATTTTGCAGCATCTTTCCTCATCGTTGGCCAATAATATCCTGTCCTTAATACTTTCGAGAACAATGATCTGCCCCCGGTGTGATTACCACAATCCCCTTCATGTATATCCTGAAGTACTTCCTTGGCTTCAGGATCCTCCAAGCATCTTAAATACGGTCCTGCAAGAGATTTCTTGTATAAAACGTTATCTATAATAGTGAATCGGGATACCTTCATCCTAAACGCCTTAGGATTTTCATTTCCGGGGATGTGTCCTTCTTTGAGATATTTCACAATTGGAGCCGTCCAGGATTTAGGATCCTCTTTAGGATATTCCGCCCCAGGATCCTGAATACCCGCTACTTCTTTATCCTGAGGATTCGTTGCAGGATATAAGACATGTAATACTGGTATTTGGGTCCCTTCCGGTATCCTGATTGATTATCCTAGATTTTCTTAGGCATCTGCTTCAGCATTATCCTCCCTTGGTACCTGTTCAAGTGTAAAAACATCGAAATATCCTGCTAATTTTTTGAGAATATCAAGATATTCTATTAATTTCTCACCCTTAACTGCATAGGATCCATTAAAATGGTTAGTAATTAACAAAGAGTCAACATATACTTGCAAATTTTTGATACTCATGCTCTTAGCCAACTCTAATCCTGCAATTAAAGCCTCATACTCTGCTTCATTATTGGTAGCAGGAAATTCACACCTAATAGCCTGGGGTAATATGTCCCCCTGTGGCGATTTTAGTAGTATTCCTAATCCTACTCCTCTTATATTAGATGCACCATCAGTATATAATGTCCAGGATCCTGAGGATTCTTCTAACTGTTGAACTTCTAGGTCTACCTCATCCTGAATGTCACTACTAAAATCAGCCACAAAGTCAGCTAAAGCCTGAGACTTTATGGCATTCCTAGGTTCATATACTAAATCATAAGCACTTAACTTTACCGACCACTTAGCCATTCTACCCGACATTTCCGGTTTCCTAAGTACATTTTTGACAGGATAATTTGTGTTAACGTATATCCTATGTGTCTCAAAGTAGTGTCTAAGTTTTGTTGATGCCATAACTAATGCTAGTATTAATTTTTCTAAATGAGAGTACCTAGTTTCAGCATCTAACAAACTTTTACTAACATAATAAACAGGATATTGCTGACCTTCATGGTCTTTTATGAGAACGGCACTTACAGCATTCCCTGATACAGCAAGGTACATGGATAGTGGTTCACCATTTTCAGGTTTCATCAACAGAGGTGCGGTTGAAAGATATCGTTTCAAATCCTGTAGGGCTGCTTCATGCTTCTCACCCCACTCGAATTTTTTGTTCTTCTTCAGGATATCATAAAAATCTTTGCATTTTTCTGAAGATCTTGAGATAAATCTATTCAATGCTGCCACTCGCCCTGTTAATCGTTGAACATCCTTCATATTTGAGGGTGATTTAATATCCAAGATGGCTTTAATCTGCTCCGGGCTTGCTTCTATTCCTCTTTTGGTCACCATATATCCTAGGAATTTTCCTGCTCCTACTCCAAAATGGCACTTAGCAGGATTCAGCTTCATGTTATACTGATCTAGGATATCAAACGCTCCTTTAATATCCTGGAGGTGATCCTGAGCTTTCTTTGACTTTACCACCATATCGTCGATGTACACCTCCATGGTGTCCCCCAGTTTGTCTTTGAACATCATGTTTACCAATCTTTGGTATGTTGCACCTGCATTTTTCAAACCAAAAGGCATAGCTGTATAACAATAAATACCTGTTGGTGTCATGAAGGCAGTATCCTCCTGGTCAGAAGGCTCCATTTGGATCTGTTGAAATCCTGAGGATGCGTCCATGAAAGTCAGCATTTCATGCCCGGCAGTGGCATCTACCATTGCATCAATATGGGGAAGAGGAAATAGGTCTTTAGGACAAGCTTTGTTAAAGTCTGTGTAATCTACACACACTCTCCATTTCCCGTTTTTCTTCTGTACCACAACCACGTTTGCTAGCCACCTTGGGAACTTAACCTCTCTGATCATCCTTGACTTCAATAATCTCTCAACTTCCTCTTGAATAATCGTATTCCGCTCAGGAGCAAACTTCCTTCTTTTTTGTTGCACAGGCTTGAATGATTTATCAATTCCAAGCTTGTGAGTGATAATATCTTTGGATATGCCTGTCATATCCTCATGCTTCCATGCAAACGTTGACATCCAGCATTTTAAAAAGTTAATTAATTGCTCTTCAATATCCTAAGGGATATTGGTTCCCATGAGCACCGAAATATCGGGATTATCCTGGTCTAGGATAATTTTCTTCACATCCTGCTCCGGATCCTCCACGATATCCTGGGCCCGCGTCTTTAATTGCTATGCTGCACTAGGTTTGGTTGAGGATTTCATCGAGGATGAGTAGCATTCTTTCGCCTCCTGCTGATCACTATCAACTTTAACAACTCCCCAAGGGGTAGGTATCTTGATGCATTGGTGATATGTTGATGGCACGGCCTTCATATCGTGAATCCACGGTCTTCCCAGTATGATGTTATAGCAGGATAGAGAGTCCATCACACAGAAACGTTGTATCGAGTTGACTCCTTCAACGTACACCGGCAACTTATCTCTCCCACTGTGTTTCTAGCCTCTCCACTGAACCCAACAAGCACGGTAGACTTTGAAGTGATATCCATTGGAGATACATTCATTCTTTTCAGCGTCTCTAGTTGGATTATGTTGACGGAGCTGCCATTATCAACCAATATCCTGCGTACAAAATGGTTAGCCACATATAATGTTATTACCAGAGCATCATGGTGAGGATCCTGGACAGTATCCCTGTCATCAGCATCAAATGTGATCACTTTGTCAGTTGTGAGTGTAGTCATCCTGACAGGTTTGTCTCCCCTTTCGGCCTTAGCTTCTTTTGCATGTCTCTTTGCTGCCGAGTACGAAGTCCCACAAATGTCGGATCCTCCCGAAATGAAGTTGATTATCTTGGCATCCGCGGGAGGTGATGCTGCTCGCTCAGGATCCTTCTCAGTATCCTGACCCTTATTCTTCTTTCTCCCTAAGAGATCTTTCAAATATCCCTTGCTTAGAAGATAGCTTATTTCTTTCCTTAGAGCGATGCAATCCTCAGTCATATGTCCGAAATCTTCGTGGAAAGCACACCATTTTGATTTGTATTTCCAATCTGCTTTTTGTTGATTCTTTCGAGGCCATCTTGCCTTGTCCCCTAGACCCTGCATAGCATACATCAATTCAGGAATGTTAACAGAAAAGCAATATTTAGATAATTCAGGATACTATTCAGGATCCTCATCTTCGACAGCATTCACTCTCTTGTTTTCATTTCTGCCATATGGCTTAGGCCGATATGACTTGAATGAGGATTCTGACTTCCTGTTAGTTGACTCGTAAGTGTTAGATGAGTTCATCCTTTCTTGCATCTTTCTGTCATCCTCCAATCGGATATATCTTAGGGCCCTGTTCCGAGCTTCATCCAAGTTCCTGCATGGGTTCATTACAAGGTCTTGATAAAATTGAGAATCTTTTTGCAGCCCCATCTTGAAAGCTTGCACAGCTGTTGCAACATCAAGATGAGGAATGTCTAGTGATTCTCGGCTGAACTTGTTCACATAATCCCTAAGGGATTCCTGAGGCCCCTGTGTTATCCTGTAGAGATCACTTGTTAATTTTTCAAAGCTTCTACTACAAGAAAACTGACTATTAAATAAATTTACTAAGTGAGCAAAATATGTAATCGAATGTGGAGGAACATTCAAGAGCCATTTCAAGGCTGATCCTATCAAGGTTGAACCAAAACCCTTGCACAAGCATGCTTCCTTGAGATCCGGAGGGATAGGGTTAATCTCCATCCTTTCCCTATACTGAGCAATATGCTCCTCAGGATCCGTTGTTCCGTCGTAAAGCTTCATGTTGGGGGTTTGGAATCTCTTTGGGATCTCAGCATCACAGATAGGATATGCAAAACGAGATATCTTGTGGCTGTCTTGAGACACTTCCGAGATCGGCTGGACCACCCCGGGTACACTTGATATCATGTCCTTCAACTTCGGAAGTTCCCTAGTAAGCGCTGATGTCACACCTGTATCCTGCAAAGATCCACTATTGTTAGTAGTATGAGTATTATTATTATTTGACACGTTACCCGTTGGAGGATTTTGCCCATATCCTGAAGCATATACTGAGCTCCTTATGGTCGACATCCTGACCGAGGAGGGTATTTCAGGAGTATGATTCTGAGGAAGACTGGGCACAATATTCCCCCTGTTATCCTCAGTATACATAGCTGAACTGAAGTTCAACGTTCTGGGGGGTAATGGAGTGAAAATATCCTCAGCAGATCTGCTCGAGCCAGACTTCAGGAGTTGTATTTCCCTTAAAAGCATTTGGTTTGTTTCCTGTTGCTGCCTCATTTGTTCCTGCACACTTCCAAATAAGGTTAAAATTTCATCGTTAGAAGCTAAAACGGGAGCAGATTCCTGAACACTGCGGGTAGGGATAATATCCTGAGGTCGTGTAGAGGCTGGCATCCTTGGAGGAGGTGGTGGAAGCACCGGACCAGTAGTAGCAGAAGTCATAGCAGACACAGTAGAGGAACTCATGTTTGATCTTGAGGCCATTATGGACAATGTGGCAAAAAGTTTTGAAAATAGAAAACCGATTAGCGATTTGACAAAAAATTTTAGTAAAAAGAGCACCACTTGCCCCACGGTGGGCGCCAAATTGTTTTGGTCAAAAATTACCGAAGCAATTTAGTGATCAAATTAGTAATGTGAGGTAGTGTGCTAGAAAGTGTATAGAAAATATGCTTGTTGAGTTATTTAGAAAATCAGTATTCAGGATACGGCTCAGGATATTGAGCTGTATCTGCGATCAAACAATGAGTAAACAATGAGCAAAAAGTAAAGGAAATGACACGAGATGTACGAGGAAAGCCCTTGATCAATCTAGATCGCCGGCATAAAACCTCGGGAGCTGACAATCGCAGCTGCCGTGTTCTTCTTATTGCTTTAAACTTCAGGGTACAGTGCAGGATATAGACCAGATCGCTAAGTGTTACAATGCCTTTGTATGAAAGTAAGAATTGCTCGAGAGCAAGTGTTAGAGTGTAGCGAGTGTGATTGTGATGTCCTATTTGATCTGGTATACCCACCTATTTATAGTAATGAATTACAAACAATAATCCCTACAAATATGGGGTACTCCGAATATTCCATTATGAACGTTATTGACCGAGTAATACGGCTTCAACGTCTTCATTTGAACGACTTGGACCGAGTCTTCCGCGGAATGAGTCTTATGAACGTTGCCAGCTTCCAACCCACGTACCTGCACATAATCCATTAGTAATCCTGAGGATACCATTCAGGATATTACCACTGAACCAGCATCCCGGATGTAAACAGATACTACATAACCAAGATATAAACCAAGATATTTTCCAGGATATAGGGGTTCAGAATTTCACCCATAACAATGTTTACAAAGGAAAGATCATACCCGGAGTAGTATATAACCCTATTATCAAACCTCAATCTCCTTGCAACTTTTCCAATGAAGATGTCCCCTGTGTGAGATATTTAGCATACTAGTTCCGAGCTTTAGCCTTTGAGCTTTACATCACTGCCTTGGTAGGAATGTCCCCTGTGTACAATGTCTTCAAACACTTAGAAATCTTCTGAATGTCAATTTCCATCGTATAGGCAATTTTTTAGATCCCAAGGGTAAAACCCAAGGATGTACTGGAGATAAATCCCTTGTATCCTGGGGAAAATCCCAAATTTTCATGCGCTACAGGCGGGAGTGTATAAACTCCAAGACTTAGAAAGGTGAAAACCTTTAAACCTTAGAGAGTATGAAAATACCCTTTTGTGAGAGAGGGTGATCAATCCTCATATACCTTTAGGATTCAGGATATAGCCAACAGTAACGAAATTGTCAGCCACTTTTACATGGACTGGTCCCGCCACCTTGAACTATCCCTGAATAACTTGCGCTCCAGGCGGGGTGTTTAAACCCAATTCGGAAGAAAGGTGAATACCTTTAAACCTGTGAAGGGATCAGGATCCCTTGTACGTGAGAGAGGGGGCCAATCCTCTAATCTTCCGAAATATCCTGAGTGAGCATCCCGGAGCTATATCCCGAAGCATATACTGCAAAACAACCTTACACTAAGGTGGGTGTTAGCTTGGCTAACACCCCTCCGATGCTTAAGTTAGTATTGGGTTACAAAGAACAAATTAAACCAAACATATTTAAAAAAGGTAGAACTCATACCATCCTGAGTTAGAAATTAAATTCTAAACTCACTTGAAATAAAGCTTAAGGTGTATAGCATTCCAAGACCTAAGTAGCATATCCCCTTCTATATTCTTGAGTTTGCATGCTCCTTTCCCTGCTTCTGATTCAACTTCATATGGTCCTTCCCATTTTGGAGCTAACTTGCCATCGGCAGGATTAGTAGTATTCTGAAAAGCCTTTCTTAACACCCAATCTCCAACCTTAAATCTTCTGGTCCTAATATTCTTGTTATATGCCCTAGATATTCTCTGTTGATATGCTGCCATCCTTAGCCTTGCCGCATCTCTCTTCTCATCTATAGTGTCTAAATCCTGACTCAAGGCTTCAGGATTCTGCTCAGGATCATTTAGGGTAGATCTTGCACTAGGTATTGTCATTTCCGTTGGAATCATTGCTTCTGCTCCAAATACCAAGGAAAATGGGGTTTGGCCTGTTGCATTCTTTACCGTTGTCCTATCAGCCCATAAAACAAAGGGTAATTCTTCTGCCCATCTTCCTTTTTTGGCTCCAAGCCTTTTCTTTAAGTTGTTGACACTTATCTTGTTTGAGGATTCTGCCTGTCCATTCGCTTGAGGATGTACTGGAGTAGATGTTATCATTTTGATTCCCCAACTCTTGCAAAAGTCAGTAGTTCTCTTGCTTATAAACTGAGAACCATTGTCACAGATTATCTCGGCTGGTATTCCGAATCTGGTCAGGATATTTCTCTTTATGAAGGATACTACTTCTTGGTCTCTAACTTGAACAAATGCTTCAGCTTCAACCCACTTAGAGAAATAATCCGTCATTGCCAGCATAAAGACTTTTCCTCTCGGAGCTTTTGGTAGCTTTCCCACTATATCCATACCCCACTCCATAAATGGCCAAGGGGAAACAATAGGATATAATGGTTCAGCAGGTTGATGCAGTATGTTACTATGTCTTTGACACGCGTCACATCTTCGAGCATATTCTGCGGCATCTTTTCTCATTGTTGGCCAATAATATCCTGTCCTTAATACTTTTGAGAATAACGACCTTCCCCCAGTATGGTTACCACAATCCCCTTCATGTATATCCTGAAGTACTTCTTTGGGTTCAGGATCCTCCAAGCACCTCAAATACGGTCCTGCAAGAGATTTCTTGTATAAAATATTATTTATAATAGTGAATCGTGATACCTTCATCCTAAATGCCTTAGGATTTTCATTTCCAGGGATGTGTCCTTCTTTGAGATATCTCATGATTGGAGCCGTCCAGGATTTAGGATCCTCTTCAGGATGCTCTGCTCCAGGATCCTGAATACCCGCTACTTCTTTATCCTGAGGATTCGTTGCAGGATATAAGACATGTAATATTGGTATTTGGGTCCCTTCAGGTATCCTGACCGATGATCCCAAATTTGCTAAGGCATCCGCTTCAGCATTATCCTCCCTTGGTACCTGTTCAAGTATAAAAACATCGAAATATCCTGCTAATTTTTTGAGAATATCAAGATATTCGATTAATTTCTCACCCTTAACTGCATAGGATCCATTAAAATGGTTAGTAATTAACAAAGAGTCAACATATACTTGCAAGTTTTTGATACTCATACTCTTAGCCAATTCTAATCCTGCAATTAAAGCCTCATACTCTGCTTCATTATTAGTAGCAGGAAATTCACACCTAATAGCCTGGGGTAATATGTCCCCCTGTGGCGATTTTAGTAGTATTCCTAATCCTACTCCTCTTACATTAGATGCACCATCAGTATATAATGTCCAGGATCCTGAGGATTCTCCTAACTGTTGAACTTCTAGGTCTACCTGGTCCTGAATGTCACTACTGAAATCAGCCACAAAGTCAGCTAAAGCCTGAGACTTTATGGCATTCCTAGGTTCATATACTAAATCATAAGCACTTAATTTCACTGACCACTTGGCCATCCTGCCTGACATCTCTGGTTTCCTAAGCACATTTTTGACAGGATAATTTGTTTTAACGTGTATCCTATGTGTCTCGAAATAATGTCTAAGCTTTGTCGATGCCATGACTAGAGCTAATATTAATTTTTCTAAATGAGAATACCTAGTTTCAGCATCTAACAAACTTTTACTAACATAATAAACAGGATATTGCTGACCTTCATGGTCTTTTATAAGAACGGCACTTACAGCATTCCCTGATACAGCAAGGTAGAGGGATAGTGGTTCACCATTTTCAGGTTTCATCAATAGAGGTGCGGTTGAGAGATATCGCTTCAAATCTTGTAGGGCTGCTTCATGCTTCTTACCCCATTCGAATTTTTTGTTCTTCTTCAGGATATCATAAAAATCTTTACATTTCTCTGAGGATCTCGAGATAAACCGGTTTAATGCTGCCACTCGCCCTGTTAATCGTTGAACATCCTTCATATTTGAGGGCGATTTAATATCCAAGATGGCTTTAATCTGCTCCGGGCTCGCTCCTATTCCTCTTTTGGTCACCATATATCCTAGAAATTTTCCTGCCCCTACTCCAAAATGGCACTTGGTAGGATTCAGCTTCATGTTATACTGATCCAGGATATCAAATGCTCCTTTAATATCCTGGAGGTGATCCTGAGCTTTCTTTGATTTTACCACCATGTCGTCGATGTACACCTCCATGGTGTCCCCCAGTTTGTCTTTGAACATCATGTTTACCAATCTTTGGTATGTCGCACCTGCATTTTTCAAACCAAAAGGCATAGCTGTATAACAATAAATACCTGTTGGTGTCATGAAGGCAGTATCCTCCTGGTTAGAAGGCTCCATTTGGATCTGTTGAAATCCTGAGGATGCGTCCATGAAGGTCAGCATTTCATGCCCGACAGTGGCATCTACCATTGCATCAATGTGGGGAAGAGGAAATGGGTCTTTAGGACAAGCTTTGTTCAAGTCTGTGTAGTCTACACAAACTCTCCATTTCCCATTTTTCTTCTGTACCACAACCACGTTTGCTAGCCACCTTGGGAACTTAACCTCTCTGATCATCCTGGACTTCAATAATCTCTTAACTTCCTCTTGGATAATCGTATTCCGCTCAGGAGCAAATTTCCTTCTTTTTTGCTGAACAGGCTTGAATGATTTATCAATTCCAAGCTTGTGAGTGATAATGTCTTTGGATATGCCTGTCATATCCTCATGCTTCCATGCAAATGTCAACATCCTGCATTTCAAAAAGTTAATTAATTGTTCTTCAATATCCTGAGGGATATTGGTCCCTACGAGCACCGAAATATCGGGATTATCCTGGTCCAGGATAATTTTCTTCACATCCTACTCCGGATCTTCCACGATATCCTGGGCCCGCGTCTTTAATTGCTATGCTGCACTAGGTTTGGTTGAGGATTTCGTCGAGGATGAGTAGCATTCTTTCGCCTCCTGCTGATCACTATCAACTTTGACAACTCCCCAAGGGGTAGGTATTTTGATGCATTGGTGATATGTTGATGGCACAGCCTTCATATCGTGAATCCACGGTCTTCCCAGTATGATGTTATAGCAGGATAAAGAATCCATCACACAGAAACGTTGTATTGAGTTGACTCCTTCAACGTATACTGGTAACTTTATCTCTCCCACTGTGTTTCTAGCCTCTCCACTAAACCCAACAAGCACGGTAGACTTTGAAGTGATATCCATTGGAGATACATTCATTCTCTTCAGAGTTTCTAGTTGGATTATGTTGACGGAGCTCCCATTATCAACCAATATCCTGCGTACAAAATGGTTAGCCACATATAACGTTATTACCAGAGCATCATGGTGAGGATCCTGGACAGTATCCCTGTCACCAGCATCAAAAGTGATCACTTTGTCAGTTGTGAGGGTAGTCATCCTGACAGGTCTGTCTCCCCTTTCGGCCTTAGCTTCCTTTGCATGTCTCTTTGCCGCCGAATACGAAGTCCCACAAATGTCGGATCCTCCCGAAATGAAGTTGATTATCTTGGCATCTGCGGGAGGTGATGCTACTCGCTCAGGATCCTTCTCAGTATCCTGACCCTTATTCTTCTTTTTTCCTAAGAGATCTTTCAGATATCCCTTGCTTAGGATATAGCTTATTTCTTTCCTTAGAGCAATGCAATCCTCAGTCATATGTCCGAAATCTTCGTGGAAAGCACACCATTTTGACTTATCTTTCCAGTCAGCTTTCTGTTGACTCTTTCGAGGCCACCTAGCCTTGTCTCCCAGACCCTGCATGGCATACATCAATTCAGGAATGTTAACAGAAAAGCAATATTCAGACAACTCAGGATATTCTTCAGGATCCTCATCTTCAACAGCATTCACTCTTTTATTTTCATTTCTACCATATGGCTTAGGCCGATATGGCTTGTATGAGGATTCAGACTTCCTGTTGGTCGACTCATAGGTGTTGGATGAGTTCATTCTCTCTTGCATCTTCCTGTCATCTTCCAGACAGATATATCTCAAAGCCCTGTTACGAGCTTCGTGGAGATTCCTGCAGGGATTCATTACAAGATCCTGATAAAACTGAGAATCCTTTTGTAATCCCATCTTAAAAGCTTGCACAGCTGTTGCAACATCAAGATGTGGGATGTCCAAGGATTCTCGACTGAATACTGGTTAGTTTCTCAAAACTCCGACTACAAGAAAATTGACTGTTAAATAAATTAACCAAATGAGCAAACGAAGTAATTGAGTGAGGAGGAACGTTTAACAGCCATTTTAAGGCTGATCCTGTTAGAGTAGAACCAAATCCCTTGCACAAACATGCTTCCTTGAGCTCCGGAGGGATAGGGTTAATCTCCATTCTTTCCCTATACTGAGCAATATGCTCCTCAGGATCCGTAGTTCCGTCGTAGAGCTTCATGTTGGGGGTTTGAAATCTCTTTGGAATCTCAGCATCACAGATAGGATATGCAAAACGAGATATCTTGTGGCTGTCTTGGGACACTTCCGGGATCGGCTGGACCACCCCAGGTACACTAGATATCATGTCCTTCAACTTCTGAAGTTCCCTAGTAAGTGCTGATGTTACACCTGTATCCTGCAAAGATCCACTATTGTTAGTAGCATGAGTATTATTATTATTTGACACGTTACCCGTTGGAGGATTTTGCCCATATCCTGAATCTTATCCTGAGCTCCTCATGGTTGACATCCTGACCGAGGAGGGTATTTCAGGAGTATGATTCTGAGGACGGCTGGGCACAATATTCCCCCTATTATCCTTAGTAAACACAGCTGAACTGAAGTTCAAAGTTCTGGGATGTAATGGAGTGACAATATCCTCAGCAGATGTGCTCGAGCCAGACTTCAGGAGTTGTATTTCCCTTAAAAGCATTTGGTTTGTTTCCTGTTGCTGCCTCATTTGTTCCTGCACACTTCCAAATAAGGTTAAAATTTCATCGTTAGAAGCTAAAACAGGAGCAGATTCCTGAACACTGCGGGTAGGGATAACATCCTGAGGTTGTGAAGAGGCTGGCATCCTTGGAGGAGGTGGTGGAAGCACCGAACCGGTAGTAGCAGAAGTCATAGCAGACACAGTAGAGGAACTCATGTTTGATCTTGAGGCCATTATGGACAATGTGGCAAAAAGTTTTGAAAATAGAAAGTCGATTAGCGATCTCACAAAAATTTTTAGTAAAGAGAGCACCACTTGCCCCACGGTGGGCGCCAAATTGTTTTGGTCAAAAATTACCGAAGCAATTAAGTGATCAAATTAGTAAAGTGAGGTAGTGTGCTAAAAAGTGTATTGAAAATATGCTTGTTAAGTTATTTAGAAAAATCAGTATACAGGATACGGCTCAGGATATTGAGCTGTATCTATGATCAAACTATGAGCAAAAGTAAAGCAAACGACACGAGATGTACGAGGAAAGCCCTTGATCAATCTAGATCGCCGGCATAAAACCTCGGGAGCTGACAATCGCAGCTGCCTTGTTCTTCTTATTACTTCAAACGTCAGGATACAGTGCAGGATGTGGTGCGGATCGACTATGTGTTACAATGAAATCTGAATACAAGTGTGGTGTTTGCAATGAGCTAGAGAGTGAAAGTGTTCGAGAGTGTAAGTGTCAATTGTGTGCCTTAAACTGATCCGCCCCCATCTATTTATAGTAAAGATAATATAACAAACTATCCTAAACTTCCGGGATCCACCGAATATTCCTTAATCGAACGTTGTAGACCTGGTCTTTCGGGTTCAACGTCTCTCCTTCAACAAACACGTCCGAGTCTTGAGGAGAAGAAGTCCACTTGACCATTAGCAAGTCTCAGCCTTTAACCTGCACGTGGTTAATTCGATAAACCTCAGGATATCGCCCAAGATGTTAGCAATATCCTCTTCCAGCATCCTGGTCACAAATAAACAAATAAAGGCAGGATATTGGTCAGGATATGTATGCTTAGAAAATGAGCCATAACACCAAGCACCTCAGGTATGGTCCTGCAAGAGACTTCTTATATAAAATATTATTTATAATAGTGAACCGAGATACCTTCATCCTGAAAGCCTTAGGATTCTCATCCTTTGGGATGTGTCCTTCTTTGAGATATTTCATGATTGGCGCCGTCCAAGACTTAGGATCCTCCTCGGGATACTCATCGTCAGGATCCTGGATACTTGCTACTTCCTTATCCTGGGATTTGAAAAGATCCACTGCAGGATATAGGATATGTAGTATTGGTATCTGAGTTCCTTTTGGTATTCTGACTGATGATCCTAAGTTTGCCAAGGCATCTGCTTCAGCATTATCCTCTCTTGGTACCTGTTCAAGTGTAAAAACATCGAAATATCCTGCTAATTTTTTGAGAATTTCAAGATACTCGACTAACCTTTCACCTTTGACTGCATAGGATCCATTAAAATGGTTAGTAATTAACAAGGAATCAACATATACTTGCAAATTCTTAACATTCATATTCCTGGCTAATTCTAATCCTGCAATCAAAGCTTCATATTCTGCTTCATTATTAGTGGCAGGAAATTCACATCTAATAGCCTGGGGTAATATGTCCCCCTGTGGTGATTTTAGTAGTATACCCAATCCTACACCTCTTACATTAGATGCACCATCAGTATATAACGTCCAGGATTCTAAGGTTTTTCCTAGTTGTTGTACTTCTAGGTCTACTTCATTTTGGATATCACTACTGAAATCAGCCACAAAGTCTGCTAGAGCCTGAGACTTTATAGCATTTCTAGGTTCATATACTACATCATAGGCACTTAATTTTACTGACCACTTAGCCATTCTACCTGACATCTCAGGTTTTCTAAGTACATTCTTAACAGGATAATTAGTTTTAACATGAATTCTATGTGTCTCGAAATAATGTCTAAGATTAGTTGATGCCACAACTAGGGCTAATATCATTTTTTCTAGGTGTGAATATCTAGTTTCAGCATCTAGTAAACTTTTGCTAACATAATAAACAGGATACTGCTGACCTTCGTGATCCTTTACCAAAACAACACTTACTGCATTCTCTGATACTGCAAGATACAGGGATAATGGTTCACCATCCTCGGGCTTCATCAATAAAGGTTCAGTTGAAAGATACTGCTTTAACTCCTGCAAGGCTGCTTCATGCTTTTCTCCCCACTCGAATTTCTTATTTTTCTTCAGGATATCGTAGAATTCCTTGCATTTCTCTGAGGATCTTGATATAAACCTGTTTAATGCCGCTACTCGTCCTGTTTGTCTTTGCACATCTTTCATGTTAGACGGTGATTTGATATCCAGGATAGCTTTGATCTATTCCGGGCTCGCTTCTATCCCCCTTTTAGTTACCATATATCCTTGAAACTTTCCTGCCCCCACTCCAAAATGACACTTGGCAGGATTTAACTTCATATTATACTGACCCAGGATATCAAATGCTCCTTTAATATCCGGAGATGATCCTCAGCCTTCTTGGACTTTACCACCATATCATCAATGTACACCTCCATGGTGTCCCCCAGTTTGTCTTTAAACATTATGTTCACCAATCTTTGGTATGTTGCACCTGCATTTTTCAATCTGAATGGCATAGCAGTATAACAATAGATACCTGTTGGTGTCATGAAAGCAGTATCCTCCTGGTCCGAAGGTTCAATTTGGATCTGTTAGAATCCTGAGGATGCATCCATAAAGGTTAACATCTCATGACCGGCAGTTGCATCCATCATTGAGTCTATATGAGGTAAAGGAAAGGGGTCTTTAGGGCATCCTTTGTTCAAGTCTGTTTAATCTACACAAACTCTCCATTCCACATTCTTCTTTTGAACCACGACCACATTTGCTAGCCATTTGGGGAATTTGACTTCTCTAATCGTTTTTGACTTCATTAGCTGTTGTGGGTGGAATTTTCTAACCTATATCCCGAAATTATATCCTGACTTTATATGTCTATTTTCGCTACCAGGATACTAGACCAGGATATTGGTAACATCCTGCGAGGGTATCCTGCGTGCTGTTAACAATTTGCTTTGGCTGCAAGGTACAAACGGTCATGAGGCTTGGTCTCCCTAAAGAATAGGTCAAGGTGGTTACAAGAAAGACGTTGGAAGCTTGGAGAAGGGGTTTACAACGGTCAAAAGGGAATATTCGCAGGATCCCGGAATAATAGGGGAATATCCCGGATTTTTAGCATAGTTTGTTATTTCTTGTAACTATAAATAGGAATGCCGGATCATAGGAATTCAGACACTTTCGAGCTCTCATACTCGTACACTCTCATCTCTAGCTGCAAACACACACTAACACTCACAATTCACAATCATTGTAACACTTAGATTCGATCCGAGCATTATCCTGCACTATATCCTGGTTATTCAAGCAATAAGAAGAACAAGGCAGCCGACGATTGTCAGCTCCCGATGTTTTATGCCGGCGATCTAGAAAGATCAAGGGCTTTCCTCGTACATCTCGTGTCAATTTTTACTTTACTTGCATTTCGTTTACAAATTGATATAGTTCTGTATCCCGGAACTATATCCTGAAACTGTTTACATTTTCAACAAAGTTAACACATTTTTACAAGTTTACATAGCACACTACCTCACAAACTAAGTTTGATCACTAAATTGCTTCGGTAATTTTTGACCAAAACAATTTGGCGCCCACCGTGGGGCGAGTGGTGCTATTTTTAATCTATACTTTGTTAAAATCATTACTCGGTTTTCTGTTTTTGAAATTCTTTTTCAAAACTATTTCTAATGGCTTCTCAATCGAATTTGAACTCTTCTTCCATGTCTGTTTCAACCTCTGCTGCTGCTGGTTCATTACCTTCTCCACCTTCACAAGTTCAAACTTTTCAGAGGAGAAATGAAAGCCATACACCGAGAGAAATTCCTGCTGCTCAGAATGTTTCTAGATCCGGAAATTCAGGGAGAACCCATATCCTTGCTTCTAATGACGAAATTATGTCTTTGTTTGGTAGTATACAGGAACAAATGAAGAGGCATCAAGAAACTAACCAGACGATCATGAAGAATATACAACTCTTGAAGTCAAACTCCAAGAAACCTGTGGAGGATACAACTACTCCTCTACAGCCCAGGATGCTGAACTTTAGTTCAGCAACATTTACCGAGGATAATCAGGGCAACATGATACCGAGTTAGTCCCGGAGCAACATACTGGAGATACCATCATCCACCAAGATATCGATCGTGAGGGATCCATGATATGGCCCAGGATATGGTCCAGGATATGGCAAAAGTCAACAGGCTGGTAACATGTTTGCCAATATCAGTATCCCTGCTACTAATAATTCTGATTCTTTGCAGGATATAGGTGTAACACCAGCATTGACCAGGGAACTTCAAAAATTGAAGGATATGATATCAAGTGTTCCTGGGGTAGTGCAGCCTATACCGGAAGTATCCCAGGATAGTCACAGGATATCCCGATTTGCTCATCCAATTTGTGATGCTGAAATTCCAAAAAGATTCCAGACTCCTAGCATGAAGTTGTATGATGGGACGACAGATCCTGAGGAGCATATTGCCTAGTATAGGGAAAGGATGGAAATAAATCCAATCCCACCAGAACTTAAGGAAGCATGCTTATGCAAAGGCTTCGGTTCAACTTTAACAGGATCGACCTTAAAATGGCTTTTAAATGTTCCACCTTATTCAATTACATCATTTTCTCATTTAGTTAATTTGTTTATCAGTCAATTTTCTTGTAGCAGGAGCTTTGAGAAACTAACAAGTGATCTTTACAGGATAACACAAGGATCACAAGAATCCCTAAGGGATTATGTTAACAAATTTAGTAGAGAATCCCTGGATATCCCGAATCTTGATGTTGCTACGGCAGTACAAGCGTTCAAAATGGGGTTACGAAAGGATTGTCAATTTATCAGGATCTTGCAATGAATCCTTGCAGGAATTTAGATGAAACTCGGAATAGGGCTTTGAGATACATAAGGCTTGAAGATGACAAGAAAATGCATGAGAGGATGAACACATCTTCAACATATGAATTGACAAATAGGAAGTCAGAATCTTCCTACAAACAGTATCGTTCAAAGCCATATGCTAAGAACGATAATAAGAGAGTGAATGTTGTTGAAGATGAGGACGATGAAGAATATCATGAAATCTCAGAGTATTGTTTTTCTGTAAATGTTCCTGAGTTAATGTATGCTATGCAGGGACTGGGGGACAAAGCTGTTGGTCCATATTTGTGACAATAGCTTAGATTTGGTCTTTGGATATCTTGTAATTAGTTAAACGATAAACGGTTAGCGGGTTTAGCTTTATATTAGTGGAATAATAGAGTTTGGGCTAAACAAAACCCACTTTGGGTCTAGGGGGGACGAATTGGGCCATAGCCCATGTAGGAACCCAAGCCTAAAGTAGCAACCTTGTGTTATATAAACAAGGCTTTACTTTAGGGTTTAGGTTAATCAGCCAAAACAGTTTTGTGAGAGGAATTTCGTGAGAGACTAGTGTCTTGGACGAATTTGGAGTTGGTTAGGGTTTTGATTGATTGTAATTCGTGAGATTGATAATCAATAGAAACCCAGTTTGATTGTGAATTGCTGATTTCTGTTTTCTACTCGTTTCTGTAATAAATCTGATCAAGAGGATTTCGCACTCTTGATTGGATTGACAATTCTGTGAAGATCCATACAACTAGGGGACCTACAATTGGTATAAGAGCATTAGGCTCTTGAAGGCTCGATTCAGAATTGTGTTCTGCAGAAACAGGAGGATTTTCGAAAATTAAGAAACCTGAAAAATTAGGGTTTCAAAATTTTTCTTGGTTTGATATATATTTTCGAAATTTTTGGCTGTTTTGATCTTCTGCATTGTTTGTTTGCTGTTTTGCAGGTTTTTAGGACAGTTTTTGGTTGACTGTTTGAAGAATTTTGGCTGAAAGACTTGAAGATTCGAAGACTGTTCTTCGTGTTCTTCATAATTGTCGAAATTTTTTGCTGATTAGGTTGTCTGATTTTGCAGGATTGTGTTGGAGAGGAGATAAAATCTTCAGAATTTGAAAAAGATTGAATTTCCTTATTCCTGACTGGCGAATTTAACAAATTCGCAGATAGGACCAGCATAATTAACTGATCAGCAGCGAATTTGGGACTTATATCTCGGTAACCGGCGAATTTAAAATCCAAAGGAGACTTTGGTAACCGTGTAATTTTCCACAGCGAAATTATCACGGTTTCGGCGACTTTATCAGTCATCGTATTCGCGAAATTAAGCAGCGAATTTAATATATCATTAGATTCGTCTTTTTGAGACGATTCTAACGGTGTAATTTGGTAACCACTGTTTTCGGAGATATTTTGTACGGTTTTACCAGTCTGTTGCGTTAAAATGTCGAACATGACGAATTTGAATGCACCTAAGATGATGAAGGTGTAGAATTATATTACATGGAAGGACTGCTTCCAATCATTCATTGAATCTCAGGATGCACGCATGTGGATCTGTATTGTAGATGGGTACACAAACCCAACACACAATTATGAGGGCATACCATGTAGAACAGACTATGTGAACATGCAAGAGGATGATAAAAAGATGTATGAGGCTGAAAAGAGAGACTTGGCTGAAATAAAGATGTCTTTACCTGATATCATCAAGCATACCTTCAAAAAGTACACAAATTCAAAGGATATGTGGGATGCATTAGAAAAGAGGTATCAAGGAAATGAAGATGTCAAAAGGAATAAAGCTGCGATCTCTACAGCATGAGAAGGTTCAAATGATTGTAGTGTTCATCTGGAAGATAATGAGAGTGCCACTCAGGCATTCATGGCAGAGATAGTGCCAGTTGATGAGGCTGAAACTACTGTGAATGATGCTGAAGCTAAAGTGGAGAATGCTGAAGCAAAAGTGGATGCTGAAGTAGAGAAAGAAAGTGAAGCTGAACAGGTTATTGCTGATCAAACTACAGAAGTTCATGAGGAAGAGGTACAATCTAATTCTGTGTGTTTGGGATGTCGTAAATTACAAGGTGAGGTTGACAGGTTGTCAACACAAAACCAAAGTCTGGTAAGCGAGATGTCGAACATAAAAGAGTCAAACTTTTTTGCTAAAAGAAACGAATCTGTATACTTGAAGAAGATAAGAGGTTATGAAAGTGAAATTGAAGCTTTAACATGCAAGTTAAATGAAAAACTTCAAGTAATAGATTTAGCTCATGACATGATGGCTGAGAAAACAAAAGAGATTTCTGAAAAATGCAAAGAGTTGTCAGATGCACAACTCAAAATTGTTGAACTTGAAAAGAAATTAAGTCAATTTAGAGATTCATCTTTTGTTATGAAACACATGATGGGTGGGTAAAAGAAGAGTAATGACAAGACTAGTGTGGGCTTCCAGGGCTTTAATGAAGTCCCACCTCCTCTTAGTCATGACTATTTATTCCTGCCTGATGAAGATGAGCTAACAGACTTTATGTCAACTGCACCAAGTAGTTTCGCATCCACATCAAGTCAAAGTGAGGGGTCTGAGAGTGATGATGCTAGAAAGAACAATAACAGGGAACCTTTGAAAAAGAAAAATTCAACTCCTAAGAGCAAATATCAAACTTTTGTTAAAAAGATTAATTTTGTTCAAGGTAGTGATATGAAAAATGAAACAACTGTTATTGAAAATGAATCAAATGTAGAGTTTGCTAAAAATAAGAACATAGAAAAATCTGAAATTAGGCAAACTGAACAAGATTCATCCAAGGCATCATCACCATCTGATGAGGGATCGACCTCCAAGACTCCAGCTAAGAAGTCTTTCAAAAGGAGATCGTGCTTCAAGTGTCACACAAAAGGACATGTAGCTAGCTGCTGTCCTAACAAAAAGAGTGAAGCGCAAGTTAATGAGAGGAAGAAAGAGAAGTCACCAGAGAATAGTGGTGATAAATAGGAGAAGGAGTCTAACTCTCCAAAGAAATCTGCTCCTAAGCAACCAGAGAATGTTGCTGTTGGTGTAGATAAGGCTGAAAAAGGAACTCCACAAGTTCCTCATTTTCAAAGAAATCAACTAAGATTTCAGCCTAAATCTCCACCAGGCAGATATGAGAGACCTAGAAGCAGTTCACCAAGAATGAAGTTTTATAATTCTAATAATTTCAGAAGTCAAGGTCAATATCAAAATCGATACCAAAATAATGGTGGTCGAAATTTTTATAACAATGGCTTTAGAAATTATAACAATCAAGCTTCTTGGAATCAAAATTCAAGGTACCAAAATAAAAAATTTCAAAGGTCAAATAGTCCAAACACATATAGGAACCCTCAGGACCATAGACCTAGTAGAAATACAAATCAAATTCCATCAACAGGTCTGAGATTCAAGACTCCTGTTAGGAGTAATGGATATTGGATGGATGTTCAAGTGGTTGGTGAATTTGGACGACCCAAGACCATTAAGGCTTGGGTCCCCCAATCTAACTAATTTCTTAGTTGGTGTGTGCAGGAGCTGCTAAGGAGGATTATCAACTTATGGTATGTTGATAGTGGCTGCTCTAGGCACATGACGGGGGATGCGAGATTGTTGATATATATATATTAATTGATTTAAATTGAAGTTCGAAGTGCTGAGTTGACACAGAAGATAACCTGGCAGATCTTTATACTAAAGCTTTTGACAGGGCTCGCTTTGAACATCTAGTCAAACTCAACGGGATGAGGAATCCTGAATAACTGGTTTTTCATAAGAATTTTGTAAATAATTTACTGTTTTCTTAAAAAATCAAAAATCCAAAAACATTGAAAAATCAAAAGCATAAAAAAATAGAAAATCAAAAATGAGTTATCACTGTGTGAAAAAGAAGAAATGATAGTACATCAGCAAGTTAGAATGTCACACTGAAACTGAAATTAAAATGCTTAAGTGTGATAGCAGCTTCATTATATGATATACCAGTAGGCAAAAATCATGAAATAATCAACTTACCAATGTGATATAAACCTAAATGAACTGAATATGAGTGGGGAACACATCCGTGGTGTATGGTTTAATGACCTTAAATCTTGCGTTGATAGATTGCCAAAATCTGAGGTTTTGGGTCTTTATACTGTTATTTCATCTGGGGGTATCAAGATTGTCCTTCTGCTGCATCCAGATACATGCTGACCTAGGCACAACCAGGATATCTTAAAAGAGCTAAAAAATGCCAAATCCCATAAATGAAGAAGCTCTCCTAGAGAGTCATTCAAAAAATGCAAAATGCATAATTCGTACCAAAAATGGTATTTGTCCTAGCCCTCGTTGGATATTTTGGTCTCTTTGCTGTACAGAAGTACTGACCTGATCACCAATTATCTAAACGTTGAAAAACAAAACGGATGAATTTAGTATACTCACCTACTGCGATGAATCTTTGTGCATACCTTGATCGCGGGGGTATATCCTGAAGTGGGACACACTAGTATATCAGAATAATATTACCTTAACGTATCATACGGTAATGGTACTTGAAATGTTCATGCATTTTGTTTAAGTGGACAAACATACTGGTAATCGTCTTGGACTGCTTTTCACGAAAAATTAAATAAAGAATTATCTAATAGTGTGAAAACAGTTTGATATTGCTGATATGATCTTCTTACCGGTGATTCTCACAAAAATAGAGTGTTTATTGCTTTTGTATTTACTTGCTTTGAGAAAACATAAAAATCCAAAAATAGTGTCTTTTTATGTTAAAAATTCTTAACGTACGGAAAACTGTTATTCTTGGAGGAATTGTTACTGATAGGGGGAGACGGTGTTGGAAAGCGAGTTCAAAATTTTAAATCATGCGGGTTATTGGGTGTGTGATTAATAAGTTTTGCGTGTTGGTGATAAATTGAAAATGCTTAATCTGTGATATAATCTCTTGAATAATAATAATTTATTTAACTTTGTTGAAAAATTCTTATGGTTTCTCGAGATGTTTGTTTTATAGTATACAGATTGAAGTAGTTGCTGTGAAGATGAGAGTTTGATTGGATGCATGGTAGAACCTCCTTTCTACATTGCAAACAAAGTTGAAGAGTTTGAAGATTGCTTTGCAAATGCTAAACTGGAGTTTACTCAAGTGCTAACAGTTTTTGAAGATTTGGTGATTGGATGCATCAGCTTAGGGGGAGTCTGTTGCTGACAGAAGCTATTAAAGCTGAAGTTATCCAAAGACCAAAGATAGTGCAAGATTACATGAAGATTGCAAGATGACTGAAGACAAAGTTACTTTATGAAGCTATTGTCAAGGGGGAGTTTGTTGGTGCATATTTGTGACAACAGCTTAGATTTGGTCTTTGGATATCTTGTAATTAGTTAAATGATAAACAGTTAGCGGGTTTAGCTTTGTATTAGTGGAATAATAGAGTTTGGGCTAAACAAAACCCACATTGGGTCTAGGGGGACGAAATTGGGCCTTGCCCATGTAGGAATCCTTAGCCCAAGTAGCAACCTTGTGTTATATAAACAAGGCTTTGCTTTAGGGTTTAGGTTAATCAGCCAAAACAGTTTTGAGAGGAATTTCGTGAGAGATTATAGTCTTGGACGAAATTTGTGTGTGGGTTAGGGTTTGATTGATTGTAATTCTTGTAATTGATAATCAATAGAAACCCAGTTTGAAAGTAATTTCTGTTGCTGACAGAAGCTATTAAAGCTAAAGCTATCCAAATACCAAAGACAGTGCAAGATTACATGAAGATTGCAAGATGACTGAAGACAAAGTTACTTTATGAAGCTATTGTCAAGGGGGGGTTTGTTGGTGCATATTTGTGACAATAGCTTAGATTTGTTATTTGGATATCTTGTAATTAGTTAAACGATAAACGGTTAGCGGGTTTAGCTTTGTATTAGTGGAATAATAGAGTTTGGGCTAAACAAAACCCACTTTGGGTCTAGGGGGATGAATTGGGCCATAGCCCATGTAGGAACCCAAGCCTAAAGTAGCAACCTTGTGTTATATAAACAAGGCTTTACTTTAGGGTTTAGGTTAATCAGCCAAAACATTTTTGTGAGAGGAATTTCGTGAGAGACTAGTGTCTTGGACGAATTTGGAGTTGGTTAGGGTTTTGAATGATTGTAATTCGTGAGATTGATAATCAATAGAAACCCGGTTTGATTGTGAATTGCTGATTTCTGTTTTCTACTCGTTTCTGTAACAAATCTGATCTAGAGGATTCCGCACTCTAGGTTAGATAAATAATTCTGTGACGATCCATACGTTAAGGGGACCTACAAAAGCTAGGTGGCCGAAAAAGAATCCAAGGAATACAGATTGGAAGGATAAATCTAAATGATGTGCCTTCCATGAAGACTTTGGGCACATGACAGATGATTGCATAGCCTTAAGAAAGGAGATAAGCTACTTGCTGAGCAAAGGATACTTGAAAGAATTCCTCGGTAGAAAGAAGAAAGCTCAGGATACTGACCAGGATCCTGAGAGAGCTGCATCTCCACCACCAGATGCCAAGATAATTAACTTTATCTCTGGGGGATCTGACATATGTGGAACTTCTTACTCTACAGCTAAGAGGCATGCCAGGAAGGCTAAGGAGGAAATAGGAGATAAGCCCACAAGGATGACCATGCTTACGGATGATAAAGTCATTACTTGGTAAAGGGTCACGAAGGTCAGCAGTATCCTGTCTATTATGTTAGTAAAAGTTTACTAGATGCTGAGACTAGATATTCACACTTAGAAAAATTAATATTAGCTTTGGTTATGGCATCGACTAAACTTAGACATTACTTTGAAACACATAGAATTCCTATTAAATCTAATTATCCTATTAAAAATGTGCTTAGGAAACTATGTCTGGTAGGGTGGCTAAGTGGTCTGTTAAATTAAGTGCTTATGTCTTAGTTTACGAACCTAGAAATGCTATAAAGTCTCAGGCTCTAGCGGACTTTGTGGCTGATTTTAGTAATGATTTACAAGAAGAAGCCGACCTAGAAGTGCAACAGCTAGGTGAAAACTCAGATATTTGGACACTATATACTGATGGTGCATCCAATGTCAGAGGGATAGGCTTGGGAATATTACTAAAATTGCCACAGGGGGACATACTACCCCAGGCTATTAGATGTGAATTCACTGCTACGAATAATGAAGCTGAGTATGAAGCTTTGATAGCAGGACTACAACTAGCCAAGGATATGCATATTAAATGTTTACAAATATTTGTTGATTCCTCGTTAATTACTAACCATTTCAATGGATCCTATGCAGTAAAATGCGAAAAGTTAGCTGAATATTTTGAAATTGTTAAAAAATTAGCAGGATATTTCGAAATATTTTCACTTGAACATGTACCAAGGGAAGAGAATGATGAAGCAGATGCATTAGCAAACTTAGGATCTGCTGTCAGGATACCAGAAGGAACACAGATACCGATAATCCATATCCTACACCCTGCGACAGAACATTTTAAGTCCCAGGATAAGCAAGTATCAAGTATCAGTGATCCTGATGTAGAATATCCTGATGGATATCCTGAATCCTGGATGACACCAATTATCAAGTACCTACAAGAGGGAGATATCCCTAAGAAAAAAAAAATCCTAGAACATTCAGGATGAAGGTATCTCGTTTTACTTTGATAAATGACATCTTGTATAAGAAATCTCTTACAGGTCCATACTTAAGATGCTTGGAGGATCCTGAAACTAAAGAAGTTCTCCAAGACATACACGAAGGAGACTGTGGCAACCATACTGGGGGGCAGAGCTTTATTTTCAAAGGTGTTAAGAACAAGATATTATTGGCCAACGATGAGGAAAGATGCTGCAGAATATGCTCGAAGGTGTGATGCATGTCAAAGACATAGTAATATATTACATCAGCCTGCTGAACCACTATATCCTATTGTTTCCCCTTGGCCATTCATGAAGTGGGGAATGGATACAGTAGGAAAATTGCCAGAGGCTCCAGGAGGAAAAGTCTTCATGCTGGCAATGACTGATTATTTCTCTAAGTGGGTTGAAGCTGAAGCATTTGTCAAAGTTAGAGACCAAGAAGTAGTACCCTTCATAAAAAGGAATATCCTGACCAGGTTTGGAGTACCAGCTGAGATAATTTGTGACAATGGATCTCAGTTTATAAGTAAGAGGACTACTGACTTTTGCAAGAGTTGGGGAATCAAAATGATCACATCCACACCTGTACATCCTCAAGCAAATGGACAAGAAGAATCCTCAAACAAGATAATTGTAAACAATTTAAAGAAAAGGCTTGGAGCTAAGAAAGGAAAATGGGCCGAAGAATTACCCTTTGGGCTGATAGAACGACGGTAAAAAGTGCAACTGGCCAAACTCCATTCTCCTTAGTATTTGGAGCAGAGGCAGTTATCTCGACAGAAATGGTGATACCTACAGCAAGATCCAGTCTCAAGGATCCTGAGAAGAATCCTGAAGCTCTATGTCAGGAATTGGACACCGTTGATGAGACGAGAGATGCAGCAAAGCTGAGGATGGCATCATATCAACAGAGGATATCCAGAGCATATAATAAGAATATAAGGACTAGGAGGTTTCAGGTTGGAGATTGGGTGTTAAGAAAGGCTTTTCAGAATACTACTAATCCTGCTGATGGAAAATTAGCTCCAAAGTGGGAAGGACCATATGAAATTGAATCAGAATATGGGAAAGGAGCATACCGGCTTAAGGATATGGAGAGGGATATGCTGCCAAGGTCCTGGAATGCTATACACCTTAAGCTTTATTTTAAGTGAGTTTAGAATTCAATTTCTAACTCAGGAGGGTATGGGTTCTATCTCTTTTAAATATGTTTGATTAAATTTATTCTTTAAAACCTAATGCTGACTTAAGCATCGGAGGGGTGTTAGCCAGGCTAACACCCACCTTAGTTAACAGTTGTTTTGCAGTATATGCTTCGGGATATAGCTCCAAGTTACACACTCAGGGTACTTCGAAAGACTAGAGGATTGGCCCCCTCTCTCACGTTTAAGGGATCCTGATCCCTTCACAGGTTTAAAGGTATTCACCTTTCTCCCGAATTGGGTTTAAACACCCCGCTTGGAGCGCAAGTTATCCAAGAATAGTTCAAGATAGGGGGACCAGTCCATGTAAAAGTGGCTGACAATTTCGTTATTATTGGCTATATCCTGGATCCTAAAGGTATATGAGGATTGATCACCCTTTCTCGCGAAAGGGTATTTTCATACTCTCTAAGGTTTAAAGGTTTTCACCTTTCTAAGTCTTGGAGTTTATACACTCCCACCTGCAGCGCACAAAAATTTGGGATTTTCCCCAGAATACCATTGGGTTTATCCCCAGGATGCTAAGGGTTCATCCCCAGGATGCAAAGGGTTTATCCCCAGGATGCTAAGGGTTTATCCCCAGGATATTAAGGGTTTATCCCCAGTAAAACTAGAGTTTTTGACAAGATTGCAAAGATATGACAAACTGTGATTACACACGTTCTTTTGTGGATAAGAAGCTACGAAGTTTAATCACTAAGTGAAGGAATACTCAAGTTTGTCATGCACTGATGCAATATCTTGCACAGACAGGGGACATCCATGCCGGGGACATTGCAAAGGATTCAAAGGTTGAGGTTGGAAATTATTACCTAAAGTGTTTCTGGTATGATTTATTATTTTTCAAGTCTTGAAAACCTTATCCAAATGATCTAAGTTTTCTAAAAAGTCATATTCAACCAAGTTTTGTCTAACATTTTCATGACAAAAGTATTGAACATTTCATCAGTATCCTGACCAGGATATTTAATCAGGATATTCAAAACATACCTTTCAAAATAAAAACATAACAACAACAAATAAGGCTAAAAGGTTAGTTTATTATTATTGGACCAAAAGATTGTATTCTTGGTTTCATCTAAAAAAGAGACCCATCCACCAAGAACACAATTAAGTTTTTAAAAGCATATTTACATAAACAGTTGAAGGCTTCGTCCTGAAAACACAGAATCCCTCCACCTTCAACTGTTATAATATTCACATCAACGACCAAGGGCTTCGTCCTGAAACTCAGGATCCCTCCACCCTTGGTCATCATATTGTACTAATGTCTAAAGTGCAGGAAAGTAAATCGTTCAACATGCAAGAAAAAGAAAAGTGTTCAACAACCAACAACCATTGAACTTAAAAAAAGCGGGCTCCGGCGTAGGCATAAATATCCATCATCGCTCACTTTGCCACCCACTCACGGGGTAGCACCAGCTCCACCATCACGAGCTTCTTCTGCCATCTCACCCGCCTTGGAAGATTCGCCAATCTCCGGCTTGGCAGGATACGTCCAGGACTGCAACCAAGATCTTTCAGTTTCTTCTCCCAAACATCAACTGTCCAGGTTGGGCATTTAAAGCCCGCTATCCTGGCTTTATAAGCCATCTTAAGCCTGGCCTGAAGGAGGGAAACTACGATGGAACTCTTGAGGCCATCCCTGAATGAAGCCATATCTTGCTTATGTTGGACCTCGGCGACAACCAACTCGATCTCAGCATTCTGAGTGGCCTTTTTCACTGTAGCTTCGGCATCCAGAGTCACTTTTAACTTATCTTCATAATGTTGTGACCTGGCTGCGACGATCTTCCCCTGATCCACGATAGTGATCTTAGCTTTCTTCAACTTGGCCTCCGAGATCTTCGCTGTTTCACAAGCTTCGGTGTAGAGATGCGTCAGACGCGCAAGACCCTACAAAACAGAACTCAGGTATTGTTAATATAATCTAACCAGGGTATCGATTCAGCATATGTGTGCAGGATGTAGGATAAGGATATTTACCTGGTTAAGGAAAGAAGTCAAGAAATGGCTAGATTCCATGAAACCATGGTTCTCGTAGGAAAAGACTTCAGCGATGACAAGAGAATCAGATTCTTTCCTCTTACGGGAACTAGAAGCACGGAGCTTCGCTGCTGAGGAAGGCTTAGGCATGGCTGCAGGTTTAGAACTAGTTGAAGGCTTGGATGCTATGGAAGGCTTGGAGCTAGGCTCTTTCGTTATTAGAACGGTTGCCGGGAAACTGTCAAGCTCTTCCAGATCGAAAATTGGAACAAGTTTGCTGGAATCTACATAAAAGGGAAGTAATTTCAATTTTTATATGTTAATACATCAACTAACTGTTAGGGGTCATTTTCTTAACATACGTATCCTGATCAATATCCTGCCTTTGTTTGTTCATTTGTGACCAGGATGCTGGAAGAGGATATTGCTAACATCTTGGGCGATATCCTGAGGCTTATTGAATTAACCACGTGCAGGTTGAGGGCTGAGACTTGCTAACGGTCAAGAGGACTTCTTCTCCTCAAGACTCGGACGAATTTGTTGAGGAAGAGACGTTGAGCCCGAAAGACCAGGTCTACAACGTTCGAAGAAGGAATATTCGGTGGATCCCGCAAGTTTAGGGTAGTTTGTTATTTTATCTTTACTATAAATAGATGGGGGCGGATCAGCTTAGAACACACAATTTTTCACTAACACTCTCATACATTTACACTCTCTAGCTCATTGCAAACACCACACTTGTATTCAAGTTTCGTTGTAACACTTAGTCGATCCGTACCACATCCTGCACTGTATCCTGATTTTTGAAGCAATAGAAGAACTAGGCAGCTGCGATTGTCAGCTCCCGAGGTTTTATGCCGGCGATCTAGATTGATCAAGGGCTTTCCTCGTACATCCCGTGTCGTTTACTTTACTTTTGCTCATTGTTTGATCATAGATACAGCTCAATATCCTGAGCCGTATCCTGAAACTGTTTTTACAATTAACTTGATTAACATATTTTCAACACTCATTTCTAGCACACTACCTCACTTAACTAATTTGATCACTTAATTACTTCGGTAATTTTTGACCAAAACAATTTGGCGCCCACCGTGGGGCAAGTGGTGCTCTCTTTACTAAATTTTTTTGTCAAATCGCTAATCGGTTTTCTATTTTCAAAACTTTTTGCCACATTGTCCATAATGGCCTCAAGATCAAACATGAGTTCCTCTACTATGTCTGCTATGACCTCTGCTACTACCGGTTCGGTGCTTCCACCACCTCCTCCAAGGATGCCAGCCTCTACACAATCTCAAGATGTTATCCCTACTCGGAGTGTCCAGGGATCTGCTCCCGTTTTAGCTTCTAATGATGAAATTTTAACCTTATTTGGAAGTGTGCAGGAACAAATGAGGCAGCAACAGGAAACAAACCAAATGCTTTTGAGGGAAATACAACTCCTGAAGTCATAAGCACTCAACTTTACTGACCACTTGGCCATCCTGCCTGACATTTCTGGTTTCCTAAGCACATTTTTGATAGGATAATTCGTTTTAACATGTATCCTATGTGTCTCGAAATAATGTCTAAGCTTTGTCGATGCCATGACTAGAGCTAATATTAATTTTTCTAAATGAGAATACCTAGTTTCAGCATCTAACAAACTTTTACTGACATAATAAACAGGATATTGCTGACCTTCATGGTCTTTTATAAGAACGGCACTTACAGCATTCCCTGATACAGCAAGGTACAGGGATAGTGGTTCACCATTTTCAGGCTTCATTAATAGAGGTGCGGTTGAGAGATATCGCTTCAAATCCTGTAGGGCCGCTTCATGCTTCTCGCCCCATTCGAATTTTTTGTTCTTCTTCAGGATATCATAAAAATCTTTGCATTTCTCTGAGGATCTCGAGATAAACATGTTTAAAGCTGCTACTCGGCCTGTTAATCTTTGTACGTCCTTCATGTTTGAGGGTGGCTTTATATCCAGGATAGCTTTGATCTGCTCTGGGCTTGCTTCTATCCCCCTTTTTGTCACCATATATCCAAGAAACTTTCCTGCCCCCACTCCGAAATGGCATTTAGCAGGATTCAGCTTTATGTTGTATTGATCCAGTATATCAAATGCTCCCTTGATATCCTGGGGGTGATCCTCAGCCTTTTTAGATTTCACCACCATATCATCGATGTACACCTCCATGGTGTCCCCCAGTTTGTCTTTGAACATCATGTTTACCAATCTTTGGTATGTTGCACCTGCATTTTTCAGACCAAAAGGCATAGCTGCATAACAATAAATACCTGTTGGTGTCATGAAGGCAGTATCCTCCTGGTCAGAAGGTTCCATTTGGATCTGTTGAAATCCTGAAGATGCGTCCATGAAGGTCAGCATTTCATGCCCGGCAGTGGCGTCTACCATTGCATCAATGTGGGGAAGAGGAAATGGGTCTTTAGGAATAGCTTTGTTCAAGTCTGTGTAGTCCACACAAACTCTCCATTTCCCATTTTTCTTCTGTACTACAACCACGTTTGCTAGCCACCTTGGGAACTTAACCTCCTTGATCATTCTGGATTTTAATAATCTCTCAACTTCCTCCTGGATAATTGTGTTCCGCTCAGGAGCAAATTTCCTTCTTTTTTGCTGCACAGGCTTGAATGATTTATCAATTCCAAGCTTGTGAGTGATAATATCTTTGGATATACCTGTCATATCCTCATGCTTCCATGCAAACGTAGACATCCTGCATTGCAAAAAGTTAATTAATTGTTTTTCAATATCCTGAGGGATATTGGTCCCTACGAGCACCGAAATATCGGGATTATCCTGGTCCAGGATAATTTTCTTCACATCCTGCTCCGGATCCTCCACGATATCCTGGGCCCGTGTCTTTAATTGCTATGCTGCACTAGGTTTGGTTGAGGATTTCATCGAGGACGAGTAGCATTCTTTCGCCTCCTGCTGATCACTATCAACTTTGACCACTCCCCAAGGGGTAGGTATCTTGATGCATTGGTGATATGTTGATGGCACGGCCTTCATATCGTGAATCCACGGTCTTCCCAGTATGATGTTATAGCAGGATAGAGAATCCATCACACAGAAACGTTGTATCGAGTTGACTCCTTCAACGTATACTGGCAACTTTATCTCTCCCACTGTGTTTCTAGCCTCTCCACTGAACCCAACAAGCACGGTAGACTTTGAAGTGATATCCATTGGAGATACATTCATTCTCTTCAGAGTTTCTAGTTGGATTATGTTGACGGAGCTGCCATTATCAACCAGTATCCTGCGTACAAAATGGTTACCCACATATAACGTTATTACCAGAGCATCATGGTGAGGATCGTTGACAGTATCCCTGTCATCAGCATCAAAAGTGATCACTTTGTCAGTTGTGAGGGTAGTCATCCTGACAGGTTTGTCTCCCCTTTCGGCCTTGGCTTCCTTTGCATGTCTCTTTGCTGCCGAATACGAAGTTCCACAAATGTCGGATCCTCCCGAAATGAAGTTGATTATCTTGGCATCCGCGGGAGGTGATGCTGCTCGTTCAGGATCCTTCTCAGTATCCTGACCCTTATTCTTCTTTCTTCCTAAGAGATCTTTCAGATACCCCTTGCTTAGAAGATAACTTATTTCTTTCCTTAGAGCAATGCAATCCTCAGTCACATGTCCGAAATCTTCGTGGAAAGCACACCATTTTGACTTATCTTTCCAGTCAGCCTTTTGTTGATTCTTTCGAGGCCACCTAGCCTTGTCTCCTAGACCCTGCATAGCATACATCAATTCAGGAATATTAACAGAAAAGCAATATTCGGACAACTCAGGATACTCTTCAGGATCCTCATCTTCGACAGCGTTCACTCTTTTGTTTTCATTTCTACTGTACGGCTTAGGCCGATATGACTTGAACGAGGATTCTGACTTCCTATTAGTTGACTCATAAGTGTTGGATGAGTTCATCCTTTCTTGCATCTTCCTGTCATCTTCCAGACGGATATATCTCAAAGCCCTGTTACGAGCTTCGTCGAGATTCCTGCAGGGATTCATTACAAGATCCTGATAAAACTGAGAATCCTTTTGTAATCCCATCTTGAAAGCTTGCACAGCTGTTGCAACATCAAGATGTGGGATATCCAAGGATTCTCGACTGAATTTGTTCACATAATCCCTCAAGGATTCCTGAGGCCCTTGAGTTATCCTGTAAAGATCGCTGGTTAGTTTCTCAAAACTCCGACTACAAGAAAATTGACTGTTAAATAAATTAACCAAATGAGCAAATGAAGTAATTGAGTGAGGAGGAACGTTTAATAGCCATTTTAAGGCCGATCCTGTTAGAGTAGAACCAAATCCCTTGCACAAGCACGCTTCCTTGAGCTCCGGAGGGATAGGGTTAATCTCCATTCTTTCCCTATACTGAGCAATATGCTCCTCAGGATCCGTACTCCCATCATAAAGCTTCATGTTGGGAGTTTGGAATCTCTTTGGGATCTCAGCATCACAGATAGGATATGCAAAACGAGATATCTTGTGGCTGTCTTGAGACACTTCCGGGATCGGCTGGACCACCCCAGGTACACTAGATATCATGTCCTTCAACTTCTGAAGTTCCCTGGTAAGTGCTGATGTTACTCATGTATCCTGCAAAGATCCACCACTGTTAGTAGCATGAGTATTATTATTATTCGACACGTTACCCATTGGAGGATTTTGCCCATATCCTGTAGCATATCCTGAGCTCCTCATGGTCGACATCCTGACCGATGAGGGTATTTCAGGAGTATGATTCTGAGGAAGACTGGGCACGATATTCCCCCTGTTATCCTCGGTATATACAGCTGAACTAAAGTTCAACGCTCTGGGGTGTAATGGAGTGACATTGTCCTCAGCAGATCTGCTCGAGCCAGACTAGGAATGCCATAAAGTCTCAGGCTTTAGCTGACTTTGTGGCTGATTTTAGTAGTGACATTCAGGATGAGGTAGACCTAGAAGTTCAACAGCTGGGAGAATCCTCAGGATCCTGGACATTATATACTGATGGTGCATCTAATATAAGAGGAGTAGGATTAGGAATACTACTAAAATCGCCACAGGGGGACATATTACCCCAGGCTATTAGATGTGAATTTCCTGCTACTAATAATGAAGCAGAGTATGAGGCTTTAATCGCAGGATTAGAGTTGGCTAAGAGCATGAGTATCAAAAATTTGCAAGTATATGTTGACTCTTTGTTAATTACTAACCATTTTAATGGATCCTATGCAGTTAAGGGTGAGAAATTAATCGAATATCTCGATATTCTCAAAAAATTAGCAGGATATTTCGACGTTTTTATACTTGAACAGGTACCAAGGGAGGATAACGCTGAAGCGGATGCCTTAGCAAATTTGGGATCATCGATCAAGATATCTGAAGGGACGCAAATACCAATATTACATGTCCTATATCCTGCAACGAATCCTCAGGATAAAGAAGTAGCTGGTATTCAGGATCCTGGAGTAGAACATCCTGAAGAGGATCCTAAATCCTGGACGGCTCCAATCATGAAATATCTCAAAGAAGGACACATCCCTGGAAATGAAAATCCTAAGGCATTTAGGATAAAGGTATCACGATTCACTATTATAGATAATATTTTATACAAGAAATCTCTTGAAGGACCGTATCTGAGATGCTTGGAGGATCCTGAAGCCAAGGAAGTACTTTAGGATATACATGAAGGGGATTGTGGAAACCATGCTGGGGGCAGGTCGTTATTCTCAAAAGTATTAAGGACAGGATATTATTGGCCAACGATGAGAAAAGATGCCGCAGAATATGCTCGAAGATGTGACGCATGTCAAAGACATAGTAACATACTGCATAAACCTGCTGAACCATTGTATCCTATTGTTTCCCCTTGGCCATTTATGAAGTGGGGTATGGATATAGTGGGAAAGCTACCGAAAGCTCCGGGAGGAAAAGTCTTTATGCTAGCAATGACGGATTATTTCTCTAAGTGGGTTGAAGCTGAAGCATTTGTTCAAGTTAGAGACCAAGAAGTAGTATCCTTTATAAAGAGGAATATCCTGACCAGATTCGGAGTACCAGCTGAGATAATCTGTGATAATGGTTCTCAGTTCATAAGCAGGAGGACTACGGACTTTTGCAAGAGTTGGGGAATCAAAATGATCACATCTACTCCGGTACATCCTCAAGGAAATGGACAAGCAGAATCCTCAAACAATATAATTGTCAATAACTTAAAGAAAAGGCTTGGAGCCAAAAAAGGAAGATAGGCAGAAGAATTACCCTTTGTTTTATGGGCTGATAGGACAACGGTAAAGAATGCAACAGGCCAAACCCCATTTTCCTTGGTGTTTGGAGCAGAAGCAATGATTCCGACGGAAATGACAATACCTACTGCAAGATCTGTCTTAAGTGATCCTGAACAGAATCCTGAAGCCTTGAGTCAGGATTTAGACACTATAGATGAAAAGAGAGATGCGGCAAGGCTAAGGATGGCAACATATCAACAGAGAATATCCAGGGCATATAACAAGAATATTAGAACCAGAAGATTTAAGGTTGGAGATTGGGTGTTAAGAAAGGCTTTTCAAAATACTACTAATCCTGCCGATGGCAAGTTAGCTCCAAAATGGGAAGGACCATATGAAGTTGAATCAGAAGCAGGGAAAGGAGCATACAGACTCAAGAATATGGAGGGGGATATGCTACCGAGATCTTGGAATGCTATACACCTTAAGCTCTATTTCAAGTGAGTTTAGAATTCAATTTCTAACTCAGAATGGTATGAATTCTATCTTTTTTAAATATGTTTTGGTTTGATTTATTCTTTGAAACTCAATACTGACTTAAGCATCGGAGGGGTGTTAGCCAAGCTAACACCCACCTTAGTCTACAACTGTTTTGCAAGATATGTTTCAGGATATAGCTCCAGGATATGCACTCAGGATAACTCAGAAGATTAGAGGATTGGCCCCCTCTCTTACGTTTAAGGGATACTGTTCCTTCACAGGTTTAAAGGTATTCACCTTTCTTCGGAATTGGGTTTAAACACCCCGCCTGGAGCGCAAGTTATTCAGGGATAGTTCAAGGTGGCGGGACCAGTCCATGTAAAAGTGGCTGACAATTTCGTTACTGTTGGCTATATCCTGAATCCTAAAGGTATATGAGGATTGATCACCCTCTCTCACGAAAGGGTATTTTCATACTCTCTAAGGTTTAAAGGTTTTCACCTTTCTAAGTCTTGGAGTTTATACACTCCCGCCTGTAGCGCATGAAAAGTTGGGATTTTCCCCAGGATACAAGGGATTTATCTCCAGTACATCCTTGGGTTTTACCCTTGGGACGTAAAAAATTTCTTATGCAATGGAAACTGACATTAAGTGGATTTCTAAGATACTTGAAGACATTGTATACAGGGGACATTCCCACCAAGGTGGTGGTGTAAAGCTAAAAGGATGAAGTTTGCAACTAATGCACTAAGTACCTTGCACAGGGGACATCTTCATTGGAAGAGTTGCAAAGGGATTGAAGTTTGGTAATAGGTTTATATCCTATTTCTGGTATGATCTTTCCTTTATAAGCCTCATTTAAGTTTTTAGTGACATTATGTTAAGTATCCTGATATATATCCTCAAAGTCCTTTTAAGGATATTTGATTAGGGTGTTTGAAACCAGTATTAGTTTGGAACTTTGATCATTTAAATATTATTAAAACTTGGTTTTGAAAAGATAAACTATTTTTTACTTTCTAAAGAAATTTTTACAAAGTTGAAGGAATGTTTGGAAGATCTATCTAATAAAAGGCTTTTGCAGTATGTTGTTGAGCATACTGATCAGGATATTTTATAAGATAACAATACAAAATCTTTACAAAGCTAAGAGTCACACCAAGTAATGCAAGGTAACAGAAAATAAGTCAAAAGATAGTTATATTATTAACAAGTCAAAAGTTGTGCTTTTGGTTTCACCTAAAACCAAGGCCCATCCGCCAAAAGCACGATCAGTTTTTACCATATTAGTGTAACGGTTGTCGGATATATCTCAAAAATAGAACCTGTCCACCTACAACCGTTATCACATTCAAAACAAGTTATACTAATTGATGACCAAGGGCTTCGTCCTAAAACCTAGGACCCGTCCACCTTTGGTCATCACATTGTTCTAGTGCAGGAAAAGTAAATTGTTCAAAGACAGGAAAAGTAAATTGTTTATGCAACCACAACCATGAAATTAAATAGTGGGCTCCGGCCTTGGCACGTACATCCATCATCGCCCACTTCGCTGCCTAAGGGGCAGCATCCTCTTGAACAGCAACCTCCTTCCCAGCGTTTGCACCAGCATCAGCCTCGGGATTCTTCTCAGCACCATCACCAGCATTGGCCGCCTCCTCTGCCGCCTCAGAAGGCTCTTCACCAGTATGTTTTCCAGGATGAGCAACGGGATGACCTCCGAGGCCCTGTAGTTTCTCCTCCCAAGCCTTTACATTCCAGGAGGGGCATTCAAAACCCAGATCCATGGCCTCATAAGCCATCCTTATCCTGGCTTGGAGAAGAGAGACGACCACAGAAGCTTTTAGGCTATCCCGGTATGAGCTCATATTCTGCTGATATTGAAGAAGAGCGGCATCTAGCTTGGCTTGAGCATCCTCATTAGCTTTGTGGAGGGCGGCTTGATGTTCCTGAGTCACTGCCTTGTATTTGTCTTCATAATGCTGGGATTTGGCAGCCGCGATGGTTCCTTGGTCAGCTATGGTGGCTTGAGCTTTCTCCAGCTGGATCTTTAACATCTTGTTAAGCCCGCAAGCGTCTTCATACAAATGCATAAGACGATCCAGACCCTATCGATAAAGACACAGGTATTAATGTGAAAAATAAGCAGGATAAAGACTAACATACTTGTACAGGATATCGAAAAGAAAATTCTACCTGTTTGAGGAATGAGGTGGCTTCATTGAACCCATGATTCTCAAGAGAGAATGTTTCAGAAACAGCTGGGGAGTCAGTCTCCTTTCTCTTCCGAGAGCTGGATGCCCGGGTCCTGGATGCCGGAGGGCCTTTGGGAGCAGAAACAGTTTTCGAGGAGGTAGGCTTTGGTGTAGCAGACGACTTCGGCTTGGATTCTTGTTTGGTGGGTTCAAGGCTGGAGTAGCAATCCAATTCGTCAAGTTCGAAACCTTCAAGGTTGACGACTGGTACTACATAAGGGAAGATATTCTTAAACTCATCATATTTTTGAAAAATAATTAATATATGAGAATGTGCTTACCAGACATTTCTGAGCTTGATTTTTGACGAGAATCTGTAAGAGACAGGGAAAAAGTTCTTTCACTGGCAGGAAGACGGTAGATTTCCTTGATCTTGGACTCGGATTCTGCACTGGGAGGCACTAAATCTCTGAAATTCGCTGCATAAAAACATCAGAATATAAGTCCGGGATACAATTTGAAGATATAGTTGGGGATATTCCTAAAACCCTAAATCCTACCCTTGGTTAACCATTTAACCGGTAGATCGAAACCCTTATCAATAGAGTCTCTTTTTACGAAAAAGAATTTTCGTCGCCATCGATCCTCATTCTTGGTGGCTTTAAGGACCAAAGGGTTCTTGATGGAAAACAGAAGAAAACGGTGATTGCCATGGGATCTCAACCGGTATGCTATAGGAAGGTCCTCAACAAGTAGGTTAGGAAAATGACGAGATTTGATTTGATCCAACACTATCAAGACTCGCCAGACCATTGGCATAACTTGGGCATAGCTAAGGCCGGTGAGGTCGAAAAAGCTAGAGATAAAGGGTGGAAATGGGTACCGGAGTCCAAGAGAGAAAGGATAAGCGAAAAAACAAACCCACTCGTCGGATGACGCGTCCGATCGGGCTTCCTGGTCGAAGGGGCGAAAGACCGTTCCGGTGGGAAAGGCACCGGAATCTTTAAGAGCAGCAATGTCAGCATTGTTGAAGCAGCAAATCTCCTTTGCTGGATCGGTGATGAAGTTTTGACTTATGAGGGTTGAGGCTGGTCGGTCTGATCGGGATTTCGTTCGTGGTGCCATGAAGAGTATTGAGCTAATTAAGAGAAATTCAAGGAAGGAGAATAGAAAAGAAGATACCTGATGTTTGCTTGCAGATAAGGATAACTGTGATAAGGAGCCCCTCGGTTAATATAGGATGAATATAGGGGGGTAAAGAGTAAATAATGCCTTGGAAGTTGCACCGCTGTCATTTCAAGAGTCTAGTCATATTAATTACCTTAAGTCATGAGGTGAAACTTTTGAAATATATCCGTTGGATTGGTATCCCAACCGATATATTTGGGGACAATTGTTAGGGGTCATTTTCTTAACATACGTATCCTGACCAATATCCTGCCTTTGTTTGTTCATTTGTGACCAGGATGCTGGAAGAGGATATTGCTAACATCTTGGGCGATATCCTGAGGCTTATTGAATTAACCACGTGCAGGTTGAGGGCTGAGACTTGCTAACGGTCAAGAGGACTTCTTCTCCTCAAGACTCGGACGAATTTGTTGAGGAAGAGACGTTGAGCCCGAAAGACCAGGTCTACAACGTTCGAAGAAGGAATATTCGGTGGATCCCGCAAGTTTAGGGTAGTTTGTTATTTTATCTTTACTATAAATAGATGGGGGCGGATCAGCTTAGAACACACAATTTTTCACTAACACTCTCATACATTTACACTCTCTAGCTCATTGCAAACACCACACTTGTATTCAAGTTTCGTTGTAACACTTAGTCGATCCGTACCACATCCTGCACTGTATCCTGATTTTTGAAGCAATAGAAGAACTAGGCAGCTCCGATTGTCAGCTCCCGAGGTTTTATGCCGGCGATCTAGATTGATCAAGGGCTTTCCTCGTACATCCCGTGTCGTTTACTTTACTTTTGCTCATTGTTTGATCATAGATACAGCTCAATATCCTGAGCCGTATCCTGAAACTGTTTTTACAATTAACTTGATTAACATATTTTCAACACTCATTTCTAGCACACTACCTCACTTAACTAATTTGATCACTTAATTACTTCGGTAATTTTTGACCAAAACACTAACCAAACATGTGCAGAAATGCATTTAGAACATACATCCTTACCCGACGTATTGGAGGATGAATTCTGACTTGAACTTGAGTGACTAAGCTAAAAAACAAACCCACTCGGCTGAAGAAAAATCTGACCGGATGTTCCAATCAAATGGCCGGATGACGTACCATCAGGGAAGGCTCCAGAGGCACGTAGAGCGGCCATGTCAGCATTATCAAAATTGCAAACCTCTTTCTCGGGCTTGCCAAGCAGATTGTGTGCCATGAAGGTTGGCTTGGAGTCACCGGAGCATAACGAGTGTGTTTTGCCATGAGATCGGTGACGACGGAAAAGATGCACAAAGAAAGAATAGAGAGAGAGGGAATACCTGAATGGTCCGGTACAATGTGATAATTAACAAGAAGAAAGTAGAAGATATAGGGCGAAGATAGCTAACTATGAGAAATACTAGCCTTGAAAGCTGCATTAGGTCACATCACATCTCTATCCATTAAGACTTCAGATAACGTCGGAAAAATACATCTGTTAAGATCAAAGCATCCCAACAGCTATATTTTTGGGGACAATTGTTGTTGGTGGAATTTTCTAACCTATATCCCGAAATTATATCCTGACTTTATATGTCTATTTTCGCTGCCAAGATACTGGACCAGGATATTGGTAACATCCTGCGAGGGTATCCTGCGTGCTGTTATCAATTTGCTTTGGCTGCAAGGTACAAACGGTCATGAGGCTTGGTCTCCCTGAAGAATAGGTCAAGGTGGTTACAAGAAAGACGTTGGAAGCTTGGAGAAGGGGTTTACAACGGTCAAAAGGGAATATTCGCAGGATCCCGGAATAATAGGGGAATATCCTAGATTTTTAGCATAGTTTGTTAATTCTTGTAACTATAAATAGGAATGCCAGATCATAGGAATTCAGACACTTTCGAGCTCTCATACTCGTACACTCTCATCTCTAGCTGCAAACACACACTAACACTCACAATTCACAATCATTGTAACACTTAGATTCGATCCGAGCATTATCCTGCACTGTATCCTGGTTATTCAAGCAATAAGAAGAACAAGGCAGCCGACGATTGTCAGCTCCTGAGGTTTTATGTCGGCGATCTAGAAAGATCAAGGGCTTTCCTCGTACATCTCGTGTCAATTTTTACTTTACTTGCATTTCGTTTACAAATTGATATAGTTCTGTATCCCGGAACTATATCCTGAAACTGTTTACATTTTCAACAAAGTTAACACATTTTTACAAGTTTACATAGCACACTACCTCACAAACTAAGTTTGATCACTAAATTGCTTCGGTAATTTTTGACCAAAACATTAGCCTTTCAACCTCTTCCTGTATGATTGCATTTCTTTCAGGAGCAAACTTCCTTCTTTTTTGTTGAACGGGCTTGAAAGACCTGTCAATCCCAAGCTTATGAGTTATAATATCTTTAGAGATACCTGTCATATCCTCATGCTTCCATGCGAATGTTGACATCATGCCTTTCAAAAAGTTAGTCAATTGATTTTCAATATCCTGAGGGATATTGGTTCCTATGAGCACCGAGATATCAGGATTATCCTGATCCAGGATAATTTTCTTAACATCCTGTTCTGAAGCCTCAACGATATCCTGGGCTCGCATCTTTAATTGCTATCCTGCTTTAGGCTTCGTTGAAGACTTCATTAAGGAAGAATAACATTCTTTTGCCTCTTGTTTATCACTTTCCACCTTGACAACCCCCCAAGGGGTAGGGATCTTGATACATTGATGATAGGTCCATGGGACAGCCTTCATATCATGGATCCATGGTCTACCCAATATAATGTTGTAGCAGGATAAGGAGTCCATGACACAGAATCGTTGCATCGAATTCACACCTTCAACATATACTGGTAGCTTTATTTCTCCAATAGTATTCTTGGCCTCTCTGCTGAACCCAACAAGTACAATGGATTTAGAAGTGATCTCCATCGGGGAAATATTCATCCTCTTCAGTGTTTCTAGTTGAATAATTTTGACGGAGCTGCCGTTATCCACCAATATCCTGCGCACAAAATGATTAGCAATATATAAAGTTATTACCAAACCATCATGGTGGGGATCTTGGACAGTATCCCTGTCATCACTGTCGAACGTGATCACTTTATCGGTTGTGAGGGACGTCATCTTGGTTGGCTTATCTCCGCGTTCTGCCTTAGCCTCCTTTGCATGTCTCTTAGCTGCAGAATAAGAGGTTCCACAAATGTCTGATCCTCCCGATATAAAGTTGATTATCTTAGCATCCGCAGGAGGTGATGCTGCTCGTTTAGGATCCTGCTCAATATCCTGACCCTTATTCTTCTTTCTGCCCAAAAGATCCTTTAGATATCCTTTTCTTAGCAGATAGCTTATTTCCTTCCTCAGGGCTATGCAATCTTCCGTGACATGTCCGAAATCCTCATGGAAAGTACACCATTTAGATTTATCCTTCCAATCGGCTTTTTGTTGGTTTTTCCTAGGCCACCTCGCTTTATCTCCCAAACCCTGCATAGCATACATCAGTTCGGGTATATTAACAGAAAAACAATATTCTGACAATTCAGGATACTCCTCAGGATCCTCATCTTCAACAGCATTCACTTTCTTGCTGTCATTCCTGCCATATGGCTTAGAGCGATATGGTTTGTATGAAGATTCTGACTTCCTGTTGGTTGATTCATAGGTTGAGGACGAATTCATCCTCTCTTGCATCTTTTTGTCATCTTCCAGCCTGATATATCTCAGAGCCCTGTTTCGAGCTTCATCAAGGTTCCTGCAAGGATTCATTACAAGATCCTGATAAAACTGGGAATCCTTTTGTAGTCCCATCTTGAATGCTTGGACTGCTGTAGCAACATCAAGGTATGGGATGTCCAAGGATTCCTTGCTGAATTTGTTCACATAATCCCTTAGGGATTCTTGAGGTCCTTGGGTTATCCTGTAGAGATCACTGGTTAGTTTTTCAAAACTTCGACTGCAAGAATATTGACTATTAAACAAATTAACTAAGTGAGAAAATGATGTAATTGAATGAGGTGGAACGTTTAGGAGCCATTTTAAGGCTGATCCTGTTAGAGTAGAACCAAAACCCTTGTAGAGATATGCTTCCTTGAGATCCGGAGGGATTGGGTTAATCTCCATCCTTTCCCTATACTGAGCAATATGCTCTTCAGGATCCGTAGTTCCGTCATAGAGCTTCATGTTAGGGGTTTGAAATCTTTTTAGGATTTCAGCATCACAAATAGGATATGCAAACTGGGATATCCTGTGGCTATCCTGGGATACTTCTGGAATGGGCTGAACAACCCCAGGTACACTGGATATCATATCCTTCAATTTCTGAAGCTCCCTAGAGAGTGCCGACGTCACACCTGCATCCTGCAAAGATCCAACACCGTTAGTAGCAAGAGTATTAGTATTATTAGTCACGTTACCAGCCTGAGGATTCTGGCCTTATCCTGGAGCATATCCTGAGCTTCTGACAGTCGATATCCTGACCAATGAGGGTATCTCAGGAGTATGACTTTGGGAATGACTAGGTACAATATTGCCCCTGTTGTCCTCAGTATATACTGCCGAGCTGAAGTTCAAAGCTCTGGGCTGCAAGGGAGTGACAGTATCCTCAGCAGGCCTGCTTGAGCTAGATTTCAATAGTTGTATCTCTCTTATCAGCATTTGGTTGGTCTCCTGCTGTTGCTTCATTTGATCCTGTATACTACCAAACAAAGTTAGAATTTCATCATTAGAAGCCATAATAGGAGATCTCCCTGAGGCAGCAGATCCTTGAACATTCTGAGTGGGGATAATATCCCGAGCCACATGAGTTTCGGTCCTTCTTAGAGGAGCTTGAGGCTGTGAAGATGCTTGCGTCCTTGGAGGTGGTGGAAGCACCGAACCAACTGTTGCAGAGGTTGTAGCAGACACGGTAGAAGAGCTCATGTTTGATTTTGAGGCCATTGAAAATAGTGTAGCAAAAAGTTTTGAAAACAGAAAACCAAGTAATGATTTTACGAAAGCTTTTAGTATAAATACACCAGTTGCCCCACGGTGGGCACCAAATTGTTTTGGTAAAAAATTACCGAAGCAATTTAGTGATCAAATTAGTTAAGTGAGGTAGTGTGCTAACAAAGTGTGTTGAAAATATTCTGAGTATGTTGTTTACGAAAACAGTTTTCAGGATATCGAGCTATACCAACAATCAAACAATGAGCTAAAAAATAAAGGGTGACACAAGATATACGAGGAAAGCCCTTGATCAATCTAGATCGCCGACACAAAACCTTGGGAGCTGACAATCGCAGCTGCCTAGTTCTTCTTATTGCTTCAAACTTCTGGATACAGTGCAGGATATGATGCAGATCAACTAAGTGTTACAATGAGATTCGAGTACAAGTGTAAGTGTAAGTGTTTGCGAGTGATTGTAGCTAGTAGATAAAGCAGAAGTGTGCGTGAAAAAGTTGTGTGTTCCTATGATCCGTACATTCCTTTATATAGTAAAAGGAAATAACAAACTATCCTAAGAATGGGGGATGCCCCGAATATTCCCTTTAGAACGTTGGAGACCCCTTCTTTGCGGCTTCAACATTCCCTTCTCAACCATCTAGTCCGAGTCTTCAGGAGAAATAGTCCTCTTAACCATTATAAGCAAGTCTCACTAATCTGCATGTGAAACAATTAGCTATTATCAGGATACTGCATCAGGATGTTACAAATATCCTGATCCGGTATCCTGATCGTAATCAAAAGTAATACAGTCAGAATATAATCCAGGATATATGAGCAGAAAACCACCCATAACATATATATATGCACATATGATTCTTGAAAGTATTCTTTTGTTTTAATTATTATTTGATATTAATAATTGAAAATATTTGCAATTCAGATATCGAATGAAGTATCACATAATCCAGAAGTTCATGCTAATGATGAAAATCCTTTGGATAAAAATGCTATAGAAAATATAATAGCCCAAGGAATAGCTAATGCTATACCTTTAATAATTAAAGCTGTTAAAAACCCCGTAGAACACACCAAAGCTGTGAGTAGCAAGCATACTCGTGACGACACTTTTAGCCATAGTGTCAATGGAGGCAATGATGATATTATCAAAACCCCATTTCCCAAGAAAATGAAGGTGATGACTCTCGGGTGTACCTACAAAGAATTTCTAGCTTGTAAAACAACCGAGTTCGCAGGAAGTGAAGGAGCCACGGCTACTCTGCGATGGTTGGAAAAGACGGAAGTTGTTCTTAAAATAAGCAAATGCGCCGAAGAAGATAAGGAGATGTATGCTTCCAACCTCTTTAAAGAAGAAGCCTTAGAATGGTGGAATACAATTCTTCAGGCAAAAGGAAGTGACATGGCTTATGCCATGAAGTAGGAAAATTCAAGGAAATGGCATAAAGGAAATTTTGTCCTCCTTATGAAAAAGAACAAATGTCTAATAAGTTCCTAAATCATAAAATGATAAATGTGAATTGTCGTGAATATACGAAAAAGTTATTCGAATACGCAAGAATGGTACAAAATCTGGCTTCACCTGAACCCGTACTAATTTCTCGTTATATTTGGGGATTAGTTAGTGAAATCCGAGACATGGTCAAGGCTGCTAGACCACAGACTATTGAAGAAACAATTGAACTAGCTAACATCCTGACAGATGGAATAATCCACACAAAAGAAGAAAACAAGAAGAAAGAGTTAGCCTATAAAACTTCCCAAGAATTTTGCCCTAATGATTCCTATAAAAAGAAAGGAACTGAACCGTCATTGGAGCACCCTACCTGCAGAAACTGTAATAAAAAGCAGTCAGGAAAATGTCATTTTAGGAAAACACCCTACTGTAACTTCTGCAAGACGACCGGGCATATAGAGGAAGAATGTAGAAGGAAAACTAATATCTGTTTCAACTGCGGAGAAAGAGGGGGACACATCAAACCATATTGCCCGAAACTGACTAAAGCACCCGACAACAATGCAAAAGCAACAGATGGAGATAAGAAGAACGCGCGAGCGTTCGTACTTACTATGCAAGAAGCAGAAATGATTCTAGACGTAATCGTTGATATGTAATATTTAAGTTAAGGTATTATTTAACCCTAGTACAAATCAAAGTTTATAAATAAATGCATCCTGTCAAGTACTTCATCTATTCAGAACCATAATAGACTTGTTTGGTCTTCACTTTCCTTGAATCATTTATTTGGTTACGACACCTTATGGTGGCGTTTTCATAAGCTTGAAGCTTGAGCTAATCTTATTCTCACACCTGATGTATGGATTTATATTTATTTATTTAATATCTGTTGGTTCATTATCTTAAACAGTCTTAATACAATTATGTGTTAAGATAAGAGTACACAAATTCGTATTATATTCCGGTGTACCTCCAAAGATTCTTTCATCATTGATCGAAAATTCTATGATATTCATTTGGTCTTTTATCATCAATTGAAAATCCTATAATATTTATTTGAAATAAATATCCAAATTTACTTCATTAAAACTTTCAGTTGATTACGAACATGGTGAATTTGTTCGGTCACCGTAATTATTGAACTATTTCAATCATTACGACACCTTGCGGCATCGGTATAAACTTGTAGCTTGGGCTAATCATAATCATACGAATTATGCAAAACCACATACGTCTTTCGTTTGACTCAACATTTAAAAGCTGTCTTGATACAATTATGTATTAAGACAATGATACACTAAACTCTGTTATATTTCGGTGTATCCTTGCAATTCAATAATATTAACACACCGATTTTTCCACATGTCATGATTCGATAATTGACAAATCATTTTCGTGCTTCTATTTCATTTGAGCTTATTGATTCTGAGTCTTCCTTAATTGACAACTAAAGTATGTTTTCCTTTAACAATGAATACTATTGATCCTAAAAGTCATTCACAACTTGTAAACATTCGATTTAGACATCTATTGATCATAAATCTCTTTTGGTTTGACCCATGTAAACTTAGTCACCTTGGAAATTATATCATTTCATCTCGTTCGTTTAACATCGATTTCTGGAAATAATTCTGTTGAACCATTGAGTCCTATTTATTGTAAAATTCTTATTCATTTGAACATGTCCTGATTCTGTGTCATTTACCTTAATACTGTTCTTATTGACTAAGACATGACATAACCCTAAAGGAGACATCGTAGCCCAAATCTCGAGGACGAGATTTAAAACAATGTGAGGAGGATGTAACATTTCCATTTTTTATATTAAAATAAAGTATATAAAAACTTATATTATTAAATTGGTAGATTACGGGTAACTTGACTGTTTGAAATATGAGATATTTAGACAAACATAGGATCCGTTTAATAATTAAATTATAAAAATACATTATATTTGAACTTACTCCGTTTTTAATGAAACTTATGTCCAAATGTAGATAAAAATATTCTCGTTCTAATGACATATTCATCATTTTTATAAAACATCATATTTTAGAAGTTATAAGCGATAAATAAATGAAGCAGCTGAATTAACTATAAAAATAAAATAATATTAAAATCTAAACATAATTGAGAAAGGAATTGTGGATGTGTCCAGAAGGAATTAATTCTTTCGTGACCTCCAAGATTTCAACAAACTATAAATAAGAGAAGTGCTGCTCATTTCTCATTGCATGGTTCTATTCCTTCTCGCCTCCTCTCTCTAAATTTTATATTTCTATTTTTCTTTTAATATTTCACCTATTATACTCCAAAGCCCTTCACCTTTTTAAGTGTTTTAACCACTAATCACTGAGTCGATACCCTGTCCGATTGATCTTGAACCCAGCAACTGATGCCAAAGCGCTGTCTGCTAAAGGCTATGCTTTGTAAACTAAGTTGGGGTTCTATCTCGTGATGTGTTGATAAAGTTGAATTGGGTTATTACACTAATCACGAGTGCATTATATATTTTATTAAACAGCTCAGGAGTTATACCCAAGATTATACCAGAAGGCTTTTTAGTTGAACCCTAAAGTTACAAAGTGAGTCTTTCTTCTTTTATCACCTTTTTGTGATACATTTATATTTAAAATTACTTTATAGAACACTAAATGTTTATCAGTTATACTTACAGTGATTAAGTTTTTAGATTCTGCAATAGTTGCCGGTATGTGGGGTTTTATACATTACTTGACACTCATTACTATTGGACAAAGAGTTAGCCAATAGTAGCATAACCAAAAACACGGGGGAATTGTGCCCCAGTAGCAATAGCTTATAACTAATATTATTTTTACATTACTATATTATATTATTAAACATATCTAACTTTTAATATATAATACATAGTTTCTTGCTGATCGTAGTTATTTATAATGCATTAATTGTATAGTATTATAATTATAACTTATATTATTTGTTAGTATTATAATGAATTATAATACCATACCTTATAACATTTCCATTAATAATATATAAGTATTATTTTAAGATTTCATAGTTTACAAAGGGTATAAATAATGGTTTAAGCCTTATAATGCATTATATATATATATATATATGTTGACTAATTATAATTATTAAATAGGCTTGTCATTATAATGTAAACTATAATGCATTATAATTATTGCTAATAGTATATTATAAACCTTAATATGTATAAGATATAAACCTTAATGTATATCTTAAACGATATATGTCAATTATATATTTAACTTTTAATATACTAAGATATACATCAGAAATTATATTTTAAATCTTAGTCCCGTTAATATATTAAATAATAATATCACAATTATTTAATTAATATATTATATTTAATAAAGTCATAGCTACTAGTTTGACAGAAAATGATATATTTCATTTTCTGAGCAAATTTGTTTTGTGCTATAGAAAATATATTTGACAAAGTGATATCATGGGTTTTATAGTATATACTTTATATATAAATGTATACACTACTAGTTCAGCGTCACTAGTTAAGAGAATGATCAACAGTGATATGACCAGAGTCACTCGTTGAAAGAATGATCAACAATGATATGACCACAGTCACTAGTTGAGAGAATGATCAACAGTAATATGACCAGAGTCACTAGTTGAAAGAATGATCAACAGTGTTACGACCACAGTCACTAGATGAAAGAACGATCAACAATGATACGACCACAGTCACTAGTTGAAAGAATGATCAACAATGATATGACCACCGTCACAGGAATCGCCTAGTGACAGATACCTTTGAATAATAGTAAGATATACTATATATCTATTACTTGATAAACTGCACTATTGGACGAAAGTTAGCCAATGAGTGATATGACCACCGTCACATCGGAACTGCACCATGTGACAAATACTGTTGAGAGAATGATCAACAGTGATATGACCAGAGTCACTAGTTGAAAGAACGATCAACAGTGTTACGACCACAGTCACTAGTTGAAAGAACGATCAACAATGATACGACCACAATCACTAGTTGAAATAATGATCAACAGTGATATGACTGCCGTCACGGGAATCTCCTAGTGACAGATACCTTTGAATAATAGTAAGATATACTATATATCTATTACTTGATAAACTGCACTATTGGACGAAAGTTAGCCAATGAGTGATATGACCACCGTCACATCGGAACTGCACCATGTGACAAATACTGATTGAGTTTTTGGGTAAATATAACCAAATGTAAAAACTCTTAATGCTGTAAAATATAAAAATATATTTTTTATAAAAATGGAATGAACTCGTGTCGCAACCCCTGCCCCTATCTGTCCCGGGAACGGGCGGCCGCGAGACCAGTTTTGGTGGTATCGGTGTTTATCATTTTGGCAGCGGAAATTACATCAGGACCGTAGTTAGGAAATATTTTATCAAATGGAAGAGACATTCTGGAGGAAAAGAAAGATATAGGAGGAAACTAATGAAATGTTATCGGCAAATGACAACGCATAGAAATTGCGATCATTTGTTTGTTACCTAAGGCAAACAAATGAGATGGTGACTAATCAAAGTAAGCGGGTCATATTAATGTATCGCGAAGACATGCTTTAGCCTATAAGTGGACACTCACCCCAAGAGTTCCCAGGTAAGAGTGACTGGTCCGATTATGTGGATTTGTACGAACACTCTAGCCTTAGACAGAAAACTCAGAGTACAGGCATCCACTCTTCCAGATTGCACGTTTTCACACTATAAGACCCAAACTTTGACGAGGTTTTGAAAATTCAAAGGGGTTCAAAACCTTTATAACAGAGGGTTCAAAACCTAGTAATCAATCATCCTAGAACAGATGATTAGTTTTCAAAGTGGTTTTGAAATTTATGTTCTTGTTGTGGTTATCACCTAAGAATAGGTGACGGTATTGTTTTATGTCTAAACGCAAGTAAACTCGCGTTAGGGTCCTAGGAAGGTTATAGACTAGGTCAAAGCATTACTAATAACCTAATTCCCTATAACCATGGGCTCTGATACCAACTTTTCTGTCACACCCCGACCACGTAAAACAACAAAACGTGGCGGAAACGTCGGGGAGTGTTGTAACAGAATCATTGTTTCGTAACACATGGAAATTGAAATATTGTTTTATTGATTAAAAGAGTTACAATGTCTCGACAATCAAAGAAACATAACATAAATAACTAGTCTTGCATCTTTTATTGTCGCTAAGGCCCAAGTCCGCCTAAGTGTATCTTGATAAATCATATCCTGAAACACATGTGAAAATAGGTACGTCAGCATAAAAATGCCTGTAAGATACATAGGTTTTGTGAAAATAGAATTCATGACTTATGTTTAAGAAAAATGTTTAGTCATGAACCTTGTAATTTGCTTTGTCTTGTAAATCATTTGAAAAGTGATAAATAAACCAAATGATATATATGTATAAAAGAATAATACATGGTTAAGTAAATAACCAAGTAAACTGAGTTTATATCAGATAAGTTGTTTATAAAACAATGTATTGTGAAAAGTATGTTATTTGTATAAAATGTTATATGTCTAAATTGAAATGATTCAAATAACGCTACGATATGTAATACCATACAAGCACTTATATATAGGAAGTACCAGCGGCGTATCCACCATGCTTGTATCATATTACACACGCCTCGTTACTTAAATCACTTACTCAAATCAAACCACCAAAGTAAAATGTTTATGTATAATCAAATGTCAAAATGTTTGTGTGAAAACCATGTCAAATGTCTATGTCTAATGTAAATCATGAAGTGTGTATATCAATGTCAAAATGTTTATGTCTAATGTAAATCATGAATTGTGTATAACAATGTCAAAATGTTTATGTCTAATGTAAATCATGAATTGTGTATATCAAAGTCAAAATGTTTATGTCTAATGCAAATCATGTAATGTGTATCCAAAATATCATGTATGGTAAGTGAAATATATCAACTAAACCATATGTAAAATGCATAAAAACAAGGTATTGAAGTAAAACATGGTTTAAATCAAAGTTATGTTTTGTGGAACAAATGCATGCTATACTGATATAAACATCTATGAGGTATTGTGAAAATGCATACATCCAAGCCTTGTGACTGTGGCGATAAACCCCTAAACGAATTTAAAGGTCTATCTGTGTTATGTTTATTGAATTCGGTCATTCCTTCCATCCAAACATACCTAGGATGTCAGGAACGGGAGTTGTCAATTCCTATGGTACCACTACCTACTAACGAATGGCGTGATCAACGTTAATGAATGTATATTGTCCCATTTGAACAAACCAAATGTCATACCAAAATGTAAGCATGTGATAAATAACAAATGTACTAAGTATGCACACAATGGACATACATAGCATAAAATGTAATGTAAAATAATGTACTAAGTATGCACACAATGGACATACATAGCATAAAATGTAATGTAAAACGATGTACTAAGTATCCAACAAAGGACATACATAGCAAAAACACAATGAAATCATGTACTATAAGTGTACTATTGAACATGACAAGTATATGATATGAAAACATGGAAAACATGAAAGTAACAAGTAGGCACATGTGTTCCACCCCAAAACAGTTTGAAAACAGCAAAAGAGGGGTCTATGTACTCACTTGAGATTGCCTAGAAGTCCTTGCGTAACAACCAAACAATGCTAGAGATCACGGATATCAAACGGCACCTAATATAGGTAACTACGTTAATACACAGGACCTAAATCGGAGGATCGGATAGAATGAGGGTTCGTAAACCAAATGAGTATGAGAACTCATGTAATATGGTTTAACAAAGCCTACATACTAAAATGAAACCTAACCTAGGTGCTTACGACCCATTACGACCCGTTTAGGTAGCTTATGCTACTTTAACGCGTCGTTCGCGTGAAACGCGTTCGGAATGCCTAACTAGTCCTATGATAAGTAAAATATGCCTTAACATGTCTAATATTGTTACCAAATCAGTTTAGATGCCAAAAGTTATGTTACATATGCTTAAAATGAATTTTGGCGTAAAAAAGGTATTTTGGTAATTTACCTAAGGCATATATACTACCTATCATACAACTACTCAAATGATGTGACCATAAGGTATAACCTCGGAAGGTTATTCCCTATACAACTATGGTCACCTAATGTGTTTGGTCGGAACCTAATGATCGACCAAACGGGTCGGGTTCGAAAGTATAAGCGATTGTTTAGATCGCTTACCTTACGACCCTATATAAGCACTAAACTAAAAGTGACGAGCTAAGCATGTTAAAACATGCTTAACTAAGTTTAGAAATAGGTTTGGTATCAAAACAAATGGCTTTGATACCTAAGAGTAGTTTGGTTACAAAATACGCAAGAATACGCATTTTGGCCGAAACTACGACTCGTCACTGAGCCTAGATAACGTGGAAATCAGTAGGTATAGCCACTAGGGACTATAACCATCGTGATTACGCTCACGTTAGGAAGTTCAAACGAACTTCGCGTTGACCATAAACTGGTCAATGCAGAAAGTCAAACATAGTTTGACTTTCAGACTCGAAAAGTGATAAAAGAACGAAGGAACACTTACAAAGGGTCCCCGCAAGCTAATCTTGATCCAAGTAGCTCAGGTATGAAGCAATGGCTTCAACTTAGAGCATTCTTAGATCAGATTTGTGGGTTTTATGAGTGAATTGGTTGGGTATTTATAGGAATGTTAGAACCGTTAAGAGCGTTTCTTGAAAACCATGCTTCAATCTCCACCCTACACTTGTTGGAATGTTAAGGTATGTCAATTGGCCCCCCCATGATCAGGTAGAGGCAAGTGCAAAAGGGATTAAAGGTGGTTTAACAGCTGGATCAAGCTGGAAACAAGTTTCTGCTGTCTGACCCCTGCTTACGTACCATAAGACTCAGAACCATACGGTCCGTAAGGACCTTGCAGGTCTGATACTTTCATATTTTGGCAGAACAGGCCCCTGTGCATCCAAACTTGCTATTTGTTGCATTTTTTACACGTTTAAGCCCCGTTAACCCCATTTCAAAGCTCTAAAATGAAGTTAAAGTATAGGGGACATAAAATGTGCTCAAAAATATCTCAGATGTCGGTTCGTTTGGCCGTACAGTTGCGTTATTCGGTTAATTACGACGGAATTCGTAACGGACGCGAAGACGGTCCAAATTGCGCGACGAATGAATTTTTCTTATGCCAAACACTAAAATAAAATATTTTAGTGCTTAAATAAATTTTTGGATGTCCGGATGTATTCAGAACGTAAGTTATGCGCGAAAGTGCAAACTTGTGCACTTTTTGACGCTTTTAGTCCCTGAATGACCCAAAAGTTTATTTTAGCACACCGATCCCCTCAAAGCCTATTTCTAAGCTATGTAAAGGATATTTATGGTATGTTTAACTCATGGTCAAGTTCCGGAATGTCTGTTACAGTTCAATTCGGCATACTTTCACAGTTTGTCGAGTTTAGTCCCTATAAGCGATTAAACTTGATTTTGTCATACCAAAGCCTTCAAAACTTATTTCTAAGTTATGTAAAGGTTATTTAAGGTATGTGAAGCCTATTTCACTATTCCGGAGTGTTCGTTGCATTAAACTAGTTATATTTACGCATCAGTGCGCGTATAACATTCCAGAAAGCGATTTAGAGCCCGAAATCGAACAAGAATTTATATGTGCAAATGATACACATATTTGTACAAATCCCAAGTATGAAATAAAATATTTCATTGGTTTGGTATTTGTTTGATGATCGCAGTGACCCATGTGTCACAAGAGGCACTTACTACTAGCTCGAGGCTAGGGAAGAAACAAGACGTAAACGAGGTGGATAAAAGAAATCTAGAGAGGTTCTTGAGCTTCCGAGTGCACCGAGCTTCTTAGTATGATCCCTTGCACCTTTGAGCATATGATAAATGGTTGAACAAGACTTGAATGGTGGGTGTATGGTGGTGATGGTGTTCGGCCGTGAGCAAGCCAAAGGGAAGAAGAGGAGGGTGAGTTGTGTGTTGTGGAATGAAAGAGATGGAAGGACTAAGGGTTTATAATCTAATTCTTCCAACATGTGCTTACCCAATGGTCCCTATGTCCTCCAAGGTACACAACACAATCTAATAAACAATTTAAAGAAATCAAAGGGGTGTGTACACCCTTTGAAACCGTAAGATGGGGGGGGTGCATGGTTGGTTTTCAACTTTAGTTACATGCTTCTAGTTAGCTTTAAGTATTAGATTTAGGTGTTTAAGTATGTTAAGTAATATATAGTGTGTTAGGGTGTTCGGGGACCCTAACTAGCTTAGAAAAATAAAAACAATGCTTCTAGCATTATTTTGGTGTTCCGGGTAATGTCCGGTTGTTCTGTTAGATACCGATTCGTTAAAGTGCTAAATTACATTTTTTAGTGTCTTTTAAGTACCTTTTTGTATCCTTTTCAATTCCCAATACTTGGGGAAGTATTCTGGATAATAAAACGAAATTTCTGCATAAAATTTCTGTGCCATAATGCTGATTATAGCTGAATTATATAAATTTATGCACTTAAAGTGCGTTTCGGGTGCTTTTTAGTGTGTATTTTTGCTTTCGTATGTCTAGATATAAAACCCTTGTATATACTCTTGGGTTTTAATGTATTCTTGTTGTTGGACCTACACCTAGACTCCAATTTTATTGTCTGACTGCTTTCTGCAGTTCTGTTGACACAGTGTGTCTTACCGGTGAGTTTACTTAGTATTTCTGACGCAACGCTCTCGTTTATGCATAAAGCAATATTTTGTAGTATACAACGTGCATGAATTCACTTGTTTAGCATGTGTTCAGACATTGCTGACAATTAAGCACATAATTGCAGTCATTAAGTAATGATTAAAGTGTACGGAAATTACCGGTTTGGTGCCAGTTGTCACAGTCTCCCCCTGTTAAAAGAATTTCGTCCCGAAATTCAGGCTGAACTAACTCTCGCTGGAGTCTTCTTGAATAGGTGGGGATACTTTTCTTTGAACTGGTCTTCACGTTCCCATGTGTACTCGGGTCCGTGCTTAGAGCTCCAACGTACTTTGACAAGTTTAACAGTGCTCTTCCTTGTCTTGTTGACTTTCCAGTCGCTAACCTCAACGGGTTGTTCTGTAAATCGGAGGGCGTCATCAATATGCAGTTCATCCACCGGGATGATCACGTTTTCTTGTGTTGGACTCTTCTTGAGGTTGGATACATGAAACGTATCATGTACTCCATTAAGTTCTTCCGGTAATTCCAACTTGTATGCCACGGTACCAATTCTTTCCAATATTCTGAATGGTCCAATGTATCGTGGATTCAGCTTTCCACGCTTTCCAAATCTTACTACGCCCTTCCAAGGTGAGACTTTTAACAACACTTTGTCTCCCACCTCGAATTCTACTGGTTTTCTTTTCCGATCAGCGTAGCTCTTTTGTCGATCTCGAGCCGCCTTAATGCGCTCTCGGATCTGCGCAATCTTGTCGGTTGTCTCTTGTACAAGTTCAGGTCCAACCATACGTTTATCTCCAGTATCTGCCCAACATAAGGGCGATCGGCACTTGCGGCCATACAGAGCTTCGAACGGTGCGGCTTTTATGCTCGTATGATAACTGTTATTGTAGGAAAACTCATCTAAAGGTAGATGAGTATCCCATCTGTCGCCCAGATCCATGACACATGCGCGAAGCATATCTTCTAACGTTTGTATAGTCCGTTCGCTCTGGCCGTCTGTTTGTGGATGGAAGGCCGTGCTTAGATCTAATTGAGATCCAAAGGCTTCCTGAAATGATTGCCAGATTCTTGAGACAAAGCGTCCATCTCTGTCTGAAATGATTGAGATAGGCACTCCATGGCGTGCCACAATTTCCCTTAAGTATATCTCTGCTAGCTTTCCAGTGCTATCCTTCTCTCGGATCGGTAGGAAATGCGCAGATTTCGTTAATCGATCAACTATCACCCATATCATATCGTGCCCTCTCGGGGTCCGGGGTAATTTTGTCATGAAGTCCATCGAGATTTGTTCCTACTTCCACTAGGGAATCTCTGGTTGTTGTAGGAGGTCGGACGGTTTCTGATATTCAGCCTTAACCTTAGCACAGGTTAGGCATTTTCCAACATAGACAGCAACGTCGCTTTTGAGTCTTGGCCACCAATAGTACTATTTCAAGTCTTGATACATCTTGTCCGATCCTGGATGGATCGAGTATCTCGATTTATACGCTTCATCAAGGATGACTTCTCGTATGCCACCATAGAGCAGAACCCAAATACGCTTCTTGAAGTATAAGGCTCCCTCTTCATTTGGCACCATGTATTTCAACATACCCCGGAGGTATTCAGTCTTACGGTTCTCTCCTTTAAGAGCTTCTTGTTGTGCATCACGAATGCATGCAGTGAGGTTCGTTCGAATAGTCATTTCCAATGCTCGAACTCTTAGGGTCTTAACCCTTTCTTTTCGGCTCAACGCGTCCGCTACAACGTTTGCCTTTCCGGGATGGTACTTAATCTCACAGTCATAATCGTTCAGCAGCTCGACCCAACGTCGCTGTCGCATGTTTAATTCTTTCTGATCAAATATGTGCTGCAGGCTGTTGTGATCTGTGAAAATTGTACATCGAGTACCATGTAGATAGTGTCGCCAGATCTTCAAGGCGAATACCACTGCTCCCAGCTCCAGGTCGTGAGTGGTGTAGTTTCTTTCATGAACTTTCAATTGTCTTGAAGCGTAAGCGATGACTTTTTGGCGCTGCATAAGCACGCAAACCAAACCCAGTCATGAGGCGTCGCAGTATACCACGAAGTCTTCAGTGCCCTCGGGTAATGATAGTATCGGTGCATCGCATAGCTTGTTTTTAAGTAACTGGAAGGCTTCTTCTTATTTGTGAACCCAGTCGTATTTCTTGTCTTTCTGTGTAAGGGTCGTTAGCGGTTGAGCTATCTTTGAGAAATTCTCGATGAATCGCCGATAATAGCCCGCTAAGCCCAAAAATTGTCGAACTTCAGTTGGGGTCTTGGGGGCTTCCCAATTCTTTATTGCTTTGATCTTGGATGGGTCTACATGAATGCCCTTCTCATTCACAACGTGACCAAGAAATTTTACTTCACGAATCCAGAATTCGCATTTCGAGAACTTTGCATAAAGCTTCTCTTTCTTTAGTAGTTCCAAGATGGTTCTGAGATGTTGCTCGTTCTCTTCTTTCGTTCGCGAGTAAATCAGGATATCATCGATAAATACAATCACGAATTTATCGAGATATGGTTTGCATACGCGGTTCATCAGATCCATAAAGACCGCTGGTGCGTTCGTCAGTCCGAATGGCATCACAAGAAACTCGTAGTGCCCATAGCGGGTTCTGAAAGCAGTCTTTGGCACGCTTTCTTCTTGGATTCTTAGCTAATGGTATCCAGATCGAAGATCGATCTTGGAGTAGTAGCTTGATCCTTGTAACTGATCAAATAAATCATCAATCCTCGGTAACGGGTATCGATTCTTGATAGTGAGCTTGTTCAGTTCCCTGTAATCGATACACATCCGCAGTGTTCCATCCTTCTTCTTCACGAACAATACTGGAGCTCCCCAGGGCGAGAAGCTTGGCCTTGTAAATCCTTTATCCAACAACTCCTGAAGTTGTGTAGATAATTCTTGCATTTCGGATGGTGCAAGCCGATAGGGTGCCTTGGCTACAGGAGCGGCTCCTGGAACCAAGTCTATACGAAATTCGACTTGTCGTTGCGGAGGTAGTCCTGGCAGATCTTCAGGGAACACATCAGGAAATTCCTTCACCACAGGAATGTCTTCGAGTTTCGGCTCCTCAGCCTTCTTATCTACAACGTGTGCTAGGAAGGCAACACATCCTTTCCTTAAGCACTTCTGTGCCTTCATACAACTGTTGATTCGAAGAGGCGCGTCTCGTTTTTCTCCATGCACGATGAGAGTTTCATCATTCGCCAAAGGGATAAGAAAAATGATTTTCTCATGACAAACAACTTCAGCTTTGTTCTTGGACAACCAGTCCATTCCGACTACTACATCGAAGCTACCCAGTTGAATAGGTAAGAGGTCGATGCTAAATCTTCGTTCACCAAGTTCTAGTGTGCAGCCTCTAACAACTTCACCCGATTCAACCAGTTTACCATTGGCTAATTCTATGGAATATGGAATTTCTAATCTACTAGATTCTATTCCAAGCATGCGTTTAAATTCTACAGACATGAAGCTATAATCGGCGCCAGTGTCAAATAATATGGATGCAAAGTGATTGTTAATGAGAAACGTACCGGTGACCACACTAGGGTCCTCGCGTGCATTCTTTGCTCCAATCACAAATGCTCGAGCCTGAGCATTGTTTCCCTTTGGGCAGTCCTTCATGAAAGGATCATTGCTTCCACAACTGAAGCATCCTTGGTTTCACCCTTTCCCGTTACCACTCTTGTTACCAGCACCATTTCCATTCCGGTTCTTTGCTTTTCCCCAACAGTCTTCTGTTTGATGACCCGACCTACCACATTTGTTGCACCTTGGAATGCGACAAGCTCCTTCATGATGATACTTAAATTTCTGGCATTTAGTCATGGTTCCTTGGTATCCTTTAGTTGCAAGGGTTTTCATCTCCTGAGGCGGGTCAGTGTCGCGCTTCTTGCTGAAACCCTTGTTGTTGCGAGTTGCTTGGTTCAAACTTGTATGCTTTCTCTTTTTGTCACCGGACGACTCAGCATGCGTCTCGGTCTTCTCAGTGGGGTTTAGCGATAACTTCTTCATATGAACACAATCTTCAGTAAGGCTGACAGCCAGAGTTACAGCCTCGGTGATTGTTTGTGGTTTGGCCGAAGTTACCATGCCACGGAACTCTGAGGCCAATCCCCAAATGTAGCGTTCAACGCGCTTGAATTCGGGAGTCACCATGTAGGGAAGCACTCTAGACAGATCGTGGAACCTTTGAGTATAACCATTAATGTCAGCACCTTCCATGGTCAAGTGCCAGAACTCCGTTTCCAGCCTTTGGAGTTCAGCACGGGAGCAATACTTCTCTCTCATTCTTTCCTTCAGTTCCTCCCAAGTTAGACCATAAGCGGCATCATCGCCCAAAGTTTGGACTTGGAAGTTCCACCAAGTCAGAGCTTCATCGACGAATAACCCAGTAGCAAAGGTGACTTGTTGATCCGCGGTACACTTGCTCATGCGGATAGTAGCTTCAGTCTTTTCCGTCCAGCGTACAAATGCTACTGCACCTCCTGTGCCGTCATAGTTCATCGGCTTGCAGTCGAGGAACTGCTTGAAAGTGCAGCCTTGAGCTGCGTTTCCTCCAGACGAATCTCCATGCCCGTTACGTCTAGCGTTGCTTAGTCCTCCACTGTCTTGAGTACAGTTCGCCTCGTACTGGGCGATAGCAGCGGAGATCCTTTCTTCCAGTAGAGCATTCAGCTCTTCAGCAGTTCTTGGCAGTGGGGGAGGGGGAGGTTGATCATCATTGCGAGCATTCACAACTTTCCTGGGTGCCATGTTCTGACAGAACATAACACAACAGGGTTAAACGTTTGTTTGATATCGTCATACTAGATAATAGTAGTATATATATTCACCGGTATATACCACATAAGTGACATCAAACAATTATTACTCTAGCAGAGTACTTAGTAGGCTTGCACTGAGGGAATCTATACGTGACAAGACTTGCTGTGGTTTCTGTGCACTGAATTCCATAATTATGTATGCATCCATAATTACGTAACTCCTTGCGCGGTCGGCACAGTTCGTTTCATCCTCGTATTTCTTCCTTCAGATAGGTCATCGCTTTCAGGTAAAGTCACGTATACTCGTGACATTCTACTTCTAGTATGTATATATAGGCTAATTATCACACATAATTGCAAGTAATTTCTAGTCAACGACAAGTGCTTCTCAAGTGCACTCTAAGTCTCGTAGTGTCTTTTCTAGGCTTATGTAGGCAGTTTCAGGCAGTGGATCTCGCGGGACGTTTTATGCAATGAAAACTCTTTGAAAAATTGTTTTCGTGAAAGGATCCTAGAGATTGTAGACTAGACTCGAGAAGGAATCCTGGTTCACTACAATCGCAGGTCTGATACCAATCTGTCACACCCCTTTCTGCGGCGGAAGCACGAGGTGTGATCATGAAAGGTTCTCATTGCATACGAAAGGTAAACATACTACATGCTCAAAAATAACTTCAAACATTACATTACTGAAAACATATGTCAAGTGTTTACAACACGAGATAGCATATTGTCTTAAAAGTAACAACTTTATTTAACGATAAACAAAGCGACATCCACGAGCATGAGTAAGACCACGCGCACATCCATCCTAGTTACCTGAAATACATGTGAGTTTTGAAAAAACGTCAACATAATGTTGGTGTGAATTCATGCAGTTTTTGTATTTCACGTTTGTATACTTTGTATGAAAACATAGTTTGTGTAAGGTATAAATCAAGTTTTCATATATAAATCAAGTATCCATGTGTACACCACGTACTCATGTATAATTCAAGTTTTTCTTGAGTACCCCACGTACTCAAGTATAATTCCCGTTTTCTTGAGTACCCCACGTACTCAAGTATAATTCAAGTTTTTCTTGAGTACCCCATGTACTCAAGTATAATTCCCGTTTTCTTGAGTACCCCACGTACTCAAGTATAATTCAAGTTTTTCTTGAGTACCCCACGTACTTCAAGTATTAATCAAGTTTTAGTATGGTATGAATTTTATGTAAATAAAGTATTCCTGTAACTATCAGGATTGTTAATGGGTTGCAAGGCCATTAACATGTGACACGACATAGGAAGTCACCAAACCTTAGGCATTTTTCTAGTTGGCATATTCTGAGACACAAAAGCACTACTCGATACTCGCCCTCACCGAGAGTGTGGCTGCCCGACACCCGTTAGATCTAACCTTTTATTCTGTGGTCTAGGTATATTGTTGATTAATGGTGCTTATGTACCCTATTCGTGACACGATTTCTCGTATCATTTCTCATAACGCATCATACTTGGTACTCGTCCTCACCAAGTGCGCTTCTTGTATTCTTATATCACATCGCACTTGGTACTCGTTCTCACCAAGTGTGCTTCTTGTTATCATACCGTTTGTAAACATAGTAATATTTGTAACATGTATTTCACCCCCGAAGTTATAAAACTGAAAACAGTTAAGAGAAAAGGGGGAGTATGAACTCACAACTTTGCGTTCCTTGCGTCGTAAACTTCACCGGATTTGCTTAATTAACGTCGTGACCTATACGCGTTTTCTTAACGTTAGTCACTAGACTTGTATCGCACAAGTACAGTCACTATCTTTTGTATATGTTTTGTTGTGTTAAAAATATTTTATATTTTTAACTAAGTATCTTACTTATATTATTTTCTCAAAAATTAATATAAGTATCTCGTGTTTTGCACTTTGCACCCGAATTATGTATCTTGTATGTTGTATGTGTATTTTTGTGTTTATACTATTCATAAGTATTTAGTGTATTTTTAAGTCTTAATACACTAGCATGTATAACACATACTATATACACTTAGCACAAAAGTTGGTGATCAAATAATATACATATTTTTCTCAAAAATATATACATACTTAATATCCATTTTATTCTTGAAGAAATCCTCATTTCTTATCACCAAAAATTAGGGAAACCTTGGTAATATTTTTAGATACATTTTTAGGGAATAAGTTTCTCAAAAACTTATATTTTTCTAAGTGTCAAAATTTATAAAAATTTTGACAGAGTTTCCCCTAAAAATGGAGGTTTCCCATGTTTTCAAAACATGTGTTTATTTTCTTTTAAAATCATCAACAACCAATCAACAACAATATATACTAATTTCTCTATTTCATGAACTTGAGAATTTACAAAAGTGTGTAGTAACCTACTAGCTCATTTAGTAAGTCTTGTTATCTTTAAAAATAAAATTAGTTTCTTAAAAACTTTATTTTTAAAGAACATGAAGTTTCACAACTTCTAGTCAAGATTTACAAAACATTTCTTTGTTAAATTTTCTTGTTACACAAGTGTTTACACATTTGTTTATTTGCCAAAAATACTTCTAGTTCATAAAATATCCGGGTTTTAACAAGACTTGCATCTTTCACTTGGTTCTTCCGAAAAACCACTTGTAGATCTTTAGATCTACTAGTTTAGAATCTTATTTTACAAGAAAAATTACATTTACTCAAGTTCAAGTTTCATGAGTGGAAGGGTTCATCATCTTTTATAATTTTAACACTAACTTACTACTAGTTCATGTTCTTGAACATAATCTAGTATGGTTAGATGATGATCCATCCCACTTCTAGTAACAAACAACATCAAATAATCACAACTAGACAAGTTTCACAAGATTTACACAACTAGTTTCTCTTTATCCAATTTATTCATCATATGATCAAGACTTTATATCATGTTCTTGTGTGTGTTTGATTTTTAACCATTACATCTACTATTAACCACTTTAAACAAGATCAAGATGATGGTTAGAGGCACTTACTACTAGCTCGAGGCTAGGGAAGAAACAAGACGTAAACGAGGTGGATAAAAGAAATCTAGAGAGGTTCTTGAGCTTCCGAGTGCACCGAGCTTCTTAGTATGATCCCTTGCACCTTTGAGCATATGAGAAATGGTTGAACAAGACTTGAATGGTGGGTGTATGGTGGTGATGGTGTTCGGCCATGAGCAAGCCAAAGGGAAGAAGAGGAGGGTGAGTTGTGTGTTGTGGAATGAAAGAGATGGAAGGACTAAGGGTTTATAATCTAATTCTTCCAATATGTGCTTACCCAATGGTCCCTATGTCCTCCAAGGTACACAACACAATCTAATAAACAATTTAAAGAAATCAAAGGGGTGGGTACACCCTTTGAAACCGTAAGATGGGGGGGGGGGGGTGCATGGTTGGTTTTCAACTTTAGTTACATGCTTCTAGTTAGCTTTAAGTATTAGATTTAGGTGTTTAAGTATGTTAAGTAATATATAGTGTGTTAGGGTGTTCGGGGACCCTAACTAGCTTAGAAAAATAAAAACAATGCTTCTAGCATTATTTTGGTGTTCCGGGTAATGTCCGGTTGTTCGGTTAGATACCGATTCGTTAAAGTGCTAAATTACACTTTTTAGTGTCTTTTAAGTACCTTTTTGTATCCTTTTCAATTCCCAATACTTGGGGAAGTATTCTGGATAATAAAACGAAATTTCTGATGGGATTTTAACATGTTTATCAAAGCAATTTCATCCATATGAAATAAAAACGCAGCGGAAAATAAGTTTAAAACATGTTGCTTTTATAAGATATAAAACCATTTTTATGCAAAATCCCAAAACCCAGATCCATATATGAGATGTATACTATCAAACACAACCATAGGATGTTTAGAAAACTACATTCTTGAAGTGCAAGGATTATGAAACGGATGATGCTTCTTGAAATGGTTGTCTTCAAGAGTAGAAGACCTCAAGCTTGTATACCCCAAGCTTCCAACAAACACCACAAGTTTAGCTAGGATTTAACACTTGAAGATCAAAATTTGAACACTTGAAAGAACCCTTTAATGGCCGAAAATTTGAGAGTAAAATTCAGCTCTTCTTCTTCATTTTTGATCATTTGTTTTATTTAAATATTAGAGAGAATATCATCAAGACCAAGACCCAATCAAAACCTCTTACACATGCAAAATTGCATGTCATAGGATTGGACCAACATGGGTCTTGGGAAGACCCCATAGTGGACGGCCCTAAGGGGTTTTCTTTTAAAAAAAAAATCCAATTTTTAATAACAAATAAAGTCTTGTTTAATTTTATAACTTTTATAAAATATAACACTATGTTTGCAAGACTTTATATAATCTTTTATAATGTTATTTAACCTATTAAATAACAAAATAAAATATTCTCTCAAAATAAATTATCCACATAATTTATTGGTTTCTCAAGTGTAATTATTTAGAAAACCAATTTCTAAATATTGTAAGTGTTAATATTTATTTGTTTGATCACATCACAAATAAATAATATAAGTGTTTGTCTAGCTTGTTATTGGGTATGACTCGACTTGGATCATAACGTACTAGCCACATCAATTTATTATGTGTCTTGGGCATACAGAGTCCAACAATCTCCCACTTGCACAAGATACATAGAAGATTGATGCAAGTAGTAAATGACGCCTAACTACAGTTTACTACCCCCAATACGTATGACTATATTTGCCATTCAATAACATCATCCCTTTCAAGTCCCTTACTTGAATATGATTTAGGTGAATTTATCATTTATCCTTTCGTTACAGATGTCATGTTAAATCCAGAGACATAGAGTGATCACTCTCTGTTGATTTAACTTTATCAGGCCTTAGACATCTTACTCTCAACGAATAAGAGGAACAAATCCCTTCTTGACTACATACGTCTCTCACAATCACCTTGTATCACACCTGAGCTCAGCCTTATGTACTATCATATTACTGACAGTGAAGAAATAAGTCAAGGCATAATATTTGGTGAATATCAAGACCCAATATGTATCTCAGGTCAGAGGATACTATGATATTCGCCTTAACTCAAAATTTACTTATGATCAATCACAAATGATTCCATGCAGTAATATTTGAGAGCGAGTCAGTCCAATATTTGTATCCCACAAATATCTATGAACTTTGGCAGCAACACTTTGCTCTATATTCATTCTAAATGAATATCCACCAATCCAAGTTCATAATAGTCTTACATTCATATTTGTTCCCACAATTATGATTGACTACGGACATTTAGAATAATTAACTTATTCACGGATTTAAACATGCTAATATGAAACATAACTCAAAATACCATAAAAGAGTTAAATTAACAATTGTTTCAATATCCAAATACAAAATTAGATCAAATCCAATCACTAGAATATCGAAGTCCTAAGGAACATATATGACCCTCATGTTTTCCCCTGTCAAGGAGCTTCGTGAGTGGATCCGCAATGTTTTGATCTGTGTGAACTTGGCGGATACATATCTTTCCCTTTTCAACTTCATCCCTTATGTAGTTGAATCTCCGCTCGATATGTCTAGTCTTTTGGTGCGCACGAGGTTCCTTGATTTGAGCAATCGCACCCTCGTTATCACAAAAGATCTCTAGGGGGTCTTGAATGGTAGGGACCACCCCTAGGTCGGCTATAAATTTCTTCAGCCATGCAGCTTCCTGGGCTGCCAATGAAGCGGCGATGTATTCTGATTCTGTAGTGGACAATGCTACCACGTCTTGTTTTGAGCTCTTCCAAGAGACTGCTCCACCATTTAAAATGAAGACATACCCCGATTGCGATCGAGAATCATTTCGATCGGTTTGGAAACTCGCGTCCGTGTAACCCTTTACAACGAGTTCCTCCTTACCAGATCCATATATTAAGAACATATCCTTAGTCCTCCTAAGATATTTCAATATGCTTTTAACAGCCATCCAATGACTGTTACCTGGATTCTGCTGGTATCTATTCGTCATGCTCAAGGCGCATGACACGTCCGGTCTGGTGCATATCATTGCATACATGATGGATCCTATAGCTGACGCATATGGGATTCTTTTCATTTTCTCTTGCTCATCCTTTGAGCTAGGACATTGAGATGTGTTCAATATTGTCCCCTTTTGAATAGGTACAAAACCTCTCTTAGAGTTCTCCATTTGGAACCTATTCAAGACTTTGTCAATGTATGCACTTTGGTTTAAACCTATCAAGCGCCTTGATCTATCCCTATAGACCTTTATTCCCAGAATGTAGGCGACTTCACCAAGATCCTTAATGGAAAAACAACTTCCAAGCCAAGCTTTTACACCTTCCATGGTTGGAATGTCATTCCCAAATAGTAGAATGTCATCGACATACAGTACTAAGAAAGTGATGATTCTCCCACTAGCTTTCTTATACACACAAGCTTCATCACCGTTCTTGATGAATCCAAAATTCTTAATTTCTTCATCAAAACGATGATTCCAACTTCTAGATGCTTGTTTCAATCCATAGATTGATTTCTTTAACTTGCATACTTTGTCAGGATGTTTTGGATCGACAAAACCTTCAGGCTGAACCATATAGACATCTTCATCAAGATATCCATTAAGAAAAGCCGTTTTGACATCCAATTGCTAGATCTCATAGTCATAATATGCAGCTATGGCAAATAATATCCTGATTGACTTTAGCATCGCCACAGGCGAGAAGGTCTCATCATAATCAATCCCTTGAGTTTGAGTGAAACCTTTTGCTACAAGTCTTGCTTTGTAAGTATCCAAGTTACCATGCATATCCGTTTTCTTCTTGAAAACCCACTTACTTCCAACTACTTTGGAGTTGAGTGGTGGTACAACCAATTCCCAAACTTGGTTGTCATACATGGATTGCATCTCTATGTTCATGGCTTCAAGCCATTTGTCACAATCAGATTTTGACATTGCATCATGGTATGTGGTTGGTTCATCTGAATCTACCACGTAGCATCCATCCATGAAAAATCCATATCTTTCAGGTGGATTACTAATTCTACCAGATCTGCGAACATTTTGTGTGTTCCGATCAACCTCTTGATCATTTTCAACAACCTCTTGTTGAGTGCTAGTATCAACCAAACGTGTATCGTCTTGTGGTTCTTGATCCTCTTCAAGTTCCACTGTTCTACTACTAGTTCCTTCCATAAGGAATTTAGCTTCTAAGAACTTACCCTTTCGAGCAACAAATACCTTTTGCTCGGTTGGATCGTAGAAATAATATCCTATATCATTTTTAGGATATCCTACAAAGATACACTTAGTAGATCGGACTTCCAATTTATTTGGAGTGTATTGCTTAACATAAGCTTCACAACCCCAAACCCTTAAGAATGATAATGATGGAGGGTTTCCATGCCATATTTCAAAAGGTGTCCTTTCTACTTTCTTGGTTGGGGCCATATTTAGCATACGGACTACGGAGAGCAAAGCGTAACCCCAAAACGATAGAGGTAATGTGCTTCTAGCCATCATAGATCGAACCATATCTAATAGAGTTCGATTTCTCCTTTCGGACACACCATTGTGTTGTGGTGTTCCAGGTGGAGTAAGTTGTGAAATGATTCCACAACTTCTAAGATGATCTTGAAAAGCACCACTTAGGTATTCACCTCCTCTATCGGTACGAAGGACTTTAATTGTTTTCTTAAGTTGATTTTCCACTTCACTTTTGAAGTCTTTGAACATTTCAAATGCTTCATCCTTGTGTCTTAGTAAGTACACATATCCATAACGACTATAGTCGTCGGTAAAGGTAATGAAGTATCTTTAACCATTCCTAGTCATCGGCTTAAAAGGACCACATACATCTGAATGTATGATACCTAGTAAGTCTTTTGCCCTTTCAAAAGTTCCACTAAAGGGTGTCTTGGTCATTTTGCCTTGTAAACAAGATTCGCATACATCAAATGAATTATCTTCATTTGTATTCAGAAGACCATTTTTCTGAAGTGTATGCATGCGATTCTTGCTTATATGTCCAAGGCGACAATGCCAAAGATAGGAATCACTCAAATCCATTTTGAGTTTCTTGTTGGTTACTTGGTACATTGAGCTATCATATGATGCGTTATCATGATCTAATTCATAAATACCATTCAAAGACATAGCTTTAAAATAAAACACATCATTCTTAGAAACATAAATATCATAGTCAACAAATTCGAAATTGAAACCAGATTGTTTTAAAAGGGAAACAGAAATTATGTTCCTAGTCAAACTAGGAGCATATAAAACATTCTTCAAAATCACTTCCAAACCACTTGGAAGCTTTAAAACGTAGTCTCCTTGAGCTTCGACTTCAACTTTTGCTCCGTTGCCCATAAAGAGACTACTGTCTCCCTTCTTGTAATGTCTACTTCTTCTGAACCCCTGCAACGAATTGCAAATATGAGTTCCACATCCGGTATCTAGTACCCATGTGTTAGAAGAAATAACATTAAGCTCAACATGTATCATAAAGATAGTACCTGAGGTTTGCCCTGCATCCCTCTTGTTTTTCAACTCCTTGAGATAGGTTGGAAAATTTCTCTTCCAATGTCCTATCTCACCACATTCAAAACATGGGTCATTTGTAGCAACCTTTTGCTTCTTCTCCTTCGGTTTGGTGGGTTCTGCTTTAGCTTTTCCCTTCCCTTTTCCTTTGACGTGTCCCTTTCTTTTAGCATAGGTTGCTTTAGAGTCGGGGTGGGGCCTCTTCTTGTTGCCTCCTTCATTGATCACTAGGACGGGTAAAGCCTTTTTGCCTATACTTGCTTCGGCCGTCTTGAGCATTGCATGAAGTTCACCAATGCTCTTGTCCCATCCATTCATGTTGTAATTCATTACAAAACTCTCAAATTTCTTTGTTAAAGAGTTGAGGATCAAATCCGTAGCCAACTCTTTAGAGACGGGACAATTTAGCCGTTCGAGGCGATCAATGTGGCTTTTCATCTTGAGAACATAAGATGATACCGATTGGGTTTCCTCCATTCGACATGCATGAAGCGCCCGAACAGTTTCGAAGCGTTCTACCCATGCTTGTTGTAGGAACATTTCCTTTAACTGGGTAATCATGTCGTATGCCCCGTGGTGTTCAAAATCCTTTTGAATTTCGGGAATCATAGTTCCCAACATGAGGCATGAGGCTTGCATGGAGTCCTCGGTATACTTAACCTAATCGTTGTAGGCTTCCACATCTTCCACGTCAGGTTCATCGGGAATAGGATCGTCCAACACATAGGATATTTTCTCTTGCTTGAGAACGATTCTCAAGTTTCGAAACCAATCCATGAAGTTGTTATGGTTGAGACGATCCTTTTCAAGGATGGTTCTTAGTGACAGGTTTCGGACGGTTTGGTTAATCGGGTTTGCATTGTTAGCGGCCATCTACAAAATTTAACAAGTTCAATTTTAGTATTTTCGATATTATTATATTTTAATCATTAATACCCTTTTGTGTCTTAAAGACAATTAATAATTAAAATCTAGAATCCAACGTTACATTTAAATATTGGTTAGGTGACCTTTATCTCTCTATTTAAATTAACAAGGTAGTCAACGTTTGACAATTGCAACTCTTTGCAATTTCTAGCCATATGGGATCGGTTAAACATCTTTATGTTTAGTTGGCATGTTTAATCCCATCAACACCTTTGTTCCCCATGCTTCGGTGACCCTAAGTTCATGGTTTCCAAATCAAGTCGTCCAACTTACATACACGTGTGAGTTTATTCACATAAGTGGTTAGGTGACCTTTATCCCACAAACATGGTAAACCCACCTCGAACATACAAGTTCCCTCAAATGTGGTTAGGTGACCTTTATCCCACGATAAGAGTTCCCAAGTGTTTCGAGTGTTGTATAAAAGGATGGTGTTTGACTTGTTTTATAAAAGGGATTTTGAGTTTTCAAAATTCTAGTTTAGAAAACTTTATGTACCATATATTTGCATGCATTCAAATCAATGGTACTTTAGTGAAAACTAATTTTCATGGTTCTTTTTAATAAAACCCATTTTATTATAAAATCATTAATTTTTAATAAAACCTTTATTAATCATTTTAATGATTTTGTCAAGAACCAATTTTACGCTTGTTGTTGATAATTAGTTTGTTAAGTCATGCATATCTACATATCTACATATCATCTAAACAACAAAATAAACAACCACACAAGCATAACAATAGGTGCATAACCATAGCCAACTATTTTGACAACACTTGTTAGCCGAAACAAGTGTGCCAAAAGGTCCTTCCTAAAGGGTGAAAAATGACACAAGTAATGAGTCGATGAACTCCCACTTGATCCCGCATCCAAATGCTTCAAGTCTCCATCTTGTGTTGTGATTTCTTCACCTTCTTTGAGCTTCCAAAAGTCTTTTATTTTCAGCTCCAAACTCCTTTGGACTTCAAAAATGTGTTTTGGTTATCGGGTTAAAATCCCGTTGAGAACGATGAAGTTCTTTGGACCGAATATTATGGTCCAAACCAAAACCGCATTTTTGTGTGCATCTTCTTTTACAAAATATATCCTAATACATTTTTTCTAGTAAAATAAAATGCACCTAATCTATTTATTTTACATACCAAATGAAATAAATAAATTACATATCTTCTAATGGAAGAACAAAATAATAATAATTATTACAACCCATTGAAATAATAAATCACAACACAATCATTCAACACAAGGTCATGGCTAGGTCATATGCACCAAAATATATATCCAAATATATATATTGATTTCAAGAAGCATAAAAAAAATGATTCCCTTTTATAAACATTTTCGGCTATTTTCAAAAAACCGAAAAGTTAAGTTTTGTCCAAACAAACAAATCATCCATATGAAATAAATTTTTCAAGATTCTCTTATGCATGTAAGAAAATAATCTTGAAAAACAAAGGGTTAACCAAGTTAAAATTTTCGGCCATAGGGTTTTCTTCAAACCCGAAACCCGAAATTTTTAATCTATTGAAGTGTGCACTCATATAAGCGGCTCTAGATGCCATTGATGGGATTTTAACATGTTTATCAAAGCAATTTCATCCATATGAAATAAAAACGCAGCGGAAAATAAGTTTAAAACATGTTGCTTTTATAAGATATAAAACCATTTTTATGCAAAATCCCAAAACCCGAATCCATATATGAGATGTATACTATCAAACACAACCATAGGATGTTTAGAAAACTACCTTCTTGAAGTGCAAGGATTATGAAACGGATGATGCTTCTTGAAATGGTTGTCTTCAAGAGTAGAAGACCTCAAGCTTGTATACCCCAAGCTTCCAACAAACACCACAAGTTTAGCTAGGATTTAACACTTGAAGATCAAAATTTGAACACTTGAAAGAACCCTTTAATGGCCGAAAATTTGAGAGTAAAATTCAGCTCTTCTTCTTCATTTTTGATCATTTGTTTTATTTAAATATTAGAGAGAATATCATCAAGACCAAGACCCAATCAAAACCTCTTACACATGCAAAATTGCATGTCATAGGATTGGACCAACATGGGTCTTGGGAAGACCCCATAGTGGACGACCCTAAGGGGTTTTCTTTTAAAAAAAAAATCCAATTTTTAATAACAAATAAAGTCTTGTTTAATTTTATAACTTTTATAAAATATAACACTATGTTTGCAAGACTTTATATAATCTTTTATAATGTTATTTAACCTATTAAATAACAAAATAAAATATTCTCTCAAAATAAATTATCCACATAATTTATTGGTTTCTCAAGTGTAATTATTTAGAAAACAAATTTCTAAATATTGTAAGTGTTAATATTTATTTGTTTGATCACATCACAAATAAATAATATAAGTGTTTGTCTAGCTTGTTATTGGGTATGACTCGACTTGGATCATAACGTACTAGCCACATCAATTTATTATGTGTCTTGGGCATACAGAGTCCAACAATTTCTACATAAAATTTCAGTGCCATAATGCTGATTATAGCTGAATTATATAAATTTCTGCACTTAAAGTGCGTTTCGGGTGCTTTTTAGTGCGTATTTTTGCTTTCGTATGTCTAGATATTAAACCCTTGTATACACTCTTGGGTTTTAATGTATTCTTGTTGTTGGACCTACACCTAGGCTCCAATTTTATTGTATGACTGCTTTCTGCAGTTCTGTTGACACAATGTGTCTTACCGGTGAGTTTACTTAGTATTTCTGACGCAACGCTCTCGTTTATGCATAAAGCAATATTTTGTAGTATACAACGTGCATGAATTCACTTGTTTAGCATGTGTTCAGACATTGCTGACAATTAAGCACATAATTGCAGTCATTAAGTAATGATTAAAGTGTACGGAAATTACCGGTTTGGTGCCAGTTGTCACATTTCGTCTGTTATCAGCAGAACTCTTTTGTCGATCACGTGCTTCTTTCAGTCGTTCCTTGACTTGAATGATCTTGTCTGTTGTTTCTTGTACTATCTCAGGTCCAGATAGTTGCTTTTCTCCAATTTCTGCCCAACAGACTGACGTTCGGCACTTTCGTCCATAAAGTGCTTCGAATGGTGCAGCATTGATACTTGTGTGATAACTGTTATTATAAGAAAATTCTATCAATGGTAAAGGATCATCCCAATTACCTCTGAAATCAATTACACAAGCTCTAAGCATGTCCTCCATTGTCTGAATTGTCCTTTCGCTTTGTCCGTCCGTTTGAGGATGATAGGCTGTGCTTAGATTTAACTTGGTTCCCATTGCTTTTTGGAAACTTGTCCAAAAATGAGAGGTAAAACGACTATCTCTGTCAGAAACAATTGATAGAGGAATTCCATGTAAAGAAACTACTTCATTTACATATAATTTAGCTAATTGTTCCATACTAAAAGTTTCCTTCATTGGTAGGAAATGAGCTGACTTAGTTAGCCTGTCTACAATCACCCAGATTGTATCATTACCTTTTCTTGTTTTGGGTAATATCTTTTTTCATTCTTATCCACCAAAAATTCTTCCTTAAATCCTGATACATCTTATCACTTCTAGGATGCATCGTATACTTAGACTTATGGGCTTCTTCTAATATACGGTGGCGTAGGTTTCCTAATTTAGGTATCCACATTCTTTTCTTATGAAATCTCCAAATTCCATCGGTTCCTTGTTCTAATTCCTTATTCATTCCTTTCAATTTCTCAGTATCATCCTTGATTACTGATTCTTGTGCCGTTCTAATCTATTCATTTAAATCTACTTGTAGATTTAATTTAAGTGAACGTACTCTTTTTGGCTTTTCATGATACTTTCGACTTAAAGCATCAGCTAATACATTTGCCTTTCCTGCATGATATTGGATATCACAATCATAATCACTAAGCATCTCCATCCAGCGTCTTTGTCTCAAATTCAATTCCTTTTGCCCGAAAACATATCTTAAGCTCTTATGGTCTGTGAAAATGGTAAACTTACTACCGTAAAGGTAATGTCTCCAAATTTTCAGGGCAAAAATTATGGCTCCTAATTCCAGATCATGGGTTGAATAATATTCTTCATGATTCTTAAGTTGTCTAGAGGCATAAGCTGTGACCTTTTGACGTTCCATCAATACACATCCATAACCTAACTTAGAAGCGTCACAATAGACTACAAAGTCTTCAGTTCCTTTTGGTAACGCTAGTATGGGTGCATTAGTTAGTCTTTGCTTAAGAATTCTAAAGGCTTCTTCCTGTTTTAGTCCCCATTCAAACTTAACAGATTTATAGGTTAACTTAGTTAAGGGAATGGATATTCTAGAAAAATCTCGAATAAATCTTCTATAATAACCGGCCAGTCCTAAGAAACTTCTAACCTCAGTTGGTGACTCAGGGGTTTTCCATTTGGTAATTGCCTCGATCTTGGTAGGATCCACATGAATTCCTTCATGATTAACTAGATGTCCAAGAAATTGTACCTGTTCTAACCAAAACTCACACTTCGAAAACTTAGCATAAAGCTTTTCTTTTCTTAATAAACTTAGAAGTGCGTGCAAATGCTTTGCATGTTCTTCTTGGCTCTTAGAATAAATAAGAATATCATCTATAAAGATAATTATGAATTTATCCACATATGGCTTACATATTCGGTTCATCATGTCCGTAAATGCAGCTGGGGCATTGGTTAGACCAAATGGCATGACTGTAAATTCATAATGACTGTACCTTGTTCTGAAAGCAGTTTTAGGAATGTCCTCTTCCTGTACTTTCAATTGATGATATGTTGAGCGTAAATCGATTTTAGAAAATAATCGCGCTCCTTGAAGTTGATCGAATAGATCATCGATTCTCGGTAGTGGGTACCTATTTTTAATCGTAACCTTATTCAATTCTCGGTAATCAATGCACATACGCATCGATCCATCTTTCTTCTTGACAAATACACCGGTGCTCCCCATGGCGATGAGCTAGGTTGTATGAAACCTTTATCTAGCAATTCGTCCAACTGTTTCCTCAGTTCCTGCATCCCCGTTTGTGCTAGACGATAAGGTGCTTTGGCAATGGGTGTTGTTCCTGGTATCAGGTGAATTCTAAATTCAACCTCTCGATCTGGCGGTAATCCAGGTAACTCTTCTGGAAAAACATCAGAAAATTTAGATACTATAGGAATATCTTTTAATTCTTTTCTTTTAGTGTTAATGATTACTGAAATCATATACACCATTCCTCCTTTCTGTGCGTAGCTCGCAGCTTTCATCACAGAGATGAATTTCGTTGATCTTGTTGGCTTATCTCCTTTAATTGTGATCTTTTCGCCAGTTGTCGTACTTACTTGTATAGACTTTTGATCACATAAAATACTAGCATGATTGGTTACCAACCAATCCATTCCCAACACGACATCGAATCCGGCTAGATCCATTGGTAGAAAGTTAGCGGTAAAGTTATGTTTTAGAATTTCTATCCTTGCTTCCTACATGATTTTGCTTATTTTGATAGAATCTTCATTTGCCGTCTCCACCAGGCAGTCTTGGTGAAGTTTAGTTAATGGTTGATTGAGAAGTTTGTAGAAAGAAGTATTGATAAAACTTTGGTTTGCACCAGAGTCAAATAACACTTTAGCATAAACATCATTAACTAAAAACGTACCGGCAATCACATCAGGTATCATCTTGGCTTCTTCGACTGTCAGAACGAATGCTCTGGCATTCTTCATGGGTCCTTCTACTGCCTTTGCTTTGTTGTTTATCGCTAGAGCTAGTTTCGGACAGTTCGGTTTGATGTGGCCAACTTCTCCACAATTGTAGCATATTCTGGCACTGGCTTTCTTCCTACAATCTTCTTTCTTATGTACTGGTATCTTGCAAAAGTTGCAGGTCACAACACACTTTCCTGAGTGCTTCTTTTTACAAAACTTGCAGTAGGGTGAAGAGTAAGAACCTGTTCCTTTCCCGCGATTGGAATTACCATAACGTAGTTCCTGGGTAATCTTTTGAGCTAGGTTCTTTTTCTGAATTTCCTCTTGTGTACATACTAATTCATCTGTTAGAGTGTTGGCAAGTTCCACTGCTTCTTCTATGGTTTGGGGTCTGGCTGCCTTGACTACATGTCTGATCTCACTGATTAATCCCCAGATATAATGGGAGATTAATACTAGTTCTAATGAAGGTAAGGTTGATACTATCCTTGCATATTCAAAAGAATATGGTAGTGTATTCCCTGCAATCTACCCCAATCATTCTATGATTTAAGAATTTATTTGCAATCTGTTCCTTTTCATGAGGAGGACATAATTTCCTTTCAACTATTTCTTTAAAGTTGTTCCATTCCATACTATAAACCCTGTCACTTCCTCTGGACTGAAGAATAGTATTCCACCATTCTAATGCTGCATTCTTAAAGAGATTAGAGGTATACATGATTTTATCTTCCTCTGCACACTTGCTTATTTTTAAGACTGCTTCTGTCTTTTCTATCCAGCGTAAAGCTGAAATGGCTCCTTCATTGCCCGAGAATTCTATCGGTTTGCATGATAAGAATTCTTTATTCTTACCATATGAGATGGTCCTTCTTCTTTTTGGAAATGGAGCTTGGATAAGTGGTCCATGATTTCCATTCACGTTGTGAGTTGGTTCAGTGGGTGCACGTTTACTTCCTATTATGGAATTATTATTTTCTGCCTTTTAATAGTGTTGATAATATATGGCATGGCATCTATGATTCCTTGAGCTACTATGTGTTCGATAGCACTTTTATCTACTTGGTTCCCGTTATTATTGTTATTCTGCATTTCCTGATTTACTTCGTTTGACATCTGAATTGTAAACATTTAACAGGGATTAATATCACAGAATAAATTAAACAAACGATTACGCAAACACGTTGAACCAAAATCGTCGATCATTGCGACTTTTACTCTTTTCATATATATATATGCATCTATTATAAACTATAACTGGAATTTAAACGTTAGTAGTTATGCATCGATATACATATATATAGGTGATATATATGTATTAATTATATGTATATATTTTTCTCTAAGTAACAGAAATTATATATATATATAGTATACTAGGCGTTGACTTTTCTAGTACTGCATCTCCCTCTCGTCGTACTTCCAGACGAGTTTTTCCCCGGTTTGTCGGATCCTGTTTCCTTCCTCAACCAACTCTTCACCATACTTGCGAAGTTCTTCCACGTTCTCCTGACTCATTGGTGGCATTGGGGATGGTATGGGTTCCGGGTAAGCTGGTACTGGTTCTCCGTAGGGATATAGGTTATTCATTGCTTCCTGAAATGCCCAGTCGTTGGCCCACCACTGTTCTAAAGGATTTGGGGCTGGTAACCTAGGTAGTTCATTTGGATCAAAGGCAGGGATTGGAAGTGGGTTTTCCTAGTTTTGTTCTAGGTTCATAGGTTGATTAGGAATAATGGTAGAAGTTGTGGTTTTGGTTCGGCTACTTGATTGAGATCAAGTTCTGCTTCTGCATTTCTAAACATATAGCTAGTTGCCTATCCAATTCTTTTTCCCATATAGGTCTAGCTTCTGGATTTTGGGTATTCCTATTGGCTCTATTCGCTATTGCTTGTTGTTGGGCTTTTCTCATTCTTTTTCTCCTTTCTACTTTGGCTCTACTAAACCACCCTCGTTTCTTAGGAGGAAAAGGTTCTTTGGATTGGGCTTTAAAAACAAAGTTTCCCTCGGAATCGGCTGCGTATCCTGAGGTTTGCTAGGATGTTCCTTCATCCATTGGAGAATGAGGTTGGTGACGATAGGCGTCAGAAGTACCCTGATCACTCATACTGTAAACTAAGAAAATTGTCAAAATAACATAAATTAATAATATACATATTTATACAGAATAGCACAGAAGTTATAGATATTTCCTAACACAAGTTATTTAAAATTTATGTATTTAAAAGAACACCTAATTGGCTTAAACCAGTGGCTCCGATACCACCTTCCGTCGCAGCCCCCGACCCCACCCCGGAAGCGGGAGCCGCGAACACGAGCTGGTGGTATCGGTGTTTATTAATTTGGCATCGGAAATGAGACATCAGGATCGTAGTTAGGAAATAAATTTCAGAGTTTCAAAAACCAAACTTTTATATATAAAAATTGGGATAAAACCCATATTTCATTTATAACATGTTTATATGGATAAACCCTACTTGTTAAAAACATAAACTTTTTATGTAGGTAACTTTATAGCCACTTTCTTTAAGCCTTCAGTGCACCATGGCTGACTTCTTATAGCTTCACATTAAGTTACCTGAAACGCGTTTTAAAAATATTTTATCAGAAAGAAATACCGGCGAGTACATTCCATTTTATAAATAAACATATTAGTTATAACTTCACAGTATTAAGAGCGATTACAATGTTTATATCTAACCAAAAACTCCAAGTACTTGTCACTCGACGGATCTGTGACTATGGTCATATCACACATTGGATACTCGTGCCCAATTGTGAAGATTATCAAGTAATGTATACAAAACCCCATAATACTGGCAGTATTTTGTAGAATACAAAGACTTAATCATTGTAAGCATAACTAAATATATTTAGGGTTTTGTAAAATAATTTGATAGAAAAAGAGAATGACTCACAAACTGTGAGAAAAGAGAATGGACTCACATTGTAAACTTAGGGTTTTTCTACGGGCTTACTGATGATATTTCATGATTATTTTCTTGAGTTTCTATTAAAAATATACAATGTATGCGTGTTAGTAAAATAATCCAAATCACATTAGCCATACATCACGAGACAGAACCCCAACGGCTTAGTCAGGCAGAGCCTTGACATGCGTTGCTGGGTCCTAGATCAATCAGGTAGTGTAACGAATTAGTGATCGGGGATTAAAATACTTACAACGGGGCAGAGCTTCATGTTTTAGAGGGTATTTTAACTGAAATTTCCGTGATATATGTGTTGAGAGAGAAAGAGATGTGAGCGGGTGTGAAGAGGGGCTGATCAGCTCTATTTATAGCTGATCAGTGACCCTGTCACGCCCCGCGACACATCCAAACCCTGCCCATCGCGGGCCGCCACCCCCTATAGCTAGGGTTACGCTTGGCAATTCATCGAGTAGACTTGACACGATATGTGACACATGTCACCATGAAGTATCCGGCAAGTAATGGCCATCGGGCCCCGCGACGCATATGGGTCTCACCCGTCGTGGGCCGCCACAAGCAATAAAACTTGTTTTATTTAATTTTTAATAAAAATAACGTTATACGAGCTAGGTTTTTTGTTTACGGAGCGGTTTAGGGTGTTTTCGAGGGTTGTTATAAGCAGGGATACAGTTAAAGTTTTAATAGTAGTTTATTTATAAGGGATTCAGGTCATTCTTACTTTCCCCGGTTTGATGCTATCTGCCTCAAGGGAAGTCCTAATAAGCTTGAATCAAGTCCTTGCAGGATCTATTGTCGCAAACCCCGACCCCTATCTCCTGGGAACGGGCGGTCGCGAGCCAGTATCAGTGGTATCGGTGTTTATCATTTTGGCAGCGGAATTTACATCAGGACCGTAGTTAGGAAATATTTTATCAGAGTAAAATGCCACATTTTTTATAATAATAAACACATGGGTAAAACCCAAGTTTATATTACAACATTGTTTATAGGGATAAACCCTATTTTATTTAAATAAAACATCTTCTTTATTTAGTTAACTTTTATAGCCACATTTTCCGAGCCATTAGTGCTCTCCAGCTGGCTTCTATTTGGCTTTCACATTTTGTTACTTAAAACGCGTTTTAAAAATATTTGTCAGTGGGAAATAGTGGTGAGTGAATCCTAGTTTAATCAAGACAGGTTTTATCATTTTACAGTATTGAGGGCGATCTCGCAATTATATTTGTTTCCAATTCTTACTTTAATTACCACCCACGGCACTATCAATCCTGACTTGTGGTCATGTTACTACTCACAGTGTAGTAACCAATTTTGTATACAAAACCCCAACATACCGATGATAATTGTAGAATTACAAATACTCAATCACTGTTAATCATAATGTAAAACAATTGAGGGTTTGTAAAAACAGTTTACAAAAATGTTTCACAAAAAGGAGATTACTCACATTGCTAATTTAGGTATTTTCCTTGTGACTTCCTGGTTATAATCTATTAATTAAACAATGCACACGTGTTAGTATAATAACCCAATTTACATTAGTTATACCCTCCCCGAGACAGAACTCCAACGACTACGTCGGGCAGAGCCTCGACAGCCGTTACGGAGCACTAGATCAATCGGGCAGCGTATCTAATACGTAACCGGGGTTTAAAATACTTACAACGAGGCAGAGCTTCGCTATTTTAGTGGGTATAATGCCCGATTATAATTGCTACATTTTAGAATTTTGAGAGAGAAAGAGAATTGTGAGCTAGTTGGGACTGAAGGCCAATGCCTTCTATTTATAGTGTCTGATCGACACCTTCTCACGGCCCGCGAAGGAAACACAAGGGGTCATCGTGCCCCGCGAGCTAGGGGATGTAGGGCCTAGCCTTGCTGAGTTGGTGACTAGCTTCGACACCGAGTGGGACACGTGGCGGCCTAGGGCTGCGCCTGATGTCCACCTGGTCGCGGCCCGCGACTGATGTAGCCGGGGCTTCGCGCCCGGCGAGCGAGTACTGAATTTCATTTTTATTTAATTTTTATAAAATTAAAGGTATTTAGGGCCATTTTACGTATACGGGGTGTATTTTAGGATATATAGGGGTGTTATAAATAATTTAGGAGGGTTGTTATATCCTCCCCACCTTGTATTCTGGTCCTCTCTTGGAATCCCATTTTACTTTAACTAGAACTAATCTCTTATGTTTGAGATTCTTGACTTTCCAGTCTTCAATTTGTAGAGGCTTTTCTACAAACTTAAGTTTCCCATTTACCTCTATGTCCTTAAGAGGTACCACTAATGATTCATCGGTTAAGCACTTTTTGAGATTACATACATGAAATACATCATGTATTCCTGCCATTTCCTCTGGTAGTTGTAGCCGATAAGCTACAGGTCCTATTTTTCTAATAATCTCAAAAGGTCCAATATACCTGGGGCTCAGCTTTCCTCTTTTGATGAATCTTACCACTCATTTCCAAGGAGAAACTTTTAATAATACCTTGTCTCCTACTTGAAATTCTAATGGCTTTCGCCTGTTATCAGCATAACTCTTTTGGCGATCGCATGTTGCTTTTAGTCGTTCTTTGACTTGAATGAGCTTGTCTGTTGTTTCTTGTACTATCTCTGGTCCAGGCAATTGCTTTTCTCCAATTTCTACCCAACAGACTGGAGTTCGGCACTTTCTTCCATAAAGTGCTTCGAAGGTGCAACATTGATACTGGTATGATAGCTGTTATTTTAAGAAAATTCTATTAATGGTAGATGATCGTCCCAATTTGCTCTAAAATCAATTACACAAGCTCTAAGCATATCTTCCATTGTCAGAATTGTCCTTTCGCTTTGTCCATCCGTTTACGGATGATAAGCGGTGCTTAGATTTAACTTGGTTCCCGTTGCTTTTTGGAAACTAGTCCAAAAATGAGAAGTAAAACGGCTATCTCTATCAGAAACAATAGATAAAGGAATACCATGTAATGAAACTATTTCATTTACATACAACTTGGCTAACTGTTCCATACTGAAAGTTTCCTTCATCAGTAAGAAATGAGCAGACTTGGTTAACCTATCTACAATCACCCAGATTGTATCATTACCTTTTGTTGTCTTGGGTAATTTGGTAACAAAGTCCATTGTTATTGTCGCAACCCCCTCCGCCTTATCAGTCCCGGGAACGGGCGGCCGCGAACACCAGTGTCGGTGGTATCATTTGTTTATCATTTTGGCAGCAGAAATTTCATCAGGACCGTAGTTAGGAAATGTTTATCAGAGTAAAACCACCATATTTTATATTAATAACCACATGGGTAAAACCCAAGTTTCTTATTACAACATGTTTATAGGGATAAACCCTATTTTATTGAATTTAAAACATCGTCTTTTAGGTTACTTTTATAGCCACATTTTTCCAAGCCGTCAGTGCTCTCCAGCTGGCTTTCTTCTAATTTGGCTTTTACATTTTGTTACCTGAAACGCGTTTTAAAAACATTTGTTAGTGGGAAATACTGGTGAGTGAATCCCAGTTTAATCAAGAAGAATTTTATCAATTAACACAGTATTGAGAGCTATCACATTGTTTATTTCTACACAATTACTCATTCAGTATTGTCAATCATGACTGGTGGGTCATATTACCCATTGGCTAACTCGTTGTCCAATGGTAACTTGTTCCACATTTTGTATACAAAACCCCAACATACCGGCAGTAATTGAAGAACTACAAAGACTCAATCACTGCTTAATCACATTGTAAAACATTTAAGGTTGTGTAAAAACAGTTACAAATAGGTTTATAAAAAGAGGATAAACTCACATTGCTGTCTTAGATTTCTTCTAAGGTTTCCTGGTGATTTATCTATAATTTACACAAACGTACATATGTTAGTATAATAACCCTTTATTTATATTAACGATACACTCCCCGAGACGGCATTCCAACGACTACGTCGGGCAGAACCACGACAGCCGTTACGGAACCCTGGATCAATCAGGCAGCGTATCTAATACGTAACCGGGGTTATAATACTTACAACGGAGCAGAAATTCGTTAATTAGGGGGTATTATACCCGGAAATTATGCCTACTATTTGAAAATTGAGAGAAAGAAAAGATCGTGAGCGAGTTTCGACTAAAGGCCCGAGCTCCAAATTTATAGTACTGTAATTCGAGTTTCTCGCGGCCCGCGTAAGGTGAGAAGGGGGTCTACGCGGCCCGCGTAATAGGGTAAGTAGGCCCTAGGGTTGGCCAATCAGCGCACTAGCTCCGCCACGATGATGACACGTGGCAGCATCGGGGTTTGCCTGATCTTGGAGCTGTCGCGCCCCGTGTAAGATCTTTAAGAGATCTACGCGGCCCGCGAGCGACCTAAAGATTTTGTTTTTTAATTATTTTTAATGACATTTCATATTGTGGGCTCGGTTTTCACATACAGGGTGTATTTTAAGACATATAGGGGTATTTAAAAATATATTAGGGTGTCAGAAAAATTCAGGAGGGTTGTTATATCCTCCCCACCTTGTTTTAGAGCTCGCCCTCGAGATCTACTGGAACAAGTGTGGATATTTCCTTTGCATTTCTGATTCAAGCTCCCATGTGTATTCTGGTCCTCTTTTGGAGTCCCACTTCACTTTGACCATAACTAATCTCTTGTGCTTGAGGTTTTTGACTTTCCTGTCTTCAATTTGTAGAGGCCTCTCTACAAATTTTAACTGCTCATTTACCTCTATATCCTTAAGAGGTACTATCAGTGATTCATCAGCTAAACACTTCTTGAGATTAGATACATGAAATACATCATGTATTTCTGCCATTTCCTCGGGCAGTTGTAGCTGATAGGCTACATGTCCTATTCTTCTAATAATCTTAAAAGGTCCAACATACCTGGGGCTTAGCTTTCCCCTTTTGATGAATTTACCACTCCTTTCCAAGGAGAGACTTTTAATAACACTTTATCTCCTACTTGAACTTCCAAAGGCTTTCGTCTGTTATCAGCATAACTCTTTTGTCGATCACGTGCTGCTTTCAGTCGTTCCTTGACTTGATTGATTTTGTCTGTTGTTTCTTGTACTATTTCAGGTCCAGATAGTTGCTTTTCTCCAACTTCTGCCCAACAGACTGGAGTTCGGCACTTTCGTCCATAAGGTGCTTCGAATGGTGCAGCATTGATACTTGCGTGATAACTATTATTATAAGAAAATTCTATCAATGGTAAGTGATCGTCCCAATTACCTCCGAAATCAATTACACAAGCTCTAAGCATGTCTTCCATTGTCTTAATTGTCCTTTCGCTTTGTCCGTCTATTTGAGGATGGTAAGCGGTGCTTAGATTTAACTTAGTTCCCATTGCTTTTTGGAAACCTATCCAAAAATGAGAGGTAAAACGACTATCTCTGTCAGAAACAATTGATAGAGGAATTCCATGTAAAGAAACTACTTCATTTACATACAATTTAGCTAACTGTTCCATACTGAAAGTTTCCTTTATCGGTAGGAAATGAGCTGACTGGGTTAGCCTGTCTACAATCACCCAGATTGTATCATTACCTTTCCTGGTTTTGGGAAATTTAGTAACAAAATCCATTGTTATTAATTCCTATTTCCAAACAGGCATTTCTAATTGTTGCAACAAACCTGAAGGTTTCTGATGTTCAGCTTTGACTTGTGAACATGTTAAACACTTTGCAACATATGCTGCTATATCCTTTTTCATTCCTATCCACCAAATTTTTTTTCTTAAATCCTGATACATCTTATCACTTCCAGGATGCATCGTATACTTAGACTTATGGGCTTCTTCTAATATACGGTAACGTAGGCTTCCTAATTTAGGTATCCACATCCTTTTCTTATGGAATCTCCAAATTCCATCTGTTCCTTGTTCTAATTCCTTAATCATTCCTTTCAATTTCTCAGTATCATCCTTGATTACTGATTCTTGTGCCTTTTTAATCTGTTCATTTAAATCTACTTGTAGATTTAATTTAAGTGAACGTACTCTTTTTGGCTGTTCATGATACTTTTGGCTTAAAGCATCAGCAACTACATTTGCCTTTCCTGCATGATACTGGATATCACAATCATAATCACTAAGCATCTCCATCCAGCGTCTTTGTCTCATATTCAATTCCTTTTTCCCGAAGACATACCTTAAACTCTTATGATCTGTGAAAATGGTAAACTTACTACCATATAGGTAATGTCTCCAAATCTTAAGAGCGAAAATTATAGCTCCTAACTCTAAATCATGGGTTGAATAATTTTCTTCATGATTCTTAAGTTGTCTGGATGCATATGCTATAACCTTTTGATGTTGCATTAACACACATCCATAACCTAATTTAGAAGCGTCACAATAGATTATAAAATCTTCAGTTCCTTTTGGTAATGCTAGTATGGGTGCATGGGTTAATCTTTGTTTAAGGATTCTAAAGGCTTCTTCTTGTTTTGGTCCCCATTCAAACTTAACGGATTTACAGGTTTACTTAGTTAAGGGAATGGCTATTCTAGAAAAATCTCGAATAAATCATCTATAATAACCGGCCAATCCTAAGAAACTTCTAACCTCGGTTGGTGACTCAGGGGTTTTCCACCTGGTTATCGCCTCGATCTTGGTGGGATCTACATGAATTCCTTCATAATCAACTAGGTGTCTAAGAAATTGTACCTGTTCTAACCAAAACTCACACTTCGAAAATTTAGCATAAAGCTTTTCTTTTCTTAATAAACTTAGAAGTGTGTGCAAATGCTTTGCATGTTTCTCTTTACTCTTAGAGTAAATGAGAATATCATCTATAAAGACAATTATGAATTTATCCAAATATGGTTTACATATTCGGTTCATCATGTCCATCAATGCAGCTGGGGCATTGGTTAAACCAAATGGCATGACAGTAAATTCATAATGGCCATACCTCATTCTGAAAGCGGTCTTAGGAATGTTCTCTTCCTGTACCTTTAATTGATGATATCCTGATCTTAAATTGATTTTAGAGAAAAATCGTGCTCCCTGCAATTGATCAAACAGATCATCCTTCTTGGTAATGGATACCGATTCTTAATCGTGACTTTGTTCAATTCACGGTAGTCAATGCACATACGCATTGATCCGTCCTTCTTTTTAACGAATAAGATTGGCGCTCCCCATGGGGATGAACTTGGTTGTATGAATCCTTTCTCTAGCAATTCCTCTAACTGTTTCTTCAGTTCCTGCATTTCTACGGGTGCCAAACGGTAAGGTGCTTTGGAAATTGGTGCTGTCCCTGCTATCAAATGGATTCTGAATTCAACTTCCCTATCTGGAGGTTGCCCTGGTAGCTCTTCTGGAAATACATCTGAAAATTGGGATACTACTGGAATATCCTTAAATTCTTTTCCTTTAGTGTTAGTGATTATGGAAATCAAATACACTATTGATCCTTTTCTTATGTAACTTGCTGTTTTCATCACAGAGATGAACTTTGTGGATTTAAGGGTTTTATTTCCTTTAATTGTGATCTTTTCACCCCTTGGTGAATTTACTTGGATTGACTTTTGATCACACACAATACTGGCTTTATTGGCTATTAACCAATCCATTCCTAATACAATATCAAATCCTGCCAGATTCATTGGGTAGAGGTTTGCAATAAATTTCTGATTTAAAATTTATATTCTTGCTCCCTGCAAGATTTCAGACATCTTAATGGTTTCCCCATTTGCTGTCTCTACTAGACGTTCTTGTGGAAGTTTAATTAATGGTTGATTGAGTAATTTGCAAAATGAAGTATTAATAAAACTTTGGTTTGCACCAGAGTCAAATAATACTTTAGCAAAAACATCATTAACTAAAAACATTCCGATGATCACATCCGGGATCATCTTTGCTTCTTCTGCAGTAAGAACAAATGCTCTAGCATTTTTGGTGTTCTTGTTGTTCGTAGCTAGAGCTAGCTTTGGACAGTTAGGCTTGATGTGACCTTGATCTCCGCAGTTGTAGCATATCCTGTTGCTAACCTTTTTCCTGCAATCTTCCTCCTTGTGTCCTGATATTTTGCAAAAGTTAAAGTATATGGAGCATCTTCCTGAATGCTTCCTTTTGCAATACTTACAGTAGGGTGCAGAGGTAGAGCCTATATTTTTCCCACGATTAGAATTTCCAGAACAAAATTCTTGTGTAAGCTTCTGGGTTAGGTTCCTCCTTTGATCCTCTTCTCGTGTACTGACTAACTCATCTGTCAAGATATTTGCTAGTTCTACAGCTTCTTCTATGGTTTGGGGTCTAGCTTCCTTGACTACATGTCTTATCTCTCCAATTAATCCCCAGATGTAACGGGAGATTAATATTGGTTCAGGCGAAGCAAGGGTTGGCACTATTTGGGCATATTCAAAGAATAACTTAGTGTACCCCTTACTATCCACACCAGTCATTCTAAGGTTTAAGAACTTGTTTGCTATCTGTTCTTTTTCATTAGGAAGGCAGAATTTCCTTTCTACCATGTTTTTAAACTCCTCCCATTCCATATTGTAAGTTCTATCACTTCCTCTAGACTGAAGAATAGTATTCCACCATTCTAAGGCTGAATTCTTAAATAGATTGGAAGCAAACATTATCTTATCCTCTTCCGCACATTTACTTATTCTTAAGACTGCCTAAGTCTTTTCTATCCAGCATAGAGATGCAACGGCCCCTTCATTGCCCGAGAATTCCATTGGTTTACAAGACAAGAATTCTTTATAAGAACAACCATAAGGCATGGTTCTTCTTCTTTTGGGAATGGGTAGTTGAAGTACGGGTCCATTGTTTACGCTGTTTGCAGGTTCAGAGGGTCGCTTGCTATCATGTTTACTTTTATTTTCTTCTTCCCTAATCGTTTGAATAATATATGGCATTGCATTTATTATTCCTTGTGCCACTACGTGTTGGATGGCACTGTTGTCCATTTGGTTTCCATTATTGGTGTTGTTTGGGTTTCCGTTATCCAGGTTATTATTACTCTGGTTATCGTTATTCAGATTTTCTTGATTCACTTCGTCGGCCATCTGAATTTTAAACATTTACCACATATTAATATCACAAGATAATATCTTAATACGATCAATCACATGACACGCATTTTGATCAAAAAAGTCGAGCATTGCGACTTTACTCTTTCTTATCTATTATACATCTACTACAAACTAATACTGAAATTTGAAAATTACAATACTACTATGCATCACTAACCACAAAGTGGTCTATACTACAACATATATTAGATATATATATATATAGGGTGGGGTTCTATAGTGAACGCTGGTGTATTTGCGAACTTAGTGAACAAATCCTGGCCATTGATCTACATATGTGTATGGCCAGGATCTCATCATCAAATCGTAAAATACACTAGTGTATTTCAACACCAAATCCTGACCATTGATCTACACACGTGTATGGCCAGGATTAGTTCACTCAGTTCGCAAGCTACACTAGTGTTCACTCTTGAACCTGATCCTATATATATATATATATATATTTCATACAAACATATTATATATTATTATATTATTATTACCAACTCCACCATCAGCTTCACTGGTCTGGATTCATCCAATAATCATGATGCGAGTTACTAATACGCTGAAACGGTGTCACTATACGTTCAAACCCTAGAATACAATGCATTAAAATAGCCTATCCCAAAGAATAACAGGAGGTAACATGTTTAACTTAACAATACTCCGAGACTAGTGGGCGGTGCATTACTCCTATAGCGCTATAATTGTTAAGGTGGGCTTGTATGGAGTTAATGAGCATATAGACACTAATAGTTTACATAGCATATGAGATTAACAAGCATCAAATCGTTCATAGACTTGCTCCCAATAGACTAGCGGGAGGTGAACGTGTTTACATGTGGATAGAATATGATTCAAATAGTTTCAAGTGTTTAGTGTTTTTACATAGAATATATGTTGCACCCAAAAGTGTTTAAAAAGTAAAATGGGTTCGAGTATACTCACAAAATTGCTAAGCCTTCTGATTATCCAAGTGTTGACGAGTGTATGAGATTAGGAGGATGGAACACCGAGGTCACCCTATATGGGCAAATGATGGTGCATGAGTAAACGAAATTATGACGGAGGATTTGAAGTGGAATTTAAAGTATATCTCGTTGATATATATGTATATGTATATATATATATATATACATATATATATATATATATTCTACATAGTTTATGTAAAAGTTCTAAATTAAATTCATCAAGAGCATTATAGAAGTGTTGTCAAAAAATAAATATACATTTATATTTATTGTTATAAAAATTATTTGAACTTCGATAAGTGTCGATTTTAGAACATAAATGGGTATCGTGTTATAGATTTTAACGAAAAACGGGCAGAGTTTCCTCTGTTTTTGGACGATCCCGACAACTAAGGTTGTCGTTATAATCTTTTCAAAATTCAATAATATGACAATAACAATATACGAATATCTTTTGAAAAGTTGACGAATACTAATCAATATATAAACGATGAGTCGACGGCTCAAGCTCGGTTCTACGCTAAATAAAATATATGTAAAACAATATAAACGAACTCGTGCCTTACATGTATTACCGAGTCTCGCGTTGACCATGTTTGATTGAGTTGACCAACAGTTGGCTGGAAACCGAAACTTTGACCTGAGAATCCAAACACAAATTTGAACCGAAGCCTAAAATCTAAGTCTGGCTGAAACACATCTGAATCTATCCTGAACATACGTGTGGTTGACCGGACCCGAGACTTTTGAACAGAACCCAAACCAACAACAAGAATCTAAATCCGCAACTTGAAGTGACCCGAAATAAAACCTGAATCTTGGTGTCACACCCCAACCGATGGCGGAAACATCGGGGCATGACACTTAGCGAAATAGATTGTCCAAGAGAATCCATAACAACTATCATTACCAAATATTTAACGTTTACGTCCCATACCATAAACATATAAAGTAAAATAGTCAATACAGATATTGTTCTCAAAGACAAATAAATTGTTCCGACAACTCTGATTTTTATTTAGTTTGTTTCTAGAATCCCCTAGCTTGATTCCACAAAAGATCAGCAAACACAAAATCCTATAAACCTGTCACATACGTTAAAATAAAGTCAATACACATAGTGTAAAGGTGAGCATACAAGTTTAATAGCATATAGTATAGCGAAAGCATTTACGCATAACCAACATGTAACACATAGAAATGTGAAGCAAGTAAGCTATCGATAATGACATATGCACAGACGTGACTGCGAGTTGTAGAATGCGCAACACATATCACCACTGTGATACGTGAAGTAAAACCCTTAACAACCCCTGTCCATGACAGATGCTGAGTCCAAACTATAGTACTATTGTTGCTAAGGTATCAGGCAACAATCACTGTGTACACATAACATACAAGCATTCATTGAATAACACGTATAACATGCGAGAGCGGTTAGCGTATAAAAGTGTTTGTGTCATGTGTTGATGTGATTTGATATAGGTAACGTATGTAACACCCAAAAGTGCGTTAAGCAAAAAGGGATCGAGTATACTCACAGAGCGTGTTTAGTAAATAAACACTTCATTGGATTGAAGGGGGCGCTTGGAGGTTAGCCTGATCAGAGAACTATAGTGTAGCGTTGAACAGTGCGTTAAATAGTGCGTCGAAGAGACGAGTGAGCGGATAGTGGTCCGATCGGATGACCGTCTGGACGGATGACCATTCGGTCCGATGGTCGTTCGACGGAGTGAGTGTGTTTGTGAAATGTTTGAACTTTGTAGTTTTCATTGTAGCATTTTGAAAAGTGTGAAATGTCTCTGTATGTCAAGTCGTCTGGTCGGATGGTCATCCGGATGAATGGCCATTCGATCGGATGATGACTCGAGTGGAAGCTGATATTCTTTGAAGTTTTGAAAATTGTTTAAGTGTTGAAGTTCACCAATTACCTGGCCGAATAGCCGTTTGATCGGATGGCTATATGGGTGAGCAACTGTTTGGGTTGAAAAATTTCTAAAATCAGTTAAGTTGAAAAGTTTTGTGGTTAAACCGAGACGGCATGACGTCATGTCAAACAACGGAAACCATACCATGTCCAACTCAGCCGATCAGATGGGAATCACCCCGTTCGATCAGACTCAACTGTTCAAGGTGAAGCTTCATGTTCAACCCGTCCTCGGACCAGTTCTCTACTGGAGAATGTGCAGGGAGCCCAAAACGAGTCCAGATTCTAACGGTTTTGAGTGAAAAGTGAGGGACGTTGAAGAAAAGTTTGAATCAGTTGGAAAGTGTTTAGATTTAGTTGAAATCAGTGTAAAAGTTTGTAGAAATCTGTTAGATGCGAACCGTTCTTGCTGGGATGAGGCCACACTTTAGTGTTCATGAGAACCCATGGTGACGTCACCCTAGATCAGCCCCAAATCAGATGATTTCACGGTAAAAATGTAAGATTTGATGGTGAAAATGATGATAAAGTGTGTAATGAAGATAGAAGTACAAGATTTAGAGTGAAAACTTACAAGAATCTCGAGAAATCAAGAGAAAAGGGCTTGAGAGTGCGCGGGTCGGACGGTGTTGTCACATCAATGAACAGTTAATGTGACAGGAGGGGTATTTATAGGAAAGAGGGTGAAAGGCGGTGGAACTGAAGTGTGGGTCGGATAGTCGTTCGATCGGACGGCCATCCGATCGGATGGTCATCCGGTCGGATGTCCATTCGACCGGTTAGTCGTTCGATCAGATGACTGGTGCGGGTCAGTTTTCTGACTTTTGTTTCATGCGTTAAGCGCTGCGTTGCGTTTGAGCGAGTTGTGAGTAAGTGATGCGATAGTATTACACATTAGTTACACAAATAACATAACTCTGAAAAATACATAAAAGTAACCAAAACATTTGCGATTACGTTTGCGAATAGCATCCAAAACATATATTAAACACGCACAAGTAAGGCATGTAGTAACACACAATAATAGTCATAAACCTAACATAACCATTCTGCGTTTTGCATTATGATAGCGATGTGATAGCGTTTAGTAATAGTAGCATTTAGTTGCGTTTATCGCATTGTTACTTCACATATTAATAGTTAAATTGTAGCTTAAAATAGCGTTAATTAACACATATCGATTATCGAGTCTTCACGTACAAGCAATAATTAAGCAAGGAATGACAGATCTGAATAACAACCTGACATTGACTTTGATTTTGACTTTGACTTGTACTTTGACTTTGACTTTGAAAAGTCGGGTTGTTACAGCCTCCCCTACTTTAGGGAATTTCGTCCCGAAATTAAGGCGCATGCGTAACGAAGAGTTGTGGATATTTAGCCTTCATATCACTCTCGAGTTCCCAGGCGAACTCGGAGCCGCGTTTGCCTTTCCAGCGAACCTTCACTATAGGAATGCGTGAGTGTCGGAGTTTCTTGGTCTCTCGGTCCATGATCTCAACTGGCTTTTCCACGACGTGTAGTGTTTTGTCCACTTGTAGATCCTCAAGAGGTACATGTAAATTTTGGTCGGCTAGACACTTTTTGAGGTTTGAAACATGGAAAGTCGGATGTACGTTGTTGAGTTCCTCCGGTAATTCGAGTCGGTAGGCCACTTTGCCAATTCTCTCCAGAATCTTAAAGGGTCCAAGTATCAAGGCGCTAGCTTTCCATTCTTGCCGAATCGTACCACCCCCTTCCAAGGTGCAACCTTTAGGAGTACGTGATCACCAACGTCAAATTCAAGGGGCTTGCGGCGTTTATCGGCATAACCCTTTTGACGACTCCGAGCTTCAGGAGATTGTCTCGTATTTGGAGGATCTTGTCAGTTATTTCTTACAATAACTCAGGGCCGGTAATTTGCGCATCTCCGATCTCGTGCCATACAATAGGCGATCGACATTTTCTCCCATACAACGCCTTAAATGGTGCCATTTGAATGCTAGAGTGATAACTGTTGTTGTACGAGAATTCGACTAAAGGTAAATGCGAATCCCAATTACCACTAAAATCTATAACGCACGAACGAAGCATGTCTTCAAGGGTGTGAATCGTGCGTTCAGTCTGACCATCGGTCTGGGGATGGAAAGCGGTACTGAGATTGAGAGTAGTGCTGAGAGCAGATTGAAAAGTTTCCCAGAGGCGCGAAGTGAATCGACCATCGCGGTCAGAGATGATGTCACTAGGTGTCCCATGCCGACGTATAACTTCGTCGGTATAGATTCGTGCTAATCGTTCAACCTTGTAGTCTTTCCGTATCGGCAGAAAGTGGGCGGATTTAGTAAGACGATCAACGATAACCCAAATGCTATCGTGACCTGATGGCGTGCGAGGAAGTTTCGTAATGAAATCCATACCTATACTCTCCCATTTCCACATAGGGATCTCGGGTTGTACAAGTAAGCCAGAGGGTCGTTGATGTTCAGCCTTGACCTTGGAATAACTCAGGCATTTCGAGACATAGAGAGCGATATCATTCTTCATTCCAGGCGACCAATACCCGGCACGCAGGTCCTGTTACATCTTGTCGGCACCGGGATGAATGAAATATCGAGACTTGTGGGCTTCGTCTAGCAGAATCTCTCGGAGATTATTGCGATTGGGAATCCAAATTCGGTTAAGATAGTGAAAAATACCATTCGGTTTATTCACTAATTGGTTTTCGTTTCCGAGAATTCTTTATTCCTTCAAAGTGCATTCGGCAAAAACAGGCATGTTGAGCGTCGCGAATAAGAGTTTCGAGGTTGTGTTGGGCTTGAACATTACGAACGCTATGTAAATAGCTTCTTCGGCTAAGCGCATCGGCAACGACATTTGCTTTGCCTGGGTGGTAATGAATCTCATAGTCGTAGTCGTTGGGAAGTTCAATCAATCTGCGTTGGCGCATATTAAGTTCTTTCTGGTTTAGGATGTGTTGTAGGCTCGTATGGTCGGTGAAGACCATGCACTTGGTCCTATAAAGGTAGTGTCACCAAATCTTTAACGCAAAAAGAATTGTACCTAGTTCGAGATCGTGGGTTGTGTAGTTCTTCTCGTGGATCTTGAGCTGACGAGAAGCGTACGCGATAACCTTGTCCCGTTGCATAAGAACACAACCAAGACCGAGGTTAGAGGCATCGTAATAGACTACAAAGTCGTCGTTTCCGTCGAGTAGCGTGAGTACGGGAGCATTGCAAAGCATACGCTTGAGTGTTTGAAAGGCTTCCTCTTATTCGGTTCCCTAAACAAAAGTCTTATCCTTATGCGTATGAGAGGTAAGAGGAACGGCGATTTTAGCGAAATCAGCGATAAATCGACGGTAGTAACCCGCCAGTCCGAGAAAAGAACGAACTTCGGATGGCGTTTTTGGTGTAATCCAACTCTTAACCACTTCAATCTTCGCGGGATCAACGTGAATACCTTGACTATTGACAATGTGATCGAGAAATTGCACTTCCTCAAGCCAAAATTCACACTTGGAGAACTTGGCATAGAGGCGATTTCCTTGGAGTAATTCGAGAATCAAACGAAGATGTTGCGTGTGTTCGGCTTTCGAGTTCGAATAGATAAGGATATCATCGATAAACACGATGACAAAGCGGTCGAGAAAGGGCTTACACACGCGATTCATCAAATCCATAAAAACTGCGGGTACGTTAGTAAGACCAAAGGGCATAACGACAAATTCGTAATGACCGTAGCGAGTGCGAAAAGCGGTTTTAGGGATGTCTTCTTCTTGAATTCGTAACCGATGATAACCAGAGCGTAGATCGATCTTGGAAAAACACGTAGCACCTTGCAATTGATCAAATAAATCATCTATTCGAGGTAAGGGATAGCGATTCTTGATTGTCAGCTTATTGAGTTACCTATAATCGATGCACATTCGAAACGATCCATCCTTCTTTTTGGCGAAAAGGATAGGTGCGACCCAAGGTGATGTGCTAGGGCGTATGAAGCCTTTATCAAGTAATTCCTGGAGTTGACTTGAAAGTTCACGCATTTCAGACGGAGCGAGGCGATAAGGCGCTTTAGCGACAGGATTAGCTCCAGGAATGAGGTCGTTACTAAAATCGATATCATGAGACGGCGGTAGACTAGGTAATTCGTCAGGAAAGACAGTAGGAAAATCATGAACCATTAGCACCTTTTCCACTGCCTTCTCTTTCGTTTCCTTCTCCGCTACTACGATGTATGCCAAGAAAGCTTTGTGTTCCTTGCGGAGATACTTGCTTGCTTGGATACATGACATGAGTTTCAGTTCTTTCGAAGATACTTCGCCATAGACACAAAGTTGATCACCGTTTGAAAGAGAAAAAATGGATCATCTTTTCGAAATAAACAACTTCGGCATGATTTTCACTAAGAAAATCTATGCCTACTATGATATCAAAGCTACCAAGTTGCATTGGGATGAGGTCGATAGGGAAAATGTGATTGTTGAGTTCAAGAGTACAATCACGTAGAAAAGAACTAACAGTGACCGTTTTTCCAGTGGCAATTTATACGTCAAACGTCGTTGGGAGGTTAGCGCGTTTACGGTTTAGGAGCTTTTTGAATTCAAAGGACACAAAACAGTTATTGGCTCCAGTATTAAATAAACACGAAGCATAAATACCATTAACGAGAAACGTACCATTGACAACATTGTTGTCAACTTGAGCTTGGCTAGCGTTGATGTTGAAAGCTCGTCCACGGGCTGCTTGTTGATGTGGCTGTTGCTGCTGCTGCGGCGGTTATTGCGGCTCTTGTTTCACCACGTGGCTCGGGCAGACATTTGTGAAATGGTTAGGGTCACCACATGCGTAGCAGGCTCGCGCATGAGCAGCGGGAGCATGAGCTGCTTGGTTTCCCTGAATAGCAAGTGGTTGAGCTAGTAGGGCAGGAACTTGAACAGCCTGAGCTTGTTGACAAGGACCAGTGCGACAGTTCGCGGTAAAGTGTCCGTAGATGTTGCAGTGGACACAAAAACGGCAAGCTGTCCCAGCTGGGTGATGGTAAGTACAGGTAGGGCAAAGAGGGTGAGGATCAGTGTACGCACGCTTTGCAGGCAGTGCGTTGGTCACGGGAGCTGCGACTTGTCGGTTATGGTTCAGGTTCGGTTGAGTGGGTACATCGTTAAGGGGAGCGGCAGTGATAACACAGTTTTTGTTGTTGTTACCCTTGCATTTGCATCCTTGACGTGATGACTTTGAAGCTTGAGGTGTGGCGGTTTCAGCGGCGGGAGTAGCAATGACTTGGTGGAGATTCTTGGTGGTGTTCTTGAAGTAACCAGCCAAAACTTGCTCGTCATTAATCTCAGCAGCGAGCTAGAAGGTCTCCTCAATGGTAGTAGTCTTGGCTGCTTGAACAAAATCGGTAACACAATGTTGGTGCATGTTTGTGACAACATCTTAGATTTGGTCTTTGGATATCTTGTAATTAGTAAAACGATAAACAGTTAGCGGCTAAACAAAACCCAGTTGGGACAAGGGTGGACGAAATGGGCCTTGCCCATGTAGGAAACTCTAGCCCAAGTAGCAACCTTGTGTTATATAAACAAGGTTAGGCTTGTGTTATATAAACAAGGTTAGGCTTTAGGGTTTAGGTTAATCAGCCAAAAACAGTTGCTAGAGAGAAATTTCGTGAGAGACTTGTCTTGGACGAAATTCTGTGTAGTTAGGGTCTTGATTGATTGTAATCAGTTGATAGATAATCAATAAAGATCCAGTTTGAAAGTGAATTGCTGATTTCTGTTCCTACACGTTTTCTGCTACATTCTGATCAAGAGGATTCCGCACTCTTGATTAGATTGACAATTCTGTGAAAGATCCATACATCCAAGGGACCTACAATTGGTATCAGAGCTTTAGGCTCTTGAAGGCTAGGCTCAGAATTGTGCTTGGCAGAATCAGGAAGTTTTTCGAAAATTTTGAAACCTGAAAAATTAGGGTTTCGAAATTTTTTGTTGGTTTGATAAAATTTTCGAAATTGTTGGCTGTTTTTGATTTTCTGTTTTGTTTGATTGGTGTTTTGCAGGTTTTCAGGAAAGTTGTGGTTGATTCTGGAAAAGTTGTTGGCTGAAATTCGAAAACTGTTCTTGGTTTTCTTCATTAAGTTCATCAAATTTGGGTAAAAAGTTTGTTGCTTTGCTGTTTCGATTTTGCAGGAAGCTGTTAAGAGAATCAGAAAATCATCAAAATTTTCGAGAAGATTGAATTTCCAAATTTACAGACCAGCGAAATTAATACACTGATCTGAACCTGCGAAATTAACTGACCAGCATAATTGTCAGCGAACTTAAAATCCAAAGGCGACTTTGGTAACCGTATAATTTTCCTCAGCGAAATTATTACGGTTTTCGACGACTTTACTGGTCGTCATAATAGCGAAATTAAGAAGCGAAATTGACCAGCGAATTTAAAATAATAGCAGCGAAATTGACATGTTCAGCCATATAACCAGCGAATTTAACCAGTTCTGCGAAATAACCAGCGAAATTGATCTGTTGAGCGAAATTGATAGCATATTTAAAGTGGTGGAATTTCAGTTGGCAAGCGTCGATAAAATTTCAGTGTTTTGCAAATAGAAATTGATCAGTTGCTCGTTTCTCTAAACCGTCTGCACCATTAAATTCCTTGCATTTTTAGGGTAAAAGAATCCCGAATTCGGTTTTTGACATTATATATCATTGGATTTGTCTTTTCGAGATGATTCTAAAGGTGTAATTTGGTAACCACTGTTTTCGGAGATATTTTGTACGGTTTAACCAGTCTGTTGCGTTAAAATGTCGAACATGACGAATTTGAATGCACTTAAGATGATGAAGGTGGAAAATTATCTTACATGGAAGGCCAGCTTCCAATCATTCATTGAATCTCAGGATGCACGCATGTGGATCTGTATTGAAGATGGGTACACAAACCCAACACACGATTATGAGGGCAGACCACGTAGAACAGACTATGTGAACATGCAAGAGAATGATAAAAGGATGTATGACGCTGAAAAGAGAGCCTTGGCTGCGATAAAGATGTCCTTACCTGATAGCATCAAGCATACCTTCAAAAAGTAAACTAATTCAAAGGATATGTGGGATGCATTACAAAAGCGATATCAAGGAAATGAGAGTGCCACTCAGGCATTCATGGCAGAGATAGTGCCAGTTGATGAGGCTGAAACTACTGTGAGTGATGCTGAATCTGAAGTGAAAAATGCTGAAGCAAAAGTGGATGCTGAAGTAGAGAAAGAAAGTGAAGCTGAACAGGTTATTGCTGATCAAACTACAGAAATTCATGAGGAAGAGGTACAATCTAATTCTGTGTGCGTAAAATGTCGTGAACTACAGGGTGAGGTTGACAACACAAAACCAAAGTTTGGTAAGTGAGATGTCTAACATTAAAGAATCAAATTTTTTTGCTAAACGAAATGAATCGTCATACTTGAAGAAAATAAAAGGATACGAAAGTGAAATTGAAGCTTTAACATGCAAGTTAAATGAAAAACTTCAAGTAATAGATTTAGCTCATGACATGATGGCTGAGAAAACAAAAGAGATTTCTGAAAAATGCAAAGAGTTGTCAGATGCACAACTCAAAATTGTTGAACTTGAAAAGAAATTGAGTCAATTCAGAGATTCGTCTTTTGTAATGAAACACATGATGGGTGGGTTAAAGAAGAGTAATGACAAGACCAGTGTGGGCTTCCAGTCCTCTTAGTCATGACTATTCATTCCTGCCTAGTGAAGATGAGCTAGTAGACTTTATGGCATCTGCACCAAGTAGTTCCATGTCAAGTCAAGGAAATGTGTTTGAGAGTGCTGATGCTAAGAAGGATAATAACAGCAAACCTGTTTTGAAAAAGAAAACATCACATCCTAAGAATAAAAATCCAACTTTTGTTAAAAGTATTAATTTTGTTCAAGGAAGTGACATGAAAAACGAAACAGCTGTTATTGAAAATGAATCTAATATAGAGTTTGCTAAAAATAAGAACAAAGAAAATTCTGAAACTAAGCAAACTGAACCAAAACCTTCTAAGGCATCATCATCAAAACCCGAATCTAGTTCAAAGGCTTCAGATAAGATGTCTTCGAAAAAGAGATCGTGCTTCAAATGTCACACCAAGGGACATGTAGCTAGCTGCTGTCCTAACAAAAAGAATGAAGCACAAATTAGTGAGAAACAGAGGGGGAAATCACCTGAGAAGAAAGGTGATAATGAGGAGAAAGTTGCAAATTCTTCAAAGAAATCTGCTGCTAAGCAACCAGAGAATGTTGCTGTTGGTGAAGATAAGGCTGAAAAAGGAACTCCACAAGTTCCTCGTTTTCAAAGAAATCAACCTAGATTTCAGCCAAAATCTCCACCAGGCAGATATGAGAGATCTAGAAGCAGTTCACCAAGAATGAACTATTATAATTCTAAAAATTTCAGAAGTCAAGGTCAATATCAAAATCGATACCAAAATAATGGTGGTCGAACTTTTTATAACAATGGCTTTAGAAATTACAACAATAATGCTTCTTGGAATCAAAATTCAAGGTACCAAAATCAAAATTTCCAAAGGTCAAATAGTCCAAACACATATAGGAACCCTCAGGACCAGAGACCTTATGGAAATCAAAACCCATTTCCATCAACAGGTCTGAGATCCAAGACTCCTGTTAGGAGTAATGGATATTGGATGGATGTTCAAGTGGTTGGTGAATTTGGACGACCCAAGACCATTAAGGCTTGGGTCCCCCAATCTAACTAATTTCTTAGTTAGTGTGTGCAGGAGCTGCTAAGGAGGATTATCAACTTATGGTATGTTGATAATGGCTGCTCTAGGCACATGACGGGGGACGTGAGATTGTTGATATATATATTAAATTATTTAAATTGAAGTTCAAAGTGCTGAGTCGACACACATGATAACCTGGCAGATCTTTATACTAAAGCTTTTGACAGGGCTCGCTTTGAACATTTAGTCGAACTCAACGGGATGAGGAATCCTGAATAACTCGTTTTTCATAAGAATTTTTGTAAATAGTTTACTGCTTTCTTAAAAATAAAAAATACAAAAACATTGAAAAATAAAAAAAACATAAAAAATAGAAAATTTAAAAATGAGTTATCACTGGGTGAAAAATAAGAAATGATAGTACATCAGCAAGTTAGACTGTCACACTCAAATTGAATTAAATTGCTTAAGTGTGATAGCAGCTTCATCATACGATGTATCAGTAGGCAAAAAGCATGAAATAATCAACTTACCAATGTGATATAAACCTAAATAAACTGAATATGAGTGGGGAACACATCAGTGGTGTATGGTTTAATGACCTTAAATCCTGCGTTGATAGATTGCCAAAGTCTGAGGTTTTGGGTCTTTATACTGTTATTTCATCTGGGGATATCAGGGTTGTCCTTCTGCTGCATCCAGATATATGCTGACCTAGACACAACCAGGATATCTTAAAAGAGCAAAAAATGCCAAATCCCATAAATGAAGAAGCTCTCATAGAGAGTCATTCAAATGTGCAAAATGCATTAATCGTACCAAAAAATGGTATTTGTCATAGCCCTCGTTAGATATTTTGGTCTCTTTGCTGTACGGAAGTACTGACCCGTTCACCAATTATCTAAACGTTGAAAAATAAAACGGATGAATTCAGTATACTCACCTACTACGATGAATCTTTGTGCATACCTTGATCGCGGGGGTATATCCTGAAGTGGGACACACTAGTATATCAGTAATAAAATTACCTTAACGTATCATACGGTAATGGTACTTGAAATGTTCATGCATTTTGTTTAAGTGGACAAACATACTGGTAATCGTCTTGGACTACTTTTCACGAAAAATTAAATAAGAATTATCTAATTGTGTGAAACAGTTTGATTGTGCTGATATGATCTTCTTACCAGTGATTCTCACAAAAATAGAGTGTTTATTGCTTTTGTTATTTACTTGCTTTCAGAAAATATAAAAAATCCAAAAATAGTGTTTTTTTTTGTTTAAAAATTCTTAATGTACGGAAAACTGTTATTCTTGGAGGAATTGTTACTGACAGGGGGAGACGGTGTTGGAAAGTGAGTTCAAAATTTTAAATCATGCGGGTTATAGGGTGTGATTAAAAAGTTTTGCGTGTTGGTGATAAATTGAAAATGCTAAATCTGTGATACAGTTTAACTATCTCTTGAATAATAATAATTTATTTAACTGTGTTGAAAAATTCTTATGGTTTTTCGAGATGTTTGTTTTGTAGTATACAGATTGAAGCAGTATGTTGCTGAGAAGTTGCTGTGAAGATGAGAGTTTGATTGGATGCATGGTAGAACCTCCTTTCTGCATTGCAGACAAAGTGATGAGTTTGAAGATTGCTATACATATGCTGAATTGGAGTTTACTCAAACACTAAAGTTTTTGAAGATTTGGTGATTGGATGCATCAGCTTAGGGGGAGTCTGTTGCTGACAGAGCTATTGAAGCTGAAGCTATCCAAAGACCAAAGACAGTGCAAGATTACATGAAGAATGCAAGATGACTGAAGACAAAGTTATTTTATGAAGCTATTGTCAAGGGGGAGTTTGTTGGTGCATATTTGTGACAACAGCTTAGATTTGGTCTTTGGATATCTTGTAATTAGTTAAACGATAAACGGTTAGCGGGTTTAGCTTTGTATAAGTGAGTTGTAATGTTTGGGCTAACCAAACCCACACATATTGGGTGTATGGGGGCGAAGTGGGCTTACACCAATTCGCAGTTCATGAGGTTTATCCTAGCCCAAGTTGCAAACCTTGTGTTATATAAACAAGGTTAGGCTTTAGGGTTTAGGTTAATCAGCCAAAACAGAATTTGTGTGAGAATTTCGTGAGAGCTATAGTCTTGGACGAAATTTGTGTGGTTAGGGTTTAGATTGATTGTAATTATTATGAGATTGATAATCAATAGAAACCCAGTTTGAAAGTGATTTCTGTTTCTACTCTTTCTGCTATATTCTGATCAAGAGGATTCCGCACTCTTGATTAGATTGACAATTCTGTGAAAGATCCACACATCAAGGGGACCTACACACAATCAGGTAGAGCGCGAATATATTTCTTGATTGTGATGTCGGGAGTTGAGACTTGGCCAGGACAGATGATGCTGAGCTGCTTAAAGCAGGCAGTAAGACCAGTTCTTGCTTGATATTCCAGAACTTGTTTTCCAGCTTCTGGAGTTCATGTGGGGGACAGAATTCTTTCATCATGACTTCCTTCAGTTCCTCCCAAGAGAGTCCATAGGCTGCATGGTTCCCACGCCTATTGCGCTCCGCAGTCCACCAGTCCAGGGCCCTGGACTGAAAAACTCCAGTAGCATTAACAGTGCAGAGGTTGTCTGGGCATCCACTTTGACGAAGAGTGACTTCAATCGAGTTAAACCACTGGAACATTGCGCTCGGCCCATCTTCCCCAGTGAAGTCCTTTGGACCACAAGCTTTGAATTCCTTGAAGCTAAAAGTGGCTCGGGGCGAGTCGCTCTTTGATTCCTAAGAGGACTTGCTGGCGACTTCATTGAATTCACTGACGATTTGCGGAATGACCTTGGCCATTTCCTTGGCGACTAGCGATGAGATGCGTTTGTCAGTGTGGTTTCGGCGAGTAGCGCGGGAGGTGTGCGAACTGAATGACGACATTGTCTGCAATAGATATCATCATAAGATTCAGGCACGGTTTGATAATACCAGGTATAGTCTAGCATATCTCCAAAAGCTACTTTATGTAAAGCACAGGAACACGTCCACACATAGGCATATAATCACATAGATACTTAAATCACATAGGCACATAAGCATGTAAGCATATAAGCACGTAGAGCACAGAAACACATATTCAACTATATTTTGCACGTATTCACCTACATATTTTGCACGTATTTTCCTATTATTCAAGTTTCGCGAGCATGTTCGAGATTCAAGTGTGGTGTTGCATTTCACAGCGTATGGATCTCACACTTCCGTAAATGCGATGAGAGATAGCAAGTAGCATAGTGTGCGAGGGTCTGCGATTTGTTAGCATTTTAGATATAAATAGTTTTGCGAGTCATGCGCGTTTAATAAAGCGATGAGCGGAAAGCGAATAAGTCTCCAAAAATCGAAGCATATAAACGATAAACACATAATACATATAAAAATCGATAATTCACAGAGTCAGCAGCTACGAGCTCAGAATCGAAACAGAGTACCTTGGGTGTCAGGTATCGACTATCCAAAGTGGTTCGACTATTCACAGGACTTCGAGTACATGCTTTGGCCTAATAGACTGTGCTCTCTCACCGATATCCGGTGAATGGCACTCATCCTTTCAGTTACTGCGTGACTCGGGTCGTTGGAGTCCGTCGAGACTTTGTTGAGAGTTTTGTAAAAACCAAAATAAAGAGCGGAACAAGTCATTAAGATGCGGGTTTCACCCCTAACTTAACCACTTTATTCCTATTTGTGTGGTAATCCCCAAGATGGAGAGGGAGAATTTCGTCGAGATATGGATTTCACTCCTGACTCAACACAAATTCTCGTGTTTGATAGTAAAATGCGTGTCGAGCGAGCGATTTCGTCGAGAGTTTATGGCTTTCACACCTAATCTCTACCAAATCACTTGATTGTGTGTTGCGAGTGTTTTCGAAAAACATGTGTGCGTTGTGTCAGCTTTAGGAAAAGCTGAGTAGTTTTCACGAGTTCGAGAGAGAGTAGCAGAAATAGGCTCGTGCAGAACCCTTACTAGGCTCGCACAAGGCGGTCTATTGGTACTTAGACTATAGACTAGGTCAATCCTAAGACATCGACCCGAACTAGGTTGAGTCTTGCCTAGTTCCCTATAGTTATGGCTCTGATACCAATCTGTCACACCCCAACCGATGGCGGAAACATCGGGGTGTGGCACTGAGCGAAACAGATTGTCCAAGAGAATCCATAACAACTATCATTACCAAATATTTAACGTTTACGTCCCATACCATAAACATATAAAGTAAAATAGTCAATACAGATATTGTTTCTAGACTCCCCTAACTTGATTCCACAAAAGATCAGCAAACACAACATCCTATACAACTGTCACATACGTTAAAATAAAGTCAATACACATAGTGTAAAGGTGTGCATACAAGTTTAATAGCATATAGTATAGCGAAAGCGTTTACGCATAACCAGAATGTAACACGTAGAAATGTGAAGCAAGTAAGCTATCGACAATGACATATGCACAGACGTGACTGCGAGTTGTAGAATGCGCAACACATATCACCACTGTGATACGTGAAGTAAAACCCTTAACAACCCCTGTCCCTGACAGGTGCTGAGTCCAAACTATAGTACTATCGTTGCTAAGGTGTCAGGAAACAATCACTATGTAAACATAACATACAAGCATTCATCGAATAACACGTATAACATGCGAGAACGGTTAGCGTATAAAAGTGTTTGCGTCGTCTGTTGATGTGATTTGATATAGGTAACGTATGTAACACCCAAAAGTGCGTTAAGCAAAAAGGGATCGAGTATACTCACATAGCGTGTTTAGCAAATAAACACTTCCTTGGATTGAAGGGAGTGCTTGGAGGTTAGCCTAATCAGAGAACGATAGTGTAAGCATTGAACAACGCGTTAAACAATGCGTCGAAGAGATGAGTGAGCGGATAGTGGTCCGATCGGATGACCATTCGGTCGGATGGTCGTTCGACGGAGTGAGTGTGTTTGTGAAATGTTTGAACTTTGAAGTTTTCGTTGGAGCATTTTGAAAAGTGTGAAATGTCTCTCTATGTCAAGTCGTCCAGTCGGATGGTTATCCAGGCGGATGGCTGATGCGTGTGTAGCGTTAAATGTTTTTGTTAATATTTTAAGCCCTTTTTAACACCTTAGTCAAGTTTTAAATTTATAAAACACGATATTCTACTAACACTAAACACACATATGAGCAAGTGCACCCATCGTGAGCATAGTATAGCGTTGGTAAGATACCGAGGTCGTCCAAGGACACAAGAGCTTTTAGTACCGGTTTATCCTCAACGTCTAATCAAATCAAAAGTTTTAGAAAATGTTTTTAAACATGAAAAATAAAAACTAAAAATGCTGAAAAATAAAAAAAATAAAAACAGATAGACAAGATGAATCACTTGGATCCGAGTTGCCTTTAATGTAACCTTTGATGATTTCCGCCCTTTTGCACTTTTTAAGAGATTATCTTAGTTATAGTAGTAGGCCCCTCTTTTGAAGGTGACGTTACCCTCAACCCAGTGGTTTGAGTCAGCAGGGATACAATCCCAAAGGGTCGGAATATTGAAAGATAATTAATTAAGTTATTAATGTATAATGTGGTAGGCCCCTCTTTTGAAGGCGATGTTACCCTCGGCTAAGTTGTTTGAGTTAGCAGGGATACAATCCCAAGTAGCCGGGTTAATGTATTAATAGTAGTTTAGATATGAGGGGGTCAAGCCATTCGCACCCCCGCCATCCAATACCAATGGGTATTGAAGGAGGTCCTAGTAAGCTTGACCCAGGTTGTTGCAGGATCTATACACTGAACAAGGCAAGAACCTTACCAAACCATTCCCTTAACCCCCTACCAGGTAGCCAACATATCTCTATATAGACCGTAGAGATATGAATGGTAAAAATCTTTTATTTTATATAGACAGTAAAATAACGCCAAGACACCACGGAAAAATGATAAGGAGGTTTCACCTTCAACATAAGAAACTAGTTATTAAAGTCATTAATACAAAGCCAAATAAAAAGTGTGAAAAGATTAAAAATCAAAAGTATTACATTAAATGCTTGTCTTCACCAAGTGATGTAAGAGACTTAGGCAAACATGGCCTTTGATTGTCAAGAACTCTAACTATCAATCTTGGATCCCGAGACTACTACACACACTGTAAGGTGGATGATGGATGATGGTGGTGGATGTGGGTGTTGTAGTGGTGGTGGAATGGTGGTGAAGTGGGAGAGAGGTGGTTTGCCAAGGGATGCCTTTGAAGTGAACCAAGCACCCCTATTTATAGCTTGTACAGAAGCCCAGACACGGCCACATGGCCATCATCTTTCTCTTTCTTCATTAATTGTAATTGTCTGCATTAAGCTCCACACGCCCCCGTGTTCTCTGGGCACGACCCCATGTGAAGAAGCGTATCTGTACAATCAAGATTTGCAAGATTCTGCAAATCTTAGCGTTGACCACGACCCATGTTGAGCTGGGCACACGCCCGTGTTGGGAATAGAAGTTTCTACAACTTTATCATTCTCTGCAGACACCTGGCCACGCCCCCGTGTCCGCTGGGCACGGGGCCATTTTCAGCCTTCTGATCTCTTGTTTTTGCTTGGGAAGATGCTGTCGAGGGGTCGGGCATACCACGTTTATTCCTTTTCTTTGTATTTATGTTAGTTTTTGCTGTATATTTGTTCCTTTTGTTCATTTAAGCTCATTTGGTCCTGAAAATACAAAAGGAAGACAAGAGCACACTTTTCCAAAATTCGTACTAAAAAAGGGTCAGTTTTATGCCCCATTTGATGTAATTTATATGTTGCATTTTACACACATCAATGGCCATTCGATCGGATCATGATTCGAGTGGAAGCTGATATTCTTTGAAGTTTTGAAAATTGTTTAAGTGTTGAAGTTTACCAATTACCTGGTCGAATAGTCGTTCGATCGGAGGGTGATCCGATCGGATGGCTATTCGGGTGAGCAACTGTTTTGGTTGAAAACTGTGTAAAATCAGTTAAGTTGAAAAGTTTTGCGGTTAAACCGAGACGGCATGACGTCGTGTCAAACAACGGAAACCGTACCAAGTCCAACTCAGCCGATCAGATGGGAATCACCTCGTTCGATCAGACTCAACTGTTCAAGGTGAAGCTTCATGTTCAACCCCGTGAGTTGGTCGTCTCTTTGATAGTAATCCGTCCTCGGACCGGTTCTCTACGGGAGAATGTGCAGAGAGCCCGAACGAGTCCAGATTCTAATGGTTTTGAGTGAAAAGTGAGGGATGTTGAAGAAAAGTTTGAATCAGTTGGAAAGTGTTTAGATTTAGTTGAAATCAGTGTAAAAGTTTGTAGAAATCTGTTAGATCCGAACCGTTCTTGCTGGGATAAGGCCACACTTTAGTGTTCATGAGAACCCATGGTGACGTCACCCTAGAATAGCCCAAAACAGAAGATTTCACGGTAAAAATGTAAGATTTGATGGTGAAAATGATGATAAAGTGTGTAATGAAGATAGAAGTACAAGATTTAGGGGGAAAACTTACAAGAATCGCGAGAAATCGAGAGAAAAGGGCTTGAGAGTGCGCGGGTCGGACGGTGTTGTCACATCAACGAATAGTTGATGTGACAGGAGGGGTATTTATAGGCAAGAGGGTGAAAGGCGGTGGAAGTGAAGTGTGGGTCGGATAGTCATTCGATCGGACGGCCATCCGATCGGATGGTCATCCGGTCGGATGTCCATTCGACCGGTTGGTCGTTCGATCGGATGACTGGTGCGGGTCAGTTTTTCAACGTTCGTTTCATGCGTTAAGCACTGCGTTGCATTTGAGCGAGTTGCGAGTAAGCGATGCGATAGGATTACACACTAGTTACACAAATAACATAACTCCTAAAAATGCATAAAAGTAACCTTGCGTTTCGATTTGCGATGCGATGCGATAGAGTTGCGATTGCGTTTGCGAATAACATCCAAAACATATATTAACACACACAAGTAAAGCACATAGTAACGCACAATAACAGTTATAAACCTAACATAACCATTCTGCATTTTGCGTTGCGATAGCGATGTGATAGCATTTAGTTGCGTTTATCGTATTGTTACTTCACATATTAATAGTTAAACTGTAGCTTAAAATAGTGTTAATTAACACATATCGATTATCGAGTCTGCGCGTACAAGCAATAATTAAGCAAGGAATGACATATCTGAATAACAACCTGACGTTGACCTTGACTTTGACTTGTACTTTGACTTCAAAAAGTCAGGTTGTTACACTTGGAACCACATACCTAAACCCGAACGGACCGAACATCTGTGAACCTTCATCCCCACCATTATCTTCACCGTTCCCATACTTCCGCCGCCGAGAACGGCTGTCGCCGGCGCCGGTGTTTGGCCGGCTTCCCGTTGACCCAACGTTGACTGAACCAGCAACCAACTGAACCACACCTTGAACCAAACTGAACTAACCGACCCGTTCCTGTGCTAACTGTCAGACCGCGACTCTGACCGCTGCCATGCCGCCGTCGACGGTGGCGGCTCTCCTCCAAACTCTCTGATTTCTCTCTCTCTCGTCTCCATCTTCTTAACTTCGTCGCCGCACCACCACCTGATTGTGGTGGTGGTGGTCCGTTTTGCCGATTGAAGGGGAGGCTGTGTTGTCGGCCGATCATCCAAACAAGAGGGAGAGGGTGAGATCGAGAGGGGTGTGTGTGTTTGGAAGGGTCTGCAGCCGAAAGAAATGAGAGGGAGATAAGGAAAGTGTTTGGCTAATGATTTGATTTTGTTTGAGAGGATAAGTTTAGTAGGTGTATTTGTTAGATAAGGTTTTGAGAGCTTTTGAGAGGGAAAAGAACTCATGAGCGGCTGGTTAGAATGAAAAGGGTTAGGGTTTACTTCCTTTTTATATGTAGGTTTAATATTGTTTTAAGTGGGCTTGGGCCTAGGGCCCACAAGCCCAATCCCGTGTTTAGTGTGGCTCGATAAATTTCTGAAAGTTGTCATAAGTTATTGTTTTAAAAAAAATCAAGAGACCTAAAATAGTGTCGATGATTGCGTTTGTGCGTTCGTTCATTAATGACGGTAAAAATCGCGTAAAACGGTGTCGTTGTCGTTTCTAGTCGGTTTTCTGATCCGATTTCGACTATGATTCCAAAAATGGAACAACGAACACGTATTTCCTAAAAACATGGAAATACGAGGCGTTACAGTCTCCCCTCTTTTAGGAAATTTCATCTCGAAATTTATTCAAAAGGAAGACTTGAAAGGGTTTTGCAAACAGAAGAGGATTGTTTAAAATTGTGGCTTTGGAGTTTGAGACGTTTTGAAAAGTATGAAATTTTAAGAACGAAAAGATAGGTTTGTAAAAGATTTCGTTTGTCTAAAATGATTGAGATATTAAAACGCGTACGTATGTGTGTAAAGACAATGTGAGCTTAAATTGTTTAGAGTAATTCAGATTGGAGACGTATTAAAAATGTGTCGCATTTATGAGGGAAGATTTAGTATAAAATGGTTTTGGAGGTAACGACCAACTACGGGTGTTTTCACATGGATAATTAATCGAAGGTATTTTTAAAAGTAAGGAGGTAGATTAGGATTCGAACGTTTTAGCAGACTTGATCGCGAACGGGGTTCGCATAAAGACAAAGAATAAGGGGAGCATAAAAGCGAACGATTCATTTTGATACACAAATCAAGTATAAGAATAGCATAAGTACAGAATAAACAAAAGCGATGTTAAGAATGAGGTCTCGTCATGGATAATCGGATATGATGCGTTTGTGAGTTATTTAGAGTTTGTATAGGTCCAAAAGGTCTGCAAAACGCTGAATTTCTCATGGCACGTTTTACGAAAGTTTCGTAATATGGTGAAAACACTTATATATAAGATGTACCAGTGGCGTACCCACCATGTTTTTACCACGTTACATCCGTTTCGTCATTCGGTGCAATGTTACGTTCCGTGTCTTACCATACACGATAGTACACTCTATGGTTCTCATGCGCTTATCACTATAATCCCGTGTGCACCCGAGATTATACCAATAATCGCATGATCCGCATAGCTTGTACTAGTTGCATATGAATCAATGTATACATAAATTCTTAAAATAAGATTGTGTGTGTGTAGAAAGGTAGCATATAAGCATGTTTATGTTCTAAATAGCATAAGTCCCACGTAAGCGAATCCTTCGGGTTTCGCTCACGTACAGGTGCGGGTTTATAAATTTTGAGTAAAAAGCATGAGCATAGTATAAGTTTAAATATGAACACGCACGTGAGCATAAACACAAAACGCATGTCAGGAGTATGAGTAAAAGTATAAGCATGACGTGTATGAAAATGAGTATAAATGTGAGTACAAATCTGAGCATAAACAGACGAATGTGAGTATAAACATAAATCGTATAAATGAGAGCATACATATGAGTACGAGTATAACATAAATTGTATAAATGTTCGTATAACTATGAATATAAGTGTAAACATAATTGTATTAGTATGAATAAAATATATATGGGTGTGAATATAAGTTTAAGCATAGTTGTATAGGTATAAGTATAAGAAGGATGTATGAGTATAAACATGAACATGAATATTGGTGTAAACGTATTTGTATAAATGTGAGTGCAAGTATAATTGTATTAGTATGAATATAAACTTGGATATAAGTATAATGTAAATGTATAATTCGTGAACATGAGTATAATACAAAATGTATGAACATGGATGTGCTTATGAAAATAAACATAAATGTGTAAGTATAAATGTAAGTGTAGACATAAGATGTATAAATACGGATATGGATATGAGTGTAGGAAATAATGATTTTGTATATGGTATTAGTCGTAATATATGAATTTAAGCATGGGAAAGGCCAAGAAGTCTTGAGTATGAAAACAAAATGAGTGGTATATGTGAAATTGCCGTGAGATATAAACTAAAACACGTAAAATGATATACATATATAGTTGTTTGAGCAAAACGTGAAGTTAAAATAGATTGGGTTGTCTAGAATGTAGAATCTAGTTTGTGAATGTAAAGGGAGTATAAAACATCCTTTGATTATGTGAATCTTACTTTGTAAACGAATGGAAATGCTACTATGGTTTTAAAAGAATTGATATAGTTGAAAATTTATCGGTTCCTACGAAGTTCCCTTTGCCCACGTGTTTTGAATTTAATTGACGTATTGAGTGAGGTTTTGAAAAGTTCTAGGGATTAATAAGTTTGCATCGTTTTAAGTAACTTTGTACTAGAAAATTTTGAAGTTTACAGATTCTTGTGAAAAAGTTGATCCTTAGAAAAAGGGATTTGGTATATGAACTTAGTGATTGTTGAAAAGCGTCTTTTAATAAATGCTTTATTGCTTTTGAAAGAAGTTTTAGTAAATGTTGAATAATATTTGTAATATTTTATTGGCGTGTGCGAAAAGGTTGGTTTGATTCCCAATCGAAAATAAAAGATTTCTAGGTTAGTGATACGAGGTGAGCTTGTTTTAATAATTACGTTGAATACGAAATTCCGTGGGTAATGGATTTATTAGACCTGCTAAGTTGTTGAGTAGCATTTCGTGAAGTTTTGAAATTTGAGAAACAAGAGTCTACGGAAAAGTTAAGAATTTCATGTGAGTGAGCTATATGAAAATAGATTGTAGGATAAGAAATTCGTTTATATAAACAACGCATTTTGAAATAATTAGAGGTTTGACTAATGATAAAAGATTTAGATATAAACATGATCGTGTTTACATAATATAGTCTACTAAAAGGAAAGGAAAGTATAGGTAACGATCACCTAGGTAAGGGAATCACCCCTAATCCGTTGGTGAGGTCGTTGTAAGATGAGAAAAGAAGCGGAGTTAATCGTCACGGTAAGTGTTATGGGTGGTTTTCTGCTTATATATCCTGAATGATATTCTGACTATGTTTCTGTTGTTGTGATTAGGATACCGGATCAGGATATTGGTAACATCATGATGCAGTATCTTGGTAGTGGCTAATTAATTCATGTGCAGATTAATGGTGCAAGTCTATAACGTTCAAGTGGACTTCTTCTCCCAAAGACTCGGGCAAATCTATTGGAATATGAACGTTGAAGCCAGAAGACGTGGACTACAATGTTCACAAAGGGAATATTCGTTGTATCCCGGATTTGTAGGCTCGTTAGTTAGTTTTGTTTTACTATAAATAGGAGTGATCGGATCAGATAAGAACACACACAATCTCTCGCACACTCTTGCTCTCTAGTTGCAAACACTCACAATACACTTACACTTGTAATCAAATCACACTGTAACACCTAGTCGATCCGCATCATATCTTGCACTGTATCCTGATATTTGAAGCAATAAGAAGAACAAGGAAGCAGCGATTGTCAGCTCTCGAGGTTTTGTGCCGACGATCTATATTGATCAATGGCTTTCCTAGTACATCCCGTGTCACCCTTTACCTTTTTTTGCTCATTGTTTGATTGTTGATACAGTTCGATATCCTGAGCCGTATCCTGAAAACTGTTTTTGTTAAACAACTTAATCAGCACATTTTTAATACACATTCTTAGCACACTACCTCACTTAACTAATTTGATCACTTAATTGCTTCGGTAATTTTTGACCAAAACAATTTGGCGCCCACCGTGGGGCAAGTGTTGCTATTTCTACTTAAAACTTTTGCAAAATCATTGCTTGGTTTTCTATTTTCAAAACTTTTTGCTACACTATTTTCATTGGCTTCGAGATCAAACATGAGCTCTTCTACCGTGTCTGCTACAACATCTGCAACAATCGGTTCAGTGCTTCCACCACCTCCGAGAACACAAGCTTCATCTCAGCCTCAAGCTCCTCCAAGAAGGACCGAAACTCATGTGGCCCGGGATATTATTCCCACTCAGAATGTTCAAGGATCTGCTGTCTCAGGGGGAACTCCTATTTTGGCTTCTAATGATGAAATTCTAACTTTGTTTGGTAGTATACAGGATCAGATGAAGCAGCAGCAGGATACAAATCAAATGCTGATCAGAGAAATACAGCTCTTGAAGTCTGGTCCGAGTAGACCTGCTGAGGATATTATCACTCCCCTGCAGCCAAGAGCGTTGAACTTCAGTTCAGTAGTGTACACCGAGGATAAGAGGGGGAATATTGTGCCTAGTCATTCCCAGAATCATACTCCTGAGATACCCTCTTCGGTTAGGGTGTCAACTGTGAGAGGTTCAGGATATGCTTCAGGATATGGCCAGAATCCTTAGACTGGTAACGTGTCTAATAATAATAATACTCTTGCTAATGGTATTGGATCTTTGTAGGATGCAGGTATGATATCAGGATTTTCTAGGGAGCTTCAGAAATTGAAGGACATGATATCCAGTGTACCTAGAGTGTTCCTGCCAATTCCAGAAGTGTCCCATGACAGCCACAGGATATCCCGGTTTGCATATCCTATTTGTGATGCTGAAATCCCAAAAAGATTTCAAACCCCCAACATGAAGCTCTATGATGGAACTACAGATCCTGAAGAGCATATTGCTCAGTATAGAGAAAGGATGGAAATTAACCCTATCCCTCCGGATCTCAAAGAAGCTTGCCTCTGCAAGGGTTTTGGTTCTACCTTAACAGGATCAGCCTTAAAATGGCTCTTAAATGTTCCTCCTCATTCAATCACATCATTCGCTCATTTAGTCAATTTATTTAAAAGTCAATTTTCTTGCAGTCGAAGTTTCGAAAAACTAACCAGTGATCTCTATAGGATAACTCAAGGACCTCAGGAATCCTTGAGAGATTATGTGAACAAGTTTAGCAGGGAATCTCTGGACATCCCACAGCTGGATGTTGCAATAGCTGTGCAAGCATTAAAAATGGGTTTGCAAAAGGATTCCCAATTTTACCAAGATCTTGTAATGAATCCCTGCAGGAACCTGGATGAAGCTCGGAACAGGGCTTTAAGATATATTCGGCTGGAAGATGACAAAAAGATGCAAGAGAGGATGAATTCATCTTCATCCTACGAATTGACCAACAGGAAATCAGAATCCTCGTACAAACCATACCGCTCTAAGCCATATGGCAGAAATGACAGCAAGAAAGTGAATGTTGTTGAACACGAGGATCCTGAGGAGTATCCTGAGTTATCAGAATGTTGTTTTTCTGTTAATATACCTGAACTGATGTATGCTATGCAGGGTTTAGGATACAAAGCAAGGTGGCCTAGGAAAAACCAACAGAAAGCTGATTGGAAGGATAAATCCAAGTAGTGTGCCTTCCATGAGGATTTTGGACATGTTACAGAAGATTGCATTGCCCTGAGGAAAGAAATAAGCTATCTGCTGAGCAAAGGATAACTGAAGGATCTCCTGGGAAGAAAGAAGAATAAGAGTCAGGATGCTGAAAAGGATCATGAACGAGCAGTATCACCTCCTGCGGATGCCAAGATAATTAACTTTATTTTAGGAGGATCCGATATCTGTGGGACCTCTTATTCTTCAGCAAAAAGACATGCAAAGGAGGCTAAGGCAGAAAGGGGAGATAAGCCAACCAGGATGTCAACCCTCACAACTGACAAAGTGATCACTTTCGACAGTGATGACAGGGATACTGTCTAGAATCCTCACCTTGATGCTTTGGTAATAACTTTATATGTTGCTAATCATTTTGTGCGCAGGATACTAGTGGATAATGGCAGCTCTGTCAACATAATTCAGCTGGAAACACTGAAGACGATGAATGTATCCCCGATGGATATTACCTCAAAATCCACTGTGCTTGTTGGGTTCAGTGGAGAAGCCAGGAATACCGTGGGAGAAATAAAGTTTGTTAGTGCATGCATCTGTCAACTTCATCTTGTATCGAGTCTTGTACTGTAATAGTTAGATCAGGGTACGAAAAATGAGATAGTGGTTTTTAGAGGTGATTCTGCTCGAAATGACACCTTGTCATTTCGTGGGGAATCACATAAGTTTCTAATTCCGCTCGAAAGTTAAATTCTAATTCCGCTCGAAATTTAAGTTCTAATTCCGCTTGAAATGACACCATGTCATTTCGTGGGGAATCAGAAACACTATAAATAGGCTTGTGTTCATGTCATTTTGAGGGAAATCAGAATATTGTACTGAAGTGCTGCCAGTGTGTTTCCTAATTGTAATTGTTATAATATCAATCAGAAGAGTGTTTAAAGTGAAGAACTAGCTGTTTCTACCTTTGTTTCTTAGTTTCCGCCTCTGAAACGAAGTAAAACTCCTCTGATAGACTCATTCGGGTTCGTACACGATCCTACAAGTGGTATCAGAACTCAGGAGGAGGAGTGCTGCAGATTACAGCCGTTTTTGATTGCATTTTCTATCTTCTACACCTTCTTTCATCAGTTCAACAAGATTTTACGGTCAAAATATGTCCAAACTTTCACAGATTGTGTAACATTACCTATTAACAAATCCTTGAAAGTTACAGAGCTAAATTCGGAGTAAAAATGATCAATACAGATCTTTGAACTGATTCCGCTCGAACAAACCTCAGTCTGATTCAGCTCGAAAGTATTGATTCCGCTCCAAAATTATCTTGGTTCCGCTCCAGATTTGTTTTATTGGTTGATTTCGCTCCAGAAATTTTCTGATTCCGCTCCAGTCTGCCATACTACTAATTTCGCTCCAAACTATCATACTTTTGATTCCGCTCCAGACTGACAAATTTGTGATTTCAGTTCACTGATTCCGCTCCAATTTACAATATCAGAAATTCCGCTCCAAGTTACAAAGTTACAATGGTGATACAGGTGTTTTACGAGGTGAACCAAAACATCGATACCAAAACACGGATTCTGAATTCTACAATGCGTTTGCTTCTCCGACTACTCCGCTTGCTGTGGTTCAAAAGATGAACATGGAATATGAAACCAGAACGTTGCAAAAACCCCCAAAGCTTATGAACATTGAAGAATATCATAGCTGGAAAGAAAGATTTGAAAACTGGGTTCAGGCGAACCATTTGAAAGCTTGGGAAAGCATTGAAACTGAATATGTTAGACCTCAGAACGCTATGAGAGTTGATAAGATTATATCAGAATTTTCAGACACGTAGAGGGAATGTTACAAAGGAGTGAAAATGATGATAAGTCTGTTACAACAAGCTGTCAAAGAAGATATATTTGTTTTGCTTCAGCATAATGGAACTACGTTTTCAATTTGGGAAGCATTAAAGAAAAAGTTTGAAGGAAGTACTGAGATGCTACAGTGTAAAGCTTCTTTGCTGAAAAAAGAATTTGAATTGTTTACGAGTATGCCAGGGGAGACTACGAAGAGTATCATAGAAAGATATTGCCATCTTGTGCGTACCATGTCTTTGCTGAAAATCACTAAAACTCCAGCATAATGGGTCGAGAAGTTAGCTGATGCTTTACCTCAAAAAGAATGGGGTACATATCTCATGATTCTGAAGAATACATGAGTGTTTAGTAGATTATCAATTGCACAATTCATTGAGAAGCTTGAAGGTCAAGATCTTGAACAGCAGAAAATTGCAAGAATGAATAGTTCAAATGCTCAACAAGACATCAAGTTATATTACAAAGGTGATGTTGAGAAAGTTGAAGCAAGTCCAAAGATTCAAACCGCGTTTAGTGCAGGAAACTCATCTGGTTCAAGCAGTCAAAGTACAGTCAACACTAGTGGGTTTTCAACAGTTAATCCTCCGAGTATTCAAAGTGCAAGTGTAGGAAATGGGCATATGATTCAGTTCAATGTGGCATTGCATCTTCAAAATGGTCAAAACTTTTCTGAAGAAGTGGTGAAAAATCATATGAGTTTACTTGTTACTGCATTGGAATCTTATGCAGGATTGATTGCCGGAAAGATCGGAAATCCTATGCTAACCAAGGAGGATTACGATCAGATTGATTCAGAAGAGTTGGAGCTCATGGACATCAAATGGTGTCTAGCTAGTGTCCTGAGAAGAGCTGAAAAGTTCAAAATGATTACAGGACGAAATGACTTTTTGGATGCTCATCTTTCATCTTTAGGTTTTGATAAATTTAAAGTTACGTGTTTTAAATGCAGGGAAAAAGGTCATTTCAAAAGAGAGTGCAAGAATCAGGAGCCGAGAGGAGCAAAGGATCCTTTTGGAAAAGATGATTACTATAAAAAGTCTATATATCAACAAATCACTTATCAACCGCATCAACAAAAGGATTCTCAAACAGCACATTGAAAAATGATCGAAGATGCAAACAAGAGAGCTTACTATGGCATCATTGATCAAGATGACGAGAAAGTGGCTGCAGGTTTTAGCTGGGATAAGTATATTCCAGCTGATCCCAATGTTAAAGCTTTTATTGCTCAGATTATTCAAAAACCAGAATTGGTGAAAGAATGGATGGCTGTGTTATCTGATGATGAAGAAAAAGATGAAGAATCTGTTTCCTCTGAAAATAGTTCAACAGATAACAGTGATGATGAAGAGCTTGAACTAATAAACCTTGGAAAAATACATTTATCTTCTGACAGATTTGAATTTTATTTTGCAGATAAACTGAAGAAACTCAAAGAGAGAAAAGCTGCAAAAGAATTGAAGGAAGTCAAAGTGATTGAGAAGATAGTGGAAGTGGAAAAGGTAGTTGAAGTTGAGAAGATTGTGGAGGTAGAGAAGATTGTTGAAGTCACAAAACCATGTCTTACATGTTCAGTATCTTGCAAACAATGTGAAGAAAAAGACGAGAGGTTTAGTAAATCAGAGAAGATGAAAGAAAAGTTGTTGTTTGATGTGAAAAATTTGAAAGAATCATACGATGTATTAAACAGAACAGTGAATAGTTTGCAGAAAACTAATTCAGAAAGAGAAGCTGCTTTGAAGATGTTGAATGCAACAATGATGTCGAAGCAGAAAGAGATAAATTTTTACATTGAAGAATGTGCGAAATGGAAGAAAGAGTTGGATAGTGAAGCAGCCGAGAATGAAAGAATCAGACGATTGCTGGGAAGTTATACAAGTTGTGATTACATAATTGATAGAATTTATCCTACTGTTGCAGGTTTTGAGGCATTTAAAGACGAAGATAAGAAGTCAAAGAAGAAAACGGATACTGGTAAGAAACAGAGTGTATGTCATAACAAGTGTCCGCCTCCAATTTGGGAAGGGTATTCGCCTAGAAAACCGAATGAGGAACAAGTCCAAAAGGCAGTTAATCTAAAGTTAGAGTCCGAGTTAACCGATGTATTACCAGACAACATTGACGTGACGTTCACAGCGTCCGACACAGATCATGAGTCCGAATTAATTAAAAGAATGGTCGATCAGGTGTTGGATAGGGATGAGGAGTCAGAGTTAAAATCCGAGTCCGAAAGTTCGTGTCAGTCTGTCGGAAGTTCGAGTTTGTCCGGAAAGAGTTCAAAATCGTCGGGAAAACGGGTTTATAGTAAAGAATTTTTGTTGTCAAAATCTAATTTGAATGACGAAACATTTGAAGTTGTCTATACTTTGAATGATTCTGACAAATTATATTTTGATAAAGAATTTCCAATAAGAAGTGTTCGATTTGAAAAGATCAAAAAGGTTTTCAAAATGACAGAAATTAATATTTCTGAAATAAAAGATCTTAATCTTTCTGAAAGACCTAAAAAATACACTTCAAGAGTTCAACAGCGTTTAAACAAGAAAAAGAATTATGGTTCCGGTTCTGGTTTTCAAAAGAAATCAAACCGTAACGGTAATTTCAAAAGGAAAGGTTTAGGTTTTATTCCACCAGAAAACTATAAAAATGAAAAAGTTTCTAAAACATATACAAAATTTGTTTTAGGTCCGTCTGCTGAAGAGGAGAAGAAAAGCTCATTCTGGAGACAATCGAATCAAGATTTTCTTGCTGAGAAGAAAAAGAATGGAGCTTATCAGATGAAAGAAACCAGAACCTGTTTTAGATGCAATGAAGTTGGTCACATTGCATGGAACTGTCCAAAATCAACTAAGATAAAACAGGGAGTTTCTAGAAAACTGAAAGAAGTTGTTGTTGATAAAGCTGAACCACCAACTGAGAAATTTAAAGTTTTCAAAAATTCAACATATGAAGTTGGTGAATGTTCTAAAAGTTTTTACAGGCGAAGTGTGAAGCTTGACAACCAGAAGTGGGTTGTTAAGAAGTCAAGTGTAAAATCTGGCGATGAATCTGATTCCACAAAATCAGAGGAGCCACAATTTGATGAGAGTGTTGAAAACTCAGTTCTTTCAATGGATGATGAGAACTTTCCACCATTGAGGACTGAAAAATTTAAACAAAAGATTGGTAAGGTTGAAATCTCAAATCAGTTTTATTCTGAGAAGGATAATTTTCATGTTGAGAAAGCGTTTAACGGAAATATTAAGAAAATTTTCAGAAAGATGGTCGATGGGAAGGTTAAAGGGGTTAAAGACTTTTACGCTACAAAGAAAGCAACTTACACCCCAACTGCTTCAGAGTTAAAATCACCCAAGACTGGTCAGGCTTGGGTGGACATTTTCTATCATTAAAAAACCTGACTTGCCGGAGATCCCAAGTTTGTAATCGTGGATCAGGAATCGGCATCATTCTTGTTAAACTTGTTTTTGTGAAAATTTTTAAAATTGTCTAAATTTTTACAGATTCAGGAATTGCCGGAGCTTCCAGGTTGGTAAATGTGAAGCAGGAATCGCCATTTTTATTGGTAAAATAGTTTTGTGTAGATGAGGTATTCCTACAAGTGGTTGATGGGAATTTTAACTTCCAAGTGGTAAATCAGGGACATTAAGTTGTATCTGATTTTCTAGAAATGATTGAGGAAAATGTGATGAACCAAACCCCTAACTTTACAAGTCGTAAATTTAACAAAACTTATTTTCCGGAAAAATCATTTTGGTTAAAACAAACTTAAGTGTTTTGAAATCATAATGAGAAAATAGTTTTGTGTAAGGGGGAGTTCTGATTGTTTATGCCAAGTGGATGGCGAATTGAAGTGATTCGATATCGGTTGTCAATTTTTCTTGTACAATTTGTTTTCAAATTTCCTGAAATGCGTTTGCATTTTAGGGGGAGTAAGTTTTTTTAGAAAATCCAAAAACATTAGAAAAATTTGAAAAATACAAAAACATGATAAAATAAAAAATGAGTTTTGTTGTGAAATAGAGGAAATGATAGTACATCAGTGGACTGTCACAACATGCTAAAGAAATGGAAATTTAAAATGTGATAAACAATCTCACTGCGGATATGTCAGTAGGTTTTTGCACATTTAGTAGATTGTGACGAGATATAAACCTAAAATCAAACTTGCTTATATCATGGGGAACAACTTATTGGATATATGGGTAACCCCCGAAATCTTGTTTGAAAGGTCCCTCTTTCTGAGATACTAGGTCTTTATGCTCAGTGATATCTGGGGTATTATCCCGGGACTTCTGATTTTGCGGAAGCAATGGCCTAGTCCCTGGAGAATACTTTCCGCTTGCTTGAAACATAGCGCAGCCCTCAGCAAATTGATGAAACAATAAAATTGATAGTCATTGCTGTTGAAGAAAAGATCCTCTAAAGGGGACACACCAAAAGTCGAAGCCGTCATCTCTCTGCGTATACGGAAGTATCGACCTGAGCTCTCACGGCCCTCGAAATTTAACCTCTTTACAGATATCATCTGTGGTATACTCACCTGTAAGACTGAATATTGGGATCTGGATACGGGAGTATATTCAAGTAGTGGGACACACGAATAAGTTTAAGTTCCTAAGACATTAATATCGTATCTCGGAACAGTTGAACTTTGTGTGAGAATTTAAGTGGACCAATATACTGACAATCTAGGTGAATTGTTTAGAACTTAAAATGAAATGAAGCTTAACGGTGTTGTTGATATGTCTCAGAAACTGATATGATCCTCTTACACAAACTCACAAAAATATTGTCTGTAAATATTTCTTTACTGCATTTCTTAATATTTCAAAATCCAAAAAGATTTTCAGTGTGTTTTAGCATAAATTTTTGAAAAAGTCAAAAAGATTTTCGACAACTGGTGTTGAAGAGCTTATTTTCAAAATTCCAAGTGCTAGATATGATGACCATGTTGTGAGGAGGAGTTTATGTTTTTAATCAAATATGTTTTAATCTAATTTACAAGTGGTTCATCAGGATTATTATTGATAAAATTTTCTGTTTGATTTGAGGGAGAGTTTGAGTTGATGTATATTGTAAAATTAACTTTGAGGCAGAGATGGTGCAGGTTTGAGGAAAAGCTGGATGTGAGCCAGGTTGATCGATTCTAAGAAGCTTATGTTTGAAAAGCCAGGTTTCGATATTTGAGGACTCTGAAGACAAAGTTTGAGTCAGACAATGATTTTGAACCTGTGAAAGTCAGATTACGATCCTGAAGCAAATGATGCTGAAGAACTGAAGGAATGCCAGCACATTGTTAAGGGGAGTCTGTTGATGCTAATAGAAAGAGTGAAGCCCAAAGACTGATAGAGACTGAAGATGCGAAGACTCGACACATGAGACTCGTCAACATCTGAGGGGGAGTCTGTTAGTGCATGCATCTGTCAACTTCGTCTTGTATCGAGTCTTGTACTGTAATAGTTAGATCGGGGTACGAAAAACGAGATAGTGGTTTTTAGAGGTGATTCCGCTCGAAATGACACCTTGTCATTTCGTGGGGAATCACATAAGTTTCTAATTCCGCTCGAAAGTTAAATTCTAATTCCGCTCGAAATTTAAGTTCTAATTCCGCTCGAAATGACACCATGTCATTTCGTGGGGAATCAGAAACACTATAAATAGGCTTGTGTTCATGTCATTTTGAGGGAAATCAGAATATTGTACCGAAGTGCTGCCAGTGTGTTTCCTGATTGTAATTGTTATAATATCAATCAGAAGAGTGTTTAAAGTGAAGAACTAGCTGTTTCTACCTTTGTTTCTTAGTTTCCGCCTCTGAAACGAAGTAAAACTCCTCTGATAGACTCATTCAGGTTCGTACACGATCCTACAAAGTTGCATGTGTATGTTGAAGGGGTCAACTCAATGCAACGCTTCTGTGTCTTGGACTCCTTATCCTGCTACAATATTATATTGGGTAGGCCTTGGATCCATGATATGAAAGCTGTGCCATCTACCTATCACCAGTGCATCAAGATACCTACCCCTTGGGGGGTTGTCAAAGTGGAAAGTGATAAACAAGAAGCGAAGGAGTGTTATTCTTCTTCGATGAAATCTTCAACAAAGCCCAACGCATCATAGCAATTAAAGATGCGAGCCCAGGATATCGTGGAGGCTTCAGAGCAGGATGTTAAGAAAATTGTCTTAGATTAGGATAATCCGGATATCTCAGTGCTCGTAGGAACCAATATCCCTCAGGAAAGATGTACAAAGATTAACAGGGCGAGTAGCAGCATTAAACAGGTTTATATCAAGATACTCAGAAAAATGCAAGGAATTCTACGATATCCTGAAAAACAATAAGAAATTCGAATGGGAAGAGAAGCATGAAGCAGCCTTGCAGGAATTAAAACATTATCTTTCAACTGCACCACTATTGATGAAGCCCGAGGATGGTGAACCATTATCCCTATATCTTGCAGTATCAGGGAATACAGTAAGTGTTGTCTTGGTAAAAGATCACGAAGGTCAGCAGTATCCTGTTTATTATGTTAGCAAAAGTTTATTAGATGCTGAAACTAGATATTCTCATTTAGAAAAAATTAATATTGGCTCTAGTTATGGCATCGACAAAGCTTAGACATTACTTTGAGACACATAGGATACATGTTAAAACTAATTATCCTGTTAAGAATGTGCTTAGGAAACCTGAGATGTCGGGTAGGATGGCTAAGTGGTCAGTGAAATTAAGTGCCTATGATCTAGTATATGAACCTAGAAATGCTATAAAGTCTCAGGCTCTAGCAGACTTTGTGGCTGATTTCAGTAGTGATATTCAAAATGAAGTAGACCTAGAAGTACAACAGCTAGGAGAAAACTTAGAATCCTGGACATTATATACTTATGGTGCATCTAATGTGAGAGGTGTAGGATTGGGTATACTACTAAAATCCCCACAGGGGGACATATTACCCCAGGCTATTAGGTGTGAATTTCCTGCCACCAATAATGAAGCAGAATATGAAGCTTTGATTGCAGGATTAGAATTGGCCATGAATATGAATATTAAATGTTTTCAAGTATTTGTTGATTCCTTGTTAATTGCTAACCATTTTAATGGATCCTATGCCGTTAAAGGTGAGAAGTTAAACGAATATCTCGAAATTCTCAAAAAATTAGCAGGATATTTCGATGTTTTTACACTTGAACAGGTACCGAGGGAGGATAATGCTGAAGCAGATGGTTTGGCAAATCTAGGATCATCAGTCAGGATACCGGAGGGAACCCAAATACCAATACTACATATCCTGTATCCTGCGACGGATCTTCTCAAATCTCAGGATAAGGAAGTAGTAAGTATCCAGGATCCTGATGATGAGTATCCTGAGGAGGATCCTAAGTCCTGGATGGCTCCAATCATGAGATATCTCAAGGAAGGACACATTCCAAAGGATGAAAATCCTAAGGCCTTTAGGATGAAGGTATCACGATTCACTATTATAAATGATGTTTTGTATAAGAAATCTCTTGCATGACCATACCTGAGGTGCTTGGAAGATCCCGAAACCAAGGAAGTGCTTCAGGATATACACGAAGGGGATTTGGTAACCACACTGGGGGCAGATTGTTATTCTCAAAGGTATTAAGAACCGGATACTATTGGCCGACGATGAGGAAAGATGCAGCAGAATATGCTCGAAGATGTGATGCATGTCAAAGGTATAGCAATATATTACATCAGCCTGCTGAACCACTATATCCTATTGCTTCCCCTTGGCTATTCATGAAGTGGGGGATGGACATAGTGGGAAAATTGCCAAAAGCTCCAGGAGCAAAAAGTCTTTATGCTGGCAATGACTGATTATTTCTCTAAATGGGTTGAAGCTGAGGCATTTGTTCAAGTCAGAGACCAAGAAGTAGTATCCTTCATAAAAAGAAATATCCTGACTAGGTTTAGGATACCAGCTGAAATAAGTTGTGACAATGGCTCTCAGTTTATAAGTAAGAGCACTACTGACTTTTGCAAGAGTTAGGGAATCAAAATGATCACATCTACTCCAGTACATCCTCAAGCAAATGGACAAGCAGAATCCTCGAACAAGATAATTGTCAACAATTTGAAGAAAAGACTTGGAGCTAAGAAAGGAAGATGGGCAGAAGAATTACCCTTTGTTTTGTGGGCTGATAGAACGACAGTGAAAAGTGCAACTGGGCAGACCCCATTTTCCTTAGTATTTGGACTAGAGGCAGTAATCCTGACAGAGATGGTAATACCTATAGCAAGATCGAGCTTCCGGGATCCTGAGATGAATCCTGAAGCCTTGTATCAAGAGTTGGATACTGTTGATGAGACAAGAGATGCGGAAAAGCTGAGGATGGCAGCATATCAACAGAGGATATCCAGAGCATATAACAAGAATATAAGGACTAGAAGGTTTCAAGTTGGAGATTGGGTGTTAAGAAAGGCTTTTCAGAATACTACTAATCCTGCTGATGGGAAGCTTGCCCCAAAATGGCAAGGACCTTATGAAGTTGAATCAGAATCTGGGAAAGGAGCATACCGACTCAAGAATATGGAGGGGGATATGTTACCAAGATCCTGGAATGCTATACATCTCAAAGCCTATTTCAAGTGAGTTTAGAAGTTAATTTCTAACTCAGGATGGTATGAACTCTATCTCTTTTAATATGTTCGAATTTATTTATTCTTTTGAAACCAATACTGTTAGGGATAGATTTTCTAAACCAAAGGATCACGGATCCTCAAGTGCAGCCAGGATCACGGATCCTTAATTCTGTTTCAATTAAGGATCCTTAGAAGATGTTGCAGGGTTAAGGATCCAGGATCCTCATTGTTATCCTAACACTAACGGTTGTTTCCTCTATGTTTAAACTTGTTACGCAGGAATGGATGAGTGGACTTAGTTTTGCCGATATTCTTGGGGAATATGCTCTCAATATTTTGCACGTGCATAGCTTAATGACCGTTTTAGAAGTCGTGGGTAGCTTGCACAATTGGCGGATAGTTAGTTATTTAGATTATTTCTATTTTTAAAGGGGATAACAAGCTTGAGTGAGAACGATTAGCAAATTAGCAAACACACACACTCTCGCAAGCTCTCGGCAACTCATTAGCGATTTCATACATTTTGCACACTAGTGATCCTTGTAACAAGCTTGTTATCATCCCGAGTTGTAACAATCATTTGTTTAATTATAGTTGGTGATCGGTAGTTTCCATCACCCGAGGTTTTTTATGCCAGAGATCATCTTTTGATCAAGGGCTTTTTCCTCGTACAAATCCTTGTGTCACTTGTTCATTTCATTTGCAAGTTGTTCTTACATTTGTTCATTGATTCAAGCATCATACCTCACAATAAAATATTTGGTTGCATTATCCTAGCCTGATTTTTGACCAAAACAGTTTGGCGCCCACCGTGGGGCAATTGGTGCTTCATTTCTGAAAAAATTTGTTCATTGTGTTCATTTCGGTTCATTATCTTAAACCATATGGCTTCTTCAGCAAAGAACACTTCAAGCTCTATGTCGGCAGTCACTTCTTCACAGGGGTTCCACCTTTGCCACCACCACCTTTTGGATCCCAGAAGAATGCTGAAAATGCTGCAAAGAGACAGAGCCCCATTTTCCCGAAACCACCAACTTCTACTGTTTCTTCTAGCCCTACTAACAGTGATCCTTTTACTTTGATTTTGTAGATGAGGGATCACATACAAGAGCAGGATAGAACCAACGAAAGGATCCTCCGGGAGATTGGTGACATCAAGAAACAGAAGAAATCAGTGGAGGATCACTCTCCTCTGATGCCGAGGTCGTTGAATTTCGACACTCCGGTCATAACTGCCCAGCAATCTGCAGCTCCAGACATCCAATACCAGGGTGGATGAACAGGAATGCGTTCTGGATCATTGGCAATGACTCAGGCTCTAGGATCCTACTTTCAACCTTCAGGATCCTCTTTTCAGCCTCAAGGATCCTTCTTCCAGCATCAGGGATCCTCTCAGGTTCATGGATCCTCTCAGGTTCAAGGATCCTCCTCTCAGGTTCAAGGATCCTCCTTTCAGGTTCAAGGATCCTCGTCTCAGGTTTTCGAATCAATGGGTTATCCTCCGAGACCCCCAGTCACAGCACATCAAGGATCCAACATCTTTCAGGATCAAGGATTCTTAAGGAGCGTGCAACCTGGAAGTTCAGATGTTCATCTAGGGGACTTCATACCAATGCAGACCATTGCTTCCTCTGGTCCTTCGGTTATGCCAGAATCCCGTCAATATGGATTCACATCTGGGACTCCAAACTTGAATCCTCCGGGAGGTAACACTTTGAATAATTCTTATACTACTAACCATGGCTTTATGCAGGATATAGGTATCAACCAGGCTATGACTAGAGAATTACAGAAACTGAAGGATATGATATCCAGTGTTCCAGGGGTGGTTAAACCCATTCCTGAAATCCAAGATGGAAGCCACAAGATATCTCATTTTGCACCACCTATTTGTGATGAAGAAATTCCAAAGAGGTTCCAAATACCAACCATGAAGTTGTATGATGGTTCAACGGATCCAAAAGAGCATGTAGCTTAGTACAGAGAAAGGATGGAGATCAATCCAATTCCTGAGAGGTTAAAAGAAGCATGTCTATGCAAGGGCTTCGGATCCACGCTCACAGGATCAGCTCTTAAATGGCTGCTAAGTCTTCCCCCTTACTCTATTACTTCATTTGCTAATCTAGTTAACCTGTTTAATAGTCAATTCTCTTGTAGTAGAAAGTTTGAACGATTAACTAGTGATCTATATAGGGTAACACAAGGTCAAAATGAATCACTTAGAGATTATATCACTAAGTTTAGTAAAGAATCCTTGGATATTCCTAATTTGGATATTGCTACAGCTGTAGAAGCCTTTAAAATGGGTCTACTTAGGGATTCATTGTTCTATGATGATCTTGTCATGACCCCTTGCAGGAATCTTGATGAAGTGAGAACCAGGGCCCTTAGATTCATCTGATTAGAGGATGATAAAAGGATCCAGGAAAGACTGGCAGGATCCTCGAAACAGGAAAAACAAGGATCCTACTTCAGGAACAACAAGTCCAAGTCTTATAACAACTTTGATAACCAGAATGTGCATGCAGTAGAACAGGAAGAGGGTGATGAGGATTATCCTCCAATTTCTGAATATTGTTTTTCTGTTGATAACAATGAACTAATCCTTGCAATGCAGAACCTAGGTGAAAAAGAAAGATGGGCTAGAAAAAGTGATAAGCCAACAGCAACAAAAGACAAATCCAAATGGTGTGTATATCATGAAGATTTTGGTCACCTCACTGAAGAATGTATTGAACTAAGAAAAGAGATTGGTTACTTGTTGAGCAAAGGGCACTTGAAGGAGCTGTTGGGAAGGAAAAAGTCAAGGATCCAGGATCCTGAAAAAGTTCCAGAAAGAGCTCCTGCTCCTCCTGCTGATGCACAAATTATCAACTTCATATTCGGAGGATCAGACATATGTGGCACTTACTTTTCAGCAGCCAAGAGGCATGCCAAGGAGACCAACATGGATAATGGGGATAGACCCATCCGAACCTCTACTGTTACACAGGAAAAAGTTATAACCTTTGATGAGGATGATCGTGTTGATGTCTAGGATCCTCATCATGATGGTCTTGTCATTACTTTGTTTATATCTAACCATTTTGTTCGCAGGATCTTGATAGATGGAGGAAGCTCAGTAAACATCATTCAACTTGATGTCCTCAAGAAGATGAACATTCCTGAGTCAGATATTGTTCCAAGATCCTCGGTTCTTGTCAGATTCAGTGGAGAAACCAAGAATACATTGGGGGACATCAAACTTCCCATCTACATTGAAGGACTTAATTCTTATAAAAAATTGTGTGTCATAGATTGCTTATCCTGTTGCAATATTATCCTTGGCAGGCCATGTATACATGACATGAAGGCAGTCCCATCTACATATCATCAATGTGTAAAGCTTCCTAGTCGATGGGGTGTGGTGAAGATTGAGAGTGATCAACAAGAAGCCAAAAATTGCTACACATCATCAATGAAACCAGCCTCAAGACCCAGGGAGCAATAGCAATTAAAGCATCCTCCAAGAGAAGTCCTGGAGGCAAGAGAACAAGATGTGAAGGATATCCTCATGGATCCTGAGGATCCTGAATCCAAGATCTTCATAGGATCAGGGATCCTCGATAACATTGAACAGGACCTAGTATCCTTCCTAAGGAAAAGAAAGACTACCTTTGCCTGGAAGCATGAAGACATGACAGGTATCTCTAAATATATAATTACTCATAAACTTGGCATTGACAGGTCATTCAAACCCATACATCAGAAGAGGAGGAAATTTGCACCTGAGAGAAATGCCATTATCCAAGAGGAGGTAGATAAACTGCTCAGAGCAGGTATGATAAGAGAGGTCAAGTATCCAAGGTGGTTAGCCAATGTGGTTGTTGTTCAAAAGAAAAATGGAAAGTGGAGGGAATGTGTCGATTTTACTGACTTAAACAAGGCATGACCCAAGGATCCTTTCCCATTACCCCACATTGGTGGATGCTACTGCGGGTCATGAGTTGTTGACTTTTATGGATGCTTCATCTGGATTTCAACAAATTCAGATGGAACCATCTGACCAAGAGGATACAGCCTTCTTGACTCCAACTGGTATATACTGTTATATTGCTATGCCATTTGGACTAAGAAATGCAAGTGCTACTTATCAAAGGCTAGTCAATATGATGTTCAAGGAACAAATTGGACACACTATGGAAGTCTATATAGATGATATGGTGGTTAAGTACAAGAAAGCTGAGGATCACCTTAGAGACTTGGAGGAAGCATTCGATATCCTTGATAAATTTAATATGAAATTAAATCCTTCCTGTTTTGGTCAAAAATCAGGCTAAGATAATGTAACCAAATCTTTGTTGTGAGGAATGATGCTTGAATCAATGAACAATGCTAAGGATAACTCAGAAATGTAATGAACAAATGACACAAGGATTTATATGAGGAAAAATCCCTTGAACAAGAGTTGATCTCCGGCATAAAAAACCTCGGGTGATGGAAACTACCGATCACCAACTAAGATTAAACAAAAGAAGTTTACAACTCGGGATGATAACAAGCTTGTTACAAGGATCACTAATGTGCAATGTGCAATAAAATGTATGAAATCGCCAAGTAGTGTTCGAGTGTTGATTGAGAGCTGTTGCGAGAGTGTGTGAATGCCAAAATTAGCTAAGTGTTCTACTCAAGCTTGTTATCCCCATTTTAAATTAGAAATAACTAAGTTAACAAACTATCCGCAAATGGTGCAAGCTCCCCACGATCTCCATAACGTCCATAAAAGCCAAACACGTGCGGAATATTAAGGGAATATGCTCCAGGAATTTCGGTAAGACTTGGTCCATGCCTTTGCTCCTGCAAAACAAGCTTACATACAAGGTAGACAATTGTTAGTATAAGGATAACAATAAGGATCCTGAATCATGATCCTGCAACACCTGTTGAGGATCCTTAATTCAAACAGAATTGAGGATCCATGATCCTGACAACACTTGAGGATCCTTGATCCTTAGGATTGGAAAATCCTCCCCTAACAATTGCCCCCAAAATATAAGGAGTTAAGTGTAAAATAGCGAGTTATATTTTCTTGATCTTATCCCCAACAAACTAACGGATATATAGTCGTTACAATCAGACTATCCGTTGCAATCATACGTCATTGAAGCGACATCCCTGCAGGATCATCATTATAAATTCAAGTTAGAGATAAGGGTCAATGTGCATTTAAATTCGAGCAATACTCCCTTTAAATCCTCATTCGAAGATCTAGCAGGTATCTCTCTCTTCTCCCTTTCTCTTCATCTTTTTGCTCTGTTCTTCTTTCTCAAAATCTCTAAGTCACGATGAAATTACGATCATCCCCTGCTAAGGATCATCATAAAGACAGTCCCTTGAAGAGCCAAGGGATCATCAAAGATTCTCCGAAGGAACGTTGCTGCTTCACTGATCCGGAAATAGACAGGATTCGTCAATGCTTTCCTGCAAACGCTGTCTTCATGCCTTTTGACCCTACCGCCTTGAGCGATTTCGTTTCTGAAACCTGGGTTGCCTTTCCAGTCACCCCATTTTCGATAGGATACTCCAATCCTTTTCCTGCTTTTACCCAGTCTTTCTTCTCCCTTACCGGCATATCTTATATCCAAGCTATGCCAATGATGTGGAGGGTTTTATTTACCCTTGAGAGGATCATTGAGCAGGAGGATATAGATCTGGGAATGTCTGAACTTGCTGAATTGTACAACCTTGTGAGCCATGGTTCACATCGCTTTCTATTCAAACATAAACCTGGTGAGGCACACCCGATCCTAAAGACCACCAAAAATGACACTAAGTGGAAGAAACGATTCTTCTTCGTTAGGAGGGATGCTATCCCGGATGGGAAGGATCTCCCTAGAAAATGGGCCACTCATGGTAGGATAGAGGATCCTTATTGAAGGATCATAGGATAACCCTGTTTCCGCTAAGGATCACTAACATTTGTTTATATCTTTTGTGCAGCTGTATATGTTTCTCACGTCATTTCATCACCTGCAACCAAGGAGAGGATCACCGCTTTCCGAAATCTTGATCCTGCAATAAGATCGTTTCAAGCAAACACCAAGGATTCTCAAGAAGTATCCTCAGGCTCTGTTACAATGTCAAGTAAGTATCCAAGTTTATATATGATTAAATATTGAAATGCAAATAAAACAAGAATACTTATCTGTTATTTTGGATTAATAGGCGCCGGAAAATCCTCAAGGTCTGCCTCCCGCTTCAGTGTTACCGATCTTACTACTGTTGCTCTCAGGTCTGGGAAGAAGAAGACTGCTGCTAGCCCGAGTGCCGCGGTTCCAAACGTGTTACCTCCAAGGGGGGAAAGAAGAGGAAGGCCTCTGAGGCTGAAAATCTTGAAGGCTTGCCTCTTATCCGCCACCAGTTCCAAGAATACTTTGCTGATGTAAGGATCACTGACTCTGCTTGATTATCCTGCCCACTTGAGGATCATGTGATCCTGAACTTTACCTTGTCTTCTTTGCAGAAATTTGCTGAGGTCAAAATGTTGTTTGATGCATACGTTGAAGAGGCGGAGCAAAAGCATCAGGAGTTCCAAAAGTTTTTCTTGGCCAAGGATCAAACTATCTCCTCCCTTGGAAAGGACCTCAATCTGGCGAAGAAGCAGGTGGTCATGGCCCAGATAAATGCTGATCATGAGAAAGCTGAGCTGCTGGAGGATGCTAAAATCTCTGCCGCCATCACCATGTATAAGATCAAGCTGCAAATGGCTCAGGAGGCTGAGGATCCTGACTTCGACAGGACCACTTGGGACAAGGAGGGTTGGAAGGCAAAGCTAGCAGAGCTTGAGGATAAGGAGGAGGAGGAGGCTACCGAGGTCTTGGCGATTGAGGCAAGTGGCAGCGGGAAGGATCAGGCTGGTGGTGATGATGCTGGTGGTGATGCAGCCAAGGTGTGAGCTGTTGAAATGGGCGATGATGGATATTTCTAGACGCGGCCGGAGCCCATTTTTTAGGATTTGGTAGTGGTTTTTTGGTTGTGATGTTTTAAACAATGTTGGGTTGTACTTTGAACAATAGTTTCTAGAGTTATGGATCATGGATCCTTAGACAATAGGTAGGATAATAGGTGGTGGAGGGATCCTCTGTTTGGGGGATGAAAGCACTTGTTATCCTGCCATCTTTTATTTCCTACACTTTCAAGACCTGTTAACAGTGGACACCCTTTACCTACCCCAGCGGACGGGCCACGTATTGCTGGTAGAAGCTTGGGGTAGGTAATTTTGACAACCTTAAAAGGGGTTAACTTTTTTGAATAAAAATAACTTCAACTTTTTGGCTACTTCTTATGTTGTTATACTTATGAATTCTTTATTTTTCAACTGTTGTTGTGTACTTTGTTTGAATTTGTAAGTAAAGGATAAAGGTTTAATAAATCATGTTTAAAAGTTTTAGGATATGATCAAGGATCAAATATCCTATAGTCGACAAGCTCAGAAAGGTTATGTAACTTAAGGATCATTAGTTCTGTTGTCAAAGGATAAGGGTTACTTATATAAATAAAGAATAAAATTAAAGTGTTTTAGGATCATACCTGAGAATCCAAGTTAGGATCCTAACCCTTTAACATTCATAATCAGGATAACCAAAAGACAAACCTTAGTAAAAGGTGAGGATCAAGGATCCTTGGCTGTTTAGCTTCAAAAACCTGAAATGGAACATAACTTGGGACTAAGCCAATATAAGAGAAGAGTTAGTAACTGGGGACAAGCCCAACAATTCTGGGGACAAGCCCAATATAGTGGGGACAAGCCCAAAGGATAACTGGGGACAAGCCCAAATAACTGGGGTCAAGCCCAAAGGATAACTGGGGACAAGCCCAAAGGATAACTGGGGACAAGCCCAAAGGATCTTGTGTAAACTGGAGTATGGCCCTCACTGGAGACTATCCAAACTTAGTGACATGAAAATGCCAAAACCTTAGCTAAAGTGAAAACGTTAGAAACCTTAGGAACGGATGTATGGTACGTCTACCATTATACGTAGGATCCCGGATACAGCCAGTACAATGAAATTGTCAGCCCCTAAAGCGAGTACTGGTCCCATTACCATGAACTGTACCAGGATCATCGTGCGAAACTGGGGACAGGCCCAAAAACTGGGGTCAAGCCCAAATAACTGGGGTCAAGCCCAAATAACTGGATACTTCTGTGGATACATAATCCTTTGTTAAGCATACCCAAGCCTTCTGCAAAACTCAGAATCAAGTGAAAGGAGGATAAAGGATCGAGGATCCTTATCCTTATATATAGGATAATTAAAGAATGAATTAGATTGAAATTAGATCATTACCAAAATGAGGGTCCTCCGTCCTGTAAGGATCCTTCAAGGATACTTGTTAAAAAAAATAGCTAAGGATCATGGATCCTTATTACATGAAGTATTTCTTCAAGTGGACAGCATTCCAAGCTCTTGGTAGCAAATCACCTTCCATTGTTAGCAATCGATATGCCCCCTTTCCTGCTTCTGCTTCAATCAGGTAGGGGCCTTCCCACTTTGGTGCCAATTTTCCATCAGCAGGATTTGTGGTATTCTAAAATGCTTTCCATAATACCATCTCACCAACTTGGAACTTCCTGATCCTGACATTCTTATTGTTGGCTCCAGCCATCCTTTGTTGATAACTAGCCATCCTTATCCTTGCCAGATCCCTAAGTTCTTCTATAGTATCCAAGTCTTGAACCAAGTTTTCAGCATGTCCTTCAGGATCACGGATGCTTGTCCTTGCAGTAGGAACCACCATTTCTGTAGGGATCACTGATTCTGCCCCAAATACCAAAGAAAATGGAGTTTGGCCAGTAGCATTCTTGGGAGTTGTTCTGTCAGCCCATAATACATAAGGTAGTTCTTCTGGCCATTTTCCTTTCTTAGATCCAAGCTTCTTCTTCAAATTGTTGATGATGATCTTGTTGGATGATTCTGCCTGACCATTAGCTTGTGGGTGGACTGGTGTTGATGTTATCATCTTAATCCCCCAGCTGTCACAAAAGTTAGTAGTTCTACTCCCAATAAATTGGGATCCATTATGGCAAACAATTTCAGAAGGGATACCAAATCTAGTAAAAATGTTTCTTTTAATAAAGGATATGACTTCCTTTTCTCTGACTTGAGCAAAGGCTTCAACCTCTATCCACTTGGAGAAGTAGTCAGTCATAGCAAGCATGAATACTTTTCCACCAGGTGCCTTAGGAAGCTTACCAACTATATCCATTCCCCATCTCATAAATGGCCAAGAAGAGGATATAGGATGCAAGAGCTCAGCTGGTTGATGAAGGATATTACTATGTCTCTGACAAGGATCACACTTCTTGGCATATTCCACAGCATCCTTCTTCATAGTAGGCCAATAGTATCATGTCCTCAGGATCCTTGAGAATAATGCCCTGCCCCCAGTGTGGTTTCCACAATCTCCTTCATGAAAATCCTTTAGAACTTCTTGGATTTCAAGATCCTCAATGCATCTTAGATATGGAACTGCAAGAGATCCTTTATATAACATATTATTCAATATTGTGAATTGAGATACCTTGATTTTGAAAGCACTGGGGTTTTCTCCTGTAGGAATCTCTCCATGTTGTATGTATCTCATGATTGGAAGGATCCATGATCCTGAATGAGATTGTGTATCATCACTAGGGATGATTGCAGAATCCTCTCCTATCTCCATGGCTACATGATCCTCAATAGCGGGGGTTAGGATGTGGATAATAGGGATCCTGATATCCTCTGGAATCTTCAAGGATGATCCTAGATTGGCCAATGCATCAGCCTCTGCATTCTCTTCCCTTGGTACCTGTGTTAAACTAAAGGAAACAAAAGAGAGTGCCAATTCTTTGACTATCTCTAAATATTTGATTAGTTTTTCACCTTTAACAACATAGGATCCTTAAAGTGATTGGTAATTAACAATGAATCTACATGTACCTCAAGATACCTGATCATCATATGCTTGGCAATTTGCAAACCAGCTATCAAGGCTTCATACTCAGCCTCATTGTTAGTAGTTTGAAACTCACAAGCTATGGAGTGGGGTATTATGTCCCCCTGTGGTGATTTTAGTAGTATTCCAAGTCCAGTTCCTTTGACATTAGAAGCTCCATCAGTGAAGAGTATCCAAGGATCCTTAGTTTCTTCTAGCTGTTGGACTTCTAATTCAGCTTCCTTTTGCAAGTCACTACTGAAATCTGCCACAAAGTCAGCTAAAGCTTGGGATTTAATGGCAGTCCTTGGTTCATATCTTATACCATAAGCCCTCAGCTTCACTGCCCACTTAGCCATCCTTCCTGACATTTCAGGTTTCCTGGGAACATTCTTAATTGGAAAATTAGTCTTAACAATAATGGCATGAGTTTCAAAATAATGTCTTAATTTAGTAGATGCCATAATTAATGCAAGGATAAGTTTTTCTAAATGTGAATACCTGTATTCAGCATCAAGCAAACTCTTACTTACATAATAGACAGGATGTTGTGTACCTTCGTGATCCTTAACAAGGACCGCACTTACTGCTTTAGAGGATACCGCCAAATACAAAGATAATATATCCCCTTTTTTCTGGTTTCATCAAGGCAGGGGCTGAGGATAGGTAATCCTTAAGAGCTTTGAGAGCATTTTCATCCTTTTCAGTCCATTCAAATTTCTTGTTCTTCCTCAAAATGTCATAGAATTCCTTTCATTTTTCTGAGGATTTGGATATGAACCTGTTCAAGGCTGCGATCCTGCCTGTCAATCTTTGCACATCCTTAGCATTGGCAGGAGATTTGATATTCATAATAGCCTTAATTTGCTCTGGACTTGCTTCAATGCCTCTTTTTGTCACCATATAGCCTAGGAATTTACCTGCTTTAACACCAAAGTGACACTTGGAAGAATTTAGTTTCATATTAAATTTATCAAGGATATTGAATGCTTCCTCCAAGTCTCTAAGGTGATCCTCAGGTTTCTTGGACTTAACCACCATGTCATCTGTTAGGGGTGGATTTCTAAATGACCCGTGATCCTCAATTATTATCCTGTTTGGTGATCCTTACTTCTGTGTCAGTTAGTGATCCTCAGGAATGTTGCAGGATCAGGATCATGGATAACTATAAGGATCCCAGTACTAACGATTGTCTACTTTGAATTCGTAAATGTTTTGCAGGAATATCAACTTGGACTTAGTCTTGGCGACATTCCTGGAGAATATTCTTAGTCTATTCCGCACGTGCTTGGCCAGAAATGGACGTTGTGGAGTCGTGGAAGACTTGCACCTTTTGCGGAATGTTAGTTAGGCTAGATATTTTCTATTTGAAAAGGGGTAGCGAGCTATTTTAGAGACACTTAGCTATTTTTGGCTACACACACACGAATACAACCGCTCTCACTGGCTCTCGACAAACACTTAGCATTTTTCATACATTTCTACACATTACACTATAGTGATCCTTGTACTTAGCTCGCTATCATCCGAAGTTGTAACAGATTGTTTGTTTAATTTGAGTTGGTGATCGGTAGTTTCCATCACCCGGGGTTTTTTGTGCCGGAGATCAACTCTTGATCAAGGGCTTTTTCCCCATATAAATCTTCGTGTCATTTGTTCATTACACTTCATAGTGATCCTTATTGCTATAAACCAATTCAAGAATCATACCCCGTAACAGAGAGTTTGGTTACATTATCCTCGTCTGATTTTTTGACCAAAACAGTTTGGCGCCCACCGTGGGGCAATTGGTGCTTCATTCTTAGAAAGATTCATATTTTCGTGGTCAATTCGGTTCGCTACAACCAAACAGATGGCTTCCTTAGTGAAGAATACTTCAAGTTTGATGCCCTCATTCAGTTCCTCACAAGGCGTTCCTCCTTTGCCTCCACCACCTTCTGGATCCCAGAAGAATGCGGAGAATGCTGCGAAGAAACCAACTCCTATTTTCCAAAAACCACCTACTTCTTCTGTTTCAACTAATCCTACTACTAATGATCTCTATACCTTGATTTTGCAGATGAGTAATCATGCACAAGAGCAGGATAAGACCAACGAAAGGATCCTCCGGGAAATCGATGAGATCAAGAAACAGAGGAAATCAGTGGAGGATCACTCCCCTCTGATGCCAAGATCGCTGAACTTTGACACTCCGGTCATAACCTCACAATACTCAGCAGTTACGGACGTGCAATACTTGGGTGAACTACCAGGAAGGCGTTATGGGACAACAACAATAAGTCAGGCATTTGGCTCTTGCTTCCAACCTCAGGGATCCTCTTCTCAACCATTAGGATCCTCTTCTCAGCAACAGGGATACTTCACATCAGGAGGATATGTGGGAATGCATGCAGTACAAGGATCCTCCCAGGTCCAAGGATCCTCCCAGATCCAAGGATCCTCTCTGGCCCCAGGATCCTCCCTTGTTCAAGGATCCTCCCTGGTTCCAGGATCCTTTCAGATTCAAGGATCATCGCAATTCCAAGGATCCAACCCCCTTCAAAATCAAGGATCCTTGAGAAATATGCAACCTCAGAACTCAGACGTCCATCAAGGAGACTTCATACCAATGCAGACCATTGCCTCATCTGGTCCTTCAATTATGCCAGAGTCTCGACAAGATGGATTCACATCCGCAATTCCAAACTCGAATCCTGTGGGAGGTAACACTTTTAATAATTTATATAACACTAACCATGGCTTTATGCAGGATACAGGTATCAATCAGGCCATGGCTAGGGAACTGCAAAAGCTTAAGGATATGATATCCAGTGTACCAGGAGTGGTTAAACCCATTCCTGAGATTGCGGATGGTAGCCATAGGATATCTCGTTTTGCACCACCTTTGTGTGATGCTGAGATACCTAAAAGATTCCAGATACCATCAATGAAGCTATATGATGGTTCAACGGATCCAGAAGAGCATGTAGCTCAATACAGGGAGAGGATGGAGATCAATCCAATTCCGGAAAGATTGAAAGAAGCATGCTTATGCAAGGGATTTGGGTCCACACTTACAGGATCTCCTCTTAAATGGCTGCTAAGTCTTCCCCCTTACTCTATTACTTCATTTGCTAATTTAGTTAACTTGTTCAATAGTCAATTCTCTTGTAGCAGAAAGTTTGAACGATTAACTAGTGATCTATATAGGGTAACACAAGGTCAAAATGAAACACTTAGAGATTATATCACTAAGTTTAGTAAAGAATCCTTAGACATTCCCAATTTGGATATAGCTACGGCTGTTGAAGCCTTTAAAATGGGATTGCTTAGGGATTCACTATTCTATGATGATCTTGTTATGTCACCTTGCAGGAATCTTGATGAAGTAAGGACTAGGGCCATCAGGTTCATCCGCCTAGAGGATGACAAAACGATCCAGGACAGATTGACAGGATCCTCCAAACAGGATAAGCAAGGATCCTTCTTCAGGAACAACAAATCCAAGTCTTATAACAGATCAGATAATCAGAATGTGCACGCAGTGGAACAAGAAGAGGATGATGAGAATTATCCTCCTATTTCTGAATATTGTTTCTCTGTTGATAACATTGAACTAATCCTTGCAATGCAGAATCTAGGTGAGAAAGCTAGGTGGCCAAGAAAAAGTGATAAACCAGCTGCTACAAAGGATAAATCCAAGTGGTGTGCGTATCATGAGGATTTTGGGCATCTCACTGAAGAGTGTATTGCACTTAGAAAGGAGATTGGTTATTTATTGAGCAAGGGGCATTTAAAGGAACTCTTGGGACAAAAGAAGTCAAGAACCCAGGATCCTGAAAGGATCCCGGAAAGGGCTCCTGCTCCTCCGGCAGATGCACAAGTCATAAATTTCATATCCGGTGGATCAGACATCTGTGGTACATCCTTCTCAACAGCAAAAAGACACGCTAAGGAAACCAAGATGGATAATGGAGACAGACCCGTCAGGACCTCCGTTGTCACCCAGGATAAAGTCATTACTTTCGATGAGGATGATCGTGTTGACATCCAGGATCCTCACCATGACGGTCTCGTAATTACATTGTTTATTTCTAACCACTTTGTTCGCAGGATCCTTATAGATGGAGGAAGCTCTGTGAACATCATTCAGCTGGATGTTCTCAAGAAAATGAATATCCCAGAGTCCGATATTATCCCGAGATCCTCAGTACTTGTGGGATTTAGTGGAGAAACAAAGAATACATTGGGGGACATCAAACTCCCAATCTATATTGAAGGATTGCATTCTTATCAAAAGTTTTGTGTTATTGATTGCTTATCGTGTTGTAACGTTATCCTTGGCAGGCCATGGATACATGATATGAAGGCAGTTCCATCCACCTATCATCGGTGTGTAAAGCTTCCAAGTCCATGGGGAGTGGTGAAAATTGAGAGTGATCAACAGGAGGCTAAGAATTGCTATACCTCATCAATGAAACCAGCCTCAAGACCAAGGGAGCAATAGCAATTAAAGTATCCTTCAAGAGACGTCTTGGAGGCAAGAGAACAGGATTTGAAAGAAATCCTCATGGATCCTGATGATCCTGAATCAAAGATCTTCATACGGTCAGGGATCCTTAGCGATATTGAACAAGAGCTAGTATCCTTTCTCAAAAGAAGGAAGACCACCTTTGCCTGGAAACATGAAGACATGACAGGTATATCTAAGGATATAATTACTCATAAACTTGGCATTGACAGGTCATTCAAGCTAATTCAACAAAAGATTAGGAAGTTTGCACCTGAAAGAAATGCTATTATCCAGGAAGAGGTAGATAAGCTACTTCGAGCAGGTATGATTAGAGAGGTTAAGTATCCAAGATGGTTAGCCAATGTGGTTGTTGTTCAAAAGAAAAATGGAAAGTGGAGGGTATGTGTCGATTTTACATATTTAAACAAGGCATGTCCCAAGGATCCTCTCCCATTACCCCACATTGACTCCATGGTGGATGCTACCGCGGGCCATGAGTTGTTAACTTTTATGGATGCTTCATCTGGATTTCAACAAATTCAGATGGAACCATCCGATCAAGAGGATACAACCTTTATGACCCCAACTGGTATATACTGTTATATTGCTATGCCATTTGGATTAAGGAATGCAGGTGCTACTTACCAAAGGCTTGTAAATATGATGTTCAAAGAACAAATTGGATACACTATGGAAGTCTATATTGATGACATGGTGGTTAAGTCCAAAAGAGCTGAGGATCACCTTAAAGACTTGGAGGAAGCATTCAATATCCTTGATAAATTTAATATGAAACTAAATCCTTCTAAGTGTCATTTTGGTGTAAAGGCAGGTAAATTCTTAGGATATATGGTAACAAAGAGGGGCATTGAAGCAAGTCCAGAGCAAATTAAAGCTATCGTGAATATCAAATCTCCTGCCAATGCTAAGGATGTGCAAAGGTTGACTGGCAGGATCGCACCCTTGAACAGATTCATATCCAAATCCTCAGAAAAGTGTAAGGAGTTCTATGACATCCTGAGGAAAAACAAGAAATTTGAATGGACTGAGAAGCATGAAAGTGCCCTTAAAGCTCTTAAAGATTACCTATCCTCAGCCCCAGCTTTAATGAAACCAGAAAAGGGAGATGTGTTATCCTTATATTTGGCGGTATCCTCAAAAGCAGTAAGTGCGATCCTTGTTAAGGATCACCAAGGTACACAACATCCTGTTTATTATGTAAGTAAGAGCTTACTTGATGCTGAATCCAGGTATTCACATTTAGAAAAACTTATCCTTGCATTAATTATGGCATCTACTAAATTAAGACATTATTTTGAGACCCATGCCATTATTTTTAAAACTAATTTCCCAATTAAGAATGTTCTCAGGAAACCTGAAATGTCTGGAAGGATGGCTAAGTGGGCAGTGAATTTGAGTGCATATGATATAAGATATGAGCCTAGGACAGCCATTAAATCCCAAGCATTAGCTGACTTTGTGGCAGATTTCAGTAGTGATTTGCAAAAGGAAGCTGAACTAGAAGTCCAACAGCTTGAAGAAACCACGGATCCTTGGATACTGTTTACTGATGGATCCTCCAATGTGAATGGAACAGGGCTTGGGATACTACTAAAATCGCCACAGGGGGACATAATACCCCACTCCATAGCTTGTGAATTTCAAACTACCAACAATGAGGCTGAATATGAAGCCTTGATAGCTGGTTTGCAAATTGCAAAGCATATGAGTATCAGGTATCCTGAGGTACATGTAGATTCTTTATTGATCACTAATCACTTTAATGGATCCTATGCTGTTAAAGGTGAAAAGCTAATCAAATATTTGGAGATAGTCAAAGAATTGGCACTCTCTTTTGTATCTTTTAGTTTGACACAGGTACCAAGGGAAGAGAATGCAGAGGCTGATGCACTAGCCAATCTAGGATCATCTTTGAAGATCCCTGAGGATATTGAGATCCCTATTATCCATATCCTGACCCCTGCTATCAAGGATCATGTAGCTATGGAGATAGGAGAAGATTCTACTATCATCCCCAGTGATGATACCCAATCACATTCAGGATCATGGATACTCCCAATTATGAGATACATACAACATGGAGAAATCCCTACAGGAGAAAACCCAAGGGCTTTTAAAATTAAGGTATCTCAATTTACAATATTAAATAATATGTTATACAAACGATCTCTTGTAGGACCATACTTGAGATGCATTGAGGATCCTGAAATTCAAGAAGTCCTAAAGGATTTCCATGAAGGAGATTGTGGAAACCACACTGGGGGCAGGGCATTATTCTCAAGGATCCTGAGAACAGGATACTATTGGCCCACTATGAAGAAGGACGCTGTGAAATACGCCAAGAAGTGTGATCCTTGTCAGAGGCATAGTAATATCCTTCACCAACCAGCAGAGCTCTTGCATCCTATATCTTCTTCTTGGCCATTCATGAGATGGGGAACGGATATAGTTGGAAAGCTTCCTAAGGCACCAGGTGGAAAAGTATTCATGCTTGCTATGACTGATTACTTCTCTAAGAGGATAGAGGCTGAAGCCTTTGCTCAAGTCAGAGAAAAAGAAGTTATATCCTTTATTAAAAGGAATATTATTACTAGATTTGGCATCCCTTCTGAAATTATCTGTGATAATGGATCCCAATTTATTGGGAATAGAACCACTAACTTTTGTGACAGTTGGGGGATTAAGATGATAACATCAACACCAGTCCATCCACAAGCTAATGGTCAGGCAGAATCATCCAACAAGATCATCATTAACAATTTGAAGAAGAAGCTTGGAGCCAAGAAAGGAAAATGGGCAGAAGAACTACCTTATGTGCTGTGGACTGATAGAACAACTCCCAAGAATGCTACAGGCCAAACTCCATTTTCTTTGGTATTTGGGGCAGAGTCAGTGATCCCTACAGAGATGGTGGTTCCAACTGCAAGAACAAGCGTTCGTGATCCTGAAGAAAATGGTATTAAGGAAAGCATTTCAAAACACCACCAATCCTGCTGATGGAAAGCTAGCACCAAAGTGGGAAGGCCCCTATTTAATTGAAGCCGAAGCAAGAAAGGGGGCATATCGATTGCTAACAATGGAGGGTGATTTGCTACCTAGAGCTTGGAATGCTGTCCATTTGAAGAAATATTTCATGTGATCATGAACCATGATCCTTACCAGACAAGTATCCTTGAAGGATCCCCGCTGATAGATGATCCTCTTTCTGGTAACATTCCAATCTTAAACTATTTCATTCTTTTTATCCTCTTACAAGGATAAGGATCCTGCGTCCTTTATCCTCCTTTTACTTGATTTCTGAGTTTTGAAGGTACAGGCATCCTTAACTAAGCATTGAGTATCCACAGAAGTATCCAGTTGTCTTTTGGGCTAGTCCCCAGTTTGGGCCTGTCCCCAGTTTCGCAAGTAGCGCACGATGATCCTGGTATAGTTCATGGCAATGGGACCAGTACCCGCTTTAGGGGCTGACAATTTCGTTGTACTGGCTATATTCAGGATCCTACGTATAATGGTAGACGTACCATACATCCGTTCCTAAGGTTTCTAACGTTGTCACGTTGGCTAAGGTTTTGGCATTTTCATGTCACTAAGTTTGGATAGTCGCCAGTAAGGGCCATACTCCCGTTTACATACGATCCTTTGGGCTTGTCCCCAGTTATCCTTTGGGCTTGTCCCCAGTTATCCTTTGGGCTTGTCCCCAGTTATCCTTTGGGCTTGTCCCCAGTTATCCTTTGGGCTTATCCCCAGTCACTAACATGCATCTTATGATGGCTCAGTTCCAAGCAATATCCTATTTCAGGTTTGTGAAGACAAATGGCCAAAGACTCTCGACCCTTACTTTCAACTAAGGTTTGTATCTTGGGTTACCCTAATTTTAAGTGTTGAAGGATAGGATCCTAACTTGGGTTCTCGGGTATGATCCTAAACTATTTTTGTTTTATTCATTATAAGTGACACTTATCCTTTGACAACTGGTATTATGATCCTTAAATTATTTTTATGTGATCCTTGATCATATCCTTAATTCTTAAGGGATATTTTTTCTTTACTTGATAAGTTTAAACGACATGGACATTACAATAAATTGAAAAATAAAATAACAATAAGGATAACAACACAGGATGTAGCTGTTATGGGTGGAATTTCGAGCTTATATCCTGAAGCATATCTTGATATTATATGCTTGATGCTGCGGCCAGGATACTGAACCAGGATATTGGTAACATCCTCTGAGGCAGTATCCTGACTATTACTAACGATTGGCTTGTAAAACGTTGGTTGCAAGGTACCAACGTTAAAAGACTTGATCTACCTGAAGATTCGCTCAAGGTGGTTGAAAAATGGACGTTGATGGTGGAAGAATGGGTCTTGTAACGGTCAGAAAGGCATATTCCGCGAGAATATCGGATGTTGGTTAATATTATTGACATTGTAACGGTTATATGAGCTGAAGACCCGGTTTTGTAGTCAATAAGCACGTGGAAAACGAGTAGAAAGAGTCCCCCAACGTTCAGAATGGAATATTCCAAAGTATCCCGGAATAATAGGATAGTTTGTTAGTTTTTGTTACTATAAATGGGAGCGATCGGATCATAGGCAAACACAACTTTTTCCACACACTCTCTTTCGCACACTTTGCTCTCTAGCTTCTAGCAATCACTACACACCAACACTTGTACTCCAATCACATTGTAACACCTAGTTGATCCGCATCATATCCTGCACTGTATCCTGTTATTCAAGCAATAAGAAGAACAAGGCAGCCGACGATTGTCAGCTCCCGAGGTTTTATGCCGGAGATCTAGATTGATCAAGGGCTTTCCTCGTACATCACGCGTTAACCTTTACATTTTTGCTCATTGTTTGATTATAGATACAGCTCGATATCCTGAGCCGTATCTTGAAACTGTTTTCGCAAACTAACAAACCAACATATTTTTTACAAAGTATTATTAGCACACTACCTCACAAAACTAATTTGATCACTTAATTGCTTAGGTAATTTTTGACCAAAACAATTTGGCGCCCACCATGGGGCAAGTGGTGCTATTTTTAATCAATACTTTGTTAAAATCATTACTCAGTTTTCTGTTTTCGAAATTCTTTTCAAAACTATTTCTAATGGCTTCTCAATCGAATTTGAACTCTTCTTCCATGTCTGTTTCAACCTCTGCTGCCGCTGGTTCATTACCTCTTCCACATTCACAAGTTCAGACTTTTCAGAGGAGAAATGAAAGCCACACACCGAGAGAAATGCCTGCTGCTCAGAATGTTCCTAGATCCGGAAATTCAGGGAGAACCCATATCCTTGCTTCTAATAACGAAATTCTGTCTTTGTTTGGTAGTATACAGGAATAAATGAAGAGGCAGCAAGAAACTAACCAGACGATCATAAAGGATATACAACTCTTGAAGTCAAACTCCAGGAAACTTGTGGAGGATACAACTACTCATCTATAGCCCAGGATGCTGATCTTTAGTTCAGCAACATTTCCCGAGGATAATCAAGGCAACATGATACTGAGTCAGTCCCGGAGCAACATGCTGGAGATACCATCTTCCGCCAGGATATCGACCGTGAGGGATCCAGGATATGGCCCAGGATATGGCAAAAGTCAACATGCTGGTAACATGTTTGCCAATATCAGTATCCCTGCTACTAATAATTCTGATTCTTTGCAGGATATAGGTGTAACACCAGTATTGACCAGGGAACTTCAAAATTTGAAGGATATGATATCAAGTGTTCCTGGAGTAGTGCAGCCTATACCGAAAGTATCCCATGATAGTCACAGGATACCCTGATTTGCTCATCCAATTTGTGATGCTGAAATTCCAAAAAGATTCCAGACTCCCAGCGTAAAGTTGTATGATGGGACGACAGATCCTGAGGAGCATATTGCCCAGTATAGGGAAAGGATGGAAACAAATCCAATCCTACCAGAACTTAAGGAAGCATGCTTATGCAAAGGCTTCGGTTCAACTTTAACGGGATCAGCCTTAAAATGGCTTTTAAATGTTCCACCTTATTCAATTACATCATTTTCTCATTTATTTAATTTGTTTATCAGTCAATTTTCTTGTAGCAGGAGCTTTAAGAAACTAACAAGTGATCTTTACAGGATAACACCAGGATCACAAAAATCCCTAAGGGATTATGTTAGCAAATTTAGTAGAGAATCCCTGGATATCCCGAATCTTGATATTGCTACGGCATTATAAGCGTTCAGAAGGGGGTTACAGAAGGATCGTCAATTTTATCAGGATCTTGTAATGAATCCTTGCAGGAACTTGGACGAAGCTCGAAACAGGTCTTTGAGATACATCAGGCTGGAAGATGATAAGAAAATGCAAGAGAGGATGAATGCATCCTCAACATACGAATCAACTAACAGGAAGTCAGAATCCTCGTACAAACCATATAGCTCCAAGCCATATGGTAGAAATGATAACAAGAAAGTGAATGCTGTTGAAGACGAGGATCCTGAGGAGTATCCTGAGTTATCTGAATATTGTTTTTCTATTAATATACCTAAACTAATGTACGTTATGCAGGGTTTAGGAGACAAAGCCAGGTGGCCTCGGAAGAATCAACAAAAGGCTGATTGGAAGGATAAGTCCAAATGGTGTGCCTTCCATGAGGATTTTGGACATATTACAGAGGATTGCATCGCTCTAAGGAAGGAAATAAGTTATCTCCTGAGCAAAGGTTATCTGAAGGATCTCCTGGGAAGAAAGAAAAACAAGGGTTAGGATACTGAGAAGGATCCTGAACGAGCAGCATCACCTCCTGCGGATGCCAAGATAATTAACTTTATTTCAGGAGGATCAGACATTTGCAGGACTTCATATTCTGCGGCCAAGAGACATGCAAAGGAAGCTAAAGCCGAAGAGGGGAAAGACCAACCAGGATGACGACCCTAACAGCTGACAAAGTGATCACTCTTGATAGTGATGACAGGGATACTGTCCAGGATCCTCACCATGATGCTCTGGTAATAACATTATATGTGGCTAACCACTTTGTACGCAGGATACTGGTGGATAATGGCAGCTCAGTCAACATCATCCAATTGGAAACCTTGAAGAGAATGAACATCCCCGAGATAGAGATTACCTCAAAGTCCACTGTGCTTGTAGGGTTTAGTGGAGAAGCAAAGAATACCGTAGGGGAGATAAAGTTGCCCGTGTATATTGAAGGGGTCAACTCAATACAACGCTTCTGTGTCATGGACTCCTTATCCTGCTACAATATCATATTGGGTAGGCCATGGATCCATGATATGAAAGCTGTGCCGTCAACCTATCATCAGTGTATCAAGATCCCTACTCCTTGGGGGTTGTCAAGGTGGAAAGTGATCAACAGGAGGCAAAGGAATGTTACTCGTCCTCGATGTAATCCTCAACCAAGCCTAATGCAGCATAGCAATTAAAGGTGTGGGCCCAGGATATCGTGGAGGCTTCAGAGCAGGATGTAAAGAAAATTATCCTGGATCAGGATAATCCAGATATCTCGGTGCTCGTAGGAGCCGATATCCCTCAGGATATTGAAAATCAGTTAACTAACTTTTTGAAATGCAGGATGTCAACATTCGCATGGAAGCATGAGGATATGACAGGTATTTCTAAGGATATTATAACTCATAAGCTTGGAATTGACAGGTCTTTCAAGCCTATCCAGCAAAAGAGAAGGAAGTTTGCTCCAGAACGAAACGTAATTATTCAAGAAGAGGTTGAAAGACTATTGAAGTCCAAGATGATCAGGGAAGTCAAATTTCCTAAGTGGCTAGCAAATGTGGTCGTGGTTCAAAAGAAGAATGGAAAATGGAGAGTTTGTGTAGATTACACAGACTTGAACAAAGCTTGTCCTAAAGACCCATTCCCTCTGCCTCATATAGACTCGACGGTGGATGCCACTGCTGGTCATGAGATGTTAACCCTCATGGATGCACCCTCAGGATTCCAGCAGATCCAAATGGAACCTTCAGACCAGGAGGATACTGCTTTCATGACACCAACAGGTATTTACTGTTATACTGCTATGCCTTTTTGTTTGAAAAATGCAGGTGCAACGTACCAGAGATTGGTGAACGTGATGTTTAAAGACAAACTGGGGGACACCATGGAGGTGTACATTGACGATATGGTAGTCAAATCCAAGAAGGCTGAGGATCATATCCAGGATAATAAAGGAGCATTTGATATCCTGGACCAGTATAATATGAAACTAAATCCTGCCAAGTGCCATTTTAGAGTGGGGGCAGGAAAGTTTTTAGGATACATGGTGACTAAAAGGGGATAGAAGCAAGCTCGGAGCAGATTAAAGCTATCGTGGATATCAAGTCACCTTCAAATATGAAGGGTGTTCAACGGTTAACAGGGCGAGTTGCAGCATTGAACAGATTTATCTCAAGATCCTCCGAGAAATGCAAGGAATTTTATGATATCCTGAAGAAAAACAAGAAGTTCGAGTGGGGTGAGAAGCATGAAGCAGCCCTGCAGGATTTGAAGCAGTATCTTTCAACTGCACCTCTATTGATGAAGCCTGAGAATGGTGAACCACTGTCCCTATACCTCGCAGTATCGGGAAATGCTGTAAGTGTCGTCCTTATAAGGGATCATGAAGGTCAGCAATATCCTGTCTGTTACGTTAGTAAAAGTTTATTAGATGTCGAAACTATATATTCTCATCTAGAAAAAATGATATTAGCCCTAGTTATGGCATCAACTAAGCTTAGACATTATTTTGAGACACATAGGATTCATGTTAAAACTAATTATCCTGTTAATAATGTGCTTAGGAAACCTGAGATGTCGGGTAGAATGGCTAAGTGGTCAGTAAAATTAAGTGCCTATGATCTAGTATATGAACCTAGAAATGCTATAAAGTCTCAGGCTCTAGCAGACTTTGTGGCTGATTTCAGTAGTCATATTCAAAATGAAGTAGATCTAGAAGTTCAACAGCTAGGAGAAAACTTAGAATCCTGGACGTTATATACTGATGGTGCATCTAATGTAAGAGGTGTAGGTTTGGGTATACTACTAAAATCGCCACAGGGGGACATATTACCCCAGGCTATTAGGTGTGAATTTCCTGCTACTAAAAATGAGGCAGAATATGAAGCTTTAATTGCAGGATTAGAGTTGGCTAAAAATATGAGTATCAAGAATTTGCAAGTATATGTTGACTCCTTGTTAATCACTAATCTTTTTAATGGAACCTATGCAGTTAAAGGAGAGAAGTTAATTGAGTATCTCGAAATTCTCAAAAAATTAGCAGGATATTTCGATATTTTTACACTTGAACAGGTACCAAGAGAGGATAATGCTGAAGCTGATGCCATAGCAAATCTGGGATCATCGGTCAGGATACCGGAAGGGACCCCAATACCAATATTACATATCCTATATCCTGCGACGAATCCTCAGGATAAGGAAGTAATAAGTATTCAGAATCCTGATGAGGAGTATCCCAAGGAGGATCCTAAGTCCTGGACGGCTCCAATCATGAGATATCTCAAGGAAGGACACATCCCTAAGAATGAGAATCCTAAAGCCTTTAGAATGAAGGTATCACGATTCACTATTATAAATGATGTTTTGTATAAGAGATCTCTTGCAGGACCATACCTGAGGTGCTTGGAGGATCCTGAAACCAAAGAAGTACTTCAGGATATACATGAAGGGGATTGTGGCAACCATACTGGGGGCAGGTCCTTATTCTCAAAAGTATTAAGGACAGGATATTATTGGCCGACAATGAGGAGAGATGCCACAGAATATGCTCGAAGATGTGACGCCTGTCAAAGACATAGTAACATATTACATCAGCCTGCTGAACCGCTGTATCCTATTGTTACCCCTTGGCGATTTATGAAGTGGGGTATGGATATAGTGGGAAAGCTTCCAAAGGCTCCAGGAGGAAAGGTTTTCATGTTGACAATGACGGATTATTTCTCCAAGTGGGTTGAAGCAGAAGCATTTGTTCAAGTTAGAGATCAGGAAGTGGTATCCTTCATAAAAAGGAATATCCTGACTAGGTTTGGAGTACCAACTGGGATAATTTGTGACAACGGATCTCAATTTATAAGTAAAAGGACTACTGACTTTTGCAAGAATTGGGGAACCAAAATGATTACATCTACCCCGGTACATCCTCAAGCGAATGGACAAGCTGAATCCTCAAACAAGATAATTGTCAACAACTTGAAGAAGAGATTAGGGGCCAAGAAAGGAAGGTGGGCAGAAGAATTACCCTTTGTTTTGTGGGCTGATAGAACGACGGTAAAAAGTGCAACTGGTCAAACTCCTTTCTCCTTGGTATTTGGAGCAGAAGCAATGATTCCAACGGAAATGACAATACCTACTGCAAGATCTACCCTGAGTGATCCGGAGCAGAATCCTGGGGCCTTGAGTCAGGATTTAGACACTATAGATGAGAAGAGAGATGCGGCAAGGCTAAGGATGGCAGCATATCAACAGAGAATATCCAGGGCATATAACAAGAATATTAGGACCAGAAGATTTAAGGTTGGAGATTGGGTGTTAAGAAAGGCTTTTCAGAATACTACTAATCATGCCGATGGCAAGTTAGCTCCAAAATGGGAAGGACCATGTGAGGTTGAATCAGAAGCAGGGAAAGGAGCATATAGACTCAAGAATATGGTGGGGGATATGCTACCGAGATCTTGGAATGCTATACACCTTAAGCTTTATTTAAAGTGAGTTTAGAATTTAATTTCTGACTCAGGATGGTATGAATTCTATCTATTTTAAATATGTTTGGTTTAATTTATTCTTTGAAACCCAATACTAACTTAAGCATTGGAGGGGTGTTAGCCAAGCTAACACCCACCTTAGTGTAAGGATGTTTTGCAGTATATGCTTCGGGATATAGCTCCAGGATGCTCACTCAGGATACTTCAGAAGATTAGAGGATTGGCCCCCTCTCTCACGAATAAGGGATCCCGATCCCTTCACAGGTTTAAAGGTATTCACCTTTCTCACGAATTGGGTTTAAACACCCCGCCTGGAGCGCAAGTTATCCAGGGATAGTTCAAGGTGGCGGGACCAGTTCATGTAAAAGTGGCTGACAATTTCGTTACTGTTGGCTATACCCTGGATCCTTAAGGTATATGAGGATTGATCACCCTCTCTCACGAAAGGGTATTTTCATACTCTCTAAGGTTTAAAGGTTATCACCTTTCTAAGTCTTGGAGTTTATACACTCTCGCCTGTAGCGCATGAAAATTTGGGATTTTCCCCAGGATTAAAGGTTTTCACCTTTCTAAGTTTTGGGGTTTCCACACCCTCGCTTGTAGCGCACGAAACGTGGGTAAAATCCCCAGTAAAACTCAAAGACTTAAAGGTTTTCACCTTTTCAAGTCCCGAGGTTCTTATACTCCGGCTTAAATGCCTGGAAAATGGGTTTAGTCCCAATAAAATACAAAGTTTTTGGATAACCCCAAAGTATATTTTCAAAAAACATAATCATTTACAAGTCTACATAAATTTTTGAAACAAGATTGCTAAGTTTAAACAACTGGTTGAAGAATTGCTAAAGGATCATATCCGGGTACAACATACTGGTCCTGCACAGACAGGGGACATCCGTGATAGAACATGACGCATGCTGATACTATATCCTACTGGGGACATTTATGCTGGAGCAAGAAGGAAACCTATGCCAACACTATATCCCACTAAGGCATTGTGAGGAACTCAAAGGATCAAGTTTGGGTATAATTCGCCAAGTATCCTTGACTGGGTACACCTTCGGTGGAATGGTTGCGAAAGGACTGGAATGAAAGGATTGAGATGTCTTCTGTTTCGGTATGATCTTTCCTATTTTTGTTCTTTAAAAAACCTTATCTAGATTGTCTAAATTTCTGAAACTATATTATAACACTTATGAGTATCCTGATCGGGATATGTTCTCAGGATATATTCTCAAAATGTATTTTCAAAATATGTTTCAGGATATTTGATTGGAATATTTGGGACATGATACTTGGATTAAAAACTGAAACTGTGTTCTAGTCAAACAAGTGTTCTCAAAACCAACTTTGTAAAATAAAAATGAACTGTTCTCTTTCTCTGAAAACTTTATCTGAATTGCTTGAGTTATAAAAACCCTATTTGACGGAAGTCTTAATAGGATATTTGCGAGTATACTGATCAAGATATTTTTATAAAAAGTAATAATTGCACTAAGTTTGGAACATTGGAATTCAGACTAAGCAATGCATAACAAATAACAACATGTAAGGTTAAAAGGTTAGTTTATTATTAGTTGTATTCTTGGTTTCATCTCAAAAAGAGACCCATCCACCAAGAACACAATTAAGTTTTTAAAGTATATTTACATAAACAGTTGAAGGCTTCATCCTGAAAACACGAGAACCCATTTGCCTTCAACTGTTATATTGTTCAAAATAAACCATACTGATTGATGACCAAAGGCTTCATCCTGAAACTCAGGGCCCATCCACCTTTGGCCATCGTATTGTCTTAAGTGCAGAAAATATAAATTGTTCTAAGTACAGGACGACCAGATGATTCAAACCCTACAAAGCAAAATACAGGTATCATTAAAGACAAACTAACCAGGATACAGGTTCAGTATATGTGTACGGGATACAGGATTTGGATATTTACCTTATTAAGGAAGGAGTTCATGGGCTCGATGGATTCCATGAAACCAAGGTCATCATAGCAGAAACTTTCAGCAGCAACAGCGGAGGGCTTAGAGCAGGTGGCAACAGATGATTTTTTACCAGGACAGGCTTGGAGTAACTGTCAAGCTCCTCAAGATCGAAGCAACAGGGACCTTAGCAGAGTCTACAGAAAGGGAGTAGTTTCAGTCTTATCATAGTATATGCTAATTGACCAAACATATGCAGGAATGTTCAAAATAGATATCCTTACCAGACGTGCCAGAAGACTACCTAGTTATGAGAAAGTATAACCTTGGAAGTTGCGTGAAGTCGCATCAACATCTACATCCCATTAAGTGCATCGAACAACACAACGAAAAATATACCTGTTTGGATTTCAAGATCCTAACAGATATATTTTTGGGGACAATTGTTATGGGTGGAATTTCGAGCTTATATCCTGAAGCATATCTTGATATTATATGCTTGATGCTGCGGCCAGGATACTGAACCAGGATATTGGTAACATCCTCTGAGGCAGTATCCTGACTATTACTAATGATTGGCTTGTAAAACGTTGGTTGCAAGGTACCAACGTTAAAAGACTTGATCTACCTGAAGATTCACTCAAGGTGGTTGAAAAATGGACGTTGATGGTGGAAGAATGGGTCTTGTAACGGTCAGAAAGGCATATTCCGCGAGAATATCGGATGTTGGTTAATATTATTGACATTGTAACAGTTATATGAGCTGAAGACCCGGTTTTGTAGTCAATAAGCACGTGGAAAACGAGTAGAAAGAGTCCCCCAACGTTCAGAATGGAATATTCCAAAGTATCCCAGAATAATAGGATAGTTTGTTAGTTTTTGTTACTATAAATGGGAGCGATCGGATCATAGGCAAACACAACTTTTTCCACACACTCTCTTTCGCACACTTTGCTCTCTAGCTTCTAGCAATCACTACACACCAACACTTGTACTCCAATCACATTGTAACACCTAGTTGATCCGCATCATATCCTGCACTGTATCCTGTTATTCAAGCAATAAGAAGAACAAGGCAGCCGACGATTGTCAGCTCCCGAGGTTTTATGCCGGAGATCTAGATTGATCAAGGGCTTTCCTCGTACATCACGCGTCAACCTTTACATTTTTGCTCATTGTTTGATTATAGATACAGCTCGATATCCTGAGCCGTATCTTGAAACTGTTTTCGCAAACTAACAAACCAACATATTTTTTACAAAGTATTACTAGCACACTACCTCACAAAACTAATTTGATCACTTAATTGCTTAGGTAATTTTTGACCAAAACAATAGCCAAAAAGTTAAAGTCATTTTATTCACAAAAGTTTAAACCCTTTTAAGGTTGTCAAAATTGCCAACCCACGTTTCTACCAGCAAAACGTGGCCCGTCCACATGGGTTGGCAAAGGGTGTCCATTGTTTGTAGGTCTAACGAGTGCAGGAAATTAAAGACGGCAGGATCACAATGGCTTCATCCCCCAAACAGAGGATCCCTCCACCATTTGTAATCCTACCTATTGTTCAAAGGATCATCCATGATCCTCAACCCTAATTACTATTGTTCAGATACAAACCAACCATTGTTTACCAAAATACCATCAAAACAAAAAACCATAACCAAACTAAAAAATGGGCTCCGGCTACGTCTAGAAATGTCCATCATTGCCCATTGTTGCAGCCTACACCTTCGTTGCACTACCATCTCCGGCTCCACTAGCTTCACCACCATGATCCTTGTCACTACCTCCAGCCTCAATTGCCAGAACCTCATCAGCCTCATCTTCATCCTCCAATTCAGCCAGCCTAGCCTTCAGCCTTCCACATCCCAGCTGCTCCTATCGAAGGCAGGATCCTGAGCTTCTTGAGCCATTTGTAGCTTGGTCTTATACATAGCTATGGCGGCGGAGACTTTGGCGTCCTCTGTGATATCCTGCTTTTCATAATCAAAATTGATCAGAATCTTGGCCGTTTCTGTTTTGGCATCTTTGAGATCCTTTTGGAGGTCAGCAATCTTGAGATCCTTGAGCAATGCGACTTGTTGGAGGTCAGTAATCTTCTTGTCCTGCTCCTCGACATGCCCAACATAATCTTCAATCTCAGCAAATTTCTGCAAAGAAGACAAAGAACAGTTTAGGAACAAGTGATCCTCAAATAAGTTGGATACCTAAAGCAGGGATAAGGATCCTTACCTCGTTGAAGTACTCAAGGAACTGGTGGCGGATCAAAGGTAGACCTTGCAGATCCTCAGCTTCGGAGGCTTTTCTTTTCTTGCCACCCCTTCCTTTAGCGGGTGCCTTGGGGATAGAAGCAGTTGGGCTAGCAGGAAGCTTCTTCTTGGAGGATCATACGGTGTCAAGCTCAGTGACACTAAATTTGGAGGCAGATCTTGATGATTTTCCAGCGCCTACACACCCAAAACAGATAAGTGTCCTTATTCTATTCATATATAACTATTTATTTAAACATTTGAATATAAAAAGAATAGGATACTTACTTGACATGGTGACAGAGCCTGAGGATACCTCTTGTGAGTCCTGGGTGATTGTCTTGAATGTTCTGGTTTCAGGATCAAGCTTTCTAAAGGCAGCAAGTCTCCCCTTGGTAGCAGCTAAAGGAATAATGTGCGAAAATGTGATAGCTGCACAAAAAGAAACAAAAGCATATTAGTAAGCATTATCAGAATGAGCTTACTTAGTGATCCTTCTAAGGATCCTCCTATCCTACCATGAATGCTCCATTCTTTCGGCAAATTCTGGCCATCCGGGATAGAGTCCCTTCTGACGAAGAAGAATCGCCGTTTCCAGTTGATATCGTTTTTAGTAGCTCTAAAGATGGGATGTTCTTTTCCGGGTTTACGCTTGAATAGATACCGGTGGAATCCAAATGTGGTAAGGTCATACATCTCGGCTAATTCTGACATTCCCAAGACAATCCCTTCTTGCTCAATGATCCTTTCAAGGGTATACAAGACCCTCCAGATCATTGGCATAGCCTGGATGTAGGAGATGCCGGTAAGGGAGAAAAAGGATTGGGTAAAGTCTGGAAAGGGATACGAATATCCTATTGTGAAGGGTGTGACTGGGAAAGCTATCCAAGTTTCAGAGACATAATCGCTTAAAACGGTGGGAACAAATGATTTGAAAACAGTATTTGCCGGAAAACAGTGGCGAATTCTATCTATTTGTGGATCAGAGAAACAGCGTATTTCTCTTACCGAATCTTCCAGGATACCCTGGCTCTTGAAAGGACCCTCCTTCTTATGATCCTTGGCTGGAGAGGATTTCAGCATCATCTTGATTTGAAGAAGGAAAAGAAAGACGAACGGAGAAAGAAAACATAAAGAAGGAAGAGGAAAAGAGTTACCTGCTTGATCGTCAGAGGAGAATTTAAAGGGAGTTCTCTTGAATTTGAATGCTAATCGATCTCTATCTCTAACTCTTATTTATAATGATGATTTACAGGATAATCACCTCACTGACGTCATGATCGTAACGGCTAGTCCGCTCATAACGGCTAGTTATCCGTTAGTTTGCTACGGATAAGATCGACAAAATATAACTCATTTATTTACATATTTACTCCTTATATTTTGGGGGCAATTGTTAGGGGTGGATTTCTAAATGACCTGTGATCCTCAATTATTATCCTGTTTGGTGATCCTTACTTCTGTGTCAGTTAGTGATCCTCAGGAATGTTGCAGGATCAGGATCATGGATAACTATAAGGATCCCAGTACTAACGATTGTCTACTTTGAATTCGTAAATGTTTTGCAGGAATATCAACTTGGACTTAGTCTTGGCGACATTCCTGGAGAATATTCTTAGTCTATTCCGCACGTGCTTGGCCAGAAATGGACGTTGTGGAGTCGTGGAAGACTTGCACCTTTTGCGGAATGTTAGTTAGGCTAGATATTTTCTATTTGAAAAGGGGTAGCAAGCTATTTTAGAGACACTTAGCTATTTTTGGCTACACACACACGAATACAACCGCTCTCACTGGCTCTCGACAAACACTTAGCATTTTTCATACATTTCTACACATTACACTATAGTGATCCTTGTACTTAGCTCGCTATCATCCGAAATTGTAACAGATTGTTTGTTTAATTTGAGTTGGTGATCGGTAGTTTCCATCACCCGGGGTTTTTTGTGCCGGAGATCAACTCTTGATCAAGGGCTTTTTCCCCGTATAAATCTTCGTGTCATTTGTTCATTACACTTCATAGTGATCCTTATTGCTATAAACCAATTCAAGCATCATACCCCGTAACAGAGAGTTTGGTTACATTATCCTCGTCTGATTTTTTGACCAAAACATCATCTATATAGACTTCCATAGTGTGTCCAATTTGTTCCTTGAACATCATATTGACTAGCCTTTGATAGGTAGCACCTGCATTCCTTAGTCCAAATGGCATAGCAATATAACAATATATACCAGTTGGGGTCATAAAGGCTGTATCCTCTTGATCAGATGGTTCCATCTGAATTTGTTGAAATCCGGATGAAGCATCCATAAAAGTCAACAACTCATGACCCACGGTAGCATCCACCATGGAGTCAATGTGGGGTAATGGGAAAGGATCCTTGGGACATGCCTTGTTTAAATCAGTAAAATCGACACATACCCTCCACTTTCCATTTTTCTTTTGAACAACAACCACATTGGCTACCACCTTGGATACTTAACTTCACTTATCATACCTGCCCGAAGTAGTTTATCTACCTCTTCCTGGATAATAGCATTCATTTCAGGTGCAAACTTCCTCCTCTTCTGATGTATAGGCTTGAATGACCTGTCAATGCCAAGCTTATAAGTAATTATATCTTTAGATATACCTGTCATGTCCTCATGCTTCCAGGCAAAGGTAGTTTTCCTCCTCTTAAGGAAGGATACTAGATCTTGTTCAATGTTGCTGAGGATCCCTGATCCTATGAAGACTGTGGATTCAGGATCATGAGGATCCATAAGGATTTCTTTCACATCCTGTTCTCTTGCCTCCAAGACATCCCTTGGAGGATGCTTTAATTGCTATTGCTCCCTTGGTCTTGAGGCTGGCTTCATTGATGACGTGTAACAATTCTTAGCTTCTTGTTGATCACTCTCAATTTTCACCACTCCCCACGGACTAGGAAGCTTTACACATTGATGATAGGTACATGGGACTGCCTTCATGTCATGTATCCATGGCCTGCCAAGGATAACATTACAACAAGACAAGCAATCGATAACACAAATTTTTTTATAAGAATGAAGTCCTTCAATATAGATGGGGAGTTTGATGTCCCCCAATGTATTCTTGGTCTCTCCGATGAATCCCACAAGAACTGAGTATTTTGGGACAATGTCTAATTCAGGAATGTTCATCTTCTTGAGGACATCAAGCTGAATGATGTTTACTGAGCTTCCTCCATCTATCAGGATCCTGCGAACAAAATGGTTAGAAATAAACAGAGTAATAACAAGACCATCATGATGAGGATCCTGAATGTCAACACGATCATCCTCATCAAAAGTTATAATTTTATCCTTGGTAACAGTGGAGGTCCGGATGGGTCTGTCTCCATTATCCATCTTGGTTTCCTTGACATGTCTTTTGGCTGCTGAAAAGGAAGTTCCACAAATTTCTGATCCACCGGATATGAAGTTTATAACTTGTGCATCTGCTGGAGGAGCAGGAGCCTTTTCTGGGATCCTTTCAGGATCCTGGATCCTTTATTTTTTCCGTCCCAAAAGCTCCTTCAAGTGCTCCTTGCTTAACAGGTAACCAATTTCTTTTCTAAGTGCAATACACTCTTCAGTGAGATGCCCAAAATCCTCATGATATGCACACCATTTGGACTTGTCTTTTGTTGCGGCTGGTTTATCACTTTTCCTTGGCCATCTTGCTTTCTCACCTAGATTCTGCATTGCAAGAATTAGTTCATTGTTATCAACAGAAAAACAGTATTCAGAAATTGGAGGATAATCCTCATCATCCTCTTCTTGTTCTACTGCATGCACATTCTGGTTATCAGACTTGTTGTAGGACTTGAACTTGTTATTCTTGAAGTAGGATCCTTGCTTTTCCAGTTTTGAGGATCCTGCCAATCTCTCCTGGATCCTTTTATCATCCTTTAACCGGATGAATCTAAGGGCCCTGGTTCTTACTTCATCAAGATTCCTGCATGGGGTCATAACAAGATCATCATAGAATAACGAATCCCTAAGTAAACCCATTTTAAAGGCTTCCACAGCCGTAGCTATATCCAAGTTAGGGATATCTAAGGATTCTTTACTAAACTTAGTGATATAATCTCTAAGTGACTCATTTTGACCTTGTGTTACCCTATATAGATTACTAGTTAATCGTTCAAATTTTCTACTACATGAGAATTGACTGTTAAACAGATTAACTAGATTAGCAAATGAAGTAATAGAGTAAGGGGGAAGACTTAGCAGCCATTTAAGAGCTGATCATGTGAGTGTGGATCCGAAACCCTTGCATAGACATGCTTCTTTTAACCTCTCTGGGATGGGGTTGATCCTTATCCTCTCTCTATACTGAGCAATATGCTCCTCTGGATCCGTCGAACCATCATACAACTTCATGGTTGGTATTTGGAACCTTTTGGGTATATCAGCATCACAAATAGGAGGTGCAAAACGAGATATCCTATGGCTCCCATCTGCAATTTCAGGAATGGGCTTAACCACTCCTGGAACGCTGGATATCATATCCTTCAGCTTCTGTAATTCCCTAGCCATAGCTTGATTGATACCTGTATCCTGCATAGAGCTATGGTTAGTGTTATAAGAATTATTGAAAGTGTTACCTCCTGGAGGATTCTGGTTAGGAATTACAGATGTGAATCCATATTGACGGGATTCTGGTATGATTGAAGGACAAGAAGAGGCAATGGTCTGCATTGGAATGAAGTCTCCTTGATGAACGTCTGTGCTTGGGGGTTGTATACTTCTCAAGAACCCTTGATCCTGAAAGATGTTGGATCCTTGAACCTGAGAGGATCCCTGAGGCTGAGAGGATCCTTGAACCTGAAATGAGGATCCTTGAACCTGAGAGGATCCTTGAAGGTGAGAGGATCCTTGAACCTGAAATGAGGATCCTTGAACCTAAGAGGATCCTTGAACCCCGGAGGATCCTTGGACCCCAGAGGTTCCTTGAACCTGAGAGGATCCTTGGACTGTGTGCATTCCCAAATATCCTCCTGAGCTGATGAAGGATCCCTGATGCTGGAAAGAGGATCCCGAAGGCTGAAAACAGGATCCTTGAGGCTGGAAGTGAGACCCAAAAGCCTGACTCATAGTTGTTGTTCCATAACGCCTTTCCAAAGGTCCACTCTGGTACTGGATGTCTGGAGCTGCAGATTGTAGGGTGGTTACGGCTGGAGTGTCAAAATCCAGTGACCTTGGTATCAGAGGAGAGTGATCCTCTCCTGATCTCTTCTGTTTCTTGATGTCACGGATCTCCCGGAGGATCCTTTCGTTGGTTTTGTCCTGCTCCTGTATGTGATCCCTCATCTGCAAAATCAAAGTAAAAAAGATCACTAGTAGTAGGATTAAAAGAAACAGAAGAAGTTGGTGGTTTTGGAAAAATGGGGCTTTGTCTCTTTGCAGCATTTTCAGCATTCTTCTGGGATCCAGAAGGTGGTGGAGGCAAAGGAGGAACGCCCTGTGATGAACTCATTGCCGGCATTGAACTTGAAGTGTTCTTCGCTGAAGAAGCCATCTGCTTGGTTGTAATGAACCGAAATGATCACAAAAACAAGAATCTCTTAGGAATGAAGCACCACTTGCCCCACGGTGGGCGCCAAACTGTTTTGGTCAAAAATCAGGCTAAGATAATGTAACCAAATCTTTGTTGTGAGGAATGATGCTTGAATCAATGAACAATGCAAAGGATAACTCAGAAATGTAATGAACAAATGACACAAGGATTTATACGAGGAAAAAGCCCTTGATCAAAAGTTGATCTCCGGCATAAAAAACCTCGAGTGATGGAAACTACCGATCACCAACTAAGATTAAACAAAATATTTTTTCAACTCGGGATAATAACAAGCTTGTTACAAGGATCACTAATGTGTAATGTGCAATAAAATGTATGAAATCGCCAAGTAGTGTTCGAGTGTTGATTGAGAGCTATTGCGAGAGTGTGTGAATGCCAAAATTAGCTAAGTGTTCTACTCAAGCTTGTTATCCCCATTTTAAATTAGAAATAACTAAGTTAACAAACTATCCGCAAATGGTGCAAGCTCCCCACGATCTCCATAACGTCCATAAAAGCCAAACACGTGCGGAATATTAAGGGAATATGCTCCAGGAATTTCGGTAAGACTTGGTCCATGCCTTTGCTCTTGCAAAACAAGCTTACGTACAAGGTAGACAATTGTTAGTATAAGGATAACAATAAGGATCCTGAATCATGATCCTGCAACACCTGTTGAGGATCCTTAATTCAAACAGAATTGAGGATCCATGATCCTGGCAGCACTTGAGGATCCTTGATCCTTAGGATTAGAAAATCCTCCCCTAACACTTCCAAGTGTCACTTTGGTGTTAAAGCAGGTAAATTCTTAGGCTATATGGTGACAAAAAGAGGCATTGCAACAAGTCCAGAGCAAATCAAGGCAATTGTGAACATAAAATCTCCTGCCAATGCAAAGGATGTGCAAAGATTGACAGGGAGGATTGCAGCCTTGAACAGGTTCATATCCAAGTCATCAGAAAAGTGCAAGGAATTCTATGACATTTTGAGAAAGAACAAGAAATTTGAGTAGACTGATAAGCATGAAAATGCTCTCAAAGCCCTTAAGGATTACCTATCCTCAGCTCCTGCCTTGATGAAACCAGAAAAAGGGGATATATTATCCTTATATCTACCGGTATCCTCTTAAGTAGTAAGTGCAGTCCTTGTAAAGGATCACGAAGGTACACAACATCCTGTCTATTATGTAAGTAAGAGTTTGCTTGATGCTGAATCCAGGTATTCACATTTAGAAAAACTTATCCTTGCTTTGATTATGGCATCTACTAAATTAAGACATTATTTTGAAACTCATGCCATTATTGTTAGAACTAACTTTCCAATTAAGAATGTTCTCAGGAAACCTGAGATGTCAGGAAGGATGGCCAAATGGGCAGTGAAGCTCAGTGCTTATGATATAAGATATGTGCCAAGAACTGCCATTAAATCCCAAGCCTTAGCAGACTTTGTGGCAGATTTCAGTAGTGACTTGCAAAGGGAAGCTAAGTTAGAAGTCCAACAGCTTGAAGAGACTAAGGATCCTTGGATACTCTTCACAGATGGAGCCTCTAACATCAAGGGAACTGGACTTGGAATACTACTAAAATCGCCACAGGGGGACATAATACCCCACTCCATAGCTTGTGAGTTTCAAACTACTAACAATGAGGCTGAATATGATGCCTTGATAGCTGGTTTGCAAATCGCCAAGCCCATGAGGATCAGGTATCTTGAGGTACACGTAGATTCATTGTTAAATACTAATCACTTTAATGGATCCTATGCTGTTAAAGGTGAAAAGCTAATCAAATATTTAGAGATAGTCAAAGAATTGGCACTCTCTTTTGTTTTCTTTAGTTTGACACAGGTACCCAGAGAAGAAAATGCAGAAGCTGATGCACTGGCCAACCTTAGATCATCCTTGAAGATTCTGGAGGATATCAAAAATCCTTATTATCCATATCCTAACTCCTGCTATTGAGGATCATGTAGCTATGGAGATAGGGGAGGATTCTGAAATCATCCCTAGTAATGATACACAATCTCGTTCAAGATCATGGATCCTTCCAATCATGAGATATATACAGCATGGAGAAATGCCTACAGGAGAAAATCCTAGAGCTTTCAAAATCAAGGTATCTCAATTTACAATATTAAATAACAAGTTATATAAACGATCTCTTACAGGTCCATATCTAAGGTGCATTGAGGATCCTGAAATTCAAGAAGTCCTAAAGGATTTTCATGAAGGAGATTGTGGAAACCACACTGGGGGCAGGGCACTGTTCTCAAGGATCCTTAGAACAGTATACTATTGGCCTACAATGAAGAAGGATGCTGTTGATTATGCCAAGAGGTGTGATCCTTGTCAGAGACATAGTAATATTCTTCACCAACCAGCAGAGCTCCTGCATCCTATATCCTCTTCTTGGCCATTCATGAGATGGGTAATGGATATAGTTAATAAACTTCCCAAGGCACCTGGTGGAAAAGTGTTCATGCTTGCTATGACTGATTACTTCTCCAAGTGGATAGAGGCTGAAGCTTTTGCTTAAGTCAGAGAAAAAGAAGTGATATCCTTTATTAAAAGAAATATTATTACCAGATTTGGTATCCCTTCTAAAATTGTTTGTGATAATGGATCTCAATTTATTGGGAGTAGAACTACTAACTTTTATGACAGCTGGGGGATTAAGATAATAACATCAACACCAGTCCACCCACAAGCTAATGGTCAAGCAGAATCATCCAACAATATCATCATCAACAATTTGAAGAAGAAGCTTGGATCCAAGAAAGGAAAATGGGCAGAAGAACTACCTTATGTACTATGGGCTGATAGGACAACTCCCAAGAATGCTACTGGCCAAACTCCATTTTCTTTAGTATTTGGAGCAGAATCAGTGATCCCTACAGAGATGGTGGTTCCTACTGCAAGAACAAGCATCCGTGATCCTGAAGGAAATGCTGAAAACTTGGTTCAAGACTTGGATACCATAGAAGAACTCAGGGATTTGGCAACGATAAGAATGGCTAGTTATCAACAAAGGATGGCTGGAGCTTATAACAAGAATGTCAGGATCAGGAAGTTTCAAGTTGGTGATATGGTGTTGAGGAATGCATTCCAAAACACCACAAATCCTGCTGATGGCAAGTTAGCACCAAAATGGGAAGGCCCCTATCTTATTGAAGCTGAGGCAGGAAAGAGGGTATATCGATTGCTAACAATGGAAGGTGATTTGCTACTAAGAGCTTGGAATGCTATCCACCTGAAGAGATACTTCATGTAATAAGGATCCAGGATCCTTAGCCATTTTAGTGTCTAATGTTCATGAAGGATCCTTAGAGGATAAGTGATCCTCATTCTGGTAATGATCTAACTTCAATTTATCCACTTCTTTAATTAAATTATTTACAAGGAGAAGGATCCTGGATCCTTTATCCTTCTTTCACTTAGTTCTAAGTTTTACAGAAGGATGATATATCCTTAACAAAGGATTGAGTATCCACAGAATCCTTCAGTTATTTGGGCTTGACCCAAGTTATTTGGGCTTGACCCCAGTTATTTGGGCTTGTCCCCAGTTTCGCCAGTAGCGCACGATGATCCTGGTGCAGTTCAAGGCAATGGGACCAGTACCAGCTTTAGGAGCTGACAATTTCATTGTACTGGTTGTATTCAGGATCCTACGTATAATGGTAGACGTACCATACATCCGTTCCTAAGGTTTCTAACGTTTTCACGTTAGCTAAGGTTTTGGCATTTTCATGTCACTAAGTTTGGATAGTCGCCAGTGAGGGCCATACTCTAGTTTACACAAGATCCTTTTGGCTTGTCCCCAGTTTTTTTTTTTTTTGGCTTGTCCCCAATTTTTTGGGCTTATCCCCAGTATATTGGGCTTGTCCCCAGAATTGTTGGGCTTGTACCCATTTGCTAACTCTTCTCTTATATTGGCTTAGTCCCAAGTTATGTTCCATTTCAGGTTTTTGAAGCTAAACAGCTAAGGATCCTTGATCCTAACCTTTTATTAAGGTTAGTCTTTTGGTTATCCTGATTGTAAATATTAAAGGTTTAGGATCCTAACTTGGATTCTCAGGTATGATCCTTGATCACTTTAATTTTATTCTTTATTTACCTAAGTAACCCTTATTCTTTGACAACAGGATACATGATCCTTAAGTTACATCACTTTTTGAATTTTTCGATTATAGGATATTTGATCCTTGATCATATCCTAAACTTTTTGACTTAATCTACTAAACTTTTTTTCTTAACTTATGAATTCAAACAAAGTGTATCATAACAACTGAAAGGTAAAGTATGCACAAATATAACAACACATGAGATAGTCAAAAGCTTAAGCTTTTATTTACCAAAAGTTATACCCTTAAAAGGTTGTCAAAATTGCCAACCCAAGTTTCTACCAGCAAAACGTGGCCCGTCCACTTGGGTTGGCAAAGGGTGTCCATAGTAACAAGGTCTAAGTGCAGGAAATAAAGGCGACAGGATAACAAGTGGTTTCATCCCCCAAACAGAGGATCCATCCACCACCCATTATCCTACCTATTGTCCAAGGATCCATGATCCTCAACCCTAAAAACTATTGTTTAAGTACAGACCAGCATTGTTCAGAAAACATCAACAATAAAAAAACTTTTAAACCATAAAAAATGGGCTCCGGCCGCATCTAGATAAATCCATCATCGCCCATTGTTGCAGCCTACACCTTCGCTGCATCATCTTCACCACCAGTTGCCTCTTCACCCTGATCCTTCAGCCCACTGCCACCAGCCTCTATTGCCAGAACCTCCTAGGTGTCCTCTTCATCATCTAGCTCAGCTAGCTTGGCCTTCCAGCCTTCTTGGTCCCAGGCAGACCTGTCGAAATTAGGATCCTCAGCCTCCTTCGCCATCTGAAGCTTGACCTTGAACATAGCAATGGCAGCAGAAATCTTAGCATCCCCCATCACCTCATTCTTCTCCTGATCAGCAGTGATGTGGGCCATGACCAGCTGCTTCTTCGCCAGGTTGAGCTCCTTCTCGAGGGAAGAGATGGTTTGATCCTTAGCCAGGAACATCTTCTGGAACTCCAAGTGCTTCTGGTCAGCTTCCTCGGCATAAGCATCCATGAGCATGTGGATTTCAGCAAATTTCTGCAGAAAAGAGGAAGACAAGTTAGGATCCGTTATCCTCAGCCTAGTAAGATCAGATTTCAGGATCAGTGATCCTTACCTCAGAGACATATTCCTCAAATTGGTGCTGAATGAGGGGCAGGCCTTCAAGGGTATCAGCAGTTTTCCTCTTCTTTCCACCCTTGCTCTTGGTGGTGACAGCCTTAGGAGCTGTGATGCTTGGGCTAGCAACAAGTTTTTTCTTCCCGGACCGGGCAGTGACAACATCAAGATCACTGACGTTGAAGCGGGAGGCTGACTTTGAAGACTTTCCGGCACCTTCAAGTGGCAATAACTTATAAGTATTCTTATTCTATATCTATTTAAATATTTAACAATGCATAAATAAGAATACTTACTTGACATGGTGACTGAACCAGAGGATACTTCTTGTGAATCCTTTGTTTTGGGCTGGAACATTCTAACAGCTGGATCAAGGCTCCAAAAGGCAACGATCCTTTCTTTTGTTGCAGGTGACTGAATGAGGTGAGAAACTGAGATAGCTGCACAAAAAGACAGAAAAGGATCAGTTATCCTCAACACGAAATGGAATCATCCTATGATCCTTCTATAAGGATCCTCTATCCTACCATGGGTGGTCCACTTTTTGGGGAGATCTTTCCCATCTGGGATAGAATCTCTCCTAACGAAGAAGAAACACAATTTCCAGTTGGTGTCATTTTTTGTGGTCTTGAGGATTGGGTGTGCATCACCAGTTTTGCGTTTGAATAAGAAACGGTGTGAAGCATGGCTCACAAGGTTATACAATTCAGCCAGTTCCGACATTCCCAACTCTATGCCTTCCTGCTCAATGATGTTCTCTAAAGTATACAATACTCTCCACATCATCGGCATGGCCTGAATATAGCACATGCCGGTGAGTGAAAAGAAAGATTTAGTGAATGCAGGGAAAGGATAAGAGAATCCTGTCAAGAATGGGGTGGCCGGAAAAGCAACCCAAGTGTCGGAGACAGAATCGCTTTTGGCAGTAGGGTCAAAGGGTTTAAAGACGGTATCCGCCGGAAAACAGTGGCGAATCCGATCAATCTCCGGGTCGGTGAAGCTGCAGAGTTCCTTTGAAGGATTCTGGATAATGCCTTGGCTTTTCATGGGACTATCCTTCTTTGGATCCTTGGCAGGGGAAAATCGTAGCTTCATTGTAGTATTAAGATTTTGATGAAACGGAAAAGAAGATGAAGAGAGAAAGAGAAGAGAGATACCTGTTCCGATCTTTGAATGAGGATTTAAAGGGAAGTATCACTCGAATTTAAATGCAAATCAATACTTATCTCTAACCTATATATAATGATGAATCTGCATGTTGTCACTTCGCTGACGCAAGATGTGTAACGGCTAGTCCTGCTCTAACGGCTATATTTACGTAATTTAGTTCGTTCCGGATAGGATCAAAAAATATGACTCCTAAGTTATCTTTTATTCCTCATATTTTGGGGGCAATTGTTGGGGATAGATTTTCTAAACCAAAGGATCACGGATCCTCAAGTGCAGCCAGGATCACGGATCCTCAATTCTGTTTGAATTAAGGATCCTCAGAAGACGTTGCAGGGTTAAGGATCCAGGATCCTCATTGTTATCCTAACACTAACGGTTGTTTCCTCTATGTTTAAACTTGTTATGCAGGAATGGACGAGTGGACTTAGTTTTGCCGATATTCTTGGGGAATATCCTCTTAATATTCTGCACGTGCATAGCTTAATGACCGTTTTAGAAGTCGTGGGTAGCTTGCACATTTGGCGGATTGTTAGTTATTTAGATTATTTCTATTTTTAAAGGGGATAACAAGCTTGAGTGAGAACGATTAGCAAATTAGCAAACACACACACTCTCGCAAGCTCTCGGCAACTCATTAGAGATTTCATACATTTTGCACACTAGTGATCCTTGTAAAAAGCTTGTTATCATCCCGAGTTGTAACAATCATTTATTTAATTATAGTTGGTGATCGGTAGTTTCCATCACCCGAGGTTTTTTATGCCGGAGATCATCTCTTGATCAAGGGCTTTTTCCTCGTACAAATCCTTGTGTCACCTTTTCATTTCATTTGCAAGTTGCTCTTACATTTGTTCATTGATTCAAGCATCATACCTCACAACAAAAGATTTGGTTGCATTATCCTAGCCTGATTTTTGACCAAAACAAATACTAACTTAAGCATCGGAGGATTGGCCCCCTCTCTCACGTTCAAGGGATCCTGATCCCTTCACAGGTTTAAAGGTATTCACCTTTCTCTCGAATTGGGTTTAAACACCCCGCCTGGAGCGCAAGTTATCCAGGAATAGTTCAAGATGGCGGGACCAGTCCATGTAAAAGTGGCTGACAATTTCGTTATCGTTGGCTATATCCTGGATCCTTAAAGTATATGAGGATTGATCACCCTCTCTCGCGAAAGGGTATTTTCATACTCTCTAAGATTTAAAGGTTTTCACCTTTCTAAGTCTTGGAGTTTATACACTCCTGCCTGTAGCGCACCAAAATTTGGGATTTTCCCCTGGATACTCAAGGGTTTATCCCTAAAATACCTATGGGTTTATCCCTAGAATTTTTAGGATTTATCTCTAGGATGCTTTAGGGTTTATCCCATGTGATACGAAAGTTATACAAACTATTGCAATTGATATCTAGAAAATTTCTAAGTGTTCAAAGATACCATACACAGGGGAGATTCCTACTAAGGCATGGTGAAAATTCAGAGGATCAAGCTTGGGCTTAGTTCACAAAGCATCCCAGACTGGGGACATCTTCGGAGGAAAGGTTGTAAGAGGATTAAAGTTTAAGAATAGGGTTGTACTCTATCTCTGGTATGATCTTTCCTTTTTCCTTTTAACCTTATCTAAATTGTCTAAATTTTTGAAACTACGCTTAACAACAAATTGAATATAATATTTATGAGTATCCTGATCGGGATATATTCTCAGGATATATTCTCAAGATATATTCTCAGGATATACTTCAGGATATTCGGTTGGAATGTTTGAGATATGACACTTAGAGTGAAAATTGAAACTATGTTCAAATCAAACAACAAGCTTTTTCTTTGAAAACTTTATCTAAATTATTTGAGTTGTAAAAACCCTATTTAACAAAAGTTTTAATAGGATATTAGCGAGTATCCTGTTCAAGACATTTTCATGATATTTGGTTAGGACATTTAAAATATTACACTAAGTTTGGGACATTGAAATTATAACTAAGCAATGCATAACAAGAATTGAGAAAGGACAATGATAGATAAGGTCATAAAAAGTTATATTATTAACATAGCAAAAGTTTGTGCTTTTGGTTTCATCTCAAACTAAGATCCATCCGCCAAAAGCACAATTAGTTTTTGACCATATTTACATAACAGTTGAAGGTTTCATCTCAAACCGAGACCCATCCACCTCCAACTGTTATATTCAAAAAGCATGCAGGAAATGTAAATTGTTCAAGTGCAGGAAAACTAAAGTGCAGGAAAAGTAAATTGTTTTGGGATTACAGACCAACATTCAAATTTAAAAAGTGGGCTCCGACCTAGGCATCAACATCCATCATCGCCCACTTGAATGCCCTCACACAGTGGCATCACTACCAGCCTTCTCTGTCTTCTCAGCTTCAGCATCCTGAGCAGAATCCTCACCAGCATCCATCCCAGCATCCTCCTTCTCTCCAGCCTTGTCCGCCACCTCTGCTGATTTGGAAGTTTCATCAGCCCCAGCTCTAGCAGGATATGGCACAGGTTTGCCTCCAAGCTCCTTCAGCTTTGCCACCCAGGAATCAACCAGCCAGGATGGACATTCAAGACCTGTCTCCTTGGCCTCATAAGCCATCTTGATGCGAGATTGTAGCAGGGAGACAACAGCCGAATTTTTGATTCCTTCCCGGAAGGATACCATGGCCTGTTCATGCTCAACTTGGACGGCTGCCAGCTTTACTTCGGCGTCCTGTGTGGCCTTCTTCAGCTTATCCTCGTAGTGCCGGGACTTGGCTTCAGCAATGGTGCCCTGATCAGCAACAGTGGTCTCGAGCTACTTGATCCTGGCTTCCTGAAACTTGTTCATACTACAGTCATCGGTGTAGAGATGGACCAGATGCTAGAGACCCTGCAAGTCAAAATTCAGGTATAAATTAAGACCTGCTAACCAGGATATTCTGTCAGGATGTGTACGCAGGATATGGTACCAGGATATTACCTTGTTAAGAAAGGATGGCATTGGCTCTAAGGAGTCAGTAAAGCTGAGTTCTTCATAAGAGAACCCTTCAGAACCTGGAGTGTTAACCTCGGAACCTTTCCTCTTCTTGGCAATAGAGGCACGAGTTCTTGGGTTGGGCTTAGGGACCGGTACTGGCTTGGAACTGGTGATGGCACGAGTTTCCTTCTTGACATTGACAGGAGTGGAATAGCTATCCAGCTCCTCGAGCTCAAAGGTCTCTGGAACCTTGGCTGATGCTGCATACCAGGGAGAATCTAAACCTCTGCTCATATTTTATTTAACTAAATATATATGTGTGTGGAAATTTTTTATCCTTACCAGACATTTCAGATGATGAATACTGACTTGAACTTGCAAGGTGCGATGAAAAAGATCTCTCACTATCAGGCAATCGATAGATTCTCTTGATTCTTTCTTGGGATTTTTTAGTAGGCAGAGCCAATTCCTTGAAGTTTGCAACATAAAAACATAAGAGTATCAGTTTAGCATATAGTTTCAGGATATATTTGGGGATAATCCTAAAACCCTAAATCCTACCCGAAGTCAACCACTCTACTGGCAGGTCAAAACCCTTATCAATAGAATCCCTCCTTACGAAAAAGAACTTTCTTTGCCATTGATCTTCGTTCTTAGTGGCCTTGAGGATCAAGGGATTCTTAGAAGTAGAGAAGAGGAGAAAATGGCTATTACCATGGGACCTTAGATGATATGCCATAGGGAGATCTTCGACACAAAGATAGGGACATGACGAGATTTAATTTGGTCTAAGACCATTAAAACTCACAAACCATTGGCATGCTTTGGGCGTAACTGAGGCCGGTGAATTCGAAAAAGCGGGAAATGAAGGCTGGAAAAGGATACCGGAGTCCCAAGGAGAAAGGATAGGCTAAGAAGCACACCCATTCATTTGATACTGCGTCTGATCGGACTCCTCGGTCGAAGGGACGGATGATTACCCCGGCAGGAAAGGCGTCGGAATCTTTTAAAGCGGGAATGTCGGCGTTATTGAAAGAGCAAATCGCTTTTTCGGGTTCTCAGAGTAGATTCTGACTTTCAAGGGATGGGGTTGATTCGTTTGTGTGTGATCTTGTTCGTGAAGCCATGAGGAATTTCAACTGAAAGATGAAAGAAAACAAAAGAAAATAGAGAAAAAGAGAATAGAGAGAATACCTGAAAAATTGCTTGAAGTGTGATGATCATAATGCAGAATAGTCCGGCTAAATATAAGCTAAACATAGGGGGTGATAAGTAAATAACACATTGGGAGTTGCAGCTTGTCTTTTCAATCGTCACTTCAACATAATGTCCTCGATTCACGAGATCAGTTTTAAAATATATCCGTTGGAATAGGTATACCAACGGATATATTTTGGGGACAATTGTTATGTGTGGTTTTCTGCTTATATATCCTGAATGATATTCTGACTATGTTTCTGTTGTTGTGATCAGGATACCGGATCAGGATATTAGTAACATCCTGAGGTAGTATCTTGGTAGTGGCTAATTAATTCACGTGCAGATTAATGGTGCAAGTCTATAACGTTCAAGTGGACTTCTTCTCCCAAAGACTAGGGCAAATCTGTTGGAATATGAACGTTGAAGTCGGAAGACGTGGACTACAACGTTCACAAAGGTAATATTCGTTGTATCCCGGATTTGTAGGCTTGTTAGTTAGTTTTGTTTTACTATAAATAGGAGTGATCGGATCAGATAAGAACACACACAATCTCTCGCACACTCTTGCTCTCTAGTTGCAAACACTCACAATACACTTACACTTGTAATCAAATCACATTGTGACACCTAGTCGATCTGCATCATATCCTGCACTGTATCCTGATATTTGAAGCAATAAGAAGAACAAGGCAGCTGCGATTGTCAGCTCCTGAGGTTTTGTGCAGGCGATCTATATTGATCAAGGGCTTTCCTCGTACATCCTGTGTCACCCTTTACTTTTTTTGCTCATTGTTTGATTGTTGATACAGCTCGATTTCCTGAGCCGTATCCTGAAAACTGTTTTTGTTAAACAACTTAATCAGCACATTTTTAATACACATTCTTAGCACACTACCTCACTTAACTAATTTGATCACTTAATTGCTTCGGTAATTTTTGACCAAAACAGTAAGGAAATCACTCCTATCTTGATGATATGTCTCCACTCGTTGTTGCAAAAGTGTAAATAAAATTACATGAAATTATGCATGCTAATAATGTATAATCGTATGAAAGTAATAGTATAATGTATGTGCAAAAGTGAAATCTCAAAAATGGTTCAAAATTGACAAGAGAGAGTTTCACCATAAAAGATTGATAATAATAAAGTGTAAGTTTGATAAAAACTTGGATGGTTCCAAAACGGAACGTTGACTAACCAAAGTGGTCAAAAGGTCTTTCGAAATTGAGAAGCATGCTTTGGCCTAATAGGTGGTATACTCTCGCCGACAAGTCGGTAAACTATATTCACCCTTCCGGTTACTACATGCCCCAATTCACTCGAAAATTCGAGACTTGGAGGGATTTGTAAAATCAAGGAGTGGGACTAGTCGACGAGATGCGGGTTTAACCCCTAACTTGACGACTTCGTACCCTAAGTGTGGTTGGTACTCGTCGGGTCAAAATTAAATTTCGGCACGTTGACGAGGGTCCACTAGAATTTAAATTTGAAATTTCCATTAAGATGTGGATTTCACTCCTAACTAAATGGTGAATTTCGTGCAAAAATAGAATCAAGCGGGATGAGAGTCGTTTACCAAATTGTGGGTTTCATGCCTATTTCAGTAAACTCGTCTCGTTTGTGTAATACGAGTGTTTTCGAGTTTAGTGAAATCGAGTAAAATGCATTAGGAAAGCGTAAGTTGAGGAACAATAAAACAAGTATAATCACATAAGAAATCATGTCAAGAATAGCACATAAAGAATAGAACAATAAAACAAGTAATAACACATAATAAAACAAGTATAGCATGTCAAGTGTTAACACCTAAGTGACATATATGTTTAAAAGATCAAAAGAGAATAAATAAAAGCAAATAAAGTAGCGTGCAAGTAGTTTCAAGCAAAACATAGGAATAAAGCTCTAAAACTATAGACTATGTAAAAGCATTCCTACTTTTCCTAATTCCCTATAGTTATGGCTCTAATACCAATCTGTCACACCCCAACCGATGGCGGAAACATTGGGATGAGACGAAAACTAGATTGCAAGAGACTTCGTAACACTATGTGACAATATAAATTAAATTCCAATTTCATTGCAATACTAATTGTCATACAAAAATTTAAATAAACGACAACATTGTTTCAATAACATAACATTGAATTACAATTTAATCTAGGTGTGTATCTAAGTCCACCTAAATTGCATTTCTTCTCAACATCATCTCATCAATCAACCTGCAACATGTATTAAAATATATCAACAAAAAGTTGGCGAGTATACAAGTTTTGTTACATAGCATAATATAGAATAAAATTGTTTAGCGCGTTCAAATCCAACATAAATAATCATGATGCGAGTTACTAATACGCTGAAACGGTGTCACTATATGTTCAAACCCTAGAATACAATGCGTTAAAATAGCCTATCCCAAAGAATAACGGGAGGTAACATGTTTAACTTAACAATACCCCGAGACTAGTGGGCGGTGCATTACTCCTATAGCGCTATAATTGTTAAGGTGGGCTTGTACGTAGTTAATGAGCATATAGACACTAATAGTTTACATAGCATATGAGATTAACAAGCATCAAATCTTTCATAGGCTAGCTCCCAATAGACTAGCGGGAGGTGAACATGTTTACATGTGGATAGAATATGATTTAAATAGTTTCAAGTGTTTAGTGTTTTTACATAGAATACATGTTGCACCCAAAAGTGTTTAAAAAGTAAAATGGGTTCGAATATACTCACAAAATTGCTAAGTCTTCCGATTATCCAAGTGTTGACGAGTGTATGAGATTAGGAGGATGGAACACCGAGGTCACCCTATATGGGCAAACGATGGTGCATGAGTAAACGAAATTATGACAGAGGATTTGAAGTGGAATTTAAAGTATATCTCGTTGATATATATGTATATATATTCTACATAGTTTATGTAAAAGTTCTAAATTAAATTCATCATGAGCATTATAGAAGTGTTGACAAAAAAATAAATATACATTTATATTTATTGTTATAAAAATTATTTGAACTTCAATAAGTGTTGAAATTTAGAACATAAATGGGTATCGTGTTATAGGTTTTAATGAAAAACGGGCAGAGTTTCCTCTGTTTTTGAATAATCCCGACAACTAAAGTTGTCGTTATAATCTTTTCAAAATTCAATAATATGACAATAACAATATACGAATTTCTTTTGAAAAGTTAACGAATACTAATCAATATATAAACGATGAGTCGATGGCTCAAGCTCGATTCTACGCTAAATAAAATATATGTAAAACAATATAAACGAACTCGCGCCTTACATGTATTACCGAGTCTCGCGTTGACAGCGTTGACCATGTTTGACTGAGTTGACCAACAGTTGGCTGGAAACCGAAACTTTGACCCGAGAATCCGAACACAAATCTAAACCGAAGCCTGAAATCTGAGTCTAGCTGAAACACATCTGAATCTGACCCGAACATACATGTGGTTGACCGGTCCCGAGACTTCCGAACAGAACCCAAACCAACAACAAGAATCTAAATCCGCAACTTGAAGTGACCCGAAATAAAACCTGAATCTTGGAACCACATACCTAAACCCGAGCTGATCGAACCTCTGTGAACCTTTATCCCCACCATTATCTTCATCATTCCCATACTTCTGCCACCGTGAACGGCTGTCGCCGGCGTCGGTGTTTGGCCGGCTTCCCGTTGACCCAACGTTGACTGAACCAGCAACCAACTGAACCACACCTTGAACCAAACTGAACCAACCGACCCGTACATGTGCTAACTGTCGGACTGCGACTCTGACCGCCACCACGTCGCCGTCGACGGCGGCGGCTCTCCTCCAAACTCTCTGAATCCTCTCTCTCTCGTCTCCATTTTCTTAACTTCATCTCCGCACCACCACCGGACGGTGGTGGTGGTGGTCCGTTTTGCCAATTGAGGGGGGCTGTGTTGTCAGCTGATCATCTAAACAAGAGGGAGAGGGTAAGATCGAGAGGGGTGTGTGTGTTTGGAAAAGCCGAAAGAAATGAGAGTGAGATAAGGACAGTGTTTGGCTGATGATTTCATTTTGTTTGAGAGGATAAGTTCAGTAGGTGTATTTGTTAGATAAGGTTTTGAGAGATTTTGAGAGGGAAAAGAACTCATGAGCGGCTGGTTAGAATGAGAAGGGTTAGGGTTTACTTCCTTTTTATATATAGGTTTAATATTGTTTTAAGTGGGCTTGGGCCTAGGGCCCACAAGCCCAATCCCTTGTTTAGTGTGGCCCGATAAATTTCTGAAAGTTGTCGTAAGTTATTGTTTTAAAAAAAACCAAGAGACGTAAAATAGTTTCGGTGAGTGCGTTTGCGCGTTCGTTCGTTAATGACGGTAAAAATCGCGTAAAACGGCATCGTTGTCGTTTCTAGTCGTCTTTTCGATCTGATTTCGACTGTGATTCCAGAAATGGAACAACGAACATGTATTTCCTAAAAACATGGAAATACGGAAATACGAGGCGTTACAATAACTTCCACTAACTACCGTTTACAACAATATTACAACTATAGTCCCTCTATTACAGATTATTACATTTTCTACCCCTCAACTATTACTTATCAACCCTTATGTAACAATACCCCCTTCTTTATAAAATTTTTGTCCTAAAAAACGGAAATTGGGAAAATGCTGCTGCAATTCATCTAGGAACTCCCAAGAAGCCTCCGATACTGGTAAGCCCTCCTAATGAACCAGCACTTTTATCGCAACTGTAGAACATGTCCTGACCATTTGTTTATCTAACACTACTCTTGGTTGCAGCACAAATCTGGGACCTTGTGGTATAGGACCAGTTACTATGGTTGAGCCCTGAGCCTTCTTTAATAGCAACACATGAAATGTGTGGTGGATTTGGGCATTATTGACGACTGTCGTTAGATTCAATCAAAAACCTATTTAAATTACGTAGATAATATAGGTAAGGTATCGTATCCACGGGGAATTTATGGTTAATGTCGCGTTTATATCTAAGAACTAAATTAACTAACTTGGGGGTTTGATGAATTTGATTGTAAAAATAAAAGAACTAATTAAGAGAGTTGTAATCAATATGAGAAAGAGTAACCTCTACCCGGAATCCCAATTAACCGTTTAACATAAAAACCTGTTTACCGATTCAAAACACCACATAGACATGGCCTCGGAATTAATGAATTTGATTAGTTAATAGGGATAGTTTTTAAGATTCACTATGCAACCTAATAACCCGTTTGATTGTATCAACTACCCACCGATTTACCAACCCGCTAACAACGCAAGAAAGTTGCCAATACGCTTAATAAATGACAAGTAATTCAAACACAAGAAACGTTTACCAATAATCCAACACAAGTGGTCAAGCTGTACCAGTTACATAAATTCATAAATAAAGTTCAATGCAAAACAAACTAAAAGTTCATCAGGGCGGATGTCACTACAGGTTTAGCCGCTCATTGTTGTCGTAGAAGCTTCACTGATGATTCAAGAATAATCCAACATGCGAAAACGGCTTGCAGAACAAAGAGAATAATAATTTATGACCAATTGATGCTTTTTGACGGCTGATATGATTCAAGAATGAGATGATAAAAACTAAATAATGAAATCATATCGTTTAAGTATGTTTCCTTCTTGGCACCTCGGGCCGCGTGTCGCGGCAGGAACTATGTAAACCCCTGCGTGTCGCGGGGGTGAATCATTTGACTGACTTCCTTAAACACAAGCTGACATCATCTGGTTACACCCCGCGAGTCGCGGAGATACTCAAGTCGTATGCCGCGTGTCTCGGAGCCTGTCCTGGTTGACTTTTCAGCTCAGTTCCATGTATTGACTTATCAACCTTGCATTTTCAACTCGTTCATTCTTGTAACTCTCATTAACACCTATTAAGCATGAAAACATCAATACAATATAAATATAAAAACTATTATGACTAAATATGTTTAACTAACTAACAAACGATAATAATTAATATAAACGACGCTTATTTTAACTCGACATCACATCCCCACACTTATCTTTTTTCGTCCCGAAAAAATTATCTGCAATGGAATCACAATCAGAACATTGGCATTCGATGTATTCAATTATTTTATTAAAACAAATCTAACCACACGTTAACCAAGATTATGAATATACGGTCCACTTAAACCCAACCGCAGGTTTCCAAGCCCTTATTTTTGATCCATTAAATTCAAGTGATTATAGTCATCTATGAATCCCACACTTAAAAGACTATAACGCCACCTATTCCCGTTTCAAGCATATAAGGTTAAAAGATATTAATCTACCATCTTATATAAAAAAAACTCTTATATTATTCTGATTAAACTTTATGATGGATAAATGGATGATATTGTGAGCTTTGCATGCTTTTGTATACGATCAGTTCAGCGGACATACGCCACACGAGTCACCATCCCCATGGTTAATGTCATAAACTTCACGTATAGCTCAAATGGATAGATGGAATATTTTTAGGCGCCACACTGTTTCAGATTTGTTTTCACAAAAAGAAACAGGCGTGCCAGTTTAATCGGAAAAACTTATAAGTTTTTTACTTATAATGTACCTCTTATACTTTCTACAGTTTCAGTTTTGCCATAACTCCTAAGGTGAGAACCCACAAGACTCCTAATTTAAGGTATATTATATCGATCCTAAGAAACCTTTCAACCGGCTGGGCCTACCCACATATCCTAAGTTAGACGCATTACCGACTGTTTCGTTATCTCATATATATAGTAATCAAATGCCAACGATCCAATTATACCTATCATTTTCCATTTTGTGCAAAAACTTTTATGAGAAATTTTCTAATTTTTTCAATTTTTATGGATTTTGGATTTTTTTCAATTTTTTATTATTATTAATTAATTTTTTTAACGACAAGTACCTATAGAAACGAATTAAAACGTGTAGGATCGAGAGACGATCAAAACGAGTCTATCAGAAGAGTTCTCGGTCTAATCAGAGGCGGAATTCATTGATTAGACTTTGTAACAGCTTGATTTACTTCTAATTGTCTTGTTTTATTGATTTGACACGATTACAGATCAAACGACACGTCGGCAGCACTTCGGTACCGGAAACAAGAACCTTACAAATGAAATCTCATCAAGGGTATTTATAGGGGTTGTAATTTCGCACGGAATTAACAACTGCTATTTCGTGCGAAATAGCAGGTTGCTATTTCGTGCGAAATAGCTAGATGATATTTCATGCGAAATTAACCTTTCACACACAAACGCTATATTTCTCGAACTACGTGCCCTGATCTAACATTTCTAGTACAAGACTCGATACAAGACAAAGTCGACAGACGTATGCACCAACAGACTCCCCCTCGGATGTTGACGAGTCTTCATTGTCGTGTCTTCACACTCTTAAGCCTTTATCAGTCTTTGGGCTTCTAAATCTCAATCTATCTCTTCACATTCTCTTGATCAGATCTCTTGATTCCTTAAGTTCTTCACATCAGACAATAAATTTTCTTTCATCTTCTCTAATTCAGCGATCTTCTTATCTTTCTCCTCACAAAATTTGCAGGACTCCAAACATTTCAGACAAGGTTTAATGACCTCAACTATCTTTTCAACCTCAACAACCTTCTCAACTTCAACAATTTTTTCTACTTCAACGATTTTTTCCACTTCAACAATTTTCTCCACTATCTTTTCAACAATATCCGTTTCTTCATTGAATTCTAACTTTTTTTCCCATCCTTCAGCTTCGACCTTTTCTTTCGAATTTTCTTCAACTTCTGCTGTTTCAGCTTCCAATTTTGTCCTTTCTTCAGCACTTTTTCTTGATTCCAACTCTCTCTTTAATTTAGCAGCCTTCTTCTCATTCAGCTTCTCAACCTTATCTACAAAGAACAAATTAAAACTAAACGAGTCTAAACTTTTTCTTGCATTATTAATGTACTCTTCCTCGTCATCAGTATCATCATCACTTTCTGATGATCTCAAGATCTTCGTTCTTTTGACTTCTTGTTCTTCCAAGATTCTAGCAACAAGTCCTGAATTAGCCGGAATGTATTTGTCCCAGCTAAATCCCTCTGCAACCTTTTCATCATCTTGATTTACAAGATATGCTTTCTTCTTTCCATCTTCAAGAGCACGGGATGATGATGGTTGTTGTTCAATTTGATGAAAGATTGATTTTTGATAATAATTGTTCTTTCCATACTGATCTTGTCTTTCGTTTGCTTCTTTGTTTTTGCATTCATGCTTAAAATGACCTTTTTCTCGACAACGGAAACACATAACCTTTGATTTGTCAAACCCTATCGGAGATTTAGACAATTCACTGAAATCATCTCTACCAGTGATTTGTTGAAACTTTTCTGCCCTTCTAATAGCACTGGCTAAACACCATTTGACATCCATCAACTCAAGTTCCTCCGCATCAATTTGGTCATAATCCTCTTTGGTAAGCATCGGATTTCCAATTCTGCCAGCAATCAAACTTTCATATGATTCCAACATAGCAACGAGTGATGCCATGTGTTGCTTAGCTATTTCCGGAGAAAAATTTTGACCATATTGAATGTTCAAGGTGACACTGCATTGCAGGTTCGTTGAATTCTGTCGTTGAGGACTTGGTGTTGTATAATTTGGATCAAAGCTTGAATACGAAGATGAATGTCTACCACTTTGAGTCACAGTACTACCCTTTGTTCCAGAAGAACTATCAGCACTGAAACCAGTCTGAATCTTTGGACTCGGAGTAGTTTTAAGTTTGTTTTCTCTATAGTATAAACTGACATCTTGTTGAACATTTGGATTATTCATGATTGCCATTTTCTGGATATCCAACTCATGCTCTTCAATCTTCTGTATAAACTTTGCCAGATTCATATTTTCAGACTTTCTCATGTGCTTTAAGATCAACAAATAAGTTCCCCATTTCTGCTGTGGTAATGCATCGACTAGCTTATCAACCCATTCTTCGTCATCTTTCTTTATATCCAATCTTCCCATTTCCAAAACCAAATGACAATATCTATCAATGGTCTTTTTTGTTATTTCACCTTCCAAGGCTACAAACATATCAAATGATATCTTTAGTAAAGCCTTTTTGTTCTTGATCATATCTGCACTTCCTTTAAACTTTTGAATCAATGCCGTCCAAATTGACCTAGCAGTACCCTCATGTTGGAGCAAAACAAAGATATCTTCTTTAACTGCTTGTTGAAGAATACTGATCATCATTTTTTCACTAGTATATTTCAATTTTTAAATCTCTGAATAGTCACTGAAAGCTTTTTCAATCCCACGTTCATTTTTAGGTTTCTCATAATCTTTCTCTAATGAACACCATGCGTCAAACTTATAAGCTTGCACCCAGTTCTCAAATCGATTTTGCCATCCTCTAAAATCTTCAATGTACATAAGCTTCGGCGGTTTTTTATAAGTTCCCGTTTCATTCTCACTGTAAAGAGTTTCAGCAGCTGTAACAGGAGCAACTAGTGTAGAATACGCATTGTAGAATCCCTCTTCGATGATTCAGTGATATGTATCACAAAGTCAACAAAGTTCAAACAACATTGAAGGTTCACATGAAATATGAGTTCAAACGAAAACACTTGGTGAGAAATAATCAGACTCAAACTAAATCAGAATCGGTGCAAAATATGAATTTCAAACGAAATCAGTTTTGGTGCGAAATAAACAATTTCACATGAAATACAACTTTTGGTGCGAAATAACCTCTTTCAAGCAAAATCAATTTTCACACGAAATACAATTTTCCAATGGAATTGCTATTTCGTGCGAAAATAGTCAAGCGAAATAACAACTTGGTGCGAAATTGCCTATTTCGTATGAAATGGGTTCCAAACAAGTAATTCCGTACGAAATAGTGCTGACGTCACTTAATCCGAAACCATTTTCAAACGAAATTATCAATTTTAACACTTTTAGATCGAATTTAAGTCCAATTCGTTCAAGGATTCATTAAAACATTGTTTCGCATGATATGTTTGAAATTCAATCCATTTTAACCGTTAAAACTTGTTTATTTTTTAAAAGAAAGTGTAGAAATCAGAATTTTTCAGCGAAAACAAGCTAAATGGTAAGAACTCTTTATCCTGAGCTCTGATACCACATGTAGGATCGAGAGACGATCGAAACGAGTCTATCAGAAGAGTTCTCGGTCTAATCAGAGGCGGAATTCATTGATTAGACTTTGTAACAGGTTGATTTACTTCTAATTGTCTTGTTTTATTGATTTGACACGATTACAGATGTTGGTGCATGTTTGTGACAACAGCTTAGATTTGGTCTTTGGATATATCTTGTAATTAGATAAACGATAAACAGTTAGCGGGTTTAGCTTTGTATTAGTGAGATAATAGAGTTTGGGCTAAACAAAACCCACATTAGGTGATGGGGGACGATTTGGGCCAAGCCCATGTAGCAAACCCAGCCTAATGTAGCAACCTTGTGTTATATAAACAAGGTTAGGCTTTAGGGTTTAGGTTAATCAGCTAAAAACAGTGTGTGAGAGCAAATTCGTGAGAGTGCTTAGGCTTGGACGAATTTGGAGTTGGTTAGGGATCTTGATTGATTGTAATCAGGTTGATAGATAATCAATAAAGATCCGGTTTGAAAGTGAATTGTTGTTTCTGTTCTTCTACTTGTTTCTGTGATATTCTGATCAAGAGGATTCCGCACTCTTGATTGGAAAGACAATTATGTTGAAGATCCATACACATCAAGGGGACCTACAACAGATCAAACGACACGTTGGCAGCACTTCAGTACCGGAAACAAGAACCTTACAAATGAAATCTCATCAAGGGTATTTATAGGGGTTGTAATTTCGCATGGAATTAACAACTGCTATTTCGTGCGAAATAGCAGATTGCTATTTCGTGCGAAATAGCAGATTGATATTTCGTGCGAAATAGCTAGATGCTATTTCATGCGAAATTAACCTTTCACACACAAACCTTAGATTTCTCGAACTACATGCCCTAATCTAACATTTCTAGTACAAGACTCGATACAAGACGAAGTCGACAGACGTATGCACCAACAAAACTAAACGATTGCGCTAACTACGACACGATGACACTAAACTAGACACTAATATCGCTTAAGTATGTTTCCCTCTCAGCACCTCGAGTCGCGTGTCGCGGCAGACACTATGTAAACCCCCGTATGTAGCGGGGTGAGTCATTTGACCGACTTCCTTAAACACAAGCTGACATCATCTGGTTACACCCCGCTAGTCGCGGAGATGCTCAAGTCTCATGCTGCGTGTCGCGGAGCCTGTCCTGGTTGACTTTTTCAGCTCAGCTCCATGTATTGACTTATCAACCTTGCATTTTCAACTCGTTCATTCTTGTAACTCTCATTAACACCTATTAAGCACGAAAACATCAATACAATATAAATATAAAAACTACTATGACTAAATATGTTTAACTAACTAACAAACGATAATAATTAATATAAATGACGCTTATTTTAACTCGACATCAATTATCCGGTAAGTCTAATTTGTAAGCCACCTTCCCAATTCTTTGTAAAACCAGAAATGGCCTGAAATATTCAGGAGATAATTTCCTGTTATGATGTGATTTGAGAGAGTGTTGTGCAAAAGGGTGTAATTTAACATACACCCAATCACCTTGTTGAAACTCCCTATCAGACCTCTGACCATCAGCCATCTGCCTCATTCGATTTTTGGCCCTTTCCAAGTTAGCTTTAAGTTTCTTGATCATACCTTCTCTGTCTCTATGATAGTCTTCCAATGCTGCCATAGAAGTATCTCCAGGAATATAGGGAATGTGAATGTTAGGTTTAACTCCAAATAGGCTTCAAAAGGAGACATTTTGATAGATGAGTGCCAAGTGATATTATACCACCACTGAGCTAAAGGAATCCATTTTACCCAATTTAAAGGGGTATCCATACTCATGCTTCTAAGGTATGATTCTAGACATCTGTTTAACACCTCAGTTTGCCTATCCGACTGTGGGTGATATGATGATGACATGGCTAACTGAATACCCTGTAGCTTCATAAATTCCTTCCAAAAAGCACTTAAAAATACAGGGTCTCTATCGGACACTATGGTTATAGGACAACCATGCATCTTAAACGCATTATCCATGACAACATTTGCAACAGTAGAAGCTGAATAAGGATGACTTATAAGCAGGAAATGGCCATATTTAGTGTGCCTGTCCACCAATACCAGAATGGTATCTTTACCTTGAACCTTAGGAAACCCAGAAATGAAATCCATAGAGATGTCACTAAAATAGAATTACGCACAGGAAGGAGCTGCAACAATCCAGGAGAAGCAGTGGTTTCATATTTAGCTCTTTGACAAATGGTGCATTCCTTAACAAACCTATGCACATCTTTAGAACAACCTTTCTAGTAAAAATAATCTTTGATCATTGTAAGAGTAGGAGTCATACCAGAATGTCCACCCATAGGAGATGCATGAAATAAGGTCAAGATGTCATTTTTAAGAGACTGGTCATTAGGAATCAACACTTTACCCTTCCTTTTTAATACTTGACAATCCCATGTTCTATTAGCAACCACTTCTCCATGCTCCAATTTGGAAATGAGACTTTTAGTATCCTGGTCTTGTTGCCAAGAATCTTGAATTTTCTTCCACAAAACAGCATCAATAGAACTAAGACTGAGTTGGAATAAGGCCATCCCTTGTACTCTTGACAATGCATCTGTTGCTACATTATTAGCCCCTTGCTTATAAAAAATTTCATAGTCATATCCAAGTAATTTGGATAGCCATTTCTGTTGTAATGGTGTTACAAACTTTTGCTCCAATAGGTGCTTTAAACTTTGATGATCAGTCTTGATGATAAAAGGTTTGGTAACCAAATAATGGTGCCATTGTTTTACTACCATGAGAATGGATAGCAGCTCTTTCTCATAAACAGAGAGACTTTGCTGTTTAGAAGATAGTGCTTTGCTGATGTATGCTAAGGGATGTCCCTCTTGCAGTAAAACTGCCCTCATTCCGTTGGTAGAAGCATCAGTCTCCACCACAAATTTCTTTCTAAAATCTGGTAGTCTCAGGACAGGAGGAGTACTTAAAGCTTCTTTAAGTTGTGAAAAGGCAGCTTGGGTATCCTCATTCCATCTAAAACCTTCTTTTTTTAGTAATTCTGTAAGAGGTTTAGCCAAAGTTCCAAAACTCTTAACGAATCTTCTGTAATAACCTGCTAGACCCAAAAAAACCCCTCAACTGTTTAACATTTATTGGTACAGGCCATTCTTGTACTGCTTTTAGCTTAGCAGGGTCAGTGAAAACACCTTCTTTAGTGATAATATGGCCTAGATATTCAACTTTCTCCCCTGCAAAAGAACATTTAGATCTCTTGGCTTTAAGAGAGTTAACCCTCATTAGATGTAACATAGTTTGTAGGTCTAACACGTGTTGCTGCCAAGTGCCACTATAGACTAAAATATCATCAAAAAACAAAAGTGCACACTTCCTTAGGACATCTTTAAATGTGGCATTCATTAAAGATTGGAAAGTAGCTGGAGCATTAGTAAGACCAAATGGTAAAACCAAGAATTCACAATGCCCTTGATGCGTTTTAAATGTTGTCTTATAAATGTCAGGTTGATACATTCGAACCTGATGATATCCTGATATGAGATCCAATTTGGAAAAGATGCTAGCACCCTGCAACTCATCCAGCAGTTCTTCAACAAAGGAATAGGGAAGACATCCTTGACTGTTGCCTCATTTAGTCTTCTATAATCCACGCACATTCGCCAAGAGCCATCTTTCTTTTTAACAAGTACCACTGGTGCAACAAATGAACTGTTGTTGTACCTTATGACTCCTGAATCAAGCAATTCTTGAGTCATTTGCTCAATAATATCCTTTTGAGCCCCCGGATATCTATAAGGTTTAAGATTCAAATTCACTTTGTCATCTTTCAACACAATTTTATGATCAAAAGGCCTTGAAGGAGGTAAACCTTTAGGCACTTCAAACACATCTTCATATTCCTATAATAAGTTGCTCAGCCCTTCATGATCCTGGCCCCCATTAATAACTGGTTGGTACATGTATTGTTCTCCTAATGAATCTTGCATAGTGAATAGCTGAGCCTGAACCACAATGACATGTGACTTGATCATCATTGTTATTTTTTTCCATTGAACATAGGCTCACTCCCTGTTTCTTAGTTCCTTTTAATTCAAAATCTTGACTAGCCACATTAAACTTCATAGTCAAGTTTTTGAAGTTCCATATAATGTCATTCAAAGTTTCCAACCATTGAATGCCCAAAACTATGTCATAGTCTGGTAACACAGTCGCGCAGTGCGAGGGCTGGCGCACCCCACGAGGGACGCAAAAGCTGAAATTTGTTGATTTTTGGTTCGTTTTGATATTCGGACGAGTTTATATATGATATAAACGTAAAATAACTAAAATCATTTTATGTTTATGAAATGTAGGTATATATTGGATGCCGGATGATGATCAAGCCCATTGAAGAACCGAACACGACCATTATACAAGCTTCCGCACGTTGTTTCGTCGTTATGTTTAAACGACGAATTCTCATTTATTATGTAGTAAACTTGAAAATCTGAAAAGTTTTTAATAATCCCGTATTTTTGATGTATTTGTAACCATAATTACATATTTATGTTCGTAAACTAAACAAAAACTGTTAAATAATAGTAAGGATCTTATAGTAATAGATATATAGTGTATATTACTATTATTCAAAGGTATCTGTCACTAGGCGATTCCCGTGACGGTGGTCATATCATTGTTGATCATTCTTTCAACTAGTGATAGTGGTCGTATCACTGTTGATCGTTCTTTCAACTAGTGACTGTGGTCGTAACACTGTTGATCATTCTTTCAACTAGTGAGTGTGGTCATATCACTGTTGATCATTCTCTCAACTAGTGACTGTAGTCATATCACTGTTGATCATTCTTTCAACGAGTGGCTCTGGTCATGTCACTGTTGATCATTCTCTCAACTAGTGATGGTGAACTAGTAGTGTATACATTTATATATAAAGTATATACTATAAAACCCATGATATCACTTTGTCAAATATATTTTCTATGGCACAAAACAAATTTGCCTAGAAAATGAAATATATCATTTTCTGTCACACTAATAGTTGTAACTTTATTAAATATAATATATTAATTAAATAATTATTATATTGTTATTTAATATATTAACGGGACTAAGATTTAAAATATAATTTCCGATGTATATCTAAGTATATTAAAAGTTAAATATATAATTGACATATATCATTTAAGATATACATTAAGGTTTATATCTTATACATATTAAAGTTTATAATATACTATTAGCTATAATTATAATGCATTATTGTTTACATTATAATGACAAGCTTATTTTATAATTATAATCAGTCAACACACACATATATATTTATAATGCATTATAAGTCTTAAACCATTATATATACCCTTTGTAAACTATGAAATATTAAAATAATACTTATATATTATTAATGGAAATGTTATAAGGTATAGTATTATAATTCATTATAATACTAACAAATAATATAAGTTATAGTTATAATACTGTACAATTAATGCATTATAAATAACTACGATCAGCAAGAAACTGTGTATTATATATTAAAAGTTAGATATATTTAATAATTTAATATAGTAATGTAAAAATAATATTAGTTATAAGCTATTGCTACTGGCGGACAATTCCCCCGTGCTTGTGGTTATGCTACTATTGGCTAACTCTTTATCCAATAGTAACAAGTGTCAAGTAATGTATAAAACCCCACATTCCGGCAACTATTGCAGAATACAAAAACCTAATCACTGTAAGCATAACTGATAAACACTTAGGGTTTTATAAATCATTTTTAAAGATAAAGGTATCACAAAAAGGTGATAAAAAGAAGAATGACTCACTTTGTAACTTTAGGGTTCAACTAAAAAGCCTTCTGGTATAATCTTGGGTATAACTACTGAGCTATTTAATAAAATATATAATGCACTCGTGATTAGTGTAATAACTCAATTCAACTTTATCAATACATCACGAGACAAAACCCCAACTTAGTTTACAAAGCATAGCCTTTATCAGGCAGCGCTTTTGCATCAGTTGCTAGGTTCAAGATCAATCGGACAGGGTATCGACTCAGTAATCAGGGGTTAAAACACTTAAAACGGGGCAGGGCTTTGGAGTATAATAGGTGAAATATTAAAAGAAAAATAGAAATATAGAATTTAGAGAGAGGGCAAGAAGGAAGAGAAGCAGGCAATGAGAAATTATCAACAGTTCAGTACTTCTCTTATTTATAGTTTGTTCAAATTTTAGAGGCCACGAAAGAATTAATTCTTTCTGGACACGTCCACAATTCCTTTCTCAATTATGTTTAGATTTTAATATTATTTTATTTTTATAATTAATTCAGGTGCTTCATTTATTTATCGCTTATAACTTTTAAAATATTACGTGTTATAAAACGATGAATATGTCATTAGAACAAGAATATTTTTATCTACATTTGGACCTAAGTTTCATTAAAAACGGAGTAAGTTCAAATATAATGTATTTTTATAATTTAATTACTAAACGGATCATATGTTCGTCTAAATATCTCATATTTCTAACAATCAACTTACCCGTAATCTACCCATTTAATAATATAGGTTTTTATATACTTTATTTTAATATAAAAAAATAAAAATGTTACATATCATAATCAGTTTAAAATGTTAAAAATTTATTAGTTTCGTCCAACATAAAAGTGATGTTACTTATCAGCCTATTGTCGTCATTACCATACTTAGTGATGCAATACAGGATCATGTATTTCGATCGAGTCAGTTAATTCGATTATAGTTCGGTGAATTCGATTATTTGCTCACCCTGTCACTTGCTCGTTTTACTTTCTGTAGGTCCTAGGAAATTTAAAGCACTCAGGGAGCTTTTAACTCCGACAGGGGTTCTGTGTTATAAGAATTTGATATTCTTTAAATAAAGTCTCAAATTCAAATATCTTAAGGCTAAAGTGTGTGGGGGTCATGGTTGGGACATGATTTGCCATCTAGGAACATGAATGGAAGGCTACACCATCCCCTTGCTTGATCCACCATGGTTTGCATGGATTAAACCATGGCAATCATGGTCCTCCTTTCCATTTTTTAAGAAATCATTTCATTTTTCTTTAGACAAAGATAAATTAAAATAAATAAAGGATTAGTGGTTTGGGTCATGACCACACCCTTAGGGTAGCGGTTTTGAATAGTTGATTAGAAGTGTGAGACATGACACTGACGTGGAGGATCATTGTGGTCATAAGGGCCATGACCACACCTTATAGCCTAACCTTTAACCTTGAGGTCATCTACTCTTAACCCAAACTAATTTAAAGACATTGATATTAGATTCTAACTATCTGTATTACCTAGCAAACCAACATAAATACGATAATACATAACGAAGAAATCAGTTTCTCATGGTTTTCAAGGGATTATATTAATAGAAATATTAATATTTTGGTTTATTACATATGGTTAGGATATAATAGAAAGTTTTTTTAGCTTGGAAGGCTAGGAAGTAATCTTGACCATTATATAACAACCCTCCTAAATTATTTCCGACACTCCTAAAATATTTGTAACATCCCTATACGCCTTAAAACACACCCCGTATACGAAAACCGGTCCCGAATACCTTTAATTTTCAAAAAATTAAATAAAAACAAAACTTCAGAGGCGCTCGCGGGGCGCGATGCCCCTAGCTACCTCCGTCGCGGTCCGCGACAAGCTAGGCCACCAGGACACCTCAGGTGCCGCCACGTGTCACACGTGCGAAGCTAGATCGATGACCGGGCCAAGCTAGGGCCTACCCGGCCTACGTCGCGGGGCGCGAAGGCCCCTTCTATTACTTACGTGGGCCACGAGAAAGCCAGAATCAGCTCCTATAAATTGGGAGCATCGGCAGTCCATTTCCGATGTTCAAAAACATGAATTTCTCTCTCAAATTCTATAGTGTAGAAGCTATATTCGGGATTTATACCCCCTAAATAACGAAGTTCTGCCTCGTTGTAAGTATCATAACCCCCGGTTACGTATTAGATACGCTGCCCAATTGATCTAGTGCTCCGTAACGGCTGTCGAGGTTCTGCCCGACGTAGTCGTTGGAGTTCTGTCTCGGGGAGGGTATAACTAATGTAAATATTGGGTTATTATACTAACGCATGTGCATTGTTTAAATTATTAGATTATAACCAGGAAACCACAAGGAAAAGTCTAAAATAGCAATGTGAGTAATCTTCTTTTTGTGTAAACCTTTTTGCAAACTATTTTTACAAAACCTCAAATGTTTTAATTTATATTTCACAGTGATTGAGTATTTGTAATTCTACAATTATCATCAGTATGTTGGGGTTTTGTATACAAAATTTGTTACTACACTGTGAGTAGTAACATGACCACAAGTCGGGTTGACAGTACCGTGGGTGGTAATTAAAATAGAATGATAAACAAATGTAATTGCTGGATCGCCCTCAATACTGTACAATGATAAAAACCTGTCTTGATTAAATTAGGATTCACTCACCAGTATTTCCAACTGACAAAATGTTTTTAAACGTGTTTCAGGTAACAAAATGTGAAAGCCAAATAAAAGCCAGCTGGAGAGCACTGAAGGCTTAGAAAAATGTGGCTATAAAAGTTACATAAATAAAGAAGATGTTTTATTCAATAAATTAGGGTTTATCCCTATAAACATGTTTGTAATGAAAACTTGGGTTTTATCCCAATAAATTTATAATTATAAAAATGTTGTGTTTTACTCTGATAAAATATTTCCTAACTACGGTCCTGATGTAAATTCCGCTGCCAAATAATGATAAACACCGATACCACCATCTCTGAGTAGGCCGCAGCCGCCCGCCTCCCGAGGTAGGGGTCGGGGGTTGCGACAGAAGTTGGTATCAGAGCCACAGCCACTGATTTAAGCCAAAGAAGTGTTATGCTGACATTGCAATTATTAATTTTGTTAGGAAATAATCAATGAGACTATGTGCATACGTGTAGATTATTTTTTGTTATTTGACAATTTGTTAGTTTACAATATGAGTGATCAAGGACCTTCGGACGCTTACCGTCAATTGTCTAGCTCTCCTAAGGACGAAGGAACTTCTTCCCAGCCTACCCCCTCGGGGTATTTATAACAACCCACCAAAATATTTTCGGCACCCCTAATATAATTAAAATGTCCCAATATGTCCTAAAATACACCCCGTATACATAAACGGGCCCCGAATACCTTTATTTTTATAAAAATTAAATGAAAACAGTTTTTTATGGTTTCACGCGGGGCGCGGAGCCTTTGGCTACCACCTACGCGGGCCGCGACAGCTACGAGATCAGGCGACACCCCGAGCTGCCACGTGTCGTCATCGTGTCAAAGCTAGGGCTGAGTCGGACAAGCAAGGGCCTTCCCTAGCTGCCCTCATGGGCCGCGTAGCCCTTGGCTACATCTTACGCGGGGCACAACAAAACCGAAACTAGCTCCTATAAATTGGGAGCTCGGGCCTTCAAACGAATTCGCTCACACACACTTTCTCTCTTGAATTTCTGAATAGGAAGCATAATTTTCGGGCATTTGTGTAAATTATAGATAATCACCAGGAAACCCTTAAAGGAAACTTAAGACAGCAATGTGAGTAATCTCCTTTTTGTAAACTGTTTTTACAAAACCTTAATTATTTTACAATGTGATTAAGCAGTTATTAAGTCTGTGTAATTCTTCAATTATTGCCGGTATGTTGGGGTTTTGTATACAAAATGTGGAACACGTTACCATTGGACAAAGAGTTAGCCAATGGGTAATATGACCTACCAGTCAGGATTGACAGTACTGAATGAGTAATTGTGTAGATGTAAACATTGTAATCGCTCTCAATACTGTGAAAATTGATAAAACTCTTCTTGATTAAACTGGGATTCACTCACCAGTATTTCCCACTGACAAAATGTTTTTAAAATATTTCAGGTAACAAAATGTAAGAGCCAACTAGAAGCCAGCTGGACAGCACTGAAGGCTTGGAAAAAGTGGCCATAAAAGTTACCTAAATAAAAGAAGATGTTTTATTCAATAAAATAGGGATCTTCCCTATGAAAATGTTTGTAATGAAAACTTGGGTTTTATCCCAATATGTTTAATGTTATAAAAGTGTGGTATTTACTCTGATAAAATATTTCCTAACTACGGTCCTGATGTAATTTCCGCTGCCAAAATAATAAACACCGATACCACCAAAACTGGTCTCGCGGCCGCCCGTTCCCGGGAGAGATAGGGGCGGGGGTTGCGACAGAAGGTGGTATCAGAGCTAAGCCACTGATTCAGCCACAGAAGTGTTCTGCTGACACCAAGATATTATTTAAAGTGTTAGGAAATTTATTACAGAAATACGTGTATATCTGTATTTATTTGTTATTTGACTATTTGTTAGTTTACAGTATGAGTGATCAAGGACCTTCTGACGTCTATCGTCAGTTGTCCAGCTCACCTAGAAGCGAAGGAACCTCTTCACAGCCTACCCTCTCAGGGTATTCTGCTGACAATGAAGACGGGATATTCGTGTTTAAGGCTCAGTCTGAAGGGCCATTCCCTCAGAAAAAGAGAGGATGGTTCAGTAAGGGAGCACACGAGCATAGGAAGAGAATGAAAAAGTTACAAGAGCAACGAGTGCTAGCAGCCGCTAAGAGAGAAACTGATGCCCACACCCAAGACATGCTTAATAGGAGTTTAGCAAACTTCCATATTTTAGCAACCACAGCTGCCGACCCAAACCTGGAACAACTAGTAGCCCCTCAACCATTACCCTTGTTTCCCATGCAGCCAATGGAGATTGAAAACAACCTAGAAAATCAAGTCGAAATGCATGATTTTAATCCAGAGGAGATACCTAGGGTACCAGCACCCAATCCCTTAGACCCAGACTACGATCTGTGGTTTGATGATCATAGGGATTATGTGCAACGCTACCATTTAACAGACTTACCCATGCCAAACCTAGCAGCTTACCCAGGTCTAGACCCTCTAGATTCCTACTACGATAATGATGAATACATTAGGGAAATTTTAGAGAATCCATATCCTCAGGAAGAACCCATGCCACAGTACCCAGATCCAGTACCAGCACCTGCACCCCCATTGAGTGCAGAAAACGTGCAAGAGCTCCGAACTTTCGGAGAAGAAATTTTAGAAAGTAATGAAAGAATGAGGCATGTAGGAGAACGACTCGTCTGGAAGTACGACGAGCGTCATATGGATTTCCGGATGAATCCATATCAGTGAAAGTGATGGTGGAGGTAGTAATAATAGTAATTATAATATAATATATATATATATATATATATATATATATATATGTGTGTGTGTGTATGGTTAAAAAAAAGTATCGTAGTATAGACCACTTCGTGGTTAATGATGCATAGTAGTATTGTAATTTTAAGTTCCAGTTTGTATTAAGTTTGTAGTAGATGCATACTAAGAAAAAGTAAGTCGCAATGTTTGACGTTTTTTTATCAAAATGCGTGTCATGTGATTGATCGTATTAAGATATTATCTTGTGATATTAATATGTGGTAAATGTTTAAAATTCAGATGGCCGACCAAGTGAATCAAGAGAATCCTGATAATAACCCGGAAAACCAGAATAACGATAACCAGAGTAACCATAACCCGGGTAACGAAAACGCAAACAACAACAATAATGGAAACCAAGTGGACAACAGTGCCATCCAACACATAGTGGTACAAGGAATAATAGATGCAATGCCATATATTATTCAAACGGTTAGGGAAGCTGGTAATAAAAGTAACCGTGATAGTAAGCGACCCACTGAAGCAGAAAACAGCGTAAACAATGGACCTATACTTCAACCGCCCATTCCCAAAAGAAGAAGAACCATGCCTTATGGTTGTTCTTATAAAGAATTCTGGTCTTGTAAACCAATTGAATTCTCGGGCAATGAAGGGGCCGTTGCAGCTTTACGCTAGATAGAAAAGACTGAGGCAGCCTTAAAAATAAGCAAGTGTGCTGAAGAGATAAGATAATGTTTGCCTCTAACCTGTTTAAGAAATCAGCCTTAGAATGGTGGAATACAATCCTCCTGTCTAGAGGAAGTGACAGGATTTACAATATGGAATGGGAGGAATTTAAAAACATGGTAGAAAGGAAATTATGCCCTCCAAACGAAAAGGAACAGATAGCAAATAAATTCCTAAACCTTAGGATGACTGGAGTGGATAGTAAGGGTTATACTACATTATTCTTTGAATATGCTCGAATAGTACCAATCCTTGCATCACCAGAACCAGTATTAATCTCCTGTTACATCTGGGGATTAATTGGAGAGATTAGACATATAGTCAAGGTAGCTAGACCTCAAACTATAGAAGAAGCTATAGAACTAGCAAACACCTTAACAGATGAGTTAGTCCGTACACGAGAAGAAGATCAGAGGAGGAACCTAACCCAGAAGCTTACCCAAGAATTTCGTTCTGGAAATTCTAACCGTGGGAAAAATGTAGGTTCTACCTCTGCACCCTATTGCAAGTATTGCAAAAGGAAGCATTCTGGAAGATGCTCCATATACTGTAACTTCTGCAAAATATCTGGACATAAGGAGGAAGACTGCAGGAAGAAGCTTAACAACAGGATATGCTACAACTGTGGAGAACAAGGGCACATCAAGCCAAACTGTCCGAAATTAGCTCCAGCTACGAACAACAAGAACACTAAAAATGCTATAGCATTTGTTCTGACTGCAGAAGAAGCAAAGATGATCCCAGACGTGATAGCCGGTACGTTTTTAGTTAATGATGTTTTTGCTAAAGTATTATTTGACTCTGGTTCAAACCAAAGTTTTATTAATACTTCATTCTGCAAACTTCTCAATCAATCATTAACTAAACTCCCACAAGAATGTCTAGTAGAGAGCAAATGGGGAAACCATTAAGATTTCTGATATCTTGCAGGGAGCAAGAATAGAAATTCTAAATCAGAAATTTAATGCAAACCTTTACCCAATAAATCTGGCAGGATTTGATGTTGTGTTGGGAATGGATTGGTTAATAGCCAATAAAGCCAGTATTTTATGTGATCAAAAGTCAATCCAAGTAAATTCACCAAAGGGTAAAAAGATCACAATTAAAGGAAATAAACCCTTTAGATCCACAAAATTCATCTCTGTGATGAAAACAACAAGTTATGTAAGAAAAGGATCATTAGTGTATTTGATTTCTATAATCATTAACACTAGAGGAAAAGAATTAAAGGATATCCCAGTAGTATCCCAGTTTTCAGATGTATTTCCAGAAGAATTACCAGGACAACCTCCAGACAGAGAAGTTGAATTCAGAATCCATCTGCTACCAGGGATAGCACAAATTGCCAAAGCACCCTATCGTTTGGCACCCGCAGAAATGAAGGAACTGAAGAAGCAGTTAGACGAATTGTTGGAAAAAGGATTCATACAGCCAAGTTCATCGTCATGTGGAGCGCCAATCCTATTCGTCAAAAAGAAGGACGGATCAATGCGTATGTGCATTGACTACCGTGAATTGAACAAGGTCATGATTAAGAATCGCTATCCATTAACAAGAATCGATGATCTGTTCGATCAGTTACAAGGAGCTCGATTTTTCTCTAAAATCGATTTACGGTAAGGATATCATCAATTAAAGGTACAGGAAGAGGACATTCCTAAGACCGCTTTTGGTCTAACCAATGCCCCAGTTGCATTTATGGACATGATGAACCGAATATGTAAGCCATATTTGGATAAATTCATAATTGTCTTTATAGATGATATTCTTATTTATTCTAAGAGCCAAGAAGAACATGCAAAGCATTTGCACACACTTCTAAGTTTATTAAGAAAAGAAAAGCTTTATGCTAAGTTTTCGAAGTGTGAGTTTTGGTTAGAACAGGTACAATTTCTTGGACATCTAGTTAATCATGAAGGAATTCATGTGGATCCTACCAAGATCGTGGCAATTAACAAATGGAAAACCCCTGAGTCACCAACTAAGGTTAGAAGTTTCTTAGGACTGGCCGGTTATTATAGAAGATTTATTCGAGATTTTTCTAGAATAGACATTCCCTTAACTAAGTTAACCTGTAAATCTGTTAAGTTTGAATGGGGACTAAAACAGGAAGAAGCCTTTAGAATTCTTAAGCAAAGACTAACCAATGCACCCATACTAGCGTTACCAGAAGGAACTGAAGACTTTGTAGTCTATTGTGATGCTTCTAAGTTAGGTTATGGATGTGTATTGATGCAACGTCAAATGGTCATAGCTTACGCCTCTAGACACCTTAAGAATCATGAAGAAAATTATTCAACCCATGATCTGGAATTAGGAGCCATAATTTTTGCCCAGAAAATTTGGAGACATTACATTTACGGTAGTAAGTTTACCATTTTCACAGACCATGAGAGCTTAAGATATGTTTTCGGGCAAAAGGAATTGAATATGAGACAAAGACGCTGGATGGAGATGCTTAGTGATTATGATTGTGATATCCAATATCATGCAGGAAAGGAAAATGTAGTAGCTGATGCTTTAAGTCGAAAGTATCATGAAAAGCCAAAAAGAGTACGTTCACTTAAATTAAATCTACAAGTAGATTTAAATGAACAGATTAGAACGACACAAGAATCAGTAATCAAGGATGATACTAAGAAATTGAAAGGAATGATTAAGGAATTAGAACAAGGAACCGATGGAATTTGGAGATTCCATAAGAAAAGAATGTGGATACCTAAATTAGGAAACCTACGCCACCGTATATTAGAAGAAGCCCATAAGTCTAAGTATACGATGCATCCTGGAAGTGATAAGATGTATCAGGATTTAAGAAAGAATTTTTGGTGGATAGGAATGAAAAAGGATATAGCAGCATATGTTGCAAAGTGTTTAACCTGTTCACAAGTCAAAGCTGAACATCAGAAACCCTCAGGTTTGTTGCAATAGTTAGAAATGCCAGTGTGGAAGTGGGATTTGATAACAATGGATTTTGTTACTAAATTACCCAAAACAAGAAAAGGTAATGATACAATCTGGGTGATTGTAGACATGCTAACTAAGTCAGTTCATTTCCTACCAATGAAGGAAACTTTTAGTATGGAACAATTAGCTAAATTATATGTAAATGAAGTAGTTTCTTTACATGGAATTCCTCTATCAATTGTTTCTAACAGAGATAGTCGTTTTACCTCTCATTTTTGGACAAGTTTCCAAAAAGCAATGGGAACCAAGTTAAATCTAAGCACAGCCTATCATTCTCAAACGGATGGACAAAGCGAAAGGACAATTCAGACAATGGAGGACATGCTTAGAGCTTGTGTAATTGATTTCAGAGGTAATTGGGATGATCATTTACCATTGATAGAATTTTCTTATAATAAAGTTATCACACAAGTATCAATGCTGCACCATTTGAAGCACTTTATGGACGAAAGTGCCGAACGCCAGTCTGTTGGGCAGAAATTGGAGAAAAGCAACTATCTGGACCTGAGATAGTACAAGAAACAACAGACAAGATCATTCAAGTCAAGGAACGACTGAAAGCAGCACGTGATCGACAAAAGAGTTATGCTGATAACAGACGAAAACCATTGGAATTTCAGGTAGGAGATAAAGTGTTATTAAAAGTCTCTCCTTGGAAAGGAGTGGTAAGATTCATCAAAAGGGGAAAGTTAAGTCCCAGGTATGTTGGACCTTTTGAGATTATTAGAAGAATAGGACCTGTAGCCTATCAGCTACAACTGTCAAAGGAAATGGCAGGAATACATGATGTATTTCATGTATCTAATCTCAAGAAATGCTTAGCTGATGAATCATTGATAGTACCTCTTAAGGATATAGAGGTAAATGAGCACTTAAAATTTGTAGAGATGCCTCTACAGATTGAAGACAGGAAAGTCAAGAACCTCAAGCACAAAAGATTAGTTCTGGTCAAAGTGAAATTGGACTCCAAAAGAGGACCAGAATACACATGGGAACTTGAATCAGAAATGCAAAGGAAATATCCACACTTGTTCCAGTAGATCTCGAGGACGAGCTCTAAAACAAGGTGGGGAGGATATAACAACCCTCCAAAATATTTTCAACACCGCTAATATAATTAAAATGTCCCAATATGTCCTAAAATACACCCCGTATACATAAATGGGCCCCGATTACCTTTATTTTTTTTAAAATTAAAGAAAAACAAATTTTTATGGTCTCACGCAGGGCGGGTAGCCTTTGGCTACCACCTACGCGGGCCACGACAGATACGAGATCAGGCGACACCCCGAGCTGCCAGGTGTCATCATCGTGTCGAAGCTAGGACTGAGTCGGACAAGCTAGGGCCTACCCTAGCTGCCCTCGCGGGCCGCGTAGCCCCTGGCTACATCTTACGCGGGGTGCGGCAAAACCGAAATCAGCTCCTATAAATTGGGAGCTCGGGCCTTCAAACGAATTCGCTCACACACACTTTCTCTCTCGAATTTCTAAATAGGAAGCATATTTTTCGGGCATAATACCCCCCTAATTAACGAAGTTATGCTCCGTTGTAAGTATCATAACCACGGTTACGTATTAGATACACTGCCCGATTGATCCAGGGTTCCGTAATAGCTGTCGTGGTTCTGCCCGACATAGTCATTGGAATGTCGTCTCGGGGAGGGTATTACTAATGTTAATATAAAGGGTTATTATACTAACGCGTGTGCATTTGTGTAAATTATAGATAATCACCAGGAAACCCTTAAAGGAAACTTAAGACAGCAATGTGAGTAATATCCTTTTTGTAAACTGTTTTTACAAAACCTTAATTATTTTACAATGTGATTAAGCAGTGATTGAGTCTTTGTAATTCTTCATTTACTGCAGGTATGTTGGGGTTTTGTATACAAAATGTGGAACACATTACCATTGGACAAAGAGCTAGCCAATGGGTAATATGACCCACCAGTCAAGATTGACAGTACTGAATGAGTAATTGTGTAGATGTAAACGTTGTAATCGCTCTCAATACTGTGAAAATTGATAAAACTCTTCTTGATTAAACTGGGATTCACTCACCAGTATATCCCACTGACAAAATGTTTTTAAACATGTTTCAGGTAACAAAATGTAAGAGCCAACTAGAAGCCAGCTGGACAGCACTGAAGGCTTGGAAAAAGTGGCTATAAAAGTTACCTAAATAAAAGAAGATGTTTTATTCAATAAAATAGGGATCTTCTCTATGAAAATGTTTGTAATGAAAACTTGGGTTTTATCCCAATATGTTTAATGTTATAAAAGTGTGGTATTTACTCTGATAAAATATTTCCTAACTACGGTCCTGATGTAATTTCCGCTGCCAAAATGATAAACACCGATACCACCAAAACTGGTCTCGCGGCCGCTCGTTCCCAGGACAGATAGGGGGCGGGGGTTGCGACAGTATTCGGCTGATACCAAATAAGGGATTTCCGTATTCAAAGCACAATCTGAAGAGCCATTCCCTCCCAAGAAGAGAGGATGGTTCAGCAGAGGAGCTCATGAACATAGAAAATGGATGAGAAAATTACAGCAGCAAAGGGCATTAGCAGCGGCCAATAAAGAAATGAATGTTCAAACCCAGGATATACTCAATAGGAGATTAGATAATTTTCACATATTAGCTACCACAGCTGCAGACCCAAATCTAGAACAACTCATTGCACCCCAGTCGTTACCACTATTTCCCACACAACCTATGGAAATTGAACTAAACCCAGTAGACCAACCTCCAGTACCTGCTTTTGACCCAGCTGAAATCCCTAGAGTCCCAGCACCCCATCCTCCAGACTATGACCCGTGGTTTGACAACCATAGGGATTACCAACAATGCTACCCACTAGAGGAGCCCATGCTAGACCCAATAGCACCCTATCTAAACCTAGATCCTCTAGACCCATATAATGATAAATACATACGGGAAATCCTAGAGAACCCCTACCCACATGAGGAACCGATGCCACAGTTTCCTGACCCAATACCTGCACCAGCCCCACCCATGAGTACTGAGAACATACAGGAACTCCACACCTTTGGTGGGGAAATTTTAGAAGGAAGTGAGAGAATGAGACAAATAGGGGAGAGACTCGTCTGGAAATATGACGAGGGTAATATGCAATATTGGATGAACCGCTATCAGTAGTAATAGTAATAATAATAAATTATATGTATATATGTGTGTGTGTGTGTGTGACTTTAAATATATATATATATATATATATATATATATATATATATATATATATATAGGGTAGGGATATGGTAAAAAGTGTCTAAAATGTAAGAAGGGTAAGAAGTGTTTTAAACCATTGGATATTTGATCTAATGGTTGAGATCAATAGGGTATAAAAATGTAAATTGTGTTTTAATTAGAAGGACCTTATGTAAAATTGAAGGGCAATAGTGACTTTTCCAACGTTTCAAATATGGTAACCGTTTCAAAACCCCCCATCAATCTCCTATAAATCAGCGAATTTATGGTAACTATTTCAAATCCCCCATCAATCTCCTATAAATCAACGAATTTATGGTAACTGTTTCAAATCCCCCATCAATCTCCTAAAAAATCAGCGAATTTCTCGTACTGAATAAATTCTTCGATTTCCTTCACAACTTTTATAACACTATAAGAACAGTATATTACATGATAAAACACTATAGGAAGATATAACACTATCTGTTTACTGTAAGACACTATACATGAATAAAACACTGTTAATGGGGGATAAAACACTATGAAAAGGAATAGTATATTACATGATAAAACACTATAGGAAGATATAACACTATCTGTTTACTGTAAGACACTTTACAGAATAAAACACTATTGATGGGGATAAAACACTATGAAAGGAACAGTATATTACATGATAAAACACTATAGAAAGATATAACACTATCTGTTTACTGTAAGACACTATATAGAATAAAACACTATTGATGGGGATAAAACACTATGAAAAGGAGATTAAAGATGCCTGTACATAATATAACACTATTGACTGGGGAATATAACACTACAACAAGAACTTACCGTAAACAATTAAATGTATAGAACAATTCGAATTCGAATCAAATCCCTGATATATCGCGTGATATATCTCATCGCCAGTTTTTGGCAGTTATATTTGGAAATCAATTAATTGATAATAATGGAAAATTACTAATACACCCTTTTGAATTAATTAAGATAAATGACACTTGTCATTCCCAGATTATTTCTTACACTTCTCACAAAAGTCTCACTTTGTACAGGATCCTCTACCTATATATATATATATATATATATATATATATATATATATATATAAAATCTAATAACTACTGATGCATACTAGTATTGTGTTTTAAATTTCCAGTTGTGGTTTGTAATAGACGCATAATATATAAAATAGAGTAAATGTCGTAATGTACTATGATTTTGACCAACCTGTTTGTGTTGTGAGATTGTTTGCATTTAATCTTTGATTGCGATATTAATATTTGGTAATTGTCTGTAAAATCCAGATGACTAACGAAGCAAATCGGGAAAACCAGAATAATGAGAATCAGATAAATAACAGTGTCATTCGACACATAGTAACCCAAGGAATTAGAGATGCTATGCCAGCTATCATCCAAAATGTTAGGGAAGCAGAAAATAATAACAGTAATAGTGGACGTAAGCGATCACATACTGAACCTAGTCACAGCGTGAACAATGGACAGTTACTTCAATTGCCAATTCCAAAAAGAAGAAGAACCATGTCTTATGGTTGTTCTTACAAAGAATTCTGGTCCTACAAACCATTAGAATTCTCTGGCAATGAAGGGGCCATTGCAGCTCTACGATGGATAGAAAAGACTGAGGCAGTCTTAAAAATATGCAAGTGCACAGAAGAAGACAAAATCATGTTTGCTTCCAATTTATTTAAGAATGCAGCTCTGGAATGGTGGAATACTATTCTCCAGACTAGGGGAAGTGACAGGGTCTATAGTATGGAATGGATTGAGTTTAAGAATATGGTGGAAAGAAAATTTTGTCCTCCCAATGAAAAGGAACAGATAGCTAATAAATTCTTAAACCTAAGAATGACTAGAGTAGACAACAAGGGTTACACTACTACATTCTTTGAATATTCTAGAATAGTGCCAACCCTAGCATCACCAGAACCAGTGTTAATCTCCCGTTACATCTGGGGATTAATCAGTGAAATTAGACATGTTGTAACACCTGTGCCTCCACGGCCATCAAACAAATGTCAAACCAATGAAATATTGTATTTCATACTTTGGACTTGTATAAATATGTGTATCTTTTGCACATATCAGCTCTTGTTCGATTTCAAACTCTAAATCGCTTTCTGGAAGGTTATACGCGCACTGATGCGTAAATATAACCAGTTTAATGCAACGAACACTCCGGAATAGTGACATTGGCTTAACATACCTTAAATAACCTTTACATAACTTAGAAATAAGTTTTGAAGGCTTTGGTATGGCAAAAACAAGTTAATTCGCTTACAGGGACTAAACTTGACAAACTGTGAAAGTATGCCAATTTGAACTGTAACAGACATTCCGGAACATGACCATAAGTTAAAAACACCTTAAATATCCTTTACATAGCTTAGAAATAGGCTTTGAGGGGTTCGGTGTGCTAAAATAAACTTTTGGGTCATTCAGGGACTAAAAGTGTCAAAAAGTGCACAAGTTTGCACTTTTGCGCATAACTTAAGTTCTGAATACATCTGGACATCCAAAAATTTATGTAAGCATGACTATATTATTCTTTAGTGTTTGGCTTAAGAAAAATCCATTCGTCGCGTCATTTGGATCGTTTTTCGTGCTTATGCGCATTCCGTCGTAATTAAGCGAACATCGCGTTCGTACGACCAAACGAACCAACATCCGGCATATTTTTGAACATGTTTCAAGTCCACAATGTTTAGGCAACATTTTAGGGCCTTAAAGTTGGCTTTACGGGCCTTAGAAGTGCCGGAAATGGGCTTAAACACGTGCAGGGGCTGAAACTGTCAAAATGGAACATAGTTTCTGATCTGACATGGCCAGGCGGCCCGCCTACGTTTTTCCTGATCCTGACGCGGGCCGCGTCCGACTCCCTGATCAGATTAGATCGAACAGTCAGCATGTTCCAGCTGTTTTAACCACAACCACACACTCACCACTTGCATATTCAGCTGATAAGGATTGTTTTTAGGCACCACAACTTTCCGACACTTGTACGGATACGATTAAGGCACGATATTCGACAAACGATCTTAACGGTTCTCCGAATACTATAAATACCCCATCACCCCAACTTCAAAAACCACTAGAATCTGATCTAAGTGACTCTAAGTTGGAACCATTGTTTCATACCTGAGTTATTAAGATCTAGATTAGCATTCGGGGACCCTTCGTAAGTATTCTTTCGTTCTTTTATTGCTTTTCGAGTCTTTCGACTCTGAAAGTCAAACTTTGTTTGACTTTCTACATTGACCAGTTATGGTCAATGCGAAGTTCGTTTGAACTTCGCAACGTGAGTGTAATCACGTTGGTTATAGTCCCTTGGGACTATGCCTACTAATTACCACGTTGTCTAGGGTCGTAGGGTAAGCGATCTAATAAATCGCTTATACCTCGAACCCGACCCATTTGGTCGATCATTAGGATCCGACCAAACACATTAGGTGACCATAGTAGGTAGGGAATAACCTTCCGAGGTTATACCCTATGGTCACATCGTTTGAGTAGTTGTATGATAGGTAGTTTATATGCCTTAAGTAAATTACCAGAATACCCTTTTCATGTATAATTGGTAATTAAGCATATGTAACCTAAACTTTTGTCACATAAATGATTATGTAACATGTTTAGGCATATAACACTTGTCATAGGACTAGTTAGACGGTCTGAACACGTTTCACGCGCACGACGCGTTAAAATAGCATAAGCTACCTTAATGGGTCGCGATGGGTCGAAAGCACTTAGGTTTGGTTTCATTGTAGTATGTAGGCCTTGTTAAACCATATCATATGAGTTCCAACACTCATTTGGTTTACCAAGCCTCATCCTATCCGATCTCCCGATTTAAGTCCGGTTTATTTATATAGTTTTAGATTGCCGACTGATTCCGTGCTCCCTCTAGCTTTGTTTGGTTGTTGTTCAAGACCTCTAAGCATTCTCAGGCGAGTACATTATTCCCCTATTTTACTGCTTTCAATTGTTTTGGGGTGACTCATATGTGCTAAATGTTTTCAAGGTTTTAACGATGATATCAAAACGATTTTCGATGTTATAACGATGGTTTCAAAAACGATTAAGATGATTTATACAAAACTAATAACGATTTCAATAAAGTGAACAAACTTGTTGGTTGGGTTACATAACAAATGACATTCATTAGCAATGATCAAGCCGATCAGTATTAGGTTATGGTACCATAGGATCTGACAAATCCCGTTAGTTACTACACCCGTAGTTATGTGTGGGTGTTGTGGGTAGCGACTGAATCTGTAATTGTTAATTTACTCTTTGGTAAGGGTTTATTAATGCGAGTTGTTAATTTACTCTTTGGTAAGGGTTTATTAATGCGAGTTGTTAATCTATCCTTTGGTAAGGGTTTATTAATGCGAATTGTTAATCTATCCTTTGGTAAGGGTTTATTAATGCGAGTCAAGAAGGTTTGAATGTTATTAGCGAGATGACCATTTAAGTAGTTTCACGACCTAAAACGAATTTAACGATTGGGTAAACGATTGGTTTTCATACGATGTTTTAACGATTGGGTAAACGATTGGCTTCAAAGCGATATACGATTGGGTTTTGGTTACATATTACATGGTTTACATTTGACACATAAACACTTTTGACATTGGTTATACATATTACATGATTTACATTGGGCATGAACATTACTTTGGTGGTTTGGTTTGATTAAGTGATTAAGTAACAATGCGTGTGTAATATGATACAAGCATGGTGGATACGCCGCTGGTACTTCCTATATATAAGTGTTTGTATGGTATTACATATTGTAGCGTTATTTGAATCATTTCAGTTTGAGACATAGAACATTTTATACAAGTAACATATTTTTCACAAGACATTTATTTACAAACAACTTATCTTATACAAACTCATTTTACATGGTTATTCATTTAATCATGCATTATTCTCTTATTTATACATATCACCTGAACTTATTATTTTTCAAATGATTTACAAAGACAAAGAAAATTACAAGGTTCATGACTAAACATTTTCTTAAACAGAAGTCATGAATCTTATTTTCACAAAACCTATGTACTCGCCAGCATTTCTTTGCTGACCTCGTTTTCACATATGTTTCAGGTATTGTTGAAAGATATCGATTGATAGGATGCATGCTCACATAGGACTGGACAAGGCCTTAGTGACTCAATAACAATGATAGACTATGTTTAAATTGTGTATTTAGATTTCCAGACAATGTAATTATTCAATGTTTAATAAAACGAAACACTTTTTGGTATCCATGGTTATGAAACATTAATTCTGTTGCAACACGCCTCGATGTTTCCGCCGCGCTTTGTTGTTCTACGCGGTCGGGGTGTGACAGAAAAGATGGTATCAGAGCCAATGGTTATAGGGAATTAGGTTATTAGTAATGCTTTGACCTAGTCTATAACCTTTCTAGGACCCTAACGCGAGTTTACTTGCGTTTAGTCATAAAACAAATGCCGTCACCTATCCTTAGGTGACGACCACAACAAGAACATAAATTTCAAAACCGCTTTGAAAACTAATCATCTGTTCTAGGATGATTGATTACAAGGTTTTGAACCCTCAGTTATAAGGTTTTGAACCCCTTTTTGGAATTTTCAAACTCTTGCCAAAGTTTTGAGTCTTAAATAATGTGAACACGTGCAAACTGGAAGGGTGAATGCCTGTATTCTGGGTTTTCTGTCTAGGCAAGCACTTCGTATATATCTCATCAGACGCGAGACCAGTTGTGCTTACCTGGGAATTCTTGGGATGAGTGTTCACTTATAGGCGAGCATGTCTTCGCGATACATTATTTTTGACCCATTTACTTTGATTAGTTCTGTGTGTCGTTTGTTGCTTTGTAGTAACAAACAAATGACCACTATCCTTGCTTTCATCAGATTTGTTCATCTCATTCTTTTCGTCTAATTCTCTCACTCGTTTCATTTCATGTTTCCTCTTCTAGACAATGCCTCCTCGACGCGATGCTCGAACCGATGCTCGGACTTTTACTATTGAAGAACTAGCAGCCCTGATCTCTCAGCAGGTGGCTGCTGTGCTTCCCGGGGTTGTAACCCAAGTCCACGAGATATACAACAACGGCAATAATAACAACAACAAGGTTCCATGCAAATACAAGGATTTTAACCAGGCTAAACCACTCAAGTTTAGTGGTTCTGAAGGAGCGACTGGGCTTCTTCAATGGTTCGAGAGCATTGAGAATACTTTCCGCCACGTGCAGTGTCCTGACAATCGCAAGGTCGTGTTTTCTTCGAGTGTGTTTCAGAAGAGGGCTCTCACATGGTGGAACGGGGTTATGAGGGATCGTGGTGCAGAAGTTGCTCTAGCACAGACGTGGGCTGAACTTAGGGCCCTTATGATGAGGGAATTCTGTCCTCGTCATGAGCAGCGAGCTTTGGAGAAGGAATTTGATGAGTTGAAGCAAGATAGTGGTGAGCACAGGGCGTATACTGATAGGTTTGAGGAGTTGAGTCTGCTTTGCCCGACAATGGTTACCCCACTTGACAAGGCTATCGAAAGGTACATCGACGGCCTACCTGACTCGGTACAAGACATCCTTACTGGTAGTAGCCCTACCACACTTCGTCAGGCGATCGAGTTAGCTGCGACATTGACTGAGTCGCAGATTCGGAAGAATAAGTTACACAGAAAGGGTGACAAGGGTAAGAAGCAGGGGTCTGACAAGGAGGATAGCAAGAAAGGTCAAAACAAGAAGGGTAAGGAAGTTGATACGTCAAAGAAATCAAAGAAGCGGAAGGGTGCCCAAAATTTTGCTGTTACAGCACAGACTCCTCAGAACTTGCAAAACCCCCCGGCACAGCCAGCTGCAAAGAAGGCATATGCTGGTACCGCACCACATTGTGACCGTTGCAACGGTCATCACGTTGCACAACAAGATTGCAAGAAATGCATAACGTGTGGTAGACTTGGGCATTTGGCCAATATTTGTCGTCTGGGACAAAATCAGGCTGCTCAGGTTCAAGCTCAGGTTCAAGGGAATGCTGCGAGATTCCCACTGGGTTCATGTTTCAACTGCGGAGAGATTGGTCACTTCCGCCACAACTGCCTAAGACTGGTGAATGCAAATGCTAATGCAAACCCAAATGCGAACGTCAACGTCAATGTGAATCCCGCACGTGGTCGAGTGTTTAACATCAATGAGGCAATCAATGATGAAGAACAAGTAGAATTTTGAAATTCCTCTGGTTGTTATCTTGTAACATTTAAAGACAATGCAGTTGTTATATAAATAAAATTTGTGGTTTTATTTTTAACTAATGCAATTGTACGAATGTTTGATCCAACCGTATGATGTCAACATAAAGACAAACTACTCATGTGGTTCTGCCATTTTCGTGATCACTTGTGATCTCCCTAAGAACCTCAAACACTTGTTTCTTTTAAATCTAAAGTATCTTATCGTCTTGCACCGTACGAGATGCAAGAATTATCAAAACAGCTTCAAGAGTTGTCTGATAAAGGATTCATCCGTCCGAACTTTTCACCTTGGAGAAACTCCTGTCCTCTTTGTGAAAAGAAAAATGGATCTTTTCGAATGTATATCGATTAACGTAAGCCTGGTAAGCTTACCATCAAAAATCGATATCCCCTACCTTAAATCGATGATCTCTCCGATCATCTGCTGGGTACTTCATGCTTTTCCAAGATCGATTTGCGTTTTGAGTATCATCAACTTTGTATTCTCGAAGAAGATATTCCCAAAACGGTTTTCTGCACGAAGTATGGCCATTACGAGTTTACAATCATGCCTTTTGGGTTGACAAATGCTCCAGCCATCTTCAAGGACTTAATAAATAGAGTCTGCAAGTCTTATTTGGATCAGTTCGTCATTGTTGTTATTGATGACATCTTGATCTATTCATGTCCCGAGCCGATCACGATCAACACCTTCGTTGACATTGGAACCCCCAAAGAAGGAACAAACTTTTCGCTAAATCCTCCAAGAGGGAATTTTGGCTTAAAGAAGTTCAGTTTTTGGGCCATGTAGTCAACAAGCAGGGTATTCATGTGGATCCATCCAAATTACTGTAATTAAGGATTTGATTCCTTGTATGCTTTAAATACCCGTGTCCAAAGATAACAAAGTTAAAGGTCAAATTAAACAATTATGCGAGTATGCGATTATGCGATTATGTGATATGTGTTTATGTGTTCTCCTCTATGTTCTTGTGTGGTACGATTTTCAAATCCTCATAAAATCTTTAATATCTTCATATGAGGGATTCATAGTAGGATATTCAAAAGGTACTACCTTAAATCCTTATGGGCTTCTACGTGGTAGTTAAGACCCTTAGGTTATATAGTACCATTCCATGATTCGATGATAGACCCTTGAGTGGTCTAGTTAAAGATTGATTCAAGACCTGGTTAAGAATGGCATGTGATGATACAGCTGAAAGGACCCTATGGTGGTCCAGTCACACTCATCACAGGTTTGTTCATTTGGTTTTACCCTACACATTATAAAATAGACTGTGTGAGCTGTGCAAGGAATTGTCTAATTATGGACGCGTACATAATTATGAAATTTAGTGCACAGAAACCCAGTAGGATTTATTATGTGTAAGAACCGATAGTGACAACAATAACAAAATGAGAACGATGTAATGGAGGTACGGTGGACGCACCAATGACACTTCATATACTTGTATATAAGTGTCCCTCTTACATTGCAAGCATAATGTTATTAAGGTTACTAGAAGTTCAGAACCCTAATCAATGTTGTTCGATCTTTTCAACTTCATGTTTTCAAGCTCTCACAAGTTTCCTCTAAATAAATTTCGAGACGAAATTTCCTAAAGTAGGGGAGACTGTAACACCTGTGCCTCCACGGCCATCAAACAAATGCCAAACCAATGAAATATTGTATTTCATACTTTGGACTTGTATAAATATGTGTATCTTTTGCACATATCATCTCTTGTTCGATTTCAAACTCTAAATCGCTTTCTGGAAGGTTATACGCGCACTGATGCGTAAATATAACCAGTTTAATGCAACGAACACTCTGGAATAGTGACATTGGCTTAACATACCTTAAATAACCTTTACATAACTTATAAATAAGTTTTGAAGGCTTTGGTATGGCAAAAACAAGTTAATTCGCTTACAGGAACTAAACTTGACAAACTGCGAAAGTATGCCAATTTGAACTGTAACAGACATTCCGGAACATTACCATAAGTTAAACACACCTTAAATATCCTTTACATAGCTTAGAAATAGGCTTTGAGGGGTTCGGTGTGCTAAAATAAACTTTTGGGTCATTCAGGGACTAAAAGTGTCAAAAAGTGCACAAGTTTGCACTTTTGCGCATAACTTAAGTTCTGAATACATCCGGACATCCAAAAATTTATGTAAGCATGACTATATTATTCTTTAGTGTTTGGCTTAAGAAAAATCCATTCGTCGCGTCATTTGGATCGTTTTTCGTGCTTATGCGCATTCCGTCGTAATTAAGCGAACATCGCGTTCGTACGACCAAACGAACCAACATCCGGCATATTTTTGAACATGTTTCAAGTCCACAATGTTTAGGCAACATTTTAGGGCCTTAAAGTTGGCTTTACGGGCCTTAGAAGTGCCGGAAATGGGAATAAACACGTGCAGGGGCTGAAACTGTCAAAATGGAACATAGTTTCTGATCTGACATGGCCAGGCGGCCCGCCTACGTTTTTCCTGATCCTGACGCGGGCCGCGTCCGACTCCCTGATCAGATTAGATCGAACAGTCAGCATGTTCCAGCTGTTTTAACCACAACCACACACTCACCACTTGCATATTCAGCTGATAAGGATTGTTTTTAGGCACCACAACTTTCCGACACTTGTACGGATACGATTAAGGCACGATATTCGACAAACGATCTTAACGGTTCTCCGAATACTATAAATACCCCATCACCCCAACTTCAAAAACCACTAGAATCTGATCTAAGTGACTCTAAGTTGGAACCATTGTTTCATACCTGAGTTATTAAGATCTAGATTAGCATTCGGGGACCCTTCGTAAGTATTCTTTCGTTCTTTTATTGCTTTTCGAGTCTTTCGAGTCTGAAAGTCAAACTTTGTTTGACTTTCTACATTGACCAGTTATGGTCAATGCGAAGTTCGTTTGAACTTCGCAACGTGAGTGTAATCACGTTGGTTATAGTCCCTTGGGACTATGCCTACTGATTACCACGTTGTCTAGGGTCGTAGGGTAAGCGATCTAATAAATCGCTTATACTTCGAACCCGACCCATTTGGTCGATCATTAGGATCCGACCAAACACATTAGGTGACCATAGTAGGTAGGGAATAACCTTCCGAGGTTATACCCTATGGTCACATCGTTTGAGTAGTTGTATGATAGGTAGTTTATATGCCTTAAGTAAATTACCAGAATACCCTTTTCATGTATAATTGGTAATTAAGCATATGTAACCTAAACTTTTGTCACATAACTGATTATGTAACATGTTTAGGCATATAACACTTGTCATAGGACTAGTTAGACGGTCTGAACGCGTTTCACGCGCACGACGCGTTAAAATAGCATAAGCTACCTTAATGGGTCGCGATGGGTCGAAAGCACTTAGGTTTGGTTTCATTGTAGTATGTAGGCCTTGTTAAACCATATCATATGAGTTCCAACACTCATTTGGTTTACCAAGCCTCATCCTATCCGATCTCCCGATTTAAGTCCGGTTTATTTATATAGTTTTAGATTGCCGACTGATTCCGTGCTCCCTCTAGCTTTGTTTGGTTGTTGTTCAAGACCTCTAAGCATTCTCAGGCGAGTACATTATTCCCCTATTTTACTGCTTTCAATTGTTTTGGGGTGACTCATATGTGCTAAATGTTTTCAAGGTTTTAACGATGATATCAAAACGATTTTCGATGTTATAACGATGGTTTCAAAAACGATTAAGATGATTTATACAAAACTAATAACGATTTCAATAAAGTGAACAAACTTGTTGGTTGGGTTACATAACAAATGACATTCATTAGCAATGATCAAGCCGATCAGTATTAGGTTATGGTACCATAGGATCTGACAAATCCCGTTAGTTACTACACCCGTAGTTATGTGTGGGTGTTGTGGGTAGCGACTGAATCTGTAATTGTTAATTTACTCTTTGGTAAGGGTTTATTAATGCGAGTTGTTAATTTACTCTTTGGTAAGGGTTTATTAATGCGAGTTGTTAATCTATCCTTTGGTAAGGGTTTATTAATGCGAATTGTTAATCTATCCTTTGGTAAGGGTTTATTAATGCGAGTCAAGAAGGTTTGAATGTTATTAGCGAGATGACCATTTAAGTAGTTTCACGACCTAAAACGAATTTAACGATTGGGTAAACGATTGGTTTTCATACGATGTTTTAACGATTGGGTAAACGATTGGCTTCAAAGCGATATACGATTGGGTTTTGGTTACATATTACATGGTTTACATTTGACACATAAACACTTTTAACATTGGTTATACATATTACATGATTTACATTGGGCATGAACATTACTTTGGTGGTTTGGTTTGATTAAGTGATTAAGTAACAATGCGTGTGTAATATGATACAAGCATGGTGGATACGCCGCTGGTACTTCCTATATATAAGTGTTTGTATGGTATTACATATTGTAGCGTTATTTGAATCATTTCAGTTTGAGACATAGAACATTTTATACAAGTAACATATTTTTCACAAGACATTTATTTACAAACAACTTATCTTATACAAACTCATTTTACATGGTTATTCATTTAATCATGCATTATTCTCTTATTTATACATATCACCTGAACTTATTATTTTTCAAATGATTTACAAAGACAAAGCAAATTACAAGGTTCATGACTAAACATTTTCTTAAACAGAAGTCATGAATCTTATTTTCACAAAACCTATGTACTCGCCAGCATTTCTTTGCTGACCTCGTTTTCACATATGTTTCAGGTATTGTTGAAAGATATCGATTGATAGGATGCATGCTCACATAGGACTGGACGAGGCCTTAGTGACTCAATAACAATGATAGACTATGTTTAAATTGTGTATTTAGATTTCCAGACAATGTAATTATTCAATGTTTAATAAAACGAAACACTTTTTGGTATCCATGGTTATGAAACATTAATTCTGTTGCAACACGCCTCGATGTTTCCGTCGCGCTTTGTTGTTCTACGCGGTCGGGGTGTGACACATGTAGTCAAGGCAGCTAGACCAAAAACTATAGAAGAAGCTGTAGAACTAGCAAATACCTTGACTGATGAATTAGTACGTACCCAAGAAGAAAACCAAAGAAATAACCTAGCTCAAAGGCTTACCCAGGAATTTCATTACGGTAATTCCAACCGTGGGAAAAATATAGGTTCTACCTCTACACCTTACTGTAAAGCCTGTAAGAAAAAAACATTCAGGAAGATGCTCCACCTACTGCAACTACTGTAAGATACCAGGACACAAGGAAGAAGATTGTAGGAAGAAACCTAGTAATGGAGTATGCTTCAACTATGGAGAAAAAGGGCATATCAAGCCAAATTTTTGGAAACTAGCTCTAGCCATGAACAACAAGACTACTAAGAATGCTAGAGCCTTTGTTTTGACAGCCGAAGAAGCAAAGATGATTCCGGACGTGATTGCCGATACGTTTTTAGTTAATGATGTTTTTGCTAAAGCATTATTTGACTCTGGTGCAAACCAAAGTTTTATTAATACTTCATTTTGCAAACTTCTCAACCAACCATTAACTAAACTTCAACAAGAATGTCTAGTAGAAACAGCAAATGGGGAATCCATTAAGATTACTGAAATCTTGCAGGGAGCAAGAATAGGATTTTTAAATCAAAAGTTTATTGCAAATCTTTACCCAATGAATCTGGCAGGATTTGATATTGTATTAGGAATGGATTGGTTAGTAGCCAATAAAGCCAGTATTCTATGTGATCAAAATTCAATACAAGTAAATTCACCAAAAGGTGAAAAGATCACAATTAAAGGAGATAAGCCAGACTAGACCCACAAAATTCATCTCTGTAATGAAAACTGCAAGCTGTGCAAGAAAAGGGTCACTAATGTATATGATTTCCATAATCATTCACACTAAAGGAAAAGAATTAAAAGATATTCCCGTAGTATCTAAATTTTCAGATGTATTCCCAGACGAATTGCCAGGACTACCGCCAGACAGAGGAGTTGAATTCAGAATTCATCTGCTACCAGGAACAGCACCAATTGCCAAGGCACCTTATCGTTTTGCACCTGCAGAAATGCAAGAGTTAAAGAAACAGTTAGACGAACCGTTGGAGAAAGGATTTATACAGCCAAGTTCATCGCCATGGGGAGCACCGATCTGGTTTGTCAAAAAGAAAGACGGGTCAATGCGTATGTGCATTGATTACCGTGAATTGAATAAGTTCACGATTAAAAATCGGTACCCATTACCGAGAATCGATGATCTGTTTGATCAATTGTATGGAGCTTGATTCTTTTCTAAAATCGACTTACGCTCAGGATATCATCAATTAAAAGTACAGGAATAGGACATTCCAAAGACCACTTTCAGAACAAGGTATGGCCATTATGAATTTACTGTCATGCCATTTGGTTTAACCAATGCCCCAGCCGCATTTATGGACATGATGAACCAAATATGTAAGCCATATTTGGATGAATTCATAATTGTGTATATAGATGATATTCTCATTTACTCTAAAAGTAAAGAGGAACATGCAATGCATCTGCATACACTCCTAAATTTGCTAAGAAAAGAAAAGCTTTACGCTAAATTTTTTAAATGTGAATTCTGGTTAGAAGAAGTGCAATTTCTCGGACATTTAGTTAACCATGAAGGAATTCATGTGGATCCCACAAAGATTGAGGCAATTACTAAATGGAAAGTCCCTGAGTCATCAACCGAGGTTAGAAGTTTTCTAGGATTGGCCGGTTATTATAGACGATTTATCCGAAATTTTTCCAGAATAACCATTCCTTTAACAAAACTAACCTGTAATTCTATTAAGTTTGAATGTGGACCAAAACAGGAAGAAGCCTTTAGAATTCTTAAGCAAAAATTAACCAACGCACCCATACTAGCGTTACCAGAAGGAACTGAAGACTTTGTAGTCTATTGTGACGCTTCTAAGTTAGGGTGTGGATGTGTGTTGATGCAACATCAAAAGGTTATATCCTATGCCTCCAGACAACTTAAGAATCATGAAGAGAATTATTCAACCCATGATTTATAATTAGGAGCCATAATATTTGCCCTGAAAATTTGGAGACATTATCTTTACGGTAGTAAGTTTACCATTTTCACCGATCATAAGAGTTTAAGATATATTTTTGGGAAAAAAAAGTTGAATATGAGACAAAGACGCTGGATGGAAATTCTTAGTGATTATGATTGTAGTATCCAGTATCATGCAGGAAAGGCTAACGTAGTAGCCGATGCTTTAAGTCGAAAGTATCATGAAAAGCCAAAAAGAGTACGATCTCTTAAATTAAATATGCAGATAGATTTAAACGAACAAATTGGAGAAGTACAAGAATCGGTAATCAAGTATGATACTGAAAAATTAAAAGGTATGATTAAGGAATTAGAACAAGGAACATATGGATACCTAAACTAGGAAACCTACGCCACCGAATATTAGAAGAATCCCATAAGTCTAAATATACGATACATCCTGGAAGTAATAAAATGTATTAAGACTTAAGAAAGAATTTCTGGTGGATAGGAATGAAAAAGGATATAGCAGCTTATGTTGCCAAGTGTCTAACCTGTTCACAGGTCAAAGCTGAACACCAGAAACACTCGGGATTGTTGCAGCAATTGGAAATGCCCGTATGGAAATGGGAGTTGATAACAATGGACTTTGTTACCAAATTACCCAAGACACGAAAAGGTAATGATACAATCTGGGTGATTGTAGATAGATTAACTAAATCTGCTCATTTCCTACTAATGAAGGAAACATTCGGTATGGAACAGTTAGCCAAATTATATGTAAATGAAATAGTTTCATTACATGGTATTCCTTTATCTATTGTTTCTGATAGAGATAGCCGTTTTACCTCTCGTTTTTTGACAAGTTTCCAAAAAGCAATGGGAACCAAGCTAAATCTAAGCACCGCTTATCATCCTCAAACGGATGAATAAAGCGAAAGGACAATTCAGACAATGGAAGATATGCTTAGAGCTTGTGTAATTGATTTCAGAAATTGGGATGATCATTTACCATTAATAGAATTTTCTTATAATAACAACTATCATACCAGTATCAATGCTGCACCATTCGAAGCACTGTATGGACGAAAGTGTCGAACCCCAGTCTGTTGGGCAGAAATTGGAGAAAATTAACTATCTGGACCCGAGATAGTGCAAGAAACAACAGACAAAATTATTCAAGTCAAGGAAAGATTAAAAGCAGCACGCGATCGACAGAAGAGATATGCTGACAACAGGCGAAAACCATTGGAGTTTCAAGTAGGAGATAAGGTTTTATTAAAGGTTTCTCCTTAGAAAGGAGTGGTAAGATTGATCAAAAGAGGAAAGCAAAGCCCCAGGTATGTTGGACCTTTTGAGATTATTAGAAGAATAGAACTAGTAGCTTATCAGCTACCACTACCAGAAAAATGGCAGGATTACATGATGTATTTCATGTATATAATCTCAAAAAGTGTTTAGCTGATGAATCATTAGTAGTACCTCTTAAGGATATAGAGGTAAATGAAAAGTTTAAGTTCGTAGAAAAGCCTCTACAATTTGAAGACAGGAAAGTCAAGAATCTCAAACACAAAAGATTAGTTCTAGTCAAAGTAAAATGGGATTCCAAGAGAGGACCAGAGTACACATGGGAGCTTGAATCTGAAATGCAGAGGAAATATCCACACCTATTCCAGTAGACCTCGAGGACGAGTTCTAAAACAAGGTGGGGAGGATATAACAACCCTCCTAAATTATTTCTGACACTCCTAAAATATTTGTAACATCCTTATACGCCTTAAAACACACCCAGTATACGAAAACCGGTCCCGAATACATTTAATTTTCAAAAAATTAAATAAAAACAAAACTTCAGAGGCGCTCGCGGGGCGCGACGCCCCTAGCTACCTCTGTCGCGGGCCGCGACAAGCTAGGCCACCAGGACACCTCCGGTGCCGCCACGTGTCACACGTGTCGAAGCTAGAGCGGTGACCGGGCCAAGCTAGGGCCTACCCGGCCTACGTCGTGGGGCGCGAAGGCCCCTTATGTTACTTACGCGGGCCGCGAGAAAGCCAGAATCAGCTCCTATAAATTGGGAGCATCGGCAGTCCATTTCCGATGTTCAAAACACGAATTTCTCTCACAAATTCTATAGTGTAGAAGCTATATTCGGGCATTATACCCCCTAAATAATGAAGTTCTGTCTCGTTGTAAGTATCATAACCCCCAGTTACGTATTAGATACGCTGCCCGATTGATCTAGTGCTCCGTAACGGCTGTCGAGGTTCTGCCTGACGTAGTCATTGGAGTTCTGTCTCGGGGAGGGTATAACTAATGTAAATATTGGTTTATTATACTAATGCGTGTGCATTGTTTAAATTATTATATTATAACCAGGAAACCACAAAGTAAAGTATAAAATAGCAATGTGAGTAATCTTCTTTTTGTGTAAACCTTTTTGCAAACTATTTTTACAAAACCTCAAATGTTTTAATTTATATTTCACAGTGATTGAGTATTTGTAATTCTAAAATTATCGTCGGTATGTTGGGGTTTTGTATACAAAATTTGTTACTACACTGTGAGTAGTAACATGACCACAAGTCGGGTTGACAGTACCATGGGTGGTAATTAAAGTAGGATGATAAACAAATGTAATTGCTGGATTGCCCTCAATACTGTACAATGATAAAAACCTGTCTTGATTAAATTGGGATTCACTCACCAGTATTTCCCACTGACAAAATGTTTTTAAACGCATTTCATGTAACAAAATGTGAAAGCCAAATAGAAGCCAGCTAGAGAGCACTGAAGGCTTGAAAAAATGTGGCTATAAAAGTTACCTAAATAAAGAAGATGTTTTATTCAATAAATTAGGGTTTATCCCTATAAACATGTTTGTAATGAAAACTTGGGTTTTATCCCAATAAGTTTATAATTATAAAAATGTGGTGTTTTACTCTGATAAAATATTTCCTAACAACTGTCCTGATGTAAATTCCGCTGTCAAAAAATGATAAACACCGATACCACAATCTCTGAGTAGGTCGCGGCCGCCCGCCTCCCGCGGCAGGGGTCGGGGGTTGCGACACATTAATTGATTTAAGTAAGGGCTAAGATTAAATGAGTGAAATTAAAGAAAAAAAGGAGGCACGTGGGTTTGTGTAGGGGCATTCTAGTCAATCCAGAGCAATAGTTTCTCTCTCCTCCAATTTCCGCCCTTTTTAAACGTTAATAACTCTTTCATACGACATTATTTTTTTATAAAAATTGCACAAAACAATGAGCGTTTTGTATCTTTAAAACGAGTATGCTATTCCTATATTTTCAAAAAAAAAATTCGAAAACCCAGTTGCGTAAAACGCAATGGACAAAAAGCGTAAAAAATGACGTTTTTTCTAAAACACAGTGGACCAAAAACACAGAAATGTCTTATTTCTAAAACGCAGTTGCGAGAAAAGACAAAGAAACGTCTTATTTCTAAAACGCAATGGCCTAAAAACACAAAAAAAAAAAATTCTTTATAAAACGCAGTGGACTGAAAACACATAAAAATGTGTTTTTACCTAAAACGCAATGGAATAAAAACACTTCAAAATGTGTTTTTCTAAAACGTAATGGACCAAAAAACACATAAAAATGTCTTTTTTCTAAAACGCAATGGCCTAAAAACACAAAAGAAAGTGTTCTTTCTAAAACGCAATGGATTAAAAACACATAAAAATGTGTTTTACCTTAAAATGCAATGGACTAAAAACACTTCAAAATGTGTTTGTCTAAGACGCATTGGACCAAAAAACACATAAAAATGTGTTTTCTAAAACACAATAAATAAAAACACAAAAGAAAGTGTTTTTTTTTTCTAAAACGCAATGGATTAAAAACACATAAAATGTGTTTTACCTAAAACGCAATGAACTTAAAACACAATAAAATGTGTTGTTTCTAAAACCTAATGAACTGAAAATACAAAAAAACCGTGTTTTTTCATTACTTTGTAAAACGCAATGACTCAATTTAAAAACCCAGATCGTAAAAATGCAACTAAAAAATTTCTTACATAGATCGAAGCCGATTTCTTCAGATTTCTTCAACGATTGACGAAATTTAAATGTTAGAAACACTTATCAGCGATCGAATCAAACGAATCGAGTGATTCGCTTCAAAATCACGGGAAAAATGGAAATATTGTATGAAATTAAACTAAGTTTTTTTCAAAAAAGTTGAAGAACACGTTGATTGGGTGTTTGAATCATTAATTGGTGACGAAAATCGCATTATAATGTAGTGATTATTGAGATAGAAATGAAGAAAACGTTGAAGATGGTGAGTTTTGAAAATGGCTGGTTTTGAAGTTACAAGAGAAGATGAGAGAAGATTGGATAAAATTGACTAAAATACCATTCTTTTTTTATTTTAAATTTTATCATATATCATAATCATATTACTTCATATCTTTTTTAGTCAAAATAAACTTTCTATTTAAATCCCCTCCCTTATTACATAATCAAGTGCCGCGTACGGAGTACCCAGCGATTCTTATGTTGGACGTTAAAAAAAATGTTCGAACAAAAAGTGCATGGTGATTGATGAGTTGTGGGGGCTAAGTGCCCCCTATAGATGTATAAGATTGCCCATGACTTATGGGAGTGATTCAAGGTAAATCAAGTATGTAGATTAAACAAATTATTGGGTAGGAATATCATATCGTGACTCTTTCTCCAACTTCTTACACCTCAGCACTTAGTTTATTCTTTGTATTATTTTATTATTACAAACATGCATGCATAACATAAATACATAAATATATGGAATATATTTTTCAATACATCAACTCTTATGATCTTGCTGATACGGATAAGATAAAGCTATTTTTGTTTTCTTTCAAAACTATATATTCAACATATTCTACTACATCTTAGAACACAAATTTAGTGGAAACCTCATCGGCTTTGTCTTCCTCCCTCTCTATTTTTACGGATATTACAATTTTAGCCCTCTAACTTTGGTATCTTTAAAGTTTCATAAAATCGCAAATTTAGTCCTTAAAATACTACTCCATTTTATAAATAGTTTATTTTTGCCACCCCAACTTTGTGGTAGTTTCCTTTTCAGCCCCAACTTTGTTATAGTTTCATTCTTACCCCAAAACTTTATCAAATTTTATTTTTACCCTTTCTTAGCCCTTAAGTTTAGAAAATACAATTTTTAACCACTTAACTTTTTATGAACTTTGTAAATACAACTTTGACCCCCTCGAGAGTTTTTGTCTTGACGATACCGGCTTTGCCTTCCTCCCCCCCCCCCCCCATACTTTCATGGATGTTGCAATTTTAGCCCTTTGACTTTGGTACCTTCAAAGTTTCATAAAATAGCAAATTTAGTCCCTAAAATACTGCTCCATTTTACAAATAGTTTGTTTTTGCCACCCCAACTTTGTGGTAGTTTTTTTTTCAGCCCCAACTTTGTTATAGTTTCCTTCTTACCCAAAAACTTTATCAAATTTTATTTTTACCCTTTCTTAGCCCTTAAGTTTATAATATGCAATTTTTAACCACATAACTTTTATAAACTTGGTAAATACCAATTTGACCCCCTCGAAAGTTTTTGTCTTGACGACACCGACTTTGCCTTCCTCCACCCCCCCCCCCCCCCATACTTTCACGGATGTTGCAATTTTAGACCCTTGACTTTGGTATCTTCAAAGTTTCATAAAATGGAAAATTAAGTCCCTAAACTACTACTCCATTTTACAAATAGTTTGCTTTTGCCACCCCAACTTTGTGGTAGTTTCTTTTTTAGCCCCAACTTTGTTACAGTTTCCTTCTTACCCCAAAACTTTATCAAATTTTATCTTTACCCTTTCTTAGCCCTTAGGTTTAGAAAATGCAATTTTTAACTACTTAAATTTTTATGAACTTTGTAAATGACACTTTGACCCCCTCGAGAGTTTTTGTCTTGACGATGTACATTCGAGTTAGTTGGGTCGCGTATAATAAGTTATGATTGTACGATATAAATTTGATTTACGTTACGTTTTGATCCAATCGCAATGCAACTATAGGATACATTGAGTTCAATCGGATACGTCAAAACGTGCGTTTCCATATGGTTAACACATCACATAACGCTTGAACTAATTCGTTCGATATTTGAGAGGTACCCGCGCCGCAAAGCGCGCGTTTCGCAACCCCCGTCCCCTAACTACCCGGGAACGGGCGGCCGCGGCCAGTTTTGGTGGTATCGGTGTTTATCATTTTGGCAGTGGAACTTTCATCAGGATCGTAGTTAGGAAATATTTTATCAGAGTAAAATACCACGCCTTTTGTAATATTAAACATATGGGAAAATCCCAAGTTTTAAGTACACACATTTTCATAGGGATAAACCCTATTTTATTTAAATAAAACATCTCTTTATTTTAGGTAACTTTATAGCCACTTTTCCAAGCCTTCAGTGCTATCCAGCTGGCTTCTATTTGGCTTTCACATTTTGTTTCCTGAAACGCGTTTAAAAACATTTTGTGAGTGGGAAATACTGGTGAGTGAATCCCAATTTAATCAAGACTTATAAAAACCATTGTACAGTATTGAGGGCGGTCGCGCAATTACATTTGTTTCCATCTACTTTAATTACCACCCACGGTACTGTCAACCCGAGTTGTGGTCATGTTACTACTCACAATCTAGTAACAAATTTTGTATACAAAACCCCAACATACCGACGATAATTGTAGAATACAAATACTCAATCACTGTTTAATATATCATTAATTAAGTGAGGTTTTGTAAAAACAGTTTGCAAAAAGGAGGATTACTCACATTGCTGTCTTAGGGTTTTCCTTAAGGATTTCCTGGTGATTATCTATTAATTACACAAATGCACACACGTTAGTATAATAACCCAATATTTATATTAGTGATACCCTCCCCGAGAAGGCATTCCAACGACTACGTCGGGCAGAACCATGATAGCCGTTACGGAACCCTGAATCAATCGGGCAGCGTATCTAATACGTAACCGGAGTTATGATACTTACAACGAGGCAGAACTTCGTTATTTGGTGTCACACCCCCAAAATCCACAAGCGGAGTATCACCGAATGGAGGCGTGACTGACCAGGATCCAACCACCAATCATATTGAACAATGTATTTATGTCACACCCCAATTTTCCACGTGGCACCGGTGGGCCCGGTGGGGAGTATAGTGACGTAGGTGATATCATCATAGTCAAACAACACAAGTTTTAAATGCACAGCAGAAGCAAAAGGTAAATATATTACAAACCGATGTAAAGTAATATCAAGTATTACAAACGAAATGTAAAGGATCCACAGGCGGATAAAAAAAATGAATCATTTGTTCAACAGACTTTAAGGCATCCCAAGCTTGCGAGACTTATTGTGGACGCTAGAAGACAGCCAGCCTATTACGAGTAGTACCTGCACTTAACCTTTTGGAAAATACGTCAGTTTACACTGGTAAATACAATTTAACTGACTCATTTTGAAAAGGTTTGAAAATTGATTTGAATGCACGTGGCACAAAACATTTTATAACTTGGGATAATTATGCAATATATAATCTTGTGAACGAATTACATGTTACTTGTGCGTTCAGTAGCCCGAATCTTGTCCGGGTTAAAGATCAATAAACCCACCACAATATAGAGTTATACACTGACAGGTGTACGCCTACACCTCGTGCTCAGGTCGTGGCCATCTCGTAAGATGATGCCGAGGATATCCGGGACATGGTCATTAACCCCCCAAAGGCTTTAAGTGAACAAGACTGTTTAAACGAGCCGATCAAATTATTCAATTAACCACCCATAGATGTAAGATTTGATGCTCGATCAAGCGGTATTCTATATACCGTAACCCAAGCCCGTATAGGGAAAATAAGTTAAAAGTATTTACCTGAGTTAAATATAAATTCAATCCCAGCCGTATACCACCAAGCAAGTACAGATAGCTTTTACTGGGCTCCTAAATCTGGAACGAAGGTTTTTAATAACCTATTAGATTTCTAACGAGTCTTTATTTAAGCCTAAGCTTAGACCGGTTAGTTTTAAGGACGATACGGTTCAAACGCACGATTAAGCGAAGACCGGATAGAATGTGATTTAGACCCGACAAGTTTGAAGACTTGTATAATATGGGTATACTAAATACATTCTGGATTTTGAGACAAAGTTGATAATGTTTGACCCGTTTCGGTCAATTTATGCAAACTAGTTACATAAACCGAACCGGACGCGAAAAGGGCGTTACGGGTAACCATAAGAGTCACATGCAAGTTCCCTGATTTAATATGCCTTAATTATGTTATAATATCAGTAAGATATTTTCTATTATGCCCAAAACGGATATAAACTCAAATTAAGCCTCATAAGGGCATTTTGGTCATTTAAAAGATTATTAAAAGAGTTTATTTGTAATCTGAGCTATAGGTCTGATTTATACAGTAAATACACTTAATTTAACATGTTATAACAGTAGGGTATGACCCATATGTGAAACTTATCATTTAAAACCAAACTATGCACCTTAGGGGTATTTTGGTAATTTCACAAGGGCTTAAAAGGTCAAAACTGGAAACCTGAGTTCAAAAACTTTTACTTACTGTTATTATCTCAAAATATACTAAAAACATCAGTAGGTATCAACCTTATATGTTTAATATGGTTATAGCACATACTATGCGTTAAAAACGCTTAAAAAGGCGATTTGGAGCCATTTCAGGGTTTTTAAAAGAAAGCTGATATTTTTATAATTCCAGAAGGCTCAAAATATTTTATTTAATAAATAAAGTCAGTAGAAAAAGGTTTGGGGTCAAAAGGATTAGTAAAACTCATTTTATGGCTAAAAAGGGCAAAATCGGTATTACCCGAATTAAACTTAAAGACCTATGTTATGCTCAGCCAAAAATTTAATAAAAATCTTCAAAAATCCCAAAATATTATATAACATCAGGGGGTAAAAATTTTGATATCAAAAAGTGGGTTTAAATAGGCTATTCGCTAATTACGCCATTTAATTAACATAATGCTTTCAAATTACGATAATGAGCATAACTCTTAATCTAGACCTCAAACTGATATCAAATTTTAGGTGCAAGTTTATAAATCAGCAACAAATGTTTCTACTCTTTCACTTTTTCAAAAATCACGTTTTATAGTCAAAAGGGCATAATAGTCAACATTTAAGCATAAATCGGAAACATGCATATGAATCGGATAAGTATTGAACCAAGTTGTAAAATCTCAGAGAGTTATACTTATATGAAACTTGGTCCAAAATAAGCTCTAAGGCAGATCTCAAACATGCATAAACGGATCAGAACTGATAGTCAAAGCAAAAGTCAATTTATGCGACTTTCGGGTCCGATCCGGGTTTAAACTGAAAATTGTCGAGTTGAACATGTTGAGACATGTTCTTACAATAATTACCATGTTATTTTAATGATCAAACAGGGTGCATGCATCCTACATTGCTAATTATGCTTAAATTTGCAAATAATCATTCTGTTGACTTTTTAAAGTACGCTTTGACTCGACAATTAACATAGTTAGAGTGGGAATCTGGAAATACCCTTTTAAGGGTTTGTTACCCACATAAATACCAACTTGTAGGTACTTTCAATTCGAGAAATGACTGAGCAAATTTCGTTTAATCACAAAGTCAAACTTAAATTACGATGGTTTGACTAATAGCTAATTAACTAAGCTGCAACGAATAAGAAAGGGTTAGGAATACTTACAAGAGTCCTAATTATGCTTAGAGATCACTAGAAGGCCTGAGGTTGATCAGAGAGCTTCAGAATTTAGAATGCAAGTGATGTATCAAAGGAACTCATCACCTATTTATACTTTTCGGGACTTCGTAAGATCGCGACAAGTATCGGGGACATGTAATCAGATCATGGCAGGTGTAGACTGGTTTTATCATACCATGGGCAGCCCCTAGTATCGATTTTGTGGGTGTTGGAACCAGATTGTACATGAAAACAGCAAGAAACAGGCTGTTTCCAGCTGTTTCTGCATCAGATCCACTCACGCGGCCCGCGTAGGGAACCCAGGAAACTCTCGCGGCCCGCCTGCATGTCCACATCAGCGAAAATAGTTCCAGAATATGCAACATCAGTCCCTGTGAGTACGTATCTGCATATAACAGCCCTTTATAACCCGTACATCTTATAAAAAGACATATTTAGTCCTTCTAACCTCTGAATCAGATGGTTACAGGTCTAAAACAACTTTCGAGGGCTGTTAAGATCAGAAACAGCTTGCTGAATTTACAGATTCAGTCCCTGTATATGATAAATGCCATTTCTGACACGTTTAAAGTCCGTTAAGCCATCTTCAAGGCTCCACAATGATGCCTTAACATAGGGGACATGAAACATGCTCAAAAACATGTCAGATGTCGGTTCGTTTGGCCGTACGGTCACGTTGTGCGTCTAATTACGACGAAACACGAACGGACGCGAAAAACGGTCCAAACTACGCGACGAATGGAATTTTATCAAGGCTATTACTAAAATAAAATATTTTAGTGCTTACATAAATTTTTGGGTGTCCGGGGATATTCAGAATGTGAGATATGCGCGAAAGTGCAAACTTGTGCACTTTTTGACACTTTTAGTCCCTGCATGACCTTAAAGTTTATTTTCGCGCACCAAACACCTCTAAGCCTATATATAAGCTATAGAAATGATAATTAGGGCATGTTTAACTCATGGACAATTTCCGGAAGGTCTGTTACCATACGAATCGACATACTTTTACAGTTTGGCGCAAATAGTCCTTAAATTGCGCAAAGTAGCGCGAAATGTTGTTTAATGTTATCCAAGCCTTCCCTGGCCCATATTTATCCTTCCCAAGCCTATACTTAAATATTAATACACTCTCGTTCGCTTAGATGGTCACCGAAAGGCATAGATTCAAAAGTTGACGCTTTAGGTCCCTCTATTGCGCAAACTTGCGCATTTCATCATTTAATAGCATTGAAGCCTCATCTAATCCAAATTAGACATTCTTGAAAGTATTATTAATCATCACGATGCTTTGGGTTTGGTAAAAGGTCATTCAGAGGTATAATTAAACATATTGACACTTTTGGTCTCTCTAACTTGCAAAGTTGCGCGTAACTTTACTTATAGGCATAAAAACCTTAAACGGCCATTATTTGGCATTCCCGAGAGTATAATTAAATATTATGAAGCTCCCGGTTCGTTAAAAGGTCACTCAGAGGTAAGAATTAACATGTTGACGCTTTTAACCGCTTTATTGCTCAAACTTTCAATTAATTTTGCAAACAGCTATACTTAATCATCAAGTGGCACATTTGTGAATATAAACATCGTAAGAAACTTATTTTTAGGTATGTTAACACTTCCAGTCCTTTCATAATCAGAGTTTTCGATTTTTCGAAAAATTTAGTCCCTCAAATTTACTATTTGACTTCATTAGGGTTTATTACACGTGTCAATACATCATTGGACGTGATTTTTACGAGGTGTTACATTTTAAAATAGATAAAATCCAACCACGCAATATAATTGGTGTTTCAAAACTAGTTAACCAAGTTTAAATTAAACAGCGGAAGCATAAGACGTGGAACCAAACATAAGTTCATAAAGTTTAAAAGTTTAGAACGGGACATAACAGTCCATATCCCACAACGACCTCCTCCTCGCGCAAGCTCCATAAGTATCTAACGACCTGCAAGGCATGTAACAACGAGTCAACAACAAAGTTGAGCGAGTTCATAGTAGGTGTTCGTTATAAAGTAGTTTTTTTCAAGAACTATGAGTTTTTTTGCAACAACAGGTTAAATCAACTTTCCTTATTTTCCAAACCATAAACGGTGGGGGCTACCCCATGTTGTAAACCACTAGACTAGATGTACATATATAGGTGCCCTTCCCAATCCGAGGACAGAGGTACGTATTAAATACGTAGGTTTAGTGCACGTGCCCTTCCCAATCCGAGGACAACGGTACGTATAAGAATACGTAGATTTAGCGCTGGCGTCCTTCCCAATCCGAGGACAGAGGTACGTATAAGAATACGTAGGTTTAGCGCTGGTGTCCTTTCCAATCCGAGGACGGTGGTAAGTAGTCTAGTAGTGGTGAAAGTACAAGTTCCGTCATAGCTATTTAATCCCATTCCCAACCCACCGGGAATCCCATGCCTTAAGAGTGTGAACTCACCTTGGTTTGCTCGGTTAGATTAGTTACTCTAATAATCAGAATTCAAGCACGTCCTAATAAGGTACAGATAACAATCTGTTTTTAGTGCATGCATAACATGTATCCTACGTACGGTTTATCTACTCATTACTTCTATCACATACCACACAATTCAAATATCACACTCTGACTTTTGTGGAAAGATCATAGTTAAAAATACTCTTGTAACACTTGTTAGAAAATATTTTCTATGTGTTGGGGTTTTTAGAAAATTTCGCCAGAGTTTCCTTTGTAAATGGAGGCGTCCATGCTAATAAGCACATCATTTTCTTTTCCAAAAATCATTCAACAATCAACAACAATTTACCAAGAGCAAACTATTCCATTTACAAACCAACATGAACTTGATGTTTCATAAAAACACGTAGTAACTTGGTAAGGCGTTTAGTGGGTTTAGTTACCCACCAAAGTGTGTTTACTTTTGTTAAAATCTCATTCTCGAGATTTTTGGATGTTCACAACTTGTAAATATAATTTACAAAAATGTTTACTTATAACATCTTCTTGTGTTAAGAGTATTTCTACACTTATGTTGTTATTTAAAAATAGTGTAGGTTTAATAAAAACCATGTTCTTCTAAAAATCATCCTTTTAAACTTGGTTTATTTAGGAAAATCATTCACAAGTCTTGGGTTTACAAGTTTACTAGTTCACTAGGTTTATTACTTTGTAAGAAAATCATTTTTATTATCAAGTTCATGTTTTAAATAAGAAGATAATTATTTTATAAAAGCACATAATCATCTCTAACTTGTTAAGCCATGTCTTTAATCATAGTGTAACAAGTTCAACCATGATGTTCAACATTATATTACTAGTAATCATCAAGCAAGCATCAAGTAATCATTAACATAACAAAACAACTCTATTTCATCAAGATTTCATCTTATTTCATCATCATGTTAGCTTTATGTTCAAGACTTTTGTTTATGATCTTTTAGTGTTCTTGAGATTTCATCATAATATAACTGTTAACCACCATAAACATGAAGTAGATAAGGATCAAAGGAGCTTACTACCAGCTTTTTAGCTAGGGAAGAAACACTAAAGAAAATGAGTGGATAAAAGCACACGAGAGAGGTCCTTGATGATCCGAGTGTTCCACACCTTCTAAATTGGCTCCTTGCACCTTGTAATAACCTTGGAACACTTGATATTGCAACAAACAAAATAGTGGTGGTGGGGGATAGGATCGGCCGTGAGTTGGGGAGAAGGGAGAGGGAGTTGTGAAGTGGTGATAGGTGTTGGAGATGATGATGATTTTTATAACTCAACTTCTAATATCCAATGGTCATAGTGTTTCTTTTAGTATAAACATATCTCACCAAATCCCATTAATATATTTTGGAAGGTTAAGTAAGATTTATCAAAATCTCATGGTGTGGCCATGCTTGGTGTTCGGCCGTAGCTTTTTTTTGAATGGAGGAAGAATTGTGGTGTGTTGTAAATGGTGAGGATAATGATCCTTATAACTTCAAATCTCTAATGACCATTGGTCCAAGTGTTTCTCATAGTACATGCACCATATTTACATAATCCCAATGAAAATACCATAGAGGATTTAGTGGAGATTTGTGGCAATCTTGTGGGTGGGGTCCCTTGGGGACGGTTACCACATAGGGGGGCGGGGGGTTAGTTGTAATTTATTTGGGTAATTGGCAATTAGTAGAGTGTTAGATGTAAAATCTAATGTTTAGTGCGGTACATGCTTCATGTAGTGTGTTTAAGTGTTCGGGAACCAAGACTAGCTCTAGAAAAAGTGTAACAATGTTTTTAACAATATTTTTGTGTTCCGGGTAATGTCCGGTTGTTCGGTTAGATACCGTTCCGTTAAAGTCCTAAGTTGTATCGTAAAGTGTCCTTTATGTAACTTTTAGTGACACTTTTAATTCCCGACACTTAGGAAAGCATGCAGGACCATTTAGTCAATTTTCTGCACAAGACTAGTATGTTAAAAAAAACACATGTAAGTATGACACAGTAGATCAGAAAGCAGTTAAGTAATTCAGCACAGTCATCAAGCACTTTAATTATCATTAATAAATCGTACGGATACATGTAATTATGAGGGTTGTCACATTCTCCCCCTGTTGAGAAATTTTCGTCCCGAAATTTAGCACGTGGTTACTGAGGAAGCTAGTTAAGTTGCATTGGTTTCCTGGTTTTCCTGGGGTGTCACATCATCCCCCCGTTGGTTTGGAATTCCGTCCCGAAATTCTACAGTAGCTTCAGCCTCAGTAGTGATTGCACTTTTCTTAAACAAATGGGGATACTTGTGTTTCATTTGGTCTTCTCGTTCCTAGGTATACTCTGGGCCACGACGGGAGTTCCAACGAACTCGAACAAGGGTATTCTGGTACGCTTGAGAACCTTAACATCTCGATTAGTAATCGCTACTGGTTCCTCGACGAATCGCAGCTGATCGTCGATAGTGAGCTCCTTGAGAGGAACTATGAGGGTCTCATCTGACAGACACTTCTTCAGATTCGACACATGGAAAACATTGTGAACTCCGCTGAGTTCTTCAGGTAGATTCAACTTGTAAGCGACCTTGCCAATTTTCTCAATGATTTCAAATGGTCCGACATAGCGCGGATTGAGTTTGCCTCGTTTGCCAAAACGAACTACACCTTTCCAAGGTGAGACTTTGAGTAGCACTCGATCCCCAACCTGGAACTCGAGTGGTTTCCTGCGCTTATCAGCATTGCTTTTCTGACGGTCTCGAATGGAGCGGCCTGGATACTGGTGTGGTAGCTGTTGTTATACGAAAACTCCACTAACGGGAGGTGTTTTTCCCAGCCATTACCAAAGTCGATTACACATGCCCGAAGCATGTCTTTAAGGGTTTGGATGGTGCGTTCAGATTGCCCATCCGTCTGTGGATGATATGTCGTGCTCATGTCTAATCGAGAGCCAAAGGACTTGTGCATAGCTTGCCATAATTCAGATGTAAAACGTGAGTCACGATCAGAAATGATGGAGGTTGGCACTCCGTGCCTTGATACTACTTCCTTTAGGTAGATGTTTGCTAGAGTAGAAAACTTATCCGTTTCCTTGATAGCCAGGAAATGTGCAGACTTAGTCAGTCGATCCACGATCACCCAAATGGTATCATTTCCGCGTTGAGATCTAGGCAGGCCAGTAACGAAATCCATGGAAATTTGCTCCCATTTCCATTTAGGTATCTCTGGTTGTTGAAGTAGGCCTGATGGTTTCTGGTACTCGACCTTGACCCTAGCACAAGTCAGGAATTTACTGACGTAGGTTGCTATGTTGGCTTTCATACTAGGCCACCAGTATATAGTCTTTAGGTCGTGGTACATCTTATCCGAACCAGGACGTACTGAATAACGAGACTTATGTGCTTCATCCATCACAAATTCGCGTACGTTTCCATAAAGTGGAACCCAGATGCGCCCGTTTACATAGTAGGCGCCGTCTTCCTTTTGTTCTAACCATTCCCTTGATCCTCGTAGGGACCCATCCCTGATGTTTTCTGCTTTCAATGCTTCGACCTGAGCATCACGAATTTGAGCGGGAAGGCTAGAGTGAATGGTAAGCTGTAACGCACGTACACGCCTAGGTATAGCATCCTTTCGACTGAGGGCGTCGGCCACAACATTGGCTTTGCCCGGATGGTACTTGATCGCACATTCATAATCATTCAAGAGCTCGACCCATCGACGTTGTCGCACGTTTAACTCCTTTTGCTTAAAGATATGCTCGAGACTCCTGTGATCGGTGTAAATGGTGCACTTGGTACCGTACAGGTAATGTCTCCATATCTTAAGTGCGAAAACAACTGCTCCCAATTCCTAGTCATGCGTTGTGTAGTTCCTTTCGTGAACTTTAAGTTGGCGCGATGCGTAGGCAATGACCTTGTCACGTTGCATCAACACGCAACCAAGTCCTTGGATGGAAGCGTTGCAGTAAACTACGAAATCGTCTATGCCTTCAGGCAATGAGAGGATAGGCGTGCTACAAAGTCTGTATTTTAAGTGCTGAAATGCGGACTCCTGTGCATCACCCCAACGATAGGTGACACCCTTCTGAGTCAGTGAAGTGAGAGGTTGCGCAATCTTTGAGAAATCCTTGATAAACCTTCATTAATATCCTACCAAACCCAAGAATTGGCGGATTTCTGTTGGTGTATGGGGTGCAGGCCAGTTCTTGATCGAGTCAACCTTGGATGGATCAACATGAATCCCATCCTTGTTTACCACGTGGCCTAGAAAGTGGACTTCGCAAAGCCAGAAGTCACATTTCGAAAATTTGGCATACAACTGCTCTGTTCGAAGAAGTTCCAAAATAAGTCTCAAGTGTCGTTCGTGTTCCTCCTGACTCTTAGAATAGATCAGGATGTCGTCGATGAATACAATGACAAACTTATCCAGGTAAGGCTTGCACACTCTGTTCATGAGATCCATGAAGACAGCAGGTGCATTCGTTAATCCAAAAGGCATAACTAGAAACTCGTAATGTCCATAACGAGTCCTGAATGTTGTTTTAGAGATATCCTCGTCTCGGACTCTCAGTTGATGGTAGCCTGACCATAGGTCAATCTTGGAATAGAAACTCGGCCCTTGCAACTGATCGAATAAGTCATCAATGCGTGGAAGAGGATAACGATTCTTCACGGTCACCTTGTTGAGTTCGCGGTAGTCAATACACATTCTGAAGGTACTGTCTTTCTTATTCACAAATAACACTGGAGCTCCCCAAGGCGAAGAGCTAGGACATATGAAACCCTTTTCCAAGAGTTCTTGTAGTTGCGTGGACCGTTCTTCAAGTTCTGATGGAGCTAGACGATAAGGTGCTCGAGCTATGGGCGCTGCTCCAGAAGCTAGCTCGATTTGAAACTCAACTTGACGATGAGGCGGAAGACCAGGTAATTCCTCAGGAAATACCTCAGGAAAATCACGTACAATAGGAATGTCTTCTATCTTCTTTTCCTTCGAAGATGTATCAGAAACGAGGGCTATAATAGCAGTGTGGCCCTTTCGCAACCATTTCTGGGCCTTAAGGAAAGAGATGATGCCCACAACAGCACCACTCTTGTCGCCACGAATCACGAGGGGTTCTTCACCAGAACAAGGGATGCGGACAATCTTCTCGTTGCAAAGAATTTCCGCTTGCTGATGAGATAACCAATCCATCCCAATAACAACGTCAAAACTACCCAGTACGATAGGAATGAGGTCGATAGAAAAGGTCTGATCAGCAAGAACAAGATTACAACCCTTAATTATGTGTGTGGCCTCTAAACTTTTACCGTTTGCTAGCTCTACCATGTGTTTGGTGGTCAAAAGTGTTGGAGTACGCTTAAGCATTTGACTAACTTTTAAGGACACGTAGCTAGTATCGGCACCCGAATCAAATAAAACAGTAAGATAAAAGTCATCCAGTAGAAACTTACCCATCACAACGTTGGGATCATTCCTAGCATCACCCTGTCCAATCACGAAGTCACGACCTCGGGCGCCATTGCCATTATTGTTACCCCCGTTGTTGCCTCCATTGTTGTTCCCATTTCCTTGGTTGTTGTTTTGATCCTGATTCTGATTCAGCTGTGGACAGTGCCTCTTAAAGTGACCCTCAGCACCGCACTGGAAGCATCCCTTATTACCCTGCTGGTGTTGCTGTTAGTTCTGGGGAGCTTGTGGCTGTTGTTGTCGATTCTGATTCGCAGGACGTGAGCTCCTGCAATCTTTGGCTTCATGTCCAGGCTTGTTACATCTCTGACAACGACCCTTGTTGCACGCCCCGCTATGGTGCAAATTACATCGATTGCACTTAGGGTGATTTCCCCTGTATCCACCCTGACCTTGATTCCCAGAAGATTACTGACTGGGGCTCCTGTACTCATCTGTCTTTCGCTGCTGAACTGAAGTAGAACCTTGCCCGAATTTCCATCCCACTTGCGCTTGTTATCACTGGGAGCATCAGAAGTAGTAGCGCTAATACGTTTGGCAGCTTTTTCTGCTCAACTGCCTGGTCAGTGAGACGATGAGCCAACCGGATGAATTGCTGAATGGTACCCAGGTTAGCTGAAGTCACGTGACTCTGAATCTCTGGTACAAGACCCTTGAGGTACAGCTCAATACGTTTGATGGGAGGGTCTACCATAGTAGGACACAAGATGGCCAGCTCGTTTGACCTCTTCGTATACGCCTCAATTTCAGACCCCGTCATTTTCAGATTGAAAAATTCCACCACTAGCTTGTGGATGTCGTCACGACTACAGTACTCTTCCTTGATCAAATCTTTGAAGTCGTTCCATGGGGTGGTATTAGCAACCGCCAGCCCTAGCAGTTGAACCTGTGCTTTCCACCAGGTTAACGCAGCACCTTCGAGTGTTCCAGTAGAAAATTTCACCCTACGATCTTCAGGGCATTCACACATCTCAAAAACAGACTCCATCTTCTTGAACCAGTGGAGAAGGCCTACAGCTCCTTCTGTGCCGCTGAAAGTACTAGGTCGGCAATCCATGAATGTTTTGAACGTACATACGGGAGGCTGAGCATGTTGGCCTCCTGCTGGAACTGCTGCGAGTGCCTCAGCAACTCGTTCGTTGATTAGAGCCGTCAGCTGGGCTTAAGTCAAATTCAGGCGTCCACTCATGATCTTCACATCGAAGAAAACACAAGTAAGAAGGGTGTCGCGAAAGTGCGTAAGTGTGGAGTGACAGAAGAGAGCAAACACACAGGGTTTCAAGTAATAGTTGTCACGCTAACTAAGCATACCATGATCAAATGCGCTACTTAAACTAGCGGGCAGGCAATACAAACATAAACCATATTACCTATAATGTTGAGTCTTGCACGTGGAGCGAAGCGTCGTTGTGGATCGTTGAGCACTGTACAGGTTATAGTCTGGTTTTGTCAAAAAGCTTTCCCCTTTTTAAAACCAAGTTCACTATAAATAATGGCTCTTATACCAATGTGTCACACACCCAAAATCCACAAGCGGAGTATCACCGAATGGAGGCGTGGCTGACCAGGATCCAGCCACCAATCATATTGAACAATGTATTTAAATAGATAAAATCCAACCACGCAATATAATTGGTGTTTCAAAACTAGTTAACCAAGTTTAAATTAAACAGCGGAAGCATAAGACGTGGAACCAAACATAAGTTCAATAAGTTCATAAAGTTTAAAAGTTTAGAACGGGACATAACAGTCCATATCCCACAACGACCTCCTCCTCGCGCAAGCTCCATAAGTATCTAACGACCTGCAAGGCATGTAACAACGAGTCAACAACAAAGTTGAGCGAGTTCACAGTAGGTGTTCGTTATAAAGTAGTTTTTTTCAAGAACTATGAGTTTTTTTGCAACTACAGGTTAAATCAACTTTCCATATTTTCCAAACCATAAACAGTGGGGGCTACCCCATGTTGTAAACCACTAGACTAGATGTATATATATAGGTGCCATTCCCAATCCGAGGACAGAGGTATATATTGAATACGTAGGTTTAGCGCAGGTGCCCTTCCCAATCTGAGGACAGCGGTATGTATAAGAATACGTAGATTTAGCACTGGCGTCCTTCCCAATCCGAGGACAGAGGTACGTATAAGAATACGTAGGTTTAGCGCTGGTGTCCTTTCCAATCCGAGGACGGTGGTAAGTAGTCTAGTAGTGGTGAAAGTACAAGTTCCGTCATAGCTATTTAATCCCATTCCCAACCCACCGGGAATCCCATGCCTTAAGAGTGTGAACTCACCTTGGTTTGCTCGGTTAGATTAGTTACTCTAATAATCAAAATTCAAGCACGTCCTAATAAGGTACATAAAACAATCAGTTTTTCATGCATGCATAACATGTATCCTACGTACGGTTTATCTACTCATTACTTCTATCACATACCACACAATTCAAATATCACACTCTGACTTTTGTGGAAAGATCATAGTTAAAAATACTCTTGTAACACTTGTTAGAAAATATTTTCTATGTGTTGGAGTTTTTAGAAAATTTCGCCAGAGTTTCCTTTGTAAATGGAGGCATCCATGCTAATAAGCATATCATTTTCTTTTCCAAAAATCATTCAACAATCAACAACAATTTACCAAGAGCAAACTATTCCATTTACAAACCAACATGAACGTGATGTTTCATAAAAACACGTAGTAACTTGGTAAGGCGTTTAGTGGGTTTAGTTACCCTCCAAAGTGTGTTTACTTTTGTTAAAATCTCATTCTCGGGATTTTTGGATGTTCACAACTTGTAAATATAATTTACAAAAATGTTTACTTATAACATCTTTTTGTGTTAAGAGTATTTCTACACTTATGTTGTTATTTAAAAATAGTGTAGGTTTAATAAAAACCATTTCTTCTAAAAATTATCCTTTTAAACTTGGTTTATTTAGGAAAATCATTCACAAGTCTTGGGTTTACAACTTGACTAGTTCACTAGGTTTATTACTTTGTAAGAAAATCATTTTTATTATCAAGTTCATGTTTTAAATAAGAAGATGATTATTTTATAAAAGCACATAATCATCTCTAACTTGTTAAGCCATGTCTTTAATCATACTTTAACAAGTTCAACCATGATGTTCAACATCATATTACTAGTAATCATCAAGCAAGCATCAAGTAATCATTAACATAACAAAACAACTCTATTTCATCAAGATTTCATCTTATTTCATCATCATGTTAGCTTTATGTTCAAGACTTTTGTTTAGTGTTCTTGAGATTTCATCATAATATAACTATTAACCACCATAAACATGAAGTAGATAAGGATCAAAGGAGCTTACTACTAGCTTTTAAGCTAGGGAAGAAACACTAAAGAAAATGAGTGGATAAAAGCACACGAGAGAGGTCCTTGATGATCCGAGTGTTCCACACCTTCTAAATTGGCTCCTTGCACCTTGTAATAACCTTGGAACACTTGAGATTGCAACAAACAAAATAGTGGTGGTGGGGATAGGATCGGCCGTGAGTTGGGGAGAAGGGAGAGGGAGTTGTGAAGTGGTGATAGGTGTTGGAGATGATGATGATTTTTATAACTAAACTTCTAATATCCAATGGTCATAGTGTTTCTTTTAGTACAAACATATCTCACCAAATCCCATGAATATATTTTGGAAGGTTAAGTAAGATTTATCAAAATCTCATGGTGGGGCCATGCTTCGTGTTCGGCCGTAGCTTTTTTTTAATGGAGGAAGAATTGTGGTGTGTTGTAAAGGGTGAGGATAATGATCCTTATAACTTCAAATCTCTAATGACCATTGGTCCATGTGTTTCTCATAGTACATGCACCATATTTACATAATCCCAATGAAAATACCATAGAGGATTTAGTGGAGATTTATGGCAATCTTGTGGGTGGGGTCCCTTGGGGACGGTTACCACATTTGGGTAATTGGCAATTAGTAGAGTGTTAGATGTAAAATCTAATGTTTAGTGCGGAACATGCTTCATGTAGTGTGTTTAAGTGTTCGGGACCAAGACTAGCTAAGAAAAAGTGTAACAATGTTTTTAACAATATTTTTGTGTTCCGGGTAATGTCCGGTTGTTCGGTTAGATACCGTTCCGTTAAAGTGCTAAGATGTATCGTAAAGTGTCCTTTATGTAACTTTTAGTGACACTTTTAATTCCCGACACTTAGGAAAGCATGCAGGACCATTTAGTCAATTTTCTGCACAAGACTAGTATGTTAAAAAAACACATGTAAGTATGACACAGTAGATCAGAAAGCAGTTAAGTAATTCAGCACAGTCATCAAGCACTTTAATTATCATTAATAAATCGTACGGATACATGTAATTATGAGGGTTGTCACATTTAGGGGGGTATTATACCTGAGAATAGCTTTAACTATTTGAAAATGAGAGAGAGAGAGAAAAGAAATGAGCGATCTGGACTGAAGGCGGATGGCCTCCATTTATAGGGCTGATTTCTCAGTCCCTCGCGGCCCGCGAAGACTCAAAGGTCTTCTTACGCGGCCCGCGACATGGGGGTAGTAGGGCCTAGCTTGTCCGTGTCATCGCACTAGGTCCAATATACCTGGGGCTTAGCTTTCCCCTTTTTATGAATCTTACTACTCCTTTCCAAGGAGAGACTTTCAATAGCACCTTGTCTCCTACCTGAAATTCGAGTGGCTTTTGTCTATTATCAGCGTAGCTCTTTTGTCGATCATGTGCTGCTTTCAGTCGTTCCTTGACTTAAATGATCTTGTCGGTCGTTTCTTGTACTATCTCAGGTCCGGATAATTGCTTTTCTCCAATCTCTGCCCAACAGACTGGAGTTCGGCACTTTCGTCCCTAAAGTGCTTCGAATGGTGCCGCATTGATACTTGAGTGATAACTTTTATTATAAGAAAATTCTATTAATGGTAAGTGATCGTCCCAATTACCTCCGAAATCAATTACGCAAGCTCTAAGCATGTCTTCCATCGTCTGAATTGTCCTTTCGCTTTGTCTGTCCGTTTGAGGATGATAAATTGTGCTTAGATTGAGCTTGGTTCCCATGGCTTTTTGGAAACTTGTCCAAAAATGAGAGGTAAAACGGCTATCTTTATCAGAAAAAATTTATAATGGAATTCCATGTAATGAAACTACTTCCTTTACATATAATTTAGCTAACTGTTCCATACCGAAAGTTTCCTTCAATGGTAAGAAATGGGCTGACTTAGTTAGCATGTCTACAATCACCCAGATTGTATCATTACCTTTTCTTGTTTTGGGTAATTTGGTAACAAAATCCATTGTTATCAATTCCCACTTCCATACTGGCATTTCTAACTGCTGCAATAAACCTGAGGGTTTCTAATGTTCAGCTTTAACTTGTGAACATGTTAGACACATTGCAACATATGATGTTATATCCTTCTTCATTCCTATCCACCAAAAATTCTTTCTTAAGTCCTGATACATCTTATCACTTCCTGGATGCATCGTATACTTAGACTTATGGGCTTCTTCTAATATACGGTGGCGTAGGTTTCCTAATTTAGGTATCCACATTCTTTTCTTATGGAATCTCTAAATTCCATCTGTTCCTCGTTCTAATTCCTTAATCATTCCTTTCAACTTTTCCGTATCATCCTTGATTACTGATTCTTGTGTCGTTCTAATCTGTTCATTTAAACCTATCTGTAGATTTAATTTAAGAGAACGTACTCTTTTTGGCTTTTCGTGATACTTTCGACTTAAAGCATCAGCTACTACATTAGCTTTTCCTGCATGCTACTGGATATTACAATCATAATCACTAAGAATTTCCATCCAGCGTCTTTGTCTCATATTCAACTCCTTTTGCCCGAAAATATACCTTAAACTCTTATGATCTGTAAAAATGGTAAACTTACTACCATAAAGGTAATGTCTCCAAATCTTATGGGCAAAAATTATAGCTCCTAATTCTAAATCATGGGTTGAATAATAGACTACAAAGTCTTCAGTTCCTTCTGGTAACGCTAGTATGTGTGCGTTTGTTAATCTTTGCTTAAGAATTCTAAAGGCTTCTTCTTGTTTTGGTCCCCATTCAAACTTAATGGATTTACAGGTTAACTTAGTTAAAGGAATGACTACTCTAGAAAAATCTTGAAAAAATATTCTATAATAATCGGCCAATCCTAAGAAACTTCTAACCTCAGTTGGTGATTCAAGGGTTTTCCATTTGGTAATTGCCTCGATCTTTGTGGGATCTACATGAATTCCTTCATGATCGACTAAATGTCCAAGACACTGTACCTGTTCTAACCAAAACTCGCACTTTGAAAACTTAGCATAAAAATTTTCTTTTCTTAATAAGCTTAGAAGTGTGTACAGATGTCTTGCATGTTCCTCCTTATTTTTATAGTAAATGAGAATATCATCTATAAAGACAATTATGAATTGATCCAAATATGGCTTACATATTCGGTTCATCATGTCCATGAATGCAGCTGGGGCATTGGTTAAACTAAATGGCATGACAGTAAATTCATAATGGCCATACCTTGTTCTAAATGCGGTTTTAGGAATGTCCTCTTCCTGTACCTTTAATTGATGATATCCTGACCGTAAATCGATCTTTAAGAAAAATCGAGCTCTTTGCAACTGATCGAACAGATCATCGATTCTCGGTAATGGATACCGATTTTTAATTGTGACTTTGTTCAATTCGCGATAGTCAATGCACATACGCATCGATCCATCTTTCTTCTTAACGAATAAGATCGGCGCTCACCATGGTGATGAACTTGGCTGTATGAATCCTTTCTCCAACAACTCGTCTAATTGTTTCTTCAGTTCCTACATTTCTGCGGGTTCCAAACGGTAAGGTGCTTTGGCAATTGGTGTTGTTCCTGGTAGCAAGTGGATTTTGAATTCAACTTCCCTGTCTGGCGGTAGTCCTGGTAATTCTTCTGGAAATATATCTGGAAACTGAGACACTACTGGGATATCTTTAATTCCTTTCCTTTAGTGTTAGTGATTATGGAAATCAAATACACTAATGATCCTTTTCTTATATAACTTGTTGTTTTCATCACATAGATGAATTTTGTGGATTTAGAGGGCTTATCTCCTTTAATTGTGATCTGTTTACCCCTTGGTGAATTTACTTGTATTGACTTTTGATCACATATAATACTGGGTTTATTAGCAACTAACCAATCCATTCCTAACACAACATCAAATCCTGTCAGATTCATCGGATAAAGGTTTGCAATAAACTTTTGATTTAAAAATTCTATTCTTGCTCCCTGCAAGATTTCAGAAATCTTAATGGTTTCCCCGTTTTCTGTCTCTACTAGACATTCTTGTGGGATTTTAGTTAATGGTTGTATGAGAAGTTTGCAAAATGAAGTATTAATAAAAATTTGGTTTTCACCAGAGTCAAATAATACTTTAGCAAAAACATCATTAACTAAAATTGTACCGGCTATCACATTCGGAATCATATTGGCTTCTTCTGCAGTCAGAACAAATGCTCTAGCATTTTTAGTAGTCTTGTTGTTTGCGGCTGGAGCTAGCTTCGGCCAGTTGGCTTGATGTGACCTTTTTCTCCACAGTTGAAGCACATTCCATTATTAGGTTTCTTCCTGCAATCTTCTTCCTTGTGTCCTGGTATCTTGCAGAAATTGCAGTAAGTGGAACATTTTCCTGAATGCTTCTTCTTGCAGGCCTTGCAGTACGGTGCAGAGGTAGAACCTATATTTTTCCCACGGTTATAATTTCCATAACGAAATTCTTGGGTAAGCCTGTGAGCTAAGTTTCTCTTTTGGTCCTCTTCTCGTGTACGTACTAATTTATCAGTGAAGGTGTTTGCTAGTTCTACAGCTTCTTCTATAGTTTTAGGTCTAGCCGCCTTGACTACATGCCTAATCTCACTGATTAATCCCCAGATATAATGAGAGATTAATACTGGTTCAGGTGATGCAAGGGTCGACACTATTCTAGCATATTCAAAGAATAATGTAGTGTATCCCTTACTATCAACTCCAGTCATTCTAAGGTTTAAGAACTTATTTGCTATCTGTTCTTTTTCATTGGGAGGGCAGAATTTCCTTTCTACCATATTCTTAAATTCCTCTCATTCCATATTGTAAGTTCTGTCACTTCCCCTAGACTGGAGGATAGTGTTCCACCATTCTAAGGTTGAGTTCTTAAACAGATTGGAAGCAAACATTATCTTATTATCTTCTGCGCACTTGCTGATTTTAAAGACTGCCTCTGTCTTTTCTATCCAGCGTAGAGCTGCAATGGCCCCTTCATTGCCCAAGAATTCCATTGGTTTACAAGACCAGAATTCCTTATAAGAACAACCATAAGGCATGGTTCTTCTTCTTTTGGGAATGGGCGCTTGAAGTATAGGTCCATTGTTTACGCTGTTTTCTGGTTCCGTGGGTCGTTTACTATCACAATTACTTTTATTACCAGCTTCCCTAACTATTTGAATAATATATGGCATCGCATCTATTATTCCTTGTGCCACTATGTGTTGGATGGCACTTTTATCCACTTGGTTTCCATTGTTATTTATGTTCTGATTACCGTTATTCTGGTTTTCCGGGTTATTATTCGGGTTTTCTTGATTCACTTCTTCGTCGATCTGAATTTTAAACAATTATCGCATATTAATATCACAAAATAATATTTAATATATAAAATCACATAACACGCATATTGATCAAAATCGTCGAACATTGCGACTTACTCTTTCTTATAAATTATGCATCTAATACAAACTAGAACTGGAATATAAAATTACAATACTATTAGGCATCAGTAGATATTGTCTAGTTTTTTTTTTCAAACATACACACATACTATATATATATATATATATATATTATTATTTTTTTATTATTATTATTACTACTATCACCATCACCGATATGGGTTCATCCAGAACTCCATATTACGATCGTCGTACTTCCAGACAAGTCGTTCTCCGATCTGCCTCATCCTCTCACTACCTTCTAAAATCTCCTCACCAAAGGTTCGGAGTTCTTGCACATTCTCTGCACTCATTGGGGGTGCAGGTTTTGGTACTGGGTTTGGGAAATGGGGCATAGGTTCTTGGTAAGGATACGGATTCTCTAGAATTTCCCTGATGTATGGGTCATTATCGTAGTAGGGATCTAGAGGGTCCAAATCTGGGTAGGCTACTAGGTTTGGCATAGGTGTGTCTTCTGGTATTGGGTAACGTTGCTGGTAGTCCCTATGGTCGTCTAACCACGGATCATAGTTTAGGTCTAAGGGATTGGGTGCTGGTATCCTAGGTATCTCATCTGGGTTGAATTCAGGCATTGGGATTTGGTTTTCTGGGTTGTTCTTGATTTCCATTGGTTGTGCGGGAAATAGTGGTAAGGGCTGGGGTGCTATGAGTTGCTCAAGGTTAGGGTCGGCAGCTGTGGTTGCTAGGATATGGAAATTTGCTAAACTCATATTGAGCATTTCCTGGGTGTGAGCATCTGTTTCTCTCTTAATGGCTGCTAAGGCACGCTGGTGTTGTAGCTTTTTCATTCTTTTCCTACGTTCATGCGCTCCTCTACTGAACCATCCTCTCGTTTTAGGAGGGAATGGCTCTTCAGACTGAGCCTTAAACACGAATATCCCATCTTCATTGTCAGCTGAATACCCTGACAGGGCAGGCTGTGAAGAGGTGCCTTCGCTCCTAGGTGAGCTGGACAACTAACGGTAGGCGTCGGAAGGTCCTGGGTCGCTCATATTGTAAACTAACAAATAGTCAAATAACACACAATAATAAAATACAGATATGCACGTCTTTACGTAATTGATTTCCTAACACTTTGAATAATATCTGGGTGTCAGCAGAACACTTCTGTGGTTGAATCAGTGGCTTAGCTCTGATACCACCTTCTGTCGCAACCCCCGTCCCCTAACTACCCGGGAACGTGCGGCCGCGGCCAGTTTTGGTGGTATCGGTGTTTATCATTTTGGCAGCGGAACTTTCATCAGGATCGTAGTTAGAAAATATTTTATCAGAGTAAAATACCACCCCTTTTGTAATATTCAACATATGGGAAAATCCCAAGTTTTAAGTACACACATTTTCATAGGGATAAACCCTATTTTATTTAAATTAAACATCTCTTTATTTTAGGTAACTTTATAGCCACTTTTCCAAGCCTTCAGTGCTGTCCAGCTGGCTTCTATTTGGCTTTCACATTTTGTTACCTGAAACACGTTTAAAAACATTTTGTCAGTGGGAAATACTACTGAGTGAATCCCAATTTAATCAAGACTTATAAAAACCATTGTACAGTATTGAGGGAGGTCGCATAATTACATTTGTTTCCATCTACTTTAATTACCACCCACGGTACTGTCAACCCAACTTATGGTCATGTTACTACTCACAATGTAGTAACAAAATTTGTATACAAAACCCCAACATACCGACGATAATTGTATAATACAAATACTCAATCACTGTTTAATATATCATTAATTAAGTGAGGTTTTGTAAAAACAGTTTGCAAAAAGGAGGATTACTCACATTGCTGTCTTAGGGTTTTCCTTAAGGATTTCCTGGTGATTACCTATTAATTACACAAATGCACATGCGTTAGTCTAATAACCCAATATTTATATTAATGATACCCTCCCCGAGACGGCATTCCAACGACTACGTCGGGCAGAACCACGACAGCCATTACGGAACCCTGGATCAATCGGGCAACGTATCTAATACGTAACCGGGGTTATGATACTTACAACGAGGCAGAACTTCATTATTTAGGGGGGTATTATACCCGAGAATAGCTTTAACTATATGGAAATTCGAGAGAGAGAGAAAAGAAATGAGCGATCTGGACTGAAGGCCGATGGCCTCCATTTATAGGGCTGATATCTCAGTCCCTCGCGGCCCGCGAAGACTCAAAGGTCTTCTTACACGGCCCGCGACATGGGGGGTAGTAAGGCCTATCTTGTCCGGGTCATTGTACTAGGTCCAACACGTTGCTGCCACGTGGCAGCTCAGGGTGTCACCCTGGTGACTGGCTATCGCGCCCCGCCTAGGAGGTAGCCAAGGGCTACGCGGCCCGCGAGCGCCCTATTTTCTGGTTTTTATTTTATTAAAGGTATTTTGGGCTCGGTTTCGTTTACGGGGTATGTTTTAAGACATATTGGGATATTTTAAATGTATTTAGGGGTGTCGAAAATATTTTGGAGGGTTGTTATATCCTCCCCACCTTGTTTTAGAACTCGTCCTGAGGTCTACTGGAATAAGTGTGGATATTTCTTTTGCATTTCTGATTCAATCTCCCATGTGTACTCTGGTCCTCTTTTGGAATCCCATTTCACTTTGACTAGGACTAGTCTCTTGTGTTTGAGGTTCTTGACTTTCCTGTCTTCAATCTGTAGAGGTCTTTCTACAAACTCTAACTGCTCATTTACCTCTATATCTTTAAGAGGCACTATCAGTGATTGATCAGCTAAGCATTTCTTGAGATTGCATACATGAAATACATCATGTATTCCTGCCATTTCCTCTGGCAGTTGTAGCTGATAGGCTACAGGTCCTATTTTTTTTATAATCTTAAAAGGTCCAACATACCTGGGGCTTAGCTTTCCCCTTTTTATGAATCTTACAGCTCCTTTCCAAGGAGAGACTTTCAATAGCACCTTGTCTCCTACCTGAAATTCCAGTGGCTTTCGTCTATTATCAGCGTAGCTCTTTTGTCGATCACGTGCTGCTTTCAGTCGTTCCTTGACTTGAATGATCTTTTCGGTCGTTTCTTGTACTATCTCAGGTCCTCTTTTGGAGTCCCATTTCACTTTGACTAGGACTAGTCTCTTGTGTTTGAGATTCTTGACTTTCCTGTCTTCGATCTGTAGAGGTCTTTCTACAGACTCTAACTGCTCATTTACCTCTATATCTTTAAGAGGCACTATCAGTGATTCATCAGCTAAGCATTTCTTGAGATTGCATACATGAAATACATCATATATTCTTGCCATTTCCTCTGGCAGTTGTAGCTGATAGGCTACAGGTCCTATTTTTTTGATAATCTTAAAAGGTCCAACATACCTGGGGCTTAGCTTTCCCCTTTTTATGAATCTTACAGCTCCTTTCCAAGGAAAGACTTTCAATAACACCTTGTCTCCTACCTGAAATTCCAGTGGCTTTTGTCTATTATCAGCGTAGCTCTTTTGTCAATAACGTGCTGCTTTCAGTCGTTACTTGACTTGAATTATCTTGTCGGTCGTTTCTTGTACTATCTCAGGTCCGGATAATTGCTTTTCTCCAATCTCAGCCCAACAGACTTGAGTTCGGCACTTTCGTCCGTAAGTGCTTCGAATGGTGCCGCATTGATACTTGTGTGATAACTGTTATTATAAGAAAATTCTATTAATGTTAAGTGATCGTCCCAATTACCTCTGAAATCAATTACGCAAACTCTAAGCATGTCTTCCATCGTCTGAATTGTCCTTTTGCTTTGTCCGTTCGTTTGAGGATGATAAGCTGTGCTTAGATTGAGCTTGGTTCCCATGGCTTTTTGGAAACTTGTCCAAAAATGAGAGGTAAAACGGCTATCTCTATCAGAAACAATTGATAAGGGAATTCCATGTAATGAAACTACTTCCTTTACATTTAATTTAGCTAACTGTTCCATACCGAAAGTTTCCTTCATTGGTAAGAAATGGGCTGACTTAGTTAGCCTGTCTACAATCACCCAGATTGTATCATTACCTTTTCTTGTTTTGGGTAATTTGGTAACAAAATCCATTTTTATCAATTCCCACTTCCATACTGGCATTTCTAACTGTTGCAATAAACCTGAGGGTTTCTGATGTTCAGCTTTAACTTGTGAACAGGTTAGACACTTTGCAACATATGCCGCTATATCCTTCTTCATTCCTATCCACCAAAAATTCTTTCTTAAGTCTTGATACATCTTATCACTTCCAGGATGCATCGTATACTTAGACTTATGGGCTTCTTCTAATATACGGTGACGTATTTTTCCTAATTTAGGTATCCACATTCTTTTCTTATGGAATATCCAAATTCCATCTGTTCCTCATTCTAATTCCTTAATAATTCCTTTCAACTTTTCAGTATCATCCTTGATTACTGATTCTTGTGCCGTTCTAATCTGTTCATTTAAATCTACTTGTAGATTTAATTTAAGAGAACGTACTCTTTTTGGCTTTTCGTGATGCTTTCGACTTAAACCATCAGCTACTACATTAGTTTTTCCAGCATGATACTGGATATTACACTCATAATCACTAAGAATTTCCATCCAGCGTCTTTGTCTCATATTCAACTCCCTTTGCCCGAAAATATACCTTAAACTCTTATGATCTGTAAAAATGGTAAACTTACTACCATAAAGGTAATGTCTCCAAATCTTAAGGGAAAAAATATAGCTCCTAATTCTAAATCATGGGTTGAATAGTTCTCTTCATGATTCTTAAGTTGTCTAGATGCGTAAGCTATAACCTTTTGGCGTTGCATTAACACACATCCATATCCTAACTTAGAAGCGTCACAATAGACTACAAAGTATTCAGTTCCTTCTGGCAACGCTAGTATGGGTGCGTTGGTTAATATTTGCTTAAGAATTCTAAAGGCTTCTTCTTGTTTTGGTCCCCATTCAAACTTAACGGATTTACAGGTTAACTTAGTTAAAGGAATGGCTATTCTAGAAAAATCTCGAATAAATCTTCTATAATAATCGGCCAATCCTAAGAAACTTCTAACCTCAGTGGGTGATTCAGGGGTTTTCCATTTGGTAATTTCCTCGATCTTTGTGGGATCTACATGAATTCCTTCATGATCGACTAAATGTCCAAGAAACTGTACCTGTTCTAACCAAAACTCGCACTTTGAAAACTTAGCATAAAACTTTTCTTTTCTTAATAAGCTTAGAAGTGCGTACAGATGTCTTGCATGTTCCTCCTTATTTTTAGAGTAAATGAGATTATCATCTATAAAGACAATTATGAATTGATCCAAATATGGCTTACATATTCGGTTCATCGTGTCTATGAATGCAGCTGGGGCATTGGTTAAACCAAATGGCATGACAGTAAATTCATAATGGCCATACCTTGTTCTAAATGCGGTTTTAGGAATGTCCTCTTCCTGTACCTTTAATTGATGATATCCTGACCGTAAATCGATCTTTGAGAAAAATCGAGCTCCTTGCAACTGATCGAACAGATCATCGATTCTCGGTAATGGATATCGATTTCTAATTGTGACTTTGTTCAATTCGTGGTAGTCAATGCACATACGCATCGATCCATCTTTCTTCTTAACGAATAAGATCGGTGCTCCCCATGGTGATGAACTTGGCTGTATGAATCCTTTCTCCAACAACTCGTCTAAATGTTTCTTCAGTTCCTGCATTTCTGCGGGTGCCAAACGGTAAGGTGCTTTGGCAATTGGTGCTGTTCCTGGTAGCAAGTGGATTCTGAATTCAACTTCCCTGTCTGGCGGTAGTCCTGGTAATTCTTCTGGAAATATATCTGGAAACTGAGACACTACTGGGATATCTTTAATTCCCTTCCTTTAGTGTTAGTGATTATGGAAATCAAATACACTAATGATCCTTTTCTTATATAACTTGTTGTTTTCATCACAGAGATGAATTTTGTGGATCTAGAGGGCTTATCTCCTTTAATTGTGATCTGTTTACCCCTCGGTGAATTTACTTGTATTGACTTTTGATCACATAGAATACTGGCTTTATTAGCTACTAACCAATCCATTCCTAACACAACATCAAATCCTGCCAGATTCATCGGATAAAGGTTTGCAATAAACTTTTGATTTAAAAATTATATTCTTGCTCCCTGCAAGATTTCAGAAATCTTAATGGTTTCCCCATTTTCTGTCTCTACTAGACATTCTTGTGGGATTTTAGTTAATGGTTGTTTGAGAAGTTTGCAAAATGAAGTATTAATAAAACTTTGATTTGCACCAGAATCAAATAATAGTTTAGCAAAAACATCATTAACTAAAAACGTACCGGCTATCACATCCGGAATCATATTGGCTTCTTCTGCAGTCAGAACAAATGCTCTAGCATTTTTAGTTGTCTTGTTGTTTGCGGCTGGAGCTAGCTTCGGACAGTTGGCTTGATGTGACATTTTTCTCCACATTTGAAGCACATTCTATTATTAGGTTTCTTCCTGCAATCTTCTTCCTTGTGTCCTGGTATCTTGCAGAAATTGCAGTAAGTGGAACATTTTCCTGAATGCTTCTTCTTGCAGGCCTTGCAGTACGGTGCAGAGGTAGAACCTACATTTTTCCCATGGTTAGAATTTCCATAACGAAATTATTGGGTAAGCCTGTGAGCTAAGTTTCTCTTTTGGTCCTCTTCTCGTGTACGTACTAACTTATCAGTCAAGGTGTTTGCTAGTTCTACAGCTATTTCTATAGTTTGAGGTCTAGCCGCCTTGACTACATGCCTAATCTCACTGATTAATCCCCAGATATAACGAGGGATTAATACTGGTTCAGGTGATGCAAGGGTCGACACTATTCTAGCATATTCAAAGAATAATGTAGTGTATCCCTTACTATCCACTCCAGTCATTCTAAGGTTTAAGAACTTATTTGCTGTATGTTCTTTTTCATTGGGAGGGCAGAATTTCCTTTCTACCATATTCTTAAATTCCTCCCATTCCATATTCTAAGTTCTGTCACTTCCCCTAGACTGAAGGATAGTGTTCCACCATTCTAAGGCTGAGTTCTTAAACAGATTGGAAGCAAACATTATCTTATCCTCTTCTGCGCACTTGCTTATTTTTAAGACTGCCTCAGTCTTTTCTATCCAGCGTAGAGCTGCAATGGCCCCTTCATTGCCCGACAATTCCATTGGGTAGTTTGCTTATTTTTACAAATAGTTTGCTTTTGCCATCCCAACTTTGTGGTAGTTTCTTTTTTAGCCCCAACTTTGTTACAGTTTCCTTCTTACCCCAAAACTTTATCAAATTTTATCTTTACCCTTTCTTAGCCCTTAGGTTTAGAAAATGCAATTTTTAACTACTTAAATTTTTATGAACTTTGTAAATGACACTTTGACCCCCTCGAGAGTTTTTGTCTTGACGATATACATTCGAGTTAGTTGGGTCGCATATAATACGTTATGATTGTAGGGATGGCAAAAATACCCGAACCCGATGGGGAACCCGCTACCCGAACCCGATTTGACCGGGGAATCCCCGATTTGACCGGGGATGGGGACGGGGACGGGGAATCCCCGAATAGAGAAACCGGGGATGGGGGCGGGGATGGGAATACCCCTCGGGTCCCCGAACCCGTACCCGACATGTAAATATTATATACTTTATATATATATATATATATATATATATATATATATATTATTTAATACTTTATTTAATTAGTTTAGATTTAAGTGCACAATTACCCACTCATTTCAGTGGATCAGTATTTAATACGCATGGCCGACGTGATTTCACCTTTCAATACGCATGCCCGACATAATTAGTTTAGAATATGGAATTGAATTAAGAGTTCCCCACATTCCCATGAACCTACTGAACCTTTAAGATAGCTCAAACACTTCGAATTTAGTCAGTTTTAAACCTGCAACTCGCCGGAACAGTTCCTGATCGCCGGAGTTAATCGATTCACCCATCCCGACATTACCGGTTAGTTGTTATTCGTTCAAGTTGTTCGTTTTTGGTCATACAATGTTTTTAAGTATCGAATTTAGACAATAACATAGGAATTGCCCGTTAAATCGATTTTTTTGCTTTGCTATCGTTACATAGGAATGGCGTCAATAGAAGAAAATGAGAGACAAACACAGTCAACACCAAATGGCTCTTCATGTGCCCAGCAAGATACTGCAACTACTGAACATTTTGATGAAGCAACTGAACAGGGTGCTGAAAATCGCCCAAACAAGAGACGCAAAAGTGTTGCTTGGGAACATTTTGATAGGATACCTGTTAATGGAAAAATGAAGGCAAAATGTAGACATTGCTTTTCATATCTTGGGGGTGAAGGAAAAAATGGTACTAAACATTTGTTGGATCATATGAAATCGTGCAAAGCTAGGAAACAACCAAATATCAAAGAAAGAATATTGGTAGGGAACATGAAGTCAGAAATGTCTACTCAAGTCTACAGTGAGAAAGATGGAAGAATTGCATTGGCTAATGATTGAAAAGTTTGATGAGTATTGGGGTACCATTCATGAACTAATGGGTGTTGCTGCTGTTTTTGATCCTAGATACAAGATGGAAATGGTTGAGATATATTTTCCACTTGTATATCCAAGTGATAGTGAGACTCAAGTTCAAAGAATTAGAAACCTTTGTGATGAGCTAGTGAATGAGTACCAACAAAATAATTCACATGATATGCATACAGCTGAGGATCCTATGGGATCAACTTCAACAAATGAGTCTTTGCTTCAAAACATGTCTGCTTGGGATAGGCATCTACTAAGCAAGCGTAAAACTTCTCAAAGAGCTGGAATGACTGAACTTGATCATTACCTGGAGGAAGGAATTGAACCCCAAGCTAATGACTTTGATATTCTGCTATGGTGGAAGCTTAGAGCAGCAAAGTATCCTACTTTGCAAGCTATTGCTCGAGATGTATTAGCTATTCCCGTCTCTACTGTGGCTTCAGAATCTGCATTTAGTGCTAGTGGAAGACTCATAAGTCCACATCGTAGCCGACTTCATCCGAATACCATTGAAGCTTTGATGTGTGCCCAGAGTTGGTTGTGGGAAGTTATCAATAAAGGTAAGTATTTAATGACTATATATGTGTTAATCTCTTATTTGATTGTATATGTTTAAATAACATGACTTTTTTTTTTATCAATATAGATGGTACACCATTTACATCGGATAACCATGCTACAATTTTTGAAGATTCTGACACTGAAGATAACTGTTGAAGGTTTCTTTATGTAGTTTGCAGCAGAATTTTTAAAATGACAAGCAGCACTTTTGGTTTCTTTATGTAATTTGAAGACTTTGAAGTGTTTGTTGGTTTATGTAATTTGAAGTTTTGCATTTGTGGTTGACTTGTTGGTATTTTTAGTAGTGTTTGAATTTGTGATTGATGTTTTACTAGTTGGTATTTTTTAGTTGTGTTTGAATTTGGATGGAAAAAATCATCCCCGAGTACCCGATGGGGTTCCCCGATACCCTACGGGGACGGGTATGGGGATGTAAGTTAATTCCCCAGCGGGTATGGGGACGGGGATGGGGGTTGGAAATGGTAAACGGGGATGGGGATGGGGAATGGGATCCCCACTAATCCCCGCCCCATTGCCATCCCTATATGATTGTACGATATAAATTTGATTTACGTTACGTTTTGATCCAACCGCAATGCAACTATAGGATACATTGAGTTCAATCGGATACGTCAAAACGTGCGTTTCCATATGGTTAACACATCACATAACGCTTGAACTAATCCGTTCGATATTTGCGAGGTACCCGCGCCGCAAAGCGCGCGTGTCGCAACCCCCGTCCCCTAACTACCCGGGAACGGGCGGCCGCGGCCAGTTTTGGTGGTATCGGTATATATCATTTTGGCAGCGGAACTTTCATCAGGATCGTAGTTAGGAAGTATTTTATCAGAGTAAAATACCACGCCTTTTGTAATATTAAACATATGTGAAAATCCCAAGTTTTAAGTACACACATTTTCATAGGGATAAACCCTATTTTATTTAAATAAAACATCTCTTTATTTTAGGTAACTTTAAAGCCACTTTTCCAAGCCTTCAGTGCTGTCCAGCTGGCTTCTATTTGGCTTTCACATTTTGTTACCTGAAACGCGTTTAAAAACATTTTGTCAGTGGGAAATACTGGTGAGTAAATCCCAATTTAATCAAGACTTATAAAAACCATTGTACAGTATTGAGGGCGGTCGCGCAATTACATTTGTTTCCATCTACTTTAATTACCACCCACGGTACTGTCAACCCGACTTGTGGTCATATTACTACTCACAATGTAGTAACAAATTTTGTACCCCAACATACCGACGATAATTGTAGAATACAAATACTCAATCACTGTTTAATATATCATTAATTAAGTGAGGTTTTGTAAAAACAGTTTGCAAAAAGGAGGATTACTCACATTGCTGTCTTAGGGTTTTCCTTAAGGATTTCCTGGTGATTATCTATTAATTGCACAAATGAACACGCGTTAGTATAATAACCCAATATTTATATTAATGATACCCTCCCCGAGACGGCATTCCAACGACTACGTCGGGCAGAACCACGACAGCCGTTACGGAACCCTGGATCAATCGGGCAGCGTATCTAATACGTAACCGGAGCTATGATACTTACAACAAGGCAGAACTTTGTTATTTAGGGGGGTATTATACCGGAGAATAGCTTTAACTATATGGAAATTCGAGAGAGAGAGAAGAAATGAGCGATCTGGACTGAAGGCCGATGGCCTCCATTTATAGGGCTGATTTCTCAGTCCCTCGCGGCCCGCGAAGACTCAAAGGTCTTCTTACGCGGCCCGCGACATAGGGGTAGTAGGGCCTAGCTTGTCCGGGTCATCGCACTAGGTCCAACACGTTGCTGCCACGTGGCAGCTTAGGGTGTCGCCCTGGTGACTGGCTGTCGCGCCCCGCGTAGGAGGTAGCCAAGGGCTACGCGGCCCGCGAGCGCCCTATTTTCTGGTTTTTATTTTATTAAAGGTATTTTGGGCTCGGTTTTCGTTTACGAGATATGTTTTAAGACATATTGGGATAATTTAAATATATTTAGGGGTGTCGAAAATATTTTGGAGGGTTGTTATAGCACGGGTCTTATTACTAGTATATAACATATTAAAACTTAATGAATGAATATATAAAACTATCAAAACGCACTCGATTCTTTTTCTCATTCGCTATCTTATTTATTTATTTTTTATTGGTGAAAGTCCGTAATGGTCCCATAGTGAGGAGTTCGACGCTGATCCGTCGGTGGTATTGTCATTGTAACTGTTATATAACTCTGTCAGAAATCAATAGTCGATACACTTTGTCGATAATCTTTGTAATATCCATTTTTTAAATTCTTTACTCACATCATACTTTGTGACTAAGTATCACTAACAGATACCATATTCACCGAGGGATTTTTAACGAATGTGTGTCGGTAAGAGTATTTTGTTTTGTAGTTATATGTATATATGTATATGGGATCCGATAAAAAGAAGATACTTTTGCAAAAGGCCCCGTCTATTCACACACCCCTTTTGTCTATTTTGACATCTGAAGTACTGAGTTTTGAAACCTCAGCGTTTTGGGTAATACTCAGCGCTTTGGCCAAAGTTAGACGCTTCAGGGTAATACTCAGCACAATTAGACTACTTACACTTAGTCACGTAGCATGATTAATAAACTAGACGCCTACGTAAAAAAAAGAGTATTTCAAATTTACATACATGTCAGCTCAAATTTATGGATGGCAAAAAAAACTTGAGCCCGACGGGTATATCAGAAACCCGAAATATTCGGGATGGGTATACCCGATACTCAACGGGTATGGGATTGGAAAAAAAATATTTCGCGGGTATGAGATGGGTATGGGATTTGGTGATACCCGACCCGATTACCTGAAACCTTATACCCGTTTACCCGAACAATATGCCTAAAAAATTTTAATTTCAAAAATAATTGTTATTTCCTATTTATATTTTAATCGTCTTTCATTTAGCATTTTTTCCCTTATTTCATTTAAAACAATCTGTATTGCATAAGAACATGAATGGTATTTAGTATTTAAATTAACCACTGTTATATATCTAATCATAGCATTATATACGGATAGCAAACGTTTCATTTGTTAGAAAAACGACATTATGCTTCTAAAATATTACACACAGCCGTTAACTATGAAAAGTAACTTTTTGTTAATTTGTATTTCACGATGAATTCATTTGCTTTAATTAGAAAAGGCATAAAATATACAAAATTTGAATGATATAAATGTACTTGAGATCCCAACGATTCTTTTTAATAAACTCGTGAGTATACCCGATACCCGCGGGTATCCCCGATACCGTTGGGTAATTACCCGACATATACCTGACGGGTAATGGGCCGGGTATGGATCACTAGTTTGCAACAGGGTATGGGTGTGCGATTAGTCATACCCGTTCCATACCCGACTCATTACCATCCCTACTCATATTGATATCAAGTTTAAACCAAGTTTTCGACAAACTCATTGGCGTGTTACCCTATAAACATTTATATAGGCTACAAAATAGCACTATTCTTTCACCCTTACAATTTTCTTTGGATTTTTTTATTGGATCTTATGATAACATCACAAATTTAATATATCGGTTAATCATGATTGATATTTATATAATTATACATAGATTTTACATCATTTTAACTCACTTTAACGCTTTTCTTGAAAATATAAATGAAATGTGCTTAAATTAGTTGATTTTTAATTTTCAGGGTAAATCGGGCAAAAAAATGGACAGACAAAACGAAAAAGATAAAAAAATGAAGTTCTATAACGGAAATGGTCAGGCACGACCGAACACCGAATGTCACCGACACGACACGTACGGCCAAAATACGCCATAATACGACCAATAGAAACATAGTACGCCATAACAATCAACCTACGCACTAATACGACACTTACAGACCGTAAACGTCACGATACCGAATGTTACAGACACGACCCGTACGGCCAAAATAGCCATAATACGACCAACAGAAATATAATACGCCATAACAATCAATCTACGCACTAATACGACACTTAAAGACAATAAATGTCACGATACCGAATGTCACCGACACGACCCGTACGGCCAAAATACGCGATAGTATGGAACAATAGTGACAACACACGTCATAATACGACATTTAATGACAAAATTCGTCAAGTACTGATTCGGTAGGACGCTTATACATACAAAACGACATGTTGAACTACAAGTGAAATCAAAACAAAATCACATGAAATTAGGGAATACGGCAATACACGTAACCGAACTTATCCGGAACGTGCCATATAGACCATGTACTTCATAAAATGACGTGTAATAACAAAATACGTCAAAATTCGACAAGTATAGGTGTGTTTTCGAATTAAAATCAAATTTAAAAAAATAAATAAAAAAACCACCCAAACGCCAAGCTTTGACCAAAGCCCTGATTATTACCCTGAAGTGCTGAGGTTTGGCCAAAGCTCAGCATTAAGTATTACCCTTAAGCGTTAAGTTTTGGCCAAAATTCAACACTTTAGATGATAGGGTTAGAACAGATTAGAGGAGAAGAAGCTAAAGAGAAAGATAATTTCACCAAATCTGCTGCTATTATTCCTTCATACGTTTAACATAAATAGATATGCAAGTTACAATCATACCCCTTGCATAATAGAAAATAACAAAAATACCCTCAAACTAGAAATCGAAGTTAAAATACTAAAAACATAAATAAATAACGTAACAATACTCCCTCCTTAACCCACTTTTTGTCCTCAAAAAGTGATTCAAGGAACTTTGTTTCCATCATCTTCAACCAGCTCATTCGGTGCCAGATCATCATCATCTATCACCTTTAGTATGTAAAGTTGTTTGTTCTTACACTTGTGGCCCGGAACAAACCTTTCGGTACACCAAAAACATTCCCCCTTTGCCCTTTTTAATTCAAGTTCATCACTCCTCAAACGCCTCGAGCTAAGAGTTCCTGGTTTACTTGGCGACATGTGTGGAGTTGGTAGCAATGGAAGTTTTGAAGCGTTAACCGGAGGTGTTATTTTGACATCTTCGGGTTGCAGCCCATCCTCCACAGCGTTGAAACGCTTCATCAAGCATGTGTTGTTGATAGTTTGAATTCTTGCTAACCCATACGCCTCACGTAGTGTTTGAGGCTTGAACATCTTTACCGGCCCTTTTATTTCCGGCTTCAAACCCTTCAAATATAGGCTAACAGCATAAGGTTCGCTAACGGTAACCTTGTTAAGCAAGCGATCGAAACCTGCATTATATTCTTGTAGACCCTTGGCGTCATCGGTAAGTTGAACGAGAGATGCAATCTCTTCCATAGGGTCTTCAAACATTGCATCAGAAAAACGGGCAGAGATCGAACGAACATAGTCCGCCCATGGGACCTCGGCAACCGTGGCATTACGGGTCTTCAGATAGGCACGGTGCCATTGGAGGGCATCGCCTTCCAAGTGAACCGCAGCACAACGCAATTTCGAGTCATCGGGAGTGTCATCCATCGAAAAAAAATGTTCGCAGCGATAGACCCATCCCTCAACATCGTCCCCCGAAAATTTAGGGAAGTCGATCTTACCGATACGGAATGGTTTGGATGTTCGTGAGTCACCATCTGGGCCGGAGAAGGACCCGAAGGAACTGCCTGACGATTGAACTCCTTTGTCACGGATCCTGTTGCTTCGATGATTGCTCCTGTTGTTTCATCAAAGCGGCTAAGGCGGTTTGGATATCAGCGATCGCCTTATCGTGGGATTTGAGGGTGTTGTCGACTTCTTGGTTGCGGGTGTTAGCCATGGCAACGGCGGCGGCAAGGTGTTCCGATGAGGAGTCGGAACGGCTCTGATACCCTTGATAGGGTTAGAACAGATTAGAGGAGAAGAAGCTAAAGAGAAAGATAATTTCACCAAATCTGCTGCTATTATTCCTTCGTACGTTTAACATAAATAGATATGCAAGTTACAATCATACCCCTTGCATAATAGAAAATAACAAAAATACCCTCAAACTAGAAATCGAAGTTAAAATACTAAAAACATAAATAAATAACGTAACATTAGAGTGTGGAAATAAGGTGATGGGTGTGTGAATAAGATGTTACTTGCAAAATCTTTTTTGAGTATCCCATTTCCAACAATCATTGTGACTTCCTGCATTCCTTGTTACATGAAAGGGATGGGAAAATGATTGGTCATATTCATTCTTTCAACCATATAAAATCGACACGTCACCCATAACGATGACATGGTGTGCCACGTCACATCATATATGTTGTCATACATTCCTATCGGAAGCCCGGAAGGGAGGGGACTTTGATTTTTTTTTTTTTTTAACCACGAAACTTCTATATAAAACATAGAAATCGGGTCAGCAAGAAACTGAAACACGCATTAACAAAATTCCATAACGAATATTAAAATCAACCCACCTAGACCAATCTATGTTATAATATTTTGATCTACTCGTGATCCAAAGAAACAAATCTCCTTAATTATGTCCGCCGTTCTCGTGAAGTGAATGTGGTGGTTGTTAAAAGTCTTCTCATACCTTCCAGATTTCACACATCGCCACCATAAATGCCGCCCGACTATTTTTTCCAATCCTTTGACCCGTTTTGTTCCAACGCCAAACCAATGATCTGTTGAGGATTCCTATCCGAAGTCGGAAATGGAAGAGAGGGGACTTTGATGGTTAATCCAATAATATATCTTGAACAAAGTAGTTAAATAATATTGTTTTAACTTAATTAAGAGACTGTATATAAAATTGTACTAGAATTAAGATCATGCTTAAACATATGATAACTATAACCATAACCAATAAATGGATAATCTAAACTGGTTTATGTTATTCATGGCAAAACAAAACTGAACTGAACTTGTAGGTACTGAGTGCAACCTGGAACCAAACTGAACTTGTTTATTTGGCCGATTCCATGAGTCGTTTTACTTCTGATTTAAGTTAAGGTGATTTGGTTTTGATATAGCGAGATAATGAAGGTGATGTATCTGGTTCTTTTGTTGATACCAAGACAAGAGCTATTCACCTGGTTGTGTGTCTGGTACGAAGGTCCCCTTATTCATGTCATAGTCTAAATCTTGTATGTTTCCGATTATTTTCATTAAATGATGCATCTTGACACAGTTTTAATTTGTATTTCCTCGTTTTTTTTTTTGAACGGCCTACGGTTAAGAAATTGTTAACCAGGTTAGTAGTTAGTGTCACCAAGTTATAATTAAAACCCTATTGCCTGGACTTGAACCCAGAACCTCCAAGAGAAGCAAAACTTCCCACATCCCTCTTAACCACTAGGCCAAGAGATTATTGGTAATTAAATGGTATTTACTCATATTTCCGCGGTCTTATTAACTAGTAAAAATTCTCCCGTGAGATTTTGTGGGGAACATATATGCGTTACAAAATTTTAAAAAATTATTTAGAATGATATTAAGTTCAATTACACAAAAGTTTCTCATGTAAGAAAAATTTTAAAAAATTATTTAGAACGATATTAAGTTCAATTACACAAAAGTTTCTCATGTAAGAAAAAAAATAAAGTCGTGACATACTCGACAGGATCCGCACGTGTATTACATCGATCGAAAACCATAAGAATTATTAACAGTATTAGTAGCAATGTTGTTCGGTTGGTATCGGATCGGTTTGGTTTGGTAATCCTTTATTTTGAATACAACGTCGTTTTCAGTCAAATTTATACCTGAAAGGTAACAAAAAGAAGTTGTTTAGTACTGGTATTACCGTAACCAAAAAAACAATAAAATGAATACTAGTATCGTGTTCGGCTGATATCAGTTCGGATTAGTAAAAAATACCTTTTTTTAACATGACTTCCTTTCAATGAAATATTATCGAAATTGAAAGCCATAAACGTGAATACCGTTACCAATTATTCACTCGGTATTGGTTTGGTATGGTAGTGGTACGTTTTGTAGTTTACGATACCAAAATACTTTATTTTAAATACAAGTATACAACTTTGTTTTCTAATAAAACTTATATTAGAATGTTAAAAAGAACTTAAATATAAAAGTTAATTTTCATTTTGCTCCCTATGGTTTGGTCATTTTAACGGTTTTGCTCCAATAGTTTAAAAATAGCTATTTTCCTCGCCAGTTTGCTCCCTGGCTTTAACTCAGTTAAAACGTTCAATTAAGAGTAGGGTTATTTCGGTAGTTTACTCCTTGGCTCTAACTCAACTAAAACGTTTAGTTAAAAGTCGCGGTAGTCGTGGTCGGCATGTGGTAGTTGTAGGAGGTGGTGGATGGTATCCGGTGGTGACCGGTAGAAAGAGTGGTTGGATAGATGGGGGATCAGAAAAAAATTACTTATATACATGTAAATAAACAAGTTATAGGTTTGTTTAGGTGAAAAGACTTAAATGTCCTTGCTTTTATCTATAAAATTACCAAAATACCCTCTAGTTAATGGATTTTTTGGATGGAGTTAGAGATGGGGAGCAAAATAACAATAAGTTAAAAATCAGGGAGGAAAATGGCTTTTTTTAAACTATTGGGGCAAAACTGTTAAAATGACCAAATCACAGGGAGCAAAATGGAAGTTAACTCTAAATATAACTATGCATTTTGAGTTTCTTTTAGAGTAAATTATAAAAATTGTCCTTTATGCTAACACTAGATTGCAAACTATGTTCTTTATCTTTAATAATTACAAAATACGTACTCTACAAGTCCTTACACATTATGTCCTTTGACCATAACTCGGTTAACTTTTATGATTAAATCTGACCAAGTGAACCCCACATAAGGATATTTTGGTCATTTTACCATAATTACTAAAATAAATAAATAAACACAAATAAAATCCACACACCATCTCGCTCTCTAAATATTAAGTCCCTCTCTAAAGACTATGGGCATGTTTGGGTAAGCTTTTTGAAACAACTTATTGACTTATTGGCTTTTTGAAAAGTCATAAGCTCTAAAATGATGTTTGGCAAAGAGGGTGTATGTGAGGGGAAAAAGCCAATAAGTCAATAAGTCACAAAATCCTGACTTTTCCAAGAAGCCAATAAGCCAATAAGTTGTTTCTAAAAGCTTACCCAAACATGCCCTATGTCTCTCACACACTTTCTTTTTCTTTCTCCACCACCACTTAACCACCACTACTGACACTACTTGGAGGTTGGATTTTCGAAATGGAAATAAAACCCATAATTTCAAAAGGAATCAATGAAGATATACCTAAAGCTGGTATCTCTAATTTCATGTAATCAAGACACAAACCAGGATATAGTGCATTATCTATCACACCGCTAAGCCTTTTCATAGAACCATGTTAAAATTCCCAAAAATTCCTAAAGCCGTTGATAACCAAACAACATAACCACCATCTTGAAGAAACATTGTACCCATTTCAGTTGTTCTTAGTTTTAATTAAAGCATCAGGTACACACCATATAAATGGGAATACCAAAACCCTTATAAGTGTTAACAAGGGGTTATTAAATGGTGCGTTTAGATCTATTTTGGAGAGGCTTTGTTAGACTTCACAAATTTACGAATGAAGAAGGTGGTGGTGCTATGGCGGAGGTGCAGCGATGGTGGTAGTGTGATGGCGAGGTGTTGTGACGGCTGTGGTGTTGCGATGGGGGTGATGCGGCGATGGCGGAGGTGCAGCGATGGTGTGATAGCGAGGTGCTGCGATGGCGGTGATGCGACGATGGCAGAGGTGGTGTGATGCCAGAGGTGCTGTATAAGGAAGAGTTTGTAGAGAGAGAGAGTGTGTGTGTTTTGGCATATTGTACAGAGAGAGAGAGTTTGTAGAGAGTATTTAATATTTATTTTATTATTTTAGTATTTAATGTAAAATGACTAAAATACCCTTCTGTAGACTGTAGGGATCACTTGGTCAGATTTAACAATGAAAATTAATTTAGGGTTAAAGAACATAACGTGCAAAAGTTTGTAAACATAAAGTACGTTTTCTGTAATTATTGAAGGTAAATGACAATTTGTAATCTGCTGTAAACGTAAAGGACGATTTTTATAATTTACTCTTTCTTTTAAGTTAAGAACGCAGGTTATTAAAGAAAAACTAAGTTAAATAATAAACATAATTTTATCAAACAAAAACCATAACAAGTACCCCCCCCCCCCCCCCCCAAGAAAAAAGGGCCTCCCCTAGAAGAAAGGGCTAGCGTAACACCATTTATTTGTTAGTGTTTAGTGAATCTTAGAGCATCCATAACAAGCAATATTTAGGAGATGTTTTTAAGGTGCCATATGGCACCTGCCTAGGGCTGCAAACGAATCGAAAGAACATGAATGAGACCTTGTTCGTGTTCGTGTTCGTTTGTTAAAGAATATATGTGTTCATTAACACCTACAGAACAATATTTTATGTCTGTGTTCGCTTGTTATGAAAATAAACTTATTCATGTTCGTTTGTGTTTGTTTGTTAATTTTAGGCAACGAACGAAACCGAACGTTAATGAACACACATTGAAACAAACAAACACAAACACGCGTTCATGAGTAGATCATATAATACACTAACACTTATTAAATATTTTATTTGTCGGGGTCTTGTAATATTTAAATAAAATATAAAAACAAAACACTAAAGAACTATCGAACACAAACAAACATGTTACCAAATGTTCACGAACATAAATGAACGAACGTGACATTTGTTCATGTTTGTTCATTTAGCTAAACGAACAAAATTTTTTGTTCGTGTTCGTTTGTTTAATAAACGAACGAACACAAACGAACTTCCTCCCGAACGATTCACGAACTGTTCGTCGAACGTTTGGTTCGTTTACAGCCCCACACCCGCCCATAAATTTGTCTCTCTTGCCCTCTCTCAAACAAAATACTCATCAAATATTTATCTTTTCTCTCCTACATCGCACTCACATAACTCTTCTTCATTCATTTCTTCTCATTTTTCCTCACATACACCACTACACCCTCGCCAATGAGGTGGTGGTAGAGTGGTAAGGGAGAGACTTGGTGTTCTAAGGGACTCAGGTTCGATTCATGCCCTCCCCATTATTTTCTGAGGCACTTGGTGATGATGGGAGACTAGGCGAATATGTGGAGATTGCTAGTTCGATCCTTGAACTGAGCGGGTTTTACCTCACCACACTGTCGTGCCTTCGGGCGAGTGTTCACGAGCTTCGGTCTTAGGTGAGGGTTTTTCCCGGTTCGGAGGCGAGTGTATCCCGATGCGATGAATTTCGTCAGTAATCCATTTAGAGGATTTGTTAACCGTTCAAAAAAAAAACATCAGTACACCCTCTCTCCTCCACTTCACCTTCTCTCTCCTTAAAAAACACCGAGATATGCCGTTGTGGGTGCTCCTACCTTTTGCCGTGATCTAAGTTACCACCATGTTACCCTTTGCCCAAACTCCGCCAGTGTAGGCACCCAAATAACCCCCATGCATGGTTTAGGTAGAGAGCATGTAGCCCCTATAAACAATTGAGATTAGTCTTACTAGAGAGCATGTACGCCACAACTCTTGATCCGTATTAATGTTTACTTTAGTTTTTCATTTTATCTCAAAGTAAATTTATTTATAATTATGCTAAAATAATATTGGTGACTAACAAATAATTCTCACATTTTTTACTCTCCCAAGCTCTTAAATGTTTGTCAGTTTTATAATTGATAAATGTATATCAAAACATATTATAGCATGCAAATTCATTTTACACTTTTCTTGCAAGGATCAAATATATCTAGATATATTGACATGTATAAATGTGTAAATACACACGCCAATATCAAATAAAAACCAAGCTTATATAACAACTCTCACTGTATAATCTTTTCATATACATAGGTAATTAATGACTTTCAATTTTTAAAAAAATATTTTTATTCTTGTTAGAATTCACTTCTTTAATATTCCTATTTTATATCTTTGAGGGATTTAATCTTATTTCAACTTCACTATTACAAAACAGATCATTAAACGGGGTGAAATGAGTTTTAAGAGGATGTTCAAAAACAACACCGTCTAAAAGTTGCATAAATTAGTATAAAACGGTGTTCAAAGAGTCTATTTTGTAGTAGTTAGTAGTGTTTGTTACTTAAATAAATATGAATTGTTCTGAGTAAGCTAAAACCAGTTGTGTAACGTAAAATCAATTTTTATATATAAAACTAAGCACACAAATCAAGTGGCTTTGATAAAATTGAAACTTCACCATTCATCCCACAATAAGTCTTTAAATTTGGACCGGTTGATCACGCAATCGTACGCTATATGTGTGTATAAGAGAGTTAACAAAGTTAAATATCTCTAAGGTAGTGTTCGTCTCACAGAATGGAATGGAATCTTAAGTGAATTGGAATGTTGATTTCACTCTTTATTTTGTTGGTTTCAACAAGAAAATGAATTGAAATTGAACAACATTATAAGGAAGGGAATCTATATTGTAATTCCAACCAAATTTCATTCCATTTTACAAAACAAACACACCTAAATTACAATTCAAATTTCAATTTCTGCGCGAATTCTCATTCCAATTTCATTACAATCCATGAAACGAATACTACCTAAGAGTCTTATGACAAATCACATTTCTCGATAAATTGATAGAGTTAAAAACTATATCTTTACTTTGAAAGTTTCTATTTAATTAGGATCATATGCATGTCTTGGAAATTTATTAGCAAATGCTAACGAACAGTGTATTTAAAGTAATAATTGCACAAATTCTATTTGTCATTTGGGTCCAACCAAGAAGCTCTTATTCTATGACACATGGAAAATGACGATACATCAAGTTATATACTTCCCTATGGGTCCATGGGCCACGTCATTATGATTGCCAGACCCCACACGGGCCGTTTAGAATTGTAACCTACCAATTACTTCAGACAATATTTTATTTTATTTTTTTGTTTACAAATAATTCGACATGATATGACATTATGACCTCCCTAACTCAATGATTATATTTTGCTCTGTCCCAGTTACATTTTTCATTCTCTGATGACTCGATATTACGTACCGAAATATTGATGATATTCAAGACAAAATTTTCAAAACCTTATTACTTTAATTATTAGTTTACTATTATATTATATTATAATATTTATATTAATGTGATTTAATTATAGATTATAACGAGACTCACGGCCACATGAATGGGTATTTTCATATTTCCTTAAATTATGCTTGAAAAGTATTATACGATATGCATTTAAAACATGTGTTTTTTTTTTTAAAAGAGATATATGAAATTTCCATTATAATGAAAACTTGATTGTGATCTTGTGGTTTAAATATATATCTTTAGAGAAAAAGAATATATCGAATTACATAATTGATAACTTACGTCGAATCACGTAAATAGCATAAGGATTTTTATGAATAAGTATTTTATATAAAATTTATTAATAAGATTTATTGTATTAATTGATATTGAAATAGAGCAACATGGAGATTTTATATTGAATAAACATGAAGAGGAGAATATTGACATACAATTAATTGTAATTGACATACAATTGTTGACAAATTAAAAATAACTAGCAGTTATGTTGGTAGATGTTAGGTTGTTTTTAGGTGTCTGCATTGTTGTATTATAAAAGTGAGTTCTTGTTACCTGCATTGATATTAAAAATATAATGATCCATATTTTTCTTCTCAAAACCAATTCAATATTGTAAGAAAATAAAAAAAAAAGTTTCTTTATTGTTTGGTCACAGAATTCAAATGGGATCTCTGGAAATTATTTGGTTTATTTTAGTTGGAAAATGTTTTGATGAGCGGACATGAGTCCATGAGTATTACACTTTGTAAAAACCACAATGAAATCGAGCATAAACAAGTAAAAACCACAATGAAATCGAGCATAAACTTAAACGAAATGATAAACGGAGATATATAAGAGTAATAGACTTGTAGTTGCCAATAGGTTTTGGCTCAATACCATTGATGAATTCCTTTCAATCAAGTGGTAAGGGTTCAAACCTCATTGTGAGTTTTTAGGTGGATTTTAGATGCCGTCATAAAAAAGTAGTTAATGTTTATTGTTTATTTACTCTTGTTTTAAATAGTTGTTCAATAATATAAAAAATAGGAGACAGAGACACATAAAAGTTGTAATAAGAAAGAAATAATCAAATCGCTCTTTAAAACCTTGAGAGCCACTTAAATAGGACCCCAAATTTCACCTTATTTCATGGTCAAGCCTTCTTTACTTCTACGTATCACATGTGATAGAAATGTAATATAATTTTCCATTTGAAATACAAACAAGCAACATCGTTGTTCAGGAAACAATACAAACCAACACACAGCCAGTTAACAATGTAAAACCGGTCACATGTAAACACACAACGCTATCAACTACGACGTAAGAACCATAGGAAACTACGACGTAAGAAGCAGACGACTGCAATTGAAACCCAAAAGGTTTCTAAACCCTTAAATATGAATACAAATAATGAGGTGTAAAGCAAATGTAAACATGTCAACTAAACAACCTCATAAAACCAAAAGGTACAACACAAAGATACACAAACAACTAACAAAGCACAATGCACAATAATGTTATGCACCCCAATGTTACAAATTAATAATATATAAATATATAAATACTTTATAATTTGGTTCTTAACTAGTATTAAGCCCCCCCGCGTTGCGGTGGGAGCGTAAAACCGTGACAAATAGCACCAAGGCCACAACACCGCTAGCGACCACCAACACTGAAGTTGCGACGTGTTAATGCGGAGAAATTAGATCGAAACATAAAACATAGAAAATAATAACTAAGTCGATAGACTACTATAAAAACGTTAAACCACACACGCACGTTGCGTAATGTTAACTCATAAAATTTAGAACGAAGTTTAAAACAAGACGTAAAAACGTTGAACCACCCATGAACATTGCGTCGTGTTAACTCGCAAAATTTAGAACAAAACGTAAAACAAATTTTTGAAAAATATGAAAAGTATAGGGTATCAAAGTTGAAAGTAAAAAAGTTCTTAGGTTAAATTGACAAAGATAAAAAGCTTTGGGGTTAAAAATAAAAACCAAAATTGTTTTAGGTTAAAAGTGTAATTATATCAATCATTTTTAAAAATCTCTCTAAGCATAGAGTACAACTACTCTATGCATCAACAGGTTAAAAGTGTATTTATATCAATCATCTGGTTCTTAATATTGATCCATATTCAAAGCTGAATATTACGTATATCCTTACTATTAGCGGACCTAATATTTTTTAGAAACAATCAAGGAATTTAATGAACTTTTACGGGAGGGAGGGTTGGAATTTTTGTCTAAAAAACACACCAACTTTCTAGAGGGTGACCACACTAAGTTTAGATTCGTCCCTGATCGCTACAAACTTGTTATTAGGGTAATACATAGCAATGGACATGTAACACCCCTAAATTTATTAATATATATATATATATGTATATATATACATATATATATATATATGTCGTTATACATGTATAAGTTATAATAATTATAATATAATAATGAGAATCGAAACTAGGAATAATTAACCTAGTTAAATTCTTAATAGAAAAGATGAGGGAAACCAAAGAATTCTAACTATTGTATTAACTTATAAATTTGAGGGGCTAAAGTTGCAAATTTTGAAACTCATTTTATTAAAACCTGGATAAGCATCAAAGACACACACTTTGTGTGTGTGTGTCCAGATCGATCGAAACCCAGGGACGAATTCTACCTCTTTCAAAACCCTAACTCCTCTAATTTCACTCAAAATCCAAGAAATCAAATCAAATTGAAGGTGATTCACGGCTGAATTTGTGATCCTCATACTTAGTAGGTCACAAGGTATGTTCAATCTTTAGATATGATGATGTTGTGAGGATTTTTGAATTCTTGTAACAGAAATTTTTGATGAATTGATGAAGGTTATGGTTGAATCATGATTAATATAAGTCTAGGAACTAATCTTAGACAAAGAAATTGATCAATTCATGAATTAACCTATGAGTTTCAATGTTTGTTACATAAGGGTATATGGGTTTTGTGAAGAATACATATATTCTTGTGATATTGAATGTTAATGGATGCTTATGATGTAAATTCTAGTGTGCTTATAGTGTTCTTGTTATATAAATCGAATTTCTATGCTAAACATGGTTAAAATTGTTAATCATGAACATGATAGTGTTAAAACACAAATTATGCACACCAGATGCTCGATAAAATGCTTGAATGAATAGGAATACTTGAAAGATATGAAGTAATCTCTTAGTTGATTAACCAAGAGAATGAAATATCGAATATTGAACTATGAAGTTCTAAACAATATATTCAACTCAAATTATATAGGTGATTTGGGTGGATCCTCAAGTGGGCAAGGCGGAACGGATACCCGTTTAAAAAGGAAAGCTTTGAAAAGGTACGTGGCTATACGCTTCGTAAAGTATTGTTATTAATTATGCTAGTTATTTGAAGAATAATGATCTAGTCATAATGTTGGTTATTACTAAGCGAAGGAATTCGTATGTAATAATCGGATGAGAAAAAAGTTAGAGATTCGATAGTGAATAAATGATGAAAGTGGTAGATTCCACTTAAAAGTTCCACCGGGTTAAATTGACTCGTATACTATATGTTTGATTCAAAAAGGGCGATGGATTCGCTAGTGAAATCAAACGGGTCAAAATCACCAAAGTATTAAACTTTGGTAAGTTAAAGTGATAAATGTTGCTAATGAAGTTAAACCGGAAAAATTTGGACATATGTACCTTATTATCGGCACTTGAGTTTTATTTTAATGTGTCGTAATGTAAACGGATGATGAGATGTAGTTCTTATGGGAGTTTTGAGATTATAAGTACATTTTATACCTCATTAATGTAAACGGGTCGAATAATTTGGAAAATTCCTATAAACCAAGTGTTTAAAGTAAGAAAAATTGTTTAATCATACGTTGGATTTTCATTCCATTTTATAGATGGTCCGATTACGGTTGCGTAGAAAAAAACGGGACATAAATCGGATAAGAAATAAGAATTTTATGACCGTTTAAGTCAAAAAATGGGATTGCTGGGAATATGCAGCACCTAGTGAACATTCTTACTATTCAGTGAACATTCCTACTGTTCAATGAACATTCCTACTGATGGGTGAACATTCTTTCGAATGGGTTAAACTAGAGCCCTCGCGGCCCGCGGAGGCTAGCCCTTCGTTTGTCGCGCCCCGAGACCGAGACATAGAGCTGGAAAAATGTTGTTCTTTTATGTGTTTTGACTTTAGGACTTGTTAATTCACATTATAAACATCAATTACTAATGTTTTGAAAAATTTCTGGATTATAGGTGATGGTAGGGAATTGCGGATGATGATCAAGTACCCGAAAGGATCGAACACACAAATGTCAAAGCTTCCGCAATTATAATAGTCCTTTTGAAACGAAACTTATGTGTAATAAGTAGAAATAGTTTTGTTGGAAATATTTAAAATCCATGTAAATTATCGTTTTGTGGATATTTGGTAAAAGATACATAAAACGTGATATATGTATCAAGTAAATTATCAAATGTTTTTTAAAGGTCTTACAAGTTGGTAATCAGAGCCTCGTTAAGAGAAAGTGTGTTTGGTTCAAAGCTTGATCAAGACATCCGGTAAGAGTTACTTATAAATGAATCTAGATTTATAGATTTAGATGAGGAAAAAGATACAAAAGGGTATGGGAGGAGTGTACTATTATGCTCGAACCCGGGAAATAAACTAAGAGAGAAAGGTGAGGCAAGATATGTACTTGACCAAACCTAAAAAGGAATAACACATTACTTGTGATTAAGTATGTGTAACATAAATTTTCATGTAACAAGATGGAAATGAATTAAATAGTTATTGATTAACTATTGTAAACATTTCAGTTAAAGAAATGGCCGGTGAAACCGGGAAAGAATCAACATCTCGAGTAACTGAGGAGATGAAAGCTACCATTTCCGAGGAAGTCGGAAAAGCCTTAGAAGCTAGTCTACCGCAGTTCATCGATAGACTACAAACTACGCTCTTAGCAGTAATAGATGATAAGATGAACGAAAAGAAAGATATGGGTAAATTGAAAGCGTGTCCATATAATAAATTTATGGCATGCAAACCCCCGTTCTATCAGGGTGAAGTTGATCCGATCGTTTGTCAACGATGGATTAATGACATGGAAGGGGTATTCGAAAAAACCCATTGTGATGAGACTGATTTTGTGGCATACGGAACCGGTCAGTTAAGAGGCCAAGCTAAGGATTGGTGGGATAATCTGAAGAAGGAACAGGGAATTGAGGCCACAAGAATTATGACGTGGGAAGAATTCAAAACACCATTCCTTAGACATCATAGCCCGAAAGCTGTAATCAATAGGATTAAAGAAGAGTTTATTCAGCTAAGGCATAGTGGTGAATCGATAGAGAAGATTACGAGAATCTTTCTTGATAAGCTCAGGTTTTGTGATGATCTGGTTCAGAATGAAGAACATAAAATTTATTATTACTACAACATGCTGAGTGCGGAGTATAGGGAGTTCATGACTCCTTCAAAATATGTGCATCTTACTGAAATAGTGAATGCCGCACATGAAAGAGAGATTGAGTTGAAAAAGCAGATTGATAGGGGTGAGAGGAGAGCATTTGAGAAAAATCCAATCCCCGCAAAGAAACAAAAGCTGAATGAAGCTCCTAAGAAAGGAGTTGAGAAGGGGGGGATACCTCAATGCAAAATTTGTGGAAAGAATCATAAGGGCGAATGCTATTTTAAAAACAAACCATGTCCTACTTGCGGCAAAGTGGGACATGTGGTTGCAAATTGCCCAGGGATGGTGTCAGTATGCTATAAATGTTACAAACCGGGACACAGAAAATCTGAGTGTCCGGAGTCAGTTGGAACCAAAGATACCACTGAAGCAAAGCCTGATGCCCAGAAAGCAAAGGCTAGGTCTTTCCACATGACAGCCGCAGAAGCTAAAACTGAACCTGATATTGTTTCAGGTATATTTCTTGTAAATTCAATTCCAGCACGAATTTTATTTGATACGAGTGCAAATAGATCTTTTATATCACATCGATTTATTCAACACCCTACATTCACATTAACAAAATTACCTATACCACTAGAAGTAGAAATAGGTGATAATAAAAGTTTTATTGTTTGTGATATGTGTTGGAATTGCGAACTGAGCATTGACGATAAAGCATATTTCATCGACTTAATTCCCATGTCAATGGGAGAATTTCAAGTTGTATGCAACCGTAAGGAGATACATATATGTCGTTATACATGTATAAGTTATAATAATTATAATATAATAATGAGAATCGAAACTAGGAATAATTAACCTAGTTAAATTCTTAATAGAAAAGATGAGGGAAACCAAAGAATTATAACTATTGTATTAACTTAGAAATTTGAGGGGCTAAAGGTGCAAATTTTGAAACTCATTTTTATTAAAACCTGGATAAGCATCAAAGACACACACATTGTGTGTGTGTGTCCAGATCGATCGAAACCTAGGGACGAATTCTACCTCTTTCAAAACCCTAACTCCTCTAATTTCACTCAAAATCCAGGAAATCAAATCAAATTGAAGGTGATTCACGGCTGAATTTGTGATCCTCATACTTAGTAGGTCACAATGTATGTTCAATCTTTAGATATGATGATGTTGTGAGGATTTTTGAATTCTTGTAACAGAAATTTTTGATGAAGGTTATGGTTGAATCATGATTAATATAAGTCTAGGAACTAATCTTAGACAAAGAAATTGATCAATTCATGAATTAACCTATGAGTTTCAATGTTTGTTACATAAGGGTATATGGGTTTTGTGAAGAATACATATATTCTTGTGATATTGAATGTTAATGGATGCTTATGATGTAAATTCTAGTGTGCTTATAGTGTTCTTGTTATATAAATCGAATTTCTATGCTAAACATGGTTAAAATTGTTAATCATGAACATGATAGTGTTAAAACACAAATTATGCACACCAGATGCTCGATAAAATGCTTGAATGAAAAGGAATACTTGAAAGATATGAAGTAATCTCTTAGTTGATTAACCAAGAGAATGAAATATCGAATATTGAACTATGAAGTTCTAAACAATATATTCAACTCAAATTATATAGGTGATTTGGGTGGATCCTCAAGTGGGCAAGGCGGAACGGATACCCGTTTAAAAAGGAAAGCTTTGAAAAGGTACGTGGCTATACGCTTCGAAAAGTATTGTTATTAATTATGCTAGTTATTTGAAGAATAATGATCTAGTCATAATGTTGGTTATTACTAAGCGAAGGAATTCGTATGTAATAATCGGATGAGAAAAAGGTTAGAGATTCGATAGTGAATAAATGATGAAAGTGGTAGATTCCACTTAAAAGTTCCACCGGGTTAAATTGACTCGTATACTATATGTTTGATTCAAAAAGGGCGATGGATTAGCTAGTGAAATCAAACGGGTCAAAATCACCAAAGTATTAAACTTTGGTAAGTTAAAGTGATAAATGTTGCTAATGAAGTTAAACCTGAAAAATTTGGACATATGTACCTTATTATCGGCACTTGAGTTTTAGTTTAATGTGTCGTAATGTAAACGGATGATGAGATGTAGTTCTTATGGGAGTTTTGAGATTATAAGTACATTTTATACCTCATTAATGTAAACGGGTCGAATAATTTGGAAAATTCCTATAAACCAAGTGTTTAAAGTAAGAAAAATTGTTTAATCATACGTTGGATTTTTATTCCATGTTATAGATGGTCCGATTACGGTCGCCTAGAAAGAAACGGGACATAAATCGGATAAGAAATAACAATGTTATGACCGTTTAAGTAAAAAAAATGGGATTGCTGGGAATATGCGGCACCTAGTGAACATTTTTACTATTCAGTGAACATTCCTACTGTTCAGTGAACATTTCTACTGCTCAGTGAACATTCCTACTGTTCAGTGAATATTCCTACTGATGGGTGAACATTCTTTAGAATGGGTTAAACTAGAGCCCTCGCGGCCCGCGGAGGCTAGCCCTTCGTCTGTCGCGCCCAGCGACCGAGACATAGAGCTGGAAAAATGTTGTTCTTTTATGTGTTTTGACTTTAGGACTTGTTAATTCACATTATAAACATCAATGACTAATGTTTTGAAAATTTTTTGGATTATAGGTGATGGTAGGGAATTGCGGATGATGATCAAGTACCCGAAAGGATCGAACACACAAATGTCAAAGCTTCCGCAATTATAATAGTCCTTTTGAAACGAAACTTATGTGTAATAAGTAGAAGTAGTTTTATTCGAAATATTTAAAATCCATGTAAATTATCTTTTTGTGGATATTTGGTAAAAGATACTTAAAACGTGATATATGTATCACGTAAATTATCAAATGTTTTTTAAAGGTCTTACAGGACAATATTAAATTATGAACTGCTTAGTATGAATTTAGCTTAATGACACTTAGATAAGCTAATTAAATAATAAATTCTTAAATATTTTAAGGGTTAATTACTGTTTTCGTCCCTGTGGTTTGTCAAAAATCACTATTTCAGTCCGTTAGTTTAAAAATTGCGATTTCAATCCCCGTGGTTTCACTTTCGTAACCATTTCAGTCCAACTCGTAACGATTTCAGTCCTGTACTAACAGAATGAATGGATTGAAATGGTCACGAAAGTGAAACCACAGGGACTGAAATGGTTCCGAAAGTGAAACCACAAGGACTGAAATCGTAATTTTTAAACTAATGGACTGAAATAGTGATTTTTGACAAACCACAAGGATGAAAACTGTAATTAAATCATATTTTAATTTTGTTACTTTTTAATATATGTTATTTTGATAAATAGATTGTTGTCACCTGAATAAGAGAGTGATATCGATGATAATTTATTTTAAACTAGACTTACGTCCTGTCGTTATGTGGCAGGGTTCGGTAGCAACGACCATAATTTTACAACAAAGGAAAAATAACAGCCAAACATATCACATTTAAAGACTGGTTGCTAATATAAACATTACAAAACAACAATCCTAACATTTTTTTCTAAACTATTAGACCAAACCTAATGCGCATAAGGCATGCTAATGTATCTTTGTGACACGAGCGGTTCTCTCGTCTTGAGTAATCGTTGGTCCTCCAATTGGTATAGCCGGTCGATTTCATTTTGGACCCAGCCTTCCTTCTTCTTTTAACCACTACCGTGGGTTGATTTTTGTATGGCCTAACGGTTCCAACCCTTTGGCCCAATGAACCTGAACCCAAGGTCGTCGCATGCTATTTCGACTTGCCATTTCGCTAGCCCATTTTGAATTCTATAAACGTCCATAGGGATAACACGGGTTCGATACACACACTCTAACAATTCAATATAATAATAGCTTCCAAATGACATTGAGAAAAAATTTCTGCAATATCATATATCCAATTAGTGTAAAAGCTCTAGAACATGAAGTACATACAAATAAAAAATGGGGTATATATCCGCTAAGGGTACCAAATGCAAAGCACATATTACACAACAATGTAGCTAATAACATCACAAAGGCGCAAAATATAAAGCAACCAAAGGCTACCAATGTTACTAATTAGTAACATATAATTAGGTTGCCATTGTACAACCTATAAAACTATGTGTACAAGCCTCACATGCCTATAACATACACAAAGCATCATGTCCAAAATAATGTACCCACATGAAAGCCACCGGCGGTGGTGACGACAAAGCCACAAACAAACCCAATGACGACAACACAAGCTTTTAGTGCCAACAAAGCGACCGACAATGAAACCGAAAAGTCAATGTTAAACCAGCAACATAACCATGCATTACAAAAAACTTGTCCACCAAAGAAAATGATAAACAATCCAGACGAAAACAAATGATAAACATTATAAAGCAACCCAACGAAACAACAAAATTTAACAGCTTGACATTCATCTATACCAGCAGAACACAAATGTTCATATGCACATAACACACACAAAGCATCATGTCCAAAATAATGTACCCACATGAAAGCCACCGACGGTGGTGACGACAAAGCCACAAACAAACCCAACAATGACAACACAAGCGTTTAGTGCCGGCAATGCAACTGACAAAAAGACCCAAAAGTCAATGTTAAACCAGCAACATAACCATGCATTACGAAAAACTTGTCCACCAATGAAAAAATGACTGAACCACAACAATCCAATGTTGATTAGTTCTGTTTTAGACATAATGGAAAACATACCTTTGATTGCAACAGACAGGCCAGCAGAGAATCCAGATGAAGACGCAGCAATAGAGTTTGACATGATTGTTAGAATGATCTGGTTCCTCCTTAGGGTGCAATCTAGTGATGGTGATGAAGAAAACGAATAGGGTGTTCGGTTGGGAGAGAGATCGATTGATGTTATGAACTAATAAGGTTGTCTCAATTATCTAACCTTGTAACCTCTACATTAGTCTCCTTATATATGCACCCAAGAGGAAACCCTAATTAGTTAATAAGGGTAATATGGCCCATCAACAATTACCAACTAATTATTTAATAGGTTGTTATATATTTTGATCTATATAATGTAAATGATTATAATGACTACTAGATTAAATATAACATAATAATATATTTAATCTTACATTCTCCCACTTAGCCAAGTAATCATTTACTATGAGTATTAGATAAGACTGATCAGGAGTTAACACTCATTTTATCCTTAAACCAAGAACTACAGCAGAGAAATACAACCGTTGAATCATTATGCGACTCAGGGCCCCCATTAGTCATACTATAGCCTCAATTTAAAACCTAATCGTTATGATCAAAATACGCATAAGCCCTTTGTTTGATTTGTAATTTTATTTCTCTATATGCCATTATACCGGTTTAACATATTCTTAGAGACATACAAAATCAAACTGATGAGGAAAATTAACTAATACTTAGTCATTCATAGTACGATATACAGTTGCGCACGGCCATCAATTAATACCCGTCTATGAGCACTCTTAATAAGACTTATGGGTAATAGCCCTTCAGTTATAGGATCCTTAAGCATATCATGAATGTTTTTTTATACAAAACTTAATTTCCTTGATTCGTTCATAAACGAATAATTAACTGCGTATCAAAACTTAATGCATCACCTTTTGAACTGTTACTGTTCAAGGAGTCATGGTAGCTGACTTTATCACACTAAGTCTTCAAAATAATAATTATATGGAGTTAATAAACTTATGAGTCCACTGATAAATTTCCACCAATATTTAGTGACTATATTATGTCGTTATAACTTAGGTTGTTGATATCAGTCCATTATGACTCTTCTATGAGATAGGTTTTGTCTGCTGACATAAAGATATACCCGAAATAATATTTTGTCATCTTTGAATATCACAAAGTTAGAGTAATCAACCGGTTTGAGTTCTCACTTCTTCTTTAAGTTATAGCCTCTCGTTTCTTTTAAAGATATTGTAATACTCCATTAGATGCTTCACATTAATCTAGACATATCTAGTATGTTGCAATGTGAGTAATATCTAAACGAGTATAGACTTGAACTTACATAAGGCTTCTAATTAATGAAACGTAAATAAATAATCTCATTCATCCTATTATCCTCTAAAGGAAGAGCAATATTGTTTGTTACATATGTAAGGACCCATTTAATCTTAAACTTATGGAACGGAACTAATGTCCCATTGGGTCTATCTCGGCATGTTATGATATCTATCACGTAAGAGATATCTCTGAGATCTATTATATCAAAGTTTGTGTTAACAGTGCTTTGACTTATGTAACATATACTTGTCAAAAGAATACCATCTATATAGACAAGTTTAATTTAGTTGCTCCCACTCATCTTGAGGTAGGTACATTAATCCACTTGATTCTTGTTGAAAATAATTACGTTAAGATTTCATGACATTATGATGTTTGCATTAACCCATACATGGATTTTATTGGCTTACAAATAAAGTGTTCTTTAACCTTCAGTTTGGAACTTTCAGGTTGTTTTATGAACATGTAAATACATCAGCCATTTGTTAGGGAAAATTGTTTTTAATGTTCATCTAATATAGCTTAAAACTATTATAAGCTACTAGAACAGTGATGATGTTGGGATTGAACCCTATCAGAGGAACAGATAATAAAAGCCAAAACTGGTTCACAACAGTGGATTCATCATAAGCAGTAGTTTACACCATGCTTTCCCCTTGAAAGTGTTTATAACATCTGATGTCCTCTATCCACTGTCCATATACAACAGCTGCTGTCTTTCAAACTGCTGATGAAGCCCTGAAGAATGTTAAGAATTAAACACTGCTGGTTCAATCTACTGATGCTATCTAAGTACTGTTGTAGACTGAAGGACTGCCCACTCAAGGACTGATCAACTTTGAGGAATGCACTGATAGTCAAACATCAGTGCTGATGGAAGGAAAAAGCAGTAGTTTAGTGTGTCACTTGTAGTATATAGAATCAGTGGTTAAGTTAGCATTGTTTGTATAAGAACAGTGGTTAAAGGTTGTTAGGTTGTTAGATGTCACTTTCATGGTGACGTCAGCTTAGATGCTTCAGTGGTTTGATTTGCCTATAAATGGAGCAGTACCCTGTACTGTTACATTTGATTGACTGAGTGAGTTCTTCTCCTCCAATCCTTTCATCTTGTGCAATCAACCAGGGAGCATCAGGCTGAGGGGGAGTTAAGTTTGTAAGCATGCATTGTAATCTTTTGATTTGTAATCTTTCAACTAATGGAATGCATGTGTTTATCTAAAACTATTTTCCTCTTTGATTGTGTTTACAAAGTTTGTGTTCATTTCCGCTGCATAAATCATTGAATCATGTTCATTCATTATTCATCTATTACAAACAAACACAATCATGAGAGCCTCCGATCTTAACAATTGGTATCAGAGCATGGACAGTCAAATTCGATCTAACAATCAATTTGACATAACAGTTCAGCTCAAAATTCATTGATGCTAAGGTTGATCGTATTTAGTTGAAAAATAGAGTAACGAGTAATCAAGTTCAAAATTGCTATTCAAAAACTCTGTAAAACAACCAAGATATCATAAGACACACAAACTTCACATAACAAGTGATGTCATACATAAAACACCTATAGTTTTCAGATCTGAAAATATCTCTGATAACTATGGTAAAATTATTATCTTTACAAAATTGATTTCAATTGTTGTTATGAAGTTTTGTGCTGTATCCATCATGTTTGCTGCTAAAGTATGTACCTCAGGTCGACAAAAACCTATGTTCGTAAAAACATTAGTGTTTTTGTTAACATAAAAAGAGGGAAATTAAAACTTTAGTTATTAGATCTTATGTGTTGAAAAACAGGTTCGGAATCCTGTTAAAAAGGACCAAATCAACTTTGTTAAAAACACATTAAGAAAATCAGGTGTTAAAATAGTCCAAATCATATGTAATGTGAGATTTGACATAAGCATGTACAAATATTCCAGATCTCTCAAAACATTGCTGCAAAATGATTCTGGAATAAGTTTTCCTTAAATAAAACCTCCCAGTAAGTATTTCAGTACTTATGAATGGGAAGGGTAAAAAGGGAAGAAGAAAAACCACAAAAACTCAAAAGTGTGTTTATCTCAAAACTTTTGAAGTCAAAAGAAAAGAGCATAAATGTAAAACACTTAAGAGTCCAAAATTGGGTGAACAATGGTCATCAAGCAACTGTGTGCATTCATTGATTCAGGAAAGTTCAGGTAACAATAGTACCACTGACGTGATTGTCGTGGGTCACGCAAATTTAATCCCAAAAACAACTATAGATAGCGGTAAGAGGGTATCGAACTCAGGGAGTATGTGGAAAGTGTGTTGATTTTTTAGCTTTGCAATTAACTACAATTAACCTAATTTGCAGAAAAATAAAGATCAATGGTTTGGATTGTTGTTTTAGAAAACTAAATTAAAAACTAATTTCAAATCAAATGTTGGTTGTAAAACAGATTAGGAGAGAACAATGACCATCTTAGGTTTCAGTTTCTTTAAACAATTGTGTGTAATTCCAACTAGAAAGAGTTACATAGACATAACTCGTGTATAGATAATTGAAGTGATAAAAGGGAACAAAGTACTCGGATTATATAAACGCGAGGTTGTTTCCCGATGACCAATTAATCAATAACCAACCCTAACCCTTCCTGTGATATCTCGATTGCCAACGACACCAAGAACGTACGATTGAGACTAGAAATTGCAATATCGACTAACAAATTACAAGCAATTAAACATACACCATGATATTCAAGCAACGCAAGTTATCATTCTAGAAATTCAGAAATAAACACACAAAAGTTCAATAGAAACCTTCACCTAAGATGATCACCGAAAAGTTTAGCCGGACATAGCTTGGTGAATCATCATAACAACAAGTCTAATGTTCATAGGAATCGTAAACACAAACCGAATGTTAGAAATTGTTCCAAACCAAGCAAGACCACCAAAATTCGCCCCTAGTGAGTCCCAAAACCGTCCAATGATGAGAACAATCCAAAAGACATCATAAAACCGATTTTAATGAGCGGTTACAAGTTTCCTCGTCATGTCCACCGTAATTTACGGTCATACCGTAAATTACGGTGATCTTGAAAATGTTACGGTACGAATAGACTGATTTACGGTGGGAACTTTGCCAAAATCAGGTCCACCGTAAATTACGGTGGAACCGTAATTTACGGCGACCGCCTGATGGTTTTGCTTTGTGCCTCAATGTCACGTGCCATTTAATTTCCAACCGTAGCCTACGCGTTCCAATTTAACCGAATTAAGCAATTTACCTGCAAAACACACGAACACTCGTAGTTATCACATTCACGATACATAACCGTGTAAAATATGGGATATGCACATATTTAGCTCATTTAAGGGTCGTCCTACGGACCACCCGTCACATCCCCACACTTACCCGTTGCTTGTCCCAAGCAACCGATTCAAAAACTATTTCAAAACCACAAGCGATCAACATGCAAACCAAGCTAAAATGTGCCGTCCTTTTACTAACTTTCAATCATACCACAAGACACACCCTCACAAAAATCCCTCGGTAACAAGAATTATTAGCATAATGCTAAACCACTCCATGCGTGTGTGTGTTTGTGCGACAATAAGCTTGTATAAAAATCAAGTTTCCTCCTAACAAATATCTAACATGCTTTAGAATCAAAGGGACTTGCGGGTTACAACGGGGCTAGGTGTAAAGGTAGGAAAATGGTGGAATACATATGAAAAAGCTAATTGATTTGACCCGGTTTTTATTTCTACCACTACGAAGCAAACACCAAAAATAAATACAAAGCTTCTTGACAATCTCAACTCTATTGCAACTAAATACTTCTTTTTGTATTTTTCATATTTTTTTTTTTCATAACATATCAAACTCAACAATATATACAAGAACATCAATACTACAAACTAAATCTCCTAAACCGGGTCATCTCAAAAGGTAAAATTTTTTTTAGGAAGTAGGCTCGGGTCACAATCGAATGGTCTAAGGCTCAACATGGCTTTCTAAGGACCAAACCCCCACCCCTCACAATACCAAGCTCATATATGTAACGTATGAGGTCCAACCCACCAATCCCGCACTCTCACACATCTAGACGAGGCTTCCTAAAAGTCCCCTATCATTTTCACAAGCATGCTACTCCTAGGTTTCAACAAGAATTCGTACACAAGTTCTATTAACACAATACACACACCGCCACTCAAAACAAAGAAATATCTATAACAATCATGTGTGGCTCAAATCCTCACCAAGAAAAGACTAGGAATGGGTGTCGGTGTGTCAAGTGGAACAATATCAAGTTTTCAAATTTTGACAATTTTCGCTCGGATGTACAAATTTTTTAAAACTATCAAAAATTTCCCCCATCCCCACACTTGGGATACATTGTCCCAATGTATGGCTTTGAAGGAAGGATCGCTTTTAACCCACAACATCAACCTTTGCTTAAATTCTCAAACCCCAAATTTCTTTTTTTTTTTTTTAACAAAATCAAACAAACTAACTACCAATATTTCAAAGCTAAAGAACACAACAAGACTAAGGAAAGAGTACATCGACCTGGTGAAGTTTGCCACAACAGATATTGTAGATAATCCGACTTCCTATCACCACCTTCACACAAATATCCGCACATCTTCCCCACACTTGAGCGTTGCCATGGCCCTGAAACAAAGAAAACTAAAGAAATAACAAGATCAGTGAAAAACCTCGGGTTGCCTCCCGAGCAGCGCTAAGTTTCGCGTCTTCAGCCAGACCGTGCCACCCCCATTTATGGTGGCTCAAAGAATCGGTTCCTATCACCTCCCCCACTGTAGCTTGTCATTGGGCAAAATGCATCCGTCTCATTTTGACTCGGTGGGTAATCAAATACACTCTTGCTTGACCCCATATGTGTTTCTTCACGGTCCGGTGGGTGCTTTTTTCTCATTCTTTGAAACACGTTTTTCATACAATCACTAGACTCACCACCCTTCCCCTCAATGGACTCATAACTAATCACTCTAGTTTGAACATCAAAGGACAACTTACGGTTCTTTTCTGTCATGGTAATAATCTCGTCTCTACAATTAATTTGAGCATTTGCTGTGTATAGAAACGGTCGACCTAAAATTACCCTTTGTTGTGATGCCATGTTGGTAGAAGCATAGTCCAAAACTAGAAAATCCACCGGGTATTCAAATTCTCCCAACTGAATCTTAACATTCCTAACCATTCCCCGTGGACGCCTCCAACTTCCATCCGCCAAGCTCACCATGGTGTCTATACCTTCAAGTGGACCAAAGTCATAAATATCGTATAGATCACTTGGTAGCACACTCATGCTTGCCCCGTAGTCCAACAATGCGTGAGAGATTTTTAATTTTCCCACGCGGATAGGCACGATTGGCACTCCATATTCTTTATCATTCTCGACTTCAGCATCTTTCTCCAAACCTGCATTCACTTGACACGAAGAAGTTAGCAATTTTTCATTAAATTCGTTATTTGAAACGGTGCTTACCACATTGATGTTAATGCTTTTTATGTTCTTGGGATTTGGCACTGTATCACTTGGTAGTTGGCCTTTTGCTTTCTTCAAAATCGCCACTTCACTCGCAAGTTGACCCATTTGAGTAGTCAAAGTTTGAATAGCTTTATCACGGGCCTCGTCCTTTTGCATTCGAACCTCATCACGTTGATTCATTCGTTGCATTTCAACTTGCATTGCCTTCAACATCTCCATTACTTCGTTTCCACCCGAAGAGCTTTGACCCGTTTGATATTGCCTTTGAAATCCTTGGTTTCCTTGGAAATTCGGGTTAGCTTGATTTGAAGGGTTCCCATAGCGAAAATTTGGGTGGTTCCTCAACCCGGGGTGGTAAGTGTTAGAATTCATGTTAAAGTTCCTACCACCCCCTCCTTGACCTTGCACAGCATGAACCTCTTCGTATTGCCCATCACCTCCTTGGCAATTTTCAGCCGCATGACCTATTTCATTGCAAATAGCACAAACATCATAAATTTGGTTAGAGGGTAGAACATTACCATCATCAACTGCATGAACTTGCGATCTCGTGACAGCCGGTCGTGCTCTCCTTGATGCTTGAGCTTTCCTCTTTGAAGTAATGGCCATTTGTTCCAAGAACTCCCAATCCTTATCTTCATAATTTGTGCCAAAAGTCCCATTTGTGATGGACATTAGATCATGTGCATCCTCGGCACTCAACCCCTCGTGGAAGGCGTTCATCAACTCCCAAAGCTCAATCCCATGGTGTGGACAATTTTTAATCATCATGTTTAAGCGCTCGAAGGCTTCATGGAACATTTCGCCTTGTTGTTGTTGGAAACTTCTCAACCCTTTCCTAGCATCATTGGTCTTTTGGGCGGTATAAAATTCGTCTAAGAAAGTTTGTTGCATCTCCCCCCATGTATATATGGATGCCGAAGGTAACGTGTAGAACCATTTCTTCGCCTTATCTTCCAAAGAAAATTGGAATAATACCAATTTGATGTCATCAGCCGAGAACCCTTGACTCCCAAGAGTGTTGCAAATCGAGTCATAAGCCTCTAAATGAAAGTAAGGCTCCTCTGTTGCCAACCCTTTGTATTTTGGTAAACTTTGCAAAGAGTTGGTCCTCACTTCAAATGTTCTCCCTTGATCATTATGAGGAATAACTACCGGTGAAGGGTTTTGAGTGATTACCGGCCGAAAATGTGCTTCGATGCCCCTCACATTTTCTCTAAGGTGTCTCCTTGGTACACCAAACCTACCCCTTGGGCGAATAGGACCCATTGGCCTTGGTACTTGCCCTTGTGGTGCATTTGGTTGTTGAAATTGCTGTTGCGGCATTGGTGGGCGTTGAATTGGCCTTTGGAATTGTTGAACATTTGGTTGTACATTCTGTGGCCGAATTTGTTGCAATGGTATAGGGCGTTGCAATGGTGGCCCTTGTGGCCTTGGTCTAATGTGTTGTGGTATGAGTTGTTGTTGTGGAATCCCACCAACACTTGACATTCTTTGTGTTTGACCAGGTGCATAAGTCAACTCCCCTTGATCTCCACTACCCATATACGCATAACCCTCTTCCTCATAACCCTCGAAATCTTCATATCCTTCTTCATATCCATCTCCTTCTATACCCCCCGATGATGGCCCAAATGGAATAGATGAGTATTGAAAACCTGATTGGTTTGGTACTCCAAATGATGAAGTAGCATGAACAACAGTTGAGCCTTGTGGTAATGTATAGGTGGATGAGGATTGACCTGAAACTGGAAAGAAATGGGTAAGTGGTGGAATTGTAGAAGCAGGGCTAAAGGTAATGGTAGGTTCAGTTTGAGTAGTGGTAGGTAATGTAGTATTGGGTGATGGAATATCAAATGGTGAAGTAAATTCGGTAGTAGAACTAGGCATGGTGGTATTTGGTGAAGGTTGAGTGGATGTTGGTATGAATGGTGAAGTAGGTTCACCCGTAGTGGGTGGTGGTTGTGGTGGATCCATGTATCGAATTGGTGTGATTGGTGTAGTTGGTGTTGTTGGTGAACCACTGATTCTGTTCTCTCTTAGCAAAATTCTGTTTCCTCTTAACGTTCGCTCAATTTCCGGATCAAATGCCAAAGGTGATAGCTTGTGAGAGCTCCTAGTACGCATGCACCTGTCAATACCTGCACACTAACACACCCAACGTAAACCGGAAAAATAACAAACTAAAAAAAAAAGAAAGAAAATAACACACGTTGCGCACTACTCCCCGGCAGCGGCGCCAAAATTTGACGTGATTGTCGTGGGTCACGCAAATTTAATCCCAAAAACAACTATAGATAGCGGTAAGAGGGTATCGAACTCAGGGAGTATGTGGAAAGTGTGTTGATTTTTTAGCTTTGCAATTAACTACAATTAACCTAATTTGCAGAAAAATAAAGATCAATGGTTTGGATTGTTGTTTTAGAAAACTAAATTAAAAACTAATTTCAAATCAAATGTTGGTTGTAAAACAGATTAGGAGAGAACAATGACCATCTTAGGTTTCAGTTTCTTTAAACAATTGTGTGTAATTCCAACTAGAAAGAGTTACATAGACATAACTCGTGTATAGATAATTGAAGTGATAAAAGGGAACAAAGTACTCGGATTATATAAACGCGAGGTTGTTTCCCGATGACCAATTAATCAATAACTAACCCTAACCCTTCCTGTGATATCTCGATTGCCAACGGCACCAAGAACGTACGATTGAGACTAGAAATTGCAATATCGACTAACAAATTACAAGCAATTAAACATACACCATGATATTCAAGCAACGCAAGTTATCATTCTAGAAATTCAGAAATAAACACACAAAAGTTCAATAGAAACCTTCACCTAAGATGATCACCGAAAAGTTTAGCCGGACATAGCTTGGTGAATCATCATAACAACAAGTCTAATGTTCATAGGAATCGTAAACACAAACCGAATGTTAGAAATTGTTCCAAACCAAGCAAGACCACCAAAATTCGCCCCTAGTGAGTCCCAAAACCGTCCAATGATGAGAACACTCCAAAAGACATCATAAAACCGATTTTAATGAGCGGTTACAAGTTTCCTCGTCATGTCCACCGTAATTTACGGTCAAACCGTAAATTACGGTGATCTTGAAAATGTTACGGTACGAATAGACTGATTTACGGTGGGAACTTTGCCAAAATTAGGTCCACCGTAAATTACGGTGGAACCGTAATTTACAGCGACCGCCTGATGGTTTTGCTTTGTGCCTCAATGTCACGTGCCATTTAATTTCCAACCGTAGCCTACGCGTTCCAATTTAACCGAATTAAGCAATTTACCTGCAAAACACACGAACACTCGTAGTTATCACATTCACGATACATAACCGTGTAAAATATGGGATATGCACATATTTAGCTCATTTAAGGGTCGTCCTACGGACCACCCGTCAACCACCAGTGATTAAACTTACAAGAGGACTAGACAAGTTTTTCAGAGCCATCACATGGTAACAAAGTCTATAACCGGACTTTCAAAACTTATGTGAACTTGCCTCCTCATTTTTGCAATCAATTAACAAGAAAATGGTCTCAAACAAGTGGTTATTACAATTTCAAATCACTGACCATTTTCATAAAACTTGAGAGTGATGTGATTATAAGTTTAATTAGAAAATATACCAGATCCTGTTTGATGCTGTTTTCAGAAAAACTTTTAATTATTTTTAAAAAAAAAGTTTTTCTCAAATAAAACAAGATAGATCATTCTTTATTTTTTTTAAGAGTGATATATTTTGTACTTTTACTTGTTTTTTATAGCAAAAGTTTCAAACACCTGTCAGGATATAGAACCCTTATTTTTGGTAATATTATCCTTGAAAATAGGTCAAAAGGAAATGGTACAAGTGTCAAGGTCATGTCAAACTCAAGTTTGTTTTAACACAGATCAGAGATTGATTGCTAACAGACCTTAAAATACTTGGTACTCATGTTCTAATTTAAATATTATGACACAAAATGAGTTGCCACATTAAAAAGGTTTCCATCATTTGGGGTACTAAACCACTGTCAGGAATCTATAAAAGCTTCAAAACTTATAAAAGACATGTGGCAAAACCTTGAATGCAAATTCTTGTAGAAACTGCTGACATATTAAACTTGACAATTTGCATCTAAAATGTGTTTTGTTGAGGATAACAATCTTGCAGATGTTTCATAATCACGATCAACATATGTTAAACATGATATTGTGGTTTCACAAGACAAAATCATTTTTTCATCAGAGCAGCAAATGTTCAAAAAGCTGTCAAAAGCTTATCCACTGTTGCACTAACAGTTGCTGACATAATAGCCCTCAAATCATTACCATTACCTTACTTCTAATCACTATTCTGTTCAAACATCTGTTTCCTAAATATTGTCCACTGCTGAAAGTCAACCCCTGTTTCTTTCTTTTTCTTGGTAATCACTGTTGTTCAAAATCAGTGTTTTATCCACTGATAAAGCTATCCACTGATAGTTAAAATCATCCACTATCTTCACCTTGACCATTGCAACCACTGATATTTGCTTCATCAGTGGTTCCCTAAACAACTGTCCTCCATTATTCATCTTTCCATCAGAGGTTGGCACGTGGTCAGTTCTTAGCCATCAGATCTTTGTAACCGCTGCCACAGCAGCATTCACCTTTTCCCTAAATAAAACCCTGATCAAAACCGCCAAACAGGGTTTTACACTATCGAATTGAATTCCAAAATTCTTCTCTCAAAGCAGTTTCCAATTTTCCGTCTCAAATCATTCTTCGTTCTTCTTCATCAAAATGAAAAAATCAAAATCAAAATCATCCTCATCTTCCAAAAAGGTCGCTCAAAAGGCTGTTGAACCCATTGAAATACCATACAAAGCACCTCACAACTACTTGGGTCTACTCACAAAACCCACCACCACCAAAACCTTCGATTCCATCATTGACACTCTTGCAGCTTCAAAGTACAAAACTTTGTTGACTGCTGATGCTCCTATTTACGAACAAACCCAGAGAGAATTCTGGAAAAATGCCACAATTGAGTATCAAGGTGAAACAATTATAGCCATTAACTCTTCCATAAAGGGAAAAAAGATCCAAATCACTCCACAATCAATTTCAGAAGTCTTTGCACTCGATGATCAGGAAGGTAAAACTTCTTTTCCCAAAAATGAGTTAAAAACTGATTTTCTGGAAAGTGGGTATGGTGCGGAAATAAAAAGGGACACCTTACAAAAAGGTTTCTTCCCTTCTGCACCAAGGTTTTTATTTCATACCCTTTTGATGTGTGTCTCAAATAAAACAACTGCTTTTAATGAAATACCATTAAAGATCCAAAACCTGGGCTTCGCTATTTTACATAATGAAAATTTTAACTATTCCCAGGAGATCTTTGATGATTTAGTAAAAAATGTTGATAGCAAATCATTTCTACTTTTCCAAGGTTCTTAAGTTACTATCTTAAACAAAAATTTGGAATGGAAAATGAAAATTTGCTCATCCAAGGTGAATCTTTTCAAATACATGGTTTAACATCTGAAACATTCACTAGAATGTTAACACCTGCGAAAACATAAGCAGAGGTACCTGAGCAGACTTTAGCAGCTACCACTGCTCCTCAGGTATCTGCTGCTGAGCCCACTGCTCCAGGTGATCATGGCAGCACACCCATTGCTATGAAACCCACACCTGCCATCACCAAAAAGCCTAAAAAGAAATCATCCAAAAAGCCCCCCAAACCCACTAAAAAGGCAACTCTGGAAGATGAGATCCTAGAGACACTGCCAGTGACAACACAAATATCACCAAAAACCACTGCTGCTACTTCCTCACAGCAGATGGAAGAAAGATCTCCACCCTTGCCTCAAACTCCTCCTGCATCCTCACAAAAGGATCAGGTTGTAAGCACAGGGACCCCACATTATGAAGCTCTGGATCCAATTGGATCCATCTTCCTCAGTCCTGATCCCAAGGACATGTCTCTTTCAACACCCATATCTTCACCCCTCACATTACCACAATCCATAATACCCTTGTTGCATGCAGTTGCTATAGCTCAGACACAAACCAGTTCCTCTCAATCACCTATCACTGAGAGTACACTCCCACAAGTGACTGGGTCTGATGCTTATACCTCTGCTATCCCAGCAATAACTGAGGAGGTTACACTACAGGAGTTACAAGTAATTCCTGTCAGTAGTTCAAGTGGAGCAGCAACTACAAATGTTGGATCAACAGATCTACATTTGGCTAGTTGTTTCATCAATTAGACTCCCTTGAAGGCAATTCCTTCTATAGCACCTCTAATAACCACTAGTGAGTTTGTTTTGACCACTGGTACCATCAAAAGGTTATCAAGTGTTGAAGGAAGAAGACCCCAGTACTAAGAACATGGGGCATCAATGGATGACTTTTGGAATTCTTTCCCTAAATCACACATTGATTCAACCACTGCCGGTGGGAAATCAGATGATCCCATTAACTTGGGTGATGATTTAAAATATCAGGAATTGACGGGTAGAATTGACAATCTTGAAACATCTGTCGTTGAAATAAAAGATATGGTGCAATAGTTGTTAAACGCTCAAAAAGTGCAACCCACTGTTGTTCCAGCTCAAGCACCTGCACAACCTGCACTTGCTGCAAATGAGTTATGGAATTTATTTCAACCTCTGCTCCAACAACAAAGACAAATGGCTGATCAGCAACATGCAATACATGTACAAGAGCTGAGAAACATGATGGAGCCAAGGTTTCGAAACACCCAAGCAGATATCAAGGCTATAAAGGCCCACATCCTGAATACCACTGGCACTGCTCCTCCCACTGTTCTCTTCATTGATCAACTACCCTCAGATAATGCCAAAAAGGGGGAGACAATCAAGGAGTGGAAGAAGAAGGGAATAGATGATGGTCTTTATATTGAACCAGAAAAAGAAAACATGACTAAAAACATCCCTTTGCCAGATGGTAGTAAGAAAATTGATGTTACCACAAATGCACTTGCAGAAGCAAAAGCAAGTGTTAAAAGAGATAGAGAGGCTAAGGATAAAGCCAGGTGGGAACAGGAGAAAAGAGCTTACATGGAGCTGAATGAACAGGGTACTTCTGAGCCAAAGGATGATGAAAATCCTAAGGATGAAAAGAAGAAGCCCACTAGACAAGTGAGGCAACCCAAATCCACGCCATCCAGACCCACAAAGCATGCCTCCAAACCACCTCCCAAAGGCTCCAAACCTCAAACCACCAAATCTCAAACTTCCACCCAAACAGTTGTAGTAACACCTGTTGTATCAACAACTGATACCTCAATAGTTTCAACAACTGCCAGCCAAACACCTGCCATCTCTTCAACACACACCACTACAACACACACCATAACCACTGCCCTACCACCACAACCTAAAATCACTTTACCACAAAAAACCATCACTTCAACTACATCACCACCCACCAAATCACCACCTGCTGAAAAGCAGAAGACATCTACTGACACATCAGTAGTTGTAATGACAACAGAGGTTGAAACACCAGTTGTTTCAACAGCTGTTTGCCAGCCATCTACCACTGCCCTCACCATTTCAACAATCACCATACAACCCATTGTCACATCACAACCAAAACCCCCTTCACCCAAAAGGCTTTATACAAGGAAAAGGAAATTTCATGAGGGTAATGATGATATACCAGCACCCATTCCTTTATCCTCCACACCCTACAATGTTGTCAAGCCACAACCATCCACTCCACCAACTCTAGTCAAACCAATAAACCCTGCTAACCTTGTATCCATTGCTGCAAGTTATCCACTGGAATTGGAAGCTGTAAAGGATGAGATGAGACAATTCTATACAGAAGATGATCCTTCAAAAAGAAGATTTCCTTCTCTCGTGGGCTTCAGGAACCCAGAAAATATGGATGCATATCTAAAACTCAAAGCCAGGCAAGCAGATATAAGAGCTAGAATTGAATGCAAAGATCAAGGTGACAAAGCCATTTTAGAAAGAATGGAATTTTTACTCACTAAGGTCAAACAAATGGAAGATTATGCAAGAGACCTAAGCAAAGATATGTCAAATCTGCCACCTGGAGCCGTCCTACAAAAGGAAATGCGAAAGGATTATCTTGAATTTATTATGAGAGAAAATTTTTATCCAGCTAATGAAGAACAATTCAGTGAATGGCCACTCATTGCACTAAAGCATGAAGTTAACAGAATCAGGATGATCAAGAATGATCCAGGTAAGAAAAAGACAGCTCCAAACTGGAGCAAATACAAAAAGGCCATTGATAAACTTACCTCAGAATACAAGAGGAAGAAACAAGAGCTGGTGGATGCAAAGGTTGGACCTGCCAAAGCCATAGCAAAATGGACAAGGCAATACGCAGATGAGGCCTATGAAAGGTTAAAGAAAAGAAGGATGACAGATCCTAGTTTACCACAGAAGCCTGAATACAAAGAGCCAGAACAGATCAATATTTCTGAACCACTGTTCACATCAGCAGATGTATCAGTCATTGAGATAGATCAAAGAAAGAGACAAGAGCAGATTGAAAAAGAAACTGCAGAAGATATAGTTGCAGCAAATGATATCATCAAAATGGTTTTCAAACAAAACACAGCTGGAGATTCTGAACTGGCAAAAGCTCAGAGCACTGCTCAACAAATTATCACAAGGCCAGCATCACCAAACTCATCAGTAAATAAACCTCTCCCAAGAAACCCATTGGGTTCAAAAATACTAAAATGGATGTCTAATCAAAAGACCCATGTATTGACCCTGATCAGATCCAATGGAGAAGTAAAGCACATATAAAGGGAACAAGCACTGGGCCTGAGTGTTGAAGATCTACAAGATCTCCTTGAGCTTATACTATGTAGGGATGAGGATGATACAAGTTCCATGGATTTTGAGTTGCAATTTAAAGGACAAGTTAGGGAACTTCTGATGAGACAATAAAGATCCAAAATAATGAAGAGTTTTGGCATTATCTGTTCCAAGGGGAGATTGTTGGGATTGAACCCTATCAGTGGAACAGATAATAAAAGCCAAAACTGGTTTACAACAGTGGATTCATCATAAGCAGTAGTTTACACCAGGCTTTGCCCTTGAAAGTGTTTATAACATCTGATGTCCTCTATCCACTGTCCATATACAACAGCTGCTGTCTTTCAAACTGCTGATGAAGCCCTGAAGAATGTTAAGAATTAAACACTGCTGGTTCAATCTACTGATGCTATCTAAGTACTGTTGTAGACTGAAGGACTGCCCACTCAAGGACTGATCAACTTTGAGGAATGCAATGATAGTCAAACATCAGTGCTGATGGAAGGAGAAAGCAGTAGTTTAGTGTGTCACTTGTAGTGTATAGAATCAGTGGTTAAGTTAGCAGTGTTTGTATAAGAACAGTGGTTAAAGGTTGTTAGGTTGTTACATGTCACTTTCATGGTGACGTCAGCTTAGATGCTTCAGTGGTTTGATTTGCCTATAAATGGAGCAGTACCCTGTACTGTTACATTTGATTGACTGAGTGAGTTCTTCTCCTCCAATCCTTTTATCTTGTGCAATCAACCAGGGAGCATCAGGCTGAGGGGGAGTTAAGTTTGTAAGCATGCATTGTAATCTTACAACTAATGGAATGCATGTGTTTATCTAAAACTATTTTCCTCTTTGATTGTGTTTACAAAGTTTGTGTTCATTTCCGCTGCATAAATCATTGAATCATGTTCATTCATTATTCATCTATTACAAACAAACACAATCAAGAGAGCCTCCGATCTTAACAGATGATCCTCAAAGAAATCTTCCGTAAGATAGGTAAGAAAGACTCTTTGATAATTTATCTCTTCCTGAGTATAACCTTTGACAATCAATCATGCTTCTTTGTGTCTTAACGTTTATATCAGGATTTGGTTTAGTTATTGTCACAACCAACCGATGGCGGAAACATCGGGGCGCGGCACTAAGCGAAATAGATTTTCCAAGAGTTTCCATAACAACTATAATTACCAATTATTTAAGCATCACGTCCCATACCATGACATAATAAGCAACACAGTTATTACAAACAAGTAGTTCTCAAAGACAAATAAAAGCTGTTCCGACAACTCAGATTTAAATTGTTTGTTTTTAGACTCATCCTACTCGATTTCCAGAAAAGCAAGCATCCTAGCATCTCAAACACCTGTCACATACGTTAAAATAGAGGTCAATACACATAGTGTAAAGGTGAGCATACAAGTTTGAATAGTATAATAGCAGCGAAAGATAGTTTACGCATAACCAGCATGTAACATGTATAATGTGAAGCTAGTAGGTTATCGACAATGAAATATGCACAGACATGACAACGAGTTGTAGAGTGCGCAACACATATCACCACTGTGACACGTGAAGAAATACCCTTAGCAACCCCCGTCCACGACAGCTGCTGAGTCCAAACTATAGTACTATCGTTGCTAAGGTGTCAGGTAGAAATCGCTGTGTAAACATAACATACAAGCATTCATCGAGTAACACGTATAACATGCGAAAGCGGTTAGCGTATAAAAAGTGTTTGCATTGTGTTATCGATGTGATTTAATATACGTAACGTATGTAACACCCAAAAGTGCTTAAAGCAAAAATGGATCGAGTATACTCACAAAGGTGGTAGCTACTAAACACTATCTATGGTTGGATTGAAGGGAGCACTAGAGTAAGCCTGAACAGTACGATAGCATAAGCGATGAGCGGTGCATTAAACGGTGCAAGTGACGGAGTGACGAAAGAGTCATCCGATCAGATGGCAATCCGGACAGATGGTCATCCGGTCGGATGGCCATTCGGTCGGTTTACCATTTGTTTGGAATGGATGTGTTTGTGTATGATGGCTTTGAAGTTTTCGTTGTAGCATTTAAAAATCAGAGAAGTATCTCTACCTTTCAGGTCGTCCGGTCGAACGGTCGTTCGATCGGATGGCGATCCGTCTAGCGAGACATTTCTTAGAGAATAAGTTCACAGCAGGATTGTCATTCGATTGAATGGTCTACCGATCGGATGGCAATCCGTTAGAGACTGATGATCTTTGAAAATTTGGTAAAAAGTTGAAGTGTTGAAACCATAAGTTAATCCTGTCGGATTGTCGTTCGATCAGATGGCAATCCGATCGGACGGCAATCCGTTCCAGGACTAGCTCGTTTTGGAAATTTGTTAAGTTTAAAAGTTTGCGGTTTGATCGAGACGGTATGACAACGTGCTAAACAACAGGAAAACCCACCAAGTCCAAGTTACCCGATCGGATGGGAATCACCCCAGCCAAATCAGTAACTGTTCTTGGCGGTTGTTCATGTTCAACCCGCTGAGTCGGTCGTCTCGTTGAAGGGAATCAAATCTCAGACCGACACATCACTAGAGAATGAGTGATGTCCTGAATGAGTCCCGGTTCTATCGGTTTTGAGTGCACTGAGTGTAAAAGAGTTGAAAGAAAGTGTGGAAACCATCTTTCAATCCTTTTTATCTCGAAAATGTTTAGTTTTATTGCAAAATTAGTGTTTAAACATGTTGAAACTTTTCAGATCTGAGTTGTTCTTGGTGGAATGAGGTCAAATCTTGAAGTTCATAAGAACTCCATGATGACATCACCCTAGAACACCTAAAATCGGGTGATTTCATGGTTAAAAGTGAAGATTTGATGGTGAAAATGATGAAGAAGTGTGTAGAGATCAAAGATGTACAAGTTTTAAGTTGAAAACTTACAAGAATCGCGAGAAATCGAGAGAAAAGAGGGCTTGAGCGTGCTGGTCGGAGAGAGAGCTGTCACATCAATGATTGTTGATGTGACAGGGCTATTTATAGATGTCCAAAAGAGGAAAGTGGCACAGGTGTCGGATCAGATGGCACATCGATCAGATGGCCATCCGATCGGATGGTCATTCGATCGAAGTGATCCGGCGAGTTAGATTTTAGCGTTTCGTTTCGTGCGTTGGGCGTTGCGATGCGTTTAAGCGAATGTCGATTAAGCTAGGCGATAGATTAATAATAGTCATACAAATAATATATCTAACATGTAATCAACCTAAATAACTTGCGTTTAGCGTCTGCGATTAGATTGCGATGCGATAGAATTGCGATTGCGTTTTTGATTGATCACCACAAAACATAAATAAACATGCACAAGTAACACATAGATAGCACAAACACATAAAGCAATATCCAGAACACCTAATTCGAGTTGCGATGCGATTAGCGGTTATACTGCGATTAAATAGCGATTCATTAACATGTACCCCACATAATACAACTAAAGCAATTTAAAACAGAGTATCGATTACAAGTCAAAGAGTACAATTAATAATTAATCAAGGAGTGACAGATCGCAATTAGCAATCTTTTCTTCCTTTGACTTTGAGTTTGACTTGTACTTTGACTTTCAAAATGCGGGTTGTTACATTTATGAACACTCTTAGGTAATTCAATTAAATCCCAAACGTTATACGAACACATAAAATCAGTTTTACTAGAAAATAGTTTTATTCCATTTAGAAGATTGATTGACACTAATGGCTTAATTGGAAGAGATAGGATCAGTAAACTTTTCCAAAATCCATTTCAACTTCAGTTAGGGAGGTTATATAATCATCAAATTTAGTAGGTTTTTAAACCTAGATGGCCTCTTGAGTTGATTATTGGGTTTGTTAGAAGTTTCAGTTTTATGAATTAGCTCTTGGTTAGGTTGCTATCATTCTTAGGATTCTAAGTTTGTAAGAGTTGGTGAAGTATGGTGTACAAGAGGTGTAATTGGAGTTAAATTCAGAGTAAAACTTAATGACTCTCTTCCCCCCGCCTCTTGTATTCCTTGCAAGTCATGATAAGGACTTTGACTTCTCCCACTGACCTTAGAAATCTTTAGGAATTTAATGACGTTAGTCGTTATAGTTTCTCTTGTTGAGGATTATGTTAGTTTAGGTAAGAAATCTAAGTGTGCCCACAATTAAGCAACAATGAAACTTTTGTAAGTGTAGCATTATATTTTAAGGAGACAAGTTTTGATGGAACAGTGTCAAGATGGAGCAGTGTCTTGTACAAGAGGTGTAAATTGAGGTAATGTGAAATTTTCACTCCCCCACCTCTTGCAACTATTGCAAGTTATTATTAAGACACTTAATGCTCCCACTGATCATTGATATCTCTAGACTGCTACAAGAGAAATTTCAATGAGGTACGTGATGTAGGAACCTGTCATATATACGTTAGACTTTATTTGATTTCTTTAATGTCCAGATATCATAAGAAACTTAGGGACATATTTAACAGAAATTTTGTTAAGTGTGTGTATATATATATATATATATGGTTTGATTTCTTCCAAGACCGTGGGCCATATGCGACAAAATTTAGATACAAGTAGATAGTCTTTAATTGATAAATGAATTATGTCTGAATATTCCATTTGGAATAAGTTCCACGAATGTCAATGAATAACTTATGGTGGATCCATACTTATTCCGTAAGGCAAGTAATATGTTAGGACTTTTAACATCATGATTTAAAATCACTTAGAATGAGATTAGATGAAAATCATCCTCATTAACCATGTCATGATTTCTCATGAATTTCGGTTATAATAGATGAAATTTATAGGTCTCATTTTACTTTTGTCAAATTCTCATTTGCATGATAACAAAAGTTGTGAAAGTGTAAGGTATCATCTAGTTTCATCTTAGTAATGTTTCTATCCAGATATTGACAACAAATAATATGAGAGTTTAAGGTAAGCGTGACTTTATGTTGACCATACAAACCTCACAACCTTCGTAACATTGCTTAATTATGATACTATAATCTGACTAATCTTCAGAATATATATAAGGTATCGAAAAAACGTTGTTAGAGGACTGCTTATTATGGTTCTTATAGCCTTAACATTTAATTTTGTCACTAACTCTCATGTTACTTATTTTTTGAGTTCTGGTAAGGAAAAATTTAGAACTAGAGTCAATTAATCATGTGTTAATTGGAATATTAAAATTAGCAGACTTAAATATCATTAGTAAGTGATTACCTAATTAACTTATCCAGCTGTTCTTTTGAATAATTGATAGTCTCATTGCTTATGCCTAGTCTAATGGCATAATTATGCAGTGAGATTCTCCCTTGAAGAACCTTAGAGTTGGGATCTTGTACTTGTATTTTGACTATGGACTTTAGAACAATCCTCTTTTAAGGTTTCAGTGGTTGTAAGGTGAACAACATCTTATTTTCCAGTTTCAAACATTTATTTCTTTGTAGATATGTTGCTTATCAATACACTTATTTAACTTTGGTACTTTTGAGTGTTATAGTTGATTTATAAGGCATCAAATTGTACAAGTGAAAATTTTAGTATGTAATGTACTGGAAAATGTACTTATTTCCATGCATAAGCCCTTAATCTTATGGGTTATGGTACTGTACATTATGATGTATTCACATATATCACTTAACCTTATAGTTTAGAATTTTAAATGAAGTCATGCATCTTAGGAGTTCTTCTGATTATTCTATATAAAAGAGATTAGTCTTAGGAAAAACTTAATCTGGAATAAATTTAGTGATAGCATTTTTGTTAGAGAGTTCTTGATTATCATAAGAGACATCATGTTTGATTTGTCCTATTCATCATGCTCTACTTTTCTTCTGTAGTACCTTTATCAGAAGAGAGCAGTAGGATTATCGTGTCTTTAAAGATAATCAAGGATTTAATTTAAGAGCTAATTCTTATAGAAACTTAAATAAGGCAAAACATATTAGGTTTAGGAATTAGAGTGGATGAGATACTAATTTATAGAAGAAAATTATAGTGAGTAAAATTATGGGTACTTAAATTTTTAAGCAGACAAAATGATCATAAGATTAATGAAGGATCATTAATGTGAGGATCATTATATGAAGAAGTTGTGACATGTCTATTAGTAACATCAAAATAATAGACTTAGTTAAAATTCTACTTAAATGAAGACAAATCAGCTTTGGCTAGAAGTGTAATCATTTAAGCATGTGTGCAAAGTGATTGTGACAAATCTGCTTTGGCCAGAATTGAGACAATCACTTTAGTTATGCACTTGTTGAGGATGCTATAGATGAATGAATTAAATCAGCTTTGGCCAGAAATTAAAACATTCATGCTTGTAATGCACAATCAACGTAACTTTCGTAATACTTGAACGATAAATAGATGTATCAAATCAGCTTTGGCCAGAAATGGTACATCAGAAGTTCATTCAAGTTAAGCTATTTTGGATTTGTAAAACATTATCTGATTCTGATTAGTTAACTAAGTATTTACAAAAACCAATTATTTAATAGCAAACCACCTGTTAGCGTGGATCGAGTGAGATCTCGACTCAGTTATGAGGTCTCGAGTGAGATCTCGAGTTAGGTCTCAACTCATCTTGAAACATTATGAGGTATCGAGTCATTAAGGTCTCGAGTCGCAACATCAGTCGAAATCTCGAGGTCTCGAGTACTGAGTTTTATGAGATCTCGACTCCATAATGAGGTCTCAAGTCGCAACCTTGTGGTCTTGAGTCGGAACCATGGTCTTGAGTTGTGAAGATTGAAAACCCTTATGACTTCGAGTCGCAACCTTGTGGTCTCGAGTCGAAATCTTGGTCTCGAGTCATGAAAGACTGAAAACCCTTATGATTTTGAGTCGAAATCTTATGGTCTGAAGTCGAAATCTTATGGTCTCGAGTCGAAATCTTGGTCTCGACTCATTAAGGATGATCACAAACCTTCTATAAACAGCTGTTATCGTGAAAACATAACTGAAAATTCGAATTCTTAGGGATTTTGAGATGTAATTTCCTATTTTAGTGCTAATCTAATTTTATCAAATATTTCGAAAAATTTTATCTGTTGATCTAATAACAGTTTTCGAAAATTTTTATGAGTTAAAACAGATCAAAACATGGAAAAAAATACTCAATAATCCAAATCATATTCCAAAACATAAAGGAATTTCAAATTTTCCTAAGAACACATGATGAACCCTAAAAAAATAAAACATGATTTTGGAACCCGAAACCTGAATTTTTTTAATGTTTTATAGCCAGATTTCGAACATTAATATTAACCATATGATTTCGAGTCACATAGTAAACCATTCTTTCTTTTCCTTTTATCGAAACAGTAATTTCGAGATCAATGACCCGAAACATGGCTATGAATTTTATTAGGCTTTCAAAAGTTTCTATTTTCCAGATTTCATCCTAGAATAATGGATACGAAAACAGAACTGATTAATCAACATATGCTCTGATACCACATGTTGATCAGTTCTATTTTAGACATAACGGAAAACATAAAAACATACCTTTGATTGCAATAGACAGGCCAGCAGAGAATCCAGATGAAGATGCAGCAATAGAGTTTGTCATGATTGTCAGAATGATCTGGTTCCTTCTTAGGGTGCAATCTAATGATGGTGATAAAGAAACCGAATAGGGTGTTCGGTTGGGAGAGAGAGATCGATTGATGTTATGAACTAATAAGGTTGTCTCAATTATCTAACCTTGTAACCTCTACATTAGTCTCCTTATATATGCACCCAAGAGGAACCCCTAATTAGTTAATAAGGGTAATGTTATGGGTGAAATTTTGAGCCCATATCCTGGATAGTATCTTGAATTATATCTTGGTTATATGATAAATGTTCACAACCAGGATGCTGAATCAGGATATTGGTAACATCCTGATACTGTATCCTGAGGATTACGGACGAATTACGTGCAGGAGTACGAGTACAAGTTCACAACGTTCATGAAGACCTCTTCCCCTGAAGACTCGGTCCAAGTTGTTCGAAAAAGAACGTTGAAGCCGCATTACTTGGTCTTCAACGTTCATGTAGGAATATTCGCTGGCATCCCCCTATTTTAGGAGATTTAGTTTCCATTTTGTAACTATAAATATACGGATAAACCAGATCATCTAGGACATCACATTCACTACTCTCGAGCTTTCATACTTTCTCTCGCAATTCACACACTTTCTGAAAACATTGTAACACTTAGCAACGATCTGGTCAATATCCTGCACTGTATCCTGATATTTGAAGTAATAAGAAGAACAAGGCAGCTGTGATTGTCAGCTCCCGAGGTTTTGTGCCGGCGATCTAGATTGATCAAGGGCTTTCCTCGTACATCTCGTGTCTCCCTTTACTTTTTAGCTCATTGTTTGATTGTTGATATAGCTCGATATCCTGAGCTATATCCTGAAAACTGTTTTTGCAAACACTATATTCAGATTATTTCCAATACATTAAGTTAGCACACTACCCCACTTAACTAATTTGATCACTAAATTGCTTAGGTAATTTTTGACCAAAACAATTTGGCGCCCACCATGGGGCAAGTGGTGCTATTTACTAAAAGCTTTCTTAAAATCACTACTTGGTTTCCTATTTTTGAAACTTTTTGCCACGTTATTTTCAATGGCCTCAAAATCAAACGTGAGCACTTCTACCGTGTCTGCTACAACCTCTTCAACAATTGGTTCGGTGCTTCCACCACCTCCAAGGACACAAGCATCTTCACAGCCTCAGGCACCTCCAAGAAGGACCAAAACTCATGTGGCTTGGGATATTATCCCCACTCAGAATATTCAAGGATCTGCTGCATCAGGGAGAACTCCTATTATAGCTTCTAATGATGAAATTTTAACTTTGTTTGGTAGTATACAGGATTAGATGAAGCAGCAGCAAGAAACAAATCAAATGCTGATAAGAGAAATACAACTCTTGAAGTCCAGCTTAAGTAGGCCTGCTGAGGATACTGTCACTCCCCTGCAGCCAAGAGCATTGAACTTCAGTTCGGCAGTATATACCGAGGATAACAGGGGCAATATTGTACCTAGTCATCTCCGGAGTGATACTCCTGAGATACCCTCATCGGTCAGGGTATCAACCATGAGAAGCTCAGGATATACCCTAGGATATGGCCAGAATCCTCAGGCTAGTAACGTGACTAATAACACTAATACTCTTGCTACTAATAGTGTTGGATCTTTGCAGGATGCAGGTGTGACCTCAGCACTCTCTAGGAGCTTCAGAAGTTGAAGGATATGATATCTAGTGTACCTGGGGTTGTTCAGCCCATTCTAGAAGTGTACCAGGATAGCCACAGGATATCTCGGTTTTCATATTCTATTTGTGATGCTGAAATTCCAAAAAGATTTCAAACTCCCAACATGAAGCTCTATGATGGGACCACGGATCCTGAGGAGCATATTGCTCAGTATAGGGAAAGGATGGAAATTAACCCTATTCCTCTGGATCTCAAGGAAGCATGCCTTTGCAAGGGTTTTGGTTCTACTCTAACAGGATCAGCCTTAAAATGGTTCCTAAACGTTCCACCTCATTCAATTACATCATTTGCTCACTTAGTTAATTTATTTAATAATCAATTTTCTTGCAGTCGAAGTTTTGAAAAACTAACTAGTGATCTCTACAGGATAACTCAAGGCCCCCAAGAATCCTTGAGGGATTACGTGAACAAGTTTAGCAGGGAGTCCTTAGATATCCCACATCTTGATGTTGCTACGGCTGTGCGGGCTTTCAAGATGGGATTGCAAAAAGATTCTCAATTTTACCAGGATCTTGTAATGAATCCTTGCAGGAACCTGGATGAAGCTCGGAACAGGGCTTTAAGATATATTCGACTAGAAGATGATAAAAAGATGCAAGAAAGGATGAATTCATCCTCAACCTATGAATCAACTAACAGGAAGTCAGAATCCTCGTATAAACCGTATCGTTCTAAGTCGTATGGCAGGAATGATAATAAGAAAGTAAATGCTGTCGAGGATGAGGATCCTGAGGAGTATCCTGAACTGTCAGAATACTGATTTTCTGTTAATATACCTGAACTAATGTATGCCATGCAGGGTTTAGGAGATAAAGCCCGGTGGCCCAGAAAGAACCAGCAAAAGGCTGATTGGAAAGATAAATCCAAATAGTGTGCCTTCCATGAGGATTTTGGACATGTTACGGAGGATTGCATAGCCTTGAGGAAGGAAATAAGCTACATGCTAAGCAAAGGATATCTGAAGGATCTCATGGGAAGGAAGAAGAATAAGGGTCAGGATACTGAGAAGGATCCTGAACGAGAAGCATCACCTCTCGCCGACGCCAAGATAATTAACTTTATCTCAGGAGGATCCGACATTTGTGGGACCTCTTATTCTGCAGCAAAAAGACATGCAAAAGAGGCTAAGGCAGAACGGGGAGACAAGCCAACCAGGATGACATCCCTCACAACAGATAAAATGATCACGTTCGACAGTGATGACAGGGATACCGTCCAGGATCCCCATCATGATGGTTTGGTAATAACTCTATATATTGCTAATCATTTTGTGCGTAGGATACTGGTGGATAATGGCAGCTCCGTCAACATTATTCAACTGGAAACATTGAAGAGGATGAATATTTCCCCGATGGAGATCACTTTAAAATCCACTATACTTGTTGGGTTCAGTAGAGAGGCCAAGAATACTGTGGGAGAAATAAAGCTGCCAGTATATGTTGAAGGAGTCAACTCAATGCAACATTTCTGTGTTATGGACTCCTTATCCTGCTACAATATTATATTTGGCAGGCCATGGATCCATGATATGAAAGGTGTGCCATCGACCTATCATCAGTGTATCAAGATCCCTACCCCTTGGGGGTTGTCAAGGTGGAAAGCGATCAACAAGAAGCAAAGGAATGTTATTCTTCCTAGATGAAATCCTCAACAAAGCCCAAGGCAGGATAGCAATTAAAGATTCGAGCCCAGGTTATCATGGAGGCTTCAGAGCAGGATGTTAAGAAAATTATCCAGAACCAGGATAATCCAGATATATCGGTGCTCGTAGGAACCAATATCCCTCAGGATATTGAAGATCGGTTAACTAACTTTTTGAAATGTAGGATGTCAACATTCGCATGGAAGCACGAGGATATAACAGGTATTTCTAAGGATATTATCACTCACAAGCTTGGAATTGACAAGCCTTTCAAGCCTGTTCAACAAAAGAGAAGGAAGTTTTCTCCAGAGCGGAATGTAATTATTCAAGAAGAGGTTGAAAGATTATTGAAGTCCAAAATGATTAGGGAAGTTAAATTTCCCAAGTGGCTAGCAAATGTAGTAGTAGTTCAAAAGAAGAATGGGAAATGGAGAGTTTGTGTAGATTACACAGACTTGAACAAAGCATGTCCTAAAGACCCATTTCAACTGCCTCATATAGACTCGATGGTGGATGCAACTGCCGGTCATGAGATGTTAACATTCATGGATGCATCCTCAGGATTTCAGCAGATCCAAATGGAACCTTCAGACCAAGAGGATACTGCTTTCATGACACGAACAGGTATTTATTGTTATACTGCTATGTCTTTTGGTTTGAAAAATGCTGGTGCAACGTACCAGAGATTGGTGAACATGATGTTTAAAGACAAACTAGGGGACACCATGGAGGTGTACATTGATGATATGGTAGTAAAATCCAAAAGGGCCGAGGATCATCTCCAGGATATTGAAGGAGCATTTGATATCCTGGATCAGTATAACATGAAGCTAAACCCTGCCAAGTGCCATTTTGGAGTGGGGGCAGGAAAGTTTTTAGGATATATGGTAACTAAAAGGGGTATAGAGGCAAGCCCAGAACAGATCAAAGCTATCCTGGATATCAAGTCACCTTCCAACATGAAAGATGTACAAAGATTAACAGGATGAGTAGCAGCCCTGAACAGATTTATATCAAGACCCTCAGAGAAATGTAAAGAATTCTATGATATCCTGAAGAAAAATAAGAAATTCGAGTGGGGAGAAAAGCATGAAGCAGCCTTGCATGAGTTAAAGAGATATCTTTCAGCTGCACCTTTATTAATGAAGCCCGAAGACGGTGAACCATTATCCCTGTATCTTGCAGTATCAGGGAATGCAGTAAGTGCTGTTTTGGTCAAGGATCATGAAGGTCAGCAATATCATGTTTATTATGTGAGCAAAAGTTTATTAGATGCTGAACCTAGATATTCACACTTAGAAAAATTGATATTAGCCCTAGTTATGGCATCAACTAAGCTTAGACATTATTTTGAAACACATAGGATTCATGTTAAAACTAATTATTGTGACAACCCTCATAAATCCAGGTATCCGTACAATTGATTAATATTAATTAGTGCTTAATGACTGTGCTGAATTACAATTAATGATCTAAACTGCTTTCTGATTACTGCATCATACTTACATGTGCATCACATATTACATAATGACACCTCATTATCACATGCAAACTTTATTGACATACATGATGCACAAAGCATGGTTAGCACAGTTAGCGGATAACTCAGAAAAATGCTGACGATGTTCAGTACCTAGACAGACAGTGTTTTGAGACCCAGTATGAGCCAGAAACCAAGTTCTACACTAGTATAGTGTGTAAGGAAGTAAGGAGCAAAAAACTGCTTCACTAGGTGATAGTTTAAGTGCCGGAAAGTGCCTAAAACCCACATAAAGTGCAGAATTCTGCATTAATCAGCAAAATTTAGCAATCTAATGAGCTAGTAACATGCAAAAATATGGCAAAATGGTCCTGTATGCTTTCCTAAGTGTTGGGAATTAAAAGTGTCACAAAAGGGTACTTAATAAACACTAAACGGAATAACTTGACACTTTAACGAACCGGTATCTAACCGAACAACCGGACTTTACCCGGAACACCAAAATATTGCTAGAAGCATTGTTTTATTATTTCTTGGCTAGTTATGGTTCCCGAACACCCTAACACACTATATAATGCATCATACACATAAACACTAGACTTTACACTTAACCTCCAACTAACTAACCATTTTACCATTTAACCTCAACTAGATACCCCCCCCCCTTTTGGGACGGTCACATATGGCCCCCACTTGTGATCTCCTTAATCTCCATAAGATTACACTTGATCTTACTTGATTTAGTGGAAGATCATGTTGGTACTTCTAGAAACATAAGGACCTTTGGACAAAACCACTAAGTGGTTATAAGAAGTAGAGCTTTCATGGTCATCACCACTTCACCTCTTCTCCTTCTCTCCCTTGCTCTCGGCCGAGCATAGTGCCACCACCACCACCATTGTTCATCCATCATCTAACCATTCCAAGGTCACTACTTGATGTAAGAAGGTGTCTAACGAAGTGTGAAGCTTGTGGATCATCAAGGACCTCTTTTGTTTGCTATTATCCTTCACTTTTGTCATCACCATCATCTTGTGTTCTTCCCTAGCTTAGAGCTAGTAGTAAGATCCTTGTAACCTTTGTTACTTCTATTTTTAGTTGGTTAAAAGATATATTATGTTGTTAATCACAAGAACAATAAAAGACATGAACATGAATCATGAACATAAAGCTTACATATGATGAAATCTTGATGAAATAGTGTTGTTTAGTATATGTATGATACTTGTTGTTGTTTACTTGAGATTATGATGTTGATCATCATAAGGAGCTTGCTAGATTGTGATTAAACACATGATCTAGCAAGTTAGAGGATGATTATGTGTTAACACAAGAAGATCATCCTCATATATAAGCATGAACTTGGATAAAAAGATGATTTCTTGAAAAACAATAAACAAAATAAGCTAGTAATCTTATGAATCTAAGATTTATGAATGGTTTTCCAAAAGAACCAAGTTTAAAATGTGATTCTTAGAAGATCTTGGGTTTTACTTAAATATACACTATTTTTAGTGGTAAAACAAGTGTATAAACACTCATGAAACAAGAAGATCTCACAAAGAAACATTTTTGTAAAATATGTTTACAAGTTGTAAACACCTAAATTCTTTAAGAATGAGATTTTTAAAGAAATAAACACACTTTGAGGGGTAACTAAACCTACTAAAAACACTACCAAGTTACTACAAGCTTTTGTGAAAGATCAAGTTCATGTTGTTATGTAAATTGTATAGTTTTTGCACTTGGTAAGTGTAAGTTGTTTAGGGATTGATTGTTGATTGTTGTGATGATTTTTGAAAAGAAAATGATATGCTTTGATAGCATGGACACCTCCATTTTTAGGGGAAACTATGGCAAGATTTTCTAAAATTATAAACACCTAGAAAAATATTTTCTAACAAGTATTTATAAGTGTATTTAACTATGGTTTTCAATATAAACTTTGCCATAGAATTTGTTACACAAATACAAGTATTGGAGGTTGGTTTTTATAAATAAAAATGGATAAATATGTATTTAGAATATATATTTACATTAAAGACACTTGTGTGAATATTTGTATACTTGGTGAAATTGTTATATTATTTTAGGGTAAAATAATATAACTTAACAAAAATACCATGAATTTTACAATCCAAAATAATAACAAGAATATCAAGGAATAAATATACAAGTTATACACATAATATTGGGAAACCGAACGCAAAGACGTAACTTACAAAATATTCCGGGAAATACCGTTATAAATACATTTTTGGTAAATATTATTTTGGATACAAGAAGTGAAAATATGATTTTTGTACATATTACCAAGTTATGTCATATTTTCAACAAGAAGAAAATATTTTATTTTTGGGAGATAAAAATATATTTTCCTAGTATATTTAGAAGATATATGATTTTTGGGAAAAATATATATTTTCTTGGAATACATTATTCTTGACAAATAAGTTATATATATATTTTCCAAAGTGAGACTTGAATATATATTATTTTGAGAATACGAATACGAATACGAGAATACGAAAGTACATGTATAAAATATCCCCATCCTTGGGAAGGAAATACGAAGTTAAATACTTGAGAAGTATTAATACAAAAATATTGTTTAAACAATTATTCCAAAATTAAATATAATTGTAAAGTTAAAATAATTATTATTTTAACAAGTAATTATACAACTTGGAATAACATTCGAAACGTAACTCCAAAACATTAATACTAAGCAAAGGCACGACCCGTCTGCCTAACAGACACTAGTACATTGTAGGTAGTCGTGTTTGCTGAGGAGATCGGAGTTACTAGTTCTGAAGACGCAATACTGTGAGTTTATGTCCCCCTTTTCTTTAAACTGTTTTGTTTATTAACTTTGGGGGTGAAATACATGTTACAAAAGGATTACATACGAATACTAATGGTATGATTAGCCTAGGAAAGAACCATAGATCATGTGATTGGGTAGGCGGATACTTGGGACCATTAATCCTCGTATAAGGACCGAGGGGCATGAGTGATAGATCTATTTGGGTGTAACGAGCCCACACCCATGAGGACCAGGGTGGCCCATAGGGTGACTATGTCTTCCGGCCGGAAGCCTGGTACAACTTTGCTAGGTTTGAGTTTTCCTACATCGTCACACATATCAGTGGCCTTGCAAACCACTGGTGATCTTTTCCTTGTTTGCTTTCATACCGGGACTTACATACATACATACACGGTTTACAAAGGTTTATGCATACTTATACACACACATGAACTCGCTCAACTTTTGTTGATGTTTTTAAACTACATGTATTTCAGGATACTAATGGATCTGGCAGGTGTATGCATGTGTCTTCAAGCTGCGTCGTGAATAAAAGATGTTATCCATGGTTTTTGAGTTTAGGGGGTGTATCCTATTCCTGGACGGGATACATGCTTCTAAACTCAGATTTTATTTAAAGTCTTTTGTGGAGTCTTTATGAACTCAGTTAAACATGTCATGGTTTGTAACTTAAAATTGGTGTTGATGTTTTCAAGACAAGTATGTTGTGGTATTTTCTAAACTTAATTAATGGATGAACATCTCATGTTTTTATCATATAGCGTTGTTATGATTGAATGCTATGGTATTAAGAAGTCACACCAATAACCACGCTTCCGCAAAAGTCAGGGTGTGACAGCTTGGTATCAGCGCTTCGATCATAGCAAACTAGGATTCTTTCTCGAGTCTAGACTACGATCATTAGGGCTCTCACGAAAATGTTTTCACAAACATGTTTTCATTGCATACACAAAGCGTCCAGATCCAGGAAACAAATATTTTTACAAATAAAAGACACATAATACATTTCAAAGAATTCGTTTATATTTCAGTCTGAGAGACTGGGGAGTTAGTCTGAGAGACTAGATGGTTAGTCAGTCTGAGACACTGGGAAGTTAGTCTGAGAGACTAGCTGGGTAGTCAGTCTGAGGGACTGGGGAGTTAGTCTGAGAGACTAGCTGGGTAGTCAGTCTGAGAGACTGGGGAGTTAGTCTGAGAGACTAGCTGGGTAGTGCAGTCTGAGAGACTGGGTAGTCAGAGAGACTAGTTGGGGCAGTCTGAGAGACTGGGAGGTTTAGCCTGAGAGGCTGGGTAGTTCAGTTTGAGAAACTGGGAGGCTTAGTCCGAGAGACTAAGTAGTTCAGTCTGAGAGGCTGGGTGGGATAGTCTTGGGAAGGCTAGGATGCATACATGCTTACATTGTTACTACTTACATGCTTATTTGATGATTGTTGACATATGTGCATACTTGTGATTGATATGTTACAGACATCATGTCCTCCTCTGAGAGTGGAGTATCTGATACAGTAGACCCTATGGCCATAGTTTCTGATGATGAGATCATCCCAGAGGATGAGGTTTTTACATCTGACACCACGAGTAGCGATGATGATGATTTCCAGCCGTTTGCTTTACCAGATTTTGGCGATGAGATACCGCTAGCTGATGGTCTTCCTGGCGAGGATCTACCTCTTGTTCAAATCCCTGCTCCTTTTCCTCTTGCTGCATTTCCTCTTGAGGATCTACCTCTTGATGCCATGTCTGACGACGACGTCGATCTTTTTATTGAGGTTCCCCCTGAGGGCGCCCAGGATGATGGAGCTCCAGTCGATGATGATGTTGTTGTTCCACTTGTTGAGGCTCCAGTCGACGATGTCATTGCTATTCCACATGATGAGATTCCTGATGTCGAGGCTCCTTCTGACAATTCTGGTCCTGATTCATTTGAGTCTGTGTCCTCTACTACTCTACACGCAATGGGATTACAACGATATCCCACCGATACTGATTCTGACACAGCTATGTCCGTTGCACCTGATATTCTACACGGTGTTGATCATGATTTTGAGTTTGATGATGAGTTGGATCCTGTCTTTCCACACGACTTCGACCCTGAGCATGAGATTGAGTTTGTCCCCGATGATCAGCCTTTTGAGGCACCTGTCGTTCCTGACGATCAGCACTTTGATATACCCGCTGATCTTGAGCTTGCACCAGCTAACCCTGCGCCTTTGATTGCACCCGAGCCCATACCAGCTCATGATCCTCTACCTGAGCATGACCCTGCACCTACTGATGTACCAGTTATTGTACCACTGTTACCTGACCCTATACCTGCAGCCGTTGATCATGCTTCTTTTGTTGACCATATAGATCCCCATTATGCATTCACCCACAATGGGTGGATAGAGGACGACGATGACTTGCCTCCTTTTGTTAGACTTGTTACTCCCCCACCTGCACCTACACATGCACCATTTGACATTGCCCCGTTTCACCCACATGTGTTTGACATTCACCGCACAGATCTACCGGTCACGTTCCTACAGGATATCCCTCCTCCCCGTCCAGGGGAAGGTCCATTGAGCCAGCAGCCCGGTCATATTCCTCCTGTGTCAGCAGCTTTTCCCTTTATGCCACAGTTTTCACATACTGCTCCTTTTGCTACTACAGCATCGGGCGAGGCACTTATCTGGTTTCCGCCCAACACGATGCCTGTTTCTGATCCATATCATCCCTTCCACATTGGTTATACGAGGGACGATCTGCTTTTGTCCTTACAGCTCCAGCAGGAGATGTTGTGTCGCAGAGTCATGGATCCTGAGAGGATTCCACATCCTCCACCTTGCACTTGTAAGTCACCATTCGCGACACCACCAGCTCCTCTCCTGCCATACCCAGATTTTGACTTCCGTTTTATTACTATGGAGTAGCAGGTTAGCTACCTGTTGCGTATCGTTCATGCCCTCGAGGAGGAGCTAGCGCGTCTGCGCAGTTTGCTATTCGTTCCTCCACCTCCTCCTCCACCACCATCAGCATAGCAGTTTTTGGTTTTATGCAGGTAGCATACTTTTGGTGAGAGTGCAGCTATTGAGCCAGATTGCACAGCTTTTTTGAAGACCACATTTCTTTTTGACTTTTGATTGTTGTAGTTTGATGGATAGTTTAGACAAGGGTAATGTGATCCTGTAGTCCTTTTTGTGGTGATATGATACATTTTACGAACTTGTAAAACTGTATGTGTGGTCATTTGATATATGAAAGCTCAATCGCAACATTCTCATTACATACATTGTTGAATTACTTGTTTGTGTTATGACATGGGATGTTATGTGTTTACTTGCATTGATAAATGTTATTACATACGTATACTACACACTTATATGCATAAGACCTGACCTATACAAACTTCTTATAGAAGATGCCTCCACGAAGAGAAACTCGATTGCCCACTACTGAGGCCGAGTTACAAGAACGAATTTCACGAGCGATAGCAGAGCACGAGGCCTCACGCGCTGAAACTAGCAGGGGTACCTCGAGAAACAACCCACCTCATGGTAATGTTTAAGTCGCTTGAGACACATTACGTTACATTTGGAAATTCCATGTGCGTTTGCTAATGCTTTCTGTGAATAACTTTACTTGTACAGGCTGTACCTATAAGCAGTTTTTAGACTGTAAACCGCTGAATTTCGACGGCACCGGGGGTGCTGTGGCCCTTGTTAGATGGACGGAGAAGACTGATTCTGTGATAAGAATGAGCAAATGCGCACCAGAACACCAAGTCACCTACATCTCCGGATTGTTCGTAGACGGAGCGCTTTCATGGTGGAATCTCCAAGTCCAGACTCTGGGAGAGGTAGCAGCATACGCTTTGACTTGGAATGAAATGAATGAACTCATGCCTAAAAAGTATTGCTCCAGGGCCAAAATTCAAAAATTGGAAACAGAGTTTTGGAACCTCAAGATGGATCGCCCCAAAATTGCGGAGTATGTGCAGAGATTTCACGATCTATCTCACGTGGTACCATACATGGTTAGTCCGGAATTCAAGCGCGTTGAGCGTTTCATTTGGGGGTTGGCACCTCAGATTATGAGTATGGTAACAACATCGAAGCCCGCTACGATCACAGAGGCTATCGATCTGAGTATAGCGTTAACTGAAGAGGCAATCAGGTTGAACAAGTTCTCGTTTTCTGACCAGAAGAAAAAGGAGACTCACATTGAGTCCTCGAGAAAGAACAAAATGAAGTTCTCAAACTTCAAAAAGAGTACCAGCAGTGCTAGCAAAAAGAAGGAAGTGAACCCACCAGCTGAAGATAAAACTGGTGTTCAAAACAAGGGAAAAGGGTATATGGGCACCTTGCCCAAATGCGATGCGTGTCAGTTGCATCACAATGGATGGTGCCGAGCTGGAAGATGCGCGTCTTGTGGAAGAGTTAGTCACTCGAAGGAAACATGTTGGGTTGGTACTGGGCGCGGTAACAATGATCAGAGGGGTTTTGGTAACAACAACCGTGGAGGTAATGGGTATGGAAACCGCCCACAAGGAGGAAATAATGGCGGAAATGGAAACCGTGGTAATTTTGGAAATCAAGCTGGGAGTGGAAATCGTAACCAAAACAACAATCAAGGTAATGGGAATGGAAATGGTCGAGGACCAGGTTGTTTTAATTGTGGAGACGTGGGACATTTCAAGAGAGAGTGCCTAAAGCTCAATCAAGCTCATGGAAGGGTTTTCAACATCGGTGCGAGGGAAGCTCGCCAAGATCCAAATGTAGTTACTGGTACGTTCCCTATCAACCAACGCTTTGCATCTGTACTATTTGATACCGGTGCCGATTATAGTTTTGTATCGCTAGAATTTAAGAATATACTTGGGTTGGTAGCCAGTAAGCTAGACATTCCGTAGTCAATAGAACTAGCTAATGGAAAGGTAGTAGAAGTGAATGAAGTTATTAGGGGTTGCGTAATAGAGCTTGGGGAGCACGAGTTTACACTTGATCTACTGCCAGTCGAGTTGGGAAGCTTCGACGTGGTGGTAGGGATGGATTGGTTGTCAAGCAACCGAGGAGAGATTGTATGTCATGAGAAGGTCATTCGCATTCTGATGGCAAATGGAGAAACAATTATGGTACATGGAGAGAAGCACGATACACCCCTAAGGATCATCAGTTGTTTGAAAGCTCGAAGATGTTTGCAGAAGGGATGTGTTGCTTTCTTGGCGCACATTGTGGACAAAGAAGCCGCTGAGCCAAAGTTGGAAGATATTCCAGTCGTGAAAGAATATCCTGAAGTCTTTCCCGAAGACTTGCCAGGATTGGCGCCACAAAGGCAAGTCGAGTTCCACATTGACTTAGTTCCAGGCGCCGCGCCTGTAGCTAAGGCACCCTATCGACTTGCACCTTCAGAAATGCAAGAACTGTCAACATAACTTCAGGAACTTTTAGACAAGGGATTTATCAGACCAATCTTTTCGCCTTGGGGAGCTCCAGTGCTGTTTGTTAAGAAGATAGACGGTAGTTTCCGCATGTGTATCGATTACCACGAGCTTAACAAGTTGACTATAAAGAATAGATATCCTTTGCCAAGGATTGATGACCTGTTCGATCAACTGCAAGGTTCGAGTTTTTACTCCAAGATCGATCTTCGATCAGGTTATCACCAGTGGAGAATTCAAGAGGAGAGTATTCCAAAGACAGCCTTTAGGACTCGATATGGACACTACGAGTTCCTGGTTATGCCATTTGGGTTGACAAACGAGCCAGCAGTATTCATGGATTTGATTAATAGAGTTTGTAAGCCGTACCTCGATAAGTTTGTGATCGTGTTCATCGACGATATTTTAATCTACTCGAAGACGAAGGAAGAGCACGAGCAACACCTAAGAGCTGTTTTAGAGCTGCTTAAGAAAGAGGAGTTGTACGCTAAATTCTCTAAGTGTGAGTTCTGGTTACGTGAGGTTCAGTTCCTTGGTCACGTGGTAAACGGAAACGGAATCCATGTGGATCCCACAAAGATCGAGGCGATCAAGAATTGGGAGACTCCGAAGACGCCAACCGAGATCCATCAGTTTCTAGGTTTGGTAGGATATTATCGCAGATTTATTGAGGATTTCTCGAAAATCGCTCAACCTTTGACCTCCCTTACACAGAAAGACAAGAAGTATGAATGGGAGACAAGCAAGAAGAAGCATTTCAGTTGTTGAAAAACAAGCTTTGCGATGCACCAATTTTATCCCTACCCGAAGGCACTGACGACTTCGTGGTATATTGCGACGCTTCGCGTCAAGGTTTAGGCTGCGTGCTGATGCAGTGACAGAAGGTTATAGCCTATGCTTCACGCCAATTGAAGGTTCATTAGAAAAATTACACCACGCATGATTTGGAATTAGGCGCAGTGGTGTTTGCATTAAAGATCTGGCGACATTATTTGTCTGGCACACGATGCACAATCTTTACTGATCACAAGAGCTTACAGCATATATTCGATCAGAAAGAGCTTAACATGAGACAGAGACAATGGGTAGAGTTGTTAAATGATTATGATTGTGAAATCAAGTATCACCCAGGGAAGGCAAATGTGGTCGCCGATGCCTTGAGTCGGAAGGAAAGAACAAAGCCTATAAGGGTTAGAGCTTTGGAAATGATTATACAAACGGATCTCTCGTTGCGCATTCGTGCCGCACAGAGAGAAGCTCTTAAGGAAGAGAATCTTGAGAATGAATATCTCAGTGGGATGGAGAAGCAGCTAGTACCCAATGATGAAGGAACGTTGTGCTTCATGAAACGAATTTGGGTTCCTCTCTTTGGTGGTCTACGAGACGTTATTTTCGATGAAGCTCACAAGTCACGGTACTCGATCCATCCAGGATCGGATAAAATGTACCAGGATTTAAAGGATTTTTATTGGTGGCCGAGATTAAAGGGTGATGTTGCAACGTATGTTGGCAAATGTTTGACTTGTGCCAAGGTAAAGGCCGAATATCAGAAGCCTTCAGGTCTTCTGCAACAACCTAAAATACCCATGTGGAAATGGGAGCAGATTTCAATGGATTTTATAACGAAATTACCAAGGACACCCAGAGGTCACGATACGATTTGGGTAATCGCGGACCGTCTGACCAAATCTGCACACTTTTTACCGATCAGGGAGAAAGATAACACGAGCAAGCTTGCTGAACTATACCTCAGAGCGATTATTGCACGTCATGAAGTGCCTCTCTCAATCACCTCTGATAGGGACGGAAGATTCGTGTCAAGGATTTGGCAATCCTTCCAAGAAGCCTTTGGTTCTCAGTTGAATCTGAGTACTGCCTTTCATCCGCAGACAGATGGCCACTGCAAGCGAACGATTCAAACGTTGGAAGATATGTTACGAGCTTGCGTAATGGATTTGGGTGGTAGTTGGGACACTCACTAACCCTTAGTAGAATTTTCATACAACAACAGCTACCATGCGAGTATTCAAGCTGCACCATTTGAGGCTCTCTATGGACGTAAGTGTTGATCACCGTTATGTTGGGCAGACACGGGTGATAGACAGCTTGTTGGTCCTGAATTGGTTCAAGAGATGACTGATAAGATTACACAGATCCGAGAGCGCATAAACGCGGCTTGTGATCGACAAAAGAGTTATGCGGACCGAAGAAGGAAACCTCTGGAGTTTGAGGTAGGAGATATGGTTTTGTTAAAGGTCTCACCCTGGAAGGGTGTAGCACGCTTTGGGAAGCGTGGGAAGTTGAACCCGCGATATATTGGACCATTCAAAATCTTGGAGAGGATTGGTCTTGTAGCTTACAAGTTGGATCTACCCGCAGAATTGAATGGCGTGCATGATACATTTCATGTATCTAACCTGAAAAAGACTCCAACTCAAGAAACAATTGTCATTCCTGCCGATGAAGTCCACATTGACGACACACTCCACTTTACTGAAGAACCTGTTGAGGTTACGGATTAGAAGGTTAACAAAACACGCAGGAGTAGTGTTAAACTCGTCAAGGTTCGTTGGAATGCCCGTCAAGGTCCAGAATTCACTTGGGAGCGTGAGGATCGCATGAAAGCAAAATACCCACATTTGTTCCCCAAGACCCCTGCAGCTAGTAGCAGAACCTAAATTTCGGGACGAAATTTTCTTAACAGGGGGAGAATGTGACAACCCTCATAAATCCAGGTATCCGTACAATTGATTAATATTAATTAGTGCTTAATGAATGTGCTGAATTACAATTAATGATCTAAACTGCTTTCTGATTAATGCATCATACTTACATGTGCATCACATATTACATAATGACACCTCATTATCACATGCAAACTTTATTGACATACATGATGCACAAAGCACGGTTAGCACAGTTAGCGGATAACTCAGAAAAATGCTAACGATGTTCAGTACCTAGACAGACAGTGTTTTGAGACCCAGTATGAGCCAGAAACCAAGTTCTACACTAGTATAGTGTGTAGGGAAGTAAGGACCACAAAACTGCTTCACTAGGTGATAGTTTAAGTGCCGGAAAGTGCCTAAAACCCACATAAAGTGCAGAATTATGCATTAATTAGCAAAATTCAGCAATCTAATGAGCTAGTAACATGCAAAAATATGGCAAAATAGTCCTGTATGCTTTCCTAAGTGTCGGGAATTAAAAGTGTCACAAACGGGTACTTAATAAACACTAAACGGAATAACTTGACACTTTAACGAACCGGTATCTAACCGAACAACCGGATTTTACCCGGAACACCAAAATATTGCTAGAAGCATTGTTTTATTATTTCTTGGCTAGATATGGTTCCCGAACACCCTAACACACTATATAATGCATCATACACATAAACACTAGACTTTACACTTAACCCCCAACTAACTAACCAATTTACCATTTAACCTCAACTAGATACCCCCCCCCCCCCCTTTTGGGACGGTCACATATTGCCCCCACTTGTGATCTCCTTAATCTCCATAAGATTACACTTGATCTTGCTTGATTTAGTGGAAGATCATGTTGGTACTTCTAGAAACATAAGGACCTTTAGAGAAAACCACTAAGTGGTTATAAGAAGGAGTAGAGCTTTCATGGTCATCATGACTTCACCTCTTCTCCCTCTCTCCCTTGCTCTCGGCCGAGCATATTGCCACCACCACCACTATTGTTCAACCATCATCTAACCATTCCAAGGTCACTACTTGATGTAAGAAGGTGTCTAATGAAGTGTGAAGCTTGTGGATCATCAAGGACCTCTTTTGTTTGCTATTATCCTTCACTTTTGTCATCACCATCATCTTGTGTTCTTCCCTAGCTTAGAGCTAGTACTAAGAACCTTGTAACCTTTGTTACTTTTATTTTTAGTTGGTTAAAAGATATATTATGTTGTTAATCACAAGAACACTAAAAGACATGAACATGAATCATGAACATAAAGCTTACATATGATGAAATCTTGATGAAATAGTGTTGTTTAGTATATGTATGATACTTGTTGTTGTTTACTTGAGATTATGATGTTGATCATCATAAGGAGCTTGCTAGATTGTGATTAAACACATGATCTAGCAAGTTAGAGGATGATTATGTGTTAACACAAGAAGATCATCCTCATATATAAGCATGAACTTGGATAAAAAGATGATTTCTTGAAAAACAATAAACAAAGTAAGCTAGTAATCTTAGGAATCTAAGATTTATGAATGGTTTTCCAAAAGAACCAAGTTTAAAATGTGATTCTTAGAAGATCTTGGTTTTTACTTAAATATACACTATTTTTAGTGGCAAAACAAGTGTATAAACACTCATGAAACAAGAAGATCTCACAAAGAAACATTTTTGTAAAATATGTTTACAAGTTGTAAACACCTAAATTCTTTAAGAATGAGATTTTTAAAGAAATTAACACACTTTGAGGGGTAACTAAACCTACTAAAAACACTACCAAGTTACTACAAGCTTTTGTGAAAGATCAAGTTCATGTTGTTATGTAAATTGTATAGTTCTTGCACTTGGTAAGTGTAAGTTGTTTAGGGATTGATTGTTGATTGTTGTGATGATTTTTGAAAAGAAAATGATATGCTTTGATAGCATGGACACCTCAATTTTTAGGGGAAACTATGGCAAAATTTTCTAAAAATATAAACACTTAGAAAAATATTATCTAACAAGTATTTACATGTGACACCCGTGTCACTTCAACCATCATACAAATACCAAACCAATGAAATATTGTGTTTCATACTTGGGATTTGTATAAATATGTGTATCGTTTGCACATATAAATTCTTGTTCGATTTCGAGCTTTAAATCGCTTTCTTGAAGGTTATACGCAATCTAATGCGTAAATACAACCAGTTTAATGCAAAAAACACTCCGGAATAGTGAAATAGGCTTAACATACCTTAAATAACCTTTACATAACTTAGAAATAAGTTTTGGAAGGTTTGGTGTGGCGAAATCAAGTTTATTCACTCACAGGGACTATTTGCGTCAACTTGCAAAACTCTGTCGTTTCATAAGGCAACGTACAGTCCGGAACACGATCATAAGCTAAACATACCATAAAAAAAAACCTAAACATAGCTTAGAAATAAGCTTTGAGTGGTTCGGTGTGTGAAAATATGCTTATTTGATCTTACAGGGACTAAAAGTGTCAAAAACGGCGTAAGTTTGCATTTTCGCGCATATCTTACGTTCTGACCACATCTGGACATCCAAACTTTTTGTACACGCTAAAATATTTTTATTTTAGTGATCGGCATGCAAAAATACCATTCGTCGCTTAATTTGGTTCGTTTTCGCGTCCGTTTGAGTTTCGTCGTAATTTAACGAATAACGTGACCGTACGACCAAACGAGCCAACATCTGAGAGTTTTCCGAGCACATTTTGAGTCCTCTAAACTTTATTGACCTTGTAGAGCCTTGAAAATGGCTTAACGGGGGTCAAAAGGTGCTGAAATGAGCTTAAAACAAGTGCAGGGACCTAAACTGTCAAACTGGAAACTTTTGCTGAGCTGGGGAGGCCAGGCGGGCCGCGTAAGTGTTCCCCCATACCTTACACGGGCCGTGTGAGATGCCCAGCGACCAGAAAGTCAGATTTTACAATCTGTTTGCAAATTCAGGGGCTGTTTGGGTAAATTCTTGGTGTGTTGACCAAGTTAACACTTCTCCAAGGCTTTGAACCTGCTTGTTACACTTGTGTGGCTAGGATTTTATGCTTGGGGACTACACAAACACTTGTTGTGATCCTATGAACTTCCCTCAAGTATAAATAGCCAACACTTTTCATTGTTTCAATTGCTCATTCCTCTCATTTCTCTCCTCTCATCTGATTTGGAGCTTCCACAAGTTGTTTGGAACTTCCTCTTTGGTTTTCTTATATTATTTCTTCAAGCTTTGGACTCTTGTATGTATTCTTTCATGCTTATTCTTTATGTTAGTGCATAAAGTCAAACAGTTTGGCCAACAGTTTGACTTTCGGTTTTGACCATCAATTGGTCAAGTCAAAGTTCAATTGAACTTTGTAACGTGATTGTAATAACGATGGTTATTATCCTTAGTGATTATGCCTACTGATTACCAAGTTAACTAGGTGTAGTGACGAGTCAAAGTTTCGGTCAAAATGCGTTTTAGCACTCATTTTGCAACGGAACTACTTTTAGGTTTCAAAACACTTTGTTTTGATACCAAATCAGTTTTCTAAGTAGGGTAAATATGTTTTGACATGTTTAACTCGTCACTACTAGTTTAGTGCTTGTTTAGGGTCGTAAGTTAAGCGGTCTAGACAACCGCTTAGACTTTTGAACCCGACCCGTTTGGTCGATCATTAGGATCCGACCAAGCTTGCTTAGTGATCGTAGTTGCATAGGGAATAACCCCTGAGGTTATACCTTATGATCACATAGGATTGGTTAGCTATTCGTTAATTGGTTTACATGCCCATAGGAAATGACCAAAATGCCCTTTTGGAGCATAAATCCGTAATGTGCATATGTGAACATATTTTTGACATCTAATCTGAATTAGTAACATGTTAGGGTATAATTGGGCATGTAAGACTTGACATAGCTCATAGATAACCATCCGAACATAGTTTTGCGCAACCGACGCGTTATAGTAGCTTATGCTACCAAAATGGGTCGAAACGGGTCAAGAGCACTTAGGTAGACTTCCAAATCAGAATGTTAGCTCTATTAAATCATACCATATGAGTTCAATTACTCATTTGATTTATAGAACATCATTCTATCATATCTCCCGGTTTAGGAGCCGTTTAATAACATAGTTACCTATATTAGGTGCCGTTTGATTCCGTACTCCCTCTTGCTTTGCTTGGTTGTTGTTCAAGACTTCTAAGCACCCCCAAGTGAGTACATAGTCCCCTTTTTTACTATTTTCAATGTTTTAGGGTGAAGCATGTGTACTTATTTGTTATGTTTATGATTTTAAAGTATAATTGATTATACATATTAGTACTCATCTTTTGACAAACCGAATGATTATTTATGGTTTAAACACCGATTTTTCAAAGATTATAAAATTAATTGTTGAATTGTACTTATTTATATTCACAAGACCGATTGGTAGTATGATATAGCGCTATAGGACTAGACACCCCATTCCTGTTGTCATGGAATGTCAGAAACCAATATTTTATCCAAATAGGGATTGCCTTCATGGTATCTCTATATTCTCAATTGGTGTAGTTTGATGCACTAAGGTCTGATTGAATTCTTAAATCACATTTTTTTTTTGTATATTTGGTTATACTCCCAAAAGTATACTTTGATATACTCTCATATGTGATATGGTACAAAAAAACATATATTTTATAAATTACTAAAACATATTTTGATATCTTATTCATAAAACCAAAGCATAGTTTAAATATGTTATTTATAAAACCAAAGTATACTATTGATATACTACCAAAAACGATTATTTTGACTACTAAAGTATATTTAATATACTGTCTGTTTAACGATTATGGAACCAAAATATATTTTGATATATTACTTATTCAAATTTCTTAAAACCAAAGTATATTTTTTATATACTACAAACCTTTTTATCAAAACATTATATTACAAATTCATTATACTTAATTATTTATTTATGCATCTTCCTTTTACATCATCTGTTTTCTTATCACTTGTTTATAAAAGAAAACTCACAAGTCATGAATCATGCATTAATAAAACCTATGTATCTCACAGGCATTTTTATGCTGACGTACCTATTTTTACATATGTTTCAGGTTATGCTATGTGATGATTGTTGACGCATGATATACATAGGATGGACTCGTGCCTTAGCGACTTAAAAACTTGAAAGATAATAATTGTATTTGTTTGATTTGTAATAAACAATGAGTTTAATAATTCAATAAAACGAAATTATTTAATCCATGGTTGTGAAACAATGATTCTGTTACAACCCTCCTCGACGTTTACGCCACGTTTTGTTGTTTTACGTGGTCGGGGTGTGACAGAAAAGTTGGTATCAGAGCCAATGGTTATAGGGAATTAGGTTATTAGTAATGCTTTGACCTAGATTATAACCTTCCTAGGACCCTAACACAAGTTATCTTGTGTTTAGTTTTAAAACAATACCGTCACTTATCCTTAGGTGACAACCACAATAAGAACACAAATTTCGAATCCGCTTTGAAAACCAATCATCTGTTCTAGGATGATTGATTACTAGGTTTTGAACCTTCAAAATTTTCAAAATCTCGTCAAAGTTTGGGTCTAAATAATGTGAACACGTGCAAACTGGAAGAGTGAATGCCTATACCCTGAGTTTTCTGTCTAAGGCTAGAGTATTCGTACAAATCCGCAGTATCGTACCAGTCACTCTTACCTGGGAACTCTTGGGGTGAGTGTTCACTTATAGGCGAGCATGTCTTTGGTGATACATTATAATGATCCATTTACTTTGATTAGTCACTGCGTGTCGTTTGTTTGTTCGAGGTAACGAACGAATGATTTCCTTCCTTATGTTTTGTCGATATTTTCAATACCTCTTTTGTTTTCCAATTATCGACCTTACTTGTTTCTCATGCTCCCTTGTTCCTTTTAGACAATGCCTCCTCGACGTGATGCTCAATCTTTTACTGCTGAGGAAGTCGCAGCCCTTGTTGCTCAACAAATGGCTACAGTGCTTCCAGGCGTAGTAACTCAGATTCATGAGTTATATAACAACAATAACAACAACAACACCCAGTGTAATTTCAAGACCTTCAACTCTGCCAAACCTTCGAATTTTTCTGGATCTCAAGGAGCAACCGCGCTCCTGCAATGGTTCGAAAGTTTGGAGAGCACATTCAGGCACGTGCAATGCCCGAATGAGCATAAGGTTGAGTTTGCATCCAGTGCGTTCGAGAAGCGTGCTCTTACATGGTGGAACGGTGTGATGCGTGATAGAGGTGCCGATGTGGCAATGGCACAAACTTGGGAAGAGCTTCGAGCTCTAATGATGAAGGAGTTCTGTCCTCGTCATGAGCTTAGAGCATTAGAAAGGGAATTTGACGATCTTAAACAAGACAGCGGTGAACATCGAGCCTATACTGACCGTTATGAGGAATTGAGCCTGTTATGTCCTGCCATGGTCACGCCTGTGGATAAGGCGATTGAGACGTACATTGATGGTCTTCCTGATCTAGTTCAAGATATCGTTACTGGAAGCAACCCTACTACGGTCAGACAGGCCATTGAATTGTCTGCCACCCTGACTGAATCCCATATCAGGAAGGGTAACCTTTTTCGAAAAGGCGACCCAAGACCATCTGACAAGGCTGCTCAAGTTGAACCAAAGGAAAAACAGGCCGAGGTATCCAAGAAGAAGAAGCGTAAGGCTTCTCAAAACTGCGCCATAACTGCTCAGAACAATTAGGTTGCACCAAACCAACCAGCACAACCTCGTAAGAGGAAAAATTATGTTGGTACTGCACCTTTGTGCAACAATGCAACCGTCATCATTTGGAGCAAGAGCAGTGTCACAAATGTACCCACTGTGGAAGATTGGGACATTTGGTCGATACCTGCCGTTATGCAAATCCTGCTGCTGTTCAAGCATGGTTCCCACCTGGGTCCTGTTATAACTGTGGTGACCTTACTCACTACAGAAACAATTGCCCAAGACTTGTTAACGCAAATCCAGCGCGTGGACGAGTGTTTAACATAAATGAGGCGAACGTGGACAACAATGCAGCAGTGAATAATTAGTCTTTTGTATTTCTTTGTCTGTTATCTTTTGACGTTGGAACAATTCAGTTTTTATATAAATAAAATTTGATGTTTCAATTTTATTTTACAAAACTGATACGATTGTGTGAATGTTTGATCCAACCCTTCGCTGCCGACACAAAGACAAACTACTCGTATGGTTCTGTCATTTTATGATCACTTGTGATCTACTCGAAAATCTTAAATACACGTTTCTTTTTAAGAAACAAAGACAAATCTCTATTAAGGTCTTCCTATCTTCATAGTTAGATTCTTGAAAATATTTAAAGTGCCAAACAGAATTCATGGATTGGATTCCTAGTGTGCTTTGAATACTCGTGTGCTTAATTAACAAGAAAATTAACAAAATGAAGATCAAGATAAACAATTATGTGATTATGTGCTTATGTGTTTTCTTATATGTTTCATGTTTTTATGTGATTCATCCAAATCCTCATAGAATCTTCCGTATTTCAATATGAGGGATTCATAGTAGGATATCAAAAGGTACTACCTTAAATCCTTAATGGACTTCTACGTTGTAGTTAAGTCCCTTGGGTTATAAAGTACTATTCTATAATTGAACCCCTTGAGTGGTCTAGTTAAACAGATTGATTAAAAAAAATCTGGTTAGAAATATCATGTGATGATATAATTGAAAAGGTCCCTTAAGTGGTCTATTTAAGGAGATCGTACGATGGTCTAGTTAAGAAGATCATGTGTTGATCTAGTTAAAAAGATCGCTCGTTGATCTAGTTAAAAAGATCCTTTGGTGGTCTAATCAAGTCACTTCATGTTTATTCGATTGATTTTTCCCCTGCGCATTATGAAATGAACTGTGCGGACTGTGTAAGGAATTACGTAATTAAGGATGCATACATAATTATGGAATTTAGTGCACAGAAATCACAGCAAGTTTTGTCATGTGTTAAGACCTATAGTGATGAGAATAACGAAACGGGAACAATGTAAAAAGGGCATGGTGGATACGCCGCTGGTACTTCCTATATATAAGTGTTCCTTATTACATTGCGAACGTAGCGTTATTTAAGTTACTAGAAGTCCTGGACCTTGACCAATGTTGTCTTATCTTTCACTCTCCGACACTGATTTCAAAATCACACCAGTTTCCTATGACAAGTCTTCATAAGAAACGTTCTTCTGTCCGTAGTTCGAAACTCCATGTTTTATTGCTACAAGGACTTCACTTTGAGAGTTGACAATTTCACTAAGAATCCTGACAAGGCCCAGAGTTTTACTTAAGGTTCGAGGGATTTATTTGAAAGCGAAACCGTCACAGTTGTCCTCACAAGTTTCCTCTAAAATTAAATTTCAGGACGAAATTTCCTAAAGTAGGGGAGACTGTGACACCCATGTCACTTCAACCATCATACAAATACCAAACCAATGAAATATTGTGTTTCATACTTGGGATTTGTATAAATATGTGAATCGTTTGCACATATCAATTCTTGTTCGATTTCGAGCTTTAAATAGCTTTCTGGAAGGTTATACGCAATCTAATGCGTAAATACAACCAGTTTAATGCAACAAACACTCCGGAATAGTGAAATAGGCTTAGCATACCTTAAATAACCTTTACATAACTTAGAAATAAGTTTTGGAAGGTTTGGTGTGGCGAAATCAAGTTTATTCACTCACAGGGACTATTTGCGTCAACTTGCAAAAGTCTGTCATTTCATAAGGCAACGTACAGTCCGGAACACGATCATAACCTAAACATAGCTTAGAAATAAGCTTTGAGTGGTTCGGTGTGTGAAAATATGCTTATTTGATCTTACTAGGACTAAAAGTGTCAAAAACGGCGTAAGTTTGCATTTTCGCGCATATCTTACGTTCTGACCACATCTGGACATCCAAAATTTTTGTACACACTAAAATATTTTTATTTTAGTGATCGGAAAGCAAAAATACCATTCGTCACTTAATTTGGTTCGTTTTCGCGTCCGTTTGAGTTTCGTCGTAATTTAACGAATAACGTGACCGTACGACCAAACGAGCCGACATCCGAGAGTTTTCCGAGCACATTTTGAGTCCTCTAAACTTTATTGACCTTGTAGAGCCTTGAAAATGGCTTAACGGGGGTCAAAAGGTGCTGAAATGAGCTTAAAACAAGTGCAGGGACCTAAACTGTCAAACTGGAAACTTTTGCTGATCTGGGGAGGCCAGGCGGGCCGCGTAAGTGTTCCCCCATACCTTACGCGGGCCATGTGAGATGCCCAGCGACCAGAAAGTCAGATTTTGCAATCTGTTTGCAAATTCAGGGGCTGTTTTGGTAAATTCTTGGTGTGTTAACCAAGTTAACACCTCTCCAAGGCTTTGAACCTGCTTGTTACAGTTGTGTGGCAAGGATTTTATGCTTGGGGACTACACAAACACTTGTTGTGATCCTATGAACTTCCCTCAAGTATAAATAGCCAACACTTTTCATTGTTTCAATTGCTCATTCCTCTCATTTCTCTCCTCTCATCTGATTTGGAGCTTCCACAAGTTGTTTGGAACTTCCTCTTTGGTTTTCTTATATTCTTTCTTCAAGCGTTGGACTCTTGTATGTATTCTTTCATGCTTATTCTTTATGTTAGTGCATAAAGTCAAACAGTTTGGCCAACAGTTTGACTTTCGGTTTTAACCATCAATTGGTCAAGTCAAAGTTCAATTGAACTTTGTAACGTGATTGTAATCACGATGGTTATAATCCTTAGTGATTATGCCTACTGATTACCAAGTTAACTAGGTGTAGTGACGAGTCAAAGTTTCGGTCAAAATGCGTTTTAGCACGCATTTTGCAACGAATCTACTTTTACGTATCAAAACACTTTGTTTTGATACCAAATCAGTTTTCTAAGTAGGGTAAACACGTTTTGACATGTTTAACTCGTCACTACTAGTTTAGTGCTTGAATAGGGTCGTAAGTTAAGCGATCTAGACAACCGCTTAGACTTTTGAACCCGACCCATTTGGTCAATCATTAGGATCCGACCAAGCTTGCTTAGTGATCATAGTTGCATAGGGAATAACCCCTGAGGTTATACCTTATCATCACATAGGATTGGTTAGCTATTCGTTAATTGGTTTACATGCCCATAGGAAATGACCAAAATGCCCTTTTGTAGCATAAATCCGTAATGTGCATATGTGAACATATTTTTGACATCTAATCTGAATTAGTAACATGTTAGGGTATAATTGGGCATGTAAGACTTGACATAGCTCATAGATAGCCATCCGAACATAGTTTTGCGCAACCGACGCGTTATAGTAGCTTATGCTACCATAATGGGTCGAAACGGGTCAAGAGCACTTAGGTAGACTTCCAAATCAGAATGTTAGCTCTATTAAATCATACCATATGAGTTCAATTACTCATTTGATTTATAGAACATCATTCTATCCTATCTCCCGGTTTAGGAGCCGTTTAATAACATAGTTACCTATATTAGGTGCCGTTTGATTCCGTACTCCCTCTAGCTTTGCTTGGTTGTTGTTCAAGACTTCTAAGCACCCTCAAGTGAGTACATAGTCCCCTTTTTTACTGTTTTCAATGTTTTGGGGTGAAGCATGTGTACCTATTTGTTATGTTTATGATTTCAAAGTATAATTGATTATACATATTAGTACTCATCTTTTGACAAACCGAATGATTATTTATGGTTTAAACACCGATTTTTCAAAGATTATAAAATTAATTGTTGAATTGTACTTATTTATATTCACAAGACCGATTGGTAGTATGATATAGCGCTATAGGACTAGACACCCCATTCCTGTTGTCATGGAATGTCAGAAACCAATATTTTATCCAAATAGGGATTGCCTTCGTGGTATCTCTATAGTCTCAATTGGTGTAGTTTGATGCACTAAGGTCTGATTTAATTCTTAAATCACATTATTTTTGTATATTTGGTTATACTCCCAAAAGTATACTTTGATATACTCTCATATGTGATATGGTACAAAACAACATATATTTTATAAATTACTAAAACATATTTTGATATGTTATTCATAAAACCAAAGCATAGTTTAAATATGTTATTTATAAAACCAAAGTATACTATTGATATACTACCAAAAACGATTATTTTGACTACTAAAGTATATTTAATATACTATCTGTTTAACGATTATGGAACCAAAATATATTTTGATATATTACTTATTCAACTTTCTTAAAACCAAAGTATATTTTTTTATATACTACAAACCTTTTTATCAAAACATTATTTTACAAATTCATTATACTTAATTATTTATTTATGCATCTTCCTTTTACATCATCTGTTTCTTATCACTTGTTTATAAAAGAAAACATTTTTAAGGATTCATGACTATTTTTAAAACATTCTTTTAAACTCACAAGTCATGAATCATGCATTAATAAAACCTATGTATCTCACAGACATTTTTATGCTTACTTGCCTATTTTTACACATGTTTCAGGTTCTGCTATGTGATGATTGTTGACGCATGATATACATAGGATGGACTCGTGCCTTAGCGACTTAAAAACTTGAAAGATAATAATTGTATTTGTTTGATTTGTAATAAATAATGAGTTTAATAATTCAATAAAACGAAATTATTTAATCCATGGTTGTGAAACAATGATTCTGTTACAACACTCCCCGACGTTTCCACCACGTTTTGTTGTTTTACGTGGTCGGGGTGTGACATTACAAGTATATTTAACTATGGTTTTCAATATAAACTTTGCCATAGAATTTGTTACAAAAATACAAGTATTGGAGGTTGGTTTTTATAAATAAAAATGGATAAATATGAATTTAGAATATATATTTACACTAAAGACACTTGTGTGAATATTTGTATACTTGGCGAAATAGTTATATTATTTTAGGGTAAAATAATATAACTTAACAAAAATACCATGAAATTTACAATTCAAAATAATACCAAGAATATCAAGGAATAAATATATAAGTTATACACATAATATTGGGAAAGTGAACGCAAAGACGTAACTTACAAAATATTCCGGGAAATACCGTTATAAATACATTTTTGGTAAATATTCTTTTGGATACAAGAAGTGAAAATATGATTTTTGTACATATTACCAAGTTATGTCATATTTTCAACAAGAAGAAAATATATTATTTTTGGGAGATAAAAATATATTTTCCTAGTATATTTAGAAGATATATGATTTTTTGGGAAAATATATATTTTCTTGGAATACATTATTCTTGACAAATAAGTTATATATATATATATATTTTCCAAAGTGAGACTTGAATATATATTATTTTGAGAATACGAATACGAGAATACGAAAGTACATGTATAAAATACCCCCATCCATGGGAAGGAAATACGAAGTTAAATACTTGAGAAGTATTAATACAGAAATATTGTTTAAACAATTATTCCAAAATTAAATATAATTGTAAAGTTAAAATAAGTATTAATACAGAGAAGGATCCTGAACGAGCAGCATCACCTCTCGCCGACGCCAAGATAATTAACTTTATCTCAGGAGGATCCGACATTTGTGGGACCTCTTATTCTGCAGCAAAAAGACATGCAAAAGAGGCTAAGGCAGAACGGGGAGACAAGCCAACCAGGATGACATCCTTCACAACAGATAAAATGATCACGTTCGACAGTGATGACAGGGATACCGTCCAGGATCCCCATCATGATGGTTTGGTAATAACTCTATATATTGCTAATCATTTTGTGCGTAGGATACTGGTGGATAATGGCAGCTCCGTCAACATTATTCAACTGGAAACATTGAAGAGGATGAATATTTCCCCGATGGAGATCACTTCAAAATCCACTGTACTTGTTGGGTTCTGTAGAGAGGCCAAGAATACCGTGGGAGAAATAAAGCTGCCAGTATATGTTGAAGGAGTCAACTCAATGCAACATTTCTGTGTTATGGACTCCTTATCCTGCTACAATATTATATTGGGCAGGCCATGGATCCATGATATGAAAGCTGTGCCATCGACCTATCATCAGTGTATCAAGATCCCTACCCCTTGGGGGTTGTCAAGGTGGAAAGCGATCAACAAGAAGCAAAGGAATGTTATTCTTCCTAGATGAAATCCTCAACAAAGCCCAAAGCAGGATAGCAATTAAAGATGCGAGCCCAAGTTATCGTGGAGACTTCAGAGCAGGATGTTAAGAAAATTATCCGGAACCAGGATAATCCAGATATCTCGGTGCTCGTAGGAACCAATATCCCTCAGGATATTGAAGATCGGTTAACTAACTTTTTGAAATGTAGGATGTCAACATTCGCATGGAAGCACGAGGATATAACAGGTATTTCTAAGGATATTATCACTCACAAGCTTGGAATTGACAAGCCTTTTAAGCCTGTTCAACAAAAGAGAAGGAAGTTTGCTCCAGAGCGGAATGTAATTATTCAAGAAGAGGTTGAAAGATTATTGAAGTCCAAAATGATTAGGGAAGTTAAATTTCCCAAGTGGCTAGCAAATGTAGTAGTAGTTCAAAAGAAGAATGGGAAATGGAGAGTTTGTGTAGATTACCCAGACTTGAACAAAGCATGTCCTAAAGACCCATTTCCTCTGCCTCATATAGACTCGATGGTGGATGCAACTGCCGGTCATGAGATGTTAACATTCATGGATGCATCCTCAGGATTTCAGCAGATCCAAATGGAACCTTCAGACTAGGAGGATACTGCTTTCATGACACCAACAGGTATTTATTGTTATACTGCTATGCCTTTTGGTTTGAAAAATGCAGGTGCAACGTACCAGAGATTGGTGAACATGATTTTAAAGACAAACTAGGGGACACCATGGAGGTGTACATTGATGATATGGTAGTAAAATCCAAATGGGCTGAGGATCATCTCCAGGATATTGAAGGAGCATTTGATATCCTGGATCAGTATAACATGAAGCTAAACCCTGCCAAGTGCCATTTTGGAGTGGGGGCAGGAAAGTTTTTAGGATATATGGTAACTAAAAGGGGTATAGAGGCAAGCCCAGAACAGATCAAAGCTATCCTGGATATCAAGTCACCTTCCAACATGAAAGATGTACAAAGATTAACAGGATGAGTAGCAGCCCTGAACAGATTTATATCAAGATCCTCAGAGAAATGTAAAGAATTCTATGATATCCTGAAGAAAAATAAGAAATTCGAGTGGGGAGAAAAGCATGAAGCAGCCTTGCAGGAGTTAAAGAGATATCTTTCAGCTGCACCTTTATTAATGAAGCCCGAAGATGGTGAACCATTATCCCTGTATCTTGCAGTATCAGGGAATGCAGTAAGTGTTGTTTTGGTCAAGGATCATGAAGGTCAGCAGTATCATGTTTATTATGTGAGCAAAAGTTTATTAGATGCTGAAACTAGATATTCACACTTAGAAAAATTGATATTAGCCCTAGTTATGGCATCAACTAAGCTTAGACATTATTTTGAAACACATAGGATTCATGTTAAAACTAATTATTGTGACAACCCTCATAAATCCAGGTATCCGTACAATTGATTAATATTAATTAGTGCTTAATGACTGTGCTGAATTACAATTAATGATCTAAACTGCTTTCTGATTACTGCATCATACTTACATGTGCATCACATATTACATAATGACACCTCATTATCACATGCAAACTTTATTGACATACATGATGCACAAAGCATGGTTAGCACAGTTAGCGGATAACTCAGAAAAATGCTGACGATGTTCAGTACCTAGACAGACAGTGTTTTGAGACCTAGTATGAGCCAGAAACCAAGTTCTACACTAGTATAGTGTGTAAGGAAGTAAGGAGCACAAAACTGCTTCACTAGGTGATAGTTTAAGTGCCGGAAAGTGCCTAAAACCCACATAAAGTGCAGAATTCTGCATTAATCAGCAAAATTCAGCAATCTAATGAGCTAGTAACATGCAAAAATATGGCAAAATGGTCCTGTATGCTTTCCTAAGTGTCGGGAATTAAAAGTGTCACAAAAGGGTACTTAATAAACACTAAACGGAATAACTTGACACTTTAACGAACCGGTATCTAACCGAACAACCGGACTTTACCCGGAACACCAAAATATTGCTAGAAGCATTGTTTTATTATTTCTTGGCTAGTTATGGTTTCCGAACACCCTAACACACTATATAATGCATTATACACATAAACACTATACTTTACACTTAACCCCCAACTAACTAACCATTTTACCATTTAATCTCAACTAGATACCCCCCCCCCTTTTGGGACGGTCACATATGGCCCCCACTTGTGATCTCCTTAATCTCCATAAGATTACACTTGATCTTGCTTGATTTAGTGGAAGATCATGTTGGTACTTCTAGAAGCATAAGGACCTTTGGACAAAACCACTAAGTGGTTATAAGAAGGAGTAGAGGTTTCATGGTCATCACCACTTCTCCTCTTCTCCCTCTCTCCCTTGCTCTCGGCCGAGCATAGTGCCACCACCACCACCATTGTTCATCCATCATCTAACCATTCCAAGGTCACTACTTGATGTAAGAAGGTGTCTAACGAAGTGTGAAGCTTGTGGATCATCAAGGACCTCTTTTGTTTGCTATTATCCTTCACTTTTGTCATCACCATCATCTTGTGTTCTTCCCTAGCTTAGAGCTAGTAGTAAGATCCTTATAACCTTTGTTACTTCTATTTTTAGTTGGTTAAAAGATATATTATGTTGTTAATCACAAGAACACTAAAAGACATGAACATGAATCATGAACATAAAGCTTACATATGATGAAATCTTGATGAAATAGTGTTGTTTAGTATATGTATGATACTTGTTGTTGTTTACTTGAGATTATGATGTTGATCATCATAAGGAGCTTGCTAGATTGTGATTAAACACATGATCTAGCAAGTTAGAGGATGATTATGTGTTAACACAAGAAGATCATCCTCATATATAAGCATGAACTTGGATAAACAGATGATTTCTTGAAAAACAATAAACAAAGTAAGCTAGTAATCTTATGAATCTAAGATTTATGAATGGTTTTCCAAAAGAACCAAGTTTAAAATGTGATTCTTAGAAGATCTTGGTTTTTACTTAAATATACACTATTCTTAGTGGTAAAACAAGTGTATAAACACTCATGAAACAAGAAGATCTCACAAAGAAACATTTTTGTAAAATATGTTTACAAGTTGTAAACACCTAAAATCTTTAAGAATGAGATTTTTAAAGAAATAAACACACTTTGAGGGGTAACTAAACCTACTAAAAACACTACCAAGTTACTACAAGCTTTTGTGAAAGATCAAGTTCATGTTGTTATGTAAATTGTATAGTTTTTGCACTTGGTAAGTGTAAGTTGTTTAGGGATTGATTGTTGATTGTTGTGATGATTTTTGAAAAGAAAATGATATGCTTTGATAGCATGGACACCTCCATTTTTAGGGGAAACTATGGCAAGATTTTCTAAAAATATAAACACCTAGAAAAATATTTTCTAACAAGTATTTACAAGTGTATTTAACTATGGTTTTCAATATAAACTTTGCCATAGAATTTGTTACACAAATACAAGTATTGGAGGTTGGTTTTTATAAATAAAAATGGATAAATATGTATTTAGAATATATATTTACATTAAAGACACTTGTGTGAATATTTGTATACTTGGTGAAATAGTTATATTATTTTAGGGTAAAATAATATAACTTAACAAAAATACCATGAATTTTACAATCCAAAATAATAACAAGAATATCAAGGAATAAATATATAAGTTATACACATAATATTGTGAAACCGAACGCAAAGACGTAACTTACAAAATATTCCGGGAAATACCGTTATAAATACATTTTTGGTAAATATTATTTTGGATACAAGAAGTGAAAATATGATTTTTGTACATATTACCAAGTTGTGTCATATTTTCAACAAGAAGAAAATATATTATTTTTTGGAGATAAAAATATATTTTCCTAGTATATTTAGAAGATATATGATTTTTGGGAAAAAATATATATTTTCTTGGAATACATTATTCTTGACAAATAAGTTATATATATATATATTTTCCAAAGTGAGACTTGAATATATATTATTTTGAGAATACGAATACGAATACGAGAATACGAAAGTACATGTATAAAATACCCCCATCATTGGGAAGGAAATACGAAGTTAAATACTAGAGAAGTATTAATACAGAAATATTGTTTAAACAATTATTCCAAAATTAAATATAATTGTAAAGTTAAAATAATTATTATTTTAACAAGTAACTATACAACTTGGAATAACATTCGAAACGTAACTCCAAACATTAATACTAAGCAAAGGCACGACCCGTCCGCCTAATAGACACTAGTACATTGTAGGTAGTCGTGTTTCCTGACGAGATCTGAGTTACTAGTTCTGAAGACGCAATACTGTGAGTTTATGTCCCCCTTTTCTTTAAACTGTTTTGTTTATTAACTTTGGGGGTGAAATACATGTTACAAAAGGATTACATACGAATACTAATGGTATGATTAGCCTAGGAAAGAACCATAGATCATGTGATTGGGTAGGCGGATACTTGGGACCATTAATCCTCGTATAAGGACCGAGGGGCATGAGTGATAGATCTATTTGGGTGTAGCGAGCCCACACCCATGAGGACCTGGGTGGCCCATAGGGTGACTATGTCTTCCAGCCGGAAGCCTGGTACAACTTTGCTAGGTTTGTGTCTTCCTACACCGTCACACATATCAGTGGCCTTGCAAACCATTGGTGATCTTTTCCTTGTTTGCTTTCATACCGGGACTTACATACATACATACACGGTTTACAAAGGTTTATGCATACTTATACACACACATGAACTCGCTCAACTTTTGTTGATGTTTTTAAACTACATGTATTTCAGGGAACTAATGGATCTGGCAGGTGTATGCATGTGTCTTCAAGCTGCGTCGTGAATAAAAGATGTTATCCATGGTTGTTGAGTTTAGGGGGTGTATCCTATTCTTGGACGGGATACATGCTTCTAAACTCAGATTTTATTTAAAGTCTTTTGTGGAGTCTTTATGAACTCAGTTAAACATGTCATGGTTTGTAACTTAAAATTGGTGTTGATGTATTCAAGACAAGTATGTTGTGGTATTTTCTAAACTTAATTAATGGATGAACATCTCATGTTTTTTATCATATAGCATTGTTATGATTGAATGCTATGGTATTAAGAAGTCACACCAATAACCATGCTTCCGCAAAAGTCAGGGTGTGATAATTATCCTGTTAAGAATGCACTTAGAAAACCTGAGATGTCAGGTAGAATGGCTAAGTGGTCAGTAAAATTAAGTGCCTATGATCTAGTATATGAACCTAGAAATGCTATAAAGTCTCATGCTCGAGCAGACTTTGTAGCTGATTTCAGTAGTGATATTCAAAATGAGGTAGACCTAGAAGTACTACAACTAGGAGAAACCTTAGAATCTTGGACATTATACACTGATGGTGCATCAAATGTGAGAGGTGTAGGATTAGGTATACTACTAAAATCGCCACTGGGGGACATATTACCCCAGGCTATTAGATGTGAATTTCCTGCCACTAATAATGAAACACAATATGAAGCTTTGATTGCAGGATTAGAGTTGGCCAAGAATATGAATGTTAAAAATTTGCAAGTATATGTTGAATCCTTATTAATAACTAACCATTTCAATGGATCCTATGCAGTCAAAGGTGAAAGATTAATCGAATATCTTGAAATTGTCAAAAAATTAGCAGGATATTTTGAAGTTTTTACACTTGAACAGGTACCAAGAGAGGATAATGCCGGAGTAGATGCTTTGGAAAACATGGGATCTACAGTCAGGATACCGGAAGGAACTCAAATACCGATACTACATATCTTGTATCCTGCGATGGAACACTTCAAGCTTCAGAATAAGGAAGTGTCAAGTATCCAGGATCCTGACGATGAGTATCCTGAGAAGAATCCTGAGTCATGGAAAGCTCCGATCATAAAATACCTTAAAGAAGGAGACATCCCTAAAGATGAGAATCCTAAGGCTTTCAGGATGAAGGTATCTCGTTTTACTATTATAGATAATATTTTGTATAAAAAGTCTCTTGCAAGACCATACTTGAGATGCTTGGAGGATCCTGAGACCAAGGAGGTACTTCAGGATATCCATGAAGGAGATTGTGGCAACCATACTGGGGGCAAATCACTATTCTCGAAGGTGCAAAGAACAGGATACTATTGGCTGACAATGAGGAAAGATGCAGCAGAATATGCTAGAAGATGTGATGCATGTCAAAGGCACAACAATATACTACATCAGCCTGCTGAGCCATTATATCCTATTGCTTCCCCTTGGCCATTCATGAAATGGGGAATGAACATAGTGGGGAAGTTGCCCAAGGCTCCAGGAGGAAAAGTTTTCATGCTAGCAATGACAGACTATTTTTCCAAATGGGTTGAAGCTGAGGCATTTGTCCAACTCAGAGACCAAGAAGTAGTGTCCTTCATAAAAAGGAATATCCTGACTAGATTTGGGATACCAGCTGAGATAATATGTGTGACAACTCGTATTTCAAACCTTTCATCGTACTTTGATGTAACATGTTTTGAACATTATGTGATTACTTGATATATTGATTCTAATGAGATATTATGAATTTGAATGTTATGTTTATGTAATTGTATTATAAACGTGTATGTATATTATCTAAGTTGGATCGCACAAGCCCTTTTGGGCCACACTCCTTCTTCTCGAAACCAGGGGCAGCCCGTGATGGGTTCGGCCCACCCCTTACACGCATAACCCCATGAGGAGGGTGTATACTCCTCATTATTTGCAAATTACACAACACACACCAAACCCTAAATCTCTCCCCTTCTCTCTCGAACTCGACGCCAACATCTCCTCTTCTCTCGAAGCTTTCTTGTTCGGATCGACCCTTGTTTTACCCTCTAACCGGTAAGTATTTTACTATTGATTGTATGTTAGATGATGTTGTGGCTTATATGTTTCTACATAATGATTTAGGGATGATATATGATTGATTATAATGCAAATTGATGAGATTGGTGTTCTTGTAATCGGCTCACATATGTAGTACGATTAGATCATTATAGGGTTTAATAATCACATGATGTTGAGGATGACCTAGAACCGATTGCATGTTAATCGGCCGTTGTGCGTGTATATTTGGATGATTGTTGTGTTGTCATGTTAGGGTGCATGTTAGTAATCAAGATCATGAACTTGTTAATGTGTTTAATGTTATGGTTGTTGTTCATGCTATGAATGTGATTAGGGTTCATATGAATTAGAGGATAAAACCTTAGTTTGATCGATCCACATCCAAGTTGGAAACTGTTTGATTGTTTGACCGAATTGATGCATAAATGGAAACTGTTAGGATAATTGTAACTAATTGCATGAAATTAGGGATTTACAACTGATCGCACAAGCCAGTCACACAAGACAGTCGCACAAGCTTGGTGCAACTGTTTAAGCTCACAGTACAACCTAGTTATGCATGATCGCACAAGGCATAGTGGATCACACAAGGCTGTGCTGATCGCACAATGCCTTGGGCCACACAAGTTATTAAGTTATGTTATGTTATTGGGCCGTACCGCCCAAAACCCAATCGCACAAGTTACTTTGAATCGTACAAGATTCTGCTAGACACACAACAGGTTGGGCCAGATGTTTATTGGGCTTTATCCTTTGGATCGCACAAGGTGATTGGGCTTGCATAACCACAATGGCCCAATCACTCGAGTCGCACAAGTTTGGGTTATGTTTATGTGAACTGTATGCTACTGTTTAACATGTTGAGTGTGGAATAACTAGTTGCCATGATGCTACATGCTTACCATGATTTTTATGTGTTCGTAACTTGTTAGCTTATGTGTAAACTTACTTGCACTACTTGAACCTAGACCTGACTTGTATGGTAACCATGTTAGGACGTGGTTGACAACAAATAGCTCAAGTGGCCTTTTTGTGTATCTTTCGAGCTAACCTAAGGTGAGTTCACACTTTCTACAAGGCATGGGATTCCCGGTGGTTGGGAATGGGTAATTGATTGAAAGGAAACCTTCGTATTCTCCTTGGTTAGAATATGTACCTCCACCCTCTTAATTGAAGGGTGACAACATTGGAACCTGCGTGATCTCCTTATATGGGACACGTACCTCCACCCTCTTAACTGAAGGGTGACAACATTGTGACTAGACCAAAAACTCTATCATAAGTCCCTCATTTTTATATCGACTTAATCGCCGGGCCAATGGCGAACAGTCATTAGTTAAATAGCGCTATTAGGTTTGACAACCCTCACACCGTGCCGCAGAGGACAGGAGTGGACTAATGGATCTGGGCACGTCAATGATGATAGACCTTGACTTAGGGCACCCAACTTTCTCAGTCAGTAGTCGATATGGTAACGGGTCTAGTGGGATATTCATGGGGTAGCCCCCACGGCTGGGAGCCAGAGTAAAATGAAATGGTTAATCATGTTTTTCAACTATGGGGTAACCCGCACGACAAGTAAGCCAGATAAAAGGAAACCTATGTTTTTGAAACAACTTAAAATGAACACCCAACTGTGAACTCGCTCAACTTTGTTGTTGATTCGTTACTATATGCCTTGAAGGTCGTTAGGTGCTTAGATGGAACTTGCACAGGAGGACAGGGTCATTGTGGGACATGGACTGTTGAGTTCCATGTTAAACATTTGAACTTTTAAACTTATGTTTTGGTTTTAAACTTTATGCTTCCGCTGATAACTTGAACTTAGTTAATTTGTTTTGGTCACCAATTATATTGTCGGTTGGTTTTATGTTTACTTTAATACACTGTTCAATATGATTGGTGGCTTAATCTTGGTCATGTCACGCCTCCTTCGGTGATACTCCGCTTATGGATTTTGGGGGTGTGACAGATTGGTATCAGAGCCAGGTTTTAGTGAACTTGGTTTTAAAAAGGGGAAAAGCTTTTGACAAACCAGACTATAACCTGTACAGTGCTCAACAATCCACAACGACACTTTGCTCCACGTGCAAGACTCAACACAATAGGTGACATTGTTTATATTTGTATTGCCTGCCTGTTAGTTTATGTAGTGCATTGATCATGGTATGCTTAGTTAGCGTAACAATTATTGCTTGAAACCCTGTGTGCTTGCTCTCTTCTGTCATCCCATACTTACGCACTTTCGCGACACCTTTCTCACTTGTGTTTACTTTGATGTGAAGATCATGAGTGGACGTCTCAATTTGACTCAAGCCCAGTTGACGGCTCTAATCAACGAACGAGTTGCTGAGGCACTCGCAGCAGCTCCAGCAGGAGGTATAACCTGCCATTTCGACATATCCTAGGATGTTTAGATCCTAGTCTCGCGAACCAACTCTCGTGCTTAACCTTGTCTTTTCTTTCTCGCGCGACAGGTCAACATGCTCAACCTCCAGTGTGTACGTTCAAGACCTTTATGGACTGTCGACCTAGTACCTTCAGTGTTATAGAAGGAGCTTGTCACACCCCAGCCGATGGCGGAATCATCAGGGCGCGGCACTAGGCGAATCAGATTGCTCAAGAGAATCCATAACAACTATATTGCGATAGTATTTAATGCGTTTATTATCCCATACTAATAAACAATTACAATCACATAAGCTGTCATGAATTTCCTGTTCTCTCAAACAATTCAAATCCGACAACCTAGATTTTAGGTGTGTTTCTAGACTTCCTAGCTTGATTTGATGTAGACTGTGACTAAACCTGCAACATACGTTAAAATAATGTCAATACAAAAGTATTGGTGAGTATACATGTTTGATATGTAATAGTGTAATAGATAAAAGCTGCGAATTTCCACATACATAAATGTAATACACGACATATATACTCAGAAAACTGATACTACCAGCTAAGTCCTCGAGCTGCGATTGTGATTGCTAAACTAGACCCCGTCAGCCGCAATAGTACTATACTAGTCATGGTGGGACGTCACGAGTATAAGTCCTAGCACATATGTAACTACCATCACGTATAACTATGCACGTAAGTCATTCGCAAGTGATAAGTAGTTTAAGCATTTGATGTAATTCGATTTGATAGCAACGTATGTTACACCCAAAAGTGCAAAAGCAAAAAGGGTTCAAGTATACTCACAGTCGGTGTTCAGCAAGTAAACACAACTTGGTTGGATTGAAGGGAGTGCGTCCGAGATTAGCCTGATTATATATTGATAGTGTAAGCGTTGAATAGTGCGATAAACGGTGGCGAATGAACCAAGTGTCGAATGGTAATCCGATCGGATGGCAATCCGATCGGATAGCCAGTCGATCAGGTGGCAATCCGTTTGGATGGTCATCCGATCGGATGACCATTCGATTGGATTGTCACTTTGTTTGGTGAAGAGGTGTTTGTGTATGATGGTTTGCCTTTTGAAGTTTTCGTTGTAGCATTTTGAAAACATAGAAGTATCTCTACCCTTCAGGTCGGTCGATCGGACGAAGGTTCGATCAGGTGATGATCCGATTAGTAGGACACCTTAGTGAGAACAAGTTCACAGCAGTTTGTCACTCGATCGGATTGCAATCCGATCGGGTGGCAATCCGTTTGGAACCGTCTATGTATTGAATTAGTCCCAACATCACATGGTCGGATGGCTGTTCGATCGGGTGGCAATCCGATCGGACGGCAATCCGTTCGACGTTCAGAACTTGAAAAGTTGAATTTAAAAGTTTAAGTAAGGAACCGAGTGCAAGCCGATCGGACAGCTGTCCGATCGGGTGGCAATCCCCGATCGGACGGCAATCCGTTCCGACGGCCTTAGATCGTCCTGTCACTTGATTGTTTTGAAATTTTGCGGTTTTCTCAAGACGGTATGACATCGTGCTAAACAACAGAACCCCATCGACACCCAGGCGATCCGATCGGGCAGGAATCACCCTAATCTGATCGTTCAGCTGTTCGAGACGATGGTTCGCGTTTAACCCGAGATCGGTTGTCTCGTTGATAGAATACAAATCTTGAACCAACACATCAACAAGAAGGAGTAGAAGATCAGAACAAGCTCCGATTCTATCGGTTTGAGTGCAATGAGTGTAAAAGAGTTGAAAGAAAGTTAGAAAACCATCTTTCAATCCTTTTAACCATGAGTTTGTGTAGATCTATGCGAAAACGTTGTTTAATCATGTGGAAATCCTTTAGATCTGAGTTGTTCTTGGTGGAATGATGCCGAAACTTGAAGCTCATAAGAACTCCATGATGACATCATCCTAGAACACCTCAAATCCGTTGATTTCACGGTTAAAAGTTAAGCTTCGCGATAATTTGGTTACACATTTTCATACCCATATTCATATATTTATTATAATTAGTCACATAGGGTCGTATAAATATCCACATTTCAAAGTTGCGATATAATAACCGGGTTTCGTTTCGAATATGCGTTCTCTGCGACGCATCACGACTATCGAGGAGGGTAGAATAGGTCCTCACTCAACATCATCGTGAGCGTTAGTGTATGATGCGATGTGTTATAGCGATAAGGTATGCGTAATATGCGAAAATACTGCGAAATAGCGATGTATGCGATATAGCTACATTATGATCCGAATCTCTGGTGCTAGGCGTAACGAGTATAACGAGTGGTAATAACGCATGGACGTGCGGGTTGATACAGAGCTGTAGGTCTCCTCCACTGGTTCGAGAAGATTGAACCTATCTTCAAAATGTGTGAATGCCCAGTTGCTAGTAGGGTGAAGTTTGCTACGGGAACTCTTGAAGGTGGTGCGCTCACTTGGTTGAACGCACAGGTGCAAATGTTAGGGTTGGCAGCTGCTAATGCCACCCCATGGAATGACTTTAAAGATCTGATCAAAGAGGAGTATTGTCATCGTGATGACATTCACAAGCTGGAAGTAGAGTTCTACAATTTGAAGATGACGAGGTCTGAATATCGAGGCGTATACGAAGACATCGAATGAACTAGCTGCTTTGTGTCCTACTATGGTGGATCCTCCCTGCAAACGTATCGAACTATACATCAAGGGTTTAGTGCCAGAGATTCAGAGTATGGTGACTTCTGCTAACCTCCTCACAATTAAACAGGTCATACGACTATCCCACCGTCTCACTGATCAGGCAGTTGAGCAGAACAGACTGCCAAAGCGTATTAATGCTACCACTACTTCTGATGCTCCTAGCGATAACAAGCGCAAGTGGGATGGAAATTCAAGAAAGGGTTCAACTTCTATTCAGTCTAAGTCTCAGCAGCGAAGGACTGACGACTACAAGAGCCCTAGTCCACAATCCTCTGGTAATCAGGGTCAGGGTGGGTACAGGGGAGTCCACCCTAAGTTCTATCGATGTAACTTGCACCACAGCGGGCCGTGTGGCAAGGGTAACTGTCAGAGGTGTAACAAACCATGCCATGAGGCAAAAGATTGTAGGAGTCTGTATCCTGCAAATCAGAGGCGACAGCATCAGCAGCAAACTCCACAGAGTCAGCGTCAGCAGCAACAGCAATAGCAAGGTAACAACAAGGGATGCTTTCAGTGTGGTGCTGAAGGCCACTTCAAAAGAGACTGCCCCCGGCTGAACCAGAACCAAAACAATAGCAATAATCAGGGCAATGGAAACAACAGGGATAACAACGATGGCAATGGTGCCAGGGGACGTGCTTTTGTGATTGGTCAGGGTGATGCGAGGAACGATCCCAATGTTGTGACGGGTAAGTTCCTACTGGATGATTTCATTGTTTCTGTGTTATTCGATTCGGGTGCCGATACTAGTTATGTGTTCTTAAAAGTTAGTCAGATGCTTAAGCGTACCCCAATTCCCTTAAACACCAAACTAGCCAACGGTAAAAGTCTTGAGGCCACACATATAGTTAAGGGTTGTAGTCTCGCTTTAGCTGGTCAGGCCTTCTCTATCGACCTTATTCCCATCGTTCTTGGTAGCTTCGATGTCATCATTGGGATAGATTGGTTATCCCATCATCGAGCGGAAATACTCTGCAAGGAGAACATTGTTCGCATCCCTCGTTCTGGTAAGGAACCTTTCATTATTCGTGGTGACAAGAGTGGTGCTGTCGTAGGCATCATCTCTTTCCTTAAGGCCCAGAAGTGTTTGTGAAAGGGCCACACTGCTATTCTAGCTCTCGTTACAGACACCTCAACGGAGGAAAAGAAGATAGAAGACATCCCGATTATACGCGACTTTCCCGAGGTATTCCCTGAGGAATTACCTGGACTTCCGCCCCATCGTCAAGTCAAGTTTCAAATCGAGCTAGCTCCTGGAGCAGCGCCTATAGCTCGTGCACCATATCGTTTAGCCCCATCAGAATTGGAAGAACTGTCCGCACAACTACAAGAGCTTTTGGACAAGGGTTTCCTTCGTCCTAGCTCTTCACCCTGGGGAGCTCCAGTTTTGTTCGTGACGAAGAAAGACGGTACCTTTCGAATGTGCATCGACTATCGCGAACTCAACAAGGTGACCGTGAAGAATCGTTATCCTCTTCCTCGTATAGATGATCTGTTCGACCAGTTGCAAGGGTCAAGCTTTTACTCTAAGATTGATCTGAGATCGGGCTATCCTCAGCTGAGGGTCCGAGATAAGGACATCTCTAAGACAGCATTCAGGACTCGTTATGGACACTACGAGTTTCTGGTTATGCCTTTCGGGTTGACAAACGCACCTGCGGTTTTCATGGATCTAATGAACCGAGTGTGAAAACCTTACTTGGATAAGTTCGTTATTGTGTTCGTTGATGACATACTGATCTATTCCAAGAGTCAGGAGGAACACGAGCGTCATCTGTGACTCATTTTGGAACTTCTTCGAACAAAACAGCTTTATGCTAAGTTTTCGAAATGCGACTTTTGGCTTCGTGAAGTCCATTTCCTAGGCCATGTGGTTAATAAGGATGGGATTCACGTCGATCCATCCAAGGTTGACTTAATCAGGGATTGGCCTACACCTCGAACTCCAACTGAAATCCGTCAATTTTTGGGATCGGCGGGGTACTACAGAAGGTTTATCAAGGATTTCTCAAAGATTGCGCAGCCTCTTACTATTCTTACTCAGAAGGGTATCACCTACCGTTGGGGTAATGCTCAGGAATCCGCATTTCAGCAGCTGAAGTTGAAGCTCTGTAGCGCACCTATCCTCTCATTTCCTGAAGGCACAGATGACTTTGTGGTTTACTGTGACGCGTCAATCCAAGGACTTGGTTGTGTGTTGATGCAACATGAGAAAGTCATTACTTACGCATCGCGCCAACTCATGGTTCACGAAAAGAACTACACTACCACGACTTGGAGTTGGGAGGAGTGGTGTTTGCTCTTAAGATATGGAGACATTACTTGTACGGTACCAAGTGCACCATTTACACCAATTACAAGAGTCTCTAGCATATCTTCGATCAGAAGGAGTTGAACATGCGACAACATCGATGGGTCGAACTCCTTAACGACTACGAATGCGCAATCAAGTACCATCTAGGCAAAGCCAACATGCTGGCTGACGCCCTCAGTCGTAAAGAAACCAAACCTAAGCGTGTGCATGCGTTACAGCTTACCATTCACTCTAGTCTTCCTGCCCAAATTCGTCATGCTCAGGTCGAAGCATTGAAAGAAGAGAACACCAAGGCTGAGTCCCTGAGAGGATTAGGGAAACGGTTAGAACTAAAGGAAGACGGTGCTTACTACTTGGCGGGGCGCATCTGGGTTCCATTCTATGGTAATCTACGTGAGCTTGTGATGGATGAAGCACACAAGTCTCGTTACTCGGTACATCCTGGTTTTGATAAGATATACCACGATCTCAAAGCTACGTAATGGTGGCCCCACATGAAGGCTAACATAGCGACCTATGTTAGTAAATGTTTGACCTGTGCTAGGGTCAAGTCGAATACCAGAAGCCATCAGGCCTACTTCAGCAACCAGATATCCCGACATGGAAATAGGAGCAAATTTCCATAGACTTCGTTACTGGCTTACCTAGATCTCAATGAGGAAACGATACTATTTGGGTGATAGTGGATCGACTAACCAAGTCTGCACACTTCCTAGCTATCAAAGAAACGGATAGGTTCTCTACTCTAGCAGACATCTACTTGAAGGAGGTAGTTTTGAGGCACGGGGTGCCAACTTCCATCATTTCTGATCATGATCCACGTCTTACCTCTGATTTGTGGCAGGCGATGCACAAATCCTTTGGCTCGCGTCTAGACATGAGCACATCATATCATCCACAGACGAATGGGCAGACTGAACGCACCATCCAAACTCTTGAAGACATGCTTCGAGCATGTGTTATCGACTTTGGTAACGGCTGGGAAAGGCATCTACCTTTGGTAGAGTTTTCGTATAACAATAGTTACCACACTAGCATCCAGGTTGCTCCGTTTGAGGCGTTGTATGGACGGAAATGCCGATCACCCTTATGCTGGCCAGAAGTTGGTGATAGCCAAATCACTGGCCCAGAACTCGTCGTCGACATGACAGAAAAGATTGCCCAAATACAACAACGAATGGCGGCAGCTCGTGACCGTCAGAAAAACTACGCTGATAAGCGCAGGAAACCGCTCGAGTTCCAGGTTGGGGATCGAGTGCTGCTTAAAGTTTCACCTTGGAAAGGTGTGATTCGCTTTGGCAAGAGAGGCAAGCTGAATCCACGTTATGTTGGGCCTTTCGAAATCACTGAGAGAATTGGCAAGGTGGCCAATAGATTAAATCTACCTGAAGAACTCAGTGGAGTTCACAACGTATTCCATGTATGAAACCTAAAGAAGTGCCTGTCAGATGAGACCCTCATAGTTCCTCTCAAGGAACTCACTATCGACGATTAGTTGCGATTCATCGAGGAACCAGTAGAGATTACGGACTGAGAATTTAAGGTTCTCAAATGTACCAGAATACCCATTGTTCGAGTTTGTTGGAATTCCCGTCGTGGCCTAGAGTTTACCTAGGAACGAGAAGACCAAATGAAACACAAGTATCCCCAGTTGTTCGAGAAAAGTGAAACCACTACTGAGGCTGAAGCTACTGCGGAATTTCGGGACGAAATTCCAAACCAACGTGGGAAGGATGTGACACCCCAGGAAAACCACATAACCTAACTAGCTTCCTCAGTAACTACGCGCTAAATTTCGGGACGAAATTTCTTTCAACTTGGGGATGATGTGACAACTCGCATTTCAAACCTTTCGTCGTACTTTGATGTAACATGTTTTGAACATTATGTGATTACTTGATATATTGATTCTAATGAGATAGTATGAATTTGAATGTTATGTGTATGTAATTGTATTATAAACGTGTTTGTATATTATCTAAGTTGGATCACACAAGCCCTTTTGGGCCACACTCCTTGTACTCGAAACCAAGGGCAGCCCGTGATGGGTTCGGCCCACCCCTTACACGCATAACCCCATGAGGAGGGTGTATACTCCTCATTATTTGCAAATTACACAACACACACCAAACCCTAAATCTCTCCCTTTCTCTCTCGAACTCGACGGAAACATCTCCTCTTCTCTCGAAGATTTCTTGTTCAGATCGACCCTTGTTTTACCCTCTAACTGGTTAGTATTTTACTATTGATTGTATGTTGATGATGTTGTGGCTTATATGTTTCTACATAATGATTTAGGGATGACATATGATTGATTATAATGCAAATTGATGAGATTGGTGTTCATGTAATCGGCTCACATATGTAGTATGATTAGATCATTATAGGGTTTAATAATCACATGATGTTGAGGATGACCTACAACCGATTGCATGTTAATCGGCTATTGTGCGAGTATATTTGGATGATTGTTGTGTTGTCATGTTAGGGTGCATGTTAGTAATCAAGATCATGAACCTGTTAATGTGTTTAATGTTATGGTTGTTGTTCATGCTATGAATGTGATTAGGGTTCATATGAATTAGAGGATAAAACCTTAGTTTGATCGATCCACATCCAAGTTGGAAACTATTTGATTGTTTGGCCGATTTGATGCATAAATGGAAACTGTTAGGATAATTGTAACTGATTGCATGAAATTAGGGATTTACAACTGATCGCACAAGCCAGTCACACAAGACAGTCGCACAAGCTTGGTGCAACTGTTTAAGCTCACAGTACAACCTAGTTATGCATGATCGCACAGGGTATAGTGGATCACACAAGGCTGTGTTGATCGCATAATGCCTTGGGCCACACAAGTTATTAAGTTATGTTATTGGGCCGTACCGCCCAAAACCTAATCGTACAAGTTACTTCGAATCGCACAAGATTGTGCTGGACGCACAACAGGTTGGGCCAGATGTTTATTGGGCCTTATCCTTTGGATCACACAAGGTGATTGGGCTTGCATAACCACAACGGCCCAATCACTCGAGTGGCACTAGTTTGGGTTATGTTTATATGAACCGTATGCTACTGTTTGACATGTTGAATGTGGAATAACTAGTTGCCATGATCCTACGTGCTTACCATGATTTTTATATGTTCGTAACTTGTTAGCTTATGTGTAAACTTACGTGCACTACTTGAACCTAGACCTGACTTGTATGGTAACCATGTTAGGACGTGGTTGACCACAAATAGCTCAAGTGACCTTTTTGTGTATCTGCCGAGCTAACCTAAGGTGAGTTCACACTTTCTACAAGGCATGGGATTCCCGGTGGTTGGGAATGGGTAATTGATTGAAAGGAAACCTGCGTATTCTCCTTGGTTAGAATACGTACCTCCACCCTCTTAATTGAAGGGTGACAACATTGGAACCTGCGTGATCTCCTTATATGGGACACGTACCTCCACCCTCTTAACTGAAGGGTGACAACATTGTGACTAAACCAAAAACTCTATCATAAGTCCCTCATTTTTTTATCGACTTAATCGCCGGGACAATGGCGAACGGGTCATTAGTTAAATAGCGCTATTAGGTTTGACAAGCCTCACACCGTGCCATAGAGGACGGGAGTGGACTAATGGATCTGGGCACGTCAATGATGATAGACATTGACTTAGGGCACCCAACTTTCTTAGTCAGTAGTCAATATGGTAACGTGTCTAGTGGGATATTCATGGGGTAGCCCCCACGGCTAGGAGCCAGAGTAAAATGAAATGGTTAATCATGTTTTTCAACTATGGGGTAACCCCCACGGCAAGTAAGTCAGATAAAAGGAAACCTATGTATTTGAAACAACTTAAAACGAACACCCAACTGTGAACTCGCTCAACTTTGTTGTTGATTCGTTACTATATGCCTTGCAGGTCGTTAGGTGCTTAGATGGAGCTTGCACAGGAGGACAGGGTCGTTGTGGGACATGGAATGTTGAGTTCCATGTTAAACATTTGAACTTTTAAACTTATGTTTTGGTTTTAAACTTTATGCTTCCGCTGATAACTTGAACTTAGTTAATTTGCTTTGGACACCAATTATATTGTCGGTTGGTTTTATGTTTACTTTAATACACTGTTCAATATGATTGGTGGCTTGATCCTGGTCATGTCACGCCTCCTGCGGTGATACTCTGCTTGTGGAATTTGGGGGTGTGACAATGGCTCTCAATTCATTAGCAAGAGAACCACCGATTTTTGCAAAAGTTGGGGAATCAAGATGATCACATCCACACCGGTACATCCTCAAGCAAATGGGCAGGCAGAATCCTCGAACAAGATAATTGTCAACAATTTGAAGAGAAGACTAGGGGCTAAGAAAGGAAGATGGGCAGAAGAACTACCCTTTGTCCTATGGGCTGATAGAACGACAGTAAAGAGTGCAACTGGGTAAACCCCGTTTTCCTTTGTGTTTGGAGCAGAAGCGGTGATCCCAACAGAAATGGTGATACCTACAGCAAGATCGAGCCTCCGGGATCCTGAGGTGAATCCTGAAGCTTTGTGCCAAGAATTAGATACTGTGGATGAAACAAGAGATGTGGCAAAGCTAAGGATGGCAGCATATCAACAGATGATATCCAGAGCATATAACAAGAATCTGAGGACTAGAAGGTTTCAAGTTGGAGATTGGGTGTTAAGAAAGGCTTTTCAAAATGCTACTAATCCTGCTGATGGGAAGCTTGCCCCAAAATGGGAAGGACCTTATGAAGTTGAATCAGAATTTAGGAAAGGAGCATACCGACTCAAGAACATGGAAGGAGATATGCTACCAAGATCCTGGAATGCCATACACCTCAAGCTCTATTTCAAGTGAGTTTAGAATTTGATTTCTAACTCAGGATGGTATGAATTCTAACTCTTTTAAATATGTTTGAATTTATTTATTCTTTTGAACCCAATACTAAGTAAGCATCGGAGGGGTGTTAGCCAAGCTAACACCCACCTTAGTTTAAGGTGTTTTGTAGGATATGCTTCAGGATATTACTCCAGGATATATGCTCAAGATAAACCGAAAGATTGGAGGATTGGCCTCCTCTCTCACGATTAAGGGATCCCTATCCCTTCAAAGGTTTAAAGGTATTCATCTTTATCTCGAATTGGGTTTAAACACCCCGCCTGGAGCGCAAGATATTCAGGGATAGTTCAAGATAGCGGGACCAGTTCATGTAAAAGTGGCTGACAATTTCGTTATTATTGGGTATATCCTGAATCCTTAAGGTATATGAGGATTGATCACCCTCTCTCGCGAAAGGGTATTTTCATACTCTCTAAGGTTTAATAGTTTTCACATTTCTAAGTCTTGGAGTTTGTACATTCCCGCCTGTAGCGCATGAAAATCAGGGTTTATGCCCAGCATATTAAGGGTTTATCCCCAGAAAAACTAAAGTCTAAGGACAGGTTTTAAACAAAATATGGCTATGTTCACATTGAGAAATTCCTAAGTCTTTAGATATGTTGAACACAGGGGACATACACCTTAATACAATTCAAAGGATGAACTCAAACTCCTGAATGAGTACAGGGGACATCCATGTGATGGAAGATTGGAATCAACTCTCTAAGAGTCTTTGGTATGTGTTAGGGATAGAATTTTATATCCTATGGATCACGGATCCTCAAGTATAGCATGGATCACGGATCCTCAGTTCAGTTTGAATTAAGGATCCTCAGGAGACGCTGCGGGAATAAGGATCCAGGATCCTCATTATTATTCTAACTTAACAATTATTTCCATCACCTTTTGGCTTATTTTGCAGGTATGTTTCGAAGAAGACTTATTCCACGTGAGATACCAGGGGAATATGCTCTATATTTTCAACATGTGCATGAGCTAGTGACCGTTAGTGGTGATCGTGGGTGATGGGCTGATTTTTCGGATAGTTAGTTAGGATATTTTTAGCTAAGAATAAAGGGGTATTGAGCTTATTTTTAGAAACACTTTTGCACTCTGATTTACGTACAACACTTCTGCTACTCTCTTTCTCGAACACACACACTAGAACTCATTGTATCAAGCTCAATACTTCCGAAGTTGTAAACTTGTTTATTCAATATACTTGATAGTGATAGTTTTCACTATCCGAGGTTTTTTATGCTGGAGATCATTTGTTGATCAAGGGCTTTTTCCTCGTATAAATCCTTGTGTTCACCATTCATTTCATTCATTCATTGTTCATACATTTGATAATTTAATCATTTAACCAAGCATCATACTCACAAAATCAAATTTGGTTGCATTATCCTTGTGTGATTTTTGACCAAAACAGTTTGGCACCCACCATGGGGCAATTGGTGCTTCATTGTTGAGAAATTTCATTCATTTCATTCATTTCTGTTCATTACCTTCAACTACATGGCTTCTCACATGAAGAACACTTCAAGCTCCATGCCGGCGATCACCTCTTCACAGAGTATTCCACCTTTGCCTCCTGTCTCTTCTGGATCCCAGAAGAATGCTGAGAATGCTGCGAAATGAAGGATTACATGCAGCAGCATGACAGAACTAATGACAGGATCCTTTGAGAAATCGATGAAATAAAAAAATTGAAGAGATCAGCGGAGGATCACTCCCCATTGGTGCCAAGATCACTGAATTTCGATACTCCACGCACAGCTGTCCAGCATTCCACAGCATCAGGTGTCCAGCATCAGGGTGGATCATCAAGTATGCATTATGGATCATCGGCAATGACACAGGCTCAAGGATCCTACTTTCAGCCTTCAGGATCCTCTCTTCAGCCTCAAGGATCCTCCTTCCAGCATCAATGATCCTTCTTTAGTTCTGGAGGATATATGGGAACGCAGACGGTTCAAGGATCCTCATCTCAGGTTCAAGGATCCTCACCTCAGGTTCAAGGATCCTCATTTTAGGCTCACGGATCCATGGATTATCCTCCAAGACCCCCAGTTTCGGTGCATCAAGGATCCAATATCTTTCAGGATCAAGGATCCTTAAGGATTGCATAACCCAGAAGTTCAGAGATTCATTTGGGAGACTTCATACACATGCAAATTATTGCATCATCTGGTCCCTCAATCATGCCAGAATCACATCAGTTTGCATTCACATCTGGAATCCCAACCTCAAATCCATCAGGTGGTAACACTATAAATACTTCCTATAATACTAACTATGGCTTTGTGCAGGAACCAGGAATCAACCAAGCTATGGCTAGAGAGTTACAAAAACTCAAGGATATGATATCCAGTGTTCCAGGAGTAGTTAAACCCATTCCTGAAATCCCGGATGGAAGTCATAGGATATCTAGTTTTGCACCACCTATTTGTGATGCAGAGATACCAAAGTGGTTTCAAACACCAAACATGAAGCTCTACGATGGTACAACTGATTTGGAAGAGCATGTAGCTCAATACAGGGAGAGAATGGAGATCAACCCCATCCCTGAAAGGTTAAAAGAAGCATGTCTATGCAAGGGTTTTGGATCCACACTGACAGGATCAGCTCTTAAATGGCTGCTAAGTCTTCCTCCCTACTCTATTACTTCATTTGCTAATCTAGTTAATTTGTTTAACAACCAATTTTCATGCAGTAGGAGATTTGAACGATTAACTAGTGATCTATATAGGGTAACACAAGGTCAAAATGAATCACTTAGAGATTACATAACCAAATTCAGTAGAGAATCCTTAGAAATTCCTAAGTTAGATATTGCAACACCCGTAGAAGCTTTCAAAATGGTTTTACTTAAGGATTCATAATTCTATGATGATTTTGTCATGACCCCTTGCATGAATCTTGATGAAGTAAGAACCAGGGCCCTTAGATTCATCCGTTTAGAGGATGATAAAAGGATCCAGGAGAGACTGTCAGGATTCTCAAAGCAGGAAAAGCAAGGATCCTATTTCAGGAACAATAAGTCCAAATCATACAACAAGTCTGATAATCAAAATGTGCATACAGTGGAGCAAGAAGAGGATGATGAAGATTATCCACCCATTTCTGAGTATTGCTTTGCTGTTGATAATAATGAACTAATCCTTGCAATGCAGAATCTAGGTGAAAAAGCAAGATGGCCCAGAAAGAAAGATAAGCCAGTTGCTACAAAAGACAAATCTCACTGATGAATGCATAGCACTCAGGAAAGAGATTGGTTATTTGTTGAGCAAAGGGCATTTAAAAGAGCTATTTGGAAGAAAAAAGTCAAGGATCCAGGATCCTGAAAAAATTCCAGAAAGAGCTCCTGCTCCTCCAGGTGATGCACAAATTATCAACTTCATTTCCGGTGGATCAGACATATGTGGCACTTCCTTTTCAGCAACCAAGAGGCATGCTAAAGAGACAAAGATGGAGAATGGGGATAGGCCTGTTCAAACCTCAATCCTTACCCAGGATAAAGTCATATCCTTTGATGAGGACGATCGTGTGGACATTCAGGATCCTCATCATGATGGTATTGTTATTACATTGTTTATATCTAACCATTTTGTTCGCAAGATTCTCATAGATGGAGGAAGTTCAGTGAACATCATTCAACTTGACGTCCTTAAGAAGATGAATATCACTGAATCTGAAATCGTCCCAAGATCATCGGTTCTTATAGGATTCAGTGGAGAAACCAAGAACACATTGGGGGACATTAAACTTCCCATTTACATAGAGGGAGTTAATTCATTTCAAAAATTTTGTGTTATAGATTGCTTATCCTGCTGCAATGTTATCCTTGGCAGGCCATGGATACATGACATGAAAGCAGTTCCATCTACATATCATCAATGTGTGAAACTCCCTACTCCATGGGGTGTGGTGAAGATCGAAAGTGACCAACAAGTACCCAAAAATTGTTACACTTCATCCATGAAGCCAGCCTCAAGACCCAGGGAGCAATAGCAATTAAAGTATCCTCCAAGAGATATCCTGGAGGCAAGAGAACAAGATGTGAAAGATATCCTAATAGATCCTCAGGATCCTGAATCCAAAGTTTTTATAGGATCCGAGATCCTCAACAATATTGAAGAGGATCTAGTATCCTTCCTCAAGAGAAGAAGAACTACCTTTTCCTGGAAGCATGAGGACATGACAGGTATTTCTAAAGATATTATTACTCATAAACTTGGCATTGACAGGTCATTCAAGCCCATACATCAAAAGAGAAGAAAGTTTGCACCTGAAAGGAATGCCATCATCCAGGAGGAGGTAGATAAACTGCTCAGAGCAGGTATGATTAGAGAGGTTAAGTATCCAAGATGGTTAGCCAATATGGTTGTTGTTCAAAAGAAAAATGGAAAGTGGAGGGTATGTGTCGGTTTCACTGATTTAAACAAGGCATGTCCCAAGGATCCTTTTCCATTACCCCACATTGACTCCATGGTGGATGCTACCGTGGGTCATGAGTTATTGACTTTCATGGATGCTTCATCTGGATCCCAACAAATTCAGATGGAACCATCTGATCAAGAGGATACAGCCTTTATGACCCCTACTGGTATCTATTGTTATATTGCTATGCCCTTTGGACTAAGAAATGCAGGTGCTACCTACCAAAGGCTAGTTAATATGATGTTTAAAGAACAAATTGGACACACAATGGAAGTCTATATTGATGACATGGTGGTTAACTCCAAGGAAGCTGAGGATCACCTTAGGGATTTGGAGGAAGCATTTGATATCCTTGATAGATACAATATGAAATTGAATTCTTCCAAGTGCCACTTTGGTGTAAAAGCTGGCAAGTTTTTAGGCTACATGGTAACGAAAAGAGGGATAGAGGCAAGTCCAGAGCAAATCAAGGCAATTGTGAACATCAAATCTCCTGCCAATGCCAAGGATGTGCAAAGATTAACAGGAAGGATCACAGCCTTGAACAAGTTCATCTCAAAGTCATCAGAGAAATGCAAGGAATTCTATGATATTCTGAGAAAGAACAAGAAATTTGAGTGGACTGAAAAGCATGAGAATGCTCTCAAGGCCCTTAAGGATTAACTATCCTCAGCTCCAGCATTAATGAAACCAGAAAAAGGGGATATATTATCCTTATATTTGGCAGTCTCCTCTAAGGCAGTAAGTGCAGTCCTTGTAAAGGATCATGAAGGTACACAACATCCTGTATATTATGTAAGTAAAAGTTTGCTTGATGCTGAATCAAGGTATTCTCATTTAGAAAAACTTATCCTTGCTTTAATCATGGCATCTACTAAACTACGCCATTATTTTGAAACTCATGCTATTATTGTTAAAACTAACTTTACAATCAAGAATGTTCACAGGAAACCTGAAATGTCAGGAAGGATGGCAAAATGGGCAGTCAAGCTTAGTGCTTATGATATCAGATATGAACCAAGAACTGCCATTAAATCTCAGGCCCTGGCTAACTTTGTGGCTGATATCAGTAGTGATCTACAAAGGGAAGCTGAATTGGAAGTTCAACAGCTTGAAGAGACTAAGGATCCTTGGATACTCTTCACAGATGGAGCCTCTAATGTCAAAGGAACTGGACTAGGCATACTACTAAAATCGCAACAGGGGGACATAATACCCCTCTCAATTGCTTGTGAGTTTCAAACTACTAACAATGAGGCTGAATATGAAGCCTTAATAGCTGGTTTGCAAATTGCCAAGCATATGAGGATCAGGTATCTTGAGGTACATGTAGATTTCTTATTAATCACTAACCACTTTAATGGTTCTTATGCTGTTAAAGGTGAAAGACTAATCAAACATCTAGAGATAGTCAAGAAATTGGCAGACTCTTTTGCTTCTTTTAGTTTGACACAGGTACCCAGGGAAGAAAATGCAGAAGCTGATGCATTAGCCAACCTTTGATCATCATTGAAGATTCTAGAGGATATTAAAATTCCCATCATCCACATCTTGGCTCCTGCTATTAAGGATCATACAGCTATGGAAATAGTGGAGGATTCTGCAATCATACCTAGTGATGGTGCACAATCACATTCAGGATCCTGGATCCTTCCAATCCTAAGATATATACAACATGGAGAGATCCCTACCGGAGAAAATCCTAGAGCTTTCAAAGTCAAGGTATCTCAATTTACAATACTAAATAACATGTTATATAAACGATCTCTTGCAGGTCCATACCTAAGGTGCATCGAGGATCCAGTAATCCAAGAAGTTCTTAAGGATTTTCATGAAGGAGATTGTGGAAACCACACTGGGGGCAGAGCACTGTTCTCAAGGATCCTTAGGACAGGATACTATTGGCCTACTATAAAGAAGGATGCTGTGGATTATGCAAAGAAATGTGATGCTTGTCAAAGACATAGTAATATCCTTCATCAACCAGCGGAGCTCCTGCATCCTATATCCTCTTCTTGGCCATTCATGAGATGGGGAATGGATATAGTTGGCAAACTTCCAAAAGCACCAGGAGGAAAAGTGTTTATGCTTATTATGACTGATTACTTTTCCAAGTGGATAGAAGCTGAAGCCTTTGCACAAGTAAGAGAAAAGGAAGTTATATCCTTTATCAAAAGAAACATCATTACTAGATTTGGCATACCTTCTGAAATTGTTTGTGATAATGGATCCCAATTTATTAGGAATAGAACTACTAACTTTTATGACAGCTGGGGGATTAAGATGATAACTTCAACACCAGTCCACCCACTAGCTAATAGTCAAGCAGAATCATCTAACAAGATCATCATCAACAACTTGAAGAAGAAGCTTGGATCCAAAAATCATCCGTAATCCTGAAGGAAATGCTGAAAACTTGGTTCAAGATTTGGATACCATAGAAGAACTCAGGGATTTAGCAAGGATAAGATTGGCTAGTTATCAGCAAAGGATGGCTGGAGCTTATAACAAGAATGTCAGGATCAGAAAGTTTCAAGTTGGTGACATTGTGTTGAGGAAAGCATTCCAAAATACCACAAATCCTGCTGATGGCAAGTTAGCACCAAAGTGGGAAGGCCCCAATCTTATTGAAGCTGAGGCAGGAAAGGGGGCGTACCGCTTATTAACAATGGAGGGTGATCTATTACCAAGAGCTTGGAATGCTGTCCATCTAAAGAGATACTTCATGTAAGAAGGATCCAGGATCCTTGGTTATCCTCATATCTTGTATACGTTAAGGATCCTTAGAGGATATATGATCCTCATTTTGGTAATGATTTGATCTTAATTTACCTAACCCTTTAAATTATTTGATTACAAGGAGAAGGATCCAGGATCCAGGATCCTTTATCCTTTTTCACTAAGTTATGAGTTTTGCAGAAGTGGGTGCATCTTTGACAAAGGATCAAGTATCCACAGAAGTCTCCTAAGTTTTATGGGTTTATCCCCAGTTCTTTTGGGCTTGTCCCCAGTTTTTTGGGCTCGTCCCCAGTTTAAGGTATCCACTGCCTTCTAAGAATCAGGTTCTAACACCTTCGCCAGTTGCGCACGATTATCCTAGTGTAGTTAAAGGCAATGGGACCAGTACCCGCTTTAGGAGCTGACAATTTCATTGTGCTGGCTGTATTTAGGATCCTAAGTATAATGGTAGACGTACCATACATCCGTTCCTAAGGTTTCTAATGTTTTCACATTAACTAAGGTTTTGGCATCTTCATGTCACTAAGTTTGGATAGTCGCCAGTAAGGGCCATACTCCAGTTTACACAAGATCCTTTGGGCTTGTCCCCAGTCTTTTGGGCTTGTCCCCAGTTTTTTGGGCTTGTCCCCATTTATTGGGCTTGTCCCCAGATTGTTGGGCTTGTCCCCAGAGACTAACTCTTTCTTTTACAGATTGGCTTAGTCCCAAGTTATGTCTCATTTCAGGATTCCAAAGCTAATCAGTTAAGGATCCTGGATCCTAACTTTCTACAAGGGTTTGTCTTATGATTGTTACAATTGTATGCATTAAGGATATAGGATCCTAACTTGGATTCTCTGGTATGATCCTTATTTACTTTAATTTTATTCTTGGTTTATCAATCACACCCTATTCTTTGACAACAGGATATATGATCCTAAAATTGTCTCACTTTTTAAACTTTATAACTAAAGGATATTTGATCCTTGATCATATCCTGAACTTCTTGTCATAAAATGATTTTTATACCTTCACTAATAACTTGTAAATATAAAAAGTTGTACAATAACAATTGAAAGGTAAATATACACAAAATGAACAACACCAAGATAGCCAAAAGTTAAAGGTTATATTTATTTATCAAAGTTAAACCCTTTAAAGGTTGTCAAAATTACCTACCCCGAGCATCTACTAGCAATACGTGGCCCGTCCGTTGGGGTAGGTAAAGGGTGTCCATATTAACAAGTCTTAAGGTGCAGGAAAGTAAAGACGGCGGGATAATAGTGGCTTCATCCCCCAAACAGCGGATCCCTCCACCAACTATCATCCTACCTATTGTTCCAAGGATCACTGATCCTTAACCCTAATAGCTATTGTTTAGTTATTACAGACCATAATTGTTCAGCATCAAAACACCATCAAAGAAAAACCACTAAACCTTATAAAAATGGGCTCCGGCTGCGTCTAGAAATGTCCTTTATCGCCCATTGATGCAGCCTAAACCTTCGCTACTTCCACCACCTTTTCACCATAACCACCTGCTGCCACCTCAGGATCCTTCAATCCACTGCTCCCGGCTCCATCAGCTACTGCCTCCTCAGCTTCATCCTCATCATCCAGCTCAGCCAACCTCTGCCTCCAAGCCTCCTGGTCCCAGACAGACCTATCAAAGGCAGGATCCTCAGCCTCCTTAGCCATTTGCAGCTTAATCTTCAGCATGGCAATAGTGGCAGAAAGCTTAGCCCCATCCATGACCTCTGCCTTCTCCTTCTGGGCTGTGATCTGAGCCAGGACCAGTTCCTTCTACAGCAGGTTGATATCCTTCTCAAGGGAAGAGATCTTCTTGTCTTTAGCAAGGAATATTTGCTGGAAGTCTAGCTTTTGCTGCTCAATTTCGCCTACGTGCAGATCAAGGTGCATTTGGACTTCGGCAAATTTTTGCACAAAGAAAGTTAACAATTAGGATCCTATATCCACAGAAAGGAAAGTTCAGACTTAAGGATACAAGATCCTTACCTCAGAGACGTATTCCTCAAACTGATGTTGAATGAGAGGGAAGCCTTTAGTAGGTCCAGCAGTCTTTCTCTTTTTGGCACCCTTGCCCTTTGTGCTCATGCTCTTAGGATTCGGAACACTTGGGCTAGCAGCCAGCTCCTTTTTGATGGACCTTGAGGAAGCATACTCTTGAAGATCACTCACGCTGAACCTGGAAGCAGATTTTGAGGATTTGCTAGCACCTACAAATACAAAACACAGATAAGTATTCATACCTTATATTCATTTAAACATTTATTTACACATAGATATGAATACTTACTTGTGTTGGATCTGAGTTTCTTTTTGATTGTATTTTCGTTTGTAATTAAGATGGAAATGAAAGAGTTGTGCAGCGGAAATAAGATGAAAGCAAACTTTGCATACAATTAAACGAGAGTAATACTTTTATCAAACATCTTTACACAATGAATCGAAAGATTGAATTTGTTTCAACAACGATTACAATGATTGATGTAAGAATGCAAACTCCCCCTCAGCCAGAGCTCAGTAGTTTATTCGTGCAAAGAAGACAATGTGATGAAAGAGCTAATAGAACAGTACAAAGTACTGAACTATTTATAGGCACTTGCAAACCACTGAGCATCTTAGCTGACGTCACCATGAAAGTGACATCTAACCTCCTAACAAACTCTAACCTCTGATCTATACAAACATTGATGTACTAACTACTGCTATTACAATCTAATACATAAAAGACACATAAACAGCTGCTGCATCCTTCCACTGCTGTGAACCCAGCATTGCTTGTCCGGATCAGCAGTACTTGACTCAAGGCAGTAGATTGAGTCAGCAGAGCTTTGGTCTTCTATCAGTCTTTAACACTTGGCAGTAGATACAAGGCAGCAGTTGTGGATCAGCACTTGGTAAGATCAGTAGATAGGAGATCAGCAGATACAAAGTCACTTTCAAGGGGAGAGATTTGCATGAACTAATCTGTAAACGTCTGCTTATTCTGGATCCACTGCTCTGATCCAGTTTTGGCTTTAATTATCTGTTCCTCTGATAGGGTTCAATCCCAACAATCTCCCCCTGGAACAGATAATGCCAAAACTCTTCATTATTTGTGGAAATCTTTATTGCCTCATCAACAGTTCCCTTATCTGACCTTTAAATTGTAATTCAAAGTCTAGGGCATCTGTATCTTCATCATCCCTGCTGAGTGGAAGATCAAGGAGATCCTGCAAATCTTCAAGACTCAGGCCAAGAGCTTGTTCCCTTGATATTTTCTCCACTCCTCCACCAGACCTGAGCAAAGTCAATACGAAGGTCTGTTTGTCAGTTTCCCACTTTTGTATTTTTGAGCCTGGAGGGTTTCTTGGGAGATGTTTATTTGCAGAAGTATTTGGAGAGGCTGGCCTGATCATAGCTGGCTGAGCAGCACTTGCAGATTGTTCCAATTCAAGATCTTCTTTTATCATTACTTCTATGCCAGCTTTTACAATGGCATCTCCGGCTAAAAGATCTTGAATTGTTTCCATGCTAAACTGGTTTTTGCTCCTTCTTTTGTAGATGGCAGCACCAGCTGGAGCAGTGGTTCTTTTGACTTGCAGCTTTGGTGATCTTTTTGAAACCGCTGCTTTGGAATAGTCAGGCTTTTGTGGAACTGGGGGATCTTTCTTTCTTAATTGTTCCAACTGTTTGTAAGTAGCCCTGACCACATCTTCTTTCCATCTAGCCACTTGTCTTTTGTTTCCATAATCAGCAGCAACCAGTTCCTCTTTCATTCTCTTCAGCTCTTCCTGTTTGTCAGGTACATTCTTTCTAAATTTTGCCCAGTTAGGAGGAGTGTGAGTGACCTTCCTTTTTATCATGTCTTGAATTCTTGCAGCTTCATCTTCAAGCTCAGGAACAGTCCACTCTTTGTACATATATCTCTCTCCTTTGTACTTTTTGTGAGCCATGATGCTTTCAATGTAGTCTTTCTTCAGAGATTCAGCTGCTCTTTCAGAAATTTGTTGACTAACATTTTTTGCAAATTGCTCTAGGGATCTGACTTGTGTGAGCAGATATTGATAATTTCTTGAAATTTCTTTGTCAGACTTCCCTTGTGTGTTTCTTTTTGAGATATCCTCTGCTTGCTTGGCTTTGATTTCCATGTATTCATCAACATTTTTAGGCCAAGGATATCCCTTTATTGATGGCAACCTCCTTTTGGCAGGGTCATCCTCATAGTAGAAGGATTTTATTTCATCTCTAACAGCTGCTAGTTCAAGAGGAAATTGAACACCTGCAGGAGGTAAGGGCTTGTACATTGGTACTGAAGAGAGAGGAACAGGTTTTGGTATTGTGACAAGAGCTAAAGATTTTGAAGATGTTTGTGGTGGTGAATTGTCATCATCTTTGAGAACTAGTCTTCTCCTTTTTGTAGGAGGGACTGATGATGCTTTGGATGGAACAGTGGTGGTAGATGTATAGGCAGTGGATTGTGATTGACTAACAGTTGTTGAAACAACTGGTGTTTCAACCACTGTTGTCATTACAACAGATGTTATAACATCTGCTGTCTTCTGCTGTATGTCAGCAGGTGTTGTTTTTGGTGGTGATGAGGGTAAAGCAGTGGATGTTGTGTGTGTTGAAGTGGTGTGTGTTGATGGAACAACTGTTTGGCAAGCAGTAGTTTTTGTAACTCCTGATGCATCAGCTGTTTTGTGTGGTGGTTTTTGAGCAGACTTTGAACGTCTGATAGGAATGGATTTGGGTTGCCTTACTTTTCTAGTAGGCCTCTTCTTTTCCTCAGCAGGATTTTCATGATCCCTTGACCCAGAAGTACCCTGATCTGGATGATCCATTCTTTCCACCCTGGCTTTCCTTTTGGCCTCTCTATCTCTTTTTACACTTGCAACTGCTTCTGCTAGTGCATTTGTTGTCACATCAATTTTCTTGCTGCCATCTGGCAAAGGGATCTCTTTGGTCATGTTTGAATTTTCTGGTTCAAGATAGAGACCATCCTCTATACCCTTCCTTTTCCATTCCTTAATTTTCTCCCCCTTTTTGGCATTATCTTCTGGGAGTTGAGAAATGTAGCGGACATTTGGAGGAGCAGTGCCAGTGGTTTGCAAGATCTGAGTTTTGAGAGCCTTTAAATCAGCCTGAGTGTTCTTGAACCTTGACTCCAGTGCATTTCTCAGCTGTTGTACATGTTTTTCATGTTGCTGATCTGCTAATTGTGCTTGTTGTTGGAGAAAAGATTGAAATAAATTCCAGAGCTCATTTGTAGCAGGTGCCCTTTGTGGAACAGATGCTTGAGGTGGAACAGCAGTTGATTGTACCTTCTGATACTTTAAACCATCACCCAGGTTGTAGCATATCTTTGAGTTCTGCAACAGAGTTATCAAGCTTTGCAATACGATCCGTCAATTTCTGGTACTTTAAACCATCACCCAGGTTAATGGGATCATCTGATTTCCCACTGGCAGTGGTTTTATCAGTGGTAGATGTAGGGAATATACTCCAAACATTAACCACTGATGCCCCTTTTTCTTGGTACTGGGGTCTTCTTCCTTCAATACTTGACAACCGTTTGATGTTGCCAGTAGGATAAATAAATCCACTGGTGGTTGGCAGAGGTGCTATAAAAGGAATTGCCTCCAAGGAAGTCTTATTAGTGTAACCACTGTCCAAATGTAACCCAGTGGGTGTAACAGTTGTAGTGGCTGCTTCACTTGGAATACCACCAAGAGTTACTTGTAACTCAAGGGGTGTAACCTCCTCAGGTTGTGTTGGTGGGTTAGCAAAGATTGATGCAGCAGACCCAGTCAGTTGTTGAGGTATATTCTCATTAATAGGTGATTGAGAAGGACTGGATAATGCCTGGTTCAAATCAATTGCATCCAACAGTGGTTTTATTGGTGAGGGAATTGTGGATGTGATGGTTGGTGTAGAAATAGGATGTGTCCCGGGCATTGGACTATGGATGATAGAAACGAGTGTTTCCAGAGCATCATGATGTGGAGACCCTTTTTGTACAACCTGTTCTTTTTGTGAAGAAGCAGGAGGAGTTTTGGTTATGGGTTGAGATATTTGTACCAACTGCTGTGAGGAAGTAGCAGCAGTGGTTACTTGTGACTTTTGTGTTGTCACTGGCAGGAGCTCTGGTATCTCATCCTCCAGAGATGCCTTTTTGATGGTTTTGGGGGGTTTTTGTGTTTTTCTTTTTGTGGGCTTTTTGGTGATTTTAGGTGTGGGTTTCAAAACAGTTGTGCTGCTGCTTTGATCACCTTGAGCAGTGGGCTCAGCAGCAGATACCTGAGGAGCAGTTGTAACTGCTAAAATCTGCTCAGGCACCTCTGCTTGTGTTTTGCAGGGTGCTAACATCCTTGAAAAAGTTTCAGTAGTTAAACTGTTTATTTGAGTAGGATCACCCTGGTTTATTACAGCTAAATCATCCTTACAGAATTTCTTTGAAAAATAGTAACTTAAAAACCTTGGAAACAGTAAGAATGATTTTGTTTCAACATTATTAACCAAATCTTTGAAAATTTCCCGAGAATAGTTAAAATTTTCTCCTTGAAGAATAGCATATCCCAGATTTTGAATCTTTAAAGGGATTTCATTAAAAGAAGTGGTTTTGTTTGAAACACAAAGTAGGAGGGTATGAAATAAAAATCTGGTTGCAGAAGGAAAGTAACCTTTTTCTAAGGTAATTTTCTTCATCATTGTGGCTTCATACCCTCTCTCAATGAAGTCAGTCTGTAACTCGGTTTTAGTGAAAGAAATTTTACCTTCCTGATCACCGAGTTGAAAGACCTCTGAAATGGATTGTGGCGTGATTTGGACAGCTTTACCCTTTATAGAAGAGTTTATGGTGGTTGCAGTGTCGCCTTGTTTTTCAAGGGTTGCATTTTTCCAGAACTCCTTTTGGGTCGCCAAATAGATTGGTGCATCGGCAGTGATCAAGGTTTTGTACTTTGATTTTGCCATGAGATCAATGATGGAATCGAAAAATTTGGTGGTTCCTGGTTTTGTGAGAAGACCCAGGAGATTGTGAGATGGTTTGTGTGGAATTTCAGTGGAGATTGCCTCTTGAGGGGCTGTTTTCGATGAGGATTTGGATGAGGGTTTTGAAGATTTCTTTGATTTTGTCATTTTGAGGATGATTGATCGAAGAAATTTGTGAAGAAATGTGAAGAAAAACTGCTTTGAGAAGAGAATTTTTAAGAATTCAATTCGACAGTAAAACCCTGTTTTGATGGTGAGTGGGGAATTTTATAGGGAAGAAAGTGAATGCTGAGGTGGCAGCCGTTACAAAAGGTCTGACCAATATGTACTGTCCACGTGACAACCCCTGTTGAAAGTGAAGGACAGTACTTGTGTGATAGGGACAAATGAAGGCAGGGGTATGAAAGCAGTGGATGATTTTCACTATCAGTGGATAGCATATCAGTGGATAAGACACTGCTTTTGAGCAACAGAGTTTATCAAAGGACTGAGAGAGCAGGGGTTGACTTTCAGCAGTGGACAGACTTTTCAATTAGAGCAGACTTTTGAACAATCAGTGGTTAATGGCAGACTTTTAAGGATTTAATGAAAAATTTCATTTTTAGCTATTTTTAAGGATGGAATTTTGATTTTCTGAAAACATTTTGTTGCTTTTATTCATGGAAAAACAAAGATGTTGCTTGTTATTCCATGTTCAGCATCCCAATTCTAGAGACCAAGCTTTCAAAAGTGGCTGTATCAAGTGCTTTTGTGAGCACATCAGCTAGCTGATCTTTAGTTGGGACATGATGCAGAGAAATCAAACCTTTTTCATAGCAATCCCTCACAAAGTGATGTCTGATGTCGATGTGTTTGGTGGTTGAATGGGAAACTGGATTTTTGATGATATTTTCTGCTGCCTGACTGTCCAACATGAGTGGTGTCTTTAAGGCAGTGATACCAAAATCCAGCAACTGATTTTGAAGCCACAGGAGTTGGGCTGTACAGCTTGCAGCAGCAATGTATTCAGCTTCAGCAGTGGATGTTGAAACAGCTGCTTGCTTTTTGCTTTGCCATGAGACTAAGCAATCACCTAGAAACTGGCACCCTCCTGATGTGGACTTCCTTGTTGTGTTGCAGCCAGCAAAGTCACTGTCTGAGAAACCTGAAAGCTTGATGTTCCCATTAGCTGGATACCAGATACCAAGTGTGGGAGCACCTTTTATGTATCTGAATATCCTTTTTACAGCAATGAGATTTGATTTTCTGGGAGCTGATTGACTTCTTGCACAGACACATGTTGCAAACATGATGTCTGGTCTAGATGCAGTTAGGTACAATAAAGACCCAATCATGCTTCTATAAAGTGTTTGGTCAATCAGCTCATCTTTTTCATCAGACATGACCAGCTTATTTGTTGCCATGGGTGTGCTGCATGGTTTACAATCATTCATATCAAATTTGGTTAAAAGTTCTTTAGCATATTTGCTTTGATGAATGAAAGTTCCATTTTGCATTTGCTGTACTTGGAGACCAAGAAAGCATTGTAGTTCACCCATTGCACTCATTTCAAACTCAGCTGTCATGAGTTCTCTAAACTCTTCACACATTGAGTTACATGTGCTTCCAAAAATAATGTCATCCACATAAATCTGGACAATCATTAAATCCTTCCCTCTCCATTTTAAAAACAGTGTTTTATCAATGGTACCTCTTTTGAAACCATTTGAGAGTAGGAAGTTGGAAAGAGTTTCATACCAGGCCCTTAGTTCTTGTTTCAAGCCATACAAGGCTTTGTTTAGCCTGTAGACATGATCTGGATAAAATGGATCCTCAAAACCTGGAGGTTGACAGACATACACCTCTTCTTGAATTGTACCATAGAGGAAAGCACTTTTGATATCCATTTGAAACACCTTCATGTTGTGGTTGACAGCAAAGGCCAGGAACAGTCTAATTGCTTCTAATCTTGCAACAGGGGCAAATGTCTCATCATAATCAATCCCCTCTTCCTGTCTGTAACCTTGAAACACAAGCCTGGCTTTATTCTTGACAACAATACCCCTTTCATCAGTTTTGTTCTTGAAGGCCCACTTTGTGCCAATGGGACTAACCTCTTCTGGCAGTGGTACAAGCTCCCATACTTGTTGTCTTTTAAACTGTTGGAGCTCCTCTTGCATGGCTTCTACCCAGCTGTTGTCTTTCAGTGCCTCTTGGTACTTGACTGGCTGATGGAGTGATAGAAAACCAGCAAAAAGACAAATGTTTTGGGTTTGGCTTCTTGTGAGCACCCCTTCATTTATGTTGCCAATGATTTGATCAGGTGGATGAGATCTCAAGAAGATTAAATCTCCTTGGTATGGTATGATGGCATTGGTTGGTGAAGGCTGTAAATGTGTATCATCTGAGCTAACCACTGCTGGGGACTTTGATGATCCAGCAGTGGTTTCAAAAGGTGGTGGTATAGGAGGTAATGAGGTGGACAACTGCTGACTTTTATCCACTGTTTGAGGACTTTTGTCAGCAGTGTTTGAGGATGTGGAAGTAGTGGTTGATGGGCTACTTTGGTCAACAACTGTTGAGGTAGCAGTGGTTGAGCTTTGACAACTGTTTTGAACAGCTGGTGCTTTTCCCTTTGTGGCAGACCTTTGAGGGATGATGATTTCATACCCATAGTCTGGTGTTGTATCCTCTGATGGACCTGCACTGTTAGTCTTGACAGCAGTATTTTCAAAAGTGAATTTTTCAAGATCAAACAGATCTGCAGGGTTTGCTGGGATTTTCATTGATGAAAGTTCATTGAACTTAACATTCAAAGTCTCCTCCACTGCCTTGGTCCGTGTATTAAACACTTTATAGGCCTTGGCAGTGGTTGAGTATCCCAGATGATAACCACAATCAATTTTGGCTGCAAATTTTGAAATGGAATCTTTTAAGTTCAAAATAAAGCATGGGCAGCCAAACACTTTGAAATATGAGATCAGTGGTTTAATTTTATACAGAATTTCATAGGCAGTCTTTTTGTGCCTGGGGTTTATTAAAACTCTGTTCTGAACATAGCAAGCAGTGTTTACTGCCTCTGCCCAGAAAGTTAAAGGCAAACCTGAATCTGCAAGCATGGTTCTGGCAGCCTCAATCAGAGTTCTGTTCTTCCTTTCCACTACCCCATTCTGCTCTGGTGTTCTTGGGATGCTGTACTGCCTTACAATCCCTTTCTTCACACAGAAGGCATCCAACTCCCTATTTTTGAATTCTGTGCCATTGTCACTCCTGAAGCTTTTCACGGGAAGGTCAAATTGCTTTTCAACCTGTATTACAAAGTCTTGCAAAATGCCTGCAGTTTCATCTTTTGAGTGCAAAAAGAAAGTCCATGTGAACCTAGAAAAGTCATCAACAATAACCAAACAATATCTTTTCTTTTTAAGGCTCATGACTTGAACTGGGCCAAACAAATCCATGTGTAGCATTTGCAAACACTGGGTTGTTTTGGACTCTTCAATGGACTTATAAGAACTTTTATGCTGTTTTCCTTTTAAACAGGAAATGCAATGTTCAGGACATGAAAACAATTTTTGTGGTAGGCCTCTCACCAAACCATTTTTTGAAATTTCTGTGATTGTCTTAAGATTTGTGTGTCCCAGCCTTCTATGCCAAAGTTCTGTCTCTTTGTTAGAGGCAGCTGAGAACAGACAGGCATCAGCTCTGGGACACTCTTTTGACATGTCAACAACATAAACATTGCCACTTCTTTGAGCAACAAGTTTAGTTTGACCAGTTTTGATTATTGCTTCAATCTTTTTGACCATTTCTGGTCCAACAATCCTACAACAGTCTTTTGTGAAGAATGACCCAAATCCCTTGTCACTCATTTGGGACACACTCAGAAGGTTGAATTTTAGATTGTCTATTAGATTGACATTTTCAAATTTTACATTTCCAGATTGCACTGTACCAGACCCCAGAACCTTCCCTTTACTATTATTCCCAAAAGATATATCACCCCCACCATGGATTTTAAAGTCTTTGAGGAGGGCTTTACATCCTGTCATGTGCCTGGAGCCTCCACTATCTACATACCAAAGACTATCAAAGCATGCAGAAGCTCCCTGCACATGAAGTAAAAGGATTAGTTCATTAAGGTCTCCAAAGCCAACAAGGCTTTGGATGGGGTCTCAACAGTGTCTGGGATGGATGCAAGATGATGGACAGTGGTTAGGTCAGAGGTTTGAACTGTTTTAGGACAGTGTTTCTCTAACCACTGTTGTGGGTCCTGACCAATCATCTGCTGATAACCAAAAGGATGCTTGTTCACTTTGGGTTTAGAGGGCCTTTTGTAGGCCTCATAAACGTGAGGAATCCTTTGGTAAGACTGTTTTTCTCTGCCTTTTCTGAACTGATTGGCAGGGGGTGCATCAGTAACCTGAACATCTCTTTTGACAGATGTTTGGTTCAGCTGTTTTGTAACAGCTGTTTGAACTGGCACAAACAGTGGTTGTTTTTTGGTGAACTTGACAGATGATGAGGTGGATGATGATGATGAACTCAAGGATGTTTTCGCCATGTACTCATTCTTTTTCACATCAAAGTTTTTGAGATACACACATGCTTGAGTTTTGTGGTTTGTTTTACCACAAACAATGCAGCTTTCTGCTGAAACAATGACACTTGTTTTGTTTAAATCATAAGCTTTCAAATGGAAACAATCTTTTGTTAGATGATTCTTTTTTTCACAGAATTCACAAAACAAGTTATCAATTTTTTCTTTCTTCTTTCTCTTTTCAGACTCCTTTGCAGCAGAGGTTTTAACCACTGCTGGGATGTCCTTGAGAGGAATGACTTTAGCTTTTGGAGCCTTGACACCATCAATTGATGTAAAGTCCATTGGCTTGAAATTTTCAAGAATGTCACACTCATCAGACCATTTTGGTTTAAACTGGTATTCTTCAAGCTCCACAAAAGTAGAGGATTCCATTGGTCTGTCAAGTGTGATTTTGTTACCAAGTTTGTCAGTGATTTTCACTTCTTGGCCATTCTTGTTTTTGGGGATGAACTCAGTGGTTACATCAGTGGTTTGAACAGAGTTTTCAAAAGCAGTGCTTTCATCATCATGTTTTCTATACCCAACCCCAAACTTCACATTGCTTTTTCTCTGTTTTTCAAGCATAACCTCATATCCTTTGCAGGATTCCACCCATCTTTCACAAGTAATCTGGGCAGACTCCAACTCCTTTTTGCAAACTTGGTATTTTTCTACCATAGTTTGAAGTTGGGTTTTGGTTATACTTTGCTCTTCTTTCAAACAGCTGATTTCTTTTTCCATTTCAGTCAATTTGTTTTTAAGTTCTTTTAAAGAGCTTTCAAATTTGACCTCATCAGTTAAGATTTTATCCCGAAGGTTTTCATTCACCTCTTTGATGTTAGCAAAAGCAATTATGCAATTGTCTGAAAACAGTTTTTCAAGAACTTGAGGAGATACCTTGGCAGCTGCCATCATTGCACAATCACATTGATGATCTTCATTATCATCAGCTTTTACCTTCTTTTCACCAGCCTTTTCTTCTTTCTCTTCTTCTTTGTCCTCTATGGACCATGGATCTGTCATTGGTTCAATCAGGGTACCTGAACTTTCTCCCAACAGTATTTCACCAGCAACAGCAGTAACCACTGCTTCAGTCACCTCTTCCACTGTTTCAAAGCACTGCTGTTCCTCCTCAGTTTCAACCCCTTCCTTTATTGACTCTAATGCCATCAAACAAAACTCATCATGAGAAGAATCATTAGAAGCATAGAGTGCAAAATTTTCATCATTAAGATCTTCAGGCATACTGCTCCAGTCAACAAACCCTTGAGTGAAAAAACTTTGTTGATCTGGTTGTGCTGCTGCTGGAGCAGTGGTTTGAGGTGCAACAGGTTGCACTTGTACCTGTGGAGCAGGGGTTTGAACATATTGGATTGGTGGAACAGTAGTTTGGACATAATGTACTGGCACAGGGGCAGCAGCATAGTGAGCAGTGTTCACTTGAGCTGCTGGGGTATATTGGGCATAGTGCACAGTGTTTTGATTTTGAGGTCTAGGATTTGAGCTAGGATGAGTAATTATGGGACCAGTAGTTTGACTCCTACATTCCCTAGCGAAATGTCCCGACCTATTACACTTATAGCACTTGATTTTCGATTTATCCAACCCAACCCTTAGATTCCCATGCAGACCTGGGAATTTTCGCCCTGTTCTTTTGTAAAACTTGCTAGTTCTAACACTTAGCAAAGCCAGTTGGTGCAGAATTTCCATTTCCTCTAAATCAGTGGGATCAAAATGTTGCAAATCATTTAGTTCAAAGCTTAAATTGTCTGACATCTGGTTTTCATTTGCAGTGAATGCATAACTAGCAGAGTGAGGATCAGGGTTGTTAAAATTTGCACCAGCAGTTATGTCAATGAAGTGATCAAAACCCTGGTCCTTACCACTGCCCCCAGATTCTTCTTGACCCAGAAGAGCAGTATTACCGAATGTGTAATCATCAACGGCTTTTCCTGACTCTTGTAACTTCCTTTTCTGGTTCAACTCCCTTTCGTAGGTCAGGAGTCGACCATGGAGTTGGGTCAAGGTCAGATCCTTGAACTCAGGTGAATTTCTGGTGACAAAGGCTATAGTGTCCCATTTTTTGGGCAGTGACCTGAGGAACCTGCTGTTTTGAGTCGAGTTTGTAAAGGTAGTATTAACAAGCCTCAGTTCACTGATGAGACAACTAAACCGCTCAAATTGTTGAGTCAGTGATTCACCTCTAACATGACAAAATGTTTCATACTGTTGGTTCAGGATTTCCCTATTGTTTTCTATTACTTCCTCAGTTCCCCCAAATTGTTCCTTAAATGCGTCCCATAACTCTTTAGCACTGTTATAATGTAACAGTCCAGCATATATCTCATTGGGCAGCGCTGATGCTATGATGCTAAAATCTTTAGCATCTAGTTCGATCTTTTGAAAGTCGGTTTCGGTATAATTTTCAACTGGTTTTGGAACAAACTTTTTAGCATCTTCAGCGCTTGGCACTGAAGGAACATGGGGACCATAAATGACAGACCTCCAACAACCTGTGCTTTGTTGAGCAAGGATGTGACCCATCCTTCTCTGCTAGATGTTGTACTCATTTCTTTTTAGCATAGGTGGTTTAAAAAGTGAGCCGATGTTGTTTTTATCATCCTGAGATTGTGACGTCATTCTTGTTGTTTTACAGACACTGAGAAATCAACTTTAATGGTGATTAATCCTTGCTCTGTTTTTCAACGGACGAACAAACGATCAGTATCAACTGTTATGAGCTGAACTATTTACGTCAAAATGATTGTTAAATCAAATTTGACTGTCCAAGCTCTGATACCAATTGTTGGATCTGAGTTTCTTTTTTATTGTATTTTCGTTTGTAATTAAGATGGAAATGAAAGAGTTGTGCAGCGGAAATAAGATGAAAGCAAACTTTGCATACAATCAAACGAGAGTAATACTTTTATCAAACATCTTTACACAATGAATCGAAAGATTGAATTTGTTTCAACAACGATTACAATGATTGATGTAAGAATGCAAACTCCCCCTCAGCCAGAGCTCAGTAGTTTGTTCGTGCAAAGAAGACAATGTGATGAAAGAGCTAATAGAACAGTACAAAGTACTGAACTATTTATAGGCACTTGCAAACCACTGAGCATCTTAGCTGACGTCACCATGAAAGTGGCATCTAACCTCCTAACAAACTCTAACCTCTGATCTATACAAACACTGATCTACTAACTACTGCTATTACAATCTAATACATAAAAGGCACATAAACAGCTGCTGCATCCTTCCACTGCTGTGAACCCAGCAGTGCTTGTCCGGATCAGCAGTACTTGACTCAAGGCAGTAGATTGAGTCAGCAGAGCTTTGGTCTTCTATCAGTCTTTAACACTTGGCAGTAGATACAAGGCAGCAGTTGTGGATCAGCACTTGGTAAGATCAGTAGATAGGAGATCAGCAGATACAAAGTCACTTTCAAGGGGAGAGATTTGCATGAACTAATCTGTAAACGTCTGCTTATTCTGGATCCACTGCTCTGATCCAGTTTTGGCTTTAATTATCTGTTCCTCTGATAGGGTTCAATCCCAACAACTTGACATTGTGTACGAACCGGAGGAGATTTCTTGAGAATCCTTTGGTTTGGCTTGAAATGTTCTTATGGCAGGATCAAGCTTCCAGAAAGCAGCAATCCTTTCTTTTGTAACAGGAGATTCTTGAATATGAGAGAGTGAGATAGCTGAACAACAAAAACAAAAAAAAGGATCAGTTATCCTTAGCAGAAAAGAAGAATCCTACTATGGTCCTGGTCCAAGGATCCCATATCCTACCCTGGTCCCATTCGGGATGGAGTCCCTCCTTACAAAGAAGAAATGGTTTCTCCAGTTGGAATCATTTTTGGTGGTTTTCAGAATTGGGTGTGCCTGACCGGGTTTGGACTTGAAAAGAAAACGATGAGAACCATGGCTAATAAGATTGTACAACTGACTCAATTCAGACATCCCTATTTCAATACCTCCTGCTCAATGATGTTTTCAAGTGTGTAGAGGACTCTCCACATCATCAGCATGGCTTGTATATAGCACATACCGGTGAGTGTAAAGAACCCCTGTGTTAAGGCAGGGAAGGGATAAGTGAATCCTATTATTTTGGTCAAAAATCACACAAGGATAATGTAACCAAATCCGATTTTATGAGGTGTAATGCTTGATTGAATGATCAAATATGTGAACAATGTATGAACTTTTAATGAATGAAATGAATGGTGAACACAAGGATTTATACGAGGAAAAAGCCCTTGATCAATGTATGATCACCGGCATAAAAAACCTTGGGTGATGGAAACTACCGATCGCCAAGTATATTAAACAAAAAATGTTTACAAATCGGGATGATAACAAGCTTGGTACAAGGATCACTAGTGTGCAAAAAGTGTGTAATCGCCAATAACTTGCAGAGAGTTCTCGAGAGTAGTGTGTGTTGCTAATAATTCTGTCTAAATAAGCTTGTTATCCCCATTATAAATAGAAACTATCTAAACTAGCTAACAATCCGAAAAAGGTGCAAGCTCTCCCACGATCACCACAACGGTCGAAGAGCTCATGCACGTGCAGAATTAGAAGGCATATTCCCCTGGAATCTCGGTTAGACCAAGTCCCACTCGAATACTCCTGCAAAACAAGTTAAAAATAATGGAAACAATTGTTAGTATTAGGATAATAATGAGGATCCTGGATCCTTAGTCCTGCAACGTCTTCTGAGGATCCTTAATTCAAACTGAACCGATGATCCGTGATCCTGGCTGCACTTGAGGATCTATGATCCATATGCTTAGAAATTCTATCCCTAACAATTGCCCCCAAACATGACTAGTTGATATCGAATTAGATAGTCATGTTTCAACATTTCTCGGACTAGCCGTTAGTAAAAGATATAGCCGTTACAGGCTGATGTCATCAACAGTCACCACCTGCAACAACAATCATTATATATAGGGTTAGAGATAAGGACCAAATTGCATTTAAATTTGAGACTTTCTCCCTTTAAATCCTCATCCGAAGATCCAAGCGGGTATTCTCTCTTTCCTTCTCTCTAAATTTTCTTCTTCCGATTCCCTGTTCCCTCAAAATCCCATGGCAAAGATGAATTTCCGATCCTCCCCCGCCAAGGATCCTAAAAAGGACAGCCCTCTGAAGAGCCAAGGTGTAACCAAAAATCCTTCGCTAGAGCTTTGTCGTTTCACCGATCCTGAAATTGATCGGATACGTTATTGCTTCCCGGCAGGAGCCGTCTTCAGATCATTTGACTCTTCGACGAATAGCGATTGTGTCTCCGATGCCTGGATCACTTTTCCGGTAACCCCTTTTCCGATAGGGTTCAAATATCCTTTCCCTGCTCTAACACAAGCATTCTTCACACTCACGAGCATGTGCTATATACAAGCCATGCCAATGATGTGGAGAGTTCTTTACACTCTTGAAAACATCATTGAGCAGGAGGGCGTTGAAATAGGGGTGTCTGAGTTGAGTCGGTTATACAATATTGTTAGCCATGGTTCTTATCGCTTTATGTTCAAGCACAAACCCGGTCAGCCTCATCCAATTCTGAAAACCACCAAAAATGATACCAATTGGAGAAACCAGTTCTTCTTTGTAAGGAGGGACTCAATCCCAGATGGGAAAGACCTTCCCAAAAAGTGGATCACCCAGGGTAGGATATGGGATCATTAGACAAGGACCAAAGTAGGATTCTTTTTCTGTTAAGGATAACTGATCCTTCTTTTTGTTTCTGTTGTGCAGCTATCTCGCTCTCTCATATTCAAGAAACTCCTGCAACAAAAGAAAGGATTGCTGCTTTCTGGAAGCTTGATCCTGCTATCAGAACATTTCAAGCTAAAACACAGGATTCACAAGAAGTCTCCTCCGGTTCCTACACAATGTCAAGTAAGTATCCATATCCATGTGTAAATAATTGTTTAAATAAATAGAAGGTATGAATACTTATCTGTGATTTGTATTTGTAGGTGCTGGCAAATCCTCTAAATCTGCTTCCAGGTTCATCGTAAGTGATCTTGATGCATTTGCCTCCTCAAGGTCCGTCAAAAAGGAGCTGGCTGCAAGCCCAAGCATCCCAAATCCTAAGGGCATGAGCACACGGGGAAAAGGTGCTATAAAGAGAAAGACCGCTGAGCCCACTGAAGGCCTCCCTCTCATCCAACACCAGTTTGAGGAATATGTCTCCGAGGTAAGGATCCTGTATCCTTAAGCCTGAACTTTCTTTTCTGAGCATAACGGATCCTGACTATATACTTCTTTTATGCAGAAATTTTTCGAGATCCAAATGCTCCTTGATCACAATCTGGCATAGGCTGAGCAGAAAAACCTGGACTTCCAGCAAATGTTCCTGGCCAAGGATAAGAAGATCTCTTCTCTTGAGAAGGAGGTGAACCTGTTGCAGAAGGAGGTGGTCTTGGCTCAGATCACAGCCCAGCAGGAGAAGGCAGAGGTCATGGAAGGGGCGAAGCTTTCTACTACTATTGACATGCTAAAGATCAAGCTGCAAATGGCCAAGGAGGCTGAGGATCCTACTTTTGACAGGTCTGCCTGGGACCAGGAGGCTTGGAGGCAGAGGTTGGCTGAGCTGGACGACGAGGACGAGGCTGAGGAGGCAACAGCTGATGGAGCCGGGAGTAGCGGGGTGAAGGATCCTGTGGAGGAGGCAGCCGGTAAAGGTGGTGAGGAAGCAGCGAAGGTTTGAGCTGCAGCAATGGGTGATGATGGATTTATCTAGACGCGGCCGGAGCCCATTTTTTATGGTTTTGTGGTTTTTGTTTAATGATGTTTTCATGGTGAACAATTATGGTTTGTAACTTAAACAATAGTATTTAGGTTTAAGGATCACAGATCCTTGGGACAATAGGTAGGATGATAGTTGGTGGAGGGATCCACTGTTTGGGGGATGAAGCCACTATTATCCTGCCGCCTTTACTTTCCTGCACTTTAGACTTGTTAATATGGACACCCTTTACCTACCCTAGCGGACGGGCCATGTATTGCTGGTAGATGCTTGGGGTAGGCAATTTTGACAACCTTTGAAGGGTTTAACTATCATTAATAAATATAACCTTTAACTTTTGGCTATCTCATGTTGATCTTTTTGTGTGTATTTACCTTTCAATTGTTATTGTATAACTTCTCAGATTTACAAGTTATTAGTGAAGGTATGAAAATAAGTTTATGTCAAAAGTTTAGGATGTGATCAAGGATCAAATATCCTATAATCGAAAATTTTTGAAAAGTGAAATAATTTTAGGATCATATATCCTGTTGTCAAAGAATAGGGCATGATTGATAATCCAAGAATAAAGTTAAAGTAAATAAGGATCATACCAGAGAATCCAAGTTAGGATCCTATATCCTTAATGCATACAATTGTAACACTTATAAGACAAACCCTTGTGGAAAGTTAGGATCCAGGATCCTTAACTGTTTAGCTTTAGAATCCTGAAATGAGAAATAACTTGGGACTAAGCTAGTCTGTAAAAGAAAGAGTTAGTGTCTAGGGACAAGCCCAACAATCTGGGGACAAGCCCAATAAACTGGGGACAAGACCAAAAAATTGGGGACAAGCCCAAAATACTGGGGACAAGCCCAAAAACTGGGGACAAGCCCAAAGGATCTTGTGTAAACTGGTGTATGGCCCTTACTGGCGACTATCCAAACTTAGTGACATGAAGATGCCAAAACCTTAGCTAACGTGAAAATGTTAGAAACCTTAGGAACGGATGTATGGTACATCTACCATTATACTTAGGATCCTAAATACAGCCAGTACAATGAAATTGTCAGCCCCTAAAGCGGGTACTGGTCCCATTGCCTTTAACTGCACCAGGATAATCGTGTGCTACTGGCGAAGGTGTTAGAACCTGATTCGTAGAAGGTAGTGAATACCTTAAACTGGGGACAAGCCCATAAAACTTAGGAGACTTCTATGGATACTTGATCCTTTGTCAAAGATGCACCCACTTCTGCAAAACTCACAACTTAGTGAAAAAGGATAAAGGATCCTGGATCCTTCTCCTTATAATCAAATAAATTAAAGGATTAGATAAATTAGAATCAAATCATTACCAGAATGAGGATCATATATCCTCTAAGGATCCTTTATGTATACCGGATATGAGGATGACTAAGGATCCTGGATCCTTCTTACATGAAGTATCTCTTCAAATGGACAGCATTCCAAGCTCTTGGTAGCAAATCACCTTCCATTGTTAATAATCGATATGCCCCATTTCCTGCCTCAGCTTCAATAAGATAGGGGTCTTCCCACTTCGGTGCTAATTTGCCATTAGCATGATTTGTGGTGTTTTGGAATGTTTTCCTTAACACCATGTCACCAACTTGAAACTTTCTGATCCTGACATTCTTGTTATAAGCTCCAACCATCCTTTGTTGATAGCTAGCCAATCTTATCCTTGCCAAATCCCTGAGCTCTTCTATGGTATCCAAGTCTTGAACCAAGTTTTCAGCATTTCCTTCAGGATCACGGATGCTTATTCTTGCAGTAGGGACTACCATCTCTGTAGGGATCACCGATTCTGCTCCAAACATTAAAGAAAATGGAGTTTGGCTAGTAGCATTCTTGGGAGTTGTTCTGTCAGCCCATAGTACATATGGTAGCTCTTCTGCCCATTTCCCCTTTTTGGATCCAAGCTTCTTCTTCAAGTTGTTGATGATGATCTTGTTAGATGATTCTGCTTGACCATTAGCTTATGGATGGACTGGTGTTGATGTTATCATCTTAATCCCCCAACTGTCACAAAAGTTAGCAGTTCTACTCCCAATAAATTGGGATCCATTATCACAAACAATTTCAGAAGGAATACCAAATCTGGTAATAATGTTTCTTTTAACAAAGGATATCACTTATTTTTCACTGACTTGTGCAAATGCTTCAGCTTCTATCCATTTGGAAAAGTAATCAGTCATAGCAAGCATAAACACTTTTCCTCCTGGTGCTTTTGGAAGTTTACCAACTATATCCATTCTCCATCTCATGAATGGCCAAGAAGAGGATATAGGATATAGGAGCTCTGCTGGTTGATGAAGGATATGGCTATGTCTTTGACAAGCATCACATTTCTTGGCATAATCCATAGCATCCTTCTTCATAGTAGGCCAATAGTATCCTGTCCTAAGGATCCTTGAAAACAGTGCTCTGCCCCCAGTGTGGTTTCCACAATCTCCTTCATGAAAATCCTTAAGAACTTCTTGGATTTCAGGATCCTCGATGCACCTTAGATATGGACCTTCAAGAGATCGTTTATATAACATGTTATTTAGTATTGTAAATTGAGATACCTTGACTTTGAAAGCTCTAGGATTTTCTTCGGTAGGGATATCTCAATGTTGTATATATCTTAGGATTGGAAGGATCCAGGATCCTGAATGTGATTGTGTACCATCACTAGGTATGATTGCAGAATCCTCCACTATTTCCATAGCTGTATGATCCTCAATAGAAGGAGCCAAGATATGGATGATGGGAATTTTAATATCCTCTGGGATCTTCAATGATGATCCAAGGTTGGCTAAAGCATCAGCTTCTGCATTTTCCTCCCTGGGTACCTGTGTTAAACTATAAGAAGCAAAAGAGTCTGCCAATTTCTTGACTATCTCTAGATATTTGATTAGTCTTTCACCTTTAACAGCATAAGAACCATTAAAGTGGTTAGTGATTAATAAAGAATCTACATGTACCTCAAGATACCTTGTCCTCATATGCTTGGCAATTTGCAAACCAGCTATTAAGGCTTCATATTCAGCCTCATTGTTAGTAGTTTGAAACTCACAAGCAATTGAGTGGGGTATTATGTCCCCCTGTGGTGATTTTTTTAGTATGCCTAGTCCAGTTCCTTTGACATTAGAGGCTCCATCTGTGAAGAGTATCCAAGGATCCTTAGTCTCTTCAAGCTGTTGAACTTCCAATTCAGCTTCCCTTTGTAGATCACGACTGAAATCAGCCACAAAGTCAGCCAAGGCCTGAGATTTAATGGCAGTTCTTGGTTCATATCTGATATCATAAGCACTAAGCTTGACTGCCCATTTTGCCATCCTTCCTGACATTTCAGGTTTCCTGAGAACATTCTTAACTGGAAAGTTAGTTTTAACAATAATAGCATGTGTTTCAAAATAATGGCGTAGTTTAGTAGATGCCATAATTAAAGCAATGATAAGTTTTTCTAAATGAGAATACCTGGATTCAGCATCAAGCAAACTTTTACTTACATAATATACAGGATGTTGTGTACCTTCATGATCCTTAACAAGGACTGCACTTACTGCCTTAGAAGATACTGCCAAATATAAGGATAATATATCCCCTTTTTCTGGTTTCATTAATGCTAGGGCTGAGGATAGGTAATCCTTGAGGGCTTTGAGAGCATTTTCATGCTTTTCAGTCCACTCAAATTTCTTGTTCTTTCTCAAATGTCACAGAATTCCTTGCATTTCTCTGACGATTTTGAGATGAACCTGTTCAAGGCTGCGATCCTTCCTGTCAATCTTTGCACATCCTTGGCATTTGCAGGAGACTTGATGTTCACAATCGCCTTGATTTGCTATGGACTTGCCTCTATCCCTCTTTTTGTCACCATGTACCCTAGAAACTTGCCAGCCTTTACACCAAAGTGGCACTTGGAAGGATTCAATTTCATATTGTATCTATCAAGGATATCAAATGCTTCCTCCAAATCTCTAAGGTGATCCTCAGCTCTCTTGGACTTAACCACCATGTCATCTATATAGACTTCCGTTGTGTGTCCAATTTTTTCTTTAAACATCATATTAACTACCCTTTGGTAGGTAGCACCTGCATTTCTTAGTCCAAAGGGCATAGCAATAAAGCAATAGATACCAGTAGGGGTCATAAAGGCTGTATCCTCTTGATCAGATGGTTCCATCTGAATTTGTTGGAATCCAGATGAAGCATCCATGAAAGTCAACAACTCATGACCCGCAGTAGCATCCACCATGGAGTCGATGTGGGGTAATGGGAAAGGATCCTTGGGACATGCCTTGTTTAAATCAGTGAAATCGACACATACCCTCCACTTTCCATTTTTATTTTGAACAACAACCACATTGGCTAACCATCTTGGATACTTAACCTCTCTAATCATACCTGCTCTGAGCAGTTTATCTACCTCCTCCTGGATGATGGCATTCCTCTCAGGTGCAAACTTTCTCCTTTTTTGATGTATGGGTTTGAATAACCTGTCAATGCCAAGTTTATGAGTAATAATATCTTTAGAAATACCTGTCATGTCCTCATGCTTCCAGGCAAAGGTAGCTTTTCTTCTCTTTAAAAAGGATACTAGATCCTGTTCAATATTGTTGAGGATCCTGGATCCTATAAAAACTTTGGATTCAGGATCCTATGGATCCATCAGGATATCTTTGACATCTTGCTCTCTTGCCTCCAGGACATCTCTTGGAGGATACTTTAATTGCTATTGCTCCCTAGGTCTTGAGGCTGGTTTCATTGATGAAGTGTAACAATTTTTAGCTTCCTATTGGTCACTTTCTATCTTCACCACACCCCATGGAGTAGGGAGTTTGACACATTGATGATATGTAGATGGGACTGCTTTCATGTCATGTATCCATGGCCTGCCAAGGATAACATTGCAACAGGATAAGCAATCTATAACACAAAATTTTTGAAAAGAATTAACTCCCTCTATGTAAATGGGAAGTTTAATGTCCCCCAATGTGTTCTTGGTTTCTCCACTGAATCCCACTAGAACTGAAGATCTTGGGATAATTTCTGATTTAGGGATGTTCATCTTTTTTAGGACATCAAGTTGAATGATGTTCACTAAGCTTCCTCCATCTATGAGAATCCTGGGAACAAAATGGTTAGATATAAACAAAGTAATAACAAGACCATCATGATGACGATCCTGAATATCCACACGATCATCCTCATCAAGGGATATAACTTTCTCCTGTGTAAGGATTGAGGCTCTAATGGGTCTGTCCCCATTATCCATCTTTGTCTCTTTGGCATGCCTCTTGGCTGCTGAAAAGGAAGTGCCACATATGTCCGATCCTCCAGATATGAAGTTGATAATTTGTGCATCAGCAGGAGGAGCAGGAGCTCTTTCTGGCACCTTTTCAGGATCCTGGATCCTTGACTTCTTTCTTCCAAACAGCTCCTTCAAATGCCCTTTACTTAACAAATAACCAATCTCTTTCCTAAGTGCTATGCATTCATCAGTGAGATGACCGAAATCTTCATGATAGGCACACCATTTGGATTTGTCTTTTGTGGCAGCTGGCTTATCATTCTTTCTGGGCCATCTTGGTTTTTCACCTTGATTCTGCATTGCAAGGATTAGTTCATTATTATCAACAGAAAAACAATATTCAGAAATGGGAGGATAATCCTCATCATCCTCTTCTTGCTCCACTGCATGCACGTTCTGATTATCAGACTTGTTGTATGATTTGGACTTGTTGTTCCTGAAATAGGATCCTTGCTTTTCCTGCTTTAAGGATCCTGACAGCCATTATTGGATCATTTTATCATCCTCTAATCGGATGAATCTAAGGGCCCTGGTTCTTACTTCATCAAGGTTCCTGCAAGGGGTCATCAAAAGATCATCATAGAACTGTGAATCCTTAAGTAAACCCATTTTGAAAGCTTCTACAGCCGTAGCAATATCCAAATTAGGAATTTCTAAGGATTCTCTATTGAATTTAGTGATATAATATCTAAGTGATTCATTTTGACCTTGTGTTATCCTATATAGATCACTGGTTAAACGTTCAAACCTCCTACTGCATGAGAATTGGCTATTAAACAAATTAACTAGATTAGCAAATGAAGTAATAGAGAAAGGGGGAAGACTTAGCAGCCATTTAAGAGCTGATCCTGTCAGTGTGGATCCGAAACCCTTGCATAGACATGCTTCTTTTAACCTCTCAGGAATGGGGTTGATCTCCATTCTCTCCCTGTATTGAGCCACATGCTCTTCCGGATCAGTTGTACCGTCGTAGAGCTTCATGTTTGGTATTTGAAACCTCTTTGGTATCTCTGCATCACAAATAGGTGGTGCAAAGCGAGATATCTTGTGACATCCATCTGGAATTTTAGGAATGGGCTTAACCACTCCTGGAACGCTAGATATCATATCCTTGAGTTTCTGCAGTTCCCTAGCCATGGCTTGGTTGATTCCTATATCCTGCACAAAGCCATGGTTAGCATTATAAGAAGTATTCAAAGTATTACCTCCTGATGGATTCAAGGGCGGAATTCCTGATGTGAATCCATATTGATGTGATTCTGGCATGATTGAGGGACCAGACGAAGCAATAGTTTGCATGGGTATGAAGTCTCCCAAATGAACCTCTGAACTTCTGGGTTGTACACTCCTTAAGGAGCCTTGATCCTGAAAGATGTTGGATCCTTGGTACACCGAAGATGGGGGTCTTGGAGGATAATCCATGGATCCGTGAACCTGAGATGAGGATCCTTGAACCTGAGAGGAGGATCCTTGACCCTGAGATGAGGATCCTTGATCCATCTGCGTTCCCATATATCCTCCAGAACTAAAGAAGGATCCTTGATGCTGGAAGGAGGATCCTTTTGGCTGAAGAGAGGATCCTGAGGGCTGAAAGTAGGATCGTTGAGCCTGTGTCATTGCATATGATCCGTAGCGTATACTCGATGATCCACCCTGGTATTGAATGCCTGATGCTATGGAGTGCTGGGCAGTTACGGCTGGAGAATCAAAATTCAGTGATCTAGGCATCAATGGAGAGTGATTCTCCGCTGATCTCTTCAATTTTCTGATTTCATCAATCTCTCAAAGGATCATGTCATTGGTTTTGTCCTGCTGCTGCATGTAATCCTTCATCTGCAAAATCAAAGAATAAAGATCATTGTTAGTAGGACCAGAAGAAGCAGTAGTAGTTGGTTTTGAGAAAATGGGGGTTTGTTTCTTCGCAGCATTCTCAGCATTCTTCTAGGATCCAGAAGGTGCAGGAGGCAAAGGTGGAATGCCCTGTGAAAAGGTGATCGTCGGCATAGAGCTTGAAGTGTTCTTCGCTTGAGAAGCCATATAGTTGGAGGTAATGAAGAGAAATGAATGAAATGAGCAAAATTTCTCAGAATTGAAGCACCAATTGCCCCACGGTGGGCGCCAAATTGTTTTGGTCAAAAATCACACAAGGAAAATGTAACCAAATCCGATTCTGTGAGGTGTGATGCTTGATTGAATGATCAAATATGTGAACAATGCATGAACTATTAATGAATGAAATGAATGGTGAACACAAGGATTTATACGAGGAAAAAGCCCTTGATCAATGTATGATCTCCGGCATAAAAAACCTCGGGTGATGGAAACTACCGATCACCAAGTATATTAAACAAACAATGTTTACAAATCGGGATGATAACAAGCTTGGTACAAGGATCACTAGTGTGCAAAAAGTGTGTAATCGCCAATAACTTGCAGAGAGTTCTCGAGAGTGGTGTGTGTTGCTAATAATTCTGTCTAAATAAGCTTGTTATCCCCATTAAAAATAGAAACTAGCTAAGCTAACTAACAATCTGATAAAGGTGCAAGTTCTCCCACGATCACCACAACGGTCAAAGAGCTCATGCACGTGCAGAATTAGAAGGCATATTCCCCTGGAATCTCGGTTAGACCAAGTCCCACTCGAATACTCCTGCAAAACAAGTTAAAAATGATGGAAACAATTGCTAGTATTAGGATAATAATGGGGATCCTGGATCCTTAGTACTGCAACGTCTTCTGAGGATCCTTAATTCAAACTGAACTGAGGATCCGTGATCCTGGCTGCACTTGAGGATCTGTGATCCATATGCTTAGAAATTCTATCCCTAACACCTATCAAAAAAGGGGTTGTCGGGAAAGGCCTATCAAAAAAGGGGTTGCCGGGAAAGTGATCCAGGCATCAGAGACGCAGTCACTCTTCATCGAAGAGTTGAATGATATAAATATGGTTCCTTCCGAGAAGCAATGACGTATCCGATCAATCTCGGGATCGGTGAAACGTCAAAGTTCCAGTGAAGGGTTTTTAGTTATGCCTTGGCTCTTCAAGGGGCTCTCCTTCTTTGGATCCTTAGCAGGGGAGGATCGGAGATTCATCTTGGCCATGGGATTTTGAAGAAAGAGAGAATCGGAAGAAGAAAATTTAGAGAGAAGGAAAGAGAGATACCTGTTGATGTCTTCGAATGAAGATTTAAAGGGAGAAAGTCTCAAATTTAAATGCAAAATGTCATTCCTATCTCTATCCTATTTATAATCATTGTTTGTTGCAGGGATGACCCTCGCTGACATCATCCTTGCAACGGCTATATCTCCAAGTAACGGCTAGTCTGAGTTTCGTTCAAACATTACTACCTAATTGGATATCAACTAGTCATGTTTGGGGGCAATTGTTAGGGATAGAATTTTATAGCCTATGGATCATGGATCCTCAAGTATAGCATGATCATGGATCCTCAGTTCAGTTTGAATTAAGGATCCTCAGGAGACGCTGCGGGAATAAGGATCCTCATTATTATTCTAACTTAACAATTGTTTCCATCACCTTTTGGCTTATTTTGCAGGTATGTTTCAAAGAAGACTTATTCCACGCGAGATACCAGGGGAATATGCTCTATATTTTCAACATGTTCATGAGCTAGTGACCGTTAGTGGTGATCGTGGGTGATGGGCTGATTTTTCGGATAGTTAGTTAGGATAATTTTAGCTAAGAATAAAGGGGTATTGAGCTTATTTTTAGAAATACTTTTGCACTCTGATTTACGTACAACACTTCTGCTACTCTCTTTCTCAAACACACACACTAGAACTCATTGTATCAAGCTCAATACTTCCGAAGTTGTAAACTTTTTTATTCAATATACTTGATAGTGATAGTTTTCACTATCCGAGGTTTTTTATGCCGGAGATCATTTGTTGATCAAGGGCTTTTTCCTCGTATAAATCCTTGTGTTCACCATTCATTTCATTCATTCATTGTTCATACATTTGATCATTTAATCATTTAACCAAGCATCATACCTCACAAAATCAGATTTTGTTGCATTATCCTTGTGTGATTTTTGACCAAAACAGTATGATCTCTCCTTTTTTATCTTTTGGAATCTTATCTGAGTAACTTAAGTTTTTGAGTTATGAGTATCCTGATCAGGATATTTTTCAGAATACTTTTCAGGATATTTTCCCAAAATGTTTCCTAGGGTATTTAAGGAGAAATGCTTTTGAAATCAAACACATGCGATAAAAATACAACAATAAAGATAAGGCTGAAAAGTTAGTTATTTATTATCCACAAGCAAAAGGTTGCACTATTGGCTTCATCTCAAAACGAGACCCATCCACCAGCAGTGCAAATAGTTCTAAAACGTATTTAAATAAACAGTTGGAGGCTTCGTCCTGAAAACACAGGATCCCTCCACCTTCAACTGTTGATTATTCAAAAGTATGCAGGAAATATAAATTGTTCAAGTGCAGGAAAAGTAAATTGTTTCGGGATTACAGACCATTGAAATTTAAAAAGTGGGCTCTAACCTAGGCATCAATATCCATCATCACCCACTTGAATGCCCTCACACAGTGGCATCGCCACTCGCCTTCTCCGCCTTCTCAGCTTCAACATCCTGAGAAGCATCCTCTCCAGCCTCCTCACCAGCATCCTTTCCAGCATCCTTCTTCTCTCCAGCCTTGTCCACCACCTCGGCTGCCTTAGAGGTCTCTCCAACCCCAGCTTTAGCAGGATACGGCATAGGATTGCCTCCAAGATCCTTTAGCTTTGCTACCCAGGAGTCAACCGGCGAAGCAGGACAGTTCATCCCAGTCTCCCTGGCCTCGTAAGCCATCTTGATCCTGGCCTACAAGAGGGAGACGACAGTAGAGTTTTTGACCCCCTCTCGAAAGGCAAGCATAGCCTGGTCATGATCAAGCTGGACAGCGGCTAGTTTCACTTCAGCATCCTAGGTGACCATCTTTAGCTTATCCTCGTAGTGCCGTGTCTTGGCTTCAGCAATGGTGCCCTGGTCAGCAATGGTGGTCTCTAGTTGTTTGATCTTGGCCTCATAGAGTTTGGCTGTACCGCAGGCATCGGTATAAAGATGGAGTAGATGCTGGAGACCCTGTAAGTCAAAATTCAGGTATGAATTAAAATTTACTAACCATGATGTTCAGTCAAGATATAAGCGCAGGATATAGCGTCAGGATATTACCTTGTTGAGGAAAGAGGTCATAGGCTCTAAAGACTCAGTGAAGCTGAGTTCTTCATAAGAGAACCCTTCAGAACCTGGAGTGCTGGTCTCGGAACCCTTTTTCTTCTTGGCGGTGGAAGCACGGGTTCTTGGGTTAGGCTTAGGAGCCGGGATCGATTTGGAGCTGGTGGTGGCAGGAGTTTCTTTCTTGACATTGACAGGAGTGGGATAGCTGTCAAGTTCATCAAGGTCCAGAAGGATTGGAACTTTGCTGGAATCTGCATGCGGGGAGTAACTTTAAAACTCCTTTCATAACAATATCAAATAAGGACAAGTATGCAGGATACTCAGTAGGATTCTTACCAGACATGTTTGAGCTAGAATGTTGACTTGAAGATGCTGGGTACGGATTGAAACTTCTTTCAACTTCTGGAAGAAGTCTGATGGTGTCGATTCTCTTCTGTGAGTTAGCAAGAGGATGTGCAAGCTTTCTGAAATCAGCTGTATACAAGTAAATAAAGAAATTAATTCAGGATATAAGACAGGATCATCCTAAAACCCTGAGTCCTACCCTTTCTCAACCACTTCACCGGATATTCCGCTCCACCAGGGATCGAATCTCTTTTTACAAAGAAAAATTTAGATTTCCATTCCTCCTCATTCCTGGTGGCACGGAGTATCAGTGGATCACTGGAGGTAGAGTAAAACAAGAATCGGCAAGAGCCATGGCATCTAAGCCGGTACGCTAAAGGAAGATCGTGAACGGAAAGATCAGGAATGTGGGTGTTCTTGATTCGATCAAGAACAAGCAACACCCGCCAAAGCGTTGGCATCGTTTGACTGAAGCTGATTTTTGTAATGCGAAAAAACTCAGTGATAAAATCAGGGAAAGGAAATTGAAGCCCTAAGGTGAATGGAAAAGCATTGAAACACAGCCATTCATCAGAAACCATGTCCAATCGGATTTCCCGATCAAACGGCCGGAATACAGTCCCTTCCGGGAAGATGCCGGAGGTTTTGAGGGCCGACAGGTGAGCACTGTCGAATGAACATATTTCCTTCTCCGGATCTTGGAGGATATTCTGGTGGATAAATGAAGGGGCAGAATCGCCGGAGCTAGATCTCGTTTGCCTCGCCATATTTTCGCCGGAATAGTGTGTAGAAAAGAAGAAAAAAGAGATGAGAATAGAGAGAGGGTTTTTACCTTTTTCTTTCTTGATGGAGATTAAATGGAGATCAGGACGAGAAGATATAGGGAAGCAATGAGTAATTTCAGACTGAGCGGTTACAAGCGGTCACATCAAGTCTTATCTATTAATTACCTTGGTTATCGTGAAAAATGTAACCGTTAGCTTCCGGATCCCTAACGGTAGCATTTTTTGGGACAATTGTTATGGGTGAAATTCTGAGCCCATATCCTGGATAGTATCTTGAACTATATCTTGGTTATATGATAAATATTCACAACCAGGATGCTGAATCAGGATTTTGGTAACATCCTGAGGATTACTAACGAATTACGTGCAGGAGTACGAGTACAAGTTCACAACGTTCATGAAGACCTCTTCCCCTGAAGACTCAGTCCAAGTTGTTCGAAGAAGAACGTTGAAGCCGCATTACTTGGTCTTCAACGTTCATGTGGGAATATTCGCTGGCATCCCCCTATTTTAGGAGATTTAGTTTCCATTTTGTAACTATAAATATACGGATAAACCAGATCATCTGGGACATCACATTCACTACTCTCGAGCTTTCATACTTTCTCACAATTCACACACTTTCTGAAAAACATTGTAACACTTAGCAACGATCAGGTCAATATCCTGCACTGTATCCTGATATTTGAAGTAATAAGAAGAACAAGGCAGCTGCGATTGTCAGCTCCCGAGGTTTTGTGCCGGCGATCTAGATTGATCAAGGGCTTTCCTCGTACATCTCGTGTCACCCTTTACTTTTTAGCTCATTGTTTGATTGTTGATATAGCTCGATATCCTGAGCTATATCCTGAAAACTGTTTTTTCAAACACTATATTCAGATTATTTTCAATACATTAAGTTAGCACACTACCTCACTTAACTAATTTGATCACTAAATTGCTTAGGTAATTTTTGACCAAAACAGGTAATATGGCCCATCAACAACTACCAACTAATTATTTAATAGGTTGTTATATTTTTTTATCTATATAATGTAAATGATTATAATGGCTACTAGATTAAATATAACATAATAATATATTTAATCTTACATCCAACGTCAACGAAAACAAATATCTATACCAGCAGAACACAAATGTTCATATGCAGTAAACAGAAGCCAAGACAACCCTTAATACAGAACCCTAAATCTCGGACAAACAACACACCAGTTCGTATTCACCGATAACCAAATTACATATATTCTTTTCAATTAAACCCAAAATCTCGGATGAACAACAATGGTTCATCTACATCGAAACCAAAACACAAAGAACACAAAGAAACCATTAAAAGACATCGGTGGAAAAACGCAATCCCAAACAAACTCAACATTAGAACTAAAGTAAAACATAATGAAAACATAAAAGCAACTAATCGAAGTTCAATTTCCAAGCTAAATAACCACATACAACTGATAAAACATGAAGGCGCATATAAGCAGTATTTACTTAGCAGTACAGTATCAAAAGAGGGCTAAAACCCTATAAAACAACGACTGAAACATCAAATATGGTAAAATCAAATAACCACACGCAAGCGACAATACATGAAGGCGCATCAAAAGAACGACGATCGGGCTTAGCAGTCCCAAAAAAGGGCAAAAACCCTAAAGGTATCAACTAAGGTAACTATTTACCTTAAATAAGGCTAAAAAGGCAGTGCCGGTATGGAAGAAGCAACATCGGAACACCCTCGCCTAGCGGAGGAGTGGTTGCGGAGGATCGGTGGAAATGGCCAAGCAAGGCTTCCAAATGAAGTTGCGAAACAAAAAAAAAACGTGTTATATACCCCCTAGGGGTACAACCTCTTAAAGGCAATTTACAATACAACAAGCCTATGACAACACTAGAGCATAAAATACAAACCCATAAAACCAAATCATATTATTATTTAGTAATATATAAATACCTTATACCTTTTATTTATCTAAACTTTGTATTGATGGTTAGAGGTACAATTCTAACATTCACGGTAGCTTATGAAAGACACTTCGTTTAAAAAAATTATGAATTGATTTGTGCTTAATTCATTTGTATTAAATAATAATTTAACTATTTATAATTTAATTTATTACATTATCGTATATGAAATTACAAAATAATATTAAATGTTATTTTTTAGACACGTTATTAAGATAATTAAAAAAATAACCCGAGTAAAAAAAAACATTCACAATTTGACCCAAGCATACCAGTTTAATAATATAAAGTATATTATTTGCATATAAGCAGTATTTACTAAAACCATATGTAGTGGTTTGGGTGAATTAAGCCCCTACAATTGGACGTTTTCTACCATGTGGCAGTACAGTCAGTAAGGGGCATTATTTGACGTTTTTTTTTCTAAAATGGGTGTAGTGGGATGTGGGCATTATATTAAGGGTGGGGGTATGGTTAATCACTCTAGGGTGATTGAGTGATTCTCTACCCAATAATATTATGCCATGTCAACTCCCCATTCCACTTTTCATTTTGCACTCAATCAGGGGGTATGGTTAATCACTTTAGGGTGTTTGAGTTATATATTTTTTGATTGGTTCTTCCTCTCCTCTCTCCTCTCTCTCTCTCTCCTCCATCACTCTTCTCCACATCGGTGACCATACCCCGATTTCTCACCCTCTCTCCTACTCAAACACCCTAACTCAATCATGATGGTGTAGTCACCGATCGGTGACACTCACTCAAACACCCACTCCCCGCACATCATACCCCCCACCCTAAAAAGGGGTGTTAAACAATTAAATAAAAAAACATCCAAAAAATGGTATTGGGCAAGCATAGTAAAGAAGGCATGTGACTGGCCAAGCAATTAGATGTTTGGCGTGGTTTAAAAAACATCGGGGGGCTTTTTAAAAAAACGCTAGAAAACGTCCGTGGGGGTGGGGCATGATTGGGCGTGTTTGGGGGAAAGTCCAAAACTATACCACTACGGATGGTCTAATAAAGTATCAAATAACATGTATAAGTATTTATAGTTAATTAATAATATACCTTAGGAGACTAAAATCACAAATGACTTATCTAAATAAAGTATTAAATTATCTTTATAATATTATATGATAACCATTTTGGTGTAATACACGTGTTTATTCAACCCGAGCAATACATGGATTTACTAAAGATATAATTTTTTTTTTTGTTATTAAGTATATAATATTACATTTGCTTAAACCGTATACACAAGATTCTAACCTAATATGTGTGTGTATATATATATAATACATAGTTTACAAGCTACATGTACGTATCTCACGAACTATATCTAGCATTTAGTTATTTTATTGGTTTTGACAAATATTAATAACATATAAAAATGAAAAAAAGAACTTTGTTTACAAGTGGTTTTCCCGAAGTTATATATATAAAAAAAATTTGTTTAAACTTTGTTTACAAGAGAAAACCAAGAAACTAACTAAAAAGCCTAAAAAACATACATAAATTTGTTTTATTATTTTTCGCTAATTTTTATACATAAAAAAAATTAAAAAAAATTTGTATGGCATATGTGTAATAATACAGAAAAGCCAAAACCACCTAACCCACCCTCCACCAACACCCCAAAAAGCCTAAACCCCCCACCGCCATTCGGCCAGTCCCCCCCCCCCCCCCCAAAAAAAAAAAAAAACAAAAAAAAAACATAAATTCACCCTCCCACTAAAAATCTAAACCTCCCACCCCCCAAAAACCTAAACCCCCCCCCCCCCCAAAAAAAAATCCTAAAACTAAACCCTAAACATAAACCCGAAAAAAACCTAAACCCCACCCCTCACCCGCACCCCCTAAAAACCTAACCTCCCCCCCCCCCACCCCACCCACTCAAAAACCTAATCCTAATCTTAAACATACCCTAAAAGCTAAACTAAACTCAAAAGCTAATTTTAAGCATGTAATGCACATGTGTAGTACACATATAATGCACATGTGCAGTAGAATTTTTTTTTTTTGAAAATTTCTTTTATATATATAAAATAGCGATTTTTAATAAAAAAATTGTAAAAAAATTGGTATGTTTTTTAGGCTTTTAGTTAGTTTTTTAGGCTTCTCATTTATATGTAGTTTCTCATGATCATTGTTTTGGTAAAAAATCAAGCAATGATAATGCAACCAAACTTTCTGTTGTGAGGTGTGATGCTTGAATCAATGAACAATACTAAGGATCACTCTGAAATGTAATGAATAAGTGACACAAAGATTTATATGAGGAAAAAGCCCTTGATCAATGAATGATATCCGGCATAAAAAACCTCGGGTGATGGAAACTACCGATCACCAACTCAGATTAAACAAGAAATGTATTACAACTTCGGATGATAGCGAGCTAGTTACAAGGATCACTATAGTGTAATGTACAAAAAAGTGTGTAATCGCCAAGTGAATTATCAAGAGCTGGTGAGAGCAGTTGCGAGTGTGTGTGTTAAGCTAAAAATAGCCAAGTGTTTCTATATAGCTCGCTATCCCCTTTTAAAAATGGAAAATATCTAAGCTAACAAACTGTCCGCATATTATGCAAGTCCTCCACGACCTCCATAACGTCCATTTCAGCCATGCACATGCGGAATAAATATGGAATATGCTCCAGGAATATCGCCAAGACCAAGTCCAAGCTCGTACTCCTGCAAAACAACTTCATGTTCAAAGCAGACAATCGTTAGTATAAGGATCCTGATGATGATCCATGATCCTGATCCTACAATACTTTCTGAGGATCACTAATTCAGGCAGGATTGAGGATCACTAAACCCAACAGTAAATGAGGATCACTGATCATTCAAAAATCCTCCCCTAACAATTGCCCCCAAAATATATGGAGTAATTTGTAAAATAACGAGTTATATTTTCTCGTTCTTATCCGTAACCAACTGACGGATATATAGCCGTTGTAATCGAACTATCCGTTGCCATCCTGACGTCACTGAAGTAACTACCCTGCAAGATCATCATTATAAATTGAAGTTAGAGATAAGGGTTAGAGAGCATTTAAATTCGTGCGTTTCCTCCTTTAAATCCTCATTCGAAGATTCGATCAGGTAATTCTCTCTCCTTTCTCTCTTCATCTTCTTTCTCTGTTCCTTCTTTCCTCATCTTTATCTGCGACCAAGATGATGTTGAGATCTTCTCCGGCTAAGGATCATCGTAAGGACAGTCCCCTGAAGTCCCAAGAGATCATCAAAGATTCTGCGAAAGAAAGATGCTGCTTTACCGATCCACAGATAGACAGAATCCGCCATTGCTTCCCGGTGAACACCGTTTTCAAACCATTTAACCCCACCGTTCTAAGTGACTATATTTCTGAAACTTGGGTAGCCTTTCCGGTCACACCCTTTACAATAGGATACTCGTATCCTTTTCCAGATTTCTCCCAATCCTTCTTCTCTCTTACCGGCATCTCCTACATTCAAGCGATGCCAATGATCTGGAGGGTCTTATATACCCTTGAAAGGATCATTGAACATGAAGGAATTGATCTGGGAATGTCGAAGTTTGCAGAGATGTATGACCTTGTTAGCCATGGATCCCACCGATATCTACTCAAACATAAACCTGGTGAAGAGCACCCCATCTTCAAAGCCACTAAGAATGACACCAACTGGAAACGGCGATTCTTCTTTGTCAGAAGGGATTCTATCCCTGATGGAAAGGATCTGCCTAGAACATGGACCACCCATGGTAGGATAGAGGATCCTTGGAAGGATCACCAGATGACCTTGCTTCTGCTGAGGATCACTAACATCCTTTTGTTTCTATTTTGCAGCTATCACTGTCGCACACCTTATTTCAACACCTGCAACGAAGGAAAGGCTCGCTGCTTTTCGGAGGCTTGATCCTGAAATAAGATCATTTAAAGCAAATACCCAGGATTCTCAAGAGGTATCCTCAGGTTCTGTCACAATGTCAAGTAAGTATCCATGTTTATATGTAATTAAATGCTTAAATTAAAGTGAAATAAGGATACTTATCTGTGTTTGAATGTGTAGGTGCTGGAAAATCATCGAAGTCTGCTACCCATTTCAGTGTCACCGATCTCACCACTGTTGGTCCCAGGTCCGGGAAGAAAAAAGCTGCTGCTAGCCCAAGTACTGCCATCCCCAAGCCTACTGCTTCCAAAGGAAAGAAGAGGAAAGCCTCTAAGACTGACAATCTAGAAGGCCTGCCTCTAATTCGCCACCAGTTCCTTGAGTACTTTGCTGATGTAAGGATCACTAACTTAATTTAGTTATCCTGCCCACTTGAGGATCATGTGATCCTAAACTTTACATTGTCTTCTTTGCAGAAATTTGCTGAAATAGAGGACTACGTAGGCAATGTTGAAGAGATTGAGCAAAAATGCGTGGATCTCCAAAAGATGATGCTGGCCAAGGATAAGAAGATTGCCTCCCTTGAAAATGATGTCAATCTGGTCAAGAGGGAACTTGTCTCGGCTCACAATACTGCTGATCAGGAGAAAAATGATATCACCAATGATGCTAAAATCTCCGCTGCCATTGCCATGTACAAAACCCAGTTGCAGATGGCCCAAGAAGCTCTGGATCCTGACTTTGACAAGAGCAGCTGGGATGTAGAGGGCTGGAAGGCTAGATTGGCTGAGCTGGATGATGAAGAAGAGGTCTTAGCAATCGAGGCTGGCGGCAGTGGAGTCAAGGATCAGGTGGATGATGCTGGAGCTGAACGAGATGGTGATGCAGCAAAGGTGTAAGCTGCAGGAATGGGCGATGAAGGACATTTCTAGACGTAGCCGGAGCCCATTTTTTTAGAATTTGGTAGTTTCATTTTGGTTATGGTGTTTTGAAACAATCTTGGGGTTGTAATAACTTTAGACAATAGTTTCTAGGATGAAGGATCATGGATCCTTGAACAATAGGCAGGATAATGGGTGGTGGATGGATCCTCTGTTTGGGGGATGAAGCCACTCGTTATCCTTTCGTCTTTTATTTCCTGAACTACAAAGACCCGTAAACAATGGACACCCTTTGCCAACCCATGTGGATGGGCCACGTTTTGCTGGTTGAAACATGGGTTGGCAATTTTGACAACCTTAAAGGGTTTAACGTTTTGTGAATAAAATAACTTTAACTTTTTGGCTATCTCCCATGTTGTTATCCTTGTTAGTACTTTACTTTTCAATTGTTGTGATATTCATTTTGGCTAAACTTATCAAGTAAGGAAAAAAGTTAATAAATATCCTCAAAAAGTTTAGGATATGATCAAGGATCACATATCCTATAGTCGACAAGTTCTGAAAAGTAATGTAGTTTAAGGTTCATAAGTTCAGTTGTCAAAGGATAAGGGTCACTCGAATGAATAATGAATAAAATCAAAATAGTTAAGGATCATACCTGAGAATCCAAGTTAGGATCCTAACCTTTAAGACTTATAATCAGGATATCCAAAAGACAAACCTTAGTAGAAGGTAAGGATCAAGGATCCTTGGTCGTTTAGCTTCAAAAACCTGAAATATGATACAACTTGGGACTAAGCCAATATAAGATAAAAGTTAGTAACTGGGGACAAGCCCAACAATTCTGGGGACAATCCCAATATACTGGGGACACGCCCAAATGATAACTAGGGACAAGCCCAAAGGATAACTGGGGACAAGCCCAAAGGATAACTGGGGACAAGCCCGAGGATCATGTGTAAACTGGAGTATGGCCCTTACTGGCGACTATCCAAACTTAGTGACATGATAATGCCAAAACCTTAGCTAATGTGAAAACGTTAGAAACCTTAGGAACGGATGCATGGTACGTCTACCATTATACGTAGGATCCTGAATATAGCCAGTACAATGAAATTATCAGCCCCTAAAGAATGTACTGGTCCCATTGCCATGAACTATACCAGGATCATCGTGCACTACTGGGGAAATTGGGGACAGGCCCAAACTGGGGGCTAGCCCAAATAACTGGGGTCAAGCCCAAATAACTGGATACTTCTGTGGATACTCAATCCTTTGTTAAGGATACCTGAACCTTCAAAACTCAGAATCAAATGAAAGGAGGATAAAGGATGCAGGATCCTTATCCTTATATAAAATAATTAATGAATGAAACAGTTTGAGATTAGATCATTACCTAAATGAGGATCATATGTCCTGTAGGGATCCTTCAAGGATACTCGTCAGGTAAGGATCATGGATCCTTGTTACATAAAGTATCTCTTCAAATGGACAGCATTCCAAGCTCTTGGTAGCAAGTCACATTCCATTGTTAGCAGTCGATATGCCCCCTTTCCTGCCTCAGCTTCGATCAAGTAAGGGCCTTCCCACTGCGGTGCCAACTTTCCCTCAGCAGGATTGGTGGTATTCTGAAATGCTTTCCTTAACACCATATCTCCAACTTGGAATTTTCTGATCCTGACATTTTTGTTGTAGGCTCCAGCCATTCTTTTTTTATAACTGGCCATCCTTATCCTTGCCAAATCCCTGAGTTCTTCTATAGTATCCAAGTCTTGAACCAAGTTTTCAGCATTTTCTTCAGGATCACGAATGCTTGTTCTTGCAGTAGGAACCACCATCTCTGTAGGGATCACTGATTCTGCCCCAAATACCAAAGAAAATGGAGTTTGGCCAGTAGCATTCTTGGGAGTTGTCCTATCAGCCCATAGTACATAAGGTAGTTCTTCTGCCCACTTTCCTTTCTTGGATCCAAGCTTTTTCTTCAAATTGTTGATGATGATCTTGTTGGATGATTCTGCCTGACCATTAGCTTGTGGGTGGATTGGTGTTGATGTTATCATCTTAATCCCCTAGCTGTCACAAAAGTTAGTAGTTCTATTCCCAATAAACTGGGATCCATTATCACAAACAATTTCAGAAGGGATACCAAATCTAGTAATAATGTTTCTCTTAATAAAGGATATCACTTCTTTTTCTCTGACTTGAGCAAAGGCTTCAGCCTCTATCCACTTGGAGAAGTAATCAGTCATAGCAAGTGTTTTGGTCAAAAAATCTGTTGAGAATATTGCAACCAAACTCTAGATTACGGGGTATGATGCTCTAAAAGTGTAACAACAATGAGGATCACTTCAATGTGGAATGCACAAACAACACAAGGGTTTATACGGGGAAAAAGCCCTTGATCAATAATTGATCTCCGGCACAAAAAACCCCGGGTGATGGAAACTACCGATCACCAAGCTCCAATAAATGAATAAACGTTTACAACTTCGGATAGTAACGAGCTAGGTACAAGGATCACTACGGTGAAGTGTGTAAAAAGTGTAAGTAATTGCTAAGTGTTTGAATGAGAGCTTGTATGAGAGTGTTTGCGAGTGTGTGAAACTGCCAAAAATGATTAAGTGTTACTAACTAGCTCGTTACCCCTTTCAAATAAGAAAAATATCTAGTTAACAAACTCTCCGACTTTCAAGCCAAGCCTCCACGTTCTCCATAACGTCTAGTTTTGATCTAGCACGTGCAGAATACTTCGGGAATATTCTCCAAGAATGCCGCTAAGACCTGGTCAAGCTTGTTATACCTGCGAGATGTTATAAAACATAAGTAAACAATTGTCAGTATGAGGATCCTTGAAGTGATCCATGATCCTGATCCTAAAGCCCTTCTGAGGATCACCACCTGTCACAGAAGTAAGGATCACCAGTTAGGATAACGAATAAGGATCACTAATTGTTAGAAAATCCTCCCCTAACAGCAAGCATGAACACTTTTCCACCAGGTGCCTTAGGAAGCTTGCCAATGTGTCTCTAACAAGGATCACATTTCTTGGCATATTCTACAGGATCCTTCTTCATAGTAGGCCAATAGTATCCTGTCCTCAGGATCCTTGAGAACAATGCTCTGCCCCCAGTGTGGTTTCCACAATTTCCTTCATGGAAATCCTTTAGGACTTCTTGGATTTCAGGATCCTCTATGCATCTTAGATATGGACCTGCAAGAGATCGTTTATACAACATATTATTCAGTATTGTAAATTGAGATACATTGATTTTGAAAGCCCTTGGGTTTTCTCCTGTAGGAATCTCTCCATGTTGTATGTATCTCATGATTGGAAGGATCCATGATCCTGCATGAGATTGAGTATCATCACTAGGGATGATTGCAGAATCCTCTCCTATCTCCATAGCTACATGATCCTCGATAGCAGGGGTCAGAATATGGATAATAGGGATCTTGATATCCTCCGGGATCTTCAAGGATGATCCTAAATTGGCTAATGCATCAGCCTCTGCATTCTCTTCCCTTGGTACCTGTGTCAAACTCAAGATACCTGATCCTCATATGCTTAGCAATTTGCAAACCAGCTATCAAGGCTTCATACTCAGCCTCATTGTTGGTAGTTTGAAATTCACAAGCTATGGAGTGGGGTATTATGTCCCCCTGTGGCGATTTTAGTAGTATTCCAAACCCTGTTCCTTTTACATTAGAGGCTCCATCAGTGAAGAGTATCCAAGGATCCTTAGTTCCTTCAAGCTGTTGGACTTCTAACTCAGCTTCCTTTTGCAAATCACTACTAAAATCTGCCACAAAGTCAGCTAAGGCTTGAGATTTAATGGCAGTTCTAGGCTCATATCTTATATAATAAGCACTAAGCTTCACTGCCCACTTAGCCATCCTTCCTGACATTTCAGGTTTCCTGAGAACATTCTTAATTGGAAAATTAGTCTTAACAATAATGGCATGAGTCTCAAAATAATGTCTTAATTTAGTAGATGCCATAATTAATGCAAGGATAAGTTTCTCTAAGTGTGAATACCTGGATTCAGCATCAAGTGAACTCTTACTTACATAATAAACAGGATGTTGTGTACCTTGGTGATCCTTAACAAGGACCGCACTTACTGCTTTTGAGGATACTGCTAAGTATAAGGATAATATATCCCCTTTTTCTAGTTTCATCAAGGCCGGGGCTGAGGATAGGTAATCCTTAAGAGCTTTGAGGGCACTTTCATGCTTCTCAGTCCATTCAAATTTTATTGTTCTTCCTTAGGATGTCATAGAATTCCTTGCACTTTTCTGAGGATTTGGATATGAACCTGTTCAAGGCTGCGTTCCTGCCTGTCAGTCTTTGCACATCCTTAGCATTGGTAGGAGATTTGATATTCACAATAGCCTTGATTTGCTCTGGACTTGCTTCAATGCCCCTCTTTGTCACCATATAGCCTAAGAATTTGCCTGCCTTAACACCAAAATGACACTTGGAAGCATTTAGTTTCATATTAAATTTATCAAGGATATTGAATGCTTCCTCCAAGTCATTAAGGTGATCCTCAACTTTCTTGGACTTAACCACCATGTCATCTATATAGACTTCCATAGTGTGTCCAATTTGTTCCTTGAACATCATATTGACTAGCCTTTGATAAGTAGTGTTAGGGGAGGATTTTTTAACAATTAGTGATCCTTATTCGTTATCCTAATTAGTGATCCTTACTTCTGTGACAGGTGGTGATCCTCAGAAGAGCTTCAGGATCATGGATCACTTTAAGGATCCTCGTACTGACGATTGTTTACTTATGTTTTGTAGCATCTCGCAGGTATATTAAGCTTGACCAAGTCTAGGCGACATTCCTGGAGAATATTCCTAAACTATGCTGCACGTGCTTGACCAAAAATAGACGTTATGGAGAACGTGGAGGTTTGGCACGAAAATCGGATAGTTAGTTTAGGTGGTTATTTCTATTTTAAAAAGGGAGTAACGAGCTAGTAGGAAACACTTAGTCATTTCTCAGTTACACACACTCGTAAAAACGCTCATACAAGCTCTCATTCAAACACTTAGCAATTACTTACACTTTTTACACATTTCACCGTAGTGATCCTTGTACCTAGCTCGTTACTATCCGAAGTTGTAAACATTTATTCATTTATTTGAGCTTGGTGATCGGTAGTTTCCATCACCCGGGGTTTTTTGTGCCGGAGATCAACTCTTGATCAAGGGCTTTTTCCCCGTATAAATCCTTGTGTTGTTTGTGCACTTTACATTGAAGTGATCCTCATCGCTGTTATATATTTTAAGCATCATTCCCCTAAACAAAGAGTTTGGTTGCAATATCCTCATCAGATTTTTTTGACCAAAACAGTTTGGCGCCCACCGTGGGGCAATTGGTGCTTCGTCCTTAAGAAAATACGCATTTCTGTGCTTAATTCGGCTCACTACAACCAAGCAGATGGCTTCCTCATCGAAGAATGCTTCAAACTTGATGCCCTCTTTCACTTCCTCACAAGGCGTTCCTCCTTTGCCTCCACCACCTTCTGGATCCCAGAAGAATACAGAGAATGCTGCGAAGAAACCGACTCCCATTTTCTCAAAACCACCTACTTCTTCTGTTTCAACTAATCCTACTACTAATGATCTCTATGCCTTGATTTTGCAGATGAGGAATCATGCACAAGAGCAGGATAAGACCAACGAAAGGATCCTCCGGGAGATTGACGAAATTAAGAAACAGAAGAAAACGGCAGAGGATCATTCCCCACTGATGCCCAGATCTTTGAATTTTGATACTCCGGTGATCACTTCTCAGCCGTCAGTGGTTCCAGACATTCAATATGCGGGTGGACCAAAAGGAGTGCACTACGGAACAACAGCTATGACCCAGGCACTAGGTTCATATTTCCAGCCAGCGGGATCCTATCCCCAGCATATGGGATCCCTCACGAGTACAGGAGGATATTCAGGAATGCAGCAGTTTCAAGGATCCTCCTTCGTCCCAGGATCATCCCAGGTTCAAGGATCCTCCTTCGTTCCAGGATCATCCCAGGTTCAAGGATCCTCCTTCGTCCCAGGATCATCCCAGGTTCAAGGATCCTCCTTCGTTCCAAGATCATCCCAGGTTCAAGGATCCTCCTTCGTTCCAGGATCATCCCAGGTTCAAGGATCCTCCTTCGTTCCAGGATCATCCCAGGTTCAAGGATCCTCCTTTGTTCCAGGATCATCCCAGTTTCAGGGATCCTTCCAGATGCCAGGATCCTTGAGGAGTTTGCAAACAGGAAGTTCAGATGTCCATCAAGGAGATTTTATTCCAATGCGGACCAATGCCTCTACCGGTCCCTCGATCATTCCAGAGTCTCAACAATATGGATTAACCTCCATTCTTCCTAACTTGAATCCAATGGGAGGTAACACTTTCAATAATTCTCATACTACTAACCATGGTCTTATGCAGAATCCAGGTATCAATCATGCCATGGCCAGAGAATTGCAAAAGCTAAAGGATATGATCTCGAGTGTTCCGGGAGTAGTCAAACCTATTCCAGAGATTGCAGACGGGAGCCACAAGATATCTCGTTTTGCACCACCGATCTGTGATGCTGAGATACCCAAGAGGTTCCATGTGCCTACAATGAAACTGTATGATGGTTCGACGGATCCTGAATAACACATAGCACAATACAGGGAGAGGATGGAGATCAATCCAATCCCAGAAAAGTTAAAGGAAGCATGCCTGTGCAAAGGATTCGGATCCACTCTTACTGGATCAACTCTCAAATGGCTGCTAAGTCTTCCTCCCTATTCTATTACCTCATTTGCTAACCTAGTTAACTTGTTTAATAATCAGTTTTCTTGTAGTAGAAAATTTGAACGATTAACTAGTGATTTATATAGGATAACCCAGGGTCATAATGAATCATTAAGGGATTACATTACCAAATTCAGTAAAGAATCCTTAGACATTCCCAACTTAGATATAGCCACGGCTGTTGAGGCCTTCAAAATGGGACTGCTTAGGGATTCGTTATTTTATGATGATCTTGTTATGACACCATGCAGGAACCTAGATGAGGTAAGAACCCGGGCCCTCAGGTTCATTCGGCTAGAGGATGACAAGAGGATTCAGGAGAGGATAACAGGATCCTCAAAGCAGGATAAGCAAGGATCCTCATTCAGGAACAACAAGTTCAGATCCTACAACAAATCTGATAATCAGAACGTGCATTCTATTGATCAAGAAGAGGATGATGAGGATTATCCTCCAATTTCTGAATATTGCTTTAGTGTTGATAACAATGAACTAATCCTTGCCATGCAGAACTTAGGTGATAAAGCTAGATGGCCAAGAAAGAATGATAGGCCGGCTGCAACTAAGGATAAATCAAAGTGGTGTGCATATCATGAAGATTTTGGGCACCTCACAGAAGAATGCATTGCATTAAGAAAGGAGATTGGATACTTGTTGAGCAAAGGGCATCTAAAAGAGTTATTGGGAAGGAAAAAGTCAAGGACTCAGGATCCTGAAAGGATCCCTGAGAAGGCTCCAGCCCCTCCAGCAGATGCACAAGTGATAAACTTTATTTCTGGAGGATCCGACATTTGTGGCACATCCTTCTCAGCAGCTAAGAGGCATGCAAAGGAAACTAAAATGGATAATGGAGAAAGACCAGTTCGAACATCAAGTGTCTCCGAAGGAAAAGTCATAACCTTTGATGAAGAGGATCGTGTTGATATCCAGGATCCTCATCACGATGGTTTAGTTATTACTCTTTTCATTTCTAACCATTTTGTCCGCAGGATCCTTATAGACGGAGGAAGTTCAGTGAACATTATCCAGCTTGATGTTCTAAAGAGGATGGGTATCCCTGAATCAGAGATCATACCAAGATCCTCCGTGCTCGTGGGATTCAGTGGCGAAACTAAGAACACCCTGGGGGACATTAAACTCCCAATATATATTGAAGGCTTACACTCTTATAAAAAATTTTGTGTTATTGACTGTTTATCTTGTTGTAATGTTATCCTTGGCAGGCCCTGGATACACGATATGAAAGCAGTCCCGTCTACTTACCATCAATGTGTGAAGCTCCCTAGTCCTTGGGGAATAGTAAAGATTGATAGTGATCAGCAGGAGGCTAAGAATTGCTATACTTCATCGATGAAGCCAGCCTCGAAGTCAAGGGAGCAATAGCAATCAAGGTATCCTCCGAGGAATGTCTTGGAGGCCAGAGAACAGGATGTGGTAGAAATCCTCATGGATCCCGATGATCCTGAATCCAAAATCTATATCGGATCAGGGATCCTTGGCGAAATGAAAGAAGACCTCATATCCTTCCTCAAAAGAAGAAAGACTACCTTTGCATGGAAACACGAAGATATGACTGGTATATCCAAAGATGTTATCACTCACAAGCTCGGCATCGACAGATCCTTCAAACCAATCCATCAAAGGAGAAGGAAGTTTGCACCAGAAAGGAATGCTATTATCCAGGAAGAGGTAGAGAAATTGCTCCGGGCAGGTATGATTAGAGAGGTCAAGTATCCAAGATGGTTGGCCAATGTGGTTGTTGTTCAAAAGAAAAACGGAAAGTGGAGGGTATGTGTCGATTTTACCGATTTAAATAAGGCATGTCCCAAGGATCCTTTCCCTTTACCCCACATTGACTCCATGGTGGATGCAACTGCGGGTCATGAACTGTTAACTTTTATGGATGCTTCATCTGGATTTCAACAAATCCAAATGGAACCATCCGACCAAGAGGATACAGCCTTCATGACTCCAACTGGTATATATTGCTATATTGCTATGCCGTTCGGATTGAGAAATGCAGGTGCAACGTACCAAAGGCTGGTGAATATGATGTTCAAGGATCAGATTGGACAAACTATGGAGGTTTACATAGATGATATGGTGGTAAAATCCTTAAAAGCTGAGGATCACCTAAGAGACTTGGAGGAAGTATTCGATATCCTTGACAAATATAACATGAAACTTAATCCTTCAAAATGTCACTTTGGTGTTAAAGCAGGTAAATTCTTAGGATATATGGTGACAAAGAGAGGCATCGAAGCTAGCCCGGAACAAATCAAAGCAATAGTGAACATCAAATCTCCGGCCAATGCTAAGGATGTTCAAAGGCTAACAGGAAGGATAGCAGCCTTGAACAGATTCATATCCAAGTCCTCCGAGAAGTGTAAAGAATTCTATGATATCCTAAGGAAGAACAAGAAATTCGAGTGGACGGAGAAGCATGAAAATGCTTTAAAAGCCCTCAAAGATTACCTATCCTCGGCCCCGGCTTTGATGAAACCAGAAAAAGGTGATGTGTTATCCTTGTATCTTGCTGTATCCTCAAAAGCGGTAAGTGCGGTCCTTGTTAAGGATCATCAAGGTACACAACATCCTGTCTATTATGTAAGTAAAAGTTTACTTGATGCCGAATCCAGGTATTCACACCTTGAAAAACTTATTCTCGCATTAATAATGGCATCTACCAAGTTAAGACATTATTTTGAAACTCATGTTATCATTGTTAAAACTAATTTTCCAATTAAGAATGTCCTCAGGAAACCAGAGATGTCAGGAAGGATGGCTAAGTGGGCAGTAAAGCTGAGTGCATATGATATAAGATATGAGCCTAGGACAGCCATCAAATCCCAAGCATTAGCTGACTTTGTGGCTGATTTCAGTAGTGATTTACAAGAAGAAGCTGAGCTAGAAGTCCAGCAGCTAGAAGAGACCAAGGATCCTTGGATACTCTATACTGATGGATCCTCAAACGTCAAAGGCACAGGGCTTGGAATACTACTAAAATCGCCACAGGGGGACATAATACCCCATTCTATAGCTTGTGAGTTCCAAACCACTAATAATGAGGCTGAATATGAAGCCTTAATTGCTGGTTTGCAAATTGCAAAATATATGGGGATCAGGTATCTTGAGGTACACGTAGATTCTTTGTTGATTACAAACCACTTTAATGGATCATATGCTGTTAAAGGTGAAAAGCTAACCAAATATTTGGAGATAGTCAAAAGTTTGGCACTCTCTTTTGTTTCCTTTAGTTTGTCACAGGTACCAAGGGAAGAAAATACAGAAGCTGATGCATTGGCTAACTTAGGATCATCTTTGAAGATCCCAGAGGATATCAGGATTCCCATTATCCATATCCTGACCCCGGCTATCGAGGATCACCAGACTATGGAGATAGGAGATGATTCTGCAGTTATCCCTAGTGAGGATACTCAATCCTATTCAGGATCCGGATCATGGATCTCACCAATTATGAGATACTTACAACATGGAGAGATTCCTACAGGAGAAAACCCTAGGGCTTTCAAATCTAAGGTATCTCAATTCACAATTATGAATAATATGTTGTATAGGCGATCTCTTGCAGGACCATACTTGAGATGCATTGAGGATCCTGAAGTTCAAGAAGTTTTAAAAGACTTCCATGAAGGAGATTGTGGAAACCACACTGGGGGCAGGGCGTTATTCTCAAGGATCCTGAGGACAGGATATTACTGGCCAACCATGAAGAAAGATGCTGTGGAGTATGCCAGAAGATGTGATCCTTGCCAGAGACACAGCAATATCCTTCATCAACCAGCTGAATTATTGCATCCTATATCCTCCTCTTGGCCATTTATGAGATGGGGTATGGATATAGTTGGCAAGCTCCCTAAGGCACCTGGTGGAAAAGTATTCATGCTAGCTATTACTGATTACTTCTCCAAATGGATAGAGGCTGAAGCTTTTGCCCAAGTTAGAGAAAAGGAAGTTATATCCTTCATTAAAAGAAATATTATAACTAGATTTGGAATTCCTTCTGAGATTATATGTGATAATGGTTCCCAATTTATTGGGGGCAGAACCACTAACTTTTGTGACAGCTGGGGGATTAAGATGATAACATCAACACCAGTCCACCCACAAGCTAATGGTCAAGCAGAATCATCTAACAAGATCATCATCAACAACTTGAAGAAGAAGCTTGGATCCAAGAAAGGGAAATGGGCAGAAGAACGACCCTATGTGCTCTGGGCTGACAGGACAACCCCTAAGAATGCTACTGGTCAAACACCATTCTCTTTGGTGTTTGGGGCAGAATCAGTGATCCCAACAGAAATGGTGGTTCCTACTGCTAGAACAAGTACTCGTGATCCTGAGGAAAATAATAAAAACTTGGCTCAAGACCTGGATACTATCGAAGAAATCAGGGATATGGCTAGGATAAGGATGGCCAGTTATCAGCAAAGAATGGCTGGTGCTTACAACAAAAATGTCAGGATCAGGAGGTTTCAAGTTGGAGATATGGTATTAAGGAAAGCATTCCAAAATACTACCAATCCTGCTGATGGGAAGTTGGCTCCAAAATGGGAAGGCCCTTATTTGATTGAAGCTGAAGCAGGAAAGGGGGCATATAGATTGCTAACCATGGAAGGTGATTTGCTACCAAGAGCTTGGAATGCTGTCCACTTGAAGAAATATTTCATGTGACAAGGATCCTCATGGCAGAGGTGATCCTAGCGAAAGGGATATCCTTAAAGGATCCTCAAAGTATCGATGATCTTTACTTAGGTAATATCCTAAACTTAAGCTATTTCATTTTATTATTTTCTCTTATAAGGATAAGGATCATGTATCCTTTATCCATCTCTCACGTGAGTTTAAGTTTTGAAAGTTCAGGTATCCTTAGCATACCGTTGGTTATCTACAGAAGCAATCCGTCTTTTGGGTTTAACCCCAGTTATTCGGGCTTGTCCCCAGATTCCGCCTGTAGCGCACGATGATCCTGGTATAGTTCAAGGCTTTGGGACCAGTACTCGTTCTAGGGGCTGATAATTCCATTGTTCTGGCTATGCTTAGGATCCTACGTATAATGGTAGACGTACCATACATCCGTCCATAAGGTTTCTAACGTTTTCACGTTAGCTAAGGTTTTGGCATTTTCATGTCACTAAGTTTGGATAGTCGCCAGTTAGGGCCATACTCCAGTTTACACACGATCCATGGGCTTGTCCCCAGTTATCCTTGGGCTTGTCCCCAGTTATCCATGGGCTTGTCCCCAGTTATCCATGGGCTTGTCCCCAGTTATCCTTGGGCTTGTCCCCAGTTGCTAACTCTTCTCTTATATTGGCTTAGTCCCAAGTTATGCTCTATTTCAGGTCCTTGAAGATAGGCAGCTAGGGATCCTTGTTCCTTATTTCACTCTAAGGTTTATCTTATAGTTATCCTTATTATGGTTAGGATTCTAACTTGGATCCTCAGGTATGATCCTTAACTCTTTTGATTTTATTCATTATTCTTTTAAATAACCCTCGTACTTGACAACTGAACTTGTATTTCTTAAATCATATCACTTTTTAAACCTATCGGTTATGGGATATGTGATCCTTGTTCATATCCTAAACTTTTTGGATATCTTTTCTAATTTTTCAAGGCTTGATAAGTATAAGCAGAATGAACATTACAACAGTTGGAAAGTAACATATTAAAAAAGGATAACAACACATGATAAGCGACAAAAGGTTAAGTTTTTATTTATTAACATAAGGCTAACCCTTTAAAAGTTGTCAAAATTACCTACCCAAGCATCTACCAGCAAAACGTGGCCCGTCCGCTGGGGTAGGTAAAGGGTGTCCATGATAATGAGTTCAAAGGTAGTGCAGGAATATAAAGGCGGCAGGATCACAATGGCTTCATCCCCCAAACAGAAGATCCCTCCACCAAATGCAATCCTGCCTATTGTCCAAAGGATCATACATGATCCTTAAACCTAAGAACTATTGTTTAGAGTTATTACAGACCCACCATTGTTCAAAAACATCAACAATCCAAAAAACTACCAAACCATAAAAAATGGGCTCCGGCCACGTCTAGAAATTTCCATCATCGCCCATTTTTGCAGCTCACACCTTCGCTGCATTACCATCACCACCCGCCGCTGCATCCTCAGCTTTATCCTTCAACCCGCTACCACTAGCCTCAATTGTCAGAATCTCCTCAGCCTCCTCTTCATCACCCAGTTCAGCCAGCCTCGCCTTCCATTCTTCAATTTCCCAGCTACTTTTGTCAAAGGCAGGATCCTGAGCTTCCAAGGCCATTTGAAGCTTGGTTTTGTACATTGCTATGGCGGCAGAAACTTTAGCATCATCTGTGATCTCTTGCCTTTCATAGTCAAAGTTAACCAGCACCTTAGCCATCTTCTGCTTAGTATCCTGGAGTTCCTTCTGAAGATCAGCAAGTGCAAGATCCTTGAGCACAGCAACCTGCTGGAGATCGGCAATCTTCTTATCTTGATCCTCAACATGGCCGACGTAATCCTCGATCTCAGCAAATTTCTGCAAAGGAAAAGGATAAAACAGTTCAAGAGCAAGTGATCCTTAGATCAGCATGATATACAAGCAGAGATAGTGATCCTTACATCATTGAAGTACTCGAGGAACTGGTGGCGAATTAAGGGCAGACCCTGCAAATCCTCAGCCTCGGAAGTCTTTCTTTTCTTGATTCCCTTCCCCTTGAGGGGTGCCTTGGGGATTGAGGCTGTCGGGCTAGTAGGGACCTTTCTTTTGGAGGATTTGACAGTGGTGAGATCGGTGACACTGAACCTTGAAGCAGCTTTGGCAGATTTTCCAGCACCTACACAACCAAAACGAGATAAGTATATTTTCTTAATATACATTTAACTATTTATTAAAATTTTAAACAAGGATACTTACTCGACATTGTGACAGAGCCTGAGGATACCTCCTGTGAGTCTTGGGTTATTGTCTTAAAAGTTCTAATTTCAGGGTCAAGTCCCCAGAAAGTAGCAAGTCTTTCCCTGGTTGCGGGTGTCGTGATGAGATGTGAAAAGGAGATGGCTGCATGACACAAGACAAAGAAGGGGTTAGTGATCCTATTACAAAAACATGACGATCTGGTGATCCTTCCCAGGATCCTCCAGCCTACCATGGGTGGACCATGTTCTCGGTAAATGCTCTCCATCTGGAATGGTATCCCTTCTTACAAAGAAGAAGCGACGCTTCCAATCTTTGTCGTTTTTGGTGACTTTGAGAAGAGGATGATCTGCACTGGGTTTTCGTTTGAATAAATAACGATGGGAACCGAAGGTAGTAAGATCATACAACTCCGCCAGTTCTGACATTCCTAAATCAAGACTCTCCTGCTCAATGATCCTCTCTAGGGTGTATAAAACCCTCCAAATCATCGGCATGGCTTGAATGTAAGATATGCCGGTAAGGGAAAAGAAGGATTGTGTGAACTCCGGGAAAGGATAGGTGTACCCTATAGCAAATGGAGTGACTGGAAAGGCAACCCATGTATCAGAAACATAGTCGCTTAGAACAGTTGGATCGAAGGGTTTGAAAAAGACATTCGCTGGAAAATGGTGACGGATGTTATCTACTTGTGCGTCGTTAAAGCAACACCTCTCGTTCACTGAGTCTTTGATGATCTTTTGACTCTTCAAAGGGCTATCCTTTTTGTGATCCTTGGCCGGTGAACTTCGGAGCAACATTTTCGGAATGACGAAGATAAAGATAGAGAAACAGAGTAAGAGGGAAGGAAGAGGAGAAAGAATTACCTGGTTGTTCGTCGACTGAGAATTTAAAGGGAGTCTCTTTCGAATTTGAATGCATAATGATCCTATCTATATCTCTATTTATAATTATGATTCTGCAGGATTGTCACTTCCGTGACATCATCATCGCAACGGCTAGTTCTATTTTAACGGCTATATATCCGTTAGTTAGTTACGGATAAGATCAAGAAAACATAACTCACTAAATTTTACAAATTACTCCTTATATTTTGGGGGCAATTGTTAGGGGAGGATTTTTTAACAATTAGTGATCCTTATTCGTTATCCTAATTAGTGATCCTTACTTCTGTGACAGGTGGTGATCCTCAGAAGAGCTTCAGGATCATGGATCACTTTAAGGATCCTCGTACTGACGATTGTTTACTTATGTTTTGTAGCATCTCGCAGGTATATTAAGCTTGACCAAGTCTAGGCGACATTCCTGGAGAATATTCCTAAACTATGCTGCACGTGCTTAACCAAAAATAGACGTTATGGAGAACGTGGAGGTTTGGCACGAAAATCGGATAGTTAGTTTAGGTGGTTATTTCTATTTTAAAAAGGGAGTAACGAGCTAGTAGGAAACACTTAGTCATTTCTCAGTTACACACACTCGTAAAAACGCTCATACAAGCTCTCATTCAAACACTTAGCAATTACTTACACTTTTTACACATTTCACCGTAGTGATCCTTGTACCTAGCTCGTTACTATCCGAAGTTGTAAACATTTATTCATTTATTTGAGCTTGGTGATCGGTAGTTTCCATCACCCGGGGTTTTTTGTGCCGGAGATCAACTCTTGATCAAGGGCTTTTTCCCCGTATAAATCCTTGTGTTGTTTGTGCACTTTACATTGAAGTGATCCTCATCGCTGTTATATATTTTAAGCATCATTCCCCTAAACAAAGAGTTTGGTTGCAATATCCTCATCAGATTTTTTTGACCAAAACAAGTAGCACCTGCATTCCTTAGTCGAAACAGCATAGCAATATAACAATATATACCAGTTGGGGTCATAAAGGCTGTATCCTCTTGATCAGATGGTTCCATCTGAATTTGTTGAAATCCAGATGAAGCATCCATAAAAGTCAACAACTCATGACCCGCGGTAGCATCCACCATGGAGTCAATGTGTGGTAATGGGAAAGGATCCTTGGGACATGCCTTGTTTAAATCAGTAAAATCGACACATACCCTCCACTTTCCATTTTTCTTTTGAACAACAACCACATTGGCTAACCATCTTGGATACTTAACCTCTCTTATCATACCTGCCCGAAGTAGTTTATCTACTTCTTCCTGGATAATAGCATTCCTTTCAGGTGCAAACTTCCTCCTCTTTTGATGTATAGGCTTGAATGACCTGTCAATGCCAAGCTTATGAGTAATTATATCCTTAGATATACCTGTCATGTCTTCATGTTTCTAGGAAAAGGTGGATTTCCTCCTCTTAAGGAAGGATACTAGATCCTGCTCAATGTTGCTAAGGATCCCTGATCCTATGAAGACTATGGATTCAGGATCATGAGGATCCATGAGGATTTCTTTTACATCCTGCTCTCTTGCCTCCAAGACATCTCTTGAAGGATACTTTAATTGCTATTGCTCCCTTGGTCTTGAGGCTGGCTTCATTGATGATGTATAACAATTCTTAGCCTCTTGTTGATCACTCTCAATTTTCACCACTCCCCATGGACTTGGAAGCTTTACACACTGATGATAGGTGGATGGAACTGCCTTCATATCATGTATCCATGGCCTGCCAAGGATAACATTGCAACAAGATAAGCAATCTATAACACAAAATTTTTGATAAGAATGCAATCCTTCAATATAGATAGGGAGTTTGATGTCCCCCAATGTATTCTTAGTTTCTCCACTGAATCCCACAAGTACTGAGGATCTTGGGACAATATCAGACTCCGGGATATTCATTTTCTTGAGGACATCAAGCTGAATGATGTTCACAGAGCTTCCTCCATCGATTAGGATCTTGCGAACAAAGTGGTTAGAAATAAACAATGTAATTACCAGACCATCATGATGAGGATCCTGGACATCAACACGATCATCCTCATCAAAGGTTATGACTTTATCCTGGGTAACAACGGAGGTCCGGACGGGTCTGTCTCCATTATCCATCTTGGTTTCCTTAGCATGTCTTTTTGCTGCTGAAAAGGAGGTACCACAAATGTCTGATCCACCGGATATGAAGTTTATAACTTGTGCATCTGCTGGAGGAGCAGGAGCCCTTTCCGGGATCCTTTCAGGATCCTGGATCCTTGACTTTTTTCGTCCCAAAAGTTCCTTCAAATGCCCCTTGCTCAACAAGTAATCAATTTCCTTTCTTAGTGCAATACACTCTTCAGTGAGATGCCCGAAATCCTCATGATATGCACACCACTTGGACTTATCCTTCGTAGCAGCTGGTTTATCACTTTTTCTCGGCCACCTAGCTTTCTCACCTAGATTCTGCATTGCAAGGATTAGTTGATTGTTATCAACAGAAAAACAGTATTCGGAAATAGGAGGATAATCCTCATCATCCTCTTCTTGTTCCACTGCATGCACGTTCTGGTTATCAGACTTGTTGTAGGACTTGGATTTGTTGTTCCTGAAGTAGGATCCTTGTTTCTCCTGTTTTGAGGATCCTGTCAATCTATCCTGGATCCTTTTGTCATCCTCAAGGCGGATGAACCTAAGGGCCCTGGTTCTTACTTCATCAAGATTCCTGCAAGGGGTCATAACAAGATCATCATAGAACAATGAATCCCTAAGAAATCCCATTTTAAAGGCTTCTACAGCCGTAGCTATATCTAGGTTAGGGATATCTAAGGATTCTTTACTAAACTTAGTGATGTAATCTCTAAGTGATTCATTTTGACCTTGTGTTACCCTATATAGATCACTAGTTAATCGTTCAAACTTTCTACTACAAGAGAATTGACTATTAAACAAATTAACTAGATTAGCAAATGAAGTAATAGAGTAAGGGGGAAGACTTAGCAGCCATTTAAGAGCAGATCCTGTGAGTGTGGATCCAAATCCCTTGCATAGACATGCTTCTTTTAACCTCTTAGGAATTGGATTGATCTCCATCCTTTCCTTGTACTGAGCTACATGCTCTTCTGGATCTGTTGAACCATCATACAGCTTCATAGATGGTATCTGGAACCTTTTGGGTATCTCAGCATCACATAAGGGTGGTGCAAAACGAGATATCCTGTGGCTACCATCTGCAATTTCAGGAATGGGTTTAACCACTCCTGGTACACTGGATATCATATCCTTAAGCTTCTGTAATTCCCTAGCCATAGCCTGATTGATACCTGTTGATGCGTGTGAAGTGTTATATATATTAGGTGTATATTTTAAGCCCTTTTTTAACACTTATTTTAGCCAAGTTTTAAATTTATAAAACACGATATTTCACTAACACTAAACACACATATGGGCAAGTGCACCCATCGTTGAGTGTAGTATAGCGTTGGTAAGATACCGAGGTCGTCCAAGGACACAAGAGCTTTTAGTACCGGTTTATCCTCAACGTCTAACCAAAACAAAAGTTTAGGAAAAATGTTTTAAACTAAGAAAAATAAAAACTAACTAAAATGCTGAAAATAAAAATAAAAGAAAAACAGATAGACAAGATGAATCACTTGGTTCCGACTCGTATCTAGTATAACCTTTGATTATTTCCGCACTTTTGCACATAATTAAGAGATTATCTTAGTTATTGTAGTAGGCCCCTCTTTTGAAGGTGACGTTACCCTCACCCCAGTAGTTTGAGTCAGCAGGGATACAATCCTAAAAGGGTGGATTATTGGAAGATAATGAATTAAGTTATTAATGCAGTATTGTGGTAGGCCCCGCTTTTGGCGGTGACGTTACCCTCGACTAAGTAGTCTGAGTCAGCAGGGATACAGTCCTAAATAGTCGGGTTATAGTATTAATAGTAGTTAACTTATGAGGGGATCAAAGAGTTTGGACCCCCGCCATCCAATACCGTAAAGTATTGAAGGAGGTCCTACTAAATTTGACCCAGGTCCATTGCAGGACCTCTAAACGCTGAACAATGGCAAGACCTTTACCAAACCGTTCCCTTAACCCCCTACCAGGTAGCCAACATACCTCCATATAGACCGTGGAGATATGAATGGTGAAAATCCTTTATTTTATATAGACAGTAAAATAATGCCAAGACACCACGGACAAACGATAAGGAAAGATCACCTTCAACATAAGTAACTAGTTATTAAAGTCATTAATACAAAACCAAATAAAAAGTGCAAAAGATTAGAAATAAAAAGTATTATACTAGACACTTTGTCTTCACCAAGTGATGTAAGAGACTTAGGCAAACATGGCCTTGATTGTCAAGAACTCTTACGATCAATCTTGGATCCCGAGACGACTCACACACTCTACGATGGACAATGGATGATGGTGGTGGATGATGGTGTTGTGATGGTGGTGGGTGGTGGATGAAGTGTGAGAGAGGTGGTGTGCCAAGGGATGAGATGAAATGAATCCAAGCACTCCTATTTATAGGCTGAACAGAGAGCTGGACACGGCCCCGTGTCCGCTGGACACGGCCCCGTGCCCGTCTGACACTCTCTCTCCTCATTAATTGTAATTCGCAATTACAATAAATGCGCCTGCTGTACTTTCGACACGCCCCCGTGTCCGCTGGGCACGGCCCGTGGTGGGCAATAGAAGCTTCTATAGGTTTGTCTTTTCTGCTGCTTCTTGGGCACGGCCCCGTGCTGGCTGAGCACGGGGCGTGTTCAGCCTTCTGTTTTCTCCTTTTTGCTTTGGAAGGTGCCGTTGAGGGTTCGGGCAGTCCACTAATGTTCCTTTTCATGTATTTATGTTGGATTTAGCTGTCTTTTTGCTTCTTTTGCGTTTTTGAGCTCATTTAATCCTGAAAATACAAAAGGAAGACAAAAACACTCTTTTTCCAATATTAGTACTAAAAAAGGGTTAGTTTTAGGCCTCATTTGATGTAATTTATATGTTGCATTTTACACACATCAAATACCCCCACACTTGAACTTTTGCTTGTCCTCAAGCAAAACTCTTTAATATGTGGCTTACACTCCCAAATGGAATAGGTAGAAGAGAAGGTTTTGAGCTTGTCGTAGAGTGTCGGGATTTCCAAGATCTTTTTGGGTTTTATTTTTATTTATTTACACTCCTATTCGTAATGATTTATTTAGAACTGTTCATAAAAGAGATTACTTATTTGGGCATAACATGCCTTTTTAAAATTCTATTTATATACAAGTTCACATACCTCGCGGGGAAATCACTCACACTCGGCCGAAGGTGTATTTTTTAGTGAATCACTCGAGAGCGGCACGGAACTTATTCCTACCATAGGCTTGCCAAGAAATCAATCCTCCTCCTTTTTAACTTTTATACCTTTGTAGATATCAAGAGGACTTTGTGGGTTAAGGGTTGGCTAGGGTTAAAGGTAGGTGGTTGGGTTAGTGGTTAGTAAAAAGGCTAAAAGCGTAACAAGTGTCGGTTTTCGTATTCTTGCAACTTTTTATTTTTAATGAAGCTTTTATTCAAACAAAGTTATTTTTGATTACTTTGTTTATTTATTCTCTTTTTGCTTCATTAAATTTTTTTTTTTTTTTCACGAAGAACCGAACTTGTTACTAAAATAAAGGGTTAAAAATGAAAAAGGTTTTGGTGGGTGAAAGGTTTTTTTGTTTTGGGTGATGAAACAAAAAGGTTTAGGCTCAAAGGGGCTAACTAGGGGGATTTTTTTGGGTAAGTGGTAAAAGAAAAAGAAAAATAATGGTGTAGAAATGAAAAAGGGTTAGTCCTAATGCCTCCATCATGTACTTACTCGGGTTTAAGTTGATAAGGACCGGGAATGTATTGTCATGGCAAGTTCTAGAGTCGTAAGAACCAAGCGGCTATTCACACAAGAAACGAAAAATGAGCATTTAGTAAAATGATATGAAATTGTGTGCTCAATAAAGGCTCAAAACTCACTTTTGTGGGAATGGGTTTTTATGTGATCAAGTATATATAATCAAATTTTAAATAAGTTTGTCATGCCTTTTCATAATTTTCTTATGTTGGTTCTTTTTATCACTACGCTATCGGTTGTAAATTTGTAAAAATATAACCTTTTTGAGAACTTGAATTTCCCGAGTTAAACCTAGACAAGAAAAAAAAAATATGAAATTTTTGAAAAAAATTTGGGGTGATTAGCGGTTCCAATAGAGTTTTGTGTAAGGCTTGTTTTTAGGACTTGCAAAATTCAAGGTTTTAGCATCCCCCCCACACTTAAATTACACATTGTCCTCAATGTGTCCCAAAAATAAATTTTTAGTTTGATTAGATGTGTAAAATAGTGTTTAAAAAGCAAAAATTTGTGTTACTGGGCACTGAACACGGCCCCGTGTTGAGTCGGCACTACCCCGTGTTCAGGTGCCAGTAACAAGAACTTACAGAAGGTAGACACGGCCCCGTGTCCACTGAACACGGCCACGTGTCTGACAAAATTTTGTCGAACAACAGGTCTGGGAGGTGAGCACGGGGGCGTGTTGGCTGGACACGTCCCCGTGTGGACAGTCTGAAAGCCTGAAAAACAGGTTTCTTCCTCCGGTTTTTCCATCCTAGCCCTATAAGTGCTGAGGCTTAACACCCTAAGCCTTGGTTTGTACCTGTTTCAACACTTGATACCACACCAAGCAATACAAACATCCTACATTACCAAAGTTAATTGTTCCAAGCATAAAGTAAAAATAAAATGCAGAAAATAGTTAGGAAAAGTAAATTGTCTAACACTTGGCACGCAGGCCATCAATTGTTCAAGATTGCAAAGGGTTAACCTGGGGAGTCATCCATCAACCGCTTCCTCCTATTCTCCTCCCGCTTACTCCATGGCATCATTATCATCATCATCATCATCGTCACCCCCTCCATGGCGTGCAATGTGGTCTCGTATGTATCCGACATCGTCTTGTATCTCGGATAGGTTTCTCTCGATAGCTCCGACCCGGTGGTAGGTGTTGCTCGCCATGTTATAGGTGTTCCGAGTACACATGAGGTTTTCCTGCAACAAATCATGCAAACTTTGAAAATTAGGAAAACTGCCTCCCGAGGAGGATGATTGGCCCGGATCACCGTGGGGTGGGTATTGGTACTGATGATGTTGCGGAGCTGGGAGGACAAGTGCTTCTTGCGGGTTCCATGCATGACCTTGCATCCTTTGAAAGGTTACCGTCCCGTCTTCTGCCTCATAAACCAGGTTCATCGAGCGGCATATGTGAATATCCACCGTACCCGACCATGGGCTCCTCTCAAATGCCCTCGGAATGTGGGCGAAGTGCCTGAAGAGACGGTATACCCACCCCCCGAAGAAAATAGGAGTTGGTGCACTAGCAAGGCGGTTGTGATGCATGTTTCGGAGCATGAGGAACGGAACATCGAGCGGCCTGCGGTTGTGAATGCAATGGAGGACAAGCAAATCTCTTAACCCAACGACGCCACCACTGTCATGCCTTTGGCTAAGAGAGTAGCCGAGGAGCCTATGAATGTATCGGTAAAGCGGATCCCTCAGCTTGGTACTCTTAGTGCTGCTCGGATTGTAAAACCCTTCCCCAATCTGAGCCCACATGGCTTGGCGCTCGTTGTCTTCGATCTCTCTCAATCCCCCTGTATTGTCTTCGTCTCCCGCATCCTCCTCCGCATACAACCCGATAATCGACCCGAATTGTGCCATGGAGATCGAATACCTCGTTCCGCCACACCTGAATGACACCCCTTCATTATCGAACGGGTCGCACCTTGAAGTGAATGCAAAGGTGCTGTAGAATTCCAAGGTGCATTCATGGACAGAACGGAGTCGGGTTGTTAGTGCGACTCTGAGTGGTCCCGTGACAATGTTGTTGAAACGGTCAATTTGATTCACCATGGTTAGTAGTTCTGTGCATGCCTGCCTCGGGTATTCCTCCGGCCTTGTTTGAAGAAGCTCGTATCGAGCTCTCGCATCTAGCTCATTGGCGTTGAATCTAGTAAACTTCCTGGCCATCTGCAAGAATACACCAAAAGTTAGCATGAAACAGAAATATTTTCGGACAAAACTGCAAACAGCGGGCTGGACACGACCCCGTGCCCAGCGGACACGGCCCCGTGTCCAGGGGTCTGTTACTCAAAAATCCCATTTTTCGACCCGGTTTCGAAAACTTGAAAATTTTTGAACCAATAGGTGCGGTTTCCCCCGAAAATGAAACCCTAAGTGCCGTTTTTCCCAAAATAACCCGTTTACCCTATCAATTTTATCTTTTTCGGTTCAGGAACAAGGGTTTGGGGTTTTTGTAAGAAATCGGGTGAATCCATGAATAATACAAGTGTATTTACTTCCCTTAACACTAATCTAACTAAATGCAAACAGATTTAGGCAAAAATTTTAGGTTCGATCCGGATGAACATCAAGAACCCTAGATTTTTCCCCAAATTTGTGGTGTATTAACTACATGCAAGTAACTAATCTAACTACTAAGAGTGACAAAATCATACCTTGACGTTGTTAGATCGGTAAGAGACGTTGGAATTTCGCGATAAATCTCCTGGAACCAGAGTTTTTGTGGGGAAACGGGCCGTGTGTAATGAAGAAACTGTTTTGAAAAAGGGGTTTTATCCCGTCTGCAGTGCGAACACGGCCCCGTGCCGAGCTTTTTTTTTTTTTTTTTTTCGTGCGCGTGTGAGTGCCCCTTTTTTCCCGTAAGCTATGGTTTAGAAAACTTACCGCTTTATTTTGCCGCCTCAATCGTTCGTAACTTACCAGGCATGATGTTTTTATTCTTCCACGGTTTGAAGCGAGATTTCTTCTTCCTCATCCTCAATAAATCCTTGATAGAGTTTCAGCCGTTGGCCATTGACTTTAAATGGTGGCCCATTTCGAGGTTTAATTTCTACTGTACCGTGTGGAAAAATATGGGTGACGGAAAAAGGTCCTGACCACCTAGACTTTAATTTACCAGGAAACAATCGAAGTCGTGAATTAAACAAAAGAACTAAATCTCCTACCCGAAATTCATTAGGTTTAATATGTTTGTCATGCCAATTTTTCATTCTTTCCTTATAAATCTCAGAGTTTGAGTATGCATAATTCCTAAGCTCGTCTAATTCATTTATTTGACAAAATCGATTTTTACCAGCAAATTCTAGATCTAAGTTTACATTTTTGATTGCCCAGTAGGCTTTGTGTGCAATTTCTACTGGCAAGTGACAACTTTTTCCATAGACTAGCTTATATGGGGTTGTACCTATCGTTGTTTTATAAGCAGTTCGAAAAGCCCATAAAGCATCATCTAATTTATCAGCCCATTCCTTTTTGTTTAACCCTACGGTTTTTTTTAGTATTCGTTTTAACCCTCTATTGGTCACTTCGGCTTGTCCGTTTGTTTGAGGGTGATAGGCTGTCGAAACCCGGTGATAGACCCCATATCTTGTTAAAAATTTTTCAAGTTGATGATTACAAAAATGGGTACCTCTATCACTTATTAAAGCTTTAGGTGTGCCAAAACGAGAGAATAATTTTTTCAGAAATCTTACCACTACTCTTCCATCATTTGTTGGAAGTGCCTCGGCCTCGGCCCATTTAGACAGGTAATCTACTGCCACAAGTATGTATTTGTTTCCTTTTGATGGTGGGAAAGGTCCCATAAAGTCGAGTCCCCACACATCAAAAATTTCACAAACAAGAATGCCATTTTGTGGCATTTCGTTTTTGGAAGAAATATTACCTGTTCTTTGGCAAGCATCACATGTCTTTACAAGATTTTGGGCATCTTTGTAAATGGTTGGCCAATAAAATCCTGAATCAAATACCTTTCGTGCGGTACTGGCTGCACCATGATGTCCTCCGTATGGACCTTCATGACAATGGCGGAGAATTCTTCGTGCTTCACTACCATGTACGCATCGTCTGACGAGTTGGTCGGCACACATTTTGAAAAGATATGGATCTTCCCAAAAATAGTGTTTCACATTGGCAAAGAATTTTTTTCTTTGATGATGTGGCCATCCTTTTGTGACTATTCCGCTAGCTAGGTAGTTAGCGAAGTCGGCGTACCATGGTTCTTCCTTAAATTCCACCATTTCCAGGGATTCAGTTGGAAATTTTTCGTTGATTTGCTCGTCCCTAGTTGCCTCCAAAGCTGGGTCTTCTAAGCGCGAAAGATGATCTGCTGCGGTATTTTCTGCTCCTCTTTTGTCTTTGATTTCAATGTCAATTTCTTGGAGGAGTAGAATCCACCTAATCAAACGTGGTTTTGCGTCTTGCTTCTTAAAGAGATATCGAATGGCTGCATGGTCTGTATAGACTATAGTTTTAGAAAGAACAAGATAAGAACGAAATTTATCAAAAGCAAATACCACAGCTAGTAACTCTTTTTCAGTTGTTGTGTAATTTTCTTGTGCATCGTTAAGTGTTTTACTAGCATAATATATTGGGTGGAAATGCTTTTCTTTTCTCTGTCCCAAGACAGCTCCAACTGCAAAGTCACTAGCATCACACATGATTTCGAAAGGAAACTTCCAATCAGGTGCTATCATGATAGGTGCATTGACTAGCATTTCCAATCAGGTGCTATCATGATAGGTGCTATCTTTTTCAAGTAATTTTGTTAGAGGCCTTGAGATTTTTGAAAAGTCTTTGATAAACCGCCTATAAAATCCGGCATGCCCTAGGAAACTTCTAATAGCTCTTACGGAGGATGGAGGAGGTAATCTAGAAATGGTATCTATTTTGGCTCGATCCACCTCCATTCCTTCGCTTGAGATCTTGTGACCGAGTACTATTCCCTCTGTTACCATGAAATGGCATTTTTCCCAATTAAGGGCGAGGTTAGTTTCCTCACATCGGGATAGCATTCGTTCAAGGTTATCGAGGCATTGGTCGTATGAATCCCCAAAGATAGAAAAGTCGTCCATGAAGACTTCCATTGTTTTTTCTATCATGTCATGGAAAATGGCTACCATGCAACGTTGGAATGTTGCGGGGGCATTACATAGACCAAACGGCATGCGTCGATAGGCAAAAGTTCCATAGGGACATGTGAAAGTTGTCTTTTCTTGGTCTTCGGGTGCTATCGGGATTTGAAAGTAACCTGAAAAACCATCCAAGAAACAGTAAAATTTATGCCCGGATAATCTTTCTAACATTTGATCAATGAAGGGTAAAGGAAAATGATCCTTTCTTGTTGCTTCATTTAATCGTCTATAATCTATACATACTCTCCATCCTGTGACGGTTCTTGTTGGTATTAATTCATTATTTTCGTTAGTAATTACCGTCATACCTCCTTTCTTTGGAACTACTTGGACGGGACTCACCCAAGGACTATCGGAAATAGGATAGATAAGTCCGGCGTCAAGTAACTTGATGACTTCGTTTTTAACCACTTCTTGAACATTTGGATTTACTCGACGTTGTGGTTGTATGACTGATTTGTAGTCATCATTCATCAAAATTTTGTGTGTGCACATAGAAGGACTAATTCCTTTTATGTCAACAAGTTTTCAAGCTATTGCATTTTTGTGTTTTTTCAAAAGACTAATTAGTTTTTCTTTTTCTAGGTTATCTAATTTAGACGAAATAATTATAGGTAATTTACCATCTTTGTCCAGAAAAGCATATTCCAAACCTTTTGGAAGTTCTTTGAGCTCAAGTGGTGGGTCTTTAGGAGACTCCTTATTTGGTTGCTCGTTTCGATCAAGAACTTTAAAAGTTTGTTCTATGGCGACCTCTTCTTCAACAAAGTGGTCAATCTCTTCACTTGTATCGGGTGGTTCATCTTCATCTTCAATTAGGGGGTCATTATTGCCGAATGGATATTTCATTGATCGTTCGAGATCGACACTTCTTTTAAATGCCCCTAATTGAAGAGGTAAATTATTGAACCTCCGGTTTTTCAAAGCTTCGTAAGTTTTTACAAATGGTCGTCCCAACACAAGAGGAGCGTCATCGAGGATGACAAAGTCGGTTGGGATTACCATTTGATTTGTTTGAACCAAGACATCTTCAACTATACCGATTGATTTTATTACTTTCCGATTGGACAGAAAAATGGGTATTTGAAGTGGAGAAAAATCACTAATACTTAATTTTTCGAAAATGTAGTTGGGCATTATGTGAACACAAAGATCTTTATCGATTGTGACATTACTAATAAACGAATTTTGAAAGAAACATGGAACCGGTGTGATGTTAATTTCAAATGGGTCTTCTTTTATTAGCGAAGTTTGATCATTAGTTAACTTAACACTTACTGTTTCGTCAATTTTAGTGTTAGTGTTTAACTCTTTTAAAAACTTAGCATGAGTGGGTACTAAACAATGATTTTCGAAAGAAGGTGACAAGAGATTAATTTCTTCAAAATTAGACTCTTCTTGAATTTTAACGTTGTCGGACTCACCTATTTCGTTGTTTAACTCATGTGTCGGTTTTTCACTTATTTGTTCTTCCATTTTTTCATTTTTAGTTATCTCTTCCTTTTTTAATTCTTCTCTTGCGCGGGACTCCTCTTCCCTTGCGCGAGCTTCTTTTATACATCGATCGATAACTCTAATGTGTTCTAATATCCTATCGGTCACTTCGGTTATAGAAAAAGAATCATTATTTTCTAAGCTTGAATCCGGTTGTTCGACCCTTTGTTCCTCATAATACCCATATGAAGTTGGTGGTTCACACCATGGTCCTTCATTGTGAGCATATGATGGATAAGGTTCGTAATTTTGTTCTTCATAATACTCATACGAGGTGGGCTGTTCACGCCAAGGTTCCTCATAATAAGCATATGAAGGTGGTGGCTCATATCTTGGTTCCTCAAAGTATGAGTATGAAGGCTCACACCAGGGTTCATCAAAATATGAGTATGAGGGAGGAGGTTCATACCTTTGGTCTTCATAGGATGTGTATGAAGTTGATGGTTCGTACCTGGGTTCCTCATATTAAGTGTATGAATTGGATGGTTGATATGAGTGATTATTTTGAATCGAACGTGTATTACGACAATTAGTGCAATAATTACCCCTATAATCATCCTCATCATAGGTGTAGTTGTAACCTCCTGAGTATTGATCCATAAGAATCACTCAACAGACCACAACCGAGTCTCGAGATCAGAAAACAAAAATAAAAACGGAAACAGAGGCTGGACACGGCCCCGTGTTGAGTGGACACGGCCCCGTGTTCAGAATCTGTATCTGGGCGTTTTAATTAAATTGACTGATCTAGTTGAGCACGGGGCGTGTTCAGTGAGCACGGCCCGTGTTCAAGCTACTGTTACTGGGCGTTTATGAAAAATCTGCAGCACGGCCCCGTGTTCAGTGAACACGGCCCCGTGTACAGGATACTGTAAATGCAAAACTAAACTAAATGCAGAAAAATGTGCGCGCGTTTTAAAAAGGTTTTGAAAAACTGATTAGGCCGTCGATTTTAAGCTTTCTTAAAATCCTTGTGTCCCCGGCAACGGCGCCAAAAACTTGATGCGTGTGAAGTGTTATATATATTAGGTGTATATTTTAAGCCCTTTTTTAACACTTATTTTAGCCAAGTTTTAAATTTATAAAACACGATATTTCACTAACACTAAACACACATATGGGCAAGTGCACCCATCGTTGAGTGTAGTATAGCGTTGGTAAGATACCGAGGTCGTCCAAGGACACAAGAGCTTTTAGTACCGGTTTATCCTCAACGTCTAACCAAAACAAAAGTTTAGGAAAAATGTTTTAAACTAAGAAAAATAAAAACTAACTAAAATGCTGAAAATAAAAATAAAAGAAAAACAGATAGACAAGATGAATCACTTGGTTCCGACTCGTATCTAGTATAACCTTTGATTATTTCCGCACTTTTGCACATAATTAAGAGATTATCTTAGTTATTGTAGTAGGCCCCTCTTTTGAAGGTGACGTTACCCTCACCCCAGTAGTTTGAGTCAGCAGGGATACAATCCTAAAAGGGTGGATTATTGGAAGATAATGAATTAAGTTATTAATGCAGTATTGTGGTAGGCCCCGCTTTTGGCGGTGACATTACCCTCGACTAAGTAGTCTGAGTCAGCAGGGATACAGTCCTAAATAGCCGGGTTATAGTATTAATAGTAGTTAACTTATGAGGGGATCAAAGAGTTTGGACCCCCGCCATCCAATACCGTAAAGTATTGGAGGAGGTCCTACTAAATTTGACCCAGGTCCATTGCAGGACCTCTAAACGCTGAACAATGGCAAGACCTTTACCAAACCGTTCCCTTAACCCCCTACCAGGTAGCCAACATACCTCCATATAGACCGTGGAGATATGAATGGTGAAAATCCTTTATTTTATATAGACAGTAAAATAATGCCAAGACACCACGGACAAACGATAAGGAAAGATCACCTTCAACATAAGTAACTAGTTATTAAAGTCATTAATACAAAACCAAATAAAAAGTGCAAAAGATTAGAAATAAAAAGTATTATACTAGACACTTTGTCTTCACCAAGTGATGTAAGAGACTTAGGCAAACATGGCCTTGATTGTCAAGAACTCTTACGATCAATCTTGGATCCCGAGATGACTCACACACTCTACGATGGACAATGGATGATGGTGGTGGATGATGGTGTTGTGATGGTGGTGGGTGGTGGATGAAGTGTGAGAGAGGTGGTGTGCCAAGGGATGAGATGAAATGAATCCAAGCACTCCTATTTATAGGCTGAACAGAGAGCTGGACACGGCCTCGTGTCCGCTGGACACGGCCCCGTGCCCGTCTGACACTCTCTCTCCTCATTAATTGTAATTCGCAATTACAATAAATGCGCCTGCTGTACTTTCGACACGCCCCCGTGTCCGCTGGGCACGGCCCGTGGTGGGCAATAGAAGCTTCTATAGGTTTGTCTTTTCTGCTGCTTCTTGGGCACGGCCCCGTGCTGGCTGAGCACGGGGCGTGTTCAGCCTTCTGTTTTCTCCTTTTTGCTTTGGAAGGTGCCGTTGAGGGTTCGGGCAGTCCACTAATCTTCCTTTTCATGTATTTATGTTGGATTTAGCTGTCTTTTTGCTTCTTTTGCGTTTTTGAGCTCATTTAATCCTGAAAATACAAAAGGAAGACAAAAACACTTTTTTTCCAATATTAGTACTAAAAAAGGGTTAGTTTTAGGCCTCATTTGATGTAATTTATATGTTTCATTTTACACACATCACCTGTATCCTGCATGGAGCCATGGTTAGTGTTATATGAATTATTAAAAAGGTTACCTCCCACAGGATTCGTGTTTGGAATTCCGGATGTGAATCCATATTGACGAGACTCTGGTATGATTGAAGGACCAGAGGAAGCAATGGTTTGCATTGGTATGAAGTCTCCTTGATGAACATCCGAGCTCGGGGGCTGCATACTTCTTGGGAATCCTTGATCCTGAAAGATGTTGGATCCTTGAGGTTGAGATGATCCTTGAACCTGAAGGGACCCTGGATTCATAAAGGATCCTTGGACCTGGGAGGATCCTTAGACCTGGGAGGATCCTTGGATCTGGGAGGATCCTTGGACCGGGAAGGATCCTTGGATCGGGTGCATTCCTAAATATCCTCCTGAGCTGATGAAGGATCCCTGATGCTGAAAGGAGGATCCCGATGGCTGAGAGCAGGATCCTTGAGGTTGGAAGTGAGAGCCAAATGCCTGACTTATAGTTGCTGTTCCATAACGCCTTTCTGATGGACCACTTTGATACTGGATGCCCGGAACTTCCGATTGTAGCGTAGTTACAATTGGAGTGTCAAAATTCAATGATCTTGGCATCAGAGGAGAGTGATCCTCCACTGATTTCTTCTGTTTCTTGATATCACCAATCTCTTGGAGGATCCGTTCATTGGTTTTGTCCTGCTCTTGCATGCGATCCCTCATCTGCAAAATCAGATTAAAAAGATCATTAGTAGTAGGATTAGTGGAAACAGAAGAAGTTGGTGGTTTTTGAAAAATGGGGGTTTGTCTCTTCGCAGCATTTTCAGCATTCGTCTGGGATCCAGAAGGTGGTGGAGGCAAAGGAGGAACGCCTTGTGAAGAACTGATCGCCGACATAGAACTTGATGTGTTCTTTGCTGAGGAAGCCATTTGCTTGATTGTAACGAACCGGAATGATCACCAGAATAATAATTTCTCAAGAACGAAGCACCAATTGCCCCACGGTGGGCGCCAAACTGTTTTGGTAAAAAATCAAGCAATGATAATGCAACCAAACTTTCTGTTGTGAGGTGTGATGCTTGAATCAATGAACAATACTAAGGATCACTCTGAAATGTAATGAATAAGTGACACAAAGATTTATACGAGGAAAAAGCCCTTGATCAATGAATGATCTCCGGCATAAAAAACCTCGGGTGATGGAAACTACCGATCACCAACTCAGATTAAACAAGAAATGTATTACAACTTCGGATGATAGCGAGCTAGTTACAAGGATCACTATAGTGTAATGTACAAAAAAGAGTGTAATCGCCAAGTGAATTGTCAAGAGCTGGTGAGAGCAGTTGCGAGTGTGTGTGTTAAGCTAAAAATAGCCAAGTGTTTCTATATAGCTCGCTATCCCCTTTTAAAAATGGAAAATATCTAAGCTAACAAACTGTTCGCATATTATGCAAGTCCTCCACGACCTCCATAACGTCCATTTCAGCCATGCACATGCGGAATAAATATGGAATATGCTCCAGGAATATCGCCAAGACCAAGTCCAAGCTCGTACTCCTGCAAAACAACTTCATGTTCAAAGCAGACAATCGTTAGTATAAGGATCCTGATGATGATCCATGATCCTGATCCTACAATACTTTCTGAGGATCACTAATTCAGACAGGATTGAGGATCACTAAGCCCAACAGTAAATGAGGATCACTGATCATTCAAAAATCATCCCCTAACAATCATCTCCCTATTTAGTTAGTTTTTTAGATACAAGGCTAAATACAGAGAAAGATATATCTCCTAAATAAAATATATCGCTAATAAAGGTTTGCAGGATTAGGATCAAATACAAAGGATCCTAATTGTAAGAAGGGTACAAAGGCTCCTAATTGTAAGAAGGGTACAAAGGCTCCTAAAAAAACCCAGTACAAAAAAAAACCGTTAAAGATCCACCACCACCAAAAACCTAAACCTAAACCCCCACCCACCCAAAAAAAAAATTGCCGAGGGGTTGGGGGTTTAGGTTTTTGGGTGGTGGTGGGGTTGGGTGTTTAGTGTTTTAGATTTTATTTAGGTTTTTGGGGGTTTTTTGGTGAGGTATAGTTTTTTTTGTCGGGTGGGGGTGGGGGGTTTAGGTTTTTGGGTGGTGGTGGGGTGGGGTGGGGGTGGGGGTGGGTGTGGGTGTTTTGGTTTTGGGTGGTGATGTAGTGGGTTTAATTTTAGGTTATTGGACACTTGTCACTTTATAAATCATTCTTACACTTATTACAATTAGGAGCCTTTGTAGAATAACTTGACCATTATTAACTTTTTTTCCTTTTTTTATGATAGCCACGTTGCAGAAAAATATGTAACGGTTCCCTCAAAAGCAAATAAATATATCAAAATAAGACCATGAGATATGGTTTGGATGGTCCCAAAGAGACTACCCGCCACGTAGGCGCCACATCACCACGGGAGGAGGAGCATTCTCTTGGGGACTACCCAAGGGTGTGGGGGGACTACCCACTTTAAGAAAAAAATCAATATATATTCAAGGGGAGAGAGAGAAGTCAGAGGGGAAAGAGGAGAGGGGGCCCACCATTGGCTCGTCACCGGCGTCTTGGAGGAGACGGGAGCGACACGACGGAGCCCGGGGGCGGTGTGCGACGGGGTGCAACGGGGGGGACGGCCCGGGGACGAGCCCCATACCGAGTGGTCTAATTGACCGAGCTGTGTGATAAATTAAATAAAAATCAAACAAATGAAAAGACATTGGCTACACTGAAAATGGTTTTGAGAATTGTTATTTATATAATTAGTATTTGGAATGGGATCAAATACAAACATTTATGTTTGTAAGAACCTTAAGAACTAACATATAATTGATAAGTGTCACTCAATAAAAAATTAGTTTAGGAGTAATTTAGACCTTTTGACCATATTTATTTATAACTCATTTAAAATAATTATTAAAATATCTCTAAATCCATGCAAGTTTAATTCAAATCAAAGTTTGATTTTTTTAACATATTCATGATCTAGTAACTCTCCATAATCAAACCAACCTGCATGAACCACCACAAAAAAATATAATCAACACAACACTATATAATTAGCATAACATCCTTAATCGTTCTCCATTATCAGCACATCGTCCTCAATCGTTCTCCATTATCTACATAAACGACATTAGCACAACATCCTCAATCGTTCTCAATTATCAGCACATCAAATGTGCTGATTATATTTACTTTTGGTGTTTGTTTGTATTATATTGTAATTAACACGTAATCAGCACATTATCAGCACAATTATAAAAAAAAACTTTTAGTAACTTTTTTAAAAGTCACTTTTATAAATAAAAAAAAAGGTATGGCAATATAGTACTCATATTAAAGATAAAAAAAATACTTGATTTTATGGTATATTTTTTTTTTAAAAAGATATATTGGATTTTAATAATCCTAAGTTTCACATGTTTGCCGATAATAATCCAACTTTAAAAATTTCCTCCAATAATCCCAACTTGTAAAACTTTGGCCGCCATTGATCTTTTTCTAACATAAGTGCACTTAAATCAATTAAAGAGTCTCTAGGTGTAATTGAATTTATTGAGGAGACCAAATTCTTATATGTTTGAAAAGGATCAATGGCGGCCAAAGTTTTACAAGTTAGGATTATTGGAGGGAATTTTTAAAGTTGAGATTATTATCGGCCAACAGGTGAAACTTAGGATTATTAAAATCCAATAACCCTTTTAAAATAATGAAGTATATAAAAGTTATTTTAGTTTAAAAAACCTTGGTGAAATTTGTATTTAATTGAAAATGGTCAAATGACTAGCAAATTTACGTAATTACCCCTAACTTGTTAGTACTAATTTTTAATCATAAGGGTTTTATTTATAATCAACCTCAACCCTTGATTTAAACTATCAATGGTTCAGATCTATTCTTACAATTCTTACAGTTAGCACTGTTTGTACAGGATCTCAACTCATTAGTATTATGCTTCTTGCGTTATGGCAAGAGACATAAAACCGTGTTAAGTAGCATCAATGCCAATGCTAAAAAAGTTCATGAAACAAAAAAAGTATAAAATATAAAATCAAACAAAAACTAGACATAAAAATGTTGAGCCATGAACACTCGTTGTGACGTGTTAATGTGCAAAAATTATATCAAAACGTAAAACACAATGTGGCCATCAAACGGAAGAAATGAGGTAGAAACGTTGATTCGCATACACACAACAAAAATGGAGTGCAACCACTTATCCAACACTTCTAAAATATTCTAATTATATATATGTATATGTATATTTATTTATTTATTTATTTAATTGCACGATATTAATAATAAAACTCTATATATATCCTCTCGTATTGTCTCTTAAACATTCTACAAACTTTCTAACAATAAAAACTAACTACTTTTATTAAACATCACCCAAGTAGACAAAAAAATATGTAATGTGTCTTTTAACATCTAGCCAGAGTCTATAATAGACCTTGTCCATTCCTTCACTTCAAGTAGAATATCAATTATTCAATATATTTTGAATTTATTAGAAACACATTGTTAGTAGATAGGTTGTTTAATCAAATGTCACATGCTTACAAACTAATAATTTCAGGAATTTTATAGAGGCTTGTACAGTAATTAGAAACTTAACTGGTTCTTGACAACGAATTATGTCATGCCATTTAGGTGTGGCTAAACATTTTGGAGGGTGTTTAAATTGGATTATGAGTATTTCCACAAAAAAATGTTTAGCATCCCACCACATGGGAACATGATTGATTTCTTAATTAGATTTTGTATACGATCCTTAAAAGATACAAAATCACACATATTAGAATTAGAGCGAGTTTAAATGAAAAGAAAAGTTATTTGTTTCTCTTTCTAAAGCCTGAAAATTAATCAAAATAAACCCATGAATCACTTATTCAAATCCAATATATGTAAACACAGAAATTACACCAAGACATATAACCATTCCAACATAAATTCAAGAGATTGCTAGTTGAGGGAGTTGCGATTAGAGAAGAACAAGGGAATGCAGATCAATTTAATGTAGTTAAACACTTAAATATAGAAGACCGAGACTAAAACATATTTTTTTTACAATCAAGCCACCTAATGTGAGTCATTTTAAATGCAAGCCTTTATCTGTCTTGAGGGGATGAAGGGCTCAAATCCCTCCGTATTCAAGTTGGGATACTAGTGTTGAATCCAACTTTAACTTTGTTATGGTGCTTTGTACGAAAGGAAGAAAATGTAAGAAAACAACTCTATTTATGTTAAAGTGATTAAAACTCATTGAAGTACACTTAAGATTTCAAAATTTTCACCTTTTGGTTTCAAGGTTGTTAAAAGAAAACATAACCATGCACTGATACAACTATACAATATGGTTCATTTTAAATATTGTGCTATTTAAATAACTTTATTAGAACTAATGAACTAATGTATATTCTTGTGTTTTTTAAAAGTATTGTAACAGGTTGTTAGCTAATCCTAGATTCTTTTAGACTTTTTGCTACCATGTGTTAATAATGTGAGTGTGTTTTTATATATTTTTTGGTCGAAGTTGTTTTTCTAGTGTTAAAAAAGTCCGAATTCCTTTACTCTATCGAATTAATTAGAAATTACCAATTAGACACTCTTAGCAGCTATTCATGGATCGACCAGACACCCAATTAGACCAACTCAGCTCCAAATTTTTATTGAATTATACAGCTTGAGTTTGTTATATAAATTTACAATTTTTTTATCGCAGTTATATAATCTTATTTTTTTTAAATGCAAGTATTTATATATTTTCATGTTATGAATTTACATCGAGATAGATAGTAAACAGGCAACAAGCTGCGCCGCTACTTCTTTTTTAATAGCAAAACTAAGTTTTCTAAAAACTACGTTTATAGATCTTAGTGTCATAAACTTATCAGTTGCTTAGAGCATCCACATCATGGAGGTCTACCTTAACCCTGCATCAAATTCCAAACTTCTTTCAAAAACCTCTACTTTTGTAGTTTCACAGTTCCATAAACCTCCATTAAAATATTAATATATATATATATATAATTCGTTTCCAGACACCCCCAAAAACCGATGCCACATCGGTGATGTCCGGTAACATCTCGTCTACCGCTGCCACCCAGCGAACATAGCGCTGTGGGTGGTCTTATATGTAACTTGTATACATAAAAGCTTGAAGGTGATGGGCTCCTTTTAGGCTCCTAGAGAGCCTCCATGACCTAGCAAAAGGCACAAAAAAAAGAATACAGTAAGCGACTTTGTGCACCAACAGGATTATGTTATAATGGATGTTAGCTTTATATGTAGTTATTTTGTCTCTTATGTTTGGTTTTTGTGCGTCCAAAACCTAGAGGATCATGAAAAGCAAGCAAAATAATTGAAACATCCAATGATATAATTTTCACAAAGATGGTAAAAAAGCTGGATTTTGGAGGTTTTCTCCCACCAACTAATACGCTTCATCATGTTCGTGATTTATAATCTTGCACTAGAATCTCTATTTTCTAAATTATTTCTTATTTGGTAACTAATTTTCTAAACCTAGTGATTTTAAAAAAAAAAAACTAGATAAGTGAGTTTTGCTGCAAAAGCTCAGTAAATTGTTCTTTTTAATTTTTAAATTTGTCATCAGTTTTAAAAGTAATGGTTTTTTAGATTAGACTTGATGACTATTGTGACAATTACATAATATGGTCTAAAGTTATGTATCTGGCACTCCTTAAACCCTGTTAGGTATATAAAAAGACAAGCTACGTACTTAGTACTCCTTTTTAAAGTAATGAGTTCCCAACATCACAAAATTTTATAATCTACATATATATTCTCAAATTAATATGAACATTAATAGTAAAGTATGCCAAAAAAATTGTAACCTTTAGATTTTTTGCCTTATATTGTCATCACAAAAGAGATTTTTAAAAGACTCTTTTAAGGATCCAGAAAATTATACATGTGTACTTTTAATCATAATTATTAATTAAAGTTGGACAACAGTAATGCACACCATAGAGACAGATATTGATTTCTTGTGACTTTGGTTTATCTTGAAAGTTCCCCCACAGAAACAATAACTAACTATACAAACATAATTATAATTAACTGCCGTTCAAAAAAAAATTATAATTAACTGTTAGAATATTGATTGATAATTAAGGAATTCTTGGTGGCAAAGGTAACTTTCAGCCTCCACCCCCTTATATATATCCAACACCTTTCTTCTTCTTTATTATTATAAACTCACTATATACTTCCACATTAGAAACACCTAGCTAGTATAAAAGCTTTCAGTTGGACCTTGTAATCATCACCAGTCTTTACACCTTTCTTGTTTCCTAAATACAAAATCATCAAGAAGTTTCGTGATCAATAGAGCGCGCCTCTACATGCTTTGATCTTGTACAAGTTCAAGTCAAGAGATGGGTTTGAGAGATATTGGAGCCTCACTGCCACCAGGATTTCGGTTTTACCCTAGCGATGAAGAATTGGTTTGCCACTATCTTTATAAGAAGATAGCTAATGAAGATGTACTCAAGGGCACTTTAGTGGAAATTGATCTTCATGCTTGTGAGCCATGGCAACTTCCAGGTGAGTTTAGGGGGTGTTTGAAGATTGTTTATAAAAACTCTTCATCTATATTTTTCGGTTTTGACACAGGATTGTTTTTTCCAAATTGCTTATTTGATTATTAGTCGGTAATATTTATTTCATAAGTCAATAAGTAGATAACAAGTTCTACCAATGGGGTGGTGGTCCATTGGCAAAGACAAAACCTTTAAACACCTTGGGAGAGGGAGGTCTTGGGTTCAAAGTCTCACAGAAGAAACAACTAAATGAAATTTGCCGTTCAAAAAAAGATAATAAGTTCTAATTTAGTAACTTTCTTTGAGTATGTGACTTCTGTTTCTTTGATGAGTAGGGAGTGGGGAAAGAAATGCATAATTTGTTGGGTATAAGCAGTGGACATGTTAAGACAAGAACTAAACATATGTACACATGGGTGTCAAATCATTTTTTTATCCTAATTTCACTTTCTTTGTGAATTTTACGAAACAAAACGCCGGTTTAATCCAGTTTATAATACGCACATCAATTAGTCATAATGCCAATCAAGATTTGAAACTCATGATTAGCACTGCAAACACACATAACTTGATTTAAAGCTGATATACATGGAAGCTTGATATTTGTAAAAACATTTTATGTTAATATTGTTCTCAATATATGCATAATGGTAGGCAAAATATATAGAGTACTCTTGTTTCAGGTTTACTTAGAGCCAGAGAGAGAGAGTTCTAAAAATTTGAAATCTAAGGTTTGGCTGTCAAGAGGAATCTATCTCTTATAATATATAGTGAAAGTGTAAAACACAATATTCCTTAACGTACTATGCGTACGCGAGGAAATTATAACGTGTGTAATTATTTTTACACATACGTGATTACTGATTTTGTTCATGCGTGATTATGTATTTTTTTTCATGCGTGATCAGGATTTTATTTTTATAACATGCGTGATTTAATATCGTACGCATCCCACGTTAAGGAATATACGTTAACATTCCCCTATATATATACACACACAATATGTGTGTATGGATACTATGCATGTAATATACATATACATAAATAGGTACTACATGATTAATTATATTATTTGGAGTCTGAATTTGGTATACCTTCAATTATTTGCGGTTAATAGTAATAGTTAATCTATAAAGAAACACTAACTTTCTTGACAAACTCCAAAAGCACCTTTTAGATATGGAATCTAAGAAAACTTGTTTATTCCTCACCCTAACTATATCCAGATTCCTAAATATATCTTTTATTGGATATGACTACAGATTTAATGCTCTAATGTATGTATCTATCATCCAAATCAATCAAGTCGACAATATATTCCTCTGTTATCAATCCTATCCTTAAATTTAATGTTAAAAAGACAATTAAGTGTCCTGGTGATATTGGCCCTGATCGATTAAAAAACAATAATAGGATAAGATGGTCTATTGTTAGTGAGCCATATCTTGCTTTCTTCAATGGGTTCCTTAGAAAAGGAGCAACAATCATCGTGTCACCGGGACCAAAAAGTCTTGACGTGTTTCGATTGACATAATCCTTAATTACAATAGGAGCAACAATTAATTAGCCGCGTAACGATACTATATTCAAATGTTAAAAGCGTTAAACAATAAAAATAATTTAATTCAAAGTATGTGTATATACATGTGATGCATGTAAGTTGGTGAATAGAAACATACTTGTGTGACATACACATCATTGGTAGTGCTAATAATGCTAATAAGGACATATTCTGAAATTGACATTGTACCAACAATCTGCATAGTACTTTTTAGCCTTTCATTTGAATCCTCTCCTGCACACTTGAAACACCAGCAGTTTGTTCTCCATCTTAATCACTGTTTCTATAAACTTTATGTAATAGTGAAGCATTTAGTGACCTTTTGGCTAGGTTTAAAATAACTTATATGGTGCATGGTTATTAACTAATTATTTGAACCTTATGTTTTTATTGTAACTGAAGAGACTGCAAAACTCAATTCAAGTGAGTGGTACTTCTTCAGCTTTCGTGATCGCAAGTATGCAACAGGATACCGGACTAATAGGGCCACCACATCTGGATATTGGAAGGCCACCGGAAAAGATAGGACAATTGTTGATCCAAGTACTGGTGCCACTGTAGGGATGAGGAAGACTTTAGTGTTTTACATGAACCGAGCACCAAATGGGATTAAAACTGGTTGGATCATGCACGAATTTCGCCTAGAAAACCCAAATAATCCTCCCAAGGTTAGATTTATTTTTGCATGATAACTATATGGTTTTTTTCTAGCGGATCTAGAAAAAACGTCAAGGGGCAACGTTTCAAAATTTTCTTTTTTATAGGGGCAACGAAATCTAAAAAACGTTAAAATTTACACTACCGCCGGAGCATCAAGGGGTAGTGGGGGATACCCCTACTCTTAAGCTACATCCGCCCTTGTTTTCTAGTATGATCCAGATTCCAAAGCATTGTTCTGGATTTTTTAAAAAATTGATGAATAATGTTGTCACTTTTTCTAGTGTTTTGCTTCAATAAAGCTTTAAAATATGCATCATTTAGTTAACTTTCTCTCTTCTTTTGTTAAATTCAATGAACAGGAAGATTGGGTTTTATGTAGAGTGTTTTACAAAGCAAAGGGAGACAACAGCAACCAACACTGTCCACAAGACATGTATCACAACACAACTCAAAATGCCACTTCACCAAATCTGGATCCATCTCCTACCCTCACCACCATCTGCCAGCAACCATCTTGTGTCCACCATCACCACCCATTGATCACCAACAACAACACCTCCACCACCTTCTGCCATCAAAGCCCTCCTCTACACACCAACCACCACCACCACCAAAATTACTTTGGCATATCACCACAACATTGCAACCATCCAAATCTTCTCCAACCACCTCCTAATTCCACTTTGATTGAATCGACCGATCAAATGATTTTAAGCTCGAGTAACAAGTGTGAAGATCAATATGGTTTCTTTTACAATATGGGTTTTGAAGACCATGTCCCTTCCCACAATCTACAAGACATGGAATACGAGGATGATGATAACGACAATGGCATTGTGTTCTACGAGTAATCAGTAGTAATGTGAACTGAAGTGTTTTAGGTGTAGAAAATTTAAGATGTGAACATATAATTTCTTCATTTGATTCTTGAGTGTTTATGTGTTTAAATTCTATTTGAACGAAGTGATTGATTTCTTCTATATTAAGAGATTGAATGTATGTACATGCATAGGATTATTTGGGTTTGTAAATGTTACTCTTTTCATTATTTTAACGCTGTAATATGTAGTTTCGTGTTCTTTATGCAATATGCTTAAGCAACAAAAGCTTATCCAATTTGTTATCTATGAAAGATTTTCTTAATTTTTCAATACTAAACTATAATGATAATGTTTATTATTGGTTCTAACCTCTAAAAGAAGAAAAATACAAAAGCTCTATCGAATACAACTCGCCCAATATATATTTTGGCCTAATTTAGTTTTTTTTTCCTTACGCCGTGTAAGCAACCACAAAGTATGTGATGAATATGATGTGATTATGATTTCTGCTATTATTCAAGTTTTTAATTGAAATAACCATGTTACACTTTAGTCATTATGTGATGAATATATATAGGGAGCCGCTAGAATGAGAACCACCACGAGTTGTAAGAACCACGAGAACCGCGCCCCGCGGGTGGCCGTTGACCACGAAATTTTTTTTACACCTAGATCCGTATATTTTAACACCGGGGGTAAATTTTGGGTTCAAACGGCGCGCCCGAGGGGGTAGTTTTTTACGCCCAAAGTTTGGGTTTTTTTAATTTTTTTAATTTTTCTTTTTTTTTAACCAAACTTTGGACGTAAAAAACTACCCCCTCGGGCGCGCCGTTTGAACCCAAAATTTACCCCCGATGTTAAAATATACGGATCTAGGTGTAAAAAAAATTTCGTGGTCAACGGCCACCCGCGGGGCGCGGTTCTTGTGGTTCTTACAACTCGTGGTGGTTCTCATTCTAGCGATCCCCTATATATATATATATATATATATATATATAGGGGAAGGATGTATAGAAAACCCACTTTAATTTAGAAAACCCGGGAAACTCAAAGCTCCCCATGTTTTTTTTTTGAAAAAATTTATACATGTTATATACATGTTTTTAAGGGTTTTGGGCAAAAAAAAATCAAAAAAGCGCCGAGTAGATATTTTTAAAAAAAATAAACAAGTTTTGGTGTAACACATGTTACATTCATCTGACATATTTGTAACATGTGTTACACCAAAACTTTTTTTTTTTAAATATCTACTCGGCGCTTTTTTGATTTTTTTTTTTTTTTTTTTTTTTGCCCAAGACCCTTAAAAACATGTATATAACATGTGTAAATTTTTTTTTTTTAAAGTTCGGGAGGTTAGAGTTTCCCAAGTTTTCTAAATTATAAGGGTTTTCTATAGATACTTACATTATGTATGTATATATATATATATAGGGTAGGGATAGTGTAGATTAATCCAGAAGTGTGAGAAGTGTATTATAACACTATACTAGGTGTACACCCGTGTGAATACACGGGTTTGTTCTAATAACAATCGGAATCAAATGCTAAAAAAAATATTATAACATATTATTTAAATTTTTGTGTTTAGTTACATATGTTTATAAAACAATGTTAAAGATAGTTTGTTTTAGTGTACATGTTTGATATAGAATGAAAGCATGACCTAATTTTATGTTGTGTGATAACTTCTTATATACGACATTAATTTATTTTGACACATTCTTAGTGTAAAATTCAGTAAAGGTCCATTGTTATTGTATAATTCAATAAAAGGCCTATTCATTTTAGGTTGTAAATAATCAAATTTCAAAATGGGCCAAAGAATTTGAATCCAATTAGAAGTTGTGAATGGGCTTGTGGGTTGAAGCCCCTGTCTTTGAAATATAGCCCTAAAGACACATTGAATCGAACATTTACGTCTTTCGGAACTAACTTGCAAGAACGAACAGATAGCTTTCTTCAAGATCTTTGGCAAACGAATCCACAGGTAATCATCTATATGCATCAATCGAACAGTTTGTTCTTGTAAAATCTTTTCTTCTGGTAATTTATTATACAACGGTAGTATATTTTCGGCTCTTGGGTGTTTATTCTATGTCTTATACTTCTGATTTTCATATTGATGAACGATTGAAGTTAATAGTTGTAGGCATTGATGATCGATTCAAGTTAATAGTTTTAGTATTTGTCAAATTATTTTATTTCACTTCAATTAGGGCAATGTTAAAAAGGACTGTTTATTAGACTTTGTATGAAGATTTTGTACGATTATGTATGGGATGATATTTCCTGAACTGGACCAAGTTACCGCAAGTCTAGACACCCCACAGATTATGCTCGAGTAACAATATGTATTTTAATAGAATTTTGATTTGGTTTTCTAACAAATAGTATAATTCTGAAATGCTTTTTGACTGTAATTCTGAAATGTCAGCTACTTGTGGATTCTAAAATCGTTCAAAATCGTATCGACTTACATGGGAATTATGGTGCCCAGTATCGACTTACATGGAAATGTCAGCTACTTATGAAACGTACCATTAAAAAGTAGAATTTATACTACGACGAAGCATACTAAGCATCTCATAAACTATATTGCAAAAATCAAAACACAGATTATAAGCAAAGATTATAGTTAGCAGCATAAAAACATAGTTTATAATACAAAAAAGTAAACCACATCATGGTTTACCACACAATCCAAGTTCATAAGTTTACCAACATCTAACACGTACATACAAACTGTTTCAGTAGTTAACACTTACCAACAACAACCCAACTTCAAAAAACACATACTTAAGTACATACCAAAAGTTAGATTCGCTTAAATATCAAAAGATAAAGACATGAAAGGAGCTAGGTTTTAACCCTAGATGACCTCTTCCGATTATTTTTGCTGCTAGAAGACAGTTCCCCAATATTTTGACCTTCCACATCCTGCAACGAACGTTTACCATTCGGACTGGTGCCCGAATCCTTCTCGGCTTCGACAACGGAAGAGTCGGCGGTAACAGATACAACATCATTGAATTAAATCACAAAACAACTACTAAGGTATCAAATAAGGTAATGTAATCTACAGACAAGAAAAAACAAAACCATAGAATCCATATTCACCTTTGAAATAGCAGCACCAGCTATCTGTGAGGACTCAGATAATCTCTCAACTTTGATTTCTGAACCTTCTTGACTAAACACCTATTATCAAAATATTACCAAAAAAATTCACCTAAGTTATTTAAACTACAAAAACTGGAAACCAAAAACACATCAATAAAAGATATCCAAAAACTATTACCTCATCAGCAACCTCAAGACCATTACCATTACCAGCAACCAACTCAGCAAGTATGTCCGGATCATCACATAATTTTTGGATAGTGTAAACATGATAGTCATGCTTAAGGTTGTAATCAGAAACTTCAATTTTAAAAGCCAACTTCTTTTCAACCAACCGAGATATTTCATGTGGAAAACTTTCAGTATTATTGGCCTTCACTTGGCGTTCCCTTATATCACTCGCAGTTGAACCAATGAGCTTCGTTACATCTTTATCAAACATCACGAAAGAGATACTACCTGTTTCATCTTGAACTCTCAAATGTACCTTGAACCTGTAATAAATAGTAGTTAAATTACATTCATATTATAGGAAGCAATAAACCTAAAAAGCAACATTAACTTACTTAATGGTTATCGATGTACATTCTTTATCGCATTTCGGACAAACCAATGAAGTAGGAGACAGATTCATGACCTCATCAGAAATGATTTTAGCATATTGTAAGTATTCAGTTTTAGTCAACACCTTCTTGTTACAGTTTCGACATGCCGGATAAAACCACCCATAGTTTTCTTGAACAATTTTGATCGTTGCAACTACCACACATGACATTACCTATAATATGAAAGACAACTTTATTAACATACTAATGTTATAAAACATAGAAAACAGTAAAGGAAATTAAATGACTTTGTATGGATATAGAAATATTCATACGCTTTCAATCTCAATTATTTCATCAACATGTTTCTTAGGAGTATCAATTAGAAATTCTTGACGGACTGGAAATACACTCTGAGATGAAAGAATGGTTTGAGAAGAAGAAGCACCAGCTTCAAAGTGTTTCACTAAAAGCCTATGAAAACAACATTCGTGTTAATACTCACACTCGTATTAAGAAAAATATGAAAAATAAGAAATATAATTCAGTAATAGTACCTCCTACGAAGTTCATTAAGCTCATGAATTTCTTCGTTGAGAAACAGTCGAGTTCCAAACTTATCATTCTGAACGGTATATTGTCCTGCATGTAACAATATACATATCCAACAAATTCATTACAAATGACAAAAACACATTGGAAACACTAAAGTAAATGAATCTGTCTTTACATTATTTCTAATGAATGTCCTAATAATAACATAACCATTAAAGACCCATAAACAGATATAAAACAACATAAATAAGAAAAATCATTTAATGAATCCTCAATATATTAATTAAATACAATAATAACACACAAACAAATTTATATAAGTGGGATAGAAAAATTTACTGCACATCTTGAAGATCAAAGTTCATCCTTTTTCTTTCATTCGGAAAGACTTCCATATCTCCACACGACACAACAATTCCAGCAACATCTAAAATGGCAAACATAGCAACAGCCATCAGATTAAAAAATGTAAGCAAAATATATATCTGGCTATGAGAAACAGTCCTACCAACAGTGAGCAGATTCTTTCCCTCTCCTTTAAGAATTTCTGAATGTGCCATGAAGTTAAATCCATAATCAACCCCTTTCCAACCACTGGCACGTGTAACAACCGTACAACGGTAAAAGTTAATCTTGTAACCATGATTAACAACTTTGTAGGTATCAGTGTTTTCTCCAACACCAAATCTGGATAGAATAACAACCTCATCCTCATGGAGTTGAGAGATAAACACAGGTATCAATGGAGCCTTAATACCTGCTTGAATTTTACGACCCTGACCATTGCAGTGAAATACCATAGTTTAGAAATAAACAACCAAACGATACCTCAAAAAAATATAAAACATACTTTTCAGAAAATATAGATAAGCCTAAATAACACAAAACAAAGAAACAATTAGTAAGATACCATACCATCAAATTTAATAAGACTAAAACAAAGAAAGACCAAATAATATTCAACTCAGTTTCATGACATGAAACACTAAAACAAAACACAAAATATACACAAAATATTCAACTCAGTTTGATGACATGAAACACTAAAACAAAACACAAAATATACAAACAGAAAATATACACAAAAGTAAATTACACAAATCACAAAAAAAAAACTTTCAAAAACAACCTTCCATTTCATTTCATGTCACCAAGATTAAAACTTCAAAAAACTTTTCATCTTTCTTTTTTTATAACTAACCCTAAACTCGTCTAACACTAAAACAAACATACTTTATGCTTCACAGAACAAACATCTATCGATGATCAATAACCAACTAAACAATATTCATGTTCAGTCCTTTATATCTAACCCTAAAACATGTAAGAGTATCAGAAAAAACACAAACCTAAAGTACAAAGAACACAAACATCTATTACACAACCAAGAAGCTTAGAAATAAAAAAACAAACCCAAAATCATGCGGATTAGAGAACCATCTCTGTATAAACCCTAAAACAGTAAAATAAGATAATCATCACTACACAAATACTAATACCTTCTCATCGATCAACACGAGATCCATCCGAAAGGGCTGAATCCATTTGCGGATGATTCGACACTTGATAGTCCACATATCTTTGGATGGATTCAAATCGTCTATGAAACTGAGTGACAAACACTGTGATTCACCGACGGATTTCTTCTCCGCTGACATTCTTGCCGAGAATGCTTTGTAACAGAAACCCTAGATTTTCAAGAGAAATCGCCTGAAATGAAGAAAGAGAGAAATGTAGAAATGTGAATGAAGAAAGCTTTGTGCTATATGTTTGAATTGAGAAGAAAGAGACGGTGATATGATGTGCATTAAATGGTGAAACAACTCCCCATGCATTTTCAAATTTACCTCCTAAAATAAACATAATGTTTCTAATTTGAAATACTGATTTGTATATACATTGAGATTTAAAATGATTTAAAAAAATTGGATTTATGACATCAGCGGAATCTATGTGGCATCCTAGGTGGCGTACCTAATATGCTGACACGTAAGCAAAGTGAGGTCATGCTCTAAGCTCCTTTAATAGATAGTATAGATATAACACTATATAACACCATATAAACACCGTATAACACTATGTAACACCATACAACACCATATAACACTATGTAACACTATATAACACTATATATCAATATATAACACTATACATCTATCATAGACATGCTATCAGACAAAATATAGTGTTATATTTGTTATATAGTGTTATATAGTGTTATAATACACTTCTCACACTTCTGGATTAATGTACAGGATCCTCTACCTATGTATATATATATATATATATATATATATATATATAGGGAGAAGATCATGCGAGAACCACCTCTTATTGTGAGAACCGCGAGAACCAATGTGAACACACCAAAAATGCCTAAAAATAGCTAAAAATCACACAAAAAAAAAATTTTTGATTTTTTTATTATTTTTTAGGTTAAAATCGCTACTTTTCGAACCAAAAAAAAAAAAATTTAAATACCTAAAAAAATCCAAAATTTTTTTTTTGATTTTTTTAATATTTTTTAGGTTAAAATCGCTACTTTTCGAAAAAAAATTTAAAAATTTTTTTTTTTTTTTTTTGTTCGAAAAGTAGCGATTTTAACCTAAAAAATATTAAAAAAAATCAAAAAAAAAAATTTGGATTTTTTTTTTTATTTTTTTAGGTTTTTTGGGGGTTTAGTTTTTAGCATTTTAGCTTGGGGGGGGGGGGGGTTTAGGTTTTTGGGGGGGTGGGGGAGGGGGGTTTAGGTTTTTGGGGGGGGGGGGGTGGGGTTAGGGTTTTTTTAGGTTTTTTTTAGCTTGGGGGGGGTAGGTTTTTTTTTTGGGGGGGGGGGGGGGGGTGGGGGGTTTAGGTTTTTGGGGGGTGGGGGTTAGTTTTTTTTTAGCTATTTTAGGTTGTGTTCACATTGGTTCTCAAGGTTCTCACAATAAGGGTGGTTCTCGCATGAGCTCCTCCCTATATATATATATATATATATATAGGGGAAGGTTCAAATGAAAACCACTAGTTATTGTGAAAACTCGAAAACTAATTAAAAAAAGCCAAAAAAACATACCAAATTTTTTTTTTTTTTTTTTTTTTTTGCAACCCAATTTTCGCAGCTTTTTCTATATAAAAAAAAATTCAAAAAAAAAAAAAAATTTTGTGTAGTGCACATGTGTATTATTACACATGTGTACTACAAAAAAAATTGTTTTTTTATTGAAAAAAAAATATATATATAAAAACCAGCGATTTTTATAAAAAAATGGAAAAAAAAAATTTGTGTGTTTTTTAGGCTTTTTTTAGTTAGTTTTCACAATAAAAGTGGTTTTCATTTGAATCATCCCCTATATATATATTGTAATTATTTTGGTTAATCATATGATATTGTGAAACAAAAAACAGTTGGGCTTCTAATTGGTCAAAAAGAAATAATAGGGCTAAAACTTTGAAGTGTTACTTCAATCATTCCATAAGATTAACATGCTTTAAAAAATATTCTCTTCAATATATATATATATATATATATATATATATATATATATATATATATACTAGGTTATAACCCCGTATATTACACGGGTTGAATAAATAAATTTTATATACTAAATAATAAAAAATATATCTTTAAAAACCTTAGTTGAATAAATATAATTTTATATATTAAATAATAAAAAGTTATATCTATAAAAACAATATTGTACAGGTTGAATAAAT